>OZ010707.1:3761892-5085248 GCA_963932265.1 Thymelicus lineola | reverse complement strand
AGACTACGCGAAGGTTCAAGTTTCGCGCGCTTTGATGTGCGACAAAAAACCGACACAGTTTGGAAAACCACGAATGTATCGAAAACTTCGCATAGTCATTCGCGAAGGTCGTCCTACACATGCGGGTTCGCGTATTTGCACGAATGTGAGTGACCGGCATAAGAAGTCATTAACTAATCAGTTGTTATGAAGGTGATTAGTCGATTTTTATAAGTAAGGTTGAAGATATTTAGTTAGTTTGTGAGAATATTATCTTAAAATAAATCTATATTTTGCTTAATAAAATAATTATTTCCTTTTTTATATGGCATTTCATTGCACTGTAATATACACTGTATTTTTTTTTCCATGAAACACTGTATTTTTTTCGTAAATACTGCATTTTAATGCAGACAGCACAGTATTTTTGAAAATCTGATCTGGCAACACTGCCATGATCTCATCATTCCCATCACAATGGTCTAATCTTGGCTTTGTTTGTGATCAATTAAATGTACGATCGTAATTTTATATTGGGTCATCGAGAGAAAAGAGTAAAAAATGAAAAAAGGATTATTAGAAAAGAGATGACGTTAAATGCGGTGAATTAAAAAAAATATTTCAGCAGTGTGACGTATTGAGAGTGACGTCTCTCGGTGACACTGGCTGTCAAGCGAGATGTATGTCACTGGGAATAGCGGGAATCGTCTCTGCATGTTAACTTGTAAACTGAGTGTTATCATTTAAATAGAATCCTTAGTTTAGCGACATATATAATATCTGAACGCCACACATGGCGACGAGGATAAAAAAAAAGAAGAAAAAACGGTGGCTTTCAGATCTTTCACGGGGAAACCGCATCTACGCGTGGTGCCAATATTAACCTAAAAATTCCATAAATTGATAATAATTAATCTCCGATTGTGAACAAGTGAGTAGTGATCCAAGAATTGCTTGAAAACAAACGATAGCACAACTTACCTATGGAACATGTATATTCTATGCCTGAATCATGGTAAGTTCTTTCAACCATACATTGTCAATCGAAAAGATAAATGAATATTATTCATGCTACAACCAGTACAACCATACAGGTACAACCAGTACCTGTTTACCTGGTTAATTTATCAAATGACATCTTCAATTGTGAGGTAAGGTCACACTGGAATCATATTAATTATTTTTATTGATTTACCGAAAAAATTGTGAGATATTGCTACTGAAAAACAAAAACTTCATAAATAAGGGAACACGTCTCTGAGAAAAAAACAAAGATTCAATAAAAGTATAATCTATGTAATTGAATAACTTCAGTACGAGTGATTTAACATAATCAGTCCTCGTATTGTAGGAAATGTGAAAATATTACCTGTCACTCTCCTATCATATATAAATCATCAGGTATGACATAGGTTTCCAGGGGAACTACATACTTATTACACATTGATAATAATCTGCAAAGATAAATAAAGTGGACGGAGGTATTTATTGTTATTATGTATTTGTCAGAAAATCTATTGGTGTTCAACTAACACATATTTAAACAAAGTTTACCTGCAAGGTTAAACAAGTAATAATACTGACTTCAAAAATATAACTGGACATGTGTTGGTATTATTATTAATAGCACAATTTAAAATAAAATTTTACAGTGTTATAAATAGTCCCCTTATTTATTATTCTCCATTCAAATGAATGTTGTATGTCATGGTGACTTCTGAACCTTGTTAAAAAGGAATATTTTGCAGTGTTAGAATTGTACTGCTAGAATAAGATTAATTTTTGGATCACAGACTGTTAGTGACATAATATGAAAAATTTAACTATGTATATAAAATAGAACATTAAAATTATGGTGATATGTTAGCAAGCAACATATCTACTTGCACTGATCAACAAGAAACAAAATTCATAATTCATGAATAAATAGTAATAATAAATAAATAAATAAACAAATAAATAATATGTAGGTACATAACAACATCTATTGGAAAAGCAGTCACCACAATACAAGAGCTGATTTATGACTGAAAATACACATGTTTAATTATTTATTGTTGTTGTCTCTGTATAGTCAAGATAACAAAAATAGCAGAAATAAATTGAAACATTACTGAAAACATGACATGATTGGGAATAATGAGATCCATGAACAGCAGGCTTGGCAATCTTAACATTGGTAACCGAGTAACAGTTCATGTATAAGTTAACAAAATTAAGAGGGTGAATAATATTTCCCTCACTCCATAATTATGGTTATGTGACATCATTATTTTGTTATTATAACCTTAGATATCAGGTTGAAACTACGATAATGTTAATAGATGGCGTTGACCAACTTTGTGGATTACGCTAGCGACTGTATGTTGTATTTTCCATAAATAAATCTATGATTGCAGTATTATTGGGAAATTGTGACAAATAAACTTTTTATGATTTATACCTTAATTTAAAAAAAAATGGAAATGGTTGATTGAACCTATTTGAATATTTTTATATTTAAATATTTGGGATGGTTCAAAGTTGGTTGTTACACAAAAATAGGTATGGACTAGTAAAGTTCTGGACTTGCTAATGTGGAGTATCTAGTGTTCACACACACACTACTGAATGTAATTGCTAAACTGTAGAAGTGTTGGAGCGCTCAAATAGAGGAAGCTATCAGTGTAATGTGTATTAGACATGGGTAGTAAAAACTATAAATAGTTTCAAAAACTATTTATTTATATAACACCACAAATACGGTATCTGGTGCTCCAAAAAACTGTTTATTGAGAGAAACCATTTATTCGTGAATACAAGGTATTGCGAGGTCAGGTATTCCGATTACGCCCGAGGGACAGACTCAAGCGCTGCCGAAATAATACGAACGTGACACTATTGTGTCTATTGTTGTCTTATTAGACACCTATGTTAGAGCGAGAGGAGAGTAGAAGAGTAAGAGGAGAGAGCGAGACTGAGCAGCAACCAAACCAAACAGTGAATAATATTTATACATGCTTTTTAATATTTTAAATGCAACAGGATATCGCCTTTATTCCTATTGCAATAACTATAGTAATTAGCTTAAGGACTTATAGAAGTTGGTATTAATATTAAAAAAATATAGAAATAGATACCAAAATATTATAATAACAGAAATAGATTCGTATACCGACAATACCGAGAATATGAGAATACCGATGATACCAGATAAACCGAGTGAACGTTTCAATAAATGGTTGTTAAAATAAACAGTTTTAAAACCCTTTATCGGCAACAATACCAATACATAGTTACGGTATTACGAAAACGCGTACCGACCCATGTCTAATGTATATTATGATAAATACATATTAACACATCACGAGTGTATGATGTATGATGCACACTCTCGATATATAAAATTTGAGATCTTGAGTACCCGATGTGGAATACTAAGGGTCCAGCTAAACTGTTAAAGATGTTGGGATCCTGAAATAGCTAAAACTTAAAAGTAAGGCATGGAGTACACTACCCAACTGAGAATCCTAAGAGTTATTGAATGTAGTGAACATAATATACCTACTAAAGGAAAAGTGAAATACATAATTGGAATTTAAATAGAGCAACGTCTGTTGGGTAATACGATACCAGTTTCAAATATGTTTGGGACTCGAAAAATCAATAATGTGTGAGATATTCCTGTTACCGTGTTGGTAGTGAGCTTCCCTGTGAAGCAAGCGGTACCGACTTAGATTAACGGTGGAAGCAAATATCACAGCAACCATGTCAGACCAAGTTATGATTTGCCTGTTTCTTTGTCAGCTGATATTGGAATTAAATTATAGAGTACAGGAAGTATTACCAAATGATAAACACATCAATGACAAAAAAAAAGACACTGACTGAGTAGTGACAAAAGACTGTTTGAATGTTTGTATTACCATCGCGCTGGAGGTTATGCGGATGGAGAGGAGACTTGGCTCACAGACAGACGCTGTCTCGGGGTATTACATTATCCTGGAATAATTCCCTTGGGATGTATTGAACTAAAAATATATATTTGGTAAAGCAAATTAATCTATGAATATATAATGTCATTGATACTCCTAGCAAATCTGAATTTGTTAATACAAAAAATGGCGTCATGAGTAGTAGTCCACTAAAAATGGGCGGTGCTAACAAAACGCCTCTGTTGTAGTTGAGGCCAGTAGTAGTCCACTAAAAATGGACGGTGCTAACAAAACGCCTCTGTTGTAGTTGAGGCCAGTAGTAGACAACATTGGTTGATCGGTACTAACAAGAATGTCTGCCATCACAGACAAGTAGTAGACAACCTTGTCAGTCAGGTAATAATGAGGATGTCTATTATTGTAGATGTAACTATTAGATAGACTCGGTTGGTCGGTACTAACAAGAATTTCTGTCATCAAAGACAAGTAGTAGACAACATTGGTTGTCGGTACTAACAATAATGTCTGCCATCACAGACAAGTAGTAGACAACCCTGTCAGTCAGGTAATAATGAGGATGTCTATTATTGTAGATGTAACTATTAGATTGACTCGGTTGGTCGGTACTAACAAGAATTTCTGCCATCAAAGACAAGTAGTAGACAACATTGGTTGTCGGTACTAACAAGAATGTCTGCCATCAAAGACAAGTAATAGACAACATTGGTTGGTCGGCACTAACAAGAATGTCTGCCATAAAGACAAGTAGTAGACAACATGGTCAGTCAGATAAAGATACTGCAAACACTAACTTTAGCCTACGCTTGAAAAAGTGAGGCACCGGCGCGGCGACGCCGATGAGTTACGATGGAAGAGGTGGGAAACGAGCTCTATAATTTCATATAAATCGCAAAGGGCACTGAAAATAATTATTTTTGTTTTAGTATGTTCAGTTTCAGATAATAACGAATTAATTACATTTATGTACACATTTGGAAGCATGAAAATGATGTCCAGGAACGAAACAAAATATGTACAGAAGAAGTACTAAATATCTCAATACCGTTTAATAAAATAATCGATTTTTATTTGAGGAGTTCTAATCGATGAAATGGCTACCTACAATGATGATCCTAATTCACGAAGAATGCGACGACAAATTATTAAAGGATTATGATATTTTACTTTTTCTGTCACAGTTGTTCCATGTGTAACTTATTTCCTTTTCCACAGTAAAATCAGCCTGAATGATATTGGTTATGTAATCTGTTAACTCGATAAACAATAAACGTGAGAGTTAAGATGAATCGCTTCACTACCGTCAAGGAAACAAAAGATTCATGAAGTAATGCCTTGCCTTGTCAATGTTTACTTGTCAACAATAATTATCAGATGAGCATCACTGACATGCATGTGTCGAAGATCAGATGGTGAATAAAGTGGTAATGGTATATCAACGTTGTTTTAGACGTTGGTAATAGCAGGCCTAGCGCACTCCGCCTTTTGGCTATGTCGTTACAAGTACATGCCGCGTTCGACATGTCTGGCTAATGCAGAAAATTCATAATGGCTGTCATACGTTCGTAATCTATGACACATATTAAATATAACACATAATGTCTAAACTAAACTTTCAGATTAATTTTATTCTTTCAAAAAAGACAACCCTGACATTGCCAGAGAAGATAAGCGATAGTTTAGAAAGGAAGGCAACTCATTACGCGTTTTGATTGGCGTTGTGCGACCTGAATTACACTTTATTGCGATGGAGCTAGAGTCGCTATTTGGAATGATTTTGTGGAGTTCACCTTCTGTACTTATTATAAATACTATTATTACTTCTGTGTAATAGTATTAACAACAATATACCTTAATAATGATTTTACATTTTCAGGTCCACATTTTCTTAAGGTTTTAAAAATGACTTGGAATATATAAAAAAATATATATATAATTATAAAAAAAAACTGAACCCTAACTACGGATGCTAATACTAATTGTCAGTAGACAAAACATGTTATGCGTCAGATTAGCACCGAATTAGGAAATATTTTCTCGTTTGTGATTTCAACTGTTTCAGGTCTACTCCAATGCGGAATATAATAAAATAATGTTACCTCGAGTCACCTATGCTCACATGAAGTGTCAATGCCGAAACATATTGCCAAAAAAAAAAAAAAAAAGAAAAGAAAAGGAGATGAGATGAGGGAACAAAGAAAAATAACAACGTCATAATGTAAACTTATAGACGAAAAGAAGTAAAGTATAAAAAGTATCCAAAATAATGTAAGAGTTCATCAATTTGCAAACTTCGCTGTTGGAATGAGAAAGTAGTTTTATTCAGCTGAACGGAATAAATAAATTCTAACGAATTAAGTAATTGATGTAAAACAAAAGTAAATTAAATAAAAAGGGAGAGGTGTGACGTATTGAGAGTGACGTCTCTCGGTGACACTGGCTGTCAAGCGAGATGTATGTCACTGGGAATAGCGGGAATCGTCTCTGCATGTTAACTTGTAAACTGAGTGTTATCATTTAAATAGAATCCTTAGTTTAGCGACATATATAATATCTGAACGCCACAAGCAGTTTCATAGCCTAAAAGGCTAGCGAAAAATCAGGTGAAGATACATGGGTACTAGAAGAGTCTCCGAAACTCTTAATCGTGTTTGATTTCTGTTTTTGACATAAGAGATAAGACTAAGATTATAACATACAAGAAAAAAAATATAGCCCATGTTATGCAGAAACAATAAAGCATCCTATTGGTGAGAGATGTTTTGAAATCAGTTTAGTAGTTTTTGAGTTTATCCCTTACAAACAAATAAACAAACAAAAACTCAAAACTTTCCCATAGGAAATGTTAGTTTTAAAGAACCCAAGGATCCGGAATAACCTTAGAAGAATCTCAATTCTAAGTATGCAGAAATGATCCTGAAAAATCTGTCTGTGGAGAATCGCCAAGAATCCATTTGGATGGAACTTCAATCTCTGAGCAGCTAGCGACGAGGTGCATTGGTTTTATAAAACGCTAATAGAATGTTGGCTCAAACATTTTATCAAATGCAAATGACGTGTGAATCATTAATTTAATATTTTATTAGTGTTAGTAGCGTAGTGCGTGTTTATTTTCGTAGTTTATTTTAGGTGTGTTGGAGGTGCGGTCCAGTTCGAGTTTGTTGATATATTTTCACTTGGAACTTCGTTTATAAATAAATATTATATATTACCACAACGATAATGAAATTATACATAATAATACACATTGTATACTGAAAATATGTTACGGGCTCGATTCCAAATAATTGTATAATAATAAAATTGTAATTGTAATAAGTGTGATATCGTTTTCTATATGCCATTATGCAGATAATGGCGTGCCTACCACACAAAAAAGTAAAATAGAGGTGTTTTTGGGAGTAGGTACGATGAAGTCAATACTCAGGTTGTTTTTTTTTGTATTCTGGGAGGATTGCTGTCCAATTACTATAACGGTCCCGTTAAAGATAAATAACGTTTGTGGCGCTGTTTTTAGCCATCGTAATAAACACAATAAATTTACGGTCTTATTTATAAAAAGATAAAAGTGGATTGCAAGCCTTATAAAAGGATGTTAATGAAAAACAATAATCCGTTCATACAAAACCATCTAGATTACTTATCCGAGAACTAGGTTGGTACTTACTCCTCTAGAAAACTTATTTTGTGACATTGTTTAGTATTCATGATATGACTGAGAAACTTTACACCATTAAATGCCACCGATTATGATGCGGTTTTAATTCCATAAATGTTGTAAAAACAGCGATCAAAACGAGAAAACTTTCACTCTTGCTAACTGGTTCTAAATCACTCCTGTGAAACTTTGTTCTCACACGTAGTAGACAGACACATACGAGTAAATTAATGTGGGTAAAACACTTGCATTCATATCTAGAGATACATACATATATTGATTAGTCGTCCTATTGATTTTAAAGCTTAAATTACTGCGGATGGAACACCTTGTTAATAAATATTGGAAAAAATAGATTTTTTAAGTAAATACATTTTAGATTTTTAATCTTTATAGCACTAACACCGTGTCCTACGTGGGCGACTCAACGCGAACGCGATCGCGAAGCGATCCGGTGCGATTTCAGTGCGATGCGGTGCGATGCGGCGGCTCTGTCCTACGTGCACGCGAATCGTCCCTTCACCGCCACTGACATCCGCCGCGCCGCTGAAGTTCGCGCGAAAATATCAAACCAACTGATCGCGTTCGCGTCAAATCGCGCCGCGCCGCAGCGCACTCAACGTGCGTTTTGTAACGTAGGACACTTCAACACATTTCAACTGTTTGTTGTTTTCGCATCGCGCCGCGTCGCTTCGCGTTCGCGTTGAATCGCCCACGTAGGACACCGCGTAATAGTCTCCGCTTTGCTTTGGATAAACGGATAGATGGATGGACGGACGGACGGATGGACAGATGGACGGACGGACAGACGGACGGACATGACGAAACCATAAGGGTTCCGATTTTACTTCGGAATCCTAAAAAGTAAAAGCAGAGAAATACAAAATGTTTTCCTAGGAATAGGTTGACGACCAACCGTAGTAGCTCTTAAACGATTGGAATAATTTTATTGCGGTTTTTGTAAATTTTACAAATAATAGTTATTTGTTTGCTAGCAGTGACGAACTCGCTAAAATCGTGAGTAGTACTAGTAACAGTTTAAATGTCTGTTAAAATATTTTTTTATTAACATTATATTGAATGCATATTGCATAAGAATCAATTATTAAACAGCTTTATTTCCTCCTGCAGATAACAAATATAGCCGCTGATAAAAATCTTATTCGACGTGCATTTCTTAGATGGTATATGTATCTTGCGCAAAAATAATCGTATTATTTATTAGTTCGTCGTTGTTAGTTCTATTTATCATCGATAATCGTTGTTGATTGAACGTGATAAATTGATTTTGTACGCTTAAAATAATAAGTGTAACTGTGTCAACCATTGTACTATGCAATCAAAAAATGTTCCCATTAAATATTGCTTCAATTATGAAATGTTAATTTCTTTTAATTCTCATTCTTTATGGTCTGCGCGTCGGTGATAGTGATGTCCATGATTGCCGGTATTTACCTATTTATCATCAGTTGGCCCATTTGATTTATTTATTAGACTCATAATATGTTCGTTTGTCGCCTACTAAAAAAATATCTCGTGATTAAATTAAATAACTTTCTAACGCCCCAACTCAGAGTCACTAATGGTTACTTTAATCGCTCCTTAGTAAAGAATCACCATACAAATTCTGTACTAAGGAGCGATTTAAACAACCGATAGTGACTCTGAGTTGGGGCGTAAGTAGCTAAATATAGCTTGACTTAAACGCATAATAATGTTTATTGTTTACGAATCAGCTAACTTCGTTTGATTCCAGGCATGTAGCATATAGCCCAATAACCTGGCAGATGATTGCCTTAAGTCAAACATGCACTTCATAAAATACGTTTTTTGTTCCAGATGCGGGTAGAAGCGTGCGTGCGAGCAACCTCGCGCGCATGCGCCGATCTGCGCTCGGCAAGTCCGCGCCCACGTTATCCATCCACGTGGTGAGTGTTTAGTATTCGGAGAAGCGGTTCATGTAACTTCTCTACCCCTTTTTCTGTAGACCTGAGGCAGTGAGCCCGGTTCGCCCCTCTGTCCACGGCTGCTGTAGACTGCTGTAGACGGCTAGGGCAAACAGCAAACTGTAGACTGCTAGGGCCAACAGCAACTCGAAAAAAATTGGTACTACGATTAAATTATAACATTATATACTCGTAACTACTCGTAAGTCGTACCTAAACTAGTACCCAAAGCAACTTAATTACCATCCTGTTTGGGATTATAAAGGGATCTTTATGCATACTTGGGTCCACGCCAAAAGACGCTTTTTTATTTTTGCCAGCATATTAATGAAGCACGGATTTTACATTAGTGGCCCTCTTCCCGACACGGGACTCTAACCCCTCTCCTTATAACCGAGGAGGCCTTGAGCATACTCAACACGCTGCTCCAGTGCTGAATGATGGAGGGTTAGAGGCCAAGTGTCGGAAGCCTTAATGCCGCCCGAATGCCACTGATATTTTCAGTGATACGAGTATTAATATTATAGTCTATGGATACTTCATAGATAATTTATTAATTAACCAAGTCTGATAATATGTACACAAAGCAAAAGAAATAGGTATGCAGGGCATTATACAAAACCGTACCGTAAACAAGTGCACGCTAAATTAATTTTATACCACTTTTCCATTCCTAGGTGTGCTGGAAGAGATTTCTTTTAGAAATAAGCGTTGCCTATGTACAAAATCAATTTCATGACCTTTTGTAACCACTGTTATACGTGTACATAAACTGTTAAATAATAATAATAATGCTTAACGTTTGTGTCATGCCCTGCATACTTGAGTCTTTTCTGATTGTACATGCATATTGTTTGTAGAAGGAGCCATGCGCGGTGTCGCGGCGGCCGTCCCGGCTGCCTCCGCCGCCGCCGCATCACAGGCTCTCTCTTGTGGTGAGTTAAGGAAAATCCCTATAGGTTGAGGCCGAACGAGCGGATTTTTTTGAACTTTTAGTCGCGAAAAATGAATACGCTGCATTCGGTTTCATATTTATAACACGGCGACGCAAAATGAGTTGGGTCTTAAAAAGTTTGAAACGACTCATTTTTCGTGACACAAAGCTCAAAAAAATGCTCTCGTTTGGCCTCAACCTTACTCAACAAATAATTAGGTACGTAATGCATTTATGGGAAGAAAACTGCGGCGTTTCATCAGTTTAAAGGCGACAACAGTATTAGTTCAGTACCAGGTCGCTAATAGGTGACACCATAGCGTACGTACGTGTCACCATAGTATGTGGTCCATAACAGGTCGCTATGGGAACAGTACCAGGTCGTTACGGGGTCAGCACCAGATCGCTACGGGCACGGTGTGTGTCTTAACTGTGCTACGAGGTCCGTACCAGGTCGTTCAGCGTCAGTACGATTGACGCTGTTAGTCGGACTTGACTGGATTTTTGTCATACCGAATTAAAGTTGTAACACGACAAGGTAATGTTTTGATCACAAATCGCGAGTGTGATTACGTATTAAGATTGATGGGCTCTTGTCCAGTATCGGATGGGCTAGTGGGACGTTGTTTGTATGTTTGTCTGTCTTGCCTCAGTGAAAGCTCACCGTCACACCGTGCCATTCCGGTTGTGCAAGCAGTGTTCGTTGGTTATCCTGCTTTTATTTTAAATATAAGAAACGTTCACACAGTCACTATAAACTAGGATTTACTTTGATTCTATCTGCTACACAAGCGTACAAAAGAAATATCAGAAATATCCTGGAACGGATAACTAATATTTATGTGTCGTTTAAATGTTTGTTTCTAAGTTTGAACTGATCTTGAAACTTAAAGAAAATATAGCTATTGTACGAGGCACGCATGTTGAGCGATGAGACCTACATCGCAGAAGCGATTTTTTAGCAGTAATTGAAATCGACTGTAATGGACGGACATAAGACAATTTCCTCTGATCCACGGAACCCTAGATGTGGATGCCTAAGCAGTGGAGGAATGCACATGTCGCGCGCTTGATCAAACTCCGTAACGCGTCACATTCAACTTAGTATGAAGTTATGAACGCTTCATTTATTTATCAAAGGCGTATCACAGCTCAATATCGCTGGCTGAAATTATCGAATGCCCTTGATGCACCGCAGAAATATGAGATGTGGGCGCTGGTCGCTCCACGGTATTGGATGACGTTACAGACATAGATAGATATATAGCGTTATGTTGGTCAAGTGTACACATTTACAATGATAATTTTTGAGTGAGTATCGGGCGGAGTGATGAATTTTTATTTGTTTACGTTGTGTTGACCTAAATCTTAAATCCAGGGTTGGACTGTCCGTTGGATGTTTGGCTTAAATTGTGGTGTTCCATAAAACATTAGTCACATTAAGCCGGTAGTTCATATTACTTTATATCTTATCAAAGCAGACTTAAGATTGAAAGTTCTGTTTATAAATTACATTTTTTTTATTTATTGACCATTTAATGATTGCACAAAAGACGTAAAAAATTGTAAAGTTAAACAAGCAATATGAGTATGAGGGAATTACTTATCTTATACCAAGTTTATTTTCTATTGCTTCACCTTGCTTCACCAGTTCTGTTTGCTTCTTTCTTGTCTCTAATTTTTTTTCGGATTTTACAAGGAAAAATCATTGACTTAATGCACTCTGGACTAGACCGTCTTAGTTTTATTGTCGTAATCATTTATTTAGTTATATTATTATTTGGGCAACCTTGACAATTATTGTACATTATATGGTACGAATCGCTAGAAATGCATTTATTTTTAAAACAAACCACAAACAGCAATATCTCCAAAATGACAAAGTCACGGTGAAGGGTGGTCAGGTGTTGATTGTGACATTTCCGAGAAAAAGTAAACAATGAACCCGCTCTACTTTGTACAATGTAATGTTTGATTTTGATCAACGTTTCTTCTTTATCGTTCTTAATATAGTTGTGTAAATAGGAAAGGAATTCCCGATATATTATTAACGTTGGTTACCTGGATGTAAGAACAGCGAAAGATGTGTTAGACTTTTCGATAGAAAGTTCCAAAGTAACCAAATACTCCAGAAGAAAACCCGTAAATAAAAGCTTATCTTAAGAAAAAAGAAGCAGATTTGGTGTTTTGTCGATGTAGAAGTCAGTCTCCGATTCCTTTTTGATCGCCAACGCGTTGGAAGCTTTTGAGGTTAATAATGTTCGTCATCAGGTGGCATGCACGTCTTCTTTTTTATTATCCGACTACTTAGCTATTTAAATAAAACAAGAATACCCAACCTGAGGAATAACAACATAGCAAAATAAAACACTCAGCTAAAATGTTTCTCGCGTGTGTTACGCCAAATTTCGTGTTCGATGTGTTTTATGTGGGTTGGCATACGCTCAAATATTTTAAGGGGCCTTTATAGACGTAATATTGCCTATTATATCTTCCTCTATAGTGCCTATTTCCTCGGACAAAAAAAATCCTGCGTACAATTTGAACTTTGTTAGATACCATAGATTATTTTCTCTCAGAGAATAAATTGGTATCAGATTTTCTTCAAGGTCTTAAGGGTATTCGCTTTTTATTGGTGAATGTGTGATTAAACTAAATCTGAAGTGACTACTTCTTTCTTCTCTTCTTTTTTGACTGGCAGTACATCGGTGATGCCATTGGCTCAGATTATTTGTCGGCTGTTTTAACAAATCAGCACTGAAATTTTTTCACATATGTCGATTGCGGTATTGAAAAAAGGCGATTTGATGCAATGCTATACGTATACGTATAAAAGACGCAGTGACCTGCTTCTGTACTCGTCTTACTTTACAACTGAAACAAGAATGTTGCAGACCAAGAATTAAAGGAAGTTTCTTGCAACTTCTTCTCCCGGGACCTCTCACAGTTGGATTTGTTTCTACTTTGTCATTTCAGCAATGGCGTAGATTGACTTTCAAAAAGTTTTTAGAAAACCTATTTTGAATTAAAAAAATACTTACTTTATCAACAGGATCGTTATTGAACAGACTTCCATAATATGTTTATTGATCGAATATCTACTTGTTAAGCCACAGCTCGTTCTCGCGTATGGAAGAATGTCGTTTGAAGTCCGAGTAACTTTCCCAGTTTTAAAAGTCAAATTGTTGTGGAAATTTGGACAAATACTAATTCAAATTGTAAGTGCGTGCGATATTTGTTATGTAAGGTTGATTGTATTGCGGGTGCTCTCACACGAACGTGTGGTCGGTCATCTTAAGCGATGCGTTTATGAAAAACACTGTGGTCTTAAATACTTAAAATATCTGACCAATCTGGGAAAAACCTTATTGTAAGTGAATTGTGTCTTTCTCAATTATTCTCTTATCATACTAGTTTATTCACAACCAACGTTACGCCAGGATCCTCTGAGTAATAAGATACTTATTTGTATTACTCAAAAGACACCTTAGTTGTTTCTACTGTTTCTAGTTTAATTATGTAGCTAGAGATATCTGGGGGCATAATAGCTTTATAAAGTCAAGTTTTTATTTATTATGCATTGATGACGTTCTACAGGGTCCAGATTTAGTTGATTACACCCGGGTTCAGCTCCCCGTGGTAATAGGCAATAATGTTACAAATGTGTTTGTTCTTAGGTTTCTGGTGTCTGTCTTCTATCGCTGTTGTGAATTTTAGAGGCGGAGTGCGGAGGTGTGAGTAGGGTTGCCAGATGGTCGGGTTTCGTCTGGATTGTCCCGACATTTCACATGAAATCCAGACCAGTCCCGACAAAATACAAGTACAAGTCTCGACAAAATACATAATGTCTCGACGAATCCTGACTTTTTTAACTTTTTTGTTCAGATATTTCAGTCTTGCTATCTGGCTTTAGGTGTGTGTCTGTGTGATCAGTGATCGTTTATTTATTATTTATTGTTATGACCGCTGTGCGTGTGGTAGTGGTAGTACGCTGTACGGGTGCGTTGTGCGAGTATATTTGGCAGTTAAGGCCGCGCCTGTGACCGCGTGACTCACCGGTCAGTGTCAAAATCCGCACCAAGGCGACACCGACAAAAAGTTGAAGCGTGGTTCTACACGCATAGAGTATTGTGTTATAGATTTGACTACAGTAGAATCCGTTTATTATGACTCCGCATATATTGACCAACCGCTTATTATGACGTAATTACACAACGAATTTGGTTTTCATATAAAATTCTTTTAACAAAGTCGGATATAATGACTTCGCTTACAGTGACATGTCGCTTATTATGACCCATTTTTAATAAATTTTGCCCGTTTATAGTGACCGACATGATTCTTTACACCTTCGGCAATGTTCGTTGATTCCCGACGACGTTCGGCACGTGGCTTGTATTTGTTTTGAATCTCAAAAAATGAAAATACGTGCATTTATTACGTGCAATTTTAATTTTTATTTAATATGCTATGTTTCATTATTAAAATAAGTATTTATTTACTTTAAAAAAATAAGTTTGTTTTTTTTTCACAAAAATGCTTTGTATGACGTCCGCTTAGTATGACGTGTTTGTCAATTCCCTTCGATGTCATTATAAACGGATTCCACTGTATTTCTATTTTGGTAATTGACAATTTGTGCCTTATAATGGTTTACATAGTTGTTCTGAGTTACTTGTAAGACTATTTTCACGGTAGGATTTTTAACACTATTGAAATTTTTTTATCAGTCATATCGCACCTTCAGTGGAAAAAAGGTATAAGATGAAAATTGCAATTTTACAGGAGAGCAAAAAACTGTTCAAATATCAGTAAGTTGTCAAAGGAATTTACATTGCGATTTCTTGCATAAAACCTTCAATATTAATGATAAAAATTTGAAAAAAAATTGAGCATATGCAGCTTGTATCCCTCTTTCTAAAATTCAACGTAAGACGACTTATGCTTTATTCCACTGAGGGTGCATCTGACATGTAGGAGAAGATTAGGTAGGAGGTTACAAAAACCCCAGATTCCTGGATCTCGTGTGAATTTCGGTTTTCCCATATACACATGCAACGGGTAGGAGTAGAATATTATTTCCCTTTTTTCCTCGTAAGACAGTTTAGTAACGTCAAGTTGCTAATGTCGTCATCTTGCCAACTTTAAGAAGATTATTATAATTAAGTGATTGGATTCCCAAATGAGTCATAAGTATCATCAGTATCCGGGAATATTTAGCTGCTCATAAATCAGGTCATTACCATGTGAATTTTATAGTTTTCTAAGGTTTTTCCTTAAGGACTGTTTAAGGTGCACATTGACGGCACGGCATGGCAAGGGATTTTTATGTAACGAAATGAAATATACGATACCATGATAGTATGACGATGGCTTTTTATATAATGCTCATGGTAGCTATTAAAAATAAAGTTGCCGATATACTTACACATATGCGTAGTGGGCCCTAAAATGTTTATTGGCACCAAGTTACCTGAAAAGTCAATGTAAGTGGTTATTAAACAATCTGAATTGACGGACGAATTATTTAAAATTAAAATTGAATGATTTTTGGCCACAAAACAAAAAAAAATGAACTGGTTTGTCAGCGTACCTGTAGAATGTAGCATGGAGCGTTTTTTGCGCAGTTCAAGTTCAATGTACTTAAGCACCTAGCACCTGGTGTTGCTAGCACAAGTTCTCTTAAAAGTTCTCTTCCACTAGTCCATCACTCGAAGTTCTTCTGGACATTGCTCTTGCTTTGCGTCAATCAGAGCGGTCCTAGAACTTCTGAATGAAGTGACTTCCTGAATTGGACCTATCCGTGTTGTTGATTGCTGTTTTGTTCAAATAACTTTTGCATTGCAATTAAATGAATAAAATCATATGCTACCACAGACATGTATCTAGAACTGTGCATGCCACATTCTCCACCAATCCCCACTGAAGCAGCGTAGTGGAGTATGCTCTAGGCCTCCTCAAGAGGAGAGACCCTTGCTCAGTACGCAGTGCACCCTCAGTGGAAAAAAGCATAAGTCGTGTTACTTTGAATTTTAATTATTAATATGATGCTGCATAATTATGCTCAATTTTTTCAAATTTTTATTATTAATCTTGACGGTTTTTGTGCAAGAAATCGTAATGTAAGTGCCTTTAAATACTCACTGATATTTTAACTTTTTTTTTGTTCTGTAAAATTATAATTTTTATTTTATGCCTTTTTTCCGCCGAGAATTACGAGTAGTGGACCATTAACGGGTTGAAGCCAGAATAAATTCAAACCCGATGCAAGACTAATGCACTGAACTTCACTTGCAAATTCTAATGACGCGAACGTTTTCCTGTACTTAATAAACACATACTGAAAGGAAAGTTTAGCAACTTGTATAAACAGAGGACAGTGGGAAGTTAGGAACATATAATTATTAGTACTCGTAGGAACGTATATTCTCTGTGGCATACCTATCTGATCTGTATCGTAGAACATAGCTGTCCTTGATTGGTACCCGAACTACATAGCCAATACTGGTTCTGATTGATGTGGTTGACAACTCACGACTGGTTCCAGCTGGACGTTGAGTTGCAGCGTGTGGTATGTGTGTATGATTGCTGATTGCTGATTACAAGAAATTATTGTGTAAGCCAAGTAGTAATTAAATGTACTAGCGACGATGATCTGGATTAATACGATCCAGGACACTCGATTGAGTTGATTTTGTTTCATTTGAAACTTAATTCGTGAAACGTAAATAATTTAATTATATACGTAAATAAATTATATTTTATATGGGTATCGTTCTAAAGTAATCATGGATTTTTTTTAGTTTAAGTTGGTACCTACCAAATTCCCTATTCCTATGTTAAACCACAGAAGAAATAATAATAATAGTATTCAATGTGAAGTAGTTGGATACTAACTATATTACTATTATATTGATTAATACACTTTATTGCAACCATAATGTCTAATCCGAGATCTGCTATACATATAATAACGACTCTCCTGTCAACGTAGAGGCTTATTAGTGCCTTCGACCTCTGACAGAGAACCTAAGATAGTGGGATAATGACCTTAGGTTATCTGGAAGAGTTCGCTCTTAGCGATAAAGTCTATTGCTGGGCTGCCTGTTTCTTTATCTCCATTAGTGCACAATTACAATTGTTTATTATTAAATTACTCCGTGATCTTTAGCGATTTAATAACAAATTATTGTAAATACAATACGTATTAAACATAGATCTTGTGAATCGTTTTCAAAATTTTTCAGAAACGTTTCCAAAAACTTATGTTAACTCAGAACTGATATTTTATAGGTACCTACAGTACATCACTATCAAGAACAAAATGTTTACAGAGATATATTTTGTTAAACCAGGTGGGGTCCGGTCGGTGCTCGTCCCCCGGCACGGGGCCCCTGTCCCCCGCGGACGGGCCCCGCTGGCACGCGCACCACGCTCATCCCCTCCACCACGCTTTGTTGTCTTCTAGCGTCAAGAGGGGGAAAGACCTGTAAGTTGTGTTGTTACATTTTACTAAATTGATTGATTTATGAAATCGACGGCGAAGTGTATTTTTAATAAGGAATATGACGAATATGAAGCTCGACTTTGATGGCGCCACTTGCACATTTAGTAAACAAACCTGTGTCATGGTGCATTCATGTATGCACAGGGATGAAAGTAATGAAATCCAACGATGTCTTTTTGAAGTCTCTAAAGGACAATTGCTTGAAGCGAGCAACACCATACCATAATCTATACAACTAATATTATGAAGCTGAGGAGTTTGGTTGGTTGGACGCGCTAATCGCAGGAACTATTAGATCGAATTGAAAAATTATTTTTGTGTTTGATAGTCTATTTTTCGAGGAAGAGGCTATATAACAACATATATTTTGGCAGTTAGTCTTTTCCACAAATTAACGCGGGTGAAACCGCGAGGCGCAGCTAGTATAATATAATATTGACTGAATCTGGATTGTTTATGTTTCAAGCAGTCAAGTCAAACGAAGGCCACTTGGTGTTTACTTGTCACAGCCACGCTAAACGTCAGGGTTAATATGGCAATTGGCAAGGAACGGTAGATGGGAAAGCTGATGGTGGCTCGATTCATGGTCGCAGACCTACTATTTTTGCCGCCTATACGATTATATCGCTTATTATTGTTATTTAGTTTATTATTATAACGTTTATTTCTTTCATGACTTTCCAAATCAGGAACAAGGATATGTAAGTTATGTTTCCTTGTATTAATAATAATAATAAGTAAATTAGTGTGCAGTTTAGTTTAGGTTAGGTGCTGCACAATAAAATAACTGATTAGTTTAGTAGCAGCCAGTTGCAACACTCAAAGGGCAGATAGATATTAACGACATTAGGGCTATAGGCGGTTATATCTCACACTGACACACTATTACGTGCAATATAGAAAACTTAATAGAGTACAAAATACGGTGGCTTACCGTCTACCGTCTACGGTCTACCGGTCTACCGTCGGACTAGTGGGAACAAAAGCCGTACCTACCGCTTTGTTCTCATTAGCTCTACTCGTTAGTCCGATCGTCAACTACTCGTAATAGCCGTATAAAAGCAAAGCAACAACCCATAATTGTCCCACTGCTGGGCTCGGGGTCTCCTCTCATAATGTGAGGGGTACAGGCCATAGTCTACCACGCTGGCCAAGTGCGGATTGGTAGACTTCACACACCTTCGAGAACTTTATGGAGAACTCTCCGGTGTGCAGGTTTCCTCACGATGTTTTCCTTCACCGAAGCAAGTGATAATTAACTTGTAATACGCACATAATATTTGAAAATTAGAGGTGCGTGCCAGGATTTGAACTCGGGCCCCTTGGTTCGGGAGACCAATGTTCTAACCGCTAGGCTATCACTGCTTACATATAGCCGTATATCTACCGCTTTGTTCCCACTTCTACTCGTTTCTTATTCCGATCGCCGGAAGAGTGGGATTTTTTTTCTCATTAGTTCAACTGTCAAAATAAATTATTCTAATAATCTACCGTATCTCACCTTATCTCGTGATTTCAAATCTAATTTCATCAATTGATTTAGCGCCATAATTTGGAAGCGAATGATGACAGTCTGATTAAACTTTATTAGATAAACGGCTCCGATTTTGCTTATTGAGTTTTATATTCATAATTGAGTTGATTTTAGAAATGAAATTACTTTGTATATTTATTATGTACTTACTCATAAATAAGTGCATTAACATAGAGACAGCAAGAGAGAGAGAAAAATAAACAGCGAACTTTCTTTAAAACTATTAGCTGTGTTATTTATAGATTCTTAGATCTCAGACTAGTAAGATTAATTTAGCAAATTCTCTTGCGAAAGCGCTTGAACCGCGACTATGTTTAGACTTGATTGTAAACCGCAAAATTTCCCTTTTCCTGTAAACAACAAATATTTAAAAAACAAAGCGGAAAATTTGAAACCTACGCTAATCTTCTGAACTAATAATAAAAAGAGGAAAGTTTTGATTTATTTTTGTAATAGATAAACTCAAAAACCGATTTCAAAAATTATTTCACCAATAGGATACTCTCTTGTTTCAAAGTAACATGGGGTATCTATATTTTCTATAAAAAATAGGGATCTACACGAAATTCGAAGCAAAGCCAGGGCAGTTACTAGTGTATAATGAAAGTGATTCAAAAAACAATATAAAGTACTTTATATTAACATTATAGGCTTTCACATAAAATTTCTATTCCGGCAGGGATTTGAACTCGGGTCTCTAGCAAGCAGGGTTATTATCACAGGATTCACAGGGTTACTATTACAGCTAGGGGTTATCGTAAGCGCAAAATTGATAGTAAATAAATGATTTACGTAATAAATATTATGTTATTTACATGATGATACAGATATAGTGACTATTTGAATTATATTTATGTAACAAATATAAATGGTAACGTAATATATTATTGTGAATAATGTTCATACCTTATAGACAAAGTCGGTTGCAGTGTTGCCAGATGTAGTTTATCCTGGCATGTCACACGTTTTAGGTTTTTTTTAGGATTCTTGAGTAATGAACATATTTGTACCTGATAAGAATAATTACACCTTGTCTCTTCGGCTAGGCATAATAATGTTTAGCGGTGGTAATAATTTTAACATGAAAAAGAAAACACACGTGTTTCCGGCGGGTCCCAGGTGCTCTCTAACTTAGGATCAAGGAATCTTGGACGTATGGTAGCATTAGTTTTACAGAAAGAAAGAAGACATTAGCGTGCACTTACAGCTGCTGTTAGAAATATGTTATGTTATAGGCTTGTCGGGATTTTAAAATGATTCCTCCTTTCTCTATAGAAATGTAAGTGAAAGTAAGACGCTATAGGAGCTAGAATAAAACCCCTGGAGTCAAAACATTTTCTGAAAGTGTCGTACAGATAAACTGGGTTAGACAAACCTAGCGTCTTTCAGGACAGCCTTGGGGCATTGCATCTTGCGATGTAAACTGTAAAGGAACACGGCATCTAATATTGATGTTATTTTTTAGAGACGGCAGAAGATGGTCGGTCGCGTCGCTACCATCGTCAGGCTATGGCACCACGCCGGGCAGTTCCAGCTTGTCAGTAAGTGTCACAAGGATTTGTGGACGTGTTTGTATGTTTGTATTTAGTTGTTTACTTTAGAGGTTATTGTTTTCCAGGATAATAAGAACTCTAGTCTTTTTCCAGTCTACCTGTGTGGTAAATTTTATGAAAATCCGTTCAGTAGTTTTTGCGTGAAATACATCCATCCATCCATCCGGACAAACTTACACATTTATAATATTAGTAGGAAGTAGGATGGGATGTTTGGATATTTGTCTTTTCATCACGCGCTAACCGTTGTACGGATTAAGATTAACTTGGCACTCAGAAAGTCTATGTCCTGGACAAGAAGTAAGGGTAGATTTTTCCCGGTTTTATATTCCCCTTGGATGATTATAAATGTTTGTGATTTCGTTTTCTGACACCACAATTCCGCGGGCGAACTAATATACAAACAAAGAAACAAATTAATATGTCATTCATTCAGTGGCTTTATCATTCATTCAAGAAACAAACATGCTCGTTCCGTGAATGCACTCAATCAAGCAACCATTAATCAAATCAAATCGGATGCAGTGTGTCCATTGCCATTCTATATCAAATCTAAAATAGGACTTGAACCTTATTTGAGAAATAAAGTTGAAAAGCAATATCGATATTTGATAACGATACATCGATTCGTCGAATATGAAGTCGATGATGGAAATTGATATCTTACCTGTGTCCTTGCGGAAGGTTATGGCTAATAATGTATTTTTGTGTTATGGAAACTGGCATAGTTGGTTTGTTAATAATGTACACTGATCCCAGAAATATCGCACCATCAGTGGAAAAAAGGCATAAGTTGAAAATTGCAATTTTACAGGAGAGCAAAAAACTGATAAAATATCAGTAAGTAGTCAAAGGAATTAACATTATGATTTTTTGCACAAAACCGTCAAGATTAATGATAAAAATTTGAAAAAAGTTGAGCGCATATGCTCAACTTTTTTCAAATTTTTTTTTTCCCGCTTTTGTCCCTCTTTCCAATTATATTAATTACTAAAATTCAACGTAAGACGACTTATGCGTTTTGTGGTTTTTCCACTGAGGGAGCGATATCAATTTAAATCTGTTATCAAAGTATGTATGTAAATAGTCATTTCAATGTAGCCAGGAATTACGCGACGCCGCGACGACTGACTGATGAATATTCGTTTGGCAAATGTGACCGACTTGCACCTTGCTGTTGACCTGTATTTAGGTCAAGTGCCGGAGTAATATATGCTATTTGAATGTTGTGTTTTGTCAACATCAGAATATCAGATATGATAACAGTCGTGCGATTTGTAAAAGTTATTAATCCTGCTGATATAAAACAATTTATAACGACGCGATGACGCGCCGCGACGTACAGTTGACAGGCTGCTCGCTTTCAACTTCAAACTGTTGTTTTAGAAATGCCAGAATGGCCTTATCATCCTGCTTATATGACTTGAAAGAGGAAGTTAAATACCACCACTTATAAACGGTACAACCTACGATTAACGATACCCACCTACTATCACAAATTACAATTAAGTCTAACGCTCCAACTCAGTGTCATTAACGGTTACTTAATTAATTAATTGCTCCTTAGTACAAAATTTGTATGGTCATTCTTTACTAAGGAGTGATTAAAATAACTGTTAGTAACTCTGAGTTGGGGCGTAAGTTCATATGACAGCGCATTCATGACAATGAAATTAGCGCGGGGATTTATACCAACCGACGTTTTCGCTATTTTGTTATAATATTATAATACGATTATGCATTTTAATTGCATGAATCAACTGAACGGTTCTATTTAGATTTGTAGAACTTCACCCACGTGGTGATGTTAACAATAAACATTGTTTAGTAGTTAAAAGTACCTACCTTTTTGCAATGTATTTAAAATAATTTAGAAAAATAACCAGTTAAACTTTACGAATGTTTAACAATTTTTATTGTTATTTACTTTTATCTCATTTACGGAGAAATGTTCAGTACGAAGCTGTGTAGACGTGCTAATGTTGTGAAATCAGTTATCACACACAAAAAATGTAAATTTGTCATATTGTATTTCGGTAACAGTTCATTATTGATATTGTTACTCGACAACTTATATGAATAAATACCTCATTTCATTACAAGGAATTCTCAGATTACACAATTATTTTCATATTCTTCTTATATTCCAGCTGTATTATTATATTACCATGTACCCCTGTGTATAGTAAGAATTCATACCTTTCTCTGCTCTGGGAACCGAACCCAGGGTCTTTTGCTCGGCAATCAGTGGTCTGTGTCAGAAGGTACTGGACTACAAATACAAATATTCTTTATTTGTACACCAGAAATAAATACACAGTAATATGTAACATGGTTGTTAGAAAAAAGAAAGATAAAAAAATATTTCTGGATTCTATAAAACACTGGCTATCTTAATTTTTTGTTGTCTTTGTTACCGTATTAATACTTAGATAATGTGTTTAAAATGTATCCAAATTGTCGTAGATATTTATGATTAAGAATATGGCCTTATAACGTTATCGTGTACTTTAATCGTTTTTAATATGCATTCATATTAACAAAGTGATTACTTAAAAACGAGGACAGACGTTTGTACTGGAGACATGATATCATTCACTCGTAAATTAAATTGAATACAAAATAATTTTAATAGATTTTTACTCAACCCGGTGGCGGCTAGTATCGATTCGAAGTGATTGATCGAGTTTGGTGTTAGCCGATGTCATTAGTTAGCCGATTGGTGTCGTTAGCCGATGGAGATGGTCGACTACTAGTGGCAATAATTGGTGTCTCCGCGTTTCTGTGGGTAGCTGTACTTAAGTTCAAACTTCTTCACCATTCCGATTGAGAGCAGCGTAGCGGAGTTTGCTCGACTCGTGCCCTATAATGAGTCACTAATGGATTGAGGAAACCCGTCAAATGCTGCCCAGATGATGGTTTTGTGGCCACATGGACAGATTACCAGCACGTGTTATGGATTCCATCTTATAACTAGCGTATGACCATATGGCGTGACTCACACAGAACTACCAGACCTTGATAATAGTGACAATACTGACATAAAAGTTGTAACTTGTATGTGATTGTAATTATAATGAACACACATATCGCTCACCCAGTAATACAACGGCACGAGTAGTAAAAATTTTATAAAAATGTTTAAAATTAATTAAGTTGGTTCTTTTCACGTTTTTTACAGATTGTATGGGTTTGGTTACTAGTACTCGTATAGACATTAATACATATTTACCACTATGTACATTATGCACTTTTAAACACGTATACCATATAAACTCAATTTCGCATTTTTTGCAGATGTGCCATTATTTAACTACGTGAGTGATAATTATATCCGCACCGTTCGCGCCGTACGCGCCGTATTTGTATAAAATCATATAAGAGCCCGATGCGGATGACGTATGCGCTCAAAAATTACATTCTACTTACGCTTACAATTCTGTAGATGGTGTGTGGTGGACTATGATGTCAAACCTCATTGAAGACCCCATGCTCAGAAGAGGAATATTTATATGTTGTGATAATGACGATCATTTCGGATTATGATACTGGATTATTAAAAAAATTATTAAATAGATACCATGCTCGTTGGGAATCGCGGACTTAGGGTGCCCGTCGACATGTTGCTCGAACTACCTACCTCGTACCACACGTGTTGTGGATTGGATACGTTGTTAAAGTCAATATGTGATTCATAAAGCCAGACTCGGCCATCTAGTGATGATTAATGATACCCGTTTACTAGTAATGTTTATCAGTACTCACGATTTTCGCAGAATTAGAAAACTGGGCTTTTCTGGTCTTTGAACATCTTAAAAAGTGTTTACGATAGTAATTTCGCTTGGGATAGTAATAATTTTAAATCTGCGTTTATTTTAAGTAGTTTGCTCCAGTGACCTATAAACTGCAGGTTGGTTGAAGAGATTTGCTTCAGAATTACTAGAAGTGACGGTAGTCCTGCCATTATTATGTAAGTTATACTATATTTATCTACATGTGCATCAGTTAACAAATAAAACAAGAACCTGTCAAGATTAAAGATATTGTAAATCCAGTACAAGGACCTGTTCCAATGCGGTTTTACAAAGGGTTAGTCATAGGGAAAACGATCTTGGTAGATCTAGATCTCTATACCATAGAGCCAGTCTCGCGAGATCCCGACTAGCTTTAAAATCTCGCGAGCTTGCATTGCTCTCATATCAGACCTCCCGAAACCATAGATTGAGACTTTTGAGAGGTATAGGAGTTGTATGCAGTCTTGAAATTTGTAAAATGCACTAAAATTAACATTTTCCTGAGTCTAGCTGTATTGCATGTTTCTGTTTATGTCTGTAAAATTATTGATTTTGAACCTTGTTGTTTCGGTTTAAGGTACAAAGTTCCCTATAGCTCCTCAAAGTTTATTTTGAATGTCGTCCAAGTATTCTCAAATACGTTGGCGGTGACCGTTGATAAACAAGAAGAGGTTGGAGACTAATGGGTTTTGATACGAGATATTGTTAGGCGCCACGTCCACGGTAGAGCTTCAATATTTGTAAACTTGTATTTTTTTAATGGAAATAGCCGACAAACGATCTGCATAGAACAACATTTTCTATTCTATGTATTCAAAATGTATTAACAATATACTGTATATATTCTTGTTAATTTATTGTGGTTTATTTTCCAGTTAAGTAGTTATTTTTATTAACTCTATGTTTTAAAGAAGTACTGTCTATCCATCTAATGGCAGTTGTTCACAATGCTAAAGTAATTATAATAATCCCAATTATTATGGCTTTAAAAATCAAAATTCAAGATTGATTCTAGGAAACCTGTGGATAATAAAAAACAATAACAAGCAACAACACATTTGTGAAGAAAACAGAACATTTTATGATTTTATTAATGAAAATAAAAAAAAATGCCTGTGATTTGTTACAACAATAGAAATAGTGGGTGGAAAATTTATTTTGTTCCTCAGATTACTCCCAATCTTGGGTAAGTCTCTCGTGGACGAATCACTTTGCTTAGTGTAGGCTTGGTAAATCGGATGGTAGCGGTGATATATATTTTTCTATATCCACGAAGTTGTTTTGAATGCTCGGTTCCAAATCCTGGTGATTATATAATCTGCTTTATGATGATGGTCTCTGTTTTATGGTCGTGCTGTGCGTCTTTTTCTCGTCATGACTGTACCGTTCTTGTAATGTCACTTTGTATCTATACCGTGGTATTTCGATAGATTACTGTTGGTAATGGGTAGGTTACTACTAGTCATAGATATACTCGTACACTCATTCAGGTCCTAATTCTAATGTCTGTCTTATATAATAATATTATAAATGAAAAAGTTTGTGAAGAAGCTTCGATGTTATTTTCATCACGCGCTACCCTTACAGCATTAATATTAAACTGGGCACACCGATAGTCCACGACAAGAAAATAGGGTCGATTTTATTCCGGTTGTTACCCTGAAATGATTGGGAGGTTTAGTTTGTTGATTTCGTTTTGTGAAACCAAACTTCAGCGGGGAAAGCCGCGGGCGGAGACTAGCTCGTAATGGTAATTGGTGACTGTAATGCCCGGCTTACATTATTCTAGTCCAGTAATCCAGCGAATCAATGCAGTCCAGCAGTGGACTGCATTCGTCTACATTATTTCAGTAATTTAAATGCTGTTTAAGTGTGAATATTACAGTGATCAAATGTCACTGGATTGGCCGTCTACATTAATTCAGTTGCACTGGATTGGACTGGATTCAAAAGTAGACCGCCAATCCAGTTACTGGACTGGAATGCTCACTGGATTCAGCGCATTCCAGTGCCGGTTTATATCTTTCCATTAGCAATTCAGCGCTGGATTCGATCGCTGGAGTGGAATAATATAAACCGGGCATTATACACTTTTATCAGTAACAACAAAAGCACTGTTGCATTGAAGGCCAAGATGGAAGTAGGGAATTTTGTTTTTACCGGCTTTCATACACCTCAAAATTAAACACATTAGACACATTTCAAGATTGCTTCAGCGGGAGTGATAGCTAAGTTAAAGAATCCGTATAAACAGTACCGTCGGATTAAACTGAATATAGAACCTGAGAGAAGGATCTGGCGTCCATAGCCTTGCAGAGGTTAGCTTCGATTGAAGGATGATCCCAGCTACACTAAAAAAAGCTAATAAAATTATGCGTGTTTATTTATGCGTATCATTCCTTATGTGTTTTTTAAAGTATGTTCACGTTGAATCTATCTTTCTATTCCATTGTACAGTCGCAGGCTTGCTGGAAGAAATTAGAAATAGGGAGTATATTTGTAGTACATATTATCGCTGTTTTATACGTCTGAACTCAATTTCCT
The DNA here is from genome assembly GCA_963932265.1 of Thymelicus lineola. Lineage (NCBI taxonomy): Eukaryota > Metazoa > Arthropoda > Insecta > Lepidoptera > Hesperiidae > Thymelicus > Thymelicus lineola. The sequence continues at coordinate 5,057,867 of OZ010707.1, read as the reverse complement.
TGTGTAGATAAAATATAAAACAAAGTAAATTATTGATTTACAGATACTGGGTATGAGATATGATCGCTACTAGTTTTATCGGATTCGATGCAATCGATACAGTCACTCAGTGAGTCGATGATCGATAAAGTGCATCGTGATACCTCTATCTCAGAATAAAGAATAAATACCTCTATTTATAGCACTTGCTCACACATACCATGTGATTGCATCTAGGTTATTGATAAGGTGTTCAGAGTATTGAAAACAATATCAAAATATCCTTTCATAAGTATGATATGATTGTATGATATTGATTATGTGGTATCCAGCGTAGGGAAGAAAATTGTTCTTTAACTGTTGAATATTAATTTAAAAAAATGTGCTGAGTATTTCCTTTTGTTTTGTCTTTTCGCCTTTCGACGCGGTATATTTTTATGACTGGTCTTAAATAAATAAACAATGTTTCAAAGTGTTAATTGACATTAATTTTATTATATCTGTGAATTCACATCAGCGGCGGGCCTATTATAAACTTTTATAAAACCATTCATGTTCCAGGCAATTCATTTATCGGATTTTGAACGACGTATGATTGGCTGAAAAGTGTCACGTGACCGCTTTGCTATACGAACTTGATGTTTACACTGGAATATGGCTGGAATTAAGAGTTCATAATAGACCGCCAGTTAATACTGATGATAAGAAAATTAAATAATAGTCCATTGAAGTATGATTTCATAGAACAGACATCTCGAACAAAATGTGTGTCCCGCCCGGGAGGTTCGATTTTCAAAATTGAGCCCCGGTTCTCGTTTCAAAATCGAACGAATCTATTGAAGATTGAAGCCACGTGGCGCCAATGCATTGGAACATACATGGTGTTTGCGGTGCCGGTTCTATACGCCACAATACAATACAAAACTCTTTATTGCACACCAGAATAAAATGTACATATACATAACAACTACAATGGATAGTATACAATAGGCGATCTTATCGCTAAAAAGCTATCTCTTCCAGATAACCCAAAGTGGAAAACTTAACTAAGTAGACAAATAAATTGCTGGTAGAGGTGTACAAGCACAAGTAAGACAAGTATGATGTTCATGAGGTCTGCGAAACTAACACAATGCGAAGAGAGGGAAGGATAGAGCAAGATTTCGATGGAATAGATTAGAAAGGATTAAGTATAATTTTTAGGAATGACGAGAAGAGGTAGAAGATAGCAAATAAGAGCAGGTCAAAGTGACATATTATGCAATTTAACCTGTCGTTTAAAAGAATATTTAGACTTAGCGTATCTGATGGAAACCGGTAGAGTGTTCCAGAGATGAGCTGAGAAAGCGGAAAAGGAGTATTTATAGAAGTTACAAGAGGAGCTAGGAGTAGATAAGGGCGCTTTCACATTAGGTCGCCAGTAGTGCGGCAGCAGCGCGACAATAGCAGCGCGACAGACGCGCGGCTGTCGCGCTGCTACTTCTCTATACTAAAACGAGCAGCGCGACAGCCGCGCGACACGTGATTTTCATAGTGGACGGCAGCGCGGCAGCCGCGTGCGATCAGTCGGCTTCAAGCCAGTGTTGCAATCGCATGTTCGAACACTTCGAACATACACAATGAGCGAATTTGACACAGAACAATTTATCGTTGAAGTTCAAAGGCGTTCTGCTTTGTGGGATTCGAGGATCGATGATTTTTTAGTTTTAGCTCTGTGCTAGATTAAATATCTGTTAAAAAAATAGACGACAAATATGTCTAGTCAAATTCGATAAAATATGGTTAAATGTCTTTTAATTTTAGAGATATGATTTTTTAAGTAATGAGGTAGCGACTGTCGCACCTATCTGCCCTTAATAAGAAAAACAATATATAAATAGGGTGTTATAAATTCCAAAAATAGGATAAAACCCATGGAGTAATACATATTACTCTAACTGGATAAGTAATTTTGTAGAGGTACCTGAGGACGGATGACGTCATAACCTAAGGACCATTTTTCTAGTGTGTCCATGTTATCTATAGTCCCAGGACATATGATTCGATTATGATTTTTTATAATGGTATAAAAACATATAGGTAAGATGAATATTATAAGTAACGTAATTGTGGTGTAGTTTGCAACACTACGCCAAAAAGTTAATGCAATTTTTCAATGAGGCGATTACGGTCATCGGGGATTTGTGAAGACTGTGGTCGTCGTTTTTGTTTGTGTTGCTTAAAATGTGGTGTTGTACTCTTATCAAATTATCAGTGAGAAAATTACAATAAAATCAATTGCAATATTTAATTCAGTTTTGAAGAAATTTTAATAAAATGTTTTATTTCAATATCATAAATACCACGAGAAAAATTACCAATAGAAAACATTTTAAAGATCCATATGAAAATAGGATATAATTTTTCTAAGTGTGGACACCCTACAATTATGAAGGATAACCTCAATCTGGACTGTGATTGGTCGAATAGTCCTTGAGATATGACGTCATCGAACTATTCTGTGCTTCAGGTACCTCTACAAGGTAAGCAATCCAGATAGTGTAATATATCCATGATAACACCTTTTGTATGAACAAATGGGTAGGTACCAAAGATATAGTATATCTATGGTAGGTACCCTAGGAACCCCATCTATAGACTTATCTAAGTGTTATAACGAGTCTTTCTTCTGCGGAAATGCTGTTGCGAAATCGAGTATCACGGCGTTGAATACTACTCTCAAGAAGACGTAATAATTCGCCGAAAGACTTTCTTGACATTCGGACGTAATTAACGTAACACTTTGAATACTGTCACATAATCACTATTCACATGCCGATTTCGAAATAAAGGATCAATCCAGTAAATCCTTTTTTTATTATGAATGCGACGTCGATGGCGCCGAAGGAGAACCAACAAAAGCAGGAGCAACAAAGATGTTTCCTCTTTGGAGTCCATTATTTCAATAAACTGGCCACCCTGATCTAAGCAAGTCGCGCGGCTGTATTTGTAATGAGAAGGCATCCGCTGCTGCCGCGCTGCAGCCGCGCTGCTGCCGCACTACTGGCGACCTAATGTGAAAGCGCCCTAAGGCGCTAGTAATAATACTTCAGTGTAATAGTCTCATTTTAACGTGATTCGTGTGATATGTGTGTAACATTTTTCTAGTTTTATATTTAGTGTCTGCGTGGGTAGATTCAGAATTGCCTTGTTATACTATACGTTGAGGCAGGTTAGGTATAAACGCGATTAAATATCAAATACTTTTGGCATCGCTCACTACACGATACGACACAATTTCTTAAATAAATTAATTTTTTTGCATCATTGTCACTTATGTAGTAGTTACATTTAAGACAACCATACGTTACATGTTACTCCAGATTTTCTTTTTTGTGAAAAATATGTTTCATGTTCTCGGTTTCAGTTTTCTGAAACGCAAATGTAAAAATAAAATTTCGTGAATTTTTGATAGACACAATTTTAATTTCATGGCATAGAAATGTGAACCTGTCTAAATGCCTGGTAACCAGTGAACGAATATACTACTTAGTATATTAGTTCATTGCTGGTAACCGACTACAGTCAATGAATGAATACTACTAAAGTACACAGTACATCCTACAGCGGGCGGCAAGGAAATGTGGCATTATAATGCAAGCTCATTACATAAAAAAACGTTATAAATGAGGAGTGTGATCGCGTTACATTCATGACATTACATTAATATACAGAATTGTTCTTTTAGATTTTGTCGTTTTAACACCTACTATTAGCTTCGCCCACATCCTCCCAGGGTTGACTGGTGGACAATGCTATTGGATATTAAGTTTTGCCCTTTGTTACTTCGTTTAAGAGGTGACGTGTAAATAAATAAACTAGACACACATACTGACGGTGCGTTTCCGATGTGTTGCAGTCGCAATGCTCGTCGCAGGAGCGGCTGTTGGCGGCGCAGGCGGCGTGCGAGCCCCCGCCGCGCGCGCCTTGCCCCCACTGCCATCAGCACCAGAACTCGCTCAAGTTAGTATTGTGTGGTTACAAAAGTGTATTTATGTGTTAAATAGTTAACATATGATTACAAGTTGTACCTATACGAGTATAACATATTTTGCCTATGTACCTATATTCCACAATAAATTGATTTGATTTGAAAAAAAGTTACAAAAACAACAAGGCAAACTTATATGACACAAACTTCTATTATAGTATTCAATTATGGATTCAAAAATTTTTAGATTTTTATACTCGCTCCGTGTTATGTTTCTATGTATGTATTTGTGATCTTGATTAAAGAGTGAGCTGCCCTTGATCGACCACGTAGTGACAATGTCTAATTAAGTAATTACAATGTCCCTACTGTTTACGGTTCGACGGCATTTGTCGATTGACACTGTTGGGAGTGATCGGCCGAGTTAATTAACTACAAGGGCGCTTTGGAGTTTGACGGGTAACTGCTAGAGGATAAACGTTTGCGTTCGACAGGGGGTCAGTTAAGCCAGAGAAGTGGGTGAAGTAATTAACAAGTATTATTGTTTATGGAGCTGTTAATTTATGATAATACGTTTATTTTGATGAGAACCAACGATAATAACGACGAAAAGGTTTTGATTTTAAGAATTTTTCTTTTCAATCGCCTTGCTGTCCAGCTAAAAATGCTGACTCGCAGAGAATTCTTCTGCACTAAGTTCGCCTTTCATCATATCATTATCTTTCATTCGCTTTTAGTATAATACTTTACTACGTGATTAAGCAGTCGGCTTTAATTAATTAACTTTAGAAAATAATCCTTTTAATTGGTTACTTCTGTTTATATAGCTTTAAGTCAAGGGTAATTTTTTGTTGCGTGTCAGTAAATAAATAAAATGAGTAATTTGACCCTTATTTCCCTCCTGCAGCAGCTCACAGGGCAGCGGCATGAACTGGGCGTCGCTGTCGGACAGCGGCGGTAGCGGGCATGCGGCGCGCGCGCCCTCCCCCCGCGCGGTGCCACGCCGCGTGCGCAGCCGCAGCTTGAGGTGGGCGGGGCTTAGCTCTTTGTTCACTTTGAGGGGTGGAGCATGTCTGATAATAAGATAAGCGGGTCTTCCTATCGCCTCTGTGTTCTTTGCCGGGACTATCGCGAGGCATATGCAGGTCATGGGTAATTTTTTTACCTGGGTGTGAAATGGTGAACGTAAGACGTTCCCTTTGCTGTCATACTTGACTAAAAGTGACACTTTTACGCCCCAACTCAGACTCACCAACAGTTACTTTAATAGCTCCTTAGTAAATAATCACCATACAAATTTTGTTACTAAGGAGCGATTTAAGTAACTGTTAGTGACTCTGAGTTGCGGTGTTAGACATGTAAAATTAAGCATTTTGTCTTTTGAGCATGATATATTTCTCAGTTTGCTCTGAGTAATTAAATCCATCCCTTATGTTTCTTAAGGTTAGAACTGTTAGAAGTTAAGAGAGCCCGTCAGTCATACACACTGAATGATTTATTTACTTGCCTCGCTATTTTTCACCTTTTAGATTCAGGTTCAAAATAAATTGAAGATAGAGTAATACGCGGAATATCTTGGTATGGCGTATGATATGGTAACCATTTACCTTCAGATATTTAACTCGTCAGCTTATTTATTTACTCCTAAGAAAAATACATCATAGTTAAATAAGACGAACCGTATTATTCTTTTTCTAGACCCTATTCAGAGAGTACGCTTGTGAGTTGTGACTGATAAAGGGTGGTAACTCAACAGCTCACCGTCGCGGTCGCCGGGTGGTAGCGGCGCGGAGGGCGCGCGGGACGACGCCGTGTCAGCCATGTCGTCGCTATTCGCCGCGCGCTTCCCGGCCGCGCAGCGAGCGATGGACGACAAGTGAGTATGATGATGGATTACAATTTACGTTCATGTAATGATATATGAAGATTGCAGAGTGCAAGAGTGACCATGCCTTTACTTATTATATTTTTACATTATGTATGAGTAATTATTGAGATTTTAAAAAATATTTTATAACTTGGTTGATACGGCTCGAAGGACCAACTTTAGAATATAAGACTGCGAAAGACTAAGGCGCCGGCCACACAGAAAAGACGCAAGACACGGACCCGTCGCAGTCGCGGCGCCCGTTTAATCTACTTTCATACAAAATGTATGCAGCCGTCGCGACGTAAAACATACAGAAAAGACGGGACGCCGACACGACGCTTTCTCGTCGGCGCCCTATTGGAAAACATACAGAAAGGACAGGACGCGGGCCTGCTTAGGCGCCAGCGGGGGAGCGGAAAGGACGCGGAGAGCAGGTCTCTTAAAACGTAGTGATTAAGTACTCTGTGGCCGGGAAAAGCCCAGTGTGCACTTACCGTCACGCCCGTTCCTTGTCTTTTCTATATGTTTTAACGGCGCCCTGTCTGCGACGGGTCCGAGCCCCGTCTTCGTCTTACGTCTTTTCTGTGTGGCCCGCGCCTAAGGTGTACTATAGAGACCTACCAGTACAATAAAAAGGAGAAAAAACAAAAATATGGATTTACTTGTCAGTTAACACAAATTTTAACATGTTATCAACATTTTCAGATTACGGGCACTCATCGAAGAACTGACTGAATTGGATAAGAAGCCCGATCGACCACCGATAGAAAGATTTGTGCAAAGACAGGTGAGATTAAACTTTAGCAAAAGTGATACCTTTTTTAATTTTGTTTTTTTTTATAAGTTATTTTAATAGTTTCGTCCTACTTTCTGGATTCCAGTTTGAGAGCAACTTAAAATTATTGTAATTGAAATTAAAATATGTATATCATTGCAATTTCATAAACACATGATGCATCAATTTTTTTTTAATTTATAATTTTTAATAATAATAATTATCATAATATTTTTCATATTTTGGCCCCTAAAATTTATAAACGCCTAGCAGGCTGGAAATTGTATCCAGTACACGCAAACAATATATACGACCTTATTCATAAATACCTAATAAGCCTATTTTAGCTATTGCACTGTTGTAATATGTTTTATCTTTATAGTTTTTCATAAGAATGAAAGAAACAAAACACTATATAAGCCTTCTATAAATTTGCTTGTTTTTATGAATAAGGAGGACAAAATAGAACCTAAATATGTGTCGCAGGTATTGGAGATGGCGCGTGACTGTCTCCACAAGTCAGAGTCAAAGCAGGTCACCAGCAGCTATTTCTACGATATGGCTGATAGCTTGGACCGGCTGCTTGCTGAGGTAAAGAACTTATTAGTGAATCGTGCAAATAATATGAAATTTAGCCTTTTTGCGGGCAGTTACAATAATTATGCACCTACATATACCAATTACATAAGTAACACACTCGCTACGATGACTGTTCAATGTGACCTGTACTATATAGTCAAATGGTATGCTATTGAGGATGGATGTCTCCTCGGGAGGAGGCCTACAGCATACTCCACCGCACTGCTCCAGTGCGGATTGAGGGGCTAGTGCCCAAGTGTCGGTAATTTTCATTCCGCACGAAGGCTTCCGACATGGTTTCATGACGGCCTTACGTGCGTTCTAAAGCCCGAAAGGTTAAGAATTTTTGCCACTACCGATCGTGCCCGCTGCTGCTTCACTCGATCGTTCACTTAGGATCGATACAAGCGATTAAAGTTAACATTTTATTTTATTAAAGCATGATGAGTTGTCTTGTTCTGTATAAAATTTGATGAACACATAATAATTTACAAATTAATCGCAGACACGCGAGAAGTCAGCGGAAGCGGGAGCACAGGTGGCGCCTCTGGTGACGCGATTAACACTAGCAATGGCGAGACCAGCGCGCCTGCTCGAGTGTCTCGAATTCGACCCCGAGCGATTCTACCGACTGCTGGAGGCCGCTGAGGGTCATGCGAGGCATTTACAGGTGAGGGGGAAGGGACTAGTTTTTCTTGTAGAGATTGTGGGTTCGTTAGCGAGTCCGACCCTGATCGGCCCAGCTGCTGGAGGCTACTGAGGTCACGCGAGGCAAGGCAACAGGTGAGGGGCAAAGACTGTGTAAAATTGTGGAGATTGTGGGTTCTTAAAAGGTAAGTAAAAACACTTTACTAAAATCCTATGTTATTTAATCAACCCTTCACTTTCGGTAGTTGCATCGTTATAACGTTCCATACAATCTAAATTTTTCTACGTAAAAAAGTTCTGTCCATTTAATTAATCCCCTCGTTACTCTTGAGTGTCGGCCATTGGAGTGTTATGTATTAGTATAAATAAAAGAATAGTAGTTTAAATAAAATAAAGTATTATTCGAAATGAAGCAGTTATTCTGAATTTCAAACTTGTATCCAATCACAACTTGTTTTGTGCAGGGCATATCAACAGACATACCGCAGTACATAATCCACAAGCTGGGGCTCTCGCGCGACCCAATAGCCGAGCTGCAGGTGCCGCCGCCGCCGCCGCTGCCACAGAACACTTCGCCTTCAAAGTAAGAAAAAATAACTATAAATTTTAAAATTAAAAAGAACCGGCAAGTTTTGTTCACACTCAGCTACGATGCCACTGGCATGTTACGCAAGAACTCTTTTGTTACGAAAGAGATGAAACAGCAATTTTTTTACTTGCCATCAGAATTTATTAATTTTATTAGCACTATTAAAAAAAAACAAACAAAATGGAATGGTCCTTCGAGCCGGATATTAATTTTTGATTTGATAATCAATTCAAATTCATTTATAGGTATTAATATCATACACACACTGATACACCTCAATGTTTTAAACTCTACCATCCTATAACCACCTGTATGTCCTAATCACCACAATGGTTGGTACAGGGTACGCGGGCGTGCATCCCCGCCGACGGGCGCGACGGGCGGAACCGGTGGCGCCACGCCCAGCGAGAATGACTACCACGTGATTAAGTTGATCTCCAATGGCGCTTACGGCGCTGTGTATCTTGTCAAACATAAACAGACGAGGCAGAGGTGAGGAATGCGGGGAGGGGTCACTTTTTTACTATAATAATAGCCCAGCGGTGACAATCATGTTTAAAAAACTATAGATACGCCATGCCCTTACAAATCATCCAAAAAATCTGTTCCGAAAAGAGCTACAACACACACACGCTTATCTTTTGTTTCACTACACCAATCACACTACAATAATACTGCCCTCCTTATGATAAACAACGTATCTGCATTTCAGCAAGTTCCGAGATAAACGCGCCTAAAGTTTTTTTTCTTATTTTTGTTGTCACGACTACACTAATTGAGATATTTTCAAAATTGTTAAAATTAATTGTTACTATATGTGTGTATTTTATGACTCATTACATTTTTTTGTTTTCTAAATGTTTTCTGAGTTAATAGAACCCAAAAAGTGTTAATTTTTAAGCAGTTGCGTTGCTTATACCTAGGAAAATTATTCAGTTACGTTAATTATCACTAGGAAAGTGCTCTTACGATGTTTATGCCTTGTATTTCTTTCATATAGTTTAACGAAATCCTATAAATAATAATCGCATTGGCTCCTTGTGCCATTACGCTCTTAGTACACGACGAAACGACGAAAAAACTGTAAATTGTATGGCAACGTTTCGCATGTGTTATGTCTCGCTCTACTATATAGCTAGATGAAATAGTTGCGTCCTTGTCGGTATTGTTTCGCAAGTAACTGCGAAATGGCCGTTACACAGACGCAGCCGTTTCGCTAGTGGTGTTTCGCATCGCAAGGCGTCACCACGCGTTCTGTCAGTGAGGACAGAATTTCGCACAATGGAAGCCGAAAATATTGAAATATTATTGAATTTGATTCGAAATTATCCCGAATTATATTTAGTTGGGCATGAAATACGTATAGAAACGATCTTCATGTGATTTAAGTTCTAAGCATAGCTTATTTTCTCCGAGTTTTCTTCGCTTCTGATTTATTTCATGCACCCAGATTCTACGCTTTCTCTTTAATACCGACGCCAGCAACAACAATTCTTCCTCTTCAGAATCTGAAAGCGACGACTGAACGACCCACGAAAGCTACAATGACATTTCCTTGCGAAAGAACTGCAGTGTAATAACGTTCCGCAGATGTTTCGCTACCGCAATTATTTCGCAAAGACTCGCAGCCGCATACGAACGCGTAGGTGTACTAAGAGCGTTAATTAATCAAATTAATGAAATGTACGTAAGTATATTAGTTCATTGCGTCAAATAGACGAGATTTTTGGTATAACTTACCTATTTAATTTCAAAGTTAATAATATATAAAAACTAATATAACTCTAAACGTAATGGACAATACGTTGTTCTTCATAAGGAAGACAATGAAAATTTTGCACATACGTTGTTTATGCTTACCTTTATTTTCATTTCTATAATACATACGAAAAAATAGATAATAGATCTAGATAGATCTAATTTCGCTGATTACGAATATGCTAATAACTCGTTTTCGCCAAAAATGTCAGATACGTTGTTTATCATAACGAGGGCAGAATACACGAAGGCATTTTAACGTTGTATGTCAAATCTCAAGCACTTCTGACAACAAAAGCGTGCATATCGTCTTGTATTGACAGAGCGACTACAAGCAGACAGAAGTCAATTGACCGCTCTTCTAGGCTTGATCTTCATCTTCGGCGCGCTAGTGACATATCTACCCCCTTTTTACTTATAATATCATTGAGCGGTGACCACGATCCATGCAACTGTGTCAAAATTCGATGTACAAAATATACGACGTACAAAATATACATCGTGTACATATACATCGTATATTTTGTACGTCGATCACCGTGGAGCAGTATCGTAGTAAAAATGAGTTATGTTTAAATTCCTGGGGTCATATAATTTTTTTTACTTTCACGGTAAGTTGAACAGCAATTAATTCATTTACTTGATTGGCAATTATTTTAAATAGGGCTTGATTAATAAATATGTTCAGATTGTCATTATAATTAGTATAAGTTAATCTTGACAAACTTACGCCCCAACTCAGAGTCTCTAACGTTTACTTCAATCGCTCCTTAGTAAAGAATCTCCATACAAATTCTGTGCTAAGGAGCGATTTAAGTAACAATTAGTGACTCTGAGTTGGAGCATTATACTATGAACATTAATCATCTGACTGTCCAATTTATTATTTTCAGATATGCAATGAAAAAAATTAGTAAAAACAACCTGATACTGAGGAATCAAGTTGAACAGGCGTTTGCCGAGAGGGACATCTTGAGCTTCGCGGATAATCCCTTTGTTGTAAGTATGAGAAGAGTTTCCTATGTTACTACTTGGTTGGATGGATGAATGGACGGATGGAGAGAGAGAGAAAGAGAGCGAGAGAGAGAGAGAGAAAGAGAGCGAGAGAGAGAGAGAAAAAGAGCGAGAGAGAGAGAGAGAGAGAAAGAGAGAGAGAGAGAGAGAGAAAAAGAGCGAGGGAGAGAGAAAGAGAGCGAGATAGAGAGAAAGAGAGCGAGAGAGAGAAAGAGAGCGAGATAGAGAGAAAGAGAGAGAGACAGATAAAGAAAGAGAGGGAGAGAGAGAAAGACAGAGAGAGAGAGATAGATTGAAGAAGCATCCATAACAACATTTGTTCCCCTCACCAGGTAACAATGTACTGCTCGTTCGAGACGAAGCGCCACCTGTGCCTCATCCTGGAGTTCGTGGAGGGCGGCGACTGCGCCACGCTGCTGCGCGCGGGCCCGCTGCCGCCGGACATGGCGCGCCACTACTTCGCCGAGGCGGTGCTGGCGGTCGAGTACCTGCACTCGTACGGGATCGTGCATCGGGACTTGAAGCCTGACAAGTTAGTTGGGGTTTCATTTGTTTAAGCTACTGATATTATATTATAAATGTGAAAGTTTTTTTTTCTCTCTTTATTTAGGTTAACAACCAGTAACACAACAGATCTTAAGTATGTGTATGTAGTTCTAACTAAAGTTAGTAAAGTAAAAGTTGGTAAAGTAAAGTTGGTTTTTAGTGTCTCACGCAAAAACTATTAAACTGTTTTTCATGAAATTTATCGCACGGGTAAACCATGATCTGGAATAAGATAAAGGGTATTTATTATCTCGAAAAACGCGGGAAAAGCCACGGGCAGAGCTAGTGCTACAGTACAACTACATTTTAGGATGATAGGAACAATGTTTAAAGTCATAGTAAGGATTGACGAAACCTTGCAAATTTGTTGCCTATATTCGTGTGTAGTTGCAGGTCTTTTTTACCATAAGAATGCATTGTTATTGGAAATAAAGCAATATGTGAAATTTCAACTCTGGAGGATCAAAGGAAAAAGTTAATAGAAATTGCAAGATTTATCTCATACTTGATATTATCTCTTACTAACACAGATTGGACGCTATCAAAATAAACTTTTTATATGTTGTATAAAATTCCATAAATTGCGTTTTATATTATGATGAAGTACTTTATTTGGAAACATATTGATTTCTTTTATTTTGTATATGAGTCAATAAAACGATTATTCCAGCTTACTCATCACCGCAACTGGCCACATAAAGCTGACTGACTTTGGACTCAGCAAGATGGGTCTCATGTCATGTGAGTATTTGAACTGCATTTATCATAATAATGATAAATGCTTACACTTTCATACACCTACATAAAGCAAAGAGTTGCGGGTGACATGGGAATATGCCTTTATAATAATATTAACAAGTTAATAGTTTAAAAACTAATGTATGTAATGTATGTTGATATTATATATTATGTATATTATGTATTGCACTTGTTAATTTCTTTATTTCTTTTTTTTTTTTTTTTTTTCCTTTATCAAATATACCGCCATCGTTGTTTTGCTACTGTCCGAAGGTTGACTGGCAGAGAATGCTTTGAGCATTAAGTCCGCCTTTGTTTCTGTACTTTTTGTATGGTACATAAAGAAATAAATAAATAAATAAATAAATAAACAGTTTTATAGTGCGATTGTAGGGACTAACTAATTATCTACCTTTTTTTTCTAAGATTATTGGATATAACCATATCAAAATGTAACCACATGCCTCATAAACATTGATGTATCTTGTTTAGCGTTTAACATTGATAATGAAATTAACTGCTATAGAATTTACTATAAATTGTCGTTCTTCTATTTATTAGTAATGGACATCTAAGCGGTACAACATAATACATATCGTCAAACAAATCGTCAAGACACTTCTCACCATGAACAAATATATTGAACAAAATGGAATCCACTTTTGGTACTGACATTTGAAGTAAAGAATAATGACAAGTAGTGTATGTTTAAGGTTGAGATTCCACCAGAGATTTGCAATGTAGCGAGGCAGGGAGGAAAATCCTACCAATAGGGTTACTTATATTATGCGAGAATGTATGTAACTGTTTGATAATATTGTATCAATCTGACCACCAAATACCCTAGCTGATCGAAGAATGCTTTAGAATATATAAATTAAGTTACATATATTATAATAGGTAGATTTTCCTCCCCTTTTGATGATCCTTGCGCTACTTCGAACATCTTTAATGGAATCTCAGCGTAAGTGGAGTGTAAAATGCAATGGTTTGTGCAGTGGCAACGAATCTATACGAGGAGTACGCGGACCGCGAAGCGCGCCAGTTCTCTGATAAGCAAGTGTGCGGCACGCCCGAGTACATCGCGCCTGAGGTCATCCTGCGACAGGTGAGAATCTTAACAAAAGCAAACAACTATAAAGATATAACCGGCTATAATTTATATAGTAGATATACATATATCGTCTCCGGTGTGGAATAGCATGGCCGGCGATGGGCATAGTGGGTGATGACGATCAGTATTGTAGATTCTTCTACCACCTTTGGATATCTCTCAGTGGGCGTATTTATTTATTTATTTATTTATTTAAATTTATGTCACCTCTTAAATTAAGTAACAAAGGGTAAAACTTAATGCCTAATGGCATTGTCCACCAGTCAACCCTGGGTGGATGTGGAAAGAGCTGATAGTAGGCGTATGTCAAGATGATAAATAAAACACAGGATTCCAGGCACATACACATTCTTGATTTATTGCCTGTAGGTTCTAGGTACTACTCGTTATTGAGTTTAGACTTGTAACTTCGCTAATCCTTCGTGATATCGTATAACTTGAAACTTATTTTGTTCGCACGCCATTTTATTGTTCTCTCCGCGTCCCCGGGGGAGCCCCGCTTCCCGTGTCACAGACTGTGACATCGTACTTCAACGTCATATTAATTCGACATATCTACGAAACTACCACAGATTGATGCAACGTTTCTTTATTCTGTGCTGACACGGCCAATATTTATTTATATATATTTATTATTTATTCAATTTACATATTTATTTATTATTATTTATTCATTGCCTAAGTATTGTTTTCTTTACATTACATAATATTTACTATGTGCACACTGAGTTTGCCTGACTAATGCAATTCTCTTTGCGGGTTTGCTGGAAGAGATTCCTGTATGGAATAAGCATTGCCCTAGAATTAAGTTCACTTTTGTAATTGTTCTTGTAATTATTTGTGTTTACTAAATAAATAATAAAAGAAAGAGATACGGTCCTCGTATTTTTGTCGACCCATGTAGCGTATTGGTTACCAAATGGACCGCCGCCAAGGGTCCTGGATTCCATTCCCAGCGAGGGGGAGATTTGAATGATAATTTGAATTTCTGTTCTTGTTTAGTGTGTCATGGAACCCACGGCACAGGGAATCCTAGCGTGGGGCTGAGTATCTAGCGTTATTTGAATAAAACACCAGATATTTCTCGCCCTTTTATAAAACTCTTAGATATAACGATAGATCAAATCTTTGAAGGACGACTTTGGGAAAAGATAAATTTAATACGTTTCGAATATGCTAAAGTTGTTTTTCATCGCTAGGGCTACGGCAAACCGGTGGATTGGTGGTCGATGGGCATTATACTGTACGAGTTTATCGTGGGCTGCGTACCGTTCTTCGGCGACACCCCTGAGGAGTTGTTTGCTCACACGGTTAATGGTGAGTATAATAAGAAATAGTAAAAAATTGATCTGACTATGTGGTTGGTCAACGGCCACAGTTAGCAAACAAAAAAGTAAAGCCGTTTGTTAACATTCGATTTCCCCATAATACTTTCAAGTGTGGAGTTGGGAAAACGTAGTCAAGTAAAGCCTTATCGTTTTTGTTATTCTTAAGTATAAGGCGTGAAATCGTAACAACGATAATGTCGCTCTGGTGTGATCACATGATAAGAGTACACATGATAAGAGAGTAAATTAACTTTTTATTTTGATCGTTACCGAGTCCAGCAATATGTCTCATGGTTTGTGACGGTGATAAGTTTCATGGTTTGAACATTGAAGTACTATTACTAGCGTATAGAACAGACACCCCGAACTCCATGTATGTCCCAATGCATTGGCGCCACGTGGCTTCAATCTTCAATGAATTCGTTCGATTTTGAAAGGAGAACGGGGGCTCAATTTTGAAAATGGAACCTCCCGGGCGGGACACACATTTTGTTCGAGATCTGTTCTATGATATTATACTTCAATGGGTTTGAATTACTTTTGTCAGATGACATAGAATGGCCGTCCGAAGATGACTTCCCGATCGCGGTGGAAGCGAGGGCCATCATCACTGAGCTGCTGGCTCGCAACCCCCGGGATCGGCTGGGGACGGGCGGCACTCATCAAGTGAAGGTAATCTGCGATGGTTACGTCATTTTACTTCGTGTGTGACGTTTTGTGACGTTTTTCTGTATACTTTTTGGATTTTTCTTTATGAAAATAGCCGGCAAACGAACTGACATCCACCTGATGGTAAGTGGCTAATGGCTATCGTCGTCCATGGACATCAGCAACACCAAAGATCACGTGCAGATAGATTATTGAAAACGGCCCTTAGAGCGGGAAAAACGAATGTTCTCTTCTATAACCTATCCTGGTTGCTAGAAACAAAACGTTTAACAGTAATTGTAATTTGTGAGTTTAATATAAAGCATTATGTGAATTTTAACGTACAGTAAGACAGTTTAAATAAAATCATTGATTATGTCACGACAGTAATAATTGTCTGTTGTCGACAGGAACACATCTACTTCTACGGGTTGGACTGGAACAATCTTCTGCGGCGGAAGGCGGAGTTCATACCGCAGCTGGAGAACGACGAGGACACCAGCTATTTTGACAGTGAGACATTGCTAACTATATTTTCAGTATGCAGCTATATACTTTTTCAAATTTCCCCCCATATGAGACGGCTCTCCTTACGTCTACCCTCCATAGCATAGTATAATAAACGACGTATGCGTGCAGGCCGTTGCGACCGCTACAACCACAGCGAGGTGGACACGGACGAGGCGGCGGAGGCGGGGGACGCGGGCGAGGGGGACGAGGCGAGCCTGTTCGCCGCGTTCTCGTCGACGTCGCCGCAGTGGCGCCGCCATTATCATCACGAGCACGACTCCAGGGTATGGTTTTATGTAACTATAACAGTAAACCTTTCGGTAAGGTTCTCGAAAAATGTATGGATGGTATTCTAAAAATACCGTAACTTTTTTTGTGAACTGATTGAACAAACACTAAATGTTGACTCAAGCTCACAACATCAATCATGTTTATGGGATCCATTGCGTTAATAAATACCCCCAGTAAAAGATTTTCTCAAATATCTTAGATGTACAATGACAAATTAATATGTCCCTTACAGAGCACGGATAGCTGGCCGGGCACGCCGGACAGCGCCGGCCCGCCCACTACGCCGACGGCGCCTCTCCATCACCATCCCAAGTGTCCGGTAAGTAGCTCGCATTGTATTATAAGTTATTGTTGTATGAGATTTTATCTATTCTATTAAGATAATCGGCACTATTCAATCAGTATTGACAGTTAAAACGTTTGGCTTGAGAGCCAATACTTTTTTCTTTCATTTTTGTTTCTGGACTCGTGACTTATCGACTGTGACTTTCTTGCACGATGTTTTTTTACCCTCAGGCTATCTGTTTGTTTGTCGGCTATTCACAAAAAAAAAATCAATTATATAATCGCCAGTATTGTCCTCAGGTAATTAAAAAAATGGTTGTTTGTAAAGTCGATTTACGGACGGTAGTTTAACGTGACAACGTCATGATAAAACATTGATGAAGTAGTGCTTATAATTAGAAACTTTTATCTTTATACTACAACGCCATCTAGAACTCCTGAACTAAACTATTTTTTCAGCGTGTTCCCTTCTGACTTAATTGTGTATATAGTTTTGTTCATAGATGGCGCTTTCTCCATTGTTCGCTCGCTCGCGTAACGCGACAGATGAGTCATGATTTTTCATGCGTGCGCCCGGCACCGTTATTTTATTTATTTATTTATTTAATCCACAGGCTTAAAAACTAACATTACATGTATTCCTAATTCGTTAGTGTGCCTAATTATTATAATAGACATTATCACGTAAAAATGGCCTCTAGTAACGTAAGGATGTTTCCAGGCGATTAGCGCGAACACGGGCGGTGGTTCCACAGCGGAGTCGTCCCAGACGGACTCGGACGACGTATCGCCGGCGTGCCGCCGCCGCGCCGCGTTGCGTCCGCCGCTCGCCGCGATCGCGCACGCCGCGCCCACCGCCCACGGCGCGCTTCCCGCTGCGTTCCCGTCGAGGCTGTACGTATATGTATATTGTAGTGCTGTTGAAAGATACTATTTAAATCAATGAAGTATAATGACATAGAGTAGACCATCCATCCATCCATCCATCCATCAGCCTTTGGAGGTCCACTGCTGGACATAGGCCTCCCCTAATTTGCGCCACTCTGACCGGTCCTGAGCCTTCTGAATCCAGCGGATACCCGCTTTCTTCTTCAGGTCGTCAGTCCACGAGACATAGTACCACGAGACGTAATAGAGTAGACATCTCGAACAAAATGTGTGTCCCGAAACCGCGATGACGCGTTCTATTTTCAAACTCTAGAAGGCGATTTATACACTTTCCATTGAGTAACTTTGTATAAGACACTTGCTGAACCACGACAAACAGTCAACGACTCCAAATCTTTAGCTCTTCCAAATGTTTGATTTAATGTTTGATTTAATTTAAATTGAATTCACTGATTAATGTAAAACACAAAATTTATTATTTACCAAAGAGTAGGTACTAGTTATGATCTAGTGATAATTTGTAATTTTAAAGCGAAATTTTGGACTTACAAGGTCACACAGATAATTAAAATATTATTCGGAAGGTAATAATGCTAATAATCTATTCATTAAAAAAATATTGAATAAACTTTCAACTTCCAAATTTCATTAAAAAATTCTAATACTCAATTATTAATACGTCACTATACTTTTTAAAAATTTCTGACACATCTAAAAAAATTACGTCACTATACTTTTTAAAAATTTCTGACACATCTAAAAAAATCGCATTTTAATTTATATCTTTTTGCATTCATTAACAAAGATATTATCTACAAAACCAGCCAGGCATTAAAAACTGTCACAATTAATACATGTTGGCATGTTTTTGACAGGATTGATAGTTCGAAGAAAGAGGAAAAGGGCTTAGATAAGCCGGATAAGCCCGAGAGGACCAAAACCATGGCTCTAGCTGCCCCCAAGTCTATGAGGAGGTCCGCTAGCACGTCGGGATTATCCCTCGTCATCCATCCTGGTAAGTTAAACGTGTAAGCGTAGTAGTAACCCAATTTAATGTTTGGTCTTCAACCAAAAAGTATTACCAAGGATGTAATAGTATGTCTTTTCTATACTTTACTGTGATAAATTTTAGAATTAAATTCGCGTATACACAATACACAATATTGAAGTGCACAATATAACTTATACGCCCCAGAGTCAGAGCCAGCTCAGAGTCACTAATGGTTACTTAAATCGCTCCTTAGTACAGAATTTATATGGTCATTTTACTAAGGAGCGATTAAAGTAACCGTTAGTGACTCTGAGTTGGAGCGTTAATGTTATAATGATATTATTCAGATGTTGAAGTATTTAGTTTCGATACTCTCGCAAAGTTTTCTTCCGTGTGTTTTAAAATTTGTTTATACAGTGTGTTGATGAAGATGAGATTCGTGAGCGTAGTTGTTATATTTAGTGAATAAAAGACCTAAAACTCATTTATTGCTGGGATATGACGAAAAAGTTGTTTCTGCGACGTACGAGTCAATGTATGGAATATCGATAGTTACCAATGCCTATAATTTCCTCCCTAGCGGAGGAGAGCCTGTCCCGCGGCGGCGCGGCGTCCCCGTGCGCCGGCAACACGTCGTCGACGAACTCGTCGCGCGACTCCTCCCCCTGCCGCGACCCGCCCTCGCCCTTCGCTATTGCTAACCACTCGTGAGTATAGCCAGGATTTCATCTTACTCCTTATCTTATACTAAACGCAAAGACTCGTGGCAGGCGGAGTAATAAAACGTGCAAAAGAGACGGCGCACATCATTTTCTCTCTCGCTCTTGCACTGTTTATGGAAATTAGGTGTTTCGCATCTCTGTGCCTGTGTGACGTCATCCATAAACATTCTCTCTGTTGTACAGGCTAATACAGTCGTCGAAGCCGCCGATAGTGGTGCGTCGTGGGCCACGCGGGTTCGGCTTCACCATCCACACTGTGCGCGTGTATTACGGAGACACCGACTACTATACCATGCATCATTTGGTGTCTGTAAGTAGTTCAAGTATATTTTATTTAAATAACGTATTGGAGTTTTTTAAAATCTATTAAAATATTATTTTTAATAGATTTTAATTTATTATTTTGTAAAAGAATATCGCAACGATATCAAGTAAGGAAAAAGACAAATATACCAGTTATAACCTCATTTTGAAGTCACTACAAAATATTTTACAGTTGTATGTATTGTCATATATATATATATGTATTATATAAACATATGTTGTATAACATGATGCGACGTGTTGTGACGTGATGTGACGTGTTATGACGTGTTGTGATGTCCAGGCGGTGAGCGAGCAAGGCGCGGCGTGGGCGGCCGGACTGCGCGCCGGGGACCTCATTACACAGCTCAACGGGGAGTCTGTACAGGGGCTGTTGCATACACAGGTACAGTCAATGATATTAAACTATAGATACGTTATGCCCTTATAAATCAACCAAAAAATCTGTTCCGACCGAGCTACAACACACACGTTTATCTTTTGTTTCACTAAATCAATCACTATTACATTGGTAAATTATGTAAAAGGGATGGCACTACTAAAACCATAATAGTGAAAAAGACAGCTAGACGGCCTCACTTAGTTTCTGTAAAGAAATGTATAATATAATATTATCTGAATAAGTTTGTAATTAAAGTGATAAAAACTTACGTTTTTTGACGTTTTATGACTTTTTACAGTTGCTACGCAATTAACGTCAGGACTAAGAACAGATAGAATATTGAAAACGGTCTTTAGTGTAATGTGGTTACGTTTTATTGTCTCCGTGGTGCAGCAATGGAACTCGGTGTTCGTTTTTACAATATATTATAGTCACATGCTTGATAAGACGAGACATAAGAGATATAAGAGAGACATAAGAGATAGACATTTACCTACGATTTCTAGACGTAACTATACTCGTGGCACGCTATGATGGCCGTACCCACAATTTATACAGCTCGAACCATTGTTAGTATTTTGATGACTTTTGTGGATAGTATTTATTGGTTGTTAAATTAATATGTACGTTTTAAACCCACAGGTTTTGAGATTGTTGTTGGCGGCGCCACACGCTACTCTTCGAGCCACGCCTCTCGATCAGACTACCATTCAGGTAATAATAATGACAAGCAATTCCCGGTCTGTGGTCGTAATTTGATTAATTACGGCTTTAATTCAAATGGTCAAAGGGTTACTTCACATTAACGATATTTATTTTCCCAATAAACTTAATTGTTATGACATACATATATAATAATATAATCTGTAGGTCGATCACGAATATTTGCGAAAAAGTATTCGTATCGTTGACGTAAGCAATTTGTATGACATTTTGCAAAAGCGCCCCTATCGTGCGTAAAAGGTACTAAAATCGGCATCACGAATATTTGCGTCACAACTTGCGTATCGCCGCGTAAGCTGCGTAACGCTACGTGAGAATTTTGTATGGAAAACGGTGGAAAACGGCAGCACGAATATTTTTTTGACATAAGGACGCTAGCTGGCTATCGTCATCTTACGAATGTTTTTTCACGGAGAATTGTTGCGTGAGAAAACTTTCGTATCACTTTTAAGCAGTGAATTTCAGTGTTTTAATTGTTTTTAAAACTATATTGAAGTAAAAATGCAAGAAAAACGTATAATTAACCGTATCACATTTTATTATTACCTATTATTATTTTACTATCACGCAGCGGAGCAATGAAATATAGAGTAGTTTCTAAGGGAAAAATATTTGTTTATATGAAAATAAGCTTAACATTGTGTGACTAATCCAATTACTATAATAATAATAATATATTGTCATATGATGATTGTCTTATTTAATTTGGGCCAGCCAAATAAATTGCAAAGCAGATTATAATCACTAATTTGCTAAGTGCAATGAAATAGTATTTAAAATTGATATCTTCTTAGCAAGGCAGGTTTTAAAATCTAGTGCAATTAACTTAATCGTCTTTAAAATGAAACCAAAGAATTATCCTCAAAGTCAAGCTTGTGTGCATACCTGCTACTTAAGTGAAGTGAGAAATAGGTTTATGCGAAATAAAAATGCATTTCCTAATTAATAATTTTTCATTAGTATCACAACATAATATTAGTTTTCTTTTATTAGTAAAATACCTAGAAACGACTAAAATATACACCATATAGGTAATTAAATAACACATAATACTTGAGGCGCCAAATAAAAGAAGATAATAAATAATTATATCTTTATTTCAGGCAACGAGTTCATAAATAAATACCTTACAAAATGCAGGCTAACATACTTAAACTACTATTACACGTCTTTTATAACTAAATCACTCATTTTATCACTGTTATTATTATTATTATATCACTATAACTTCAGGAATGTAGACAAGAGCTCCGTTGTAAAGCACAAAATAAATACTATATAATAGATTGAAGTAAGTACACTGCATTACGCGAATCCAACTTATGGTGGAGTAACAACCGGTACTTCGTCTTCTTCACCAACTACTCCACGACATTGGAGACCTTCGCGATGTAATGGAGATGAAGTCGAGAAACTTTGTATATCTTATAGGTCATTGGGTCATTGTATAAATGTATATACAAATAAGTCCTCAATAATATATGGGTACTTTTCCATAAATGCCGCAATCACTATTAAGTATTACATTGTGAATTTTGTTATTTACTTTAGTTTATATAAAATTATAAAATTCACAAAATATTAGTTTGACAACAATTAACAAACGCAGTACGGCAGACCGCTAAGGGCGCCAAACCACAGGCTAGGTAGGGACACAGAGTACTTAAACGGTAGAGATTCACCTTGACAATGTACGCGTTCGAATACCAAGGTCAAAGAGACACGAAAATATTTTTATTTTTGTAAAATATATCATTAAGTACCTAAATGTTTCTTAATGTAAGGTTTATTTTTATTGAAAAGTTAATACAAGCTGTATTAACTGTGTTAAAAGTGTGATTTCATAGTTTTAATGAAATTTCTTTGCATAATTATTGTTTTTTCAATTTACATGTAACTTTTGAACGCACCATTCATTCGTTCATTCATTCACTTGGACCCCTCTCTTATTTACGATAGGATGACGTCACTTGCGTTGAACTTGCGAGTTGACGCTAGCGTGACGCAAGTAACCCGTGCTGCCAACTAACGTCTACGTAAACTACGTATCGTCAATTCGATACGGTGACGCTACGAATGTTTTAAAAACTCGTGATCGAGGTACTGGTGTGTTTGTCAATGCAGGCGGGCGGGCGACGTCGCGCGGGGGGGCGGAGGGCGTCGGCGCCCCCGCGGCCGCGCCCCCGTAGACGCTGCTCCCTGTTCCGAAGGATCTCTACCAAGCGGGCCTCGCAAGAGATGCATCAGGTATAGACTAATCATCCGGATTTAATGAATATGTGGTAAAAACTATTTGATGACTTTTCATGACATTTTGTACTAGGAAATTGGTATGCGAGGAAAGTTAAATCGAAAGTTATTATTTATTTATTTATTTATTTATTTATTTGAACATCAACACAATGTACAACAAAACAACATAAAGAAGGATTGCATAAGAAGAAAGGTAATTGCCCTTGTAATTAAAGATGTAGACTACATGCACAGAGAAAGCGAGTGATTTAAATAAGTGGAACATACAATTTTCAATGAGTTGAGAATCCAATATATGAGATAAATTACAGTTCAAAGATGTCATACAAGTTAAATTAAAACGGAAATTAAACAGTGACTGTGCCTATATTTGCCCTTCGTTATCGCGTAGATAAACAAAACACTGTGTACGGGCTACAGCACGTACATTTTTGTAGCGTCAGCAGTTTACGCTGTTACGCTACATTAATGCATTTTGAGTCAGTGCGCTAATTGAGCCAAGTAGTACCGGTTACGCGTGCTCACTCTATCATTTCTCATCTACCATTTAATTTGACTCAGTTGGTTCTGTCAATTATCAACT
This sequence comes from Thymelicus lineola, assembly GCA_963932265.1. Classification (NCBI taxonomy): domain Eukaryota; kingdom Metazoa; phylum Arthropoda; class Insecta; order Lepidoptera; family Hesperiidae; genus Thymelicus; species Thymelicus lineola. The sequence goes on along the minus strand of OZ010707.1, from coordinate 5,034,359 downwards.
TCCCAGTATTGACTATCATTTACTATCAAACACCCAAACGTAGGGTTTCCGTCGCAGCCCCTACACCCAGGTTTTATTTATATTAAGACGTGTCGTGTGTCATGATAGGTCATACTCGTGACAGTGTCACTTTCGTCGCTCATCTAAGTCAACGGGTAATGTTACACGTATATTGATTCGGTACAAAATTTCATTTATTTAGGCCAATTGATTCAGATTGTCTGTATGTGTATAATCAGATGGTGTCGGGCGGCAGCAGCGACTGCCCCTCCTCCCCCGCCGCGTCCCCCGCCGCCGACAGCCCCCTGCATACTACGCAACATTATCAGAGGTAAATTATTATCCGTATACACAGTGCCGGCGTTAGAGCCATTGATGCCCCATATTATGGCAAGAATATTGTAATGTATAAGAAAATCTAAATCGAGCTTCTTTGCTGGAAATTTTTTTTGCTGAACCAATGGGAACGTTATTTAAGAATTTTATTTTTCCTTTTTTTTTGCTCCTCACCCCAAATGTGGCGCCCCTCCAAAGGCGCCCTAAGCCGTCGCCCAACTTTGTCCCCCCAACGCCGGCTCTGCTTATACAATCTACATGATTATATCTGTCTTTACCGATGTTTGATTAACAGTGAGAGCAATGAGGGCAATTCTTATGTATTATAATAACTACGTACTTCATATGCCTTTTATTGCTATGCATATTTTGAGCTACTTATTTTGAAACTGTAAAAAGTTTCGAGTAATATCACTAAGAACTTTATGTATAAAACTGGCCGGCTAGCTTCGAAGCGGTACCTAAAGAAGGATCACGTGCTTACGGACTTTGCGAACTTTAGCGCATGGAAGACAGAGATAGCGACACGAACATGCTAACGTGTGACTGAGACATAATATAATACGTCGCGTACCGAGCATTGCCGAACTATGTTACTGCGCAGCCTTCTGCGTGACGTTCAGATACGTCGGCCGTACTGTACATAATGTATGCTATTTGCTACAACAATAAATCTTCCATTCCCCCCCAGGCCATCCTCCCTCCACGGTCTAAAGCACAAGCTAAGCGCGGCGGGCGGCGCGGAGGTGAGGCGCGCGTCGCTGCAGCACATGCCGCTGTCGCCGCTCGCGCGCACCCCCTCTCCCTCGCCGCAGCCCGCGCCGCCGCCCGCTGACCCCGCCAGGTACGCACGCACACGCACGCAGACGTAGGACGTGTACGTACGGGTGCTTACACGACGTACGCGACTGCAATACAATACTAATATAACACAAACGCACTTTATTTGTGCACTAAAGTGACATATAATGTACCACAATGTAAATGTAGCTAATTACAATATACATACACCGTGTAGTACATATCGCTTTCTCACTAAAAAGCATTATTTTCGAGTCAACCACCATGCGTACTGGAAAACAGATGAGGTATAGGGTGTACGCATAAAGCGCCCTGTAAACGTTCAAATATATTTGTCAAACTTTACGTTTTGTTTGTACGTTTTCATCAAACATCAGCGCACACATACCAACAAGTTTATCAAACAAGACTTCACTTTCAAAGCAGTTTTCGCCGTGAAGTGACGCTCCGACGTTCAGATGAGTAACGTTGACAAAGCATTTCTTGCATTAACTTTGGCAATATGTAAAAAAAAGAAGACGTTGGACACGAGAACGGTTAAAACTAAGAGATAGATTTACTCATGAAAATTTGCTGAATGAAATTGGTTAGTTGGCCCTCTAATAGAAAAAAAAAGATACAATCATGCGAAAATCTATTCCAGCGTCTCAAAGGCTATCGATAACTCTAAGATTTCTAGCAAGTGGAGCCGATTTTGAAGATAAAAGGGATATAAATTGTAATAAATACTCTTCGTCACTCAAATCAGACATTTTTTCGCGCGAAAATGGCGAGTTTGTTTGGTAAACGTACGCCGTCAAGCGCTCTGTAAACGCTCAAATAATTTGTCAAATTTTACGTGTTTGGCAAATTATTTGACAGTCTGTGATCATGTTTGACATGTTTGTCAAGCAAACTACGTGTTTGGCTGTATGTTTGAAGATTTTGATTGACGGCGTACGTTTGCCAAACAAACTCGCCATTTTCGCGCGAAAAAATGTCTGATTTGAGTGACAAGGAGTATTTTATTACAATTTATATCCCTTATTTTGAAGATAAAATCGGCTCCACTTGCTAGAAATCTTAGCGTTATCGATAGCCTTTGGGACGCTGGAATAGATTTTCGCATGATTGTTTTGTTTTTCTATTACAGGGCCAACTAACATTAGCAAGTCGTTGAATGTTTTATTGTTCATTCTAAGAAAGTTACGGTAGTCATCTGGGTCTGTGCGCAATATTTCATTCAGCAATTTATTATTTATTTATTTTATTATTATTTATTATTATTATTTTTTTATTTTTTATTTATTTCCGCTCGATTACAATGTGAGTGTCTTCAAGGCAAGAGTGAATAGGCTTTACTAAGTTAATGCGATTTACCATCCATGAATACATCGCCACTTACCATCAGGTGGGATTGTAGTCAAGCATTAACTAAAAAGATATAAAAAAAAAATTTTTCATGAGTAAATCTATCTCTTAGTTTTAACAATTCTCGTGTCCAACGTCTTCTTTACTTCTTTTTTATACATATTGCCAAAGTTAATGCAAGAAATGCTTTGTCAACGTTCCTCATCTGAACGTCGGAGCGTCACTTCACGGCGAAACTGCTTTGAAAGTGAAGTCTTGTTTGACAAACTTGTTGGTATGTGTGCGCTGGTGTTTGATGAAAACGTACAAACAAAACGTAAAGTTTGACAAATATATTTGAGCGTTTACAGGGCGCTTAAATCAAAATCTTCAAACATATAGCCAAACACGTAGTTTGCTTGACAAACATGTCAAACATGACCACAGACTGTCAAATAATTTGCCAAACACGTAAAATTTGACAAATTATTTGAGCGTTTACAGGGGCCCTAAATACACACACCAAAATACAACTACATACATGATGTAGGTACTGTACTACATAATTTCTTTTAACTACGATACAGTTATTATCATTTTATACTCCAGTTCTTTTTCTGTATCTTGTATCATCTAGCATCTTTACAGCAACGAGTGTTTGAAGGAAATTTAATTTAATTTTATATTTATTCAGTCTTCCAACAGACGATATTATCACCAACTTTCAACTATCATTACGCCATTGGCCATTTATATAACATGTACGACCAATCTATCGTCTTCAAAAATATTCTTTAAATTCGCACATTGCTCGTTAAGCAAGTTGCACGTATACATTTACATATGTACATCCCTTTTTCTGTGAAGTGATCTAACATAGTGTTAACATGTGGCTAATCACTGTGTCTGTGTATGCATAGATACCATGGATACCAGGGGATGTGTTGTATTAACGATATTTGAGGTGTATATCAGTATACTGCACTTTTTGGGATAAAGTACAAATTACAAATATTATTTACCAATTCTTATCTATAAACGTGAAGGTGATTGCTTAGTTCGTATTTTGCCCTTCAGACAACACAATTATCTATCTAAATTCATTATTAAAATTTAAAACACTTTCTCTGGTATTCTTCTTCTGTATGAATCATTCTCTAAAATGTTCACAATTCGCTACCATATTGTAATAATGTTCTGTGATCGTATCATATCACCATCACCGTTCGCTATCAAAAGTAACGTGTTGTGAGGGTGTGATGCTAATTGTATACGGTACATATTTAGCTATAACCGTGTGGTAGGTCTTTTGGGTATCGGATCTACTGCAGGCCATATTGACATGCTAAGTGATGAAATTTGTTAAGAGTCATTGAGAGATATGTTGAATTAGCATAGTGAAAATGTATCGTCATTAGTCAATACATGTATCGTGTATTGGCAACACTTAGGATTTTTGTAAATTAATCACTAAAACGGGTAAAAGTTTGTATAACAATAAAAATAGTAATTCCGCGGATTAAGTCGGGGGTTCTATTAAAAAAAAATAGTTATCTTTGGATCACTGGATTGGGTCTATTAAATATCCGCTAAATACGATACATTTGGAACGTGGTAAGACGAGTAAACTCGACGCAGTCAATAGTCGTCAGTAGATCCGGTAGGCAAGGACCATGTGTGTGGGCGTGGCTACATGTCGGTCGCTAACCGTAGCGTGCGCGGGTGTGAGGCGCGCAGCCCCTCCCCCCTGGCGGCGCGGGACTGCCGGCGCGCGTGGCCGCGACGAGACCCCGCCTCGCCGCTGCTGCGACGCGCGTTGTCGCCTGACAGGTGAGTTGAGGGTAGTTTTGACGTCGGTGTTGAAATTAGTGTATTTCAATGATATTATATACAAGATATGCCAAGACGGCGCTGAAATTATGTCAGTGGAATTTAGACAAGTGTAGCGATTTTAATTCATACAGTTGATAGCTGCCTCTGAGTGAGGCCGTCTAGCTGTCATTTTCACTATTATGGTTTTAGTAGTCCCATCCCTTTTACATAATTTACCAATGTAATAGTGATTGATGTAGTGAAACAAAAGATAAACGTGTGTGTGTTGTAGCTCGGTCGGAACAGATTTTTTGGTTGATTTGTAAGGGCATAACGTATCTATAGTTTAATATCATTGGTGTTTTCGTTAGTGGTAACACGTTGAGCACCATGGCGAGGCAGCCCCCGTCAGGCCACGCACGCCACTTAGAAGCGTTGGTATTATAGAGCCAAGTTGTTTTTGTTTTTTGCGGCCTATGTGAAAGGTCAGTGTCAGCCAGCGGTAGTTGACGTGGCCTAAACGGAAAGTCCAGTGTCAGCCACCGATGGCTGACGGGGCGCTCAACGTGTTAATGCTAACGCAGATATGCAAGTAGTGAAAGGTCAGCGTTGTGCATTAAAAATATGTGCCCTAACTTATAAGGCAACGAAATTGGTCTGAAAATTGTAGTATCATAATCAGAATTAATTTTGTCGTCCATAGACCATATTGGTAGCCTTAAACTTATTTTTGAGCTTGTGATTATGATGAGCTGGATATCTAATTGGTGTTTTGGGGAAACACGTAATAATAGGGATAATAATATTCAGTCATATTATATGACTTACCTATTTAGTTAAGTGTGTCAGTTGCACAGTAAATAGGTTAATATCCCAGTAGTTGGAATGTCAGTCGCTTACACTGAGAATCGTGTTTATCTGGGCGTAGTTTTAAATATCAGGCCACGTGCATAATAGAAATTAATTAACCATTTTACTAGGAAGGATAAAAAGGATATCATACTGAGGAAATCTGCACTCCTGAGTTCCTGACGTTTTGAAGTATGTGTATATTGTTTTAACACGCGTTTGTCTAACGTAAAACCCTACTTTAATTTGTTGGAAGAGCTCTGAGCAGCCATGTGACAGAACAGTCTATTATTTATTATTTATGTATACTTTATTGACCACAATATAAAATATTGAAGTACAAATTGCGAGCTTAATGCTATTGCATTCTCTACCAGCTAACCATTAGTCCAAACAGAAAAACCCGATGAGCGGTATATAAAAAAAGGATATATAATAATATAATACATATATATTAACATATTAGAATAAATACATATATACAGATACATAAAAAATATATTTATATAAATAAATAATATAATAAATAATACACGAATATAAATGATGACATTAAGTTAAGAACGACGTTCAAGCAGGTAAGGCTGTAACCTTTTTTTGAATGCGAATTTACTAGCGGGCCCTCTAATTTCTTTAGGAAGTGCATTCCAAAAGCGAATGGCTTGTACAACAAAGGAATTAGAGACAAAGCCAGATCGATGTAAAGGAGAGAGAGGAGGATGTAGAGGAGTCTATCCGTGTTTCTAAAGTTGTTGACTAGGTTATTTTAATATAACTATGCCTAATTGTTTTTTTTTCAGCTATATCTGCCTTGATGTTTTTAATTTTGGCTTGTTATTTGTTTGCTTTTTAAAACTTACATTTTATTTCATTTGTGATTTATTGATAACATGCATGCCTATATTGCCCATTATTACACTACATTTTTCATTCGTATCCAGACCTTGCAGAATCTATAGTCACAATAATATAAAAAATCCACACATTAGTTATGTTTCAAAAATGTTTACTTATGTTACAAAAATGTTTTATTTATACTCTAGTGTCTAGATTCTTAAAAGAGCACGCCCCAACTCAGAGTCACTAACGGTTACTTTAATCGCTCCTTAGTAAAGAATCACCATACAAATTCTGTACTAAAGAGCGATTTAAGTTGGGCGACTCTGAGTTGGGACGTTAGACATGTTCTTTGTTCAGATAACAATCAAATGATGAGTGACATTTTATTAATGTAAAAATTAAAAAGATATAACATTGTTGTTAATATTGTCAAACAACTTGGCACTCCCAGGTTACACCCCCGCTCAGCTGAAGCGAAGTGCTCTATCTCCCCGCTGTGTTGCGCGGGGGCTCCCGCTGGGGGTCCGGCGGGGGGCACGCGGCGGGGGCCGGGATGGCGCGCGCCCCCCGGGCCCCCCGCGCCTCCCACCCCGCCGCCGCCCGACAAGCCGGATGAACCCCTGCTGCCAAGAATAGCTGAGGAGAAGGACTCGCCGACACATCATGCTGCTAGGCTGCCTACCAGGTAGGTTTATATATTGCGTCGGATAAATATGAAGACATGTAAAATTTTGATAAACTCGTAAAAATCAGATGGGACAGCACTCTTATTTATAATTGGGTAAGTCGGGGCTAAATATGACACATAAAACAAATACAAATACTACTGCAAATGTCATATGACATATCAAAATTATTATGTCATATTGTACCCTACTTTATTAATTTCAAATAAGAGTGTTGCCCTATCTGGTTTTTAAGAGTTTACTTACTAAAATTAGACATGTCTTCACATTTATCCGACAAACTATACATACGTGCACATAGATGTCATACTATATGATCGTTAAGAGACGCGCTTAAGAGACTCGTATAGTGGAACAGTGAGTTACATGTCAATAAACGTAAATTAAATCCCCCAGAACACCGGCAAAACAAAACACTCCGAGCATATTCACGTCGTCCCCCAAGGCCAGTATGGACAAGTGTGCGTTCGACGCGAACGCTTCCTTCGCCTCGCTGTCGCTCTCCGACGAGTCGTACGTCGCCGACACGTCCATAGACGTTTCTAACTTGGACACTTCCAGGGAGATGAATTTGGGTATGTATTAAAGGTGTTTATGGATTGGTTTGACCTTTTCGAATTAGAAAATAGTTCATAACAACGTTTAACCTATTATTTTCTGATGTAATGAACTTAAATACTGATATTCCAGATAACTTTGGATTTGTATTTTCTCTAAGTGTACTTAAAGACCAGTACCCGGATGACCGAGCTTTGCTCGGTTTACTGTTGCTTAACAACGCCATTTACTGAAGTAGCTTTAGTATTGCTACTTGCCAATAGATGTCAGGAAGAGTATATTGTAGAAGTTTATCATTGCCTGAAAACACCAATAAAACGACATTTTCTAAAAATGAATCCTAGCTAGATCGATTTATCGCCCCCGAAACCCCCTATATACTAAATTTCATGAAAATCGTTGGAGCCGATTCCGAGATTCCAATTATATATATATATACAAGAATTGCTCGTTTAAAGGTATTAGATAGATAATTTAAAAAGTCAGTAAAATATATAAGGAAAAAACAATATACTTTATATAACACAGGCGATGTTATTATCGGGAGTTTATTGTGATTGATTTAATATATTCAAAATTATAGCTAAAATCTTTGTTATATTCTACTTTTATATTAACTTTGTATTATTTATTTTATTACTTGTAGATGACAGCAGATCAAGCACTGAGTCCAGCCTCACGACATCGGAACTAACAAAGAAACTCAATTCGATACCGGAAGCACTGCCACCCGTCGTCGAAACTCAACCCAAAGCGAGGAAAAAATCTGATTCCAGCTTAAAGGATGAACCCAAAGAGAAGGACAAGTCTAAGAAAGATAAACCAGAGCTCAAGAAGCAGGACTCGATAAAGAAGATTGAAAAGGAGCCGAAACAGGAGGAGAAACAGCTACTAGAAGTAAAAGAGGAGAAGCAAGAGAAAAAAGAGAAGGACAAAAAGGAAATGGAGAGAAGCGGTTCGGTTAAGAAGTCTGATTCTAAGCAAGAGAAAGCGATGGAGCGCAGCGGCTCGGTGAAACGGTCGGAGACAAAGCAAGAGAAAGCAGAGAAGGCTGAAGCAAAGAAGCAAGAGAAGGCTGAGAAGAAGTTGGAAAAGGTGGAAGCGAAGAGAAGCGAGTCGATGAAGAAGATTGAGCTTAAAAGACAAGAGTCAGTTGAAGCTAAGGTAATAAAATTAATCACTTTATTTTTTAATTAGTGACTGCCTAATAGGACTCGAAAATTATATGTTTACAGAGTAGTAATTTTGTTATAAGACAAAAATATTTTAACAAAGGCTTATGATCCCGTCAGACCCACGAGTCGGAATGAGGAGGTCTAGCAACATGCTATTTTTCAAGTATTTTTAAAACTAAACTTGTTTTTACTTTACAATTCGGTTTAAAGAACTTTATTTCCCATAAGATTTTTTGTCATCTCAAAAACATATTTTAACGCCAACGTGAAGTGATTTACATAATGATGTGTATGCCCCAGTCGCCGGAGGGTCCGGAGAGCTGGATCGACGGGCGCGGCGGCCGCAACAGCACCAGCATGGTCAGCAAGCTGCTGGGCGTCATGGGCCGCAAGCGGGACGATGACGACGCGCGCGCCGCCAAGCGGACCGATAAACATGCTAAGAAGAAGGTTGGTTGTAGGTGTACGGTTGAGCGGTCAAGTTGTGAAGCAAGAGTTGGATGCTAAGATGAAACTGATTTAACCCTTTCGCGAGTATTGGCAAAATATTTGCCAACGCGAAAATTGAAGTCGTGCATTGGCAACAATTCATCCACAAATCAGGGTACTTTCGAGCATTGCCATGCCCCATAAAAACTAAAGAGGGTGTGTAGTCGGCTAAAATTGATCGCTAATATTTTAAAAATAATTTATAGAAACGTTCAAAACATTTAATATCAAAATTAGCTATAAAATGAGTATTGCCCGGAAAAGGGTTAATAAGCAATTGCATTACAATATAAACACGAGTTTACACGTGTATCAAAGAGTTCTTTTCTATTAAGACTTTTATATCATTTCATTAAACTTAAGATTTAATAATGATAAGTAAATAAAAGCAATGACTATGAATAAATGCATATTAAAGAGTAATTTTTGACAATCAATGCAATGGACAGGTCTGATAATTTCATTTGAACTTTATCTCATATTTTATTAAGTTCACACGCATTTTTAAGTTAGTCATAAATAGGGATGTCATCATCTTTAATCATTAATATTGACACTAATTATACATTAATATATGTCTAAAGTATTAGTGGTAACATTAAAAGGCCTAAAATATGATTAGTTTATCGAAATCAATCACAATTAATTAAATATCATTAATTTAAAATGTTAAAAATTCTACTCACTGTCACGTGACCTTAAACGCTATTTTGAGAATATGACTTCATTGTTCCTATTTTATATGGAAATTCAACAAATTTCAGTAGACAGATAGTATTGAATATCGGATATTGACGTCACGTGACGTTTTTGGTGGCAAATTTGATAATGATTTTTATTTATCAATTTTATTTTTAAATTGAAGATTATTATGTATTTTCATAATATATATTTTTTGTGAATATTGAGGTTTTATTTATAAAATAAAATTGAATCCTAAAATTAGTCAACATCCCTATTGTAGAAGTTTATCATGTCTTCACATAACGTTTCATTCTTATACCTTCTTTCCTGGCGGAGCCATTTAAAATTTCAAGAGCTTTCCATTCAAGAAATTAATATATAAATTCTACTGCTTTGTTGACAACTAAACGTTAAAGAGAACTAACCGGTGTAACAACAAGGGACACAATACCCTTATTTCGTTATATGGTTGTGTTGTATCTCAAAGTTTAGTACGCACTTGCATAGTTACACAATGTGCAATGTTCGTGTATTTCTAATTTACATTTTTTTCAGAGTTCTAGCCAACCGCCGCCTCAGACGTCTGCATCGGGGAAGGTAACCGATCAAACACCGGTAACGGAGAAGAACATTGATAAACAAGACACCGGCGATGATAAGAAAACGAAAAAGGGGCGGGGTCGCGCCTCTAGCTCATCCTCCGCCGAGAAGTAAGAGCGAGACGGGAACATGTCGCGTCACACTTACTCGAACGGTTTGTATGCTTTGGTGACGTAAGCGACGTATTGAGAATGTGTTCGGGACTTAGGAGCATAATAATATCTTATTATAACATACATGCTGGTCTCTATAATATAATACTGGATATGTAAACTATTAATTGGTTCTTAGTGACTATTAACGCCATCTTGCGATATTTTGGCTGGTCCTGTCGCTTTGTTTCGCGTTTGTTCTTAACTCTGTTATACAAAATGGTGATCAGCCACAAAGACGCGATTAGCCTACGAGGCATTAGTGATACGCTATATCTAGTATATTTGTATTATGCAGATTGGAGGTATAAAGATATATTTTGACTGTATCTTATCTGTGTTCCCATTTCTCGTGTAAGCGTATTGTAGAACGATCGGAGCGTTTATTGTACTCTGTGTAGTTTCTGAAGCCATTGATTGACATATATTTTTAATAATGTAGTTTAAGTCCTGCGTAATAGAGTACAATTTTGCACGTATCAATTGAGTGATGCGCAGGTGTTTGGCGCTGTGTGAGATCAACTGAACGTAATGACACTTGCTACTTTTTGACGTTTTTAAATGGCCTTGGCTTTCGTAAAAGGACTATCGAACAAACATATTATAGGGTTCTATCGAATATTTCTGATGTTTCCTTATGGTATATAAGTGGTAACCTGGATTTTTGAAGTGGCTTATACAAAGTGAAATGTCTTGACATTTAAGTGTGACACTTGTAAGGCACTGATGACAGATAAATCTGTCAACTTTTCATTTCGTTTGTTACCTTTTCTTACAACATTGGACCCTCCGCTCTGCAGGCAGAGTCGCTTATGCTGTACGATAGAACAATATCTTAATTTACTACAGTAGTCGCGCGAGTTGAATGCAGTCGGGTTCTGAGGTGAGAGGCGGGAGGGTGCCCCCGCCATACGCTAATTCTTGCCTCGAACGCCCGAAGTGTAGTGTCACTAGTGTCAAAGTAGTGTTGTCTTTGATATATATCGCGCGCATTCGTTGATATCGATTAAGTTATATTTAGTGTGCTTGACAATAAAGCTTCAAAACTTATGTTTTAATCAATACTGGATTTGCCCCGTACCCTCTGTGTTGTTTCGAGATTAAATTTACCTACATACCAAACATCAGATCAATCAGTTCAACTCATTTTAGTCAGATTTTTTTTTTTTATCAAATTCGGTTTAGTAGTTACTAGGACAGGTATGTGGTAACAAACATTCACATTTAAGATTAAATTATGTTAAATTTCAAATTCCAATTTATCGACATATCACTAATTAATTACCAGTTAGGGCACAACACTGGCGGCATTCCTAAGTTCTGCAGTCAACTCGCGCGGCTACTGTATAGTATTTTAGTATAGTATTTTACGGGGAGGCAATATTCTAAATTTAAATAATGATCGAATGAAAATGGAAATTATTATACCATGAAAGTAATTAATATGTCATGCATAAGAGAATTGTTATTTCTATGAGTGGTATGAAATAAAATGACATTAAATCACGTTATTGCGTGACCAAATTATTTGATGAACGACTAAAATGAGTTTTGACTTGTTTCCTTGGTCGTAAAGAAAGAGGCCAAGTTTATAAACGATGAGCAAGTAGATAACGTCAGTGATCCGCGCTGCGTGACGGTACGCATGTACGTACAGTCTGCAAAACTGTTGTATGCAGGGCTTGTAACAAAAACATGTTTAATATTAAATAATGTTTAACTATGATGTTATCATTGTTAAATGCTACCTAAATAACACAATATTTAACATTAAGGAACGTTTTTGTGTCAAGCCCTACTTACCTAATTGTTTTGCTGACTGTCTAGTGTCGGTGTGCGTTTGCGTGCACACACAGCGCACACCTGCGCTGTAACGGTAATGTGTGGGTAGTGTACGTTTCGCCAACTTATCTGTGAGAATGGTTAGTTTATATGTTGTCAACTTGTTCATGTCGGTGACCTAATAACTTTACCATATTGAATAAATTAGTTTTGTTGGCAACTTTCACAACAATTTTGAGTTTTTTTACTGAGTTTTCATTTTAAGTTTTCGTTCAAATCCATTTGTTAGTATATGATGCATGAACTTTCGTTCATTTTCAGCTTGTAGAATTGTATGGGAAAGATGTTGTCTCCCCATCAACAATCCAAGACATTCAGTTTTAAGGGACAAACCGGACTTTTTATGTCGTATTTATTTAGACATTGACATATCAACGTCCAGCTGAAATCCCTGTCGCTGGAAAGCTCGAATTTTTCCTATATAACAATTCATTTACCTACAGGCTAGGTGAACTACGTAAATGAACTATTAGTTCTTAAAACACATCCCTCGCTATGTATCTCTGGTGGAAACGCACCCTGAGTGATAAAAGGTTGTTTAAAAATCCGCCAATTTTTAAGAAAGCGCAACGAAACAGATAAACGAAAAACAAGAATTATCAATACTATCAATTAAATTAACCGTAAAACAGTAAATGACGTGTCTGTGGTTTTTTGGTTTTACTATAAATCATTGTAATAAAATAATCTTCAATGTTATGTCCATGGATAGCCAGTTGACATCATATATACTTTGTGTATTTGTTATTTAAAAAAGCACGTTTATTAATTGTATTTTGATGGATAAGTAGATTCTTATATATAAATTGGTGAAATGTCGTATGACGCATGCGTCAGGAATATTTCTTAAATAATATAAATGTAATGTACGTCTTTTTACTCTTTTATTTGATACAATTCGCCGTGAAGTCGAAACAAATATCGTCTTTGAATTCACAATGTAAATGTCTTCTAGTAAATAATATGACGCTGTGATGATTTTTATACTGAAATATCTTTTTCTATCTCTTTATTTCGTTTCTCCTTCGATGATTCCTCACGGTGAAATGTATCGGATAGGACGTTTTGTCTTTCGGTGTCGTGTACAATAAATCTATATAATTACATTAAATGTCGCTATAAGCTTCTCCTAGACTGTATAGCTTTAGTGTCGTACCGAGAAATATACATGTCAGGGTCGGGTCTCATAGGCGTGGCGATGCGATGTATAACTTACTTATTGAATCATCTGCTATATCAATTTTGGACAAAATGCAACAAAGTATGAATTTTTTTAAGGTTACATCGCTTACAATAGATGTTAAAGGTGATTGAAATATTAAAATCCAAATATATGTTTATTTCAATTTGTGAGGTCTATACTATATACTATACATACTACGTAAGTACTATATATGTATATGTACTATATTGTAGTAATGTATTATAGATGAATAGTGGACGCGAGAAATTATAAAAATGAATTGATTGATGATTGATTGATCAATGACCTGTCATTTCAGTAGGTAATGATAATAATTTTACAAAAATGCATTTGACTATGGAATTAACTATTTTTGTGATTAGTATTGCTCAATATAATAATTTAATAAAATTTTACAGACGGAAAAGTAGAACTTTGAATCGTAATTTTATCGTATTCTGTTCCTAATATATAGCAGGTTTTGCTTTAACTGACATAAAAAATACGGAGACAAATCGCTGTATAAATTATCGCTTCGTTGCGCTGGTCAGACCCGACACGGTTCCCCCGACTGTATTCGGTTAAAAATATCAAGTTTTTCGTTCCAGTATTACAATGTTGATGCGTTGAAAGGCTATTTTTAGTGTTTTATAAATTAATATTAAAATATCGAATTATCGTCCGCGCTTATTGCCGTGAACAGATGTAATTATTATTATTTCTTGCGTCGAAGAGTCTAACTACGGTAGCGTTACTTTGTTAATCGATTCTGTTATATAATATGCAACGGATCGATTCGAACATTATCTAACGTATTATTATACATGAAACACACATTCAAGAAACACCTGTCAGATGTGTTATTTTAAATATAACTGCGTTATCTATGATTTTCAGTTTTTCACAAAACATAAATCACATGCCCATGCATGCTTGAGATAATTTTATACATAGAAAGAAGAAATAAAAATAAAATGAAAGAGCCAGGTAAAGCTATGATTCCACTATGAAATCTTAATGCTGACACGAGTGTGTATAACAAAAACTGGTACAATACAGTCACGTCATAGGGTATGTCATGTTTAACACTTCTTTTTTAACACATTTTAACACAGCACTGATTTTAAGCAAGCCCTTAAGACGACATCGGTATGTCATAGGTTAGTCCGTGAAGTACGCTTCCGTAGTTTGGTGTATAAGCTGTGAGTTAGGTGTATATGTTAGTATATGTTAATTAATCTCATTGTAAGCGAAGCGAGCGGCTGCGCGGTGATTGGAACGATTTCGACAGGCGTGTTAGAGTCGTATTGTGATATATTTTGTAGTGTAGTTTTGTTTTTAGAGATGCAATATTTTATCCTATTAATTGTTCTAACGCTTGGCTACTGTTTAACGTTTATGCTGTATTTTTTTATTAGTTTTTAGTAAGTTTGTTTTCTTTTGTTTATTTTCTCTTTGTAGATATCTTTTTTGTGTGTTGCCGGCCTGATAGTTTACTTTGTAATGCGATGTTTCTCCATTTAGTATGTTCGAGGCAGCGTTATGGGAATTGGTTTTCGGAAGGAAAGATCTAGAAATTAAAATGCATGTTTTTTTTCTATCTGTTCACGCATGGATCAGTGAATATTTCATTTCGCAAATCATTATCACTCTCCCTTCTTTATTATTATATTATAATATAAAAAATACAATAAAATTTAAAAAGCAACGAGTAACGGCTGGTACACAGTTGGTTTAAAACAATATTTAAAACATTTATTCTTCGACTCTCCGATATCGATACGATTATTACGATTACTTCGATTTGTTGATAAGTGATTTTTAACATCGATTTTACGAATATTAAAACGATTATAATTATTTAACACGAATATTGCTTACATTCCGAACATTAAATTCGATACGATTCGTGCCATACTATTTAAAAACCTCTCTTATATTTAAACATTTTTAAGACACCTGGTATATTTTCGTCGAAGAAAAAATATATTCGCTACAAATCATCGATTGGGATCTACCGATAATTATGACGTATTTCTGTTCCCTTTGAAGCACGGAAACGCTCTTAGAAAACTTTAAACCAGTGCCCTTCATCCATTCAATGAATTATTGCGTTCTAATTTGTTTGATTCGATCGATCAATTACCATTTCCGCAAGGTAAAGAATTCAATCAGAATTATTAATAGAAAATTGCCAAAATAAAGGGAGGTTTCCATATTAATAGTCTTCCAGCGTTGTTTAAGTTTATGTGTTAAATCCAGGCACACTCAACATTATTGTTAAATTATTAAATTGTTTTGTTTCTTTGAAGTTAATCAAATCTCGCAGGTCGAGTTAACGGTATAATCATAATTTAGGAACTTACAAAACTTTTTGGGTTCTTTTTATTAATAAACATAATCTCCCTATTTCTTTAATATTAGTAAATTTCGAAGCAATTTCCAACATTCCATCGTAATTAATTATTTTTTTCAATAATTTAAAATAACATTAAAGCCTAGCTCTATGAAAAAATTGAGTAACAAACATACTAATTAGTTAATTTCTTTAGTGTATTCTCTACAGGTTTGTTAGGATACGTAACCATCTGTTTAAACTTTCTTGTAGTAGAATCTTAAACCAAATTATTAAATAAAATATTAGAAATTAAAAAAAATTACGTAAATAATTTTAATACGAGCCATAAAGTGTCAGAGATAGTAATCCATTTATTTATAGGTATTTTATATTTATGACAATTAATTGAATTGCAATACCATTTATGATTCTCTAAGACTCATGTAACTATGTGTTATAAAAAATATGGATTTTTTAAAATTGCTCACATTTTACGATCGAAGGTATCATCATTTTTGATGGTTTAATTTAAGCGATAAAATAATTAAGAGGTTAAAATTAAATTAAATGATTACTTCTCTTAAGAATTTCAAATTCAAATGTTACTTATGTAATTATCACTCAAATATAAATAAAGTATAAAATATTCCATTACTTAATCATTACATTTTCATAAAAATACTTTATCAAGAGTCAATCTTTACTGTGTAAATATTTTTTTAATTGCAATTTTTCTCACATCGTTTTTTTTAATATGAGGTTCATGTCGATTTGGTATCATAATAATTTATTTGTTTGTAAGAGAAAAATAAACTTACTTTTTGTAGGTTCTGTCGGCCAAGTTTCATGGATAAAATTTAGCATTACTGGCTTATAAGTTATAATACTCATTGATTGGTTAATTAATGTGGTTAATTAATGAAGGTTTAGTTAGTAAAGTATAACAGGGTAAACTATATGCACCCGTTAAAGCCCTTCCCTTATCTGGAATAAAGTTTACTATTTTCTATACATAACTTTCAATTTTGCCTTTAAGGTGTGTAGCAAAATTTCATGTAGAAAGTTATTTTAGAATTTATTGTATAGTATAATTTCCCAGCATCTTTTGTATCCTACTAACAGACCCCTAAAATAATATTTTACCTTTTAGAAGCGATCAATGCCTTCTGGTTTGGGAAGGTCATCGTTTTTGTAATTATAAATAAATAATATAAATACAAAAGCGATTGCTCAGAATCGAAATTCGTAAGAATCCCTTTGTGTTAATTTATTATTACAAAAATGATTGGCGAATGTTTCCTAAATTAGGATTCTAATTCGTAAAGTCTAGATTGCGTGTAGCACTCATTAGTATCATGTAAGAGTAAGAGGCTCATCTTCTCATCTCGGTTGCTATGGCGACCGACATAGTACGCGCTGGCGAGACCAATAGCAACAATGAATTTTTATTAGTGTATTCAATCATAAAATTGTTTTGGGACCATGGCTTTAAAATTGTATGTATATTTTGGTGTTATAATTTTAGCAAAAATATATTTGTAAAGAGCGTGGTTACAGGTTATGTGCGATTCCTACGTTTGTTTTGTCCAATTGTAAGGTCTGTTCTACTAACAATAAAATAAAAAAATTGGTTTTTGTTTGTTATGCCGGTTCGTAAACCTGTCGAATATTAATCGCTACGCTTTTGTATTGTTTTGGAATCAATCTCTGTTAGTAGAACCAGATCGTGTAGAAGCATCTAGAAGGCTTTTGTCAGTAGATTATCTCGTAATATAACGTTTTAAAGTGTTACGTTGCCTGCCATAATAATAAAAAATTATATATTAATGCAAAAGTACTAATTTAATATAAACTTATGTTAGTTTTTAATATGTTGAATGTGATTTATAAATAAACAAGTGTCTATGATAGTGAGCGAAGGGATATTTTCTCTAGACTAATATGTGTATGAATTGATATGAAATAAAATCAGTAATAAACTGTTCGTAATTTGTTTCTTTGATTACAAACTGATCCCTGTAACTTAAAAAAATAACTATTGATATATCCGTTTATTGAAACCCTAGATTGGATCGAGTGAGCTCAAGTTTTATAAGTTGTTTTGAGTTAAAATGTATTAGAATTACCTACATTTTTGATACTCTGTGAAAACGGTCCAATTGTCGATTCGGACAGACCGATATGCGAGTAATCCTAATAGGTTCTTTCACCATGTCAATTTTTCTCCAGTATCACAATCACTAAAGCTAATCTAAGTAAATAATACAACGAATATAATTTTTCAATATTTTATTTTATTGAGGTGTCCATTTTGATTTAACGACTGAAAACCAATACACGCTATTATAAACCCGTAGCAAAGCTAAAACGTCTCATTATCACCGGCGGAGCTATCCGGCTATCCGGCTATCGGCTCGCCCGGGTCGGCCCACGGTCAGCCACTCACTGATACAATGTTACATGACTTTTGTGCGCGGAAAAATAATGGCGACGTTGATAGGAACTCAAACTGCTGAGGTTTACATAAATTAACTCATGGAATTGCCTCTGGGCATTTGCTTAGCAGAATTAACGCAGAAACCCCGCCTTTGCTCTTACAATCTGTATATTAGCGGAGACTACAATTAATAACAAATATTATTATGTAATTGAAATACATCAAGTTCACTTCCATACAATAAATTACATTAATAAATAAGTTTTATAACCATCCCAAAATTCAATTCACACAGAAAAATTTTACCACGGATTGAGGGAATTAATTACATATATAATACAGTAGGTACTTTAAATTACTTATAGAGTACCTGGGTACAGAATTACAGACAGTATAGTTTCGCTTACAAAATACAGAGTTCCGTAGCTACAATACACCATTGATCAATAAGAAATAAGCGAAATTGATATTCGGTACATAACATCCTCAATAGTCTTACCATAACACACTTAGGTATATGAGTTCGTATATTCAAAGGAACGAGACAGGCTTCTCTAGTATTACGATTACTAATATTCAAATCACCTTACAAATCAATTATTACGTTACCCTGTTTCTACGGAATTAAGGAATGACAAACGAAGAATACTATAGGTATGAAAAACGATACAAAATCTAACTAACGAACTAGAAGTCTGACGGTCCGAAGCACTTCTCTCGGACCCTACGCATAATACTTTCGTCAGGAGTTAATTTCCAATCTAGATACCTAGGTTCTGCCTCTTCCTGGGATTGCGATTCGAACAAGTCCCTAGAGCGCTGGCGAGGCCTTTCAATTTTGTTCGGCTTCTCAAATTGAGTTTTCCGTTCAGATTTCTGAATGTTGTCGCATCGCGACCGCGGAGTCTTCCAAACGCTGGGCTCCGGCTTTAAGACGACATTGGGAGGAGAGAAATATGAGAACAACGGACTCGAGGCCTTTGTTTCTTTTTTGTCCTCATTCTGAGACATCTCGAGAAAGGAGAACGTGTAATCTGCGTCAAATACTTGCTCTCTTACGTATGATGTGATGTGGCGCCGGTTCGCGCCATTTTGCGGTTCGTCATTCAATCTTTTGGGATCGTAGTTATTATTACTACAGAGCTTCGTTTGCGTTTTCTTGACGAACGCAATAAAATCGTAGAATCTCTCGACGCTTTCCGCGCATTTGTAGCAAATTGTATGCAAATGGTCTGTTTCCTCGATTACTAGTTTTAGACAAACAAGAACTTTATCGAGCATATTTGTTTTACGGCAATATGTGCCGAAAAGGGATACGTTGAAATCGGTAACTGATAAACACAAGCGGCAAGATAGACGCGATATTTCCATTTTTACAAGTGTTAATTTTTTATAAACTAGTAGTCAGTAGATATCCTATTATTAGCAAAACTAAAAATTCCCGCTAAATAGTAAATAAATTTAAGCTACATACTGCTATTCTGTGATTGGTTGACTTCACAGATAAAAATTTATTGTAATGCAGATAAAAAAATATTTTTATTTTTTGCAATTAGATCTAAGAATAAAAGCCACGTAAATAGGCAACAATATTTTTGCAAAAATACTACCTTGGACGGTTTGATGGATAGTTTAGGTAGGTATTTGTTAAATTTTGAAATCAGAATTCTGTTTATATTTAAACCGTCAACTAACTTGACTAGAACGTAAATTGGAACGTAATTAAATAAGCAAGGGTTTTCAATTTAACTGTTTTGGAATATAATCGAAATATAATCGCGTATTTCTTATTTTATATTGTATACGTTATGGTTGCGTAAGCAAATAAATGATTGAATTTGCAAGAAATTTAAGAAATAGGTAACATTAAAAACTTTTAATGAGAAATAATTTTTAAAGCTAAAATAGTAAAAAAGAATCTAATATCAACGAGATTTTCCATATTTCGTGTACAACATTCCATAGTTTTTGACTCATGTTAAAGAGATTTATTTGTAATGATTTGGTGATATTTTATTGAAGAATTAAATGTAGATAATAAATAATGCATAATAGTTATCCCGTAACGGTACGCTATAATAATCAAAGATCTTTTAAAGATGACAGGAATAAGTATTATTTAAAACCATTCGATCATTAAAAATGAGTCCAAAATGTATCTTATTTTACAAGAAGCCACAAATATTTATGACAGATTCACCTATATTTAATACCTAGGGTTTCTAACAATCTTTTCTCACGTGTTACATAATTAATTTATAATTCGAGATTGAAGTATTGTTATATCTGTATTGAGATAAGTATATCGATAAACAAAACATCACAAAATTTACTACTGCTTCTCAAGATCATCATTATTATATCACAAGCCACCACACTCCTAAGACAATGATTTGTCTTCTGTAACTAAAGAAATACAAATATCGGTACAGTTGTCGTTTTGAAGCGAAGCGTTCAGTTTAAATACTGCATTAAATTTCCCTACTTATTGGATTATTCGGCGAATTGTGACATTTAGATACTGAATACGAAACTTTTCAAGTTGATATTCCACCCGTTGCGTTAAGTGATGTCGATTCGTTTGGGCGATTGCGTGAATATGTCACAATTCACGGAGCGATGCTTAATTTCAAAGGCTAAACGTCATCTTCCTTCTTGCCCCAGAACTTATCGAATCTCGTACGAGCGCGGTCGAGGACTTCGGCTGCTGTGAGCCCGCCCGATGCAGTCTCATTCACCACCGTCGTGTCCACCACGCCCGGGGCCACTTGAGTGGCTTCCGTTGATTTCTTGACCACCTCCTTCTCTTTAATGGGTTCTAAAACTGGGGTTTCTGGGGTTAACTGGTTGCTGTTGATCCCGTTGATTCCGTTAACCTTGTTCATATCCAAAGCCTTGGTCTCATCGATGGGAGTGAGGCTAGTTGGGGTAGTAGGGGTCTTGTCTGTGCGCTTGCTCAGGCTTGTGGGCGATTCGCTCTTTTTCAGCGAACGAATCGGCGACATTTGCTGATGGTGAATCGGAGCGATTTCTGGAACATCATTCGAATAGCTTATTTTCCATCGTTGAAGCACACATTTTATGGTATAAATATTTTGAAGCCCAATCAGTAGGTACTATGATTTCACATCGCTTGATATAATTTGGAATTATAGTAAAATCTAAATTTGATTAATTCCAACTGTACACCAATAAGCACATGTAACAACGATTATCTGCTTTTAAAAATAAAATGGAAGAACACGTTTTACATATGTTTACAGAATAAACTTCGTGATTCAGGTTTCATAGATCCTATTATTTTTTAGTAAGTACTTACTTTTTAACTCAGTTTAATAGAATTTCATCAGATATTGTCATAAACAAGATTTTTTTTAATTTTGCCAAGATTAATATGATAGATTTACTATTACGATTTGTTACGTATTTCACCTTTTCATGCTACTTTTTTCTAAAATAAGATATTGACACCAACACTTAACTAGATCTGTCTACATGCTAGAAGAGAAAAAACTAGAAGATACTCAGGCATACATAATATATAGGTTTCTATGTTATAAATAGACAAAATCATTATTGTGAGGAAAGATTTTAATGGAAGAGTCTATAATGAAGAAATATCCTTAAAAATGTGTGAGGTTTCTAAAAGGTGACTCCTCTTTTTAGATAATCTTGCAAAACTATGTGCAGAAATAACACAATTCTGGAAATTGACTATTAATTTCTATGACAAAAATGTCGGTGTCAATATCTGAAAACAGCATGCTATCTCTTTGTTCATGTACTAACATTATTATACTTCTTAGAAGATATTAAATCTGAACGAATATAGTATATTATACAAAGCTAACTAAATTTTCACGTTTTTATATGTTTCAAAACAACATGCATATATTTGAACTCTTAAATCATTTGATAACTTTAACGACATTCGTTAATTAATAATTACACTAAGTCTAATTAGGGAGATTAGCTTATAAGCCATTTGGTTTATGATAGCTAGGAGTAAGGTTAGAAAGATGCCAACCTGGTTTCGTAACATATACGGCATGTAAATTGACTAAAATCACCAACACCCACATCTTAAACTAAGTAATGGCATCTTCCCAAAATAACGGGGACAGGCAGCATGCAAAGTGAACGATTAATGGTATGAAGAAAATAATAGGAAGGTTGAAGTGCCATACAGTAACAGTGTACGCAAACATCGAAACAGACACACACACAGACGAGTAAATACATACGTGGTCGACGTCTCAGCGGAGTACGGTCAAAATAAATAAAAGCATCTCAGTTATTGGATTAACACAATTTAATCATGAACTATTCAATAGATATAATTATAAAAACAGGTTATATATTTTCTGGTGTCGATTGTGTGTCGTGCTTATGTGGCAGTGACCTCTAAAGGAGACCTAAAGCCGGGTCTTGTAGAGTTCACTGTCGCATGGCGGTCTGCATGGTCTGTCACACATTGTGTGTGTATGGCCATGGTCTATGCGGTGGCGGTGGTCGTCGTACCTGCCGGCTTCACTGCGACACCGTCTTCGGCCACGGAGCCACTCTTAAACTCAGAGCTAGGGCGCTTAATGCTCTCATCTGAAATATGGTGAGTCGTATGGTCGGATGACGTGACACAACAAACGCTACGTTCTACATCCACAGATAAAGTTTTAGCAAATTAAGTGTGTTAGTGAATCAAAATAAAAATGTGACGAAT
Organism: Thymelicus lineola; assembly: GCA_963932265.1. NCBI lineage: Eukaryota > Metazoa > Arthropoda > Insecta > Lepidoptera > Hesperiidae > Thymelicus > Thymelicus lineola. The sequence goes on along the minus strand of OZ010707.1, from coordinate 5,011,528 downwards.
TTACGATAGAATTTTAAAATTATAATTATAAGTTGTCTTTGGCTGAGTGTATTTACGCCAATGCCATGAATGGAAGAAAAAAAAATTATGATAATTCAAAGGGTATTTTGTAACAACTGTAATCTGTATACTGTGTAGTATGGTTAATAAGGCAAAATGTTATGAAGGTATTTTAAGTGACGTGAAGTTAAAAGATAAAAACAATATCTGTGGACTTCAAACAATGTACAAAGAAAAGTAATCGCTGAAAATGATCATAAATAAATCGTGGTATGAGAAATCGAATGGTGTAGTTTGATGAATTTATATTTCCCAGAAAACGTTTTTAGTGTGGCCTGTATTACTTTGACAGTAATGTACACATGATTCGATTGTGTTTTTAAGTTGGTGTTAGTGTGGCAAGCTCTCTACAATGTTTACTAGTGTGGGGTTGCTATTCACGCCGTAGATGACAGATGACAGATGAGTAGAATGCAATCAAATGTTTGTCTAGCTTACTCTCGTGTGGAATGACAGTGTGATGGCTTTCGATTCAAGAATTAAATCACCCATATGAATGTGCCAATTTTACAAAAGAATAATAAAACCTGACCTAGGCTTAACGTGGTCACCCCTAAACAATAGTTTTTATAGGAAATTAGGATAATAACCTTAATGGTATGCAATGCAGTAACACCATTACAGTTGTTTTAATTATTATTTGTAGAAGTAAAAAAACTTTAATTGCAATTTTTCTATCCAAATTTCCCGGTAACGTTAGGATCTTCATAGACAGAATTATAATAATTATTCTATCGTTTTTATAATACTTATATTTAATACTTATATTTTTTACGTATTCCTACTAACAAAATTTAGCTACTAAAATTAAATGAACCTAGACGATTATTTTAAATTTCCCACATATTCCCTAAATTATTTTAATCCATATAAACACAAAAAAGGATTTTTTAAAATTATGGGTAATCAAATTCATTTATGTATCTATATAACATCGCTTACCTACATAATAGGTGTATCAACAAGGTTTTTAATGTTATGAGAAAGTACGAGTATAAAGAGTATCTCGTTCATTAAACATTTTAATCCGATTTCGATTAAAAATCGAACGCATTGAACGCAACAATTTACCTATTAAGTCCTAGTCTATGGTTATGGTAGATTCTTTTATAAAGTTGCCATATACATTCCAGAAATTCTTACAATATAAATTTTCCTACCATACCTATTGTTAGTTGAATAATTTTACATTTTTATAAATGATTTAAAAATACGTTTGGTTGATACAATTTAGTAGGAATTATGTCGTGCCCACACCAGTGATATCATTGTGCTCTACCAACACCAATCAGCCTCTCAGGAAAAAGATACTCTTTAATCAATTCGGATAATCATACAATTTTTATTGAAAAAATTTAAAACGGGCTCAGTCAGATCAAAGTGACTCGGATACACTACGGTAAAGGTATTTAACGATAGTCCAATTAAATATTTAGCTTAGTTTTATAATGTTAGCGGCCAACCTGCTTATGAGACTGCACTCACCGTTTTTCACGTTTTGGGTAACTGTGAAGGTCTTGCCGGTGTCGAGAGGCACGGTCCAGTTGACCGGGTCGGGCGAGCGCATGTTCATTTGCTCGGGCGACTTCACCCGGGTCGGTTCGGGCGGCGACTTCACGATCGGAGAGTCATCGAAGAAGTGGTCCTTAGCGACTGACGCGCTGCGGTGCGACGGGATCTCGTCGTCTGAAAAGGTTGTAGGTGGTTTTTTTTAATTTAGTGAATATTCTGTACGGCGTATTCATTCTTTAATTGAATTAGACACTGTCGTATTACTTTGCTTGGGAATTGATTATTAGTGCAAATGGCTTATGAGGACCTTAAGGAGTGAGGTCATCATGGCAAAGGCAAAATATTAGTTATTATTAAACATTGTAACTTACTTCAATCAGTAAAATTACCAATCAATTACATATTTTTTTCTTCTAATTATCTAAAACATACTTCTGTGTGTCTAGTTCAATTAAAACATGTGCTTCCACGATCACAACAATTAAGTAATATCAAAAACACTAGGTATGGTTTATATGCAAGATTTATGTTTTTAAAACATTCACAATAAAACATAGGAATAAAAATAGTTTTGTAGTAGAATCTATAAGAATGGAAGGAGAAATAGAACTTTAAATTGTAGGCAGGGTCTTATTTAAAGTGTTCACATAAATTCTACTCTACAAACACAGAACATTGCACGAAAATATATCAAAACACCTAGCACTAACATTAAAGTTGAAATTATTTCTTTTGGAATTCGTTGCATGTTACAAATGTTCAAACTAACGTTTGTTTATTTGAAAATTTGTGCGCCTAAGAGGTACATTATTTTATTCAAAGTTGAGAAACTCGAATCCAAAAGAAATCACATGCAGCTATAAAATATACTAAAGAATTAGTGAAACTTCTACAACATTAAACACAACACACTTGCTAATACATTCCATCTAAGTATTTCAAACTTGTAAAGATAACACTTGCTTCCTATTAATAACAACGTACACGGGAAAAGAAAGTGCGTTCATTGTATTCTCAGTTAATTAGTTTTATACTTTAGAAATAAGTAATTGAAGACTAGGAATGTACACTATTTTATAATAGGTATCTAAATTATTATTCGTACGTATGCAGGGTCTCCTAAATGTACAAGTATCCTTAATTAAGAGATCTCAGTGCTCGGGGTGTTTCACACGACAACAAGTACAGAACTCCGCGCGTGTGGAAGCCATTCTTGCGGACGGTGCCAATGCGCAAGTCGTGACTACGTTGCGTAGACGCACTGACAAATTAAACGTAAAACTTTCCATTCGAAAACATTTTATTCAAAGCTGTAAACACATAAGCAAAGAATTTAAAATTCACAAATTTTGAGCTAGATACACAGTAAGCTGAATAAAAATTTTTCACTGCAGTTTGCGGGTTGCCAATAGAAAAAAATCACATCCACATAAAGCGCCACAAAATCCACATATGCCAATTAAGAAGCGGAATGGCCGAGTGGGGTGTTGCCAAATGAAGAGAACAGAGCGTCGACGCAACTGCCACTGCAGTAGTACGCACCCAGTTTAATGCCAACTTTAGTGACGCTGCGGCTGCGTCGACCCGGCTCCGAGGCCTCGATGGCCTCACAGGCCTCGGCACCGGTTTTGCTCGGTGCGGATGGCGACCGGCCTCCCCGAGAAGTCGACCTAACCCTAATACTACTCCCTCTATTCAACGGCAAACCTACAGAACAAATGTTGCCACACTAAAAATTTCGCAGAGAATTGGCTCAGGTAGATTTTGGAAGATTTTTTATTCAAAGAGTTGGATAGGTGATTTTTAAATCTAATTTGGAAAGTAATTATATTAAAATTTTAAAAGATGTAATAAAATCATGATACAGGAATAATAAGAAAAACACAAGATTTGGAAAACAGAACCATATTCTCAACAGCAGCCAATGGTCGGGGTACAGGCATCAGGCAGGATTACAACACTTAAAATATTAATAATTTTAATTACGATTTATAATCTAATGACACAGATTAATAAAAAGAAACGAGAACAGTCTAAATCTAAACATATACCTAAGTAAAAACAGCTACACAGTTTTAGAAAAAATAATTGATTGTTAAATAGTTGATTCCTAAATGTACCTATTTAAGTAATTAATGTTAATAGCTACACAGTTGACTTTGCGTGCTTACTTAATTTTTTTAGTAATTTTGAAGTATAAACCTAATTATAACTACATCCATAACAAAGTACCTACCAATTTTATGAAAAAAAAAACATCAGATGCGGGCCAAATACCTTGTGATAACGAATATTTGTGAAAAATAAGTACTCATGTAATGATTCAAAGTAGCCATAAGTAGACATTGTGAAATGTTAGCTCTAGCGAATAACCAAAGTGTTGCTTGTTAAAATTAAATGAATACGAATATGGACGTGTGGTTATGGGTGTGTGAATAATCATTATTACCTTGACTGCTATCACGATCATCATATCACCGTCGCATTACCATGGTGGGTTTAACTATCATATTTTGTTTTAGATAATTATTCTACATTCGTTACTATTCCTGTATTAAAGTTTGCCCTTATGGCGTCACTTCCATAAGACAAGACATCCATTATATTCCGTCATCATTTTTTTCCTATGCTATTTATTCTTTAAAGTTTTATTTATTTATTTATTATTAGTCAGAACGGCCTTATAACCAGTTACACTGCACTGTCTAAAAAATAGGCAAACAATATCTGTTCCTATTGTACATTTGAAGTTGCAACACAGTCGAATTTAATAATTATGCCTTGTATCATTTAATAATATTTGTTTATTAGTTGTATCATTAAAAATTGGGAAAGCATTATAGCGTTGATTACGAAATTCTTATAAATCAACGAAGTTATGTCAATTTTGGCGGGAAGTGCAAAACCATAGACTATAATATCGATGATGTTGCCATGATTTGTTGTTACCAAATTCCTACCATTAAACACTATTCTAACTTTTAAAAATTACCGTCATTCAATGTTTTTTAATGTAACTGCGTTGCTTCCACGTGTATCCAGTGTAGGTACCCTATCTGAATCAATCAATACAATATTACAGGACGTGATTGATGAACTGTATTTTATATAACTGTATTGTATATGCTATATATCTTAATTAATTTTGGCAGGTATTCAATAATTTACTAACCTACGTACCTATCTTTACCTTTTCTACCTTTCATTGTTTTAATTAAAAGTTTGAGGTACTCAGGTAGATATTATACTCACTTAAACTTTCAAACAGAATAAAATTAAAGAATAAAACCCCCCAACTGTTTTCTTGTTGAAATTTTAAACAATAAGATTTAACTAATTATTTAATGATCTATTCTAAATCCATGGTATAGCTCAAAGTATCTAAACAAGCAGTCTGTAACTACTATACCTTGTGGCTTAGCGGGGCGGGGGTGTGCGTCATGGCCGTTGGGGATGTGGCGCGAGGAGGGCGCAGGCGCCGGGTCCGCCGAGCGCGGCCGCCGCCGGGGCGACCGGAACGCGCCCTCGGACTTCGCCCCTGGACAACATAATATTTATATTGCTTTGTGCGTATAGTGATCGTGTATAATGGTGTAGCTTGGTTTAGACAGGACACAGGCTTTCACTTGTCTCTCCTTTAAAAAGAGGTCCGCAATATTGAAACGCCCTAGGGTTATCACATTAAGGGCCTCTTATATCACTGATACCACAGTAGCTACAGCCCAGTACCCTAATTCACGTAACTTTAAGACGCATCGATTAAGTTGCAGTGACGCTGCAATCAAGTTGGAGTGACGCTACAATCAAGTTGAAGTTTGGCGTCTAAACCGTATTGTCATAATTTTTTGACTGCGCGTCAACTGCACGCCAACTGCACGCAAACTGCATGTGAACTTCACTTCTCCTGCACGCATCCTGCGCGCCTGTCAAACTTTATGAGACTTCAAACTTCAAAAGTTTATGGGAATACCAATCAAACTGCGATCGGGAACACGCTATCTTGACGCGCATTATCAGAATACCTTTTTGTGACGTGAGCGCGCTTGAGACGCGCTCGCGTGACGTGAGCGTGTTTGACAGCGCAAGAGAATACGGAAAGTGTCATTTTGATCGGAACGTCGCTGCAACTGCACTGCAATCGAACTTCTTAAGTTACGTGAATTACCCTGCTGATCGTGTTACTTTGGTAGCTGCCAGATAGGTCATAAACGAAAGGATAATATCTAAGCAAAGCGACCTCCTTACTGGACATGATACCAAGTTGCTCCACGAGTATGTTGCCTTAGAGTCCTTAGACTCAGATGGAAAAAGCGTAGGTTTTTTCATTGTGATAATTTGAATTATATTGTGAAAATCACACAAAAATATGTGCACTGAATCAGTGCCACTGATTATAAACAAATGGTGCCAAATTTCATCTTCCATACACATTTTCATAGACAGTTGACAATTTTTACCACTTCACTCCTACCGTAGGCTACGTTATGGAACTTATGGAATTCCGTTCCAAAAAGTAATGATAAAATACCACACTAAACTAAATAAGTACTTGTTACTCCTACTTACAATTTTTTATACGAATTAAAATAACAAAATGGACTTACGAAACACAGCCTGTGTGTTCGCCAGTTTTGCAGTAACTAAAGTACCTAACTGATCGATCAGTATGTGTATAGTGTATAACAGAACAGTCGAACTGCGACGAAGGTTGCCACGGAAGTCAGACACCGGAACAAGCGAGGATCAAGTTTCCCACGATCCGATTTCATCGACTAAACAGGTTAATTTGGGTAAACAAAGAATGTAAGTACTTAATCTACATAAGTGCTTTTGTGAATCATAGCTACGTACCTACTAGCTTCTTTGTTTATTCCTCATTGATTCATCGGATTATCTTCGTATAGTAAATATTAATTTAAATTATTTAGGTTAACGATGTATTGTTAATTTTGTAAAATGAGAAACTCTTGTTTGCGTTTTGTTGAGTATGAAATACTTAATCATGAAGATGCTTGAATCTTGCTTGAACAGAATTAGTAGGGAGTGATGTCGACAAATGTAGATTCTCTTAATTTTCCTCATAAATTATGTTATTTATTTACCATTGTCAAGCAAAATTATGCCATAGACAAGTTGCTACTGATTGAATTAACTCACGGTGTACCCAATAATATTCAAATATTCTTACCGTCCTGAGCAGCACCTTCATCGAAGCTATGACCCTGAAGCTTCTTCCTCTGCTTTTGTGGCGAGGTCTTATGAGGAGACCTCTCCAAAGCCTTGGTCTCCTGAAGCTTGGCGTGAATGGACTGGTGCGGGGCCGAGCGGAACGACCTGAACTTCTTCGGGGAATGGTTCCTGGACTCCTTTCCATCCTTCTCATCACGTGGCATAGCCCTGGAAATGTTTTTATTCATCAAACTGTTATAATCTCAGACTTAGCTCGGGTTAGGTTCAAACTAATCGCTTATAAGATACTGGCCAATATTATCGTCTTCAGCTCTTTCATCTAAATCTGTCTTTACAGCTACTCTACTTTGCTGAATGGCTTCGTAATCGCACTTCAAGCCATTCTTTGCTTGCATCAGCCATTTTGCCAACTAACTTATGATAGTGTTGAAGCAAGGGGCATAAGACTCGAAGGACCAAAACTTTGGAACAAATTTTGGCAACCAATGTTTCTCCCAACATAATGCATTTCATCGAAGCAATAATTTCCTCCATATTTTACAAGTATAGGTATAACTTTGGTCCTTCGAGCCATACCAATTGCTATCAAAATATCTAGTGCATCACTTACTTGTGACTGGTGGAAGCGAGTGATAGGGCTGACAGCGAGGACCGGCGAGACACTTGGTACCAGAGCTCGATTTGCTTATTGTAAAGCTGAGTGATGTGTTCTGGAGCTAGTTCTGTTCCCCAGCCGCGGTACTGTCGAATTAATGGCAATTTTGAATATGATATAAGCGTGATCGTGTCATACCACCTGTCAAGCCGTCACGTGACGTTTGCATTTGACAGGTGGAAGACCAGCTCAGTTGCTAATTTATGCGTGAAAACTGTTGATTTATAGTTACAAGTTCTGTAGGAGTTGCTTAGATATCAGTGGAAGATGTCTGAAATTCCGAATCTTAAGAGATTCCTGTCTGGGGTTCGGTGATGCAGTCGTATTTTCATGTCACAGAAGAAATTCTTAGGTTCAATATAAGTTGCTATAAATAAAATAATAACATATAACTTTACTGGAGTAGGTCGCTAGCCCAAATAAAGGGATCAGTCTACGTTACGGATCACTGCTGCATCTATCAGCCGCTCGTGGGTCCTACGGATGGTGGGTAGGGCTGTGGCTGTGGCTGTGGGCTAGGTGTAGGGGCAGTGATAGGGTATGAGGTGGGCGCACACCTTGTATTCGCCGGCGCGCTTGCGCAGGTCCAACACTTCCCGGTACCAGGAGTCGCCCTGCGCGAGCCCCAGCGGCTGCAGCCCGGCCGCGCGCAGCGTGCTGGCCGTGTCCTCCCCCGCCCCCGCGCTCGCCCCTGCCCCCGCTCCCCCCGTGCCCCCCGCACCCCCCGCTCCCCCGTCCGCATCCCCCACCAACCTCTCGCTCGCCTCCTCATTCGACTTCCCTTTCCCCCTGCATTTCGTAAATGTCCCTTTAGACGCCTCGTACACGTATTGAGAGAACGGTCTAAATTTCTTTTTGTACTCGCTTTTGTAACGTTTCCTATTATCTTTGGAACGATCCTCCCCGTTGTATATGAGGGCCGATAGCGCGCTACGGAACGTCGATTTTCTGGAAAATTCCATTTTTAATCTTAGACGGCTGGACGGTTGTCTTACGATGATATGCGGCAAAACAAGGAGCTCGCGCCGAGCCAGGTTAGTAATTAGACATGCTTCAAATAATTGTCAAGCTCGCAATGGTGAGGTTAGGATGTTAGTCCTGGAAGAGTCTAGAAGGATCGGCCGACGCCGCGATGCGACTGGTGTTCGATAGTGTTAGGTGATACATCGACATACAATCTAACAAAAATCTCAATTAACGTTCACATCGACAAAAGTGCACGACACATCGATATCAAAAAATTCTATTAGCTCATTCCGTACTAGTATAGTTTGGTCTAGTTCTACACGGCCTAGGAACCGCCACCGTGAGGAGGTTGAGATGTAAGCAAATACCAAAAACGAAATTTAGACTTGTTCTGCGGTATAACGTGAGAGAGAAGTGGCAGAACAGCCGCGGAGGAAACTTTTACTGGAGCATTTGTCGCGACAAATATCTCGTCAGCACGATATAGTTTATCATAGATACATACGTACAACTTCTATAAAGTTTTACTAATTATTTTATTCCAAATCCAAATACGACGTGAAACATATTATATAATGACTGGTAGTTATTACTTTTGTTTTAACCACAAAATACTTCATATTTGAAACATACAGGGCAATTACGATTGATCCAGATCATTACACGACATGGTTGACAAAAAATCTTTGTGAATAACTTAGTATTTAAGGCTACAAGTATTGACCAAAACACGTAACTTTAGAAGTACACCGCAATATCCTCAGCATCAGGAAATTATTCATAATCTCAACGATGAGTTTGAAGTAACTATTATTATTTTTTAAAAATACTTCCATTTTCAGTAAGGTAATAGGTGCCTCAGGTTACAGCCTTCTTTTTATTGCTTTTATTTAAGGTTTATAGTTAATACATACTTATATTTAAGAAAATGCTTTGTAAGCCTTAAGGCCGCCTTTTGTACTTTATTTTATTGAGTGCAATAATTGCAATAAAGTATTTTTCATTTTAATTCAATTATATTTAAGGTTTTAGATAATAAGTACCTTCATACATGATATCTTAAATTGAGTAAATGAAATATACTTAAGGAATACCAATGTTAATTTAATAATTGACTGAAGTTTTTAACTAAGAAATATTTTGCATTTCATGGTACTTGCAATTATGTTGTAAAGCAATTTACTTTATTTACTTTTACGTCAGTAAAGGAATTTTAACTTGCGTGTGTAATTTGAATTAGACCAAGGTATTGAATCGACCCTGATCGTAGATCTAAAATATTTCCGTACTGTTATTATAATACCTTATTATTTAATGTAATTTTAACATGAAACATACAATTCAAATGATGACACGTATTCCGTTATTTGTGTTTCATAAAATTTCAAGTTTATAACGGAATAATGGAATTTCATACTAACTTTTAAACCTTATTCCTCCCTACTGCATTTCTTAATGAGAAGATTTTACCATGTTCCATAATTGTCATTTGAATCCTACCATCTCTTGTCCTCTGGCTTTGTTACTGCGTTATCTCTTTGTCAATCTGTCTGTGTATTATTTTCTTAAGTAAATATAATGTGTTTCATACATTAATTCCGGGCCATTTTTACTCAATTAATTTTATTCCATTTAATATTAAAATCTCGCCTCACAAGTTGCAGTAACAAACCATCTAATTACACTTTCAGTCACTTAATATCCTTAAAATAGAAAAATGGATATGATTATGAGATAAATATTAATTTATTCGTAACGTATAATACAATAGGTACTTCAAGTGATTAAAATTTAACGATATGGATGTAGTAAATGAGGCTGCATCAGACCATACTTAAGATCAGAGCTGCTAAAAGTTAGTGAGGATTTTTGGAACGCTAGGATATGATCGACTTTGCTAATTTTTAAGTATACCTATAATGTGCGGGTATAATATAATTTCACGTAACTTGACATTTAATAATTGTATTGTAATAACGTTAATTCAATTTTGACGTTTATTTAAAGAGAATACAAATGAACGCCTGCGTAAAAGTTTCCTTCGCATACACAAAAAAACTAGACATAGAAATATCAGAAGCATACGAGTAGCAGTGAATCCAAAAAGGAATTTTATTAAGTTAAATCTTCACCTGAAAAATTACTCTATTCAAAAATATATTTTCACAAAATATGAATAATATCAAGTATTCTTTTATATATCTGTACATGTATATATATGTATAATTTTTACAACGTATAATATAAGTATTTTTTAAATATATAAGAATACGAATGTAGTCCGGACTTTCACGGATTTTTCATAAATAATAACTTCGTGTTATTAGTGTTCAGTATTGACGGTGAGGTGTCGGTAGTGAATACAGGGTGCTGTTTTTAATCCCATTAAATTTTGGTACTCCAACATGGTTATGAAGGCTTGCAAATAAGCGCCTTAGCGAAAGCAAAGCGTTATCGATGACAAGTGTTAGTGTAGTTATTATAGACTGTTCCCCGCGAATGTATTGTATTTATCCAATAGTTTTAAAATAAGTTAAATGAGGCATGCGAAAATAAGATAATGTTGTAAAATACGAATTATTTGAAACAATCTATAACTTTGACTAAGAGACAAGATTATGAAAAGCTTGAATGAAGACGTGGTCAAGCTAAAGCTAATCTTTAGTCAGAAACTATTTACAAAAGCATTGTTAATATTGCCTGAATTTTGTGTTACATACTTAAATAATTATAAAATATTTTGTAAACAGATTCTGTGAACATTTCAAATGGTTAGTTTGATAGTTACTTCACGTTTTATTTAATTATTCAATAATCAACTAACAACCAAATATCACTTTTTCTCACACGTACTAGTAAACTGAGAAAACTCGTTAAAATTATGATAAATATTCAACAGCCAGCAAAGGAAATTTTAGTTTGATTCAGAAAACTTTATTTATTTAAACAATATAATTGTTACAATATACTTATACAGCGCACCTGTCAAACTGTCAAAATTCAAAACGTGAAGTAAAATCAACCTGTATGTAAGAAATTAAATGTTTAATATTTGCACCTACCTCTGGACACCCGGTTTTTGTCCGTTCCAAAGATAATCCTCGATGTACCGTTTCTGGCCATCATCGTGATAACCATCTACGTGGTTCATTAGTGGTTCTGCTTCCACAGAGCCTGAAATTTGATGTAAACATTTTTTAAATTAATATGGTTTTTAAAACATTTTTCTGTATGGCGAAAATAAATTACGCAAAAATGCATTGTCAAGATAATATGAAAATCCCCGGTAGCTGACTCTAACCTATATTATTATGTGAGTTCATTATAAATTATTAACACTATTGCGGCACCACAATATCGTTTTGGAACCATTTTTTACCAGTGTTACCGAATAATATACATTCCCTTATAATATGTACATGGATAAAATATATCTACGACTATCAATGGCGCGTCTGCCAGTCTTACGGCCATTGGAATTCGGAAAAACTCTTTTCCTACACCCCAAAAGTATCAATATAACACTAACAATTGTCTTGTAATTATAAAACTAGCAATTAATGAGTGTCCTTCGAGACTTCACATCAGTAGAAAGTTTAAATCTACTTGTAATATAAAGCTAGCAATTAAAGAGTATCCTTCAAAACTCCACATCAGTTGAAATTTTAAAACTTGAAAAATGAATAACTCATATTATCACTCGCACACATACATACACACAGAAATAATGAAATTACTACTAATTTTATAAACGTGAAAGTTTGTGAGCATGTACGGATGCTTGTTCCTCTTTCACGCAAAAACTTCTGAACGGAATTTCATGAAACTTAGCACACAGGTAGACCGAGATCTGTAATAAGAATAGGGTATTTAATGTCCCAGAAAACCCAGGTAAATCCGCGGGAAAAGCGCTAGTTTATTAATAAAACAAAAGATCATCAAAGATTTGGTATCAGAGGATCATAAACAGCGAGAGTATGGACCTCCACATTCCACATGTCATGCACATCACCGTCACCTGACGGACTAATCACATTGTCCGTCAGGTGACGTTAGAGCAGCGCTTGTCGTAATTCATTCTCTGATCGTCACGTCTTGTGACAACTGAATGACCATTTAATTTCACCTCAAGTTTACGATGCGCGAAGTTTATCGCCGAGCGCTCAAGATCCGTGCCGCCAATTATAACAGTAGTTTATTCAACGTTCGATCGAGTAGTAAAGTTTCGAGGCCAATCAATTGGCCTATTTATTGTAACAAAAAATTATATTTTGTACCTTGGCAAAAATGCCATAGCCACGCCCGATCGAGGTCAATCGAGCAGGTACTAAGTTTTACAATAATTAAATGGGGTTTTAGATATGGGGTTTTAGAAAACTTCGATAGCGTGATTCAGGTTGACGTGACGTCACCGTGTGACGCATGTGCGTTGTCGCCACAGTATAAAAGAAGCTGCATTAATGCGGATAACTGAAGGGGTTAGGTTAGTGGCCAACCATGAATCAGAGTGGCGGAAATTTATATGCCACCCAAAGGCCTCCGACATGGCTTAACGACAAACGATAACAATCGAGGGCTTAAAACGTACCCTCGAAGAATGGAGCCTTTCAAGAAATTTAGCCACACTAAATGTTTTACAGTAAAGGCCAAGTTAGTAACATGCCTGGCGAGAGAGATAAAAATTTAGCTACTGTTACTAAAATATCACGTTCGCAAACATAGAATAGAAGTCTATTATAAAACACAAATTAGAACGGTGATGGAATTGTTGATCAAGTTCGCGTTTAGGGTTAGAGTGATATAAGTTAACCGAATGGAAATTTGTTTACAATACGAAACAGGCAATTTACTCTCTGGTGAGTAATTAAAACAAAATTGCTTTGTCGACGTGTGTGGAAATTATGAAATGGAATTTCAGAGGTATTTTCATAAAGTATGAACGTCGGATTGGTAAATATCACGGGCATAGTTTGTTTTGAGAAATAAAATATTATAGCAAATAGAAATGTCAAAGCAGAAATGTCTGTGACTGGGTCGGATTCGGAAGGCATGTGACGCTGTCAGTCTCCGTAGATATCTGTTGCCTGTGTTCCGTGGTAGATATCGTTAGATGCCATGCGAGAGCCAGGTTCAAAAGAACCGACACTTTAATTTCCTTTACAGTGTGTGCCTTCAACAATTTGCACGCGGAACGTGGTCGAATATGCTTTAGGCTTCTCAGTTACTAGGAAAAGCCTATGCCCTTTAATGGAGACTAATGGGCTGTGGAAGTGACCGGTCGAGTTAAACATCTGCAGGCACTCAGTACTCAGTAGTCAGATCGTTGGCCTCTTCACTAGAAAAATCCGTTACATTTTATGTATACTAGTGCTCTACCTGCGTTTTCCACTATAATAAGTACTTTATAATTATCTTATTCCGTCATGATCTACCTACATGTCAAAAATCATTTAAAAAATCAAAAATCGTTTATCACTCCAGAATTTTACATTTCATTACATAAATGTGGGATCTTTCCATTTAAGTATAGAAAAACTTGGAAAGTCCCATGTGTGGGTTTCAAGAAAATCCGTTCTGTAAAACTACAGCAAAATTTGCGTGAAAAAGTTACAAACATCCTTACATCCTAACCAACTTTTACATTTATAATATTAAGTAAGAAGATAGAAGTAAGATTACAATTTACTCCTTTATTTCTCCAAGAGCTTCTAAAAGCAATACCTTAGCAGTATCTAATACTGATTTCCGCATTTGAATAAGGCTCCAGCAACTTTTACTCATACATAAAACATTCGGCACGCGACCAATTCACACAACACGTGATTCGAATTTGCGGTGTGCATTTGGGTAAATGTGTCTGCGGGACGAGCCTGTGAGAATCTGATGAATTAACTATCTTCTTTGAAAGTCAAGAACAAGAGGTTGTTTTGTTCATAAATAACAAACTTACAAACACAAACATTACTTCTTTCAATCACAATTTTTTTACATTTATAACTTTTTGTTACAACGAAGACAAAAACCTGATCAAAAAATTAACTAATAGAATTTATAGTCAAAACTACTCAATTTATCAGGCATAAAAAAGTCATGTTTTCCTCATACATCTTAACCATTCTAATGAGTCACTCATAGAAATCCATGAAACTTCTGCATGAGGGCGTTACGCATATTAGAGGATGGATAAAGGCTGACAGCCATACTGAGGGTAAGTGGCAATCGTCACCCATGGACATCAGTAACGCCAAAAGCATCACTGATGCATTGCAGGCCAAAAAAGAGAGGAGAAAAATAAATTAAAGCCGAAGAAAAAGTAAGCGGGTATTTCTGTTTTCCCAATACCTTCAGCAACAGCAGCCTTCTTCAGAGCGCCCATGGAGATGCTTTTCCTCGGAGCGGAGTCGGTGCTGTCCTTGGGCCAGGCGAACTGGTTCCGATACTCCGTGCTGACCACCTCCGGCTCTTTGACCGCCAGCACTTCTCCCAAAGCGGTGGTTGCCTGCAGAAACAGGATTTTTTTTGGTATAACCTGGTAAACACAAGTAACACGTATCACATAAATGTTGGCCCCAGCCCGGAATCGAACCCGGGACCCCTCGCTTCTCAGCAAGGGTCATCACTTCCATCTAGTCTACGGAGTCGTTTAAGTATCGCAGTAAGAATAAACGTACACTATAACTGAATGTCAATGTTCTCACACAGAAATCATGGCGGCATTGTCGTATCAACATTTTCAAATTCGGTAGAAGCCTTCGATAGGGTGTGGCATAAGGCATTACTGTCTAAGCTGCCTTCCTACGGAGTACCCGAGAAATTGTGCAAATGGATTGCCAGTTTTTTATCGGAGCGGAGTATCAAGGTTGTCGTTGACGGAACATGCTCGGATACGAAGCCCATAAATGCTGGCGTCCCACAAGGTTCTGAACTTTCACCGACACTGTTCATCATGCATATCAATGATATGCTGGACATCGGGGATATCCATTGCTATGCTGATGACAGTACCGGTGACGCCCGTTATACAGGCCGAGCAAATCTTTCTCGGGTGCAGATTGAGGAGAAGAGGATAAAATTTGTGTCTGAAGTCGAGAAATCTCTGGAGCGGGTCTCGGAATGGGGCAGACTAAATTTAGTCCAGTTCAACCCAAGACACAAGTTAACCCCCATAAAGCCCCATTTGCCATAGCACCACAGTTCCAGAACATTCCTCTTAACATCTTTAAAGCATTGGGATCCTTGGTGTCGACATTTCGAATGAAGTTCAGTTTCGGGACTACTTGGTTAGTAAGGCCAAACTAGCCGCAAAGAAATTGGGAGTGCTCAATAGAGCTAAGCAGTACTTCACGCCTAAGCACAGGTTGATGCTCTATAAGGTGCAAATTCGGCCACACATGGAGTACTGCTCCTACCTTTGGGCCGGAGCCCCAGCTGGCCAAGTGGATCCGTTCAACCGAATTCAACGGCGAGCTATTCGTCTTGTCGACGATCCCAAGCTTACAGACGGATTAGAATCGCTTGAGTTGAGGAGAGATGTAGGCTCTCTCTGCATATTCTACCGTCTGTATAATGGGGAATGTTCTGAAGAACTGTTTGGCTTAATACCTGCAGTTAATTTTCGTCACCGCCCATCACGTACCAGGTTCCACCAACACTAACTGGATACATGGCATTCGTCCACAGTTCGGTTCTCACGTCATTTTCTGCCTCGCACGTGTAAACTGTGGAACAAACTACCTGCATCGGTGTTCCCTCTAAGCTATGACATAGGGTCCTTCAAGAAGCGGGTCTATCGTCATTTTCGTGGCCGGCAACGCGTTGGTGACGCCCCTGGTGTTGCTAATGTCCATGGGTAGCGGTGATCACTTACCATCAGGTGACCCGTCTGCTCGTTTGCTTGCTCTAAGCATAAAAAAAAATCAGTGTTCTCCCACTGGAAGATTCCAGGCGTTATTAGTTTTATAGCAAGCAATTAGTTAAGACACGTATGGTAACGATGGTAATTCACCACTAATGCATATTGGTAACACTAAAGGTGTCATAGAATACCAGAGTCATGGTTGCCGGTTGGGAAGGTGGTCAGAAACATTTTGTTCTAGAATCTCGAGGATAGTGTCGTCTCGTTTGTTTATCTCGTGCAAACCAAGGAATCTTAAGGTAAGATTATAAATAGCACTTAGACTTGGACTTTGCTTAAAAACATTAAAATTTACTAGATAACTGACACCTTGTTAATACGAAAAAATTAAAAAGTAATATAAAATAGCTAAAGTTAAAGTATTATTTTTGTTCAGATATTTGTTAATAAGAAAAAAAATTCAAGTCATATAAAACAGCTAATGTTCATATTGATTTAAAACCATTGTTTTTGTTCGGATAATTTAAAATCTGAACTAACCCTAAGTGCGGCTTATAGATCTCACCCTTGGTGCAAGTGTTTGTGTGTGTGTGTGTGTGTGTGTGTGTGTGTGTGTGTGTGTGTGTGTGTGTGTGTTTGTGTGTGTGTGTGTGTGTTTGTGTGTGTGTGTGTGTGTTTGTGTGTGTGTGTGACATTACTTTGGGTTCGATGGTGTCAGTCCACCGTGGTTGGCGCGGACCCTCGGATTTGCTGCGTCGCCCGGCGCGGTCGGCGTCGTTCCTCTGAGCACTCTACAAATAAATAAAAAATGTTTATTGAAATATTTGTCGTTTGTGTGTATTAAAAATAATAATACGCTAATACACTCACACCCCCGCAGTAGGTTTTCACCTGTGTCACAGGTGGCATGGACGACACATAACACATCACAATAACACCTATGACCCGAGTACAAATATTTATCTGTCACATAAATATCTGCCCACGCCGGGAATCGAACCCGGGACCCCTCGCTTCGCAGGCAGGGTCGCCACCAACTAGGCTACAGGGTCGTCGCATTGTGTTTGTGTTGCTATGTTCGATGGGTAATCTAGCATCGATAAGAGCCCGGCTGCTTTGGGTTATTTGACTCTTGACATGAAGTAAGTAGTAACGAACTTGACATGAAGAAGTAGTAACTATTGTATAGTTATTATAATTTGAAATTGCGTATGCCTTTTCACTTGACGATACAAAAAAATTATACGTCACGTAAGTAGATTACTGGTGTGGTCTAACATTTTTTTTTTATTTATTTATTTATATTCAAAATTACATCTAACATTACAGCTTGACTAATGCGTTAGAGTAATTATATATACATTGAAATTAAATTAATAACAATAATATAAACAATAATATAACATATTCTGTGCGAACCACAAAATAGCAGATATTGATGAAACAGACTAGCACGATCTTATCTGCTTTAGTAAGTCAGACTATAAATGTTATCTTCTTCGAAAGCTGAGTTGAGGCAGAAATAAAACTTTCATCGATATGATTTGATCTGATTCCAATATCGCAATAAAAATCACATGTCACTGTTAGTAATGGACTTATATTGCTGAGAAGTCAGTTTCTTTTTAAAGTTATTTCATCAATAGTTCTCATTAGACATACTTAGTATTCTTAACTTTTCCTAAAATTTTATCAAAATATGTTTGCTTTGCTTTCAGTTGCGACATGACAAAATATTTTATGGGAAGATTGCTTCTTTCATTTTCTGAAGGATTAATTCCTCAAATTATTTTATAAGCATTCTAACATGCCTTAAAATAATTTGGCTTACAATTTGGGCATTGTATTGTCGCCCACGACTTCTCGATTTTTAAACTAAAATAGACACCGTTTTAAAACTAATTAGATTTGCTGAGTTTGGTGTCAAATTCAATGTAATTGAGTAGATTAAATTTTTAAAGGTTATTTTACAAGGTCTAATTGGAGATAGAGAGCTAGTTAATTTAGAAACGATAAACCGTTACAGCAGACTGAATCTAATAAAGATAACAACCAAGTATACATAGTTGTATTTAACCAAGTTTAAGTTTAATTATACTTTCATTTATATTGTAACTATAATTCAGTGTCTTGTTCTGTTTAGTTTAGGATTATGACTGACATAGTTATGCGTGCAGTTTCTTTTATGATTTATGCATATTAATTACGACACGAAATGTATGTTTTGGTTTTTGGTTTGGTTGGCTCAATCAAAACTGGTTTTTAAAATATCCTCTGAGAAAGCTGCAGCCCATATCAAAAGTAATCCTAAAACAAGCAATACTCCTTACATTAGTACATTATAAATTAATGAATGAAAGACCTAGCAATTTAGCCTTCAAATTGACTTACAATCGATCATAAAATTTATTATACTACACTAGTGTACCTATATAATTATAATATGAGGCAAGAGTCCTTAACATAGGAAAATCATGACTCACCAAGCGGATTAAGTTAATACTCGTATCATGAGTTAAATAAAAAACTCAGGATCTCTTGGTACTATATTATATTTTACAAGAATACAAAAGGATGCTCTTAAAAATACAATACGAGACGTAATATTTGCAAACTAAAGCTTCAGAGGAAAATGAATGAAAACCTTAATTGGTTTTTCTGCTGGACACGAGCACTTAGCAGACTATAATCCACCTCTAAAGAAAGATCAATTAACAAATTGAAATTGTTAATTGGATTGGATAAAATTGTGAGATGGAATAAAATATTGGATATTGGGATAATATAACTGGAAATAATGTCTTTTATCGTCTGGTGATAACCGGTGAAGTTATAAATATTGTTAAGTTCTTAAAGTCTACTAAAATTTAAATAACACTCAGCAGTAATTGCAAGAATATAGTATTTAAATTAGACGACCATTTCAGTCTGAAAGAGAGGCCATGGAAGAACGTGTGAATCTCATACTCCGGGCTGCCGAGTGGGGCGAAGCCAATCTTGTGAGATTCAACGCCTCTAAAACACAGACGTGTCTGTCTATTCACCGCCAAAAGGAGCTTGCTTACCTTGGCTCCTACTTTTCGAAATGTGTCCTTGGATTATTCTGACTATCTTCGTTTGTTAGGAGTTGAGATATCTTCAAAACTCTACTTTGGGTGGTTCATTAAGTCCAAAGCTAAAGCTGCTGCAACGAAACTTGGTATCCATCACACCGAGGCAACTCTTAACCTTATTGTAAAAGAGTGAAGCTTTTAAGAAGTTAGTGTGCTCACCATCATTGACCACATCTCCACTTACGATCAGGTGGGATTTTAGTCAAACATTAACTTATTTTTTGAGTAAAACAAAATAAAAAACCTTTTATCCCGTTCTAGAAGGAAAATGGC
Source organism: Thymelicus lineola (assembly GCA_963932265.1). Lineage (NCBI taxonomy): Eukaryota > Metazoa > Arthropoda > Insecta > Lepidoptera > Hesperiidae > Thymelicus > Thymelicus lineola. The sequence goes on along the minus strand of OZ010707.1, from coordinate 4,991,904 downwards.
CAGGTCGTATAGTCAGGTATGTAGTGTATGATGATTGATGACCAGAGCGGCAGGCCACGTGTGGTCCCACCTGGGCGTGTGATGAGCAGAGTGTGTGTGTGTGTGTGTATATATATATGTGTGTGTGTGTGTGTTGTGTAGTGTCTCACCCGGGCGCGGTCGAAGGCGGAGGTGTGGTGGGGGCGGATGTCGTCAGCAGGCGCAGGATCGAACAGCTCGTTCGTCTTGTACGCCACGCCGGGGTACTTCTTGCGACGAGGCATCGCCGGCTCCATGGGACCTGTCATCAGGAATAGCATTTTATTTATAAAGCGAGCTTTTCTCTGCCTAGGATTAAACGATATTCGGGCCACATTAAATTCCACGCAATACTAACTATATTACTATTAACTATATTATATAAAAAAAATTGAAAGGAACAAGAGTAAATAGCTTAAAGCAAAGGTTCGGGTTTAAGAGTGAATGTTTTAGGTGGTTGTCTCATAGCTTCACACTAGGATTTCCCACATCGTGGGTTCCATGGCTAATACACAAACACAAGAACACACACACACACCCAGATCGAGAATAGAAATTCAAACTCATCATTAAAACCATGGCTGTTCGACATGGTAACCATTACGCCACTTGGGTCGTCAACTTAAATAAATAAATAACGCTTCACAGTCATAGCCCCACACTAGGATTCCCTGTGTCGTGGGTGCCATGGACAACACACAAGACAAGGACATTCACACCCAGACCGAGAACAGAAATCCAAACTCATCATTCAAATTTCCGCCTCGCTGGGAATCGAACCCAGGACCCTTGGCGCGGCGATCCGGCATGGTAACCATTGCGCCACACGGGTCGTCAAAAGATCATCTTAAGGATCATCTTAGTTTTTTTTAGGTGGGGTAGATTGATTTGTAGGATGGAAAATAGTCGATGAGCAAAAAGGGCAACGGAATGGATACCGAGGAACGATAAAGAGGTAAAGGTCGACCAAAATTAACATGAGAAGATATTTTTAAAGATATAGCAGGGCCAGAGTGGATGGTAAAAGCACGAAATAGAAAATTGTGAAGAGTCATGGGGGAGCCCTACGCCGAAAAGGCGACTACTACGGCAGGCGTAGTACATAATAAGTAAAAAAAAGATAGATAAAGAAAAATAGTGAATAAATATTAGTAGATGTGTTAATAAATATAAAAGAAAAATTTAAATTAGTACATTACGTAGTAGAAATGAAGGCTCATTTTATTTATTTAGATTGTTTTGCAGTTTAGTTTTAGTTGAGGTTTACTAAAGCCATACCTACGTACCTATATAGAGACTTGATTATTGACTAAAGTTTCCATTGTTCATATGCCTTAAATTAAAAAAATAAAAACTTGAGAGGTGTCAAGGGACACCCGGATGGAACGAAGTTCCTTTCGATTTAAGTATTGTTTTACGCGCTCAGCAGTGTGATTCAGAAATATGAAACTAGATGGCGCTGTACAACTTTCTGAATCACTTCAAAAAGTGTCGTGACAACTTTTCGTAAGAATTTTTCCGTCTAGCCCCCTTTCATAACGCGCGATAAGGAACTTCGTTCCAAAAATCAAAGACCCTTATGTGGAAATAAATTCCTAAACTTCTACAAAGTTGGTGAGCTCACCATCTTGAACTTGATCTGCCACTTACCATCAGGTGGGATTTGTCAAGCATTAATTGATTTATATGATAAACTAACCTCAAAACATTGATGTTATGTCATGCAGTATCTATGTGAATACTGTTTATAATTAATGTACTTAGTCTAGTCAGGTACTTGACATAAATAGTACATAAGTAACAAAAGAAAAGCAAACATTATTTCCGTCGATTCTAGAATTTCTAGAGATGGAAGTTGTCGTACTTAGATAATACCCCAGGACTTTGCTAATGGCCTCGGAATGGGGAGTTTAGGCAAATGTCGAGATATTACGCTAAGTATTATAATATAATCATCGACTAGTAACTCGTCCATGCTTTACTTCAGAAAACCCATGTCTTAGCCGCACATCAGGAAATGCTTATTTATTGAAATAGGTTTCACTTGGAAAATTATTATTTTATGAAGAAATACCTATATTTGAATTAGGGCGGATACACATGGTGGATTGGACTTAATTTAATTGGATGTAATCGTTATGTATTGTATTTTTAACATAATTATGGTGTAAAATAAGGAAAATTAAGACATATATACATAGTGAATACATAGGAGGTATAATTTAATATAAATAATATGAATTATAATAATAATCTAATTGAATGCATATTGTGTTCACCTATAATTATGGGAACACGATTTTTAGAATTAAGTTAGCTTGATTATGGTGAAAGAATTGTGTATCCTGTGTTGGTGGACCTTAAAAGAAATAAATAAATAAAAATAAAACATGAGAGGTGTCAAGGGACACCCGGATGGAACGAAGTTCCTTTCGATTGAAGTATTGTGTTGTTGTACAGCGCCATCTCGCTAGCGTGATTCAGAAAGTTGTACAGTACAGCGCCATATCTGTAAAATGCTCTGAATCACTTCAAAAAAAGTGTCGTCATTCGTAAGAATCAAAAAGTGTCGTAATTTTCCGTCTAGCCCCCTTTCACAACGCGCGATAAGGAACTTCGTTCCAATAAGTGTTATTCTGCGGATAAAATGTCATCAAACTCGACGGTTCCGACTTACCCCGTGGTATGGGCAGCGCGGAGGGTGGCGTGGGGGCGGGCTGCTTGACCACGCCCCCTTGCTGCTGCTGCTCTTTGTACTCGTGCCATCTGTAAGTGCTGCGGTACTCCGAGTGCAGCTGGAACAATACGTTAGATATGTTACAAGCAGTGCCGGCGTTAGAGCCACTGGCGCCCCAGGCAAGAATATTGTGGCGCCCACATAAGATAATCAAAATCGAGCTTTTTTTGCTTGAAAAAGTTTTTGCTGAACTAATGGGAACGTTTATTAAGAATTTTGTTTTTCCTAAATATTTTCACTTAGGTACAAGTTGTTACAATAAGGTTAATGGAGGGTTGTTTATTTTTAAATAAGACGAACTCTAGGTTCATTTAATTTCATTTAATTTCATTAAAAAAACCTCTAGAACAAACAAAGAACTCTCGTTCAAAAAGAATAATTTCGGCCCTACTGCGGAATTACTTCACTTTAAAACCAGTAATCTCACTCGTCCGTGTCTGGCTAATTGAACTAATTGTTAATTATTGCCTTAGTGCCACTTCTAGTCTTATTACATCCGATGGCTTTGAGAAAGCAAATATCTGACCAGATAAGGTCGGATTGTTGATTTTTAATTAATTTATTTTACGTCGACACAAAGTAGTGATTTAATTATTGCGCTTCTGTGCGAGGGATTACTCTTAAATCAGGGTTACCAGATAAGAGGATTTTTCCTGACATGTCCGGAATTGCATGTCGTCTGCAATGTTGTCTGCATTTGTAGAGGAACAAGGGAAAATTTAAAATATTTAACAACATACCCGAGTGGGTTATCAACTATTGTAAAACAAGATTTGTACCTATATTTAATTTTGAAACAAGAACATACCTCTTACCTAAATCTAAGTTTAAAAAGCGTAAAATAAAAGTTATATTAAAAAATTTAAAAACTCCCGATTAAAAAAAATAAAGAAATCTGAATAGGTAAAAAATAAATAAATAATAAATCTTTAAAAAGTCACAAATAATATGAATATTTTAATGTATTATGTACAAAGATATAACTAATCAGATATGTAGTTTGGGTATTGAGCGGTCCCTCGACACGATAAAGTCACCCTTTACTGAGACCAAGTTTTCATTAAAATAATACATTTATAATATTCATATTATTTATGACTGTTTAATGTATTTTATAATTTTGTACTTTTTACCTATTCAGACATTCATTTTGTTTCTTTATGATTCTGGTTTTTTTTAATCAGTCAAGTTAATAAAGAACAATATTATACAGGTCCCGCGAATACCATTGCGATTAAAAATGAGGGTAAAGGACTTACAATTCACTTCACTTTATTAGCACCACGAATACAAGAAATTGTCTAATACTCGAGTACAAACGAGAGTCTGTACCTACTAATTTCTCCCCTGTTATTTATAAACCCAATTATGTTAATATCGCCTAACTTCAACATCAAGCTTAAAATATTGTAGATTAACCCTAATCGCTACGCCGTAGAAGGAATTTAGGTAGACGACAAATAACCTGAGTAATGTTTATTGGAAAAGTTGGGATAAATTGCTCAGATAGCCGACTCTGGCGAAAGTTATACTTAGTTTCTGCAAATTTATATCTCCATTAACTAGTGATGTAGACAACGCGGATATAGTCTAGACAGAATCAATAGGTTCTTGAAACGTATCTTTTATTCGATTTGATGCCCCCTGTGGCGCAATGGTTACTATGCCGGATCGCCGCGCCAAGGGTCCTGGGTTCGATTCCCAGCGAGGCGGAAGTTTGAATGATGAGTTTGAATTTGTGTTCTCGGTTTGGGTGTGAGTGTCCTTGTCTTGTGTGTTGTCCATGGCACCCACGACACAGGGAATTCTAGTGTGGGGCTGTGAGTGTGAAGCGTTATTTATTTATTTCTTATTATTATTATTAGTGACACGTATAGATTTTGAAAATGCTCAACACTCAGTATACATTATTGCTCTGAAATCCAGTTAGAGATTTGGGAACAAGACTTCCCAACCTCACCTATAAGCTATCGTTTTAAAAATTAGTTTAGATTTTTCTGTCTGACAGAATAATCTGTTGTAATTTAAGGTAATATTTGAACGACTAATCTTTGATTTACAATCATTATACCTATTCATTCAATGGCTTTATTCATAGAACCGTTCGATAAATAAGCCCACACTACAAACTATAGCATCCTTTCTATTTTTCGTAGAAAATATGGTCACTAGTTACATAAAAGTGACTTTGTGACATTATTGAAAAGAAATGTGGTTCATATTTCAATAGACGGTTTCAAGACTATTGTAGCCGGACTGCCGGATGTCCGAATAAAAAGACTTTCTCAGTAATTTAATATTAGACTTTATTTTCCACGTCAACCAACCCAACCCAACTCTCTTAAAATGGGAAAAAAATTATTATACTTTCCATGATGACATTCCTTATCCGGATTCGACCATTACAATATCCATTACACTATCCGGATTCTAAAAAGGGTATCCTTATTCCACCCTTCTGATATTTCATGGAACATAAATAAATTTGTTTCCCCTGTTCGCGTGAACTGGGATAGACTCCCGGAACCAATCCCAAGTGTCATGCAGAACTGATTTGACATTATGTTTCAATTTCATAAAGCTATCGGCTCGTCCTGACTTCGCTCGGTTTATTTTATATTATACAAAACCTCGATTTTGGAACGAAGTTCCTTATCGCGCGTTGTGAAAGGGGGCTAGATGGAAAATTACGACACTTTTTGATTCTTACGAATGACGGCACTTTTTTTAAGTGATTCAGAGACTTTTACAGAGATGGCGCTGCGCTGTACAACAAAACAACAATACTTAAATCGAAAGGAACTTCGTTCCATCCGGGTGTCCCTTGACACCTCTCATGTTTTTTAATGTAGCTATGTAAATAACGTTAAACATTCATAGCTTCATACTAGAATGGCGTGTCGTGGGTGCCATTGACAACACACAATAACAAGGTCAAACACACAACCGACATAAACTCAATTTCATTATTTAATTTTTTCCCTTGCGGGGAATTGAAACCAGGACTCGAACGCGCGGCGTTCTGGCATGGCAACCACAAGCCATGGTTGTCGAACCTAACTGTAAGTAGCAAGTGATAATGGGGCCCGTGGACATAGTCGACAAAGACATCACCAATGTGTTGCCAACCAAAAAAATAATAGAAAAGAAAGAAGAAAATGATTTTATATTTGGACTAGTCGTAGAAGATCGTGGGCGGAATTGGTCACTAAGCACAGACGTCTTCGTTCCTACTTCAAAATAAATACGAATTTATAGCGACTCATAAAGTTTAGGTTTGCTTGGAAAATAATATTAAAATCATTCTCAACTAAAAGCAGTCAAATCTGGTATAGACTATAATATTACAATGATAATAATGGTAATATAGATAAAAATAACAAAAGTTCCAAGAGATACAAACTTAATCTTTGCAAGAGACGATATTTCAAATAACTACGGTATTTGCTTTTATTTTTATATAACTAACCACACATAGGTACACACACACACGCACACACACACACACACACACACACACACATATACACACGCGCACACACACACACACACAGACACACACACACACACACACACACACACACACAAAGAAAACAACCGTTCTTAGGATAAGTACAATTCATTACTATGTAAAATAGCCCTTAATATCTAAGTCACTAATTGTGTAATCCATTTTTGGCCGTAGTATGAAAATTTAAAATTGTATCGACTGTTGTACCTATAACGTTGTTGGATTGCCTAATAAACGATTAAATAAATAAATAACCGTACATCTAACCCGCTATATAATTCAACACATCATCTGTATGTCCGGCAAATATGCGGTGGCACGTGGACGCCATCGAAACATCATTACTGGCGTAAATTATTCCGTCACACAACCCACTAGGGTGTGGTAGTCCATCAGTTTTTAAGGATATTTTTTAAAATTTAAAACATGCACAATTGCACAATGTCTGCAAATTACTTTCTTTCAAGGATTTGACCTAAACTACCCACCCGCATCGTAATTACCATATTTAAAACATAGTTTTTTTAAGCAAATAATACTTGACAAAAAATAACCGCTTTCAAAATTAGGGATAACTCTAAAACTACTCGTCAGATCTTGCTCAAATATAAGTGGGACTACATGACGAGCACCAGCTTTCGATTGAAAAAAGAATCATCGAAATCAGTTCACCCAGTCGAAAGTTCTAAGGTAACAAACATAAAAAACAGTGGAATTGAATACCTCTTCCTTTTTTGAAGTCGATGAAAAAGCAATGTTGTGCTATTTAATGTGTACATAAAGAGACCCATTAGATCAACACTTACTCGTAAATAATTCTGTCAGCGAAAACGCGGTCAGTGGGGTAAGTATGACACTGTTTGTAATACGCAATATCAAATATTCATACGTAGCTTACGTGAACGTACGGAAATGTAACCTTCAATCACTGCTTTTTTTTTTGGAACGAAGTTCCTTATCGCGCGTTGTGAAAGGGGGCTAGACGGAAAAAATTCTTACGAAAAGTTGTCACGACACTTTTTGAAGTGATTCAGTAATATGAAACTAGATGGCGCTGTACAATTTTCTGCCATCTAGTTTCATATTGCTGAATCACACTGCTGAGCGCGTAAAACAATACTTAAATCGAAAGGAACTTCATTCCATCCGGGTGTCCATTGACACCTCTCAAGTTTTTTTTGGTATGTTATGTTTCTCATTTTGATATATATACTCTTTTTTTCTCTCTCTCTTTACTTCACCTTTTCACACTGTAATATCTTTGTTTCACCTTAGGTATGTAGGTACGCCTTTACCCAATTTATATTCTTGCTGTTTTCTTGCTACTACTGGGTTGCCTGGAAGAAATCGCTTCAAAGCGATAAGGTCGCCCATTGTTTTGTATTCTTTTTTCTTGTGCTCTTATGTATATTATTGTATGGTGTACAAACAATAAAGTGTTAAATAAATATAAGCCGTCACCTGAAAGTAAGTGGTCATCGACAACGATGGACATGATCAGAATCCATGAAAACAAAAGGTAACACATACATGACCCCATTATAGGATTACCTGTGACGTGGGTGCCGTGGACAACAGATAGAGACAAGAATACGCCATGGGGTCTGGAAATAGTAACCATTACCCAACAAGAGTCTGCACCGTATGTCCATTTTCCTTTCTACGAAAATATAATACATAACTTTCATAACATCTATACATCTATACAAATAAATACGAGTAAAATTGGAGTGTCTGTTTGTGTATATGTAATATTAAATAAATTTAATATGTATTTAATATGTAATATTTAATAGTATGTGTAATATTAAAATAACCGCGTTTTGCTAAATGCATTTGGATGTATTCAAGGTACATATACAATATACCAAAAAAACATTTTTACAATTTTTGCCTGTCTGTCTGTTTGTTTCGGCTAATCACTGAAATGGCTGGACCGATTTTCATCGGACTTTTACTGGCAGATAGCTGATGTAACAAGGAGTAACTTTTATTTTAGAAGAAAAATAGTTTTAGAAAAAAAGGATCATTTTGTTAAATACCACGCGGGCGAAGTCGCGGGTACTAGCTAGTCATTAATAAAAATCGCAGTCTCAATCGATTAAATCGATGTCAACAGGTCCCTGAAAATCGGGACGTCTTACATAAATCGTGGTATCTGGCAACACTAAGTAAACGAAGCAACATGGCCGACGACGCCGTGTACCGGTAACCTGGATCGACGTTAAATTGCTCGTAAACATCGTAATTGTTAATTACACAAATGGATGCCTCTCGGTTAGAATTAACTTGCCGATTATATCATTAATGGAGATGACGGTTAGCTGTCGGCTGCTGATCTTGATATTAAACAGGATATTATTAAAAGTGGTGCATAGAAACGGCATTTTACATTGTTATTAAACTGCTTTTGAAATGTTTTATGTTTCACGTAACACTTTTCTTCGACCGGTTTACACAGTGACAGGTAACAATTTCATTTTTTTATGGAAATAGCCGGCAAACGAGCTGAAGATCCAACTGATGGTATTTGGCTATCGTCGCCCATGGACATCAGCAACACTAAAAAAGGCGTCACTGATGCGTTGCCGGCTTCACTCTTGTGAAAAAAAAGAAAGACAGAACTGGCTCTCAAGCCCCCAGCCGGAACACGACGAGTTGTTTGGCGGCTGACTCATGCTCAAGGGTGGTAGCTATCCAGGCGAACCCCATGGAGAAATAATAATAGTAATAATGGTATTAATTAACAATTAAAATCAATACTACCTATATAATCCCTCGAGGGGCCCTACCACCAGCGAGCCGGATTTAGTCGCCTCTTACGACACCCATCCAACGTGGGATTGGTGTTAGTATTCTAATCGTATTCGTCACATAATAGATATTATAGCTCCTTGTTTAGTTGTAGTTTTTAATAAATGCATAGATCTTGGTGTATTTCCAGATCTAATGAAATGCAGTAAAGTTATACCATTATTTAAAACAGGTGAAAAAACGGATATTAATAATTATAGGCCAATTTCTATATTACCAACACTCAGTAAGATCTTCGAAAAGATCATACTGAATCAAATGCTAACCCACTTCAACAATAATAATTTATTACATCCGGAGCAATACGGTTTTACTAAAGGTCGTAGTACAACAGATGCCGGAGCCAGGCTCTTAAAGCATATATATGAAGCATGGGAGTCGTCGCAAAATCCTATAGGTGTATTTTGTGATTTATCAAAGGCGTTTGATTGTGTTGAGCACGATACATTAATATCTAAACTTAGTCACTATGGCGTGAAAAACAAGGCCCTTAGCTTGCTCGCATCTTATTTAAGTAATAGGATACTAAAGGTTAATATAAACGATGAAAAGTCATCAGGGTCACCTACTGTGATGGGTGTTCCGCAAGGCTCGATCTTGGGCCCTTTTCTTTTCCTGGTGTATATAAATGACTTACCACATTATGTTAAAAACCATGCGAACATTGTGCTGTTTGCAGATGATACATCATTAATATTTAAGACTGATAGGAATAAAAATAATTTTGACGATGTTAATAGTGCTCTGTCGCATGTCTCACATTGGTTCACTATAAATAATTTACTTTTAAATGCAAAGAAAACCAAATGCTTAGAATTCGTGTTGCCAAATGTAAAAAAAGTAAATAAATCTCTTAAATTAAATAATGAAACATTAAATATAGAGGAATCCACGGTTTTTTTAGGGGTGACCTTGGACAGTAAACTGCAATGGGGCCCGCACATAGCATCTCTCACAACTAAACTTGCTAGGGCTGCTTATGCTGTTAGAAAAATAAGGCAGCTCACTGACGTCGACACTGCTCGGCTTGTTTATTTTGCATATTTCCATAGTGTTATGTCTTATGGCATTTTACTGTGGGGCAAAGCAGCCGGTATAGAACAAATTTTTGTATTACAGAAAAGAGCCATTAGAGCTATTTAGGGGAAGGGGGGGCATAACGGGGACGTTAAGGGAAATAGCCAATAACAGAATAAACAAAATATATTAAGTAATTATTATAATCATAGCACTTTGGTTACATATTAGGGTTATCATTTGGCATAGAATTTGGCGAAGTAACTAATCAATTATTGCTTAAATTTTAATTTTACGAAACCCTCATGAAAACCCCATTGTGCCCCGTGGTAGGGGCAGTATGGGGTACATGGTTATTTTATGCACAATATGTGCAGATGTGAATTTCTTCTGGGTTCTCGTCGTCAATACCAGCACAGGCTGTATGACACCATCGTCTGTACAGCTGGCAGGCCACCCAAACCTCCGCAGACTTTAAATATGTATGTTTCTCATAAAGGCAATACAGGCATAAAGTATTCTCGTCTACGTTTTGTACAATGTATGTATTGCCTCTCGAACTTTTCTTTTTGTACGTTAGTACCATATTTAATACCTAAAACAAAATTAAAATTCCAATATCAAACATTCACATCATTCCTTTACCCACCACCATACATAATAGGGGTACCCCGTCATGCCCCCACTGGTAACATTATGTGAAATAATTGACAAAAAAAAACAAATCTATAGTTAGAGTGATTTTGTTTAAAACATATCAATAAATAATATCTCTACAAAAACACAACAAATAAACAATAATAGTAATGAAAACACTTAGTTTTTTAAATGTGTTTCCGTATTCACTCAAAATTAGATGAAATCACATCAAAAAATATTTATTTTCGTAAAAACCAAACGACTGCAGACTAGTCGCCGGTCACTGTCGGATTAAATACTGATACAAAATGGTCATTTATTAGTGAAAACAACAAACGTCTAGTGTGCATCGTTACTTGTTTTTTTGGGTGACCCCGTTGTGCCCCGCGACCCCGTTTTGCCCCCCCTTCCCTTATAAACTAAAATCAAGGGAGTCCTTGCGTGTCAAATTTAAACAAATTGGTATACTTACAGTAGCTTCCCAATATATTTATAATAATTTAGTGTTTATACGGAATAACATAACTGCATATAAACAAAATTGTGATTTTTCAAATCGTCAAACAAGAAGGATGCATCAATTGGCTACCTCTTCGTACCGTCTTTCTAAAGTGCAACGTTCTTTTATGGGACTAGGTATAAAATTTTATAATAAAGTCCCAAAACAAATACATGACTTACCGGTGCAATCTTTTAAGAAACGTGTAAAGGCTCAGCTCTTAGGCAAGGGCTACTATAGCATAAATGAATATTTAAATGACAAGGATGCTTGGAAATGACTAGCTAGGCAACCAGTTCTGCACAGGTTAAAGAATACCTATTTTTGTAATAGATATAAGTTTTATTTTTAAAAGATGTGCTGAGGAGTTTCTTTACGGCTTTTCTTCTCCTCCATGACAAAGCACCTTTCCGAAAAGCTGGTAGATGAAAAAAAAATGACGTGCATAAGAGTATCAGTGATACCTACATGAATAAAGATTATTCCATTTCATTTCATTTCATTTCAATCCACCCCAATACGGCTTAGATTACATGAAACAATTTTCAATGCTTGGAACGCACAATACTATGTATTTAGTCAGCCGGATGAAATATAATATTTTTCATTCCAATCTATCAATCACTTTGAGAGATTAGCGGTTTGAACATAGGGAGATTTTAATTATTATATACATTGACTGGAGTTAATTTTAGTTATAATATGAACGTTAAATTAAAGTAATATTACTAAACCTAACAACGTATAACGCATTGGGTTTAATTAGATAATTATTTATTATTACGCAATGAAACATAGATAGCATTCATTAGTGGTTGAATTCGTGTAGTTTTGATAGAAGACTGTTATTAACAACTCTGTATACGAGTTGTTAAGGGATGGAACCCTGTAATGTTTCTTTAAAAAAGTTCATAAAATACTAGAAAATCGTGGGGGAACTTACTTACCTGAACGAACCGAAAATGTTATAAAAAGTTCTAATGATTCATGTTAGCACTATGTAACGTGGTAGATCGAGCGTGGGCACATTCCTGATCCAATTAGAGCAAATGAATCTAATCATCCGGTTAGCGGACTTCATCTGGGTCATCACAAGGGTTGAACCGGATGTTATGGATATTTCGGATGTTACGGATATATCCGTCCTGTAACATCACTAAATTACCGTGTTGGTTATCGGCTTTTTAAAAGCAGCTGGGTTTTTTAAACAATAGGGATGTTGACTAATTTTAGGATTCAATTTTATTTTATAGATAGAACCTCAATATTCACGAAAAAAATATTATAAGAATAATAATCTTCAATTTAAAAACAAAAATTGATAAATAAAAATCACTATCAAATTTCCCACCAAAAACGTTACGTGACGTCATTAAACGATATTCAATACTATCTGTCTACTAAGTTTGATGAATTTCCATATAAAATTGTTCCAATGACGTCATATTCTCAAAATGGCGTTTGAGGTCACGTGACAGTGAGTACAATTTTTAACATTTTAAATTAATGATATTTAATTTATTGTGATTGATTTCAATAAAAGAATAATATTTTAGGCCTTCAAATGTTACCACTAATATTTTAGACATAAATTTATATTAATTTATAATTAGTGTAAACATCCCTATTCCACGTGACTGGTATCTATTTTTAAAAACTTGTTGACTTGTTGATACTAACAATATTTACCTTGTAACGGACTTTTTTTTATGGAAATAGCCGGCAAACGAGCTGACGATCCACCTGATGATAAGTGGCTATCGTCGCTCATCTTATGCGTTGCTGGCTAAGAAAGAGAGAAGAAAAAGAAAGAAAGAAAGAACTGGCCTAGTTGTAAAGTTATCAGTCTCCTGTTATTGCAGCTTCAATCTATTATCGGCTGAACTCGGGTGTCTTCTCTTGAGGAGGCCTAGAGCTCCACGCTGCTCCAGTGCGGATTTGTGAAAGGGTTAGTTAGTGGTCGATCCAAGTGTCGAAAGTTCATACCGCCCGAGAGCCTCCCAAATGGCTTAAAATTGTTATCTTACGTTAACAAACGGAATCGGTGGCTTCACGTGCCCTTCGAAGCACCGAAACGCTCAAGAAATGTTCGGCACTTAGCGGTCATACAACTACCGACTGCGGCCGCTGCTACTAGATAGATAGATTTCCTTTATTTCCATGGCCACTACAAACCCGAACATAAATTACAAACAATGTTTAAGAAATAAAAAATAAAGAACTAACTCGGTCGATTTAACTGGTTTAACTGATATTAAAGAAGTTTAAATTAACTTTCTTTCCATGACATCATACAGCGCAACCGCTTGATGACAAATCCCAGCGGTTAACTGAAAGCGAAACTCATTTTATTCCTAGCGACTCTTACTTCTATTATAGCTTATTACTATTCAAATCATGTTAGTACTTAGGTTCGTTTAGTATAACTAGTGCTGCCGCTCTGCGGTGGAAATTCGGACTAATTCAATTTGCCAAAGGAGTACGCTAAAAGGTTTCTTTAACAAAATGTACATGTTTTTGAAATATTATTATTGTTTTGAATACTTTATATTTAAAATGCGTTTATTTTTTTATTTTAGTGCAACACTATGACTAAAAACGGAATCTGAAGAAACAACAGTGCAGTGGGATAAAAAGGATTATTTTAGGTGTATGATATTAAAATTAAAATGAATTATAGTTACTTCTTAAAAATTAAAAAAAAATTCTATTCACCTTACGGGTTTCAACATAATTTTTCTAATTAACTAGGTATAAGTAACGTTGTGGAATTTGACGTCAATGCCACTCCACCCTGACTTATAACATACAACACAGACATATAACTAACATTTCATAACATATAGGACATAGGTAATGTCTAAATGTTAGGTATAGTAGGGAGGTTTATGAACTAAGTCAGACACTTTAATCCTCCGCTAACCTTGGGAAGTCCAATAACTGGGGATCAAGCGGCGAGGAACGCATGGAGCGTTGAAATAATTTTCCGACTGACTTATTGGATGCCATATAACATCCAGGAGTGCTTTGGAAATTATTTTAGAAAATATATATCTTTATGCATTAGGTAGTCACTCTCGTTTCGCTTCTAAAAACGTAATGTAATTTAGACGAAATTTTTTATTTACATAAGTGATATATTGTGACGACCCATGTGGTGCAATGGTTACCATGCCGGATCACCACGCCAAGGGGTTTGATTCCTATCCAGGCAGAAATTTGAATGATGAGTTTAAGTGTTCTTGTCTCTGTGTGTTGTCCATAGCACATGACATAGGAAATCCTAGTGTAGGGCTATCAGTGCGTAGTATTATTATTATTATTAAAAAATTACATGTAAATCTGATTGAAATAAAGCAACATTAAATGTTACCCCAGACTTATTAAAATACTTCAGTGAAAACAGAATCCAAATTGCTTTAAAAATGGCAAAATACTACTACTTCTACTACTAATGGTACTATAGAATTTAAGTTTAATATAATATAGTGGCACGAACTGCACTCCAAAACTGGTTCGCACAGAATATCAGTGCTGTGGTTCTCCGCAGCAATTACTGAGTGCGATCTATTTCCATAGTGCTTACAGCAGAGAGCTTAACTGTAATCTTGTTTTAGTTTTTTTTATTATACCCATATCTGTTATAACTGTTGGAATAAAGTATTTCTTTCTTTCTTTCTTTCAAAAGCATAGACAAGAAATCTAAAAATTATTGTTTTCAATTTCGTTAAATTTCTTTACTAATAGTTTTTCTCAAATATCATCCATGTGTAGACATGATCTACGACAGTGGCGATTTATATGGGTTACCTTAAAACCAATTAAATAAAATGTTCAACAAACGTTACCTAAAGTTCCACAGCTAAGTATCACCTAGGCCTAGACAGGCCAGACAAAGCTAGACTAGAATCAAGTCTTGCGGAACAAAACTTCAATTTTCAGACATACTCAGACAGTGGCTGAGGTAATTGCACGAAGCCAGACATTTCGTCATACCGCTCCGAATATGTGGTCTTACGTCACGTTGCGGTTTTCACACTAACTGCGATATTGTAACCGTTTTGTTAAAATATACAGTGAAATATAAGGTGATATACGTTAGGTATCTATCTACTTAAGATTGTGACATAGTTAGATTTTGTTTTTTATTCTAGTCGTTTCTAGTCTTCTTTTTTATTCTTTTCTATTGTATTGGCTGGATTGGTACAATCGAGAATATTGACCCTAATCCCATGTCAAGCCCCATAATATTTTTACTGATTTTATTATCCTTCTGTAAAGATTTCCTGGTTAAATAACCCATTTATCGGCTGTAAATAGCTCTCTAAATCTCTAAAATACCTCCTCCTAATGAAAAACTAATAGGAACAACCAATTCGTTCTTATCGTAGGATAACAGTCGTTAAGCCATGTCAGAGGTTTTGGAGCGGTATGAAATCTTCCGTCAATTGGGTTGTGCACCAATCCACACTGGAGCAGCGTGGGCTCTAGGCCTGTTCAAGAAGAGAGCTCGTGTTCAGTAGTGAGCCATTAATGGATCGAAGCTCTAATCCAATCCTAGCCAGGAACAACCAATACCATTACAAGTTTTAGTACCCTTAAAGTTACTGCACAAATGGAAACCTGTTGAAAATATTGGAATCGTGGCTGCATTTGGGATATCATTACGTGAATGGAAATGCTCTCATACAGATTAGATTTCCATAATCTACATATGGAACAAAATATCGCTGTAAATCATGTTTGCTTTTAGTTTTTTTCAGTTTCAGTGAAATGACAACATTGCGAATTTTTTCGTCTACTTAATATAGAAGTCAGTGAATCCTAACTAAAAAGTGTAAAATAAAAAAATATTTTAAGAAAAACAATAAACTCGAGTGCGTAAAAAACTATAAAGAAAATATAAGCCCAGTAGCTTAGAATGTTGTGAAAAGTAATAAACGGTTTTTAAGTATTTCAGATTTGAAAATCTGTCATTATCCGCCAGTCACATATTTAGCCGTTTCATAACATTTCCGAAAAACGTATCGCTATCAAACAAAATAAGTCTGACGCAATACGCAATATCAGATTTCGTATCATGGCCGCCACTATTTCAGAAAGACAATACCTTCTCACGTTCACATCACACGTCAATCTTTAAATGATATCGCTCTATTGAATTACCTCGAAAATATATGACAAAGACACCTGATTCATGATCTATATTAAGTAATTAAGTACAGTGTGACAACTAAGTAAATTGTGCTCTCAAATACCTATTGTGTTTATAGTTTGCATTTTTGGGATGTAAATCGACGCTTGAAATGAAAAATTGACTAAGCGACATTGAGCTAACTTTACAGGAGAGCAGTTTAAAGTTGGAATTTTTAGAAAAAAATCATATTTTTTTTGTAATCCTCCTACCGACGTTATTCTTACTGTTTTTGAATCCTTACCCTTATCCTTATCATCTATATTGTATTCAAAAAATTCAACTTTAAACTGCTCTCCTGTAAAGTTAGCTCAATGTCACTTAAACAATTTTTCCTTCAAGCATCGTTAGTTGTTTTTTTAATTACTGACAGGCTTTTTGCAGTAAATATGTAATAAAAAATAACTTCCACTTTATTTGGAACCTATCCGATTTTGTCAGTTCAGGCGGACATTTGACGAAAATTTTGAAGTTTGCTTCTGTACAAGACAGCTGGATTTATTTCCTTTTTACCATTAATTGAGTTACATTATTTTTAACTTTAAAAGTTCAATAACTCTGTTGAAACCTCAGAGCAAAGCCGCAAGCAGGAAGAAATTAATTCTAATCTATTAATCAGATATTGTGAAAGCATAGTTAATAAATCAAACATTATCAAGTATACCACAGTGTAATAAGGAAGTACTGTACCGGAATTTTATCTCGGCTTCACTTTCTTATGTGAATTTAATTTACGCGCAATATCCGGTCTTCGCGCGAAACGTTTTATCGATACGTATATCATTTTATTTCTATCCAATTCCCTTCCCTATCTACGTAAATGTTTCGTTCAATCAGTTTGAGGTAGAAAAGCACAATGCAATTTATTTAGAATGATATACTTTAATAAAGTGAGATAAAATTAGTTAACTGTCTGTATATATACAGAATTTTTTTAACGTACACAATATTAATATCAACGCTGTCAACTAGCATCGATTTTAGATTTTTTAAAAAGTAAACTATACAACATTCGAAAGCGTTCAATGTACCTTTTGGTACATATACATACCTTTTAGGATTCCCTGAGTCATGCGCCATTGACACATGCAAACAAAAAAAAATACAGTCGAATTGAAAACCTCCTCATTTTTTGAATTCGGTTAAAAATATTACAAACATCTACGACTCAAGAACAAACATAAATGTATTTACAGGTATTTTCTTTATAAACTATCAAAAATGTCACTTGCAGAACTATCGATATAAAACAGATGTAGAACTTCACTATGAGAACGTTGAAGCGATAAACGATTTGCAAGATCCGTCCGAACCGCAATATATTTTTTGCAGCTTCAATGCTGTGTACCGTGAAAATCTGAGCGCAATACATTGAAGTATTATTACTAGCGTATAGAACCGACACCGCGAACACCATGTATGTCCCAATGCATTGGCGCCACGTGGCTTCAATCTTCAATGGATTTGTTCGATTTTGAAAGGAGAACGGGGGCTCAATTTGGAAATCGAACCTCCCGGGCGGTCTGTTCTTTTTTTAACTCTGTGCCCTGTGTTTGTTGTGGGGTGGGTGCAAATCTTTATCATTTCAAAATGAAGGGTTCTATACTAACGTATACGAAGTCGCGGGTAATAGCTAGTAGAATCATCGAGAATCCTTTCGATTATGATTTGTATAAGTCAGCATTACGGAGTTAATTAGTTAGTACCAATTACTCGTAATATTAGCAAAACATAGGTGAACCCGTGTCATACATGTAACTTTAACAATGGCGGTCCCACAACTTTCCCCTTGGAGGTGAAATGGGGTATTGATTTACTATAGCGCTGGGAAAGTGAATTGAATAGACAATATTTTGTCGGTTACAACTAGTGTTATCGTGTAATACGTTTAGTATTACGTGCTTATGAAAGTTATATTAAGTATGTAGGAATAAGGCTTGGGGAGGAATAGTTTATCACAGAGTAAATGACCTTCACCAGATAGATATGTATTTTTTATGAATGGATAGTTGCTATTGGCCCTAGCGGCTTTTACAATTTTGCACGGACACGGCAAGTATGATTAATTTGTTTATCCTTACTTCCCTCATAATACTAATATACTAATTATACAAATTACTTTACTAATTTTCTTTATATTTACTAATTTACGTAAATCACATTAAATCTAGTGAACAAGGAATAAAATTAAGTTTTAGAAAGGTCATTATAAATTATAACTTATAAGACATAATCATAATGGAATAGGAGACTATAGGTTGTCTTATTTCGTATATCCACAAAAAAAATGAAGGTACAAATTACCTCACAGACCTCAGTGAGGTATAATAAAATGTCACATTAATTGTATCACGAGGTCTATATTTTCCTTCTGCACATTTTAATTTTCCACAGAGCGCAGTCAGAAGTGGCGTTTAGAGTAGAATTAGGTCAGGAGCGGCTCTCGCATGCGAGTAATGGCGTCTTTGAGTCTTTAATCGTGTACTTTATCACGTACTATATCATTTTTAACTGACTTCAAAAAAAGGAGGAGGTTCTCAATATGACTGTTTTTATTTTTTATTTTTATGTTTATTACCTCAGAATTTTCGACTGGGTGAAACGATTTTGATGAGTCTTCATTTAATCGATAGCTGGTGCTTGTCATGTGGTTCCACTTAAATTTGATCGAGATGTAACAATAGCATCCATGAGAAAACCATATAAGTCTTTTTGCATTAGGTATGTGCGCGACAAATGGACGAATAACTCAATATCACGCCAACCGATTTCGATGATTCTTTTATTACTGTTATTGAAAAGGATGTACTTCATTTGAAGTCGGTTTTTTTGTTAAAATTATAGGTTATAACCGACTTCAAAAAGCAGGAGGTATTCAATTCGACTGAATATTTATTTATGTTTATTACCACAACTTTCGACTAGATGAACTGATATTGATGATTCTTATTTTAATCGAAAGCTGGTGCTTGCCATGTAGTCCCACTTAAATTTGAGCAAGATCTGACGAGTTGTTTTTGAGTTATCCTTAATTTTGAAGTCGGTTATTTTTTTCAAGAATTATTACTTACGTAACTAGTGACAAGAATATGTGTAGTAACACGATCAAGCTACAATACTACAGAGCTACAGGTTCATAGTAACGAATTCTTTATTATTCATCCCTTGTGACGCATCTATAATATTATAAGGCATAGGCACTTTAAAAAGTATCCTTTTGTAATACGTCCTGTATACCTTTCTGTACAATAATGTACAAATGTAGGGTCGGTACACGTTCCTTATAACGTGACTTATCACGCATCCTTTGTACTCCTTCAATTCAATCGATCCAATGAATGTTCAAGAGAGAAATAAATGTAAAAATAAGAGAGAAATAAGAGAAAAAAATACTGTTAAAAGTTAACTGCACATTTAACGTTACATGGCCAGTTAGCAACAGGCCGTCAGAGTGGCATAACTAATTGTTCGAAGATTGCCTTGGAGATGAGACTTGCCTACTCTATTTAAACGAATTCCGGTCAAGTTCCAATATCACTTGTGTAGACGCGGATACGTACCTACTGCAAAACTCTGTGTGCCAAAATGATTATTTTTTGCAATTTACAGATTTAGAATTTGGTTTGTAAGGCTCCTGAAATGAGGAAAAAAATAATTTATACTTTCGCCACAGATTAATAAATAAGGATTAATAATTAATACTAACAAGAAGAAGAAGAAGAAAGATTAATAATTAATACTTATTTATTGATCTGTGACTTTCCCTATAATATCAGTGAGTAATTGGAATCACTAAATAACTATTTTCGGGAATATTCCAAATGTCAGCGAGATGGAGAATATGGTGGATTTATTTATTATATTTTTTAATTGCCTTATTTCCGTGACCTAATTTTTTAATCCATACGAAATACGACCAGTTGCTAGTTTAATACAAGTAAATATTTTTATTATTTTTAAAAATTTTGATTTTCAGAGATATGCTCGTTAATGTTGAACGCACACATATCCGCATCGTCCGCCCCGGACGCTCCGTATGCGGATACCCTCGCACATATGTCCGGATTCGCCATACGGATTTTTTAGTATTGCCAACAATTTTTGCAGTTTCTTCCAACCTCTAGTGAAAAACGGTGAAGACGGTTAAGATTGATTCAGCTATGGAAAAATTGTTGTAGTAGCCTGCATATTGGCCGAAGAAAGTCAAATTCGAAAAAAAAGAAGATTTTAGGTTCATAATATCAATTTGAAAAGGCAGTTAGTTGAACGACAAATTCTATACGTTATTTCCCGGCTTGGTGGATGATGGTCAATGAACCTAGATAATTGAAAACTTTAATTTGTGATTTGAATTAGAGGGAAATTGAATTTCCACACACATGATACTTATTATTTTTTATTAGTTTTCGACTTTGTCTCATATTTCAATAACGTAGTTAGTTATCGCAATTTGAGGAACACCATTCGGAATCTCGAATGTCCGAAAACAATGACGTATAGGTATAAACACGAAGGCGAGATCTCCTCACAGGATTCGTTTACTATAAAACGTTTCTCCTAATGCGTTGTCAAAAGCATCGTGGCATGGCAACACTATCGGTATTTTGGATACCTTCCGTATTTTCAGAAATGCGTGCGGACGGTGCGGATGACATATACCGACGCATCTGTCATCCGCATCGTCCGCAGCGCATTTTTGAAAATGCGGAAGGTGTCCAAAATGCGGATGACGTCATACGTAGGGCGTGTGCTGGTACTCAGTGTTGCCATGCCACGATGCTTTTGACAACGCATTAGGAGAAACGTTTCATAGTAAACGAATCCTGTGAGGAGATGTCGCCTTCGTTTATGCCTATATATAATTGTTTTCGGACATTCGAGATTCCGAATGGTGTTCCTCAAACCGCGATAACTAACTACGTTATTGAAATATGAGACAAAGTCGAAAACTAAAAAGAAATAATGAGTACTATGTGTTTTAATTTCCCTCAAATTAAAGTTACAAATTAAAGTTTTCAATTATCTAGGTTTATTGATAATCATCCACAAAGCCGGGAAATAACGTATAGTATTTGCCGTTCAACTAACTGCCTTTTCAAATTGATGTCATGAGCCCAGAATCTTCTTTTTTTCGAATTTCATTCTCTTCTTCCTCTTCCAATGCGCACGCTTTTAAAACAGTTTTTTCCATAGCTGCATCAGTCTTAATATTTTGCTTTTGCAATCTGAGAATCTGAGTCTGACAACTGTCAGTTGAATAAAGGAATATATTATTATGAAGTTTATGAAAACTATGAAATAATATACATTTAATGGCCAATACTTGACGATTGATAGCAAACTATACCATACAATACTATACAAAAATCTTTATGTCATCTCATCCTCAAATTACATTCAGGTAACATTTTAAAATATGAATAAAAGGAAAAGATATTTAAGTGCTAAGTAATCTGTGGGAGATCTGGTGTCTAAACTAAGCCTTGGCCTGTATCTTAGTACACCATACCTAAACTATACCTATACACGGAAATAAATTGACACAGAACTAGTGGGATTTTTTCCTACTAGTATTGTCAACAGTACTACTCAACAAGACGAGTGGGAATAAACGAATGACATCGCACCGTTTTTCACTAGAGGTTGGAAAAAACTGCTAAAATTGTTGGCAATACTAAAAAATCCGTACGGCGAATCAGGACATATGTGCGAGGGTATCCGCATACGGAGCGTCCGGGGCGGACGATGCGGATATATGTGCGTTCAGCTTTATATGGGTCATGGATAATTTGTATATTTTATATCACACAATTATAAATAAGGAATGCAATGTATTACCCTCGTTATTATTATTATTACGAGCACAGTAATGAGGTTAATGAGACATGTAATTTGATATGTTAACGATATGTTATTTATTCATGTCCATTATTTTCGGAGAAAGCCTAGTGAGACAGCCAATTAGACTGATATGAAAGTAATCATATTAGTTTTCTGTTTTTATTCGGTAATATGGAACTCTAATAACATACACAATTCGGTTTTTATTACTACAATCATGCAGACATGCCACATGATGTGACCACCACTGCCCATGGACCGTCACATGAAAAATGGAGAAAACAGAGAAATTGTTGTTAACTCTCTGAGAACAAATTTATTATTTATTTATTTATTTATTTGTCCATAAACATACTAACATTACAGGTCAGTAGCCTAATGCGTTAGTAATATTGAAAAAATTAAAATTAATTATTTTAAAATTATATTATTATTATTATTTATTTTAAAATTATATTATTATTAGCTGTGATTAGCAACTATATATGTCTTCTGTGTTATTAGTCAGTTTTTCTTTTATTTTCTTCTCTCTTTCTTCACCGGCAACCTACATTGACGATGTCTTTGGTGTTACTGATATCCATGGGCGACGACAGCCACTTACCATCAGGTGGATCGTCAACTAGTCAACTAGTTAGTCAGCTATTTAGTTTTAAAAAACTTGCGTTCAACATTTAGAATAAACATATATTACTCGTATACTAGCTGACCCGGCGAACTTCGTATCGCGTTTTTTTTTCTAAAACTATTGTTTTTCTGAAATAAAAGTAGCCTAAGTTACTCCTTGTTAGATCAGCTATCTGCCAGTGAAAATTCTGTTAAAATCGGTCCAGCCATTTTAGAGATTAGCCGAAACAAACAGACAGACAGACAAAAATTGTAAAAAATGTTTTGGTATATGTACGGTGTATACATCCAAATGAATTTAGTAAAAAGCGGTTATTTTAATATTACAGACACTTAAATTTTATTTATTTGTATAGAAGATGTACCTACAGATGTATAGATTAAAGTGGGTGACACAAAACCCTGCGAACGTAATCAGGAGGGACTTGGCTAATATAGGCCTTACAGGAGCATAAGTAGGTTGGTCAACTCTTGTTTCTTCTTGGTTTGTCTATGGAAATATTTTTTATACCCGTATAAATTAATCCTACTATTATTATAAATGTGGAAGTTTTTGAGAATGTTTGTCACTCTTTCATGTAAAAACGGATCGGATTTTTATAAAATTTAGCCCATAGGTCACAAACAAATTATGATCTGGTTATAGGATATAGGGTACTTATAATACTGGGAAAAGCCATTGAAGTATAATGTCATAGAACAGACATCTCGAACAAAATGTGTGTCCCGCCCGGGAGGTTCGGTTTTCAAAATTGAGCCCCCGTTCTCCTTTTAAAATCGAACGAATTCATTGAAGATTGAAGCCACATGGCGCCAATGAATTGGGACATACATGGTATTCGCGGTGTCGGTTCTATACGCTAGTAATAATACTTCAACGGGAAAAGCAGGCAAATACGCAGCCAGAGCACTAATAATAATCATAATTAATAACGCTTCACACACATAGCCCCACACTACGATGCCCTGTGTCATGTGCCATGGACAACACACAGAGACAACAATACTATCCCAGACCGAAAACAGAAATTCAAACTCATCATTAAAATTTCCGCCTCGTTGGGAATCGAACCCAGGACCACAGAACAAAGACAAACAGAATGTAAGCTTCGAACAAACGCCTTACGCGAGAACACTACTACATGCACAGTTATGTGTGCGTGACCTGCACCGACAAGGGGCGCGGGGCGTGCGCCGGCCCCCGCGGTAAGACAAACAAACAAAGTAGGCGGACAATACCAGGTGTGTCAGCGGCGTGCAGACGACGTTTTGTTTTTAAAGATGCCGAACTTTTGCACTGTGTATTTACATAAATAATGGGAGGAAAATTAAAGAGATTTCTTTTTTGGATATCCAAAGGATTTTAAGAGGTAATTATTCTACACATTTTTATGCTTATTAAAGAAGTATTTAGTTACGAAGTAGGAACCTAATATCCAAAATAATTAAAGTGGCGATAAGGTTATTATTTATTATTCTTATCGTTTACCGCATAAATTAGCGTAAGTATTATTGTTCGTCTCCTGTTAATTTTGTATTTTTATTTTATCAGGTTTGTAGGCATCGACGTTAATACCTATTGTATTATGAGTCTACTGGCTAGAACGTCGATGTATGTAGGTTATAACACGTCGGAAATATCTCTGGACCTCGCTGGAATTCGATGCCCCTTCCAATTCCCTGGATCTCGCCCTATTTTCGCCTATCCAGTACCGTTGCCAACGCAAGCGCCGACGCACGTGTATTATTCTTGCTTTCGTAATCGCATTATTGTTTATTGTTTCTCCAACCTAAATACATACATCTGCTAATTACAGTGGAATTTCTATAACTCGAATCTCGTTAAATCGTAAGTCGTTAAGTCTTAGTAAATAGAAAATAAATGCCATTCCCTTCCGCTGAACCCCTAATTACGCAGTAGGTAGCTCGAATTATTTAGATTTAATAACTCTAAAAAAGTGTTATTTCCTGCGAGGTATTAATATAATTTTAAAACTCTATAACTCGAATTGCAAAAAGCAAACACGGTAAATCGTAGTTCATAAAATGTTATGACTTCATACTTGGGATTCCCCAAACTTATAGCAATAATTTGGGTACAGAACCCTATAAAGTACAGATTGATCTAAAAGTTGTATAAAAGAGTAAAAAAGTAGATACACACAAATAAAATACATCTCGTTTTTTTTGCTATCTCTACAGTTTGCATGACGTCATTGAGCCAGGTCCAGAGATATTTCCGTGTTATAATCACGTTCGTGAAATAGTATAAAACCAAAATACTAAATGTTCACCCTTAACATGCCTAATATCGGCCCAAAAATTATAAAAAAATATATTATTCCTAGATACTTATTATTTTTTAAAATTATATTTCTTTAGGCGCGTCATGAAATAAATGGAAAAAATGATCAGAGTGAAATTTTAAGATTTGTAACACGGATGGTGACAAAAACAACGGCGAAGAAAAACGTTGTGTTGTGAATCGTTTCGAAAATCGTGTAGAACGCACCGTTTCCGAGATAAACGGTATTTTCGATGTTTCCAAAAAAAAAAAATTGGGTGGGGGTAAGGGGTGGATCCAGCAAGGTTTTGTAATAGGAGTTGAGGGGCTCTACGGGGGGGGTTGCGAATCGTGTGGAAAATCGTGTAGGACGCACCGTTACCGAGGTATATTTTCGGTTTTTCTAAAAAAAAAATTTGAAAATTTTGGGGGGTTGGGGGTGAATCCGGCAAGGTTTATGTAAGAGGAGTTGTGGTCTACGAGGGGTTGCGAATCATGTCAAAAATCGTATAGGACGCACTTGCCCGTTTTATTTTTATTTTCAATAACCGAGTGACAACCCTATAAAAGTAGGTATGAATTTTTGTGTCTGTTAGGAAGCTTTTATTCTGTATAATGTTTATTCTGTGCCAGGACTATTTGCGCGGCGATCCGGCATGGTAACCATTGCACTACAGTCCACACAGGTCGCAATATACGTATATAATATCAAGCAATTAAACATGTGAAAACACAGTTTATAAAGAAAGGGTATTATAGTGTGGACGAGTATGAAAAGGACATTTAGAAATTAACATCCGCAGTCGGTTCCGCTCAAGTTAGCACTCAATGTAATATATTTCCTAATTAGTATAGTATTATTTTACTTTTGTTCAATCAGTACCAATCCACACTGAAGCAGCGTGGAGGAATACTCCTCAAGAGTTCCCCATTCTGAGATGCTCTCTCGATAAAAAGAACTGAAGCTTTAATATTGCTTTTAAAACATTTAGGAATTAGGCCGTTAATTTTGTCGTATTATCTCCTATTGTCTTTCTAAAACGATAGTAGGAATAAAATATTAGACTTTCATAAATATATCAACTACTAAATATCTAACTATAACATACAAAGACGGATAGGTTAGGTTTGTAAACTTCCCGCAACGGAGCACATTGGAAACTTTCCGATTGACCATCGTAGAGTCAACTTACCCTGAGGTTGCTCCGTTTCGAGGCGAAACACGTGTCAATGTTGCCAATTCGGTATCAGGATTTCGGGCTAAACAGAGTTTTAAAAAGGGCTAGATTTGTCCAATACATTGAAAAAAGGGGCTATTGCTTAAATAATAGAGGTGAGCGCGAAAAAAAGGTCTTAAGACGCTCTACAAGTATGATAATGATAATTTTTTCGATATCTTTCACTACCTAAATTGGTTTTTTCGATCGATTGCATCCAAAAGTTCGTGGAAAACCGAAATTTATCCCTTTTTCTTTCAAGATGGCGGAAAATGGTTTTGGGGCTAGAAATAGGGTTAGGTGCTAAATAGTTATTTGAAGGGCTGAAAAACCGTCAAAAGGGTTAGATATAGCCTCGAAAGGGCTAAATTGGCAACAGTGACACGTGTTGGTGCTGGTATGTATGTTGGTATATACTTTTAATTATTATAGTGCATGTTTCCGTTAAGGCAGTGATAGCCTAGTGGTTAGAACGTTGGTCTCCCGAACGCGGGGGCCCGGGTTCAAATCCTGGCACGCACCTCTAATTTTCAAATATTATGTGCGTATTACAAGTTAATTATCACTTGCTTCGGTGAAGGAAAACATCGTGAGGAAACCTGCACACCTGAGAGTTCTCCATAATGTTTTCAAAGGTGTGTAAAGTCTACCAATCTGCACTTGGCCAGCGTGGTAGACTATGGCCTGTACCCCTCACATTGTGAGAGGAGACCCCGAGCCCAGCAGTGGGACAATTATGGGTTGTTGCTTTGCTTTGCTTTTTTTATGTTTCCGTTGTAGGAGGGAGGGAGGTGCCGCGCATGTCTTACAGTACGGTCACCTGCAAAGAAAAGTAACCCATCTGTTTAAACAGTTTTAATAAACAGAAAATATCAACTTTATCTCTTTTTTCTACAAGGTTAATTCAATGTCGCTTATCAAGGATAGCTCGTCGTCATCAATTGTTACTGAGTACAACTGTAACAAATCCATTCGTTCGCACGACGCGGCGACGATGTAATTCGTCAAGCCCTGTCAGCGGTCCCTGGATATTTTGTCTCCACTAATAGACACTACATCTCACGCCATCAGCGCACGGAACTGCGATGAAATTACTTGTTTCATTTTGTTCTTTATTAGAATTGATATTATTAGAATTTGTTGAGTACAATGATGTTTAAATAAATATAGATACGTTTATGCCCTTACAAATCAACCGAAAAATCTGTTCCGATGTCCGCAAGGCACGCTTTATTGCTTTATCGCACGTCTTTATCGCTCTCGCGTCAAAACTACATCGCTATCTCTTTCTTCACCTGAATAAGAGTTCCCAATTGGGAGTTTTTTGAGTCACACAACGCGCGCGCTTATGACATATCTGCCTCTTTTTAATATATAATATCATTGGTTGAGTACTTATGTAGTAACAAGAACTCGTGGTACTAACCGACTTCCTTAAGAAGAGGTTCTCAATTCGGTTGTTTTTTAGTAATATTTTATCTGTCTTATACCTGCCGATTTGGAAGATTTTTTTTTCGCTTGAAAAGCATTATTTTCAGATTGGTCCTATAAAGTTTCTCATATTTTTCCGATGATGTAATCCATGAGAAATTGACGCAATTCGCCCAAAAAAGATGAAGTGGACACACAATAGTTTACACATAAGGTGTACACAAAAACTTTTCAAATAAAATACGTACGAATACGAACCATAACAAAACGACTTTTATTGCACCATTCTTGAGTTACGATCGTATAGACGAGAACAAACATAAATTCAGAGCAGAGTTATTTTTGTGCCATTGATCTACGTTTTATAGGAAGCAAGCAATTAAGGTTACAAAATTCATCCGTGTTTATTAATAGGAATGTAATAACTGGTTGCACTATGTTCTAGCAGTAAATAGGGATGTTGACACTAATTATAAATTAATATAAATTTATGTCTAAAATATTAGTGGTAACATTTAAAGACCTAAAATATGATTCTTTTATTGAAATCAATCACAATAAATTAAATATCATTAACTTAAAATGTTAAAAATTGTACTCACTGTCACGTGACCTCAAACGCCATTTTGAGAATATGACGTCATTGGAACAATTTTATATGGAAATTCAACAAACTTAGTAGACAGATAGTATTGAATATAGTTTAGTGACGTCACGTGACGTTTTTGGTGGGAAATTTGATAATGATTTTTATTTATAAATTTTTGTTATTAAATTGAAGATTATTATTTTTATAATATTTTCTTCGTGAATATTGAGGTTCTATCTATAAAATAAAATTGAATCCTAAAATTAGTCAACATCCCTATTATAACGCTATGGTTAATCTAAGCTACGTTTTGGTAACTATCTAAAGCTTCGTACTGCACATAAATTTTTAGGAAACGCCTCAGACCCATTGCTAGCTAAGCTACAATTCCATAACTTCCACATTCATCATATATTAAGGAATAATAACTATTCATATTATTATTTTTTTATTGATTTATTTACTATAATTAAAACGGTAACAACCAATTACATTAATTATAAATTTAATATACCAATCTTACATAATTTAGAAACTTAATATACAAATTTGAAAATTAATTAATTAATCTATTATTAACATCTTAACAGAACCATAGATATGATACGGTTTCTCCTACAGTTATATTCGAGGATCGTCACAATTTGCTATCCTCATAACATAAAAAAAGCTTTTATGCAAAATGCGTGGACAGTGGACACGTATTACGAGTAGAACGTCCATGGGCACTATGATTCTGTGGTGTAACAATGATATTCCATTTTTATGATGTGTCATAAATAACTCAGTATATCCATGTCAGTTATTTGGTATTTTATACGATGCCTCTGTGTTCAATCATAGATTATGTCTTGGATTAGTCGCAATGTCGATAAGTATGAGTAATACTTTGTTAACGAATGGGTGCAGATGATACTGGAAATCATAAATATGACATATTTTACTATCATAGTATGACGTCACCAAATTGACATACAACAATAACGATTTTACTTTGTGTTCTTGTGTTCTTTAACTTAATTATTTAAATTTGATAGCCAACCTTACTTCTTATTAATGTTAATGCATACTATATACCTACTCTTACAAGTATATTATGGTACTGATTTTAACGAAATTTATCGTAACAAGAATCCGGCTCGAAGGACCATAATTCTGATTTTTAATTATGATATTTTAAAACTGTCTTTGAGACTAACTCGCTATTTTTACCCAACTGCTAGGAAGGATTATTAGCAAAATTAATTTAAATGTGTTAAATATTGCAAGAGCATAAATCAAAAAAGTCATATAAATGTATGTTATTTAAGACATAACAAGGTGTTTATAAAAAAATCTCTGTTTCTTTATATGTATAAGCGCGGTAATCTCAAACCTACTGCATTGATTTTTATCTAAGTAGTTACCATTAATAGTGATTCACAGGTATTATAATAAATGTAGAAATAGAAGTGTGAACATAATATTTTATAAATAGCCTGATAAGAAAACAGCTGTTTCGATTGCGGTTACGGTGGTGAATGTAAGGATCATGTTTCCCGAATAACGTGATTGAGGGTTAGGTGCCTACTTTTACTAACTTAGGTATTAGTCACATTATAAGTCATAACTATCATGAGGTTTCAGAATGAATTGGGACTGGAATATGTTTTGACGCAACTTGGCGAAGTTTATAACCTGTAGCGCACATGAGTGAGTGGCGTATGAGTGGTAGTACACTGGTCTCTCCTGAAGAGTTCTAGATAATGATCTACCACTATTGATCAACACTTGGTGTTGTTCACGTTGTTGTTGTTTAACCCTCCTTAAGTGATTATTGTTGGAGCGGAATTACGTTGAATAACAACAAATGTTAGCTAAGTTATAAAGAGTATAAAATCTCAAAAACTTTGTATCCAGATCCTTTCGACTTGAAAATCACATACTTAAATACAACAGATTTTAGATCAATAAAAAATAACTGCCTTGCGTTGCCTACATTCTCATTTAAGTTACCTGCCATCTCGTTATAAAAAGAAATATACAAGTGTGAAGTCCATTGTTAAGCACAAAAAGTCGCAACGTTAACAATAGCTAGTTTTTCCTGCTATTCATACTGTGAGAGATAAAAACAATGTGCAAACCTCTCACAAGTTTTTATTTATCACACAAATAACATTGAAATCGCACAAAAATATAAATCTACGACAACAGCGTCTTCTTATCTATATCACAAAATAAAAATAAAACTTACCTCTACAGAGGCATCTGCCATTACTCTGTGGAGACACTATGGATTTAAAAATGTCTAAAGTATCAAACAATCTCTTGATTTTATACTAAAGATGTAACGCAAAGTGTTACAAAAGTATTATTTTAATAAAATATACAGTGATTGCGAATATTTTGACACAATTGCAGTGCGGTCACACAGTAATCTAATGCCTCGATTTCGGCGGCAATGGTTTCGGCCGCGGCTGAGTCGCCTTGCTTTCGCACGCAAACTAAGGTCAAAGGTCAACGGACATTCAGCCAACAAAAAATACTTACTTCGGAAGCCCAATGAACGTGCCTCGTATCCGCCAAAACGCTTCTTTCCATTATAAGAAAGAGAATAAAGTTTATCACGACACCATCTCACTCACGAGCCTCACTCGGGGATACCATTCGTTAAAAAATCTAAAGTTTGAATTTAAAAAAATCGAAAAAACTTGGTCGCTTGAATCGTTTCGTTCGGTTTTCTTTCTAGCGCGGTATTTTTTAGAAACTACTCTAGGAAAAAACGTAATTGTCGGTTGCCGGTGTCCGGACCGCGGTTGCGCCGTCCGCCGACTACGCCGTGAGTCACTCCAACACAATTTACAACGCGACGCTATGCAAATCTTGCATTTTTCACTTCACCATCGCTAAACACCTCTCGGACGCCGTGTAATGACTAAATCAGCTGATAGAACAGTAAGAAAACTCCGATATTACGCTCGATCGGGTTAGTGTGTCGACAGAGACGCAAGCGCCTCCCGTCCTTCTCTATCTAGGGGGCCTGCTAGATAAGTGGCGTGATAATTTGCATCTGATAGGCGGCTGATAATAATTTCCTTTTTTGCATCCTATTGTTAGACAGATTATTACGGTGAAAGCACTCTATAGAAAGCCGAAAGGCGGTTCGGGCGTCGACAAGATTACAATTAATTTAGTTTAGTTTTCGCGTTAAAATTCATTTCATTTTCACCGTCGTTCTGCACTATCAAGCACACAATTATGAAATTTAATGCCGTAAATTGAGATAATGTCTGCTATCCCTGAACTAGGCCAATGAGTCATATAAACAATTAAGACCAAGGTACTGTCAACCACTCGACCAATGCAATACTCACGAGTCACGATACTAGTTAAAATATGGCACCGGGAAAACACGTGACGAAAAATTTGGCAATTTTGGCATCAACTGCGTTTGGAACGTTCGGAACACGCGCCGCGTAATCGAAATTCGAACGTGATTTGGAACGCGGCAAATTCGAATTATGTTTTATTTTTAAACGGTTGTATTGTGTACATGATTTCGTGTCGCGGGGCTATGACCGACTAGAAGTAAGCGACAAGAAATGGAGCGAGGGAGTGGTGGCCGGTAGGTGGTGGGATCAATAATACCACCGTCTGGGGCGCACGCACTGACCGCTCGCGTGGCGGTGGGGCTGTGGATCTATATTTGGACTGTAGGACAGCCTACGGCAGGGGTGTGGTGAAATGTATCTGTTTTTGAACGTTCTATGGAACTGTTTATGATATTATTGATATCTTTTATCATGTACTTAAAATACCCTGCATCATAAAAAATTTTACTTTGCAATGCGTAGTAATTAATAATTTGGGGAAAGAGCATGTAGTTATCAAATTTTGGGGTAAGGTTAGTTAGTAGTTAGTAGGGTAAATAGTAATAACGTTGAAAAAGATTTACCAAAAATCATCATGAAACTCATATAATTGCACGATTTGAACCCAACTCCCTAAGTAGCACTACTTTACTATTGCTCTTTACTTGAGTCTCTACTATACTCGTATCCGTCGCACCCTCTCAAGCTCTAATCCAATTACTGTTTTCTCTTAGCACTATGAATAGAGGTCTGAAGAAATTCACGCGTCAAAGAGCTATAGAGACGTCAAAGAGTACAGAAGGGGAATCCCACGGTTGGAAAGCACCCCCCGCATCGGGTTACCCCCCTACCCTTCACTTGAATCCCCCGGTGACATAAGCAATTATAAAGACATTACCAACAACGACGCGAGGACAAACATTTGTGTCATGTATGGCATATATGTAACAGCTGGGTGTCCTTGCGACCTTGTCGTTTCCAAGTTTTCCACTTAGGGTGTTATTTTTTCATGATTTTAAAGAGTCGACGTATCGTGGAATTTAGACAGTGTTCTACAGGGATCTATCAAGGGGCCATGAGTCTGATTTCCGATTTATAAATGTTTGTTCTATGGATGTTAACTAACCAGGCCAACCACGTGGTTACTACCTAGTAAAGCTCAACCTTCAATAGGACCTGGTACCATATCGACGCTGGAAAGGAAAAATTTACTAAGCGACATTGATCTAACTTTACAGGAGAGCAGTTTAAAATTGAATTTTTAGAAAAGTTGTTGTGCCACAATATAGATGATAAAATAAGGATTCCAAAACAGTAAGAATAACGTCGGTAGAAGGATTACAAAACTATATATGATTTTTTCTAAAAATTCCAACTTTAAACTGCTCTCCTGTAAAGTTAGCTCAATGTCGCTTAGTCAATTTTTCCTTTCAAGCGTCGATATCATTCGTCCTTTCAACAGTGTGCACAGACACCCCAAGATTTTCCGTCTAAGGGTCTGTACCCACTAGCGGCACGGCATTTTTATTCCGTGTGGCGCACAGTGGGACGAAAATCGGGTTTCATAGACTTAGGATTTTTATGTTAAAATTTGTTTGTTTCTTGTCGCAAACTGACGTAGAACCTTTTTGGAAGCCACAACATTATCATATTTATGCACCGCAGGCGACTATAACATGAAAAAAATTTTTTTTAATTAAATTTGTATGGAACACAACAGAAAAACCGATTTTATTCGAGACTGAGGAGAGTGCCCCTAATTCCCTCTGGTACGATTATTGCCACTATTTTTCTCTATTTTTTGACATATCGCACGTTGCGCGCACTCGATAGACTTTGGGTCAAAAAAAATGAAACATATTTTTTTATTTTTCTTCACATTGTGCACGTTATTTTCTATGCTTAAGGGCCTTCAAGGCCCAATTTGGTACTTGACACGTTGGGGGCCGTCCATTAATCACGTGATCTTTTTTTAGCATTTTTTAACCCCCCCCCCCTCCCCCTTGGTGATATGTAGTGAGGTTTAAGACTACCCCCCCCCCCTCCCCCAACATCACGTGTATTTTTCCTTTCTTATACTCTGCAAAAAAGTCTTTATACAGATCACCTACTTTCGACATTGTTTTAATCCAAAACATGCCGAGCCGGTAGTCGGTGGCGGCGCGTGAGGCTTTCGTTTGTTGCCTGGCAACGGCAAGTCAAAGTCACACTACACGCTGCTTTTCTATTTAAAAATCGCGCGTTTGACGAAAAAATAAATACACGTGATATCTTACTACACCCCCCCTCCCCCTTCGTGATGTTTTCGTGATTTTTGTCAAACCCCTCCCCCCCCTTTCAAGCCTCACGTGATTAATGGACGGCCCCTTGTCTAAAATGAGCTACTGCAATGCCTAACCTATTTAATAACAGTTTACCGACTAACCTGACGATCCCTGTGTTCATCAATTTAGTCAATGAGCTCGACTTAATGTTGTCAGTACTCGGCTCATTATTGTTACTATTTTAATTATTATTGCACCTACTTATCAACCATTATCTCATAGTTCCAATTACTTTATGATGGGCATTACCTTACAAATCCCATTGCTTTTTAAGGTTTAAAATTAATTACCTACAAAACTACAAATGGTCCTACTT
The DNA here is from genome assembly GCA_963932265.1 of Thymelicus lineola. Lineage (NCBI taxonomy): Eukaryota > Metazoa > Arthropoda > Insecta > Lepidoptera > Hesperiidae > Thymelicus > Thymelicus lineola. The sequence goes on along the minus strand of OZ010707.1, from coordinate 4,957,496 downwards.
ATATAATCTACAAGTTACTCACTAGGTAAATTACTACAACAGGCTAAATTATGTATGGTTATTTAAAGTTGGTCCCAAAAAGTTCACTTCTAAAATCTTAAGATATAAAAGCTAAGGACCGTAGTAACAACACAAGTGACTATGTTAGAAAAAAAAATAAACACATTGATACAACTACCCATCCATTTCGTATTCTAAATCGCTATCTGTTTGAGGATCAATGTTAACTACATCGAAAAATTATATTTCAATATGTTCTGTACAAAGTTTTAAAAGTCCTAGGGCTTAACTTCCTTTGAGCTGCATCGAGTACATGTCTAGTGGAAGAAATTAATGGGTCAGATGAAAGAAGGATCATGTTCAAAAGATCTTGGTTAGTATTAACTCTGCTAGACTTCCGAGAATGAAACTCCCTGTACCTGCGGAAATCTTTATTTCTAGCTTCTGAGGCTTCTTCGGAAAGTTTTCCGATGGGTACAATTGCTACATTGTCTATGTCAGCACCATGCATAAGGATCTTATGTACACGTTGCTGTCATTATAGTACCAATTGTACAGCTCGATATACCTTTCCGTAGTTTTTCGAGTATATTCTTTGAATTTTTCTGTCAATAATTTCGCCCGATGCTATCACTTGTAAAATTACTGCAAATCTTCGTATGAGCTCTTCATCTAAGCCAATAATGGCAGCAGTTTTTTTGAAAAATCAAAAAACAAAATTTTTGCTGTGTTCCCATCGTTTGTTGCTCCTGATCCTTGTTTTGCTTTATCGACCAGCAAACCTAATTCTTCCCGGAATTTAGATTGAACTTCCTTTTTCTTTGCCTCTAATATAAGCTGGTTTTCTCCTCTTATACGAGTTGACAAAGTTTTCAAATATAGTCTGTATGAAATATGAAGCAGCCATTCCACACAATTGATACGAGCGTGCAGAGAAGATAATTCAAATTTGTAGAGATCAGTTTGCACGTCTTTGCGAAACTGTCTCCAATTCATACATTTCGGAAGGTTTTGCCAAGCACAAATAACAAGTTGCAGGAGATTTAGCATCTGAAAGATAGGTGCATATCTCCCCATCGATCGTGGTCATTGTGACTACGAGTGATTTGATTATTGTCGTATTGGGTAACTTTAAGGCTCCTCATTTCGTCTTCCCTTTTGGCCAACTGTTCTTGCACTGGAACTTTAGACTCTTTAAGAAGGGGAACTGTATTGGACGGCAATACGCCGAACAGGGTCCCGGGTTTTCCCATATGACTTTTTCCGCAACAGTAAGTTTTAGTGGAACTAAAGTTGTCATAAAAACTGATTAATCACTGTCACCGCTGCTTTTTTCCCCTTCGATCTTTTGTTTATACCCACTTTGAAATCAAAATCATAGACTTGCCTTTAGTTTCTTGTGGTTAACTTTGTATCATTCTAGCAGCAGTAATATCTAAAAGTGCTTGAAGAGACACTTTGGCAATTACGTCTGTTATAATTACAGTGGACCCCCGGTAATCCGGGCCCTGTCTAATCCGGCACCCCCTGTAATCCGACATGGTCTAATTATTTATTATTGAATATTTTTTTGACAATCTTCGCTAATGCATGATTGAAAAAGTTATAACTTGTAGGTACGCATCACCACTATTGTGCTCGACACGTAGGGTATTGTTTTGATTCTGATTGCTTAGTTTGAATTTGACTAATTACGTCACTTTAATGACGTTAATTTTATAATAAAACTATTGTGTTGTTTAATTTACTAAATTGGACATACTTATTGAAGTATGATTTGTACTTCAGAGTACAATATAACATATAGAATCTTATCATTGGATCTGTAATTTGTCGGATTACAAGGTACTCTTTTGTAAAAAATTCCGGACTATAGGGGGGTCTTAGGCAGTACTCTATAATCCGACAAATTCGATAGTCCGACACTGCCCTGCAAAATGTTTGTCGGATTACCGGGGGTCCACTGTATTGCTTATTTTGGAGGGTAACAATCCAACTTAGCTTGTTAGACTTTGTAATACGAAGGATATCTATCTGTGATATCTTCCTTAAGAGTAGATTCCCTCAAAGTCATATACTGCCACTACTAGATGATTTAAGTGATATTAATATGCCAAGTGCTTTCGCAGGATTAAGTGTAAACTTCTTCGTTCCTTTTGTCTGTTGAACAATGTTATCAGCCTCTTTTGGTTTTATTCAAAGCCTTCTCGGTCTTGATATTGTAAATTTTCAAAGCTTCGTATCTTGTTTCGTTCCAATATCTGTAAAAGGTTTACGTGGACTTAGAGTTGAAAGTTGGTGTTCCAACTGATGCACTTTTAGAAGGTAGACAAGAACCGGGTTCACTCGTTACTTGAAGTCCAATAAAAAACCACTGTGGCCATAGATTTTCACGTACGCAAATTGGCCATTCAATGTTCTATTCCAACCAATCTGCGTAATGTTTACGGAAATAGTCTGTGTTAAATTTCGCCAACTTCCATTTCTTCAAGACAGACTGGCTAAATCTTCGACAGAATTCTTGGAGAATGTCTGTATCTTCTTCTGACAAACTTAGACTTAACTGAGACTGAATAGTCTCAAACATTCTTAAATAGTTTCCAAGCTTTCCAGATTGCTTCAGTATCAAATATAGGTCCAAATTTGTTTTTAAAATAGAAGTTTCCATATTCACAATTAATACTGGCACAGTTTTACAGAGATTAGTTAAAATTTAACTAAAGTAAATATACAGTGCTCCCTGTATTTATACTTGTTTTACCCATCATAATGGGACTGGGACTATTAGGGGATAGGTTGATAAGTAGGTGCAATAATTAAAATAGTAACAATAATGAGCCGAGTACTGACAACATTAAGTCGAGCTCATTGACTAAATTGATGAACACAGGGATCGTCATTAGTAACTGATTAAATAACCATGTAACCTATTATGCAAGGGCAGGTTAGTCGGTAAACTGTTATTAAATAGGTAAGGCATTGCAGTAGCTCGTTTTAGACAACGTGTCAAGTACCAAATAGGGTCTTGAAGGCCCTTAAGCATAGAAAATAACGTGCACAATGTGAAAAAAAATAAAAAAATATATTTCATTTTTTTTCACCCAAAGTCTATCGAGTGCGCGCAACGTGCGATATGTCAAAAAATAGAGAAAAATAGTGGCAATAATCGTACCAGAGGGAATTAGGGGCACTCTCCTCAGTCTTGAATAAAATCGGTTTTTCTGTTGTGTTCCATACAAATTTAATTAAAAAAATTTTTTTTCGTGTTATAGTCGCCTGTGGTGCATAAATATGATAACGTTGTGGCTTCTAAAACGGTTCTACGTCAGTTTGCGACAAGAAAAAAACAAATTTTAACATAAAAATCCTAAGTCTATGAAACCCCTATTTTCGTCCCACTGTGTGGCGTAAAGGTTACCAAAGTTCCTGTTACCGTCGCGCAGTGTCTTGGGTTCGACTCCTATTGTGGTGGAAATTTTAATGTTAAGATGAATTTCCATTCACGATGTGAGTATAGGTATATTATGTTCTTGTCCTTGTGTGTTGTCCATGGCACCAACGTCACAGATAATTCTAGTGTATGAGTGTGAAGCGTTATTAATTGTATTATGAGGTTGAATATTTATGAAGCTCATCACAGATAGCAGCAGAAGCCATAAGATTAATAAAAGTAACGTTATCTGGGACAACGCAAAGGGCAAATGTTAACGCCAAATATTAAACCTTTGCAGGGACGTGCGTCGTGCAACTTAACTACACAATTTATTTTTCAGACTAAAAGTTTTTTGTCGCTTTTGATATCGTTCTTTAAACATATGGAAATGCTTTCCAATATTGCTATTTTTGGATATGAGTTCAACTGTATACAATATAGTACTGTACAATACAATACAATCTAAATTATTGTGTATAAGTCAAAATTGTTACGAACAAAATTGATCTTCGTCTGCGTTTTCCGGGATAGCCCCTATATCCTATTCTAGATCATGGCCTATCTGTGTGCTAAATTTCATGAAAATTCGTTCAGTAGTTTTTGCGTAAAAGGGTAACAAACATCCTCACAAACTTGTACTTCTATACAAATAAATAAAATTAGAGTGTCTGTTTGTAATATTAAAATAATCGCTTTTTACTAAGTGCATTTGGATGTATACACGGTTCATTACAAAACATTTTTTTACAATTTTTGTCAGTCTGTTTATTTCGGCTAATCTCTGAAATGGCTGGACCGATTTTGACGATACTTTCACTTGCAGCTAGCTGATGTAACAAGGAGTAACTTAGGCTACTTTTATTTTACAAAAAAATAGTTTTAGAAAAACGCGATACGTTACGCGAAACGCGAAAAAAATAGACGAAATTTGCCGGGTCATCTAGTTCATAATATTAATAATTAAGATAAGCTATTGCTGATCCAAGAGATTATAGAGATCCAAGTCTCCGAAGCATAAGCAAAGTACTCGTAGCTACGTATCAACAGATCATCTTAAATCCCTACTGATTTAGTGACTGTGATCTCATTTTCTTTTTCGATAAATAATGGCAGATGCCAGATACCCATTTTAGACCTGTTTATCTACTCCATAGCTACAAAAGTCTATCTATTTATTAAACTAGTGGATACCCAGCGTTTTCCAATACGCTATAAAATTATCTTATATATTAAATCTTATGACAATGTTTTTGTTTTTGCGTTAACATTTTGTTTATGCACCATCTTTACATATTATCTTTAAATTGTATCAGAAAAGTGATAAAATTGACTTTATCAATGGACTCAATTGAGGTTGTGGTTGTGCATAGTGATTTCAAACCACCTTCGGATTATTGCCTTTCAAATGAAACCATTTTGAGGCATATCGGTTGGATGGTTTCAGAGTCTATAAAGATAAGCAAGCTATGGAAAGATAGGCCTTAGAACTCTTGTCGACCGTTAGTTGATCTAAATTTAGATAGATAGTTAGATAACACTTTATTGTTTGCACACTACATATTATACATTGGTACAAGAATAACGGTTAAGATGGAAGTACAAAACAAGAGGCGGCCTTATCGCTACATAGCGATTTCTTCTAGGTAACCTATAAGAAGGATACTTAAATGCTAAAAAAATGACGTGCCTAAGTGTATCAGTGTACCTATATGAATTAAAATATTTTGACTTTGACTTTAAGTAAGAAAAAACATAGAGGGCATCGGCGTGCGTAAAAAAATCTTGTTGGCGTATATAAAAAAAAAAAGTTAAATATCAAGTTATAATACTGTAAAGGTATTACCAAATTATGGAGATTTGATAGTGGCAGCCCTGTTCGCTCTACACCCACCCCTAGCGATGCCCCTTTGTCTGCAACACAACCCCTGCTTGTCAAGTGTACTTTGATGATGTAATTACGGTGTTACCATCCATGTATTTCCTAATAACAATAATAATAACAAAGAAAATGTAAACTAGAGGTTTGAGATTTTTAGTGAATGCTGGTATAGTCGCATCTTAATTATGAGAATATAATTTTAAAGATCATTATTGACAGCTGACGAACGGACAAGCCTCATGATGGTAGTGGTCATCGTCGCCCATTAACATCAGTAATACCTTAGGAATCAAAGATGCGTTGCGGGCATAGACTTAAATTTTAGAGACGGGCTGTTCCGAACGAAATCCGTGTCACAGTCGCACCAGCCACAGAGTACTTTATCACTACGTGCCGGCATAGAGTAGGGAGGGCGACACGATGCTTACGTTCTGTCAAGTTTGGTTCAAGATGGCGGCGTTAAATAATTTGCACTAAATATTTTTTTTAAATGTAAGTAAAATATAGTTGCTTACCAATTTTAATTAAATAAACATAAATAAAGTTCAAACGTAAATAATGAAAACGTTTTAACTCTGCACAATAAACAATGACACGTTATTATTGTGTTCTTGAACAGTCGCAGTGTTTCAAAATGACATCTACTTGTCTCGCTTGCTCGCAGCCGACTAAAATGCGTTAGTCCACGTGGAGTCAATACAGGTGTCCAAACTTTTAGTACTGAACAGCCTGTCTATATATATAGGTCTTTGGTTGCAGGCAAGAAATAAAAGAAAAGGAGGAAAGAAAACGACCCACGTGGTGCAATGGTCAGGATTCGAAATTTGAAAGATGAGTTTGAATCTGTTCTCGTCTGTGTGTGTGTTCTTGTCTTGTTAATACAATTCGTTAATGTGATTATACGTTCGAAAAACAGTATTTTTATGTGAATGAGATCAATGACCGACAGTTGACTAGACAAGCCGATGGTAAGTTGTAGCCGTCGCTAAGGAAGAAGATTTTGACGGGACTTTCACTGGCAGATAGCTGATGGAACAAGGAGTAACTTAGGCTACTTTTATTTTAGAAAAAAAATAGTTATAAAAATGCGATACGAAGTTCGCTGGGACAGCTAGTTAATAATAATATTGTAATTATTGTATAATAATTGTAGTGTAATATAATAGTATTGTAAACCGTTGGGGAAGAAAGGTCATCGAATGGCGCACACGTCTCGGAAAAAGGAGCATAGGACCCACCCGACCAGGTGGACTGATGACCTGAAGAAGACAGCGGGCATCTGCTGGATTCAGAAGGCTCAGGACCGGTCAGAGTGATGCAAGTTAGGGGAGGCGTTTGTCCAGCAGTGGACCTCCAAGGGCTGATGGATGGATGGAGGGAATATTGTAATTTAATAATCCTTACACAAAGCTCTACCACTAATCATTATAGGTTCACAGTTCACAGTACATTACATATACTCGAATTTTTGTAACTGCTAATATTCTAGTAACATTATTTATTTATGTACACACAATGGAATATACAATTAGGACACAACATATAGGTAATTATGTACATTATTATATTAATGTAATATAAACTCTTTCACGTAAAAACTACTTAACAAATTTTCATGTTTAGCGCACACTTAAACCATGATGTATAATTATAATAAAACTCAAAGTGTCTGTTTGTCTGTTCGGGCATCATATAAAAACTCTTGAACGGATTTCGATGAAAATTGGTAAAGTTGTTACTGATACCCTGGGTCATATTTTAGACAACATTTCATCCCGGAAAATTAAAAGTTTTCCCGGGAAATCAGGATAAAAGTTTGAATAAGTTAAAACATAATTTCCGTATGCAAAGCTGCGGGCAACAGCTAGTCTGGAATATGACACATAATCGTTATTATTATAGGATACATAATAATTATACCGGTAAACGCGAGCAAAACCGGTAAACGCGAGCAAAGCCAGAAAACGCAGGAAGTTCTACAAAGCTTCACTGTTAAACTTGATACTAGTATTCAAAATGCGTCTTGATACTTCAATTTCAATTGAATTCAATCGAGTTCACTTTCAAGTAGCATTAATGCAATCGAAATTTTGTAGGGTTCGAATTCAATCTAATTTTCCACGGTTTTCTTCTTCTTTTGTTTTTCTATTTGGTTGCGAAGAAAATGTACACACATACTATCTTATAATGGATTAAAATATAATTAGAAACTATAGGAATCGTGAGTGCCCCTAAAATAATGTTTCAGCGATGATATTATAATTTTCAAACGAGACTTCACAGACTTAAGAAAAGAACAGACGGATTATCAGCAACTAATTCAGTGAGGCACCCATGGTAATACTATTACCAACTCCTCTATTCGTACAAGTATCACACGCACACATTGATACCATGATGTTATTAATTATCGGCCGCCATTACCGCGTCGGGTTGGTTGGACCGCACTAAAAATTACGCACAGATGGTAAGCGGGCGTCGTCACTCTCGATAAGACAAGGTGACGTTCTTTTATCAAGTCTGTGCGAGACTTATATACGATACGACACTTACTTCAATCACGGATATTAAAAATAAAACGTTTTCACATTGAAACCAAAAAAAAACTTCATAGTTTATTCGGCACTAAAAGACAAGGTTTTCTTTGGCGTCAAGGAAATTGTACAAGACTTCCGCGCCAAGAAATCACAAAGGAATGTGTACAGGGAGAATATTGGTTTTCTTGCCACAGTTTTATTTTAGGGTCTCAGATTTTAGACCCAGACATAGATAATAGTGAACATGTCTCTGCTTTAGACCACAGAAATAGCTTAATTCAGACACTACCTACCTGTCTACCAACCTATGATGTGCCTTATTTCTCCTACATTAGATGAAAAAACATTCAATGTGTCGACGTCTGAGATACCCAAGTTGGGTTTAAATTAAACGAACCTCTATAAATTGACATAAGCGAATTAATATGAGGAACATAAATAGATCGACGAAGAATAAGCAAAGAACATTGAATTATATGTTGCAAAGAAGAAGGAACTAAGACACTTATCTTGTTACTATAGTAAAGCGATCTAGTAAGATATAGAAAAGTAACAAAGTTTATCTGAGTTCTATATCACAGCGGACCACAAATCGATAACACACAAGTTTGATTATCAGATGTCTCAAGGGCCCGTACCATAGAACATAGAATATGAAGAAATGCCACGGAACGAATTTATTACCAAATTCAGGGTTTGTGTTATGACTGGTTTCATTAATCTATTTAACTTATCTTTAAATATAAAACACAAAAAAGGTTTGTATGTATGTTCTTTATAGACACTGAAACCATCCAACCGATATGCCTCAAAATTGTTTAATTTTAAAGGAAATAATCCGAAGGTGGTTTGAGACCACTAAAACAATACATTAGGCACATTCAGTCTATTGTTAATAAATATGAGTCAACTGGGATATGATATTTATTTTAAATCAAGTTTAAATTTTTTTGGTACTACGTGTCACCAATGTCTAAGAAGTTTTACTTCAATCGCGCGTAAAGATTCCACGCACACACTTTTTTTAACCAGTTTCAGTTGCAGTGTCAGGGGACCAATAAATAACGAGTTCTATGTGATAATTTACACATACATACCAAATTACGTTGCTGTGTAACAGTAAATAATAGAACGAAGTTTCTGAGCATAAGACTCTGCTTTGACGACCCATTTGGCGCTGTGGCTATCATACCGGACCAACATTCAATGGGTCCTGGGTTCGATTCTTAGCGAGGCCGAAACTTGAGGCCTAGTGTGGGCCTATGAGTGTGTAGCGTTATTATTATTATTATTATGCTTTATAATCACATAATTATTTGTAAACTATAACCTAAAGTCTTAAATTTTTCTTGACATATTTATCAATGATCAGTAAAAGTTACATAGAAACTCCATTGCTCCGCTTATTGTTACGGCGCAGCGATGTGCCGATCAAAAGTGAACGATCGGGTGGATGGGTGACCGCTAGTGGGAAAAAGGTTTTGAGCGCTTCCTTGCTTCAGAAGGCTTCTGAAGGCCTTCGGGTGGTACAAAAATACCGACCCTTGGGTATGCCAGTAACCTCTCCCGATCTGCATCAAACCAGCGTGGTGGAAAATTAAAATAACTTGAAAATTCAAACTCATGACAAAACAAATTTATTCATGAGGGTATTTTTTATTACACTTATGAACGTCATTTTTTAATCTACAACCATTTCGAAATGGTGCTTTGTCATAGAGGAGAAGAAATGGCGAAAAAAACTCTTCAGCACATCTTGGAGTATGCTCTATTCCCCCTCTGTTTTGAGGAGTGGCTTGAAGGTATTCTTTATATTCACCAGGAAACTGTAATGTCAAGATAAACGTAGCCATTAGCCATGTCCGTGACCTAGGCCTTCTGTGTAACCTTACAATAGCCTAATGACCTAGGGGATTTCAAAGGCCGCATTACTATTACATAACGTATGTATACAAATATGTAGAATTTATGTATGATAAATTGTAGGCTCGTATGTGCATATTCAAGGTTGGTATTTTTTAATGTACCTAAATAGCCGACAAATGTTCATCAGCGATGATGCTAAATGGTGACACCAAAGGAATCCCCAACGCGTTGCCGACAGAACAAGTAAAACCGCTTTACTATTTGTTCTCATAATCTAACACAAACATGGCGTATCTTTTATCCGATTTCAAAGTTTTTAGTATTTCTGGATAGGCTTTTTAACCAACGTTGTTACAATGTATCAAATCCAATTTGATTTAGAAGATTTTGGACGCTTAAAAATAATCCCATCCGGCGTGGGATTGGAGTTAGTATTCTAAGCCGCCCCAACACGGCTAGTGTTAGTAAGCTATCAATAATACAGCGCTAAGAATTCCGTAGTGAAAACTTATGTATAAACATATCCTATAAAACCTTGCAAATTGCAGGAAGTAGCCTGTACACTGCCAAAGGATTGCATAAGCGAGTTGCAGCGAGTGGATACGAGTTTACGCTACTGCGGACAAATTGATGCAGTGCCTCGGGTCCTTCGAGGAATAAAACATATTAAACGAGGTGGGTTTATTTAAAATGGAATAGCTTCTCACGATAATACCTTTGTAAACGATAATTTTTTGTTCACCGTATCGCCAAATCTAATACCTTTAAACGAGCAATTCTTGTATATATTTATATAATTGGAATCTCGGAATCGGCTCCAACGATTTTCATGAAATTTAGTATATAGGGGGTTTCGGGGGCGATAAATCGATCTAGCTAGGATTCATTTTTACAAAATGTCGTTTTATCGGTGTTTTCAGGCAATGATAAACTTCTACAATATACTCTTCCTGACATCTATTGGCAATACTAAAGCTACTTCAGTAAATGGCGTTGTTAAGCAACACTAAATCGAGCAAAGCTCGGTCATCCGGGTACTAATATTTAAATGACTTGTATTGTATAGGCCGATTCCTGCTGGCACGTTTAGTGATGTTTCACCGAACTCCCACTAAGAAAAATTTTCATACTTATTTCATGTTGTTTAAATGATGAAGGTGCAACCGAAACATCAGAGGGTTTAACAGGAAATTGACGGACTGCAATTGTTTTTAACGACTTGGCTTCAACTTGGCCACAGTATAGATATCATTGTACCATGACTTGGCCCAATATTGCGGGGTACGCCACGGGTCTCTACTGATTTTAAACTCATATCATCGCGGATATTGAACCTTTTTATTCCAACGGGTACTCACGGGTATTTTATACTACGGATATTTGGTGAGACCGTGAGTGCAATCATTGTAACTGTTGCATTTAAAACGAATCTCTTCTCTTTAGGACGTATAATAGCACTTATGCCTTTCTTATGAATGTGGCTATCATACATAAATATAATTTTTCAAATCCGACTGGCAGTAGTAGACTTCAAAACAACTTTTCAGCTTTATTATGATATATTATTGAATAGATTGGATTATCGGATTTCGGAGCTTGGTCATAATAATCTCTCAAAGTACCTTTTCTGAGTTAAGCCTAGTTTACCCAAGATCCTAAATAAACAAACTAATTTTAGAAATGTCCCCGTTCTCAACTAACCTTGTATCGGTCAAGGACAAAAATGTATAACATAAACTAACTGTAGCTCGCGAGAAAGATCTTTAACTTCATTCATTTATTTTAATTTTTGATTAAATATTACAAGGACCTTAAGAAAAAAGTCAAAAAAGTCCAAAGTCAAAATATTTTATTCATATAGAGGTATCACTGATACACTTATGCACGTCATTTTTTTGGCTTTTCGGAAAGGTGCTTGTCATGGAGAAGAAAAGCCTAAAGAAACTCCTCAGCACATCTTTAAAAAAATATTACAAAAAAGATGATAATACAAAACATTTTACTATTCTGAGTGGAACTGGTTGCAGAGCTGGTCATTTCCATGCGTCTTTGTCATTTAAATACTCGTCTACACCATAATATCCCTTGCCTAGCAATTGTGTTTTTACACGTTTTTTGAGAGATTCTATTGACAGTCACAAATTTCGCGACTTCCCCAAGAACACTGCGGCTGTTTGCTTCAAGGGAATGCTATTGGAAGCAAAACCGATATCGACCGCTGCTCGTCGCAAAGCTTCAATTACGAGTATTTTGGAAATGTCTGATGGAATCCTTCCAAAATTAAATTGATGGCTAGGCAAAACGTACGCCTCAATGCAGGTTTTTATTCGCTATAAGCGTAGTTATTGAACGGATATGAAGATGTCAATTATGGCATTTTTATTGCAAATATGGCTTTAGTTTGTCCATACGCTTATGCCTTTAACATTTTTTTACATTATTTTATGTAAGTTTGTCTAGTTTAAATTGGTGACTTCGGAATTTATGTATACCTAATAGTAGTTAAATTACTAAAGATAGAACGTCTGCAAGTCGCTTGGAAGAACTCCAAAGTAAAAATGCATTTTCTTTTTGTTCTTATACAGAGCTCAATATGAACTTATAAAGACGACGTGACATGATTGTAAATATTATTTTATATCTTATCCTATCTAGAATGAATTCGACCAAACTTGAGTAAGATTTATGTGAATAAAAGTACTGATGGCGTTGACATAATAATATTCTTTGTTTAAATTTTGTCACAGTAGCGACGGTTAACTCGGGGTTCATATTTATTTATTTATTTATTTATTTACACTTTATTATACCCTTATAACTAAGTGGTACAAAAGGTGGACTTAATGCTATAAGCATTCTTTGCCAGTCGACCTTTGGTTTAAACAGAGAACAGTGTTATATCTTTATCATCCAGTAGAATAAATTGCATAATAATAATAATTAAAGTATAGAACTAGCGTATAGAAACGACACCGCGAACACGATGTATGTCCCAATAAATTGAAGCTAATGGGCTTAAATTTTCAATGAATTCGTTCGATTTTGAAAGGAAAACGGGGGCTCAATTTTGAAATTTGTTCGAGAACACATTTTGTTCGAGATGTCAGTTTTATGACATTATACTTCAATGCATATAATACTATTTAATTGCGGTTTTAATTGTATTGTGTTGTATTTTTTTTGGTTGGCTTACATATTCGGGCAACATTCATTCGTTAATTACTTATTCGAGAAATCTCTCACACACAGATAAGTATTTGATGAAATCTGAAATAATAAAATATTTTTTATTGTTAAAGCGTCTCCCTTGACTTAAAGTCTTAGCAGAATTTACGTCGTAAAATACTGCTGAATAAGGGATGAAACCCTCTCTCAACTGAATCATAAATTATTATGCCGTAATTCGTCGTTTTAATTGGGATCCCGCTTCTTATCGTGCTTATTTTATTCCGATTTAGTGAAAATTGGGAAAAGTAACAATGGTATTCAATAAAAAAATTACAAGCATGCATTATGATCGTTTTTCTTTGAAGGTTAAGCTCTAAAAGATTTATATTTCTTCATTGTATTATAATACTAATTTTAATATACTTTTTAAGTGTATTTAATGAAGTCAAGAATATTTTACAACCTTATTTTAAAGATTAAGCTAACTGAAAACTAGAAGGATTACCATTCTTTAGAATCGCAAAGACTAGAATAAAGTCTAGACTCGACTGGGTCTGGCAAGTTCCAAGGCAGTCCAATTACGCTACTCCGGCCTGCAAATACCAATTAGCTCCTTTGTAAAAACCTCGTAGCTACCCGTTAAACTGAATGTTTACGTTCGTATTATTAGCCATTTCTTTAGTAGTTCTTATTGAGAATGTTACTTCGTTTTAGGAATAATCTGAAATCAGTGTTTATAACACTAAATAAGTTTAATTGGCCCTCCAGTATGTACGGCACTTCCCCGCAGGTAAGTGCACAGAACATCTAATAAACACTAATTATTAGATGTTCTGCAGGTAAGTACATCCTTTTCGATATCGGATAAGGATATGCCACCAGGTTTATTCGTGAAGCTCAAGCTTCACTGGTCGCTCATACCAGTCCAACTGTATCCAGGGATACAGCAGTATCTATCAAGCTAGCATCGTCTAGGATCAATTGTGAAAGATGTCTTTGGGTTTGCCGGTGTAAGAGAACCAGTCTAGAAGCGATTTCTCTTTGTCAGTCGGAAAATACTCGGTGATGTTTTTGCTCTCTCCATGATGATATGAGTATTTTTCATCAGGTCACTGGTGGCCCGCTCATTTATCTGTATTGACTTAAATGACGTACATACGTACGGAACATGGGTTTTGTAGAGCTCATCTGAAGCTGCTAAAATGCCATTCTTCTACGTGTTTAAGTACTCCAAAGAAATATTAACGCAAAATAAGCGACACTGAAAGCATAAATAATTTATCACCGACCTCATACATTGTGCCTTATACGACATAATATATCATAATAATCCTCCGAAGTCATGAAATTGGATGATAATTTATTTGCAAAACCATTGCCTTCTATATGAGATAGGACTTAACTTTTGCCGAGTGTAGCTTTTTAGTAATACCTACTTACTCTGTAACATATTGGTGACGTACCTGGTATTGTAGATGAACAAGGACAGCAAAGACCAGGAGATAACGTAATTGATCAGGTAATCTCTACTAGGTATTGTCCATTGAAGTATTATTACTAGCGTATAGAACAGACACCGCGAACATTAAGTATGTCCCAATGCATTGGTGCCACGTGGCTTCAATCTTCAATGGATGCTTCGATTTTGAAAGGAGAACCGGAGCTCAATTTTGAAAATCGAACCTCCCGGGCGTGGCACACATTTTGTTCGAGATGTCTGTTCTATGACATTATACTTCAATGGTATTGTCTACTATTTTCAATGGTAAAGTGAACCTACTCAGGCATAATATTGTGAGAAAAGACCCAGGCTTAGCAGTGAGACATAGGCTGGGATGATGATACAATAATGATATTTGCGAGCCTTAGCGAACAAACACAACATATGACATAAAAAGGATTTCCGTATTGTTTGCTATAAGATCTTGCTCTCTGAAACAATATCCTTTACGCCAACAGCGCTGGAAGTGGGAAAATAAATGCTCAGCTAAATACATACGAATAAAATTTCCTGTCTTTACTATCATTAGGTAGAACACTAAGTGTAAGATGTAGGTATTCCTTCCTAGTTCACAGGAAAAGTTATATGGGTGAATTTCAACAAACTCGAATTTTGCCTAATTACAGTGGCGAATTTAAATTTACTGTTTCTGATAAATTTTTTTGGCCTAAATAATAGATAAAGAGTAGTACTAATTAATCATATACTAGAGATCGAAAAAAAATGATTAGTTCATGAGATATTTCCATTTGAAATTATCAAATGCCACCGAAATTATTAAAGGACCACCGGAATTAAAATCCAAGCCACCGAAATTGATTAAATTTAAACTTAATGTTTCTAATACACTTTATTTGGCATAAATAATATGAAAATAGTAGTGATAATTAGTCATATAGTAGAGATTGAAAAAAAAATTATTTGTTCCGGAGATATTATCAAATTACACTATCAAATGCCACCGAAATTAGGACCACTGGAATTAGAATTTGATCCACCGAAATTGATTTATGCCCATGAGAAATCATAAAGGCAGGATCATTTAATACTTTAAAGATATTATGTACATTTTGAAGAATAGGAGTCTAGATGAACGGACTCCTTTTAGCGGTAATTAGACAGGCCCATTGCACTTCTGAGCCACGTTTATAAGCGGTTTCCTCACAAATCGCATTGCACACAGGCTTGACGACTTCCAGCCTCCCGAACAAGCAGGATTCCGAAAAGGCTACAGCACCATAGACCATATACACACATTGCGGCAGATTATACAAAAGACCGAGGACTATAACTTGCCGTTATGTATAGCCTATGTGGACTATGAGAAGGCCTTTGATTCTATCGAGATCTGGGTGGTACTAGATTCTCTCCAGCGGTGGCGGATCGACTACCAGTATATCAAGGTGTTGAAGTGTAAGTACTCATCCGCCATCATGTCCGTCAGAGTACACGACACAGCAACGAACCTCATTCAACTGCAGAGAAGTGTCAGACAAGGATGTCATATCCCCAAAACTGTTCACCGCTGTGTTGGTAGACGTGTTCAAGCTGATGGAGTGGAAACAACATGGCATTAACATCAATGGCGAATACATCACACACCTACGATATGCCGATGATATAGTCATCCTGGCGGGTTCCCTGGAAGAACTTGGAACAATGCTCGGGGGACTTGAACAGCGCCTCACAACGGGTGGGTCTTAAATCATGTCGAATGTCCATGTCACACCCGTATTGGTTGTTGTTGACGGCGTTGCTCTCGAAGTTCTAGACGAATACAATTACCTGGGACAAGTAATCCAGATGGGTAAGTCCAACTTCGAGAAAGAAGTCACTTGCAGAATCCAACTCGGATGAGCTGCGTTCGGGAAACTCCGTCATATATTGTCGTCCAAAACACTACCTCAGTGCCTGAAGTTTAAGGTGTTCGAGCAGTTTGTGTTGCCGGTGATCACATACGAATCCGAGACGTGGTGCTTTACTATTGGCCTAATCCACAACCTCAGAGAAACGCAGCGGGCTATGGAGAAGGCTATGCTTGGTATTTCTCTACATGATCGCATCAGAAATGAGGAGATCCGTAGACGAACAAGGGTAACCGACATAGCTCGAAGAATTAGCCGAATGAAGTGGCAATGGGCGGGCCACATAGTGCGAAGGACCGATAACCGTTGGGTAAGAAAGGTCCTCGAATGGCGCCCACGTCTCGGAAAAAGGAGCATAGGATGATAGGACGCCCCCCAACCAGGTGGACTGACGACCTGAAGAAGACACTGGGCATCCGCTGGATTCAGAAGGCTCAGGACCGGTCAGAGTGGTGCAAGTTAGGGGAAGCCTATGTCCAACAGTGGACCTCCAAGGGCTGATGGATAGATGGAGACACGCTTGTATTTCTATGGCCTATACTTCCCTATACGCTTTGATTTGCCACCGGAGCCACCGAGATTGCGCCACCGGACTTAGAATCAGAGACAAAACTTGAATTTTAAAGAAAACTTTTAGTCACAGGTTAACTTTTATTTCACAATTGTAGCTGAAAACCGTTAATGGCACCCTCCATAAAATTTCTAGATAATCTGCTTTGTACTTTTACTAATATACATGACATCGGAATTGGATGATTTTGTATTCCTGCGCCACCGCAGTTAGTACTTACGTGTTTGGCAGGAAAATTACGCAACCAGTCGGTCATCCTAACACGCAGTTTGCAAGAGCACAACTGAACGGTGCGGGGAGAGCCAGTAAGGTGTCTTCCAAATCGTGAAGTAACAAGTAATGAAGTATACAAAATGCGCCACCGGTATTGCTTTTTTTTGTAGGACAGTTTTAAAAGATGTTTTAAGAGCTGTTGTTTAATCTTAAATTACTCCATAAATATATATTAGTTGTGTTATTTAATGTATTTCTAAAAAACATTCCCTTTCAATGAAATTTATTTACCAAAAAAAATTAAATTAATAAAATATGTAAATAAACGCAGTTTGGACAGTACACCGGAATTAGATTTTAGGTCTTAGATATTTTTTTATTAAGAATCTATGTATTAAATACCTCTGAATACTTCACTATCATGTAGATCACTACTTAAACTACCTATATAAAATTATGCATAATTGTAGTTTACCTCCACACATTAATTTTCAACCTCGCCGTCTCAAAAATGCAGTTGGGAAATTCACCCATATGAAAGATTCTTCAGTTTTTAAAGGAAGCAGAGACTATTTCTAGGAACACGGTTGAAGGAAATTTCACTTCAAATAAAAGGAGTAAACTAAGGAATAAACTTCACTTCAAATAAATATACTATAACGTTATTATTTTGTAATATTTTGTACGTTCAAATGTATCTTTGATAAGTACTGGACTTTGAAATCTTCTTTTAACACGTACTGACTTATTTCACAAATTACGCTCACACGCTTCTATTCGCTTCTATTAGATTTTAGTTTATCAAATCATTAATATCTTGGTTATTGAATACTGAAGTCAATGGGCGACGGTCATTATACCATCTCATTTTAAGGTATTAATATCCGGATGACCGAGCTTTGCTCGGTTTTGTGTTGCTTAACAACGCCATTTACTGAAGTAGCTTTAGTATTGCTACTTGCCAATAGATGTCAGGAAGAGTATATTGTAGAAGTTTATCATTGCCTGAAAACACCGATAAAACGACATTTTCTAAAAATGAATCCTAGCTATATCGATTTATCGCCCCCGAAACCCCCTTTATACTAAATTTCTTGAAAATCGTTGGAGCCGATTCCGAGATTCCAATTATATATATATTTACAAGAATTGCTCGTTTAAAGGTATTAGATATTCTGTGGTATTATAGACACGACTACCTATAAAATCTATTACTATAATAAAACTCAAAGGGCACATTTTCTGTACATTAAATATTTTTTTAAAATTGGATGGATTGATGGATGGATGTCTGTTGTATGTCCGGGCATCACATGAAAACTCTTGAACGGATTTCGATGAAAATTGGTAAAGTTATTACTTATACTCCGGGTCATATTTTAGGATACATTTATCCCGGAAAATTAAAAGGTTTCCCTGAGAAACGGGATGAAAGGTTGTATGGAATATTTTTAAAACATCAACCAATTTGCTTCAAATTTTGCAAATAAGGTAAAACATAATTTCCGTATGCGCAGCTGCGGGCAACAGCTAGTGTAATAATAAGTATGTAGATCTAAAATACCTTCTCTTATTTATAGTCCGTCGGATAAATGCCCTATCTGATTTTTTAAAGTTCACAAAAATTCGATACTTCTTTACGTTTATCCGACAATCTATATGTAGTCCTAAGACTACATCTTAGGACTTCATGTAGTGGTATCAGAAAACGTTAATAAGACTGTAAACAAAGAATGCTTATGACTTATACGATAAAGGACGCTCGCGACGCTAAATTTTTCATGATAAAAGAGTCTTGAGGGATTGGTTCATGAGTGAGAATGACACGCATGTATTGTATTTTCTTGGGGCTCATTTTACCCGGACCGTTTTGTATAGAATCATTTATAAAACACAATATGATATAATATATATATTTGAACTAGTGGATATCTGGCGTGTTCCACTACGCAAAAAAAATCTGATGACAATGACGGATCCGTATTTTTGTGTTGACAGTCTGCAGACTTGACTTCAAGCCATTAGTGGTCCACTACAGGCCACGTGTCTCTCCTCTTGAGGAGGCCTAGAGCATACTCCACCACGCTGTGCCAGTGTGGATTGGTGGAGAGGTTAGTGGCCAACCCGAGTGTCGGAAGTTTTCAAACCATCCGAGGGCCTCCGACATGGCTTAACGACTGTTATTTTATGATAATAATCGGGGCCGACGGCTTTACGTGCCCTCCGAAGCACGGAAACACTCAAGTATTTTTTGCCACTAGCAGTCACCCATCCAACTACCGACCGCCCGCTGTTGCTTAACTTTGTCGATCACTTAAGATCGACGCAAGCCGCAGGGCTATGAGCGCTTCATCTTCACTTATTATCTTCAAATTGTTGTATGGGAAAAGTGGAAAATCAATTTTATCAATGGACTGAATGTACCTAATGCATTCTTTTAGTGGTCTCAAACCACCTTCGGAATGAAATCATATGAAATTATTTTGAGGAATATCGGTTGGATGGTTTAGAGTCTATAAAGGACATCCGTATATATTGTAAAATATCTTTTATCCGTACAAACATTTTTAGTGTTTTATATGTATAGATTTGATTAGCTAATTATTTTATACCGTTAAATCGATTTACGAAAACATCAAAACACCTATCAGCCTGTGATGACTATCAGTGATACGAGTAGTACGCTGACAAACCTTCGACATTAGTGGCACAAATATAAACATCATTGTACAAAATAATTAAAAAATGTCCTCGTGTATTTCCCCAGAGATCACGGATAGATTTAAGGCCTGTAACAAACAGGGCCGTTGTGACCAGCGTTAATAATGATATAGGTATTATATCCGCGTTAAACAATGTCTACAGCAGTACGCTTTCATGATGTTCTATAATCTGAGTTCATGATCCATGCACTAAAATGCATTACTGTAGAGAATGAAACAACCGATTTGTGCAGTTATATCTGTATTTAAATTATAAAAGTAATTTAACATGGATGAAACACGGTTTGCAGCGCGAGAGCAGAAAAGACAGGAAGGAAGGAGCGAACCACAGAACATACAAATCTACATGACGTTTTTAAACATTATTTTACATTGTTGAGTCTACACCAGGCGAAGGGTTTCTAACATTCAGCCAACAATTACAATGAAATGTGTAACCGTTCACGGTCACCGTTGCTTCTCCACTTATTGATATTCTTTTATTGAGACATGGAATACATATAATTTTATCACTCACAACTCCTGTGGCCGAAGCCCCCTTGGCTGGCCACGCTCCCGATGAACCACCAGCTGTGCTGCCTTCGCCTTGAAGATCTTCCTCCTGAGCTGCAGGGCTCCGCTTTCACTGCAGAGCTTCGCCTCGGTGGTCCGCCCGTACAACGTCCGCCTGAGTTGTAGGGCTTCGCCTTCGCTTTGGTGATCTGCCCTTACAACGGCCGAATGAGTTATAGGGTTCCACTGGATCAGCCTCTGCTTGAGCACCGGGGACTCCTTGGATCTTCTGTGTCACACTTTGCACACACTCAGCTGACTTCACTATCCGGCTCGAAGGACCATGTTATTGGACAGACGGCTACCAAACGGTAAGTAGTTACCGTCACTCATTGACGTCAATACCAACAAAGGCTTCACTAAAGTGAATTCTCTTACTATTACGACGGCATAGAAATTAATTATTTAAATTGTAATAAATGCGAGAGAGAGTACTGCCTTAAATACCGCATGGTTTTTATAATAATGTGGAAATACTATGTCTCAAATTAAGCATGAATATAAAGGTCAAATAAAGCTTGGAAAATTAAAAATATTTTAAATGAATTGTAAGTGTAAGAAAAAAATCTTAAACGATAACATTTTACAGATATTTCTCATTGCATAGATTTGTAATAATTAAAAAACCGCAATGCGTTATTAACGATTACAATACCTGTATGAGACGAGCCTTAATCAAACATCCTGTATAAAGTTCAAGGCAGAACGAGGTTATTGCCCTCAATAACTAACGAATGAGCACGCAGCGCCGCGCCGCAATAAACGAGCCGACCAATCAGCGTCGAGCGAACATCGCCATCATTGGCTGTTATCACAAAGCGAGAAGTTTGGCTCGCTCGGGGCGCATAAATGGTGTTGTATTAGTGTTATTTCCTTTTGTACGCTGAAAAGGTTTTCACGCGTAATTCATAAAGCCGAGCGAATTGATTGATCACGGTTTTATACCGTTTTATCTTGATAACGCCCGTGTATGCTTTCTATCTGGAAGCTGAAAAATTATGCTGTTATTGGAATATCTGGTAGAATTCTAGGCTTTTCAGACAAGAGATCATGAAATAGGTGCTCAGGTTTTACATAACGTTAGGGATAACGGCCAGCTACACTAAAATATTACAAATTATAGTTACACAATTTTGCATTTAAATAAAACTACAAATATTTTGGACCATTCTAACATATGCTACATACATATTTAGTGACGTTTTTGTAAACGGAACTAAGTGTAAATTTTTAAGAGCGTGTTAGATTCGAACTTGTACTCTTTTATCTGAGATATTTCACGCTATTAAGCTATACCTATAAGGGCTTGTTGCACAATCTTCAAGTAGAGTCCTGAATAGGCTATTCGCCGGTTAAAGTGACATTTTACATACACGAAATGTCAACTTAACCAACGAATAGCTTACTTCGGACTTACTTGAAGATTGTGCAACAAGCCCTAAATAAAATAAAATGAATTTTTGTCATAAATAATAAATACCAACATTCAATTTTATTAAGACATTATTTAAATTATACCTGATATTCCGCTTTTGCAATAAGTAATTATAATATATGAATATTTTTCGAAACATGAATCATGTGACGCCCGAAAAAAAAAGAATAGCTATTTTTTTGACAAGTGCTATTTGTAAACTTAAGGCGCAAGTTTTCGTGAGCGTGGTAACTCGTAGTAAACGTACAAGCAAATGGTGCAACAGACTCCCTAAAGTAATTTCAAGTCGACCCGGCATTACCCAGGGTCACTGGTAAGTTCCGGGAGGTAACAAGGCCTCCCGCTGACCTTGACCTGGGAAAGATTTTCTTTTTAGTTTTCCTCAGCTGCCATTTCTATTCTAGCAAAACTTCTTTAGTCCGGATGACGTTTTTCTTTTTAATGATATTTAAATGTGAATTTTTAGTTTATCTATATATATAAAACACAAAAATGTTTGTACGGATGTCCTTTATAGATTCTGAAACCATCCAACCGATATGCCTCAAAATGATTTCATTTGAAAGCAACAATCCGAAGGTAGATTGAGACCTCTGAAATAATGCATTAGGTATATTCGATCTATTGATAAAGTCGATTTTCCACTTTTCCCACAGAACAATTTGAAGATAACATGTAAAGATTGCGCATCAACGTCAACGTCAACACAAAACACTGATCTGTCATTCTCATCAGAAACATTTTAGCGCAGTAGAACACGCTGGGTAGATATACACTAGTTGTTTTTCTAAGAACAAAAATATAACTGGATTCAGACGACATATAAGCAAACGAGTTATCTCATTGTGTCTGGTCAATAACAACCATGGACGCTACCAACACCAAATGTGGGAAGGTTGTAGGTAGCCAGGTAGGTTTCACAAGAAGATAATAATTATACACAATAATTATAATCATTAAAAATAATATTAATAAGATAATCCTTACGCAAATCCCTTCTAATCTTATCACAGCTATGAAGTTCCATCTTGAAGTAATCAGACCATGTATAACATTAAATACTATAATAGTATAGTGAGAATATAACGTGATGGATCTTTTGATTCATCTCAATATCTTCATCTCAAACTTTATTGAGATGAAGATAATATAATATGTAGCCCAGTTAACATACTAGCATTACAATCGATTACCAACGTTGTTGCTGTTCTGTGCCAAAAATATCTCCAAAATTCAAATTTGGAATTTAAAAAATGTAACAATACAAATAAAATAGTAAATAGGTTATTATAATATTAATATTTTATTACTTCATTATTTTATGCACCATTATTTTATCCATATTTTTGCATTTTGGGCATTGAACATAATCATATCTTTATATACGTTTGTAGTTAAAAAGGAATGTGGAACTAGATTGTGATGACTAAAGGAAGGAATACATATATCCAATTATAATTTGGGAATAAGGATAAGTTGTTTAACTATACGGGAAAGTCTCAGTTCGCGCAAACCCGATTTCAAATATGAAAGAGCACTACAGTCAGACGAAGTGCCATTATAATTTTGTTAGCCTCCGATCTGGGTCGATACCCCAAATAGCCTACAATTTGGTTAGCAAAGCTGTTAGGCTTATAAGGCTTCGCGTATAGGTTATCCAAATCCTATGCCTATGTTTAGCAGCTAAAAATAATAGACGTTTATAAGCTGGTCTAGGCTTCAAGGGGCATAGACTAAAAATAGATACTAAATGTAGCTACAACAGAAATCAAGAATTAAAATGAGTTACAGGATAAAAATGTATCAAAAAAGTCTTATCGCTACATAGCGATCTCTTTCAGGCAATATATTGTGAAAGAGGAAAAATTAGATTTACGGAATAACAACTTTTTTTCCTATCTCTAAAGAAGAAAACTGGATTGACAGAAAAAAGTTTTTTACTTAGCCCAATTTCATTACAGAGATTTTTACACGATAAAACACTAATTAAAAAGCTAATTTGTTGGGATCTATTAAGGAGTTTAATCTCTAAGTCCAGATCAACCTTTCTAGTACGTAAATACTTACGAAATGTATTAGTAGAGTCATAGTGCGTCCTCAAAAATGGAAGAGTCATAGCATTGTTAGTTTAATTGGGAGTAATAGGTTCCAATCCTTCCACAAGCCAACTTCTTCTATGTTAGCAGCTATGTTTTGTACCCAGGTTAATCAAATTTCTTTGAGTTATTAACTAGCTACCGCCCTTATTTAGCTTTATGTATTGGGTTAGGGAATCAACATTACTATCGAATAATACACCACGACAGCTAAGTGTGTATTCGCAGACTCACACACACGTCTTTGAAAAGTTTTCACGTGGCATTGACGAACAATAACTGTCCAAATTGAATTAAATTGTTAATATAAAAATCACAAACCTAAAAACTTTGAAGTATAATGTCATAGAACAGACATCTCGAACAAAATGTGTGTCCCGCCCGGGAGGTTCTATTTTCAAAATTGAGCTCAGGTTCTCCTTTCAAAATCGAACGAATCCATTGAAGATTGAAGCCACGTGGCGCCAATGCATTGGGACATACATGGTGTTCGGGGTGTCTGTTATGTATGCTAGTAATAGTACTTCAATGCCTAATAACAATCATTTTCTGTCACATAACTGTCCCGGGAACCAAACGCGGAAATCTGTCACTCACAAGTTTATATTAGGCTTAAAAACTCGTTTGTAGGAAAAAATTGCATTAATAAGGAGTAAATATCATGAATTTTATGTGCAATATGGACTGGGACCATTCTTATTGGCGGAACCGTCATTGTGTGTACACAATGGGCTGAAATATTACGAAGGGAAATTGCATTTTATAAGCCGAGCCTTGCCTTTCTCTGCCTAGAAATATGTACGATATCCGGACCTGATAAAATTCAACGCAATACTATGATATTTCTACCCATTGTTAGTATTTTTTTAAATTATTTACGGAATTTTAATTCTCGTACTGCATTTTTTCGTTGTGTTAGGGAGGAAGGTACCACGTACGAGTATGTCTTAACCATATGTATATGTTAACCGCGGATTGTTGCAAAGTAGACTAATACTAACTTTATAATAACTTACATTGTATAAAAATACTAAAAGGAAAAAAGGTAAGGATTCTAAAGTAAGTTTTCGGGCTTTTGATCGAATGTTTACGGCTGTAGTGCTTAAAAATAAATAAATAAATAATGTGTCAGACTCATAGTCCCACAATAGGATTTCCTGGGAATCGAACCCAGGACCCGGCATGATAACCATTGGACCCCACGGGTCGTCAATGTCGGGTTCTTAGTTATTATAAGATACATCTATTCAATAGACTAGGCGTTTTCTACTTAGCGGATCTGAAGATCTGAAGGTCTTCTTTTACCAGATAACTAACCAGATAACTATAGTTAGTAATCTGGTTTAGGAAACCTATTACCTTCACAATTAGTTACTATTTATACTTGTTATTCATATTAACAGGCATCTTATACATTTAGATTTTACTGCTATTTATCATAAGAAGTTTTGGTTTCTGAGTTTTACAAATTAAGTACATCAAAATTACATATTAAGACTCTACTTAATTAATTTTACAATACATTATTGCAATAGCTACAAAATACGAGTAGGCAGATATTAGGCTAATGTCTCTTGATAGGTTTATCTCATTTTCATGGTTTCCACGCAGATAATATTTATAGTTTGGTTAAACAATTTTAATAAATGCAATATTCAAGTTGAAATAAAATTTTTATCAATCAAAACCGCACTACAAATGATTAAGTACTGTCTGTAGAAACATTTACAGAGATAAAGAATCATAATAATTCAATTAGGTGCACAGTTTCCTTACAATTTTATCAAAGTTATAATTGTCTAATAAATCAATAAGATCTGTGATTCAATTCTAGTGAGATATAAGTTAAAATAACGTCAGAACTAATTAACCAGGTTTGAAATCATTTTCAACTAGTTTTTGCTATAAAAAGACTTGTAAAACCATTCAAAAGCTGTAAAGTTGTTTATAGAACTGAGGCGCCTCGCTCCTCCGGGGGATAAATGGCAATTCCAACACTCAGCTGAACTCGGTAAAAGAACAGAAGCTAAATGCATTTTTTATATTTCAATTGAGTTTTAGCTTTACTCCTAATAAAGGTCTGTTGCAGGCTTGATAACTGAGGAGGCTTAGAAAATGATTATGATTATTGAGTTGCATTTGCTTAACGCATTACGATTTTTCACCGCGCGATTTTTTTTTTCTGACGATTTTTAAATCGCGGCAGTTTCATACAATTTCCATATATCACAGAATTTTGCGGAAAAAATCGCGCGGTGAAAAATCGTAATGCGTGTTAAGCCTAAAATGGGAAAAGCAATAAATGTTATGGAGCAACGCGTTTGCTGCGTACTTTACGTTGGCGATCCTTAAAATAAATAAATGATGTACCTGCAATCTGCATTAACGGTAAGTGAAGAGGTTGTTGAATAACTTGTAGGGTTTTGAATTAAAACGTTTAAGGGGTTCGAAAGTATCCCATTCTTAGGTCCAAGTGCAAGTCTTTATACTATATAAGCTTATGGCCAACAGCCTCAATATATTTAATTATACTGCTAATGTAAGTTATTTGCTAGTATTGTACGAAGCTATTGCGAGACGGCAGTCGGTAACGAAGTGCTTTTTATTTCAGAATCCCTGTTTTGTTTGCCAATTCTATCGTGTGCCAACTTTGCCAGAGTGGTGATCTATGGTCGAAACCTCATTAAGAGAGAAGACCAGAGTCTAGTAGTGGGCGTGATGAATAGCTTCAACTCATTAATACCCAACTTACTGAGCATGAGCTTCTCCTTTTGAGGAGGCTTAGAGCATAGTCCACCTACAGTTTCGGATTTGTGGAGGGGTTAGTGGCCAACCCAGGCAACGGATATTTTCACTCTACCCGAAGGCCACCAACATGGCTTAACGTTATCTTACGGTAACAACTGGGACCGATGGCATGACGTGCCCTCTGAAACACGGTAGCACTCAAGAAAGCCACTAGCGGTCACCCGTGGGTCACCCATTCAACTCTCAACTATGATGAAGATGACGAATGATAAATGACGAAGTAGTTGTTTACAGGTAACAAACATGAAAAACAACATAAATAAATTGAGAAACTTCTCTATTCTTTGAAGTAGGTTCTAAAGATGAAGTGCTTTCGCTCTTTTAGGTCTTACCTATATGTTTTTTTTTTATGGAATTAGCCGGCAAACGAGCTGACGATCTACCTCAGGACATCAGCAACACCAAAGGCATCATTGATGCGTTACCGGCCAAGAAAGAAAGAAGAAAAAGAAAGAAATAACTGGCTCTCAAGCCCCCAACCGGAACACGACGAGTCGTTTGGCGGCTGACTCATGCTCAAGAGTGGCAGCTATCCAGGCGAACTCCATGGAGAAATAATAATAGCAATAATGATGTTAATTAACAATTAAAATCAATATTACCAATATAATCCCTTGAGGGGCCCTACGACTAGCGGGTCGCATTTAGTCGCCTTTTACGACACCCATCCGGCGTGGGATTAGGGTTAGTATTCTAAGGCGCCCCAATACAGCTGAACCCTCGTGATGTTCGAAGTTTTCTTTGACCAACAATAACAAAGCATTAGAGTCAGGGGTTTGCTCGAATTATTACAAAGTTTGTGTACATTACCGCCATCGCGCCAGGCCGTAAACGTAACTTTGTGGACGTGAGTTTAGCTTAAAGGTTAAAATCGCCAGTAAACGCTTAATAAATTCACTTTAGTATTACGATTTACGACCCAAATAATATTTTCATAGAATAGAAAGTTAAGTTTGTTAGAGTGGAGAGTTTGAGCTAAAAGTAGACAATGTTAAGTAACAAAAAAGTAATGGTTTCAATGTGAATAGGTAAATAGGTAACCTCTTAGTCTTAGGTAGTTCTTATTAGTCGAATTATGTTTAGTAAGTTCAGAAGTTTTCCGGGAACAAATGAAAATGTACCTACATACATACTGGCTGAAATCAAAACCCTCATTTACTTTTTGATAAACACCATGTTTCTCCATTTAGCAGAATTCTCCACCAAGTTAAATTTATTAATTAAATAACAACATAATATTTACACTATATAAAATAAAAGTAAATACTTAAAAGTAAAAGTAAAATTAATTAAAATAAATGTATATAACTAGGCCCCTGCGGCGCAGTAAGTATCAAGTTAGATTCTCAAGGCAGGGTGTCGTGCAGAAAACGATGCGCAACTATGCCTAACTTGAGCAGGGAAATTATTTTATGATAATATTCATTATCAACATACATTCACAATATTCTATCGAGATATCGAATACGTTAATAAAACTAGGAATAGATATTTAAAACTATAAATTTATTAAAAATTATTTTATTTATAGGCCATATCAACCACGTCAGTTAGACCCTCCTACGGAAGACCCAGCTGACAGATGCATTTTTCTAAGCAAACCAAAGAACATTATTCAAAATTTGGAACGAGACTAAATCTGCTGGCCAAGGAATATCGCACGAAGTATTTCACCTCGTTACAATCGCATTATTTAACAACTGACCTTCTACAACACCAACAGGTATTTCATCAAAAGAATGACCGTAATAAAAAGCTGTATAGCCTAAAGCTTTGTCATCAAAAAGCTTTCGCTCGTCAAAGCTAGACCTTCTGCAAATAACTGGCCGTTAATCACATAATACCCGTGGAACGAGGGAATAACCATTATAGTCGGATGCCTTTGTATTCGTGGAAGAGGCCTTATCAAAGCTACCCAGCTGGACTTGAATAGCCGAAAATGAGTTTTATATTTAAGCGCATTAGGATTACTTTTGTTTTTAAGTCAAATAGTTGCGTTTGCTTTTGCGTTTTGAATTGAAAGAATGTAGTTTTCATTCGTTTATTTGAAAAAATGTAGATCATACGTATGTATATACGTAGATTATGATTTGGATTGCTACTAGTAGGTAAACTGAATGTTGAAGTTTTATTTTATTATTTTTATTTTATTTAATAGGTTTAACAACAGTTTTACAATGAGTAAATCTATACATAACAAAAACAGCGTCTTAAGCTACATGTAAAACCAATAACAGGTAAACACAGCATACACAAAGTTTTAAAACGTACATCTGGGGGCACGGCAGTGCCCCCGCCAAGTCGAGCAAAAAAAAGCGGCACGGCCGTAACATCCTTTTCTCGAAGCAGTTCAGGCCATTTTCGAACCCCTATAACTTCGTTGTGGATAAAGCTAGAAGCCTGAATTTTCAGTAACCAATCAGGCATTGTATAGACACGGTATATTTCAAATTTCAATCAATTTTAACCAGTACTTTAAGAATTATAACTAGTCAAAGTTTCTTAATTTTGTCACTCACTGACCGATCATCAAAACTCTCAGGCACTTCTAGCAGACATAGAAGCTTCAAATTTAAAACACAATTAGGGTTTAGTGTATAAATCAAGGAAAAACTAAAATATTTTGCAATTTCGGTCCAATTTTCTAGATACATTAACTGCATAATTAACTTTGTAATCTCATATAAATGTAAAAGATTACAAAGTTACATTTGCAGTTAACGAAACAGTGTACCTATATTATGTATAACATAATGGAATAATAGGTGTAAATAGATACCTAGGTATATTATTATGTTCAAAGGAATGAAAAAGCAAGAATGGGACATGTCTTATTAAGTTTTACCAAAATCCCGCAAAATATTCACAATACACTTTACAATTTTTAGCCGTATTGGGGCGGCTTAGAATACTAACCCTAATCTCACGCCGGATGAGTGTCGTAAAAGGCAACAAAATCCAATCCACGGGTGGTAGGGCCCCTCGGAGGGATTGTATTACATTATTGTTTCCCCATGGGCACCGCCTGGATAGCAACCACCCTCCTTCTAGAGTCAACCGTGAAATGTTTTCTAACGGGTTTCGGTTGCAATGTCGGAGAGCCAGTCTTCTTCTTCTCTTCCTTTCCCCCCCGTCTTTTATACATTTTCCTTCCCATTCTTCGTCTGTCACCCGTCCTGGAGAGGTGTTACTTTGTAGGGTTCTCTTGGGTCCGTTAAAGTCATTAACAACTGTTCTCATGCGGTTGGGCATGATGGACTGACTCGGCGGCCAGGGAGAGCCAATGAAATGTTACCGTTGGTGCACGATTGTTGTAGGGGACCTGAACCCAGGTGACCCCGCCCTGGGAGGCTGTCCCGCCGCCAATGTTAAAAGCCCGACGATTGATTTTCTTGCCAGCTGGGGAGTCGGATGTGGGACGAGGACTTTAATCGTGGGTCGGATCGGGGGTCCTTCCTTCCGCCAAGCCAGTAACTTGCCGAGATAGTTTTTATGACTACACTTTGACTCGGGTAGAGCCGACAATGCACCACCCCTACTTTTCCATTTCTTCCCTGCAAATAATTCACTTCAAAAATGAGAAAGTCCAAAAAAGGTTAAAATCAGCGGCACCCCCTTCCACATTTCAAGTGAACTTTTGCAATATTACAGTCTTACAGTCAAACCTCAACGTTCATTATCACCTTGAAACGGACACTTGAAAGAGACATCCTACCTTCATTTTCCGGGATACATATTTGAACACAAATTTATACCACACGCCGGTGTCTGTCTATTTTCTCGAGACGATATTTGTTGTCAACGTCTCGACTTTCTTGAAGGAAGAGACCTGTCCACTATCTGCGTACACGTAGACCATGGCGGCCAAACGCGTGTCTACATTGGCAATACTCGACCCTCTACGAGCCCGTTCAAGGGGCGATCGACTATGTGCAAGAGCAGATCCCCTGTGCTGAAGTAGTGATCCTGGGAGACTTCAACGCCCATCATGTTGAATGGCTAGGATCACGTACAACGGACTACGCAGGAAAATCTGCTGTCAGTTGGTGTCCAGTCCAATATTGATAGCCATGCTGCTTCCATCTTGGACCTCCTGCTTACCTCACACCATAACGATTATGCTGTATCCGTCGAGGCACCGCTTGGTTCGTCTGATCACTGCCTCGTACGATCTTCGGTACGGTTGGCACGACCCGTTGACCGGCGACCTTGCGCGTCTCGCCGAGTCTGGTATTTCAGATCGGCGGACTGGGACGGTTTGCGGGAATTTTATTCATACCATTATTTACTTGAACATCAAGTTATATGGCTTTTATCATACTTATCTTGAGCTTGGGACAAAAACACGTTGCAACGTCGCGTTGTGAAAATATACGACGCTGCAACGTAAAAATTCACAATGCGACGTCACAACGTGCCACGGCGCATGGCGCAACGACGTCTTGGATATAGTGACGCAGTTAATCTCGAAAATGGAACGCACTAGACTATTCTCCTCCTATTGGTATTAAGATGCATGCAATTACAAACGCTTAAACGCTTATACGTTCATACCCCCGCAGTAGGTTTTTACCTGCGTCGCGGGCGGCATGGACGATATATAATAATAACACATCACAATAATATCCATGACCCGAGTACAAATATTTATTTGTAATATAAATATATGCCTCAGCCGGAAATCGAACCCGGGACCCCTTGCTTCGCACGCATGGTCGCTATCAACTAGGCTACAGAGTCGTCACATAATATACACATACACAAAATATACTGGATACATTTAGTGTCCATTTTTAACGGGACCAAAACTAGGACATTTTCCAGCATGAATAATCGAAAATTTATCATAATATCTTTATTTTCGCAAGGTTGTATTATAAAAATATGGATCATAAAATCTAGATATCGCAAATACGGCATTGCGTCACTTGTGTGCTACTTTAGAAAAGATAAGAAAAGATAAGAAGGTATAAGATTTACAAGACACTTAATAGTCCAGGTGCCTTACCATGAACTCTAATAAAACGTGACATGTTCAGGACAGGTCAGCTTGTAGCTAAAACCTGACAGGCGTGTATTTCGTACCATGAACGTTCACCTGATGGCCTGCAATGCCTCTACTTCTGTCCGGCATCTTAGTCTATGACCTGCGCGGTACAACGTAGTGTTTAAGTACTCTGTGCACGGTACAAAATTTGTTTTACTTAGTTCGGAAATAGAGCGTTTTATCGGTTTACCGGTTTTCAAATCAATGCGTAATATTGATGATTTTAAAAATTTAAAATAACAATCTCAATCTAAGATTTTGAGATTTGTTATAGAAACTTAACGGTCGTTATTTATTAAACTTAAAAACCGTTCGTTCTCTAAGATTACCAAAAAAAATTATCGCTATGTGATGCCTTCATTTTTGAACGTAATCTTACAACACTTGACACTTGACACAGTGACATGTCCAAATGTCTAATAAAATGTGTGATTTAGGAGCGATAATTTAAAATTGTTAAGTGCAATTTTGAATTTTTTAACGTATTTTCAAAGAAATTAAAGATATTTATTTTGTGATGGTGGTGCATTTTCATTTTCATGAATGCCTGTAGGTCATGTACAAGTCGATGCGGATATTTACCTACTGTGATAATATGTAATTTATGTTGAATTGGGTTGGAGATGGGAACTTGAGTAAGAAAGTTGTTGAAGCCGTGTCAGTGTACGGCTACATCAGAAGTAAATGCGTTCGATGACGAGCACCCAGCGATCAAAGGGGTCCACTGGAGACATGAGGGCGGAGGCACTCGAGGACGAGCGCACGTCAGGATAGCCGTGCCGGCGAGCGACCTCTTTGGTTCTACAACGATCGATTGATACAGATGCTGATGATGTCATACGAGAAGAGTTATGAAGAAAAACTAAATATTTAGAATATGGAATATGTCACTTTATTTAGAACATTATACCTAATACGTACATAGGATATTCTAATTCTATCATTGATCACGGAGTAGTAGAGATTGTTATCGATGTAAACGTTAGGATAACTGAAAATATATTTATCTTGGTGCAAAGCAAACGGAATATTATTGAATAACCATTATCATATAATACCTTTTCTTCCACATTTATAAAAATATATGGTATATGTTTATAAAAATATACTATAGTAATATAAATAATAATTAGACCTTTTTATTTCTTAAATAGAAAATTCAATTTACAATTTCATAACGACTAAAAAGCATGCAATGCAATCTATATTCTATTTATACAAATAATAAAACTGAAGAATCTATCTGTGATTTCGAAATAAATGATTTAAATAAATAAAAAGTCTTCAACTTAAAGTTTTTGGGGTTCGTTAATCCTTTCCTTTATCTTAATTCTTGACTAAATTTAATTCAATAATCATTATTAGTTATATATTTCTTTGTTTATATTCCTTTTTTATATTATACTCTCTTTGTAGAGTAAAGGCTCCTCCATTTTTCTCCACATAATTCTGTCACTCGCTTTATCAGTCCATTCTTTTCCCGCTGCTTACAAAATTTCATCGAGCCATCTCTCCGCCGCGGCCGCCCGGCCGTTCTGCCTCTGGTTCTCTTGCCTATAGCTGCCTTCCATGATGTAATCTTTTTGAATGTGGTCTATAGTTGAATACGTACTTATAAATCCTGCTTGCTCTATTGGACGATGCTCTTCGGTGTATTTAGCAAGGCGTTTCTCGAGACAACAACAACAAACAACAGCTGAAAACAGCTTGTAGAGATTAGATTGTAGGCAAGGCAGATTGGTCGATAGCTAATATTTACCAAATACCTAATGTTCTTCAATATCATAAATTTATATTCAAACTGTTTTATATAACAATAACTTACGAAAAAAAAGAACGTATAAAGAAATTATAAACGAAACAGCTAAAACAGGACACTTAAAGTTACTTTCGGTAGGCTGTAATATTTTGACGTTGACATAGGCCGCTTTCCGACATCAATACGTCAACAATCGCTTCATGGTACACAAATAGCAGGGCAGAAGAAGATTATAGAAGTCACGTGACCGCTGTCCTGTTACGGTCACGTGATCACTGGCTGACCTGTGCTTTAGCTAGGTCATGGTAGGATATAGCAGGACAGCTCAATTATTGGCTAATATTGGCCTGTTTTAAGATGTCATGGTAAGCCCCCAGACAACTAGGTCAAAATATCGGCATTAGAACTGAGACGATTGTGGCGGTAAACCACGTGAAAACTTAAATTATTATAACGTCCAAAGCAAGTTACTAATACTAGAGTATAGTCAGTTCTAAAGTTGACCATTATTAGCACTGTTTTTAAAAATCAATTTTGAATAAAATTTTCCGTTTTATCTTCTTTTATTTCCATTTTATGTTCCGTTTTAGGAGTATTTTATGTTCGCAGTAAGTCGAAACATAATATACAGACAAAATCTCCAACGTTCTTAAGAGCTTTAAAAGTTTTTCAACTACATACTTAATCGATCTGGGAGCACGGTCGTGCCCCCGCCAAGACTAGCCAAACGAAGCGCAAGGGCACCTACCACTTCTCAAAGCGCTTCGTCGTTTTTTGAACCCTCGTAAATTAGGTTTGGATTATACTAAATAAACAAAATTCGCGGGATATGAACTTATAAAGTTTCAATTGCATAGCTTACACTTTGTATTTTATTGATATCTAAAAATAGCTAATTTCGTCACTAAAGATCATCAAAATTATTATCTACTTCCTGAAGTCCTAGAAAGCTGGTTATGTAAGCTACTATTAATACACAAACAACAGAGATATTCTAAAACTTGAAACCTTTAGCCCCTAACCCCTTTAATTAGGGGATGGAAATTTGTATGTAACTTCCGAAAATCTACACCTTAATCAAAATAAGCGGCTGGTTACTACAACAACTACTGTATAACAGAAAAGTAATGAACAGTGAATTTTCACCTTACGCCAATGTGACGGAAGCGAAACGGCCAAGCCACACATTTTGTTTAAGGTGTAGATTTTGTGAAGGCTTGTAGAGTTAGGGCGTGTAGAGTAAAGGCTCCACATGAGATCTGATAACTTTTAGATGTACAGCTACAGTATGACACCGCCTTGTATTTGACTGAGGAAAGAAAATATCGAGCTGGATTACGTAATTCCTGTATTTACAAGCTACCACGTCAAAAATCATGCTGTTTTTGTTTTTCTGTCCGGAAGTTACTGGCAGAAAACAACATGGTTTTTGACGTGGATGGGCGTGGTAGCTTGTAAATACAGGAATTACGTAATCCAGCACGGAGTTTTTCTTCCTCAGTCAAATACAAGGCGGTGTCTTATCTACCTTCTCGCCTTGGCAACATTTTACATGAAAATGTGTTTGGTGGGATTTCGTTGACCGCTCTCTCAGTGGAAGTTTTAAAAGAAACTGGGTAAAGTTTTATTCGAAATACATTATTATGTTTATAGCAAACATACATAAGAAATCCAAGGTCATTCAATTTGTTTTTCTTTTTTATAAGATTCACAATAAAAATGTTTTCAATTCGCCTTTGATATAATTATTGTCCACTTTGGTCTGCAAGCTTCTTAACCACTCTTTAATTTGGTCACCGAAAAAATATAATTACTTTTGCGTGTTCGGGATTCCAACTCAGACCAGAAGAACAAACAACAACAAATTTTAACTATCACCCAGGGTTGACTGGTGGAGAATGCCATATGAGGCATTAAGTCCGCCCATTGTGATATAGTTTTTTAGGTTAACAATAAAGAGTGAAATAAATAAATAAACAACGTTCTTACTGATAAGAAGAAGTTGGAAACTTCATACTCCTAATAATCCTGAGGTTTCTGTTCACTTTTTTGGCTTAATAGGTTGTCTGGAAGAGATTGCTATTTAAGTAATAAGACCTATTGTACTAGTTCCTGTATAATAAAATGTATTTGGATATAATTTTGGTGTACAATAAAGAGGATTTTGTTGTTGTTGTTTCTAAAATCCAGCAACCTTAAATACAGCACACACTTTACCCCGCATGCTCCCTTGTGCGCGAGATTCAAATGCGGTGTAAGGCTTCCAAATTTCACAGCTTTACCATCCAAGACTTCATTGCCACTTGAAATTCGGTTTCAAGCTTTCAGTGTTTGTCAAGCATAACGGTTTTTATCATAACTAACCTTATCAACGGGCATGGAGGGGCACGCGCGGCACAGGTTCCAGAATGAGCCAATCATCTGGGGGCTGCCTCTCGGCTGGGTCTACGCGATCCAACTGTATGCCCTCGCGGGGTGAAGCATGTGATGCTGCTGAAAGGGAGACAAACTAGTTAACATATATTACAATCAATGAACTAATATACTAACGTACACTTAGTTAGGGGTACCCGACAGTACGGTGGGTGAAATCAATTAGTCAAAGTCAAAGTCAAAATATTTTATTCATATAGGTATCACTGATACACTTATGCACGTCATTTTTTGGCTTTTCGGAAGGTGCTTTGTCGTGGAGGAGAAGAAAAGCCTAAAGAAACTCCTCAGCTCATCTTTTAAAAAAATATTACAAAAAAAGATAATAATACAAAAGTATTTACTATTCTGAGCGGAACTGGTTGCAGAGCTGATCATTTCCATGCGTCTTTGTCATTTAAATACTCGTCTACACTACAATATCCCTTGCCTAAATTAGATAATAAAATAAAAAAACGCGACACACTAATACCCCCACACTAGGATTCCCTGTGTCGTTGGTACCATAGACAACACACAGAGACAAAAACACACACACACAGACTGAGAACAGAATCTTAAACTTATCGAACATAGGACCTTTGGCACAGCGTGGCGGTCCGGCGTGGTAACTATTCCGCCAGGATGGTCGAATATTCGGTTGGTAGTTGGAGAGGTCACCGCTGTGGCAAAAAAAATCTTAACTAATTCTATTCTTCGTTTGGAGGGCACGTAGACGTCAAACTGCCGTAATACATATGTAGATTATCGTAATATAACAGTCGTTAAGCTATGTCGGAGGTAGGGATTGCACTCCCGCAAAACGGGATCACGCATTCCCGCGGGATCCCGCTGCTTTTATTAATCTGCTGGATCCTGCACCTTCAAAGCGCGGATCCGCGGATCCGCGGATCCCGCAAATTAAAACTTTGGCGCTAAAACTTTCGCGTAAATCGCGAGTAGCACGAGCGTAGAAGCCAGTAAAACTAAACAGTAGGTACTATTAAATTATGCCAAACATTTAAAGATGAATATAACATAACAGATTACTAATTGGCTTCAACCCATTAATGGCCCACTACTGGGTACGGGTCTCTCCTCTTGAGGAGGCCTAGAGCATACTCCACCACGCTGCTCCAGTTCGGATTGGTGGAGGGGTTAGTGGCCAACCCGAATGTCGGAAGTTTTCAAACCGCCCGAGGGCTTCCGACATGGCTTAACGACTGTTATCATATGATAAAAACCGGGACCGACGGCTTTACGTGCCCTCCGAAGCACGGAAACGCTCAAGAATTTTTTGCCACTAGCGGTCACCCATCCAACTACCGACCGCGCCCGTTGTTGCTTAACTTTGTCGATCACTTAGAATCGACGCAAGCCGCAGGGCTATGAGCGATTACTAATTACTTATACTTAATTAATAAAAAAGAAATAATTTATGTTGCTTAATGTAAGAAATGTTTAATAAAAGTTGATTTTTACACAAAAATCTGAAGTTTAGATTTTATAACAACAATTTCAAAGTTGCGGGATTACTCAATCCCGCGCGGGATTGAGTAATCCCGCATATCAATCCCGCGGGATTGAATGAGCTGCGGGATTGCAATCCCTAGTCGGAGGCCTTCGGGTAGCATGCTAACTATACGGGCATTTTCGCCAAAAAGTGTCCCATGACGGCTCACATTTTTTGTTTTCCTATAAAATAGTATTAAGTTTTTTGACTATTAACTCATTCATTTGTTTGTTTGTACGCGCTAAACTCAAGGACTGGCAGTCGGATTTCAAGATTCTTTTTGTGCATTTTACTTTCATTAGGGAGCACACTGGAGGAACATGGCGGAGTTTGGTGCAGGTCAGGTGTCATTTAACAGACTTCCTGCAGTGGCCCGCTAATTGTTAAAGCCATATAAAACATTAGAACAATAGCCGAGGTTTTAATTAAGCTCGCGGCCTTGACTGCATTGTGAGAATGTTGGACTTTTCAGTTTTTTCAGAACGGCATATAGTTTTGTGTCATTTTTCCTCGCTTTTCAGTTATGTTTATGTTTCTAAATGGCCAAAACAATGGAATTTGAAATAGAAACGGAGTAGTTTTTATCTCTACTAATATTATAAAGAGGAAAGATTTGATTGTCTGTTTGCATTGAATAGGCTCCGAAACTACCGAACCGATTAGAAAAATTCTTTCACTGTTGGGAAGCTACACCTATCGGCGGATGACATAGGCTATATTATATTTTCAAAAAAATTTGGGATCCTTAATAAAACTCCAATAATGTAACCCAAGGTGTAAAAAAAATAAGAAAACCGAAGCAAAGCGAGGGCGCTTACTTGTATATAATAAAAAGTTAAATAAAAAAAATTTACAAGTTAAGAAGAACATTTTCAGGGGCTATTGCAAATGTATATTAATTATATTAGCCAAATCCTACTTTGATGATTACAAAGAAATGTAAGGTGTGCAATACAAGCTGTATTTCATAAACATATTATATAATATTTCATTATGTATTTCTTTTTATACTGACCTATTATTTCTTAATTTTTTGGTAAGGTAAAGTTACTTAAAAAAATGTTAAATAAAAAAGCTTGTATAACCACTAAGAATGGTTAATGTTATCTAATACTCTACTATACCTACATTATCTTTCCTGTACAATCTGTACATCTACAAGTTTTTTTTTAAATAATGGCTTAAAACTATAAACGTAAAACAAAAAGCAGGGTTTACACTAATTAAAGAATTATGAAACAAAACATTTTAATTGTTAAGTAACTTCTCAAGATTTTTCATTCGTTTCAGAATTCGCAATATTAAGCTAGAGTTGATTAAAAGAATAATAACTAGGGAAATTAGCACTTTCCAAAGTGATTTCTCTCCAGGCGGTCTATTTTATGAACTCTTAATTCCAGCCAAGTTCCAGTGTAAACGTCAAATTCGTGTTACGAAAGCGGTCACGTGACACTTTTTAGCCAATCATAAGTCGTTTAAAGCCCGAGAAATGAATTACTTGGAACCATTCAGTTTTATAAAAGTTCATAATAGGCCCGCAGTTTGCTGAATTCACTAAATGTTCGTTAATCTTGTTAGCCATTCAGTTTTCAACAAGCTAACAGTTTTGTAATGAAATAGATCTTGAATTAATTATTATATTGAACATTTGGGAACGATTATAATATGTCTAAATATTAGTAAGTTCATTGTTCAAATCGCTCTGAGATATTATGGTGATTTCTTAAAAAAGGCTCACTTTATTTTTGTTTAGTAACAATACAATACAATACAATACTAACTTAACTATGCTAACGTAACTTGGCTATGAACCAAATTTTGTTAAATATAGTCTGAGGTAATTGTATAGAGATATCGGCAATACCCTACATAATATATGCTATAACTTCATTCAGTAAAATTAAATTGCACAGAAAAACATTGTGACGTGAGCCCAAAATAAATAAATCATTTATATATTTTGAAATCATATTAACATAGGCTAGAAAAAGACTCAGGACCTGTTTTTTTTACTTAAAATTGTTGGTCTTTAAATGTTGTTATATCTGAAAACTAGAGCTTAATTATTATAGCCTCAGATTGTTAAGAGTTCTGAGGTCAACCCTATTAGAAAAAGTGCAATTTAGATGTAAGATTTCTTGTGCTATTTATAAACATATTAATATAAATATAAAATAAATAAATAAAATAAAATATTCTTTATTGCCACACAATACACAATTAACTAAAAATTTAAATCTAAGATACATAGGTTAACTTACTACTACTACAAATATATTACAAATATAATCTACTACAAATATATTCACCCAAATATCAAATGTTTTTATGAATTGTGACATCGCCGCAAAATATTATAAACTTGTTTGCTACTGAAAAATTATTGGCTGTGTGAGATAGCCATCAATGTGTCTGCAGTCTCAAAACTAGTGAAGGCAGAATCGAATTCGTTTTCCGAGGGCAGTTACTGTAATGTCTGAAAGTCAAAGACAATTTTCATTTTGGTATTTGTAAATAGTTAAGAACTTAAGATCGATTAAGAACTTAAGATGCGGCGATGGGGGAAAGTAGTAAATTTT
This sequence comes from Thymelicus lineola, assembly GCA_963932265.1. Taxonomy (NCBI): domain Eukaryota; kingdom Metazoa; phylum Arthropoda; class Insecta; order Lepidoptera; family Hesperiidae; genus Thymelicus; species Thymelicus lineola. The sequence continues at coordinate 4,917,539 of OZ010707.1, read as the reverse complement.
CGTGCATTTTCTTTTATAAACGTTTAATCTTCGTTTTTTGATATTTGTCAAAAATTGCTGCATAAACCAGAAGACGTTTTATGTAGTTTTAATGAAACTGTAATGAACTTTACGGTACATAGTAACGGCAACATTTTTATCAATTGTTAGAGAAAATACAGACAAACAATGAAGCTAACGGGGTTTTGTTATTTCATCGGGTTTAGAGAACTCTAAAGAATTGTATATTTTACGTAGGTATTTGTATGTATGTATGTATGTATATAATTTACTTTATTAACCGCCTTTCGTGCTTTTCTATTTTGTCCAATGGTTAGCTGGTAGAGAATGCATTAAGCATTAAGCTCGCCATTTATACCATAATATTTCTATTGTGGTCAATAAAGGTTAAATAAATAAATAAAGTACAAATGCGTTATGGTGAGTACGAGTTGCATTTGATTTCTACTAAAAATAACTTAGAACATTCTCGATTAAGTCATCTTTCAGACAAAAAAAACTAGATCAAAATCGGTTCATCATCCGTTTCGGAGCTACGATGCCACAGATAGACATACAGATTCACAGACGCACAGATACATAGATTCACAGACACGTCAATTTTATAACACCCCTCTTTACTTGTCGGGGGTTAATTAAAAGAGAAGAGGACATCGCATTTTATTTCCAGTAAAAAATTCCAACTTCTAGTAATCATTAGGTTAGTTAGCCCTAGTGTTCCCTGAACTAAGTCGAATTAAGTAACTCGACTACACTGAAACTATTTTGCATAAAAATTAAAATAAGCTCATAACTTGGAAAAACTTAGCAAGGTGAATGTTAAGTTTGCAGAGAGCTATTCAAATATTTCACGAGCTTGAGGCGTCCGAAATTGCTCACCTCTTAACGAGAAATTGTTGTTTACGTTGTGAGTAGAAGTGTCATTCATATTTATTATTTTTATACAATAGACATACGAGCATTTTCTTCTCCTCCATGAAATGACAAAGCACCTTTCCGAAAAGCTGGTAGATTAAAAAAATTACTTGCATAAGTGTATCAGTGATATGTGAATAAATTATTTTAATTTTGAATTTTGAGCAACCTTTGTCTGACTAATCCATATAATTGTCCTAGGTAAGCGAAAAAATTGACAAGTTGCAACGCGAAATGAAAACACTTATTGCACGGGCAATTTTCTTCCAATCAACCAACGGCAATGGAGAAACATCTCGTACTAGGTAGGTTTAGCGAGTTAACATTAGAAGCGACGCGTCTCATTGTAAACACAAAATCTACGTTTTAGTATTTCGTTTTCGTCCTTCTAGAACTACGGGTATGCCGAAAGTATCCATCCAAGGACATTAACACTAAAATATACCGATGCGTATACCTAATGATCTAAACATAAAAATCATTTTACGGTTGAGGATGGTAAGTAGCTCTAGGCAGTTAAAATGCCGTACCACTACGTATAATTATGTAGCTTTAGGATTAAGTTTAGTGGTATAGAACCTCGATACAATAATTATAGTATTTTCTTTTTTGAAATGTCAAAACTCAATGTGTAAAAATGTTTCTTCGTTACTACATTCATTAGACCACAGATATGTCTGTCCATTAAGACTTTTTCAAAGGTTCAGAGTTCAGCACGCAAGACTTTTCCTTTTTTACCAGTAAGCGTTAAATTTCCGTTTTAGTAAGAACATCCAAATTCTTGAAAGCGCTGCCGTCTACAGGTACTTAGTCGAGGAATAAATCAACGTGGGGTATTCATAGCCGTCATATTGAATTTTTTTGAGGTTCTGTCGCTGAAATTACTCATGTTAGACGTTGGAATGTTTTAAACTTAGGTATTAAATTCCGTTCCAATCAGTTTTCTTCAAATATTTTTAAGAAAGAAATGACCTGATGAAGGCAGCGTGTATGTAGAAGGTTCAGGGCACAAATAGAAAATAAAGGTGTTTGATATGACACACGCCTGGACATTGACCCAGCAGTGCAAATATAAAATGATTAAAATTTAAAAAAAATTAAAAAAAAAATCAAAAAAGTTTTCAAAAAAAAATATGAAGAAAATCTAATACCTTTAAACGAGCAATTCTTGTATATATATATATTTTCTGAATCTCGGAAACAGCTCCAACGATTTTCATGAAATTTAGTATGCAGGGGGTTTCGGGGGCAATAAATCGATCTAGCTAGGATTCATTTTTAAAAAATGTCGTTTTATCCGTGTTTTCAGGCAATGAAAAACGGCTACAATAGACTCTTCCTGACATGTATTGGCGAGTAGCTACGCTAAAGCAGATGGCGTTGTTAAGCAATACGAAACCGAGCAAAGCTCGGTCATCCGGATATTGTATATTAAAAAACAACATTAAAAAAACAATATTCAAAAAGCAATATTAAATAAAACAATATTCAAAAAACAATATTTAAAAAAATATTCAAAAACAATATTCAAAAACAATATAAAAAATAAAAGTATAACTTCAATAATAATATTTTTTTCAAAACGACCGTTTTTAAAAACGCGCGTGACGTTTTTCGTCACCGTCGTTTTTGTGTCACCGTCCGTGTTACAAATCTTAAAATTTCATTTTTTCTATTTATTTCATAACGCGCCTAAAGAAGTACAAGTTCAAAAATAATTTTTCAAATCCGTTTATAAATGGCACAGATCTGAGGTAAAAAAATGAAAAGATACCGAATACGGAATGGAGAACCTCTTTTTTGAAGGCGGTTAAAAGTAACACACGCTACTTCACGGAAAGAGAAGAGAGAAGAATAAAAAAAACTAAATATTTTCTAAATTACCCGGAATCTTTGTAGCATAATTGTATTGAAGTCGAAATTGCAATCCCGCTTGCTATTGTAATAGTGAATAAAATTTAACACAATAAAATCTTTTACGGTTTGTGTTTGCAGAGTAGACACATTTAATTTGAGTATTTCATACTTATATAGGTACATTTTTCATTTGAATATTTTACATTTGTATACAGAACCCTATTGTACAGCGCGCTCTTGACCAGAGAATTTAAGTAAACCTACTTTATTTTATTCGACGCTATTCAAAAAATGTGCCATTTTGTGAGCTGAATTCGGCAGATACGACTCGGAGTTTTTGAGATGAATAAACACATAACTAATTCGCTCGGTCTGCTTTGACATGTGCTTATTACTTACGTAAATAGACACTGTGTTAGAAACTGTATATTTTTATGAGAAAATGTATATGATTTTTATTCAATACTAGGAAATCGTCTTTGCTTCGCTTCGGGAAAAATAGTAAAAAAATATACAGATAATATAGCCTATGTCACCTGGGGATAGTGTAACTTCCCAACAGTGAAAGAATTTTTCAAATCTGTTCGGTAGTTTTGGAGCCTATTCAATGCAAAGTTGCAAACAAACAATCAAATCTTTCCTCTTTATAATATTAGTACAGAAGTATAGATGTATACTTGAACCTACCTTGTAAATATTTATCGTTGAAACCGCATAAAAAAGCCATGAAATATTTTTAAGATTACAACTTTCATACAGAAACAGCGCTTTAGTACTCTATTGTAGTGATATCTATACTATAATAAAACTCAAAGTGTCTGTTTGTCTGTCCGGGCATCACATAAAAACCCTTGAACGGATATCGATGAAAATTGGTAAAGTGGTTAGTGATACTCTGGGACATATTTTAGACAACTTTTCATCCCGGAAAATTAAAAGGTTTCCCGGGAGAACAGGATAAAAGTTTGAATAAGTTAACACATAATTTCCGTATGCAAAGCTGCGGGCATCAGCTAGTGATTAAATATAGCGCAGTTTAGATATACACAAATAATCGGCAAATAGCTGACAAAAAAGCAGAGGAGGCATCTGATGGTAAGCCGTCATTGTGGGCCATTGTCATCCTCAACACGACTGGGAACACAGATAAAAAAAACAAATACAACATACACACAAACATGTGCTGATAAGCAATTATACATAGCTCTTTACCAACGAATAAATCGATGGCTCCTAAGTATACTGAGTCAACTAACAAATTTCGACAATTTAACTTTTTAGGATATTAGTAACATTTACTTCATTTCCTATTTACCTGTGTTAAAAAAAATCATATCGCTATTATTTATTATTATTAATTTATTTAATTCTTATAATACACTCTTCTTATCGACTTCCTGTAAAGTTATTAGAAGTACAGTTGACTCAGTATACTTAGGAGCCATCGAAATGATTTCTTAGAGAACATTCTTCACGATTGTGTACTCAAATACTTAGAGACGAATAGTATAGATATAGACAACCTTGGGGTATTGTATTTCAATCAGCCTATATATAGAATAAGTACCTAATACAAGATAGTAGAACATCTCCTCGAGCGAGATTAATGTATGAAACCTTCACGGAGCCAGCGAAATGTAAAACTTGACATTCCCCAGAGAAAAGGGCGAGCCGTGGCTTTTCGTGTGACAGATTTCCTCGTGTTTTCTCGAGGTATTTTGTGCTTCGTATATTTGACACAATTTCTTCGCACAAATATAAGAATTTAAAAGTTATAAAATAGAATATTAAAACTAGTGGATACTCAAAGTGTTCCACTACGCTAAAATTTTTTCGGATTAAAATGACAGATAATAAGTTTTTTTTATTGAAATAGTCGGCAAACGACGCTGACGATCCACCTGAAGGTAAGTGGCTATCGTCGTTCATGGACATTAGCAAGTTTAGCAACACCAAAGGCATCACAAAAAATGGTGAAGAAAAAGGAAGAAAGTTTACGATTTTAAAAGGAAACCTATTGCTACTACTCATCAACCCAACTTTTCGCAATTTCAGACGATCAGGCGAATCTGAGTAAAATTACGAGAAGAAAATTATTATAACCTTATTTGTGTTCAACTTTCATTTGTGTTTCTCATATTCTGTTTTTTTTTTCGGTTTTATAACGCGCGTAATGAAACATCTTTGGTGATAAAATTATAAGTATTTTGAATTCACTTAATTAAACTGCCGATTGAAATAATTAGTACGAACTTACATTATAATACCCAAAAGAAAATAAAAAGCTATAGAAAATCTAAGTAAATTCTTTTCTCTTATGCAGCATTCGTTATGAAATGGAAACAATAAGAGCATTTCACAGTTCATTTTAACTACATTTAAAACAATGAACGATATGAAAGTTTCATTTGAATATTCCATTTGTTCTGTTTGGATTGAAGATCCATTTTGAATAATACTTTGAATCTTTTTTTTTTTTTATAACTTATAAGTTAATACTTGACTACAATCCCACCTGATGGTAAGTGGCGATGAAGTCGTTGGTGGTAAGACGCATTAACTTAGTAATAGCCTATTCACTCTTGCCTTGAAGACACTTACATTACATTGTAATCGAGCGGAAAAAAAACAAATAAAAAATAAATAAGTATAGATAAGTAAATCTATACTTATCTATACTAATATAATATTATAAAGAGAAAAGATTTGATTGTTTGTTTGCATTGAATATGCTCCGAAACTACTGAACCGATTTGAAAAATTCTTTCACTGTTAGGAAGCTACACTATCCCCGGGTGAAATAGGCTAAATTTATAGCATATACTTTTTTACTATTTATCCTGAAGCGAAGTGAGGGCAATTTCCTAGTAATATTATAAAGCTGAAGAGTTTGGTTGAACGCGCCAATCTCAGGAACTACTGCATCGAATTGAAAAATTATATTTGTGTTTGATAGTCCATTTATCGAGGAAGGCTATAGGCTATATAACATCATATATTTTAGTAGTTAGTTTTTTCCAGAAATTAACGCGGTTGAAACCGCGAGGCACAGCTAGTTTTTAATAAGCCTATTGAAGAATTTTGTGACAGCCATGATTATACAATCAGGTTTTTAATTGAAAAAGCTAGTGCTGTGCCCGCGGTTTTCCCCACTTTTTCCGGGATAATGAATATCCTATATCCTATGGTCAGAGATGGATCATGGTCAGAGGCCTTCGGGTAGTATGAAAAACTTCCGGTACTTTGACCACTGAATCCTCTAGCACATCATACCAGACTTGTGTTGAAGCCATAATAATGTTTTCAATAGTATTTTTCCAAGTATTAGAGTAAAATAAAGTCGTTTAGTATAAATTAATAATTTGGATATCAAGCTGATAGATAATCGTTCTGTACTGTTGTAATCATTTAGCTTTCATGCCATGTATATTAGACAATTTGATTCCCGTAGCAATTACGGGTTATCCGTTTCATATAAACCAATTAAATTTTGAAAGGATTCAATTAATTGTAAATCATACTAATTAGTAACAGTTTGCACTAAGTGTCGAATTAGAAATGTTGAGGATAATTGAATATCTCTTGCTTGCTTATACCAGAACACATTTAATGGGTTAGCATTTGAATAAAATAGAAAATTGAGTTTTTAATTTAAATTAAAGTAAATATTTTGACTTTAAACCCTAGTTACTTGGATAAAATAAATAAATATATAAATGAAAGTAATAGGCTCTAGTATATTTTGGGTGTATACTTAAGGTGACCATACGTCCCGCTTTGGGCGGGATTGTCCCGCTTTGAGGCTGCATTTTACGAATTCTTGTAGACAAATAGACGCCTGATGACCTTTTTAGGTATAAATAGTAATTATTGTATACAAAATTCCGTAGGCGTCCCGTTTTGACACGAAAAAATGGTCAGTTTATGTATACTGTATGAGATGGAGTCTATTTTGAGATTGTGACTGTTTATGAGCCGGATAATAATATGAGGAGACGTCGACCACCGCAAACGCCGGTTGTGTCGGAGGTTGGGACATCCTGTTGGCGAAAACACCATTTTAATGAAGTAACTAGCGCTTAGCCCGCGTTTTTACCCGTGTTTTCTGGGATTATAAGTACCCTATACCTTATTTCAGATAATTGAGGAATTTCCTCGTCTAAAGCCAAACTGTAGTATCAGGTCAGGCTCATCAAAAATGCATCAGAACTGACGCAATATAAAAAAAATAATTCCTGAGGATAAGAGGAAGTTGGTCCAATTAGGCTTGCTTGGGTAAGCTAAATAATATAATCCTTTAAAAATACATTTCGTAGAACAAGAGCGATATTTAATTTTCTAAAGTTCCCCGAGAACAGTGAGCAATTGAATTAGTCGCATTCGCTGATGCCGGGAAACTTGGAGGAGTTGGAACTTCTCTCCGTAACAGTAAAGTTCCATTCCAGTTAGGGTTGCCAGGTACAGGCATAGATTTTTAGGACAACGCTACTAGACCTCCCTCCTAGATACAGTTAATAAAAATATGTATGTCAATCCTATCATCCTATCTTAATAAATAGGTACTGTATATTTTAATTTTATACATAAACAAAACAATAATTGTGGCTCTCCAGGTAAACTTTGGTAGGCAGTCAAAACGAATTATACCTATTAGCAAAACGAGGCGTTCGGTATGCAGGACAGTTTAATTACTATTTTTCGATTGGACAATTGCTGTTGGCCTTATCGATCACAAAGCGGACAAGGGTTTTATTACTGGACATGACTTGTAAGATTCTGGGACAATCCCCGATTTACCAGCCGTTTGGCAACCCTATCTTCGGTACATTTATATAACTACAACTATTAATACAAGTATACTGAGTTGGATGGAACTATATTATGATGATACACGTACAACTAAATTGTTATTGCAATCTCAATACTTTGAGAATGATGTAGGCGGAATGTCTTAGATATCGTCTATTTTAAAAATTAACGCGCCTACTACCTAGTCTGGCCATAAATACTGTTACATAAAAACTTTTCTTTTTTTCAGCTTTTTAATTATTTTGAATTTGGAACACGTATATTATTTTAAAAACTTCTTTCGATTTCGCGCCATTTCACATACTTTTTCGTGTTCATTATCAAATTACAATATGGAATGGGGTGTTAAAGAAAATAGGATTGCAGTGATCGCTTTGCACAAAGTGGGTATGGAGCCGTCGGTCATATTCCAGACACTTCAAAAGCTTGGTATCAGCCGTATGTTCGTATATCGTACAATCAACAGATACAACAACACTTCGTCTGTCGAAGACCAGAAAAGATCGGAGCAGAAGCTGCTTAGAACTACAAAGGCTGTTAATGCTGTTAAAGCCAGAATTCGTCGAAACCTCATTAGGAAGCAAAAAATCTTATCGCGAGAAATGAAGATTCCTGCTAGGACTCTGTCGCGTATTATAAAACAAGACCTGAAGCTCGGTGCTTAGCGTCGATATACAGGACATGCCCTAAATCAATTTTTACAATTAAAGAGAGTGGATCGATCAAAACGCCTTCTGTCGCGATACGCAGGTGAAAGGCACAGAAATATCCTCTTTACCGATGAAAAAATTTTCACGATTGAAGAACACTACAATAAGCAAAATGATAAAATGTACGCTCACAGTTCTAAAGAAGCTGCTCAAGTGGTCGGGAAGGTACAACGTGGTCATCATCCTGCGTCAGTGATGGTTTGGTGGAGCGTGTCTTATCAAGGAGTCACAAAACTGCATTTTTGTGAAAAAGGAGTGAAAACTTCAGCCAAAGTGTATCAAGATACATGTCTTGGATCATGTTGTGAAACCTCTCAGCAATACTCTTTTTAAAAATATACCGTCGACTTTCCAACAGGACTCTGCACCTGGTCACAAGGCACGAACTACCCAAGCCTGGCTTGAAACCAATGTTCCGGACTTTATAAGAGCTGAAGACTGGCCCTCATCTAGCCCAGACCTCAACCCTTTAGACTTCAAATTATGGTCAGTTTTAGAGGACATGGCCTGCTCTAAACGACACGGCGACATTGAGTCTCTTAAAAAATCTTTGGGGCAAGCAGTGGCGAAATTTCCCTTGGAAACAGTGCGTAAACCCATAGATTCATGGCCAAGCAGATTAAAGGCCTGTATAAAAGCCAAAGGTGGCCATTTCGAATAGAATATTTTTTTTATTTTTTTCTGAGACTTTAATAAATATGTAGGTATAAATTTTATTAATATTACATTACCTCATTTTAAAAAAAGCATTTTCATTTGTAACAGAACTTATGGCTGGACTATAGTCCCCACGAACTAAGAATGCATATTTGTCGTTTGTCATCGCAGTGACACTAGAGATGTACAAAAAAAATCGATTCACGAAAGAACCAATTTTTGCAACAAATCGATTCAAAATTGTAAGACTTTCTAATCGATTCAATAATTAAACTGTAAATTCTAAAAACCGAAACATTTAGATGTCCACAAGTAACTGGAATGATACTGCCTCCATTGAGCTACTTAAGTTACTTTACCATACCTATACGCTCAATAATTATGTATTTACGACTATAATAAAATATTTTTTTTCTAAAAAACTCACTGTTAATTCGTCCGCGCCGCATCCAGCGTATGAAATTTGGGTTTCGGTTAAATAATGAATATTCTAACCGTATTTTAATCAGTTCAAATGGCTGCGGTTAGAGATTATCGTAATAAACACTTTTGGTCATGTTCTTATAGAAGAGAAGAAATTAAATTGTTTAATTGTTAAACACAAAGAAAGAAATAAAATAAATTCATTTTTATTTTAAGTTTCGATTATAGCAATGTATCGATTATTATGGTTTTATAAGTGTTTTCATGCAGTCACATCACTTAACGTCAGTGTAGATTTTGTCATCTTCATATAACATTGATTCGACGCCTTATTTTTTTATTCAATTTTGCATAAATTATGATGTGATGGGATTTTTACTAGATTATAACGTTTAATATGATTTATAAATAACGTCAATACGAATACGATACAATACGAATAGGGATTTTTAACAAATTTTGCCAAAATCCTTTGTCCGAAGTATCCAACTATTCATGTCAATTAAATAATTATTCCATTTTGCTCAAAGACGTACGTAAAAGGTTGGTTCATATTAATAAATGGCAGCTATCATTAATGCGTTCTTAGATAATTTTGAGTATAGTTATTTATTATTGTGTCGGTTCTAAGTGATTGACCAAGTTAAGCAACAGCCGGTCGATACTTGGATGGGTGACCACCGTGGACCATTAATGGATTGATGGCTTCAATTTATTATATGGAATTTAAAAGGCTCATAGATTTATTCTTGGTTGTTATTTAAGCGAATGTTTCAGAACCTTGCTCAGAGAACCTCGTAATTATTTGAAAGGATTATTGGTGATCTTAAATTGGTTGAGACCAATTTACAAAGCCTCGAGCACTGACGCAGAGTTGCCAGCCTCTCGGTATTCTACAGGATACATTTTGGAGTGTGTGGGCAGGAATTACATTTCATTTACCCATCCCCTTTCTACCATCGAACATTCCCACGCAAGGTGGGTATGATCCCTTCGTCGTTAACATTCCTCCTGTACGGACGACGCGCTTCGCTTCATCGTTTATTATGCGTACAGCGAAGGAATGACATAAATTGCCCGCGTCGGTGTTTACGCTCAATTATAATGTAAAATGTCTACAAGGCAACAGTGAATAGGCTTTTACTAAGTTAGTGCATCTTACCACCCATGACTACATCGCCACTTACCATCAGGAGGGATTGTAGTCAAGCATTAAACTTATAACGTACGAGTAACCACCCTCGCTTTGCTTCGGTTTTCTTTATTTTTTACACCTTGGGTTACATTATTGGAATTTTATTAAGGATCCCTAATTTTTTGAAAATATAATATAGCCTATGTTACTCGGGGATAGTGTAGCTTTCCAACAGTGTAAGAATTTTTCAAATCGGTTCAGTAGTTTCGGAGCCTATTCAATGCAAACAATCAAAACTTTCCTCTTTATATATTAGTATAGATTATAGATTATAGATTATAGATAAAAGATCTTACACGAAATGATAGTATTAAATGTATCGTTTTTAAAAAGTACTAGGAACTCAGAGGAATATCATAGTATCGGAGTATTCAGAACATTGATCGCGAATCGCGATGCAATGAACTGGAAACACGTCGTTGCTCGTTGTAGATAAACGTTAAAAAGGATCGTAAATGGGGTTCTATAACGCTTTACAGGTTCATTTTGTCTTGCTTTATTATGCTGAAGAGTGTCTTTAGATACACATACTATAAGTTTAGTTTTATGTAATTATAGTAAAGATGATCAGACGAGTTGGCTTCAATATATTAATGGCTACTGAGTACAGGTCTCTCCCCTTGAGGAGACCTAAAGCATACTCCACCACTATGCTATAGTGCGAGTTAGTGGCCAACCCGTGTCGGAATATGTCATGCCGCCCTAGGGTCTCCGACATGGCTTAACGACAATCTTGCAACAAAAACCAGGACTGACATCTTTATGTGCCCTCCGAAGCACGGAAGCCTTTAAGAAATTTTTGCCACTAACGGTCACCCAAATACCGACCGCATCCGCTGTTACTTAACTTTGTTGATCACTTAGGTTCGACGCAAGCTGCCGGGCTATGGGCTTCAAGACATTAGTAAACAAAAGGCGTTAACAATACGTTGCCGGCCAAGAAAGAAGGGAGAAGAATGAAGCAAACAACTAGCGAAAGAAGAAATAAGAAGAAGCCATTGGGAATTTCTATATGAACGACACGTATACCGGTATACCGGTGCTAGTGTCAAGTTTGATTGATTCACGTTGTGTCGGCGGCTTGTTCCAGTCTCCAGACGATAACCTTTCCACATTGATAAATTGGACCACCAGGTCTCTTAGCTTCGAGTTCATTTGAATATTTGGCTTTGCCTGCCTTTTCTGGCTTAATAGGTACCTAAGTACAATTTTTCTAGATCATATTTACCGGCTATATTTCATGAAAATACATACAAACACACACATACATACAAATACATACACGTTTCACGTATATAAAATCCATACAAACACCTATACAAACTTTCACGTTTATAATATTAGTAGCATATTACTTAATGCCGTATGGATTGCAGTATAGACAGGGCCAAGGCGCATTCAATTAAATTGGCCCAATTGGACCAATGTTCCGTAGGTACAACATGGCGACGCTATCTCACGTCATAGTTCGTAAGAGAGAGAGAGAGAGAGAGAGAGTTTATGGTTTTGGTATAACATGTGTTTGGTAAAATTGTTATGTGCATTATGGTTATACTTCATTTTATAAATCATTCGATTCTTTATAATTTTCTTACTTTCAAATCTATCCTTTATAGATTTATTTTGAGGTACAAAGAATAGAGGATTTTTCCTGAAAGTCGAATGAGGGAAATTTACATAGAGATTGCGTATCATATATTTCTTATTTCGTAAAAAAATAACGAGAGATGAGAAAAATTTTAATCAAGTCGAGCAGCTAGATGTGTTGCGAAGAAAATATTTTATAATAGAATTTGAGTCAGTATTATAAAAAGCTGTACCTAATCTAGAATTCTGAAGAGTGGATTAAGTAGGGGCGTTACCGTCACGAGGCGAGCTAAGTACAGAGCAATGAACCTTCTTAATTGGCCTCCAAGTTCCAACTTTGGAACTGATATTGGTGAAATATTTGATGGCTGTTACAGGGTTAGCTGGGAAACCTTACACTGCATTAGTGTAGTATTATAAAGACCGTCGATAAAAAAGAACTTAAGCCTAAAGACGATACCTGGTTACAAGATCAAATTCAAATTCAAAATAATTTATTCATATAGGTATCACTGATACACTTATGCACATCATTTTTTGGCTTTTCGGAAAGGTGCTTGTCGTGGAGGAGAAGAAAGGACTAAAAAAACTCCTCGGCACATCTTTTAAAATAATGAAAAGTTACATGATATGGTCTTACGAGGAACTGGATGCGGCACTAATTTCCAAGCGTCTTTGTCATTAATATATTCATTTATACCTTGCATCTATTATTATATTGATCTATCCTTATTCCTTTTTTTTCCTGGTCTCGTCTCTCTTTCTTCTTGATCGACAACGTATTGGTGATGTCTATTGTGTTACTCATGTCCATGGGTGATGACCACATAAAATAGGTAGCTCGTCTGTTTGTTTGGCTAGTTATATAAAAAATAAAAAGTAATATTCGATTTTAAGTAGTTAATTTTAGATAGAAAATTTGTATTTAATCCCATAAAAAAGTCTATTTTATAAGACCTTGAAATTGTGTTTTTTATCGGGGTTAAATATTAAAATAATCCAATCCCAACAAATTAATGAATATTTATTGCACCAGGGATGTATAAGGAGTAAGGAGTGTATAGCCATTACTTTTACGATAAGCTAGCAAAGCATTTTGAAGGTCTTCATAAACGATTCAACCTACACATACTAAAAGCAGCCATAAATGGTGTCACATTATAATATGCCGAGTAATAGCTCATGCCGATCTAATGAATCCGAGGGGTTTAGATGACGTCACCAACATGGTGCTAACGATCCATGACGTCACTATTCCACAACATCTTGCTTAGTCTTGAGATCTGTCTCCCGTCTGATGTACTTCTCGTATTGATTGCGGACGGACTAATTTTTTTCTGTTCATTTAGTTTTCACACAAATCAGCCAGTAACAGAAACGCGAGTGTTTTTTTCATTTGCGGAGTTTTTAAGTCAATCTAATCTAATTACTTAAAAGAACCAAAATGAATGTCTACCACACAGTGCGGTTTAAGGTGAATAAACAAAATTTGGCGATTGAAAGACTGGTATGTACTTTAATTAATTTTATTTTATTCTAGTTTAAACTAGTCATCTACTACTTAAAATCGATATCAATTGTCCTTGCATGTTTTATACTACCAATGATTGTAATTTGACTGTAATCACTATCAATTTGACGTTTCTATGGGGTGTGCCAATCAGCTGACTGCAGCTATAGCGAGGCTAATATTCGAAGACAACCATGTACATACAACTCAGCAAACTATTAAATAAAAAAGACAAATAAAAGTAAAAACCACAAATGCTACATGAAACTGATTAAAATGGAGACCAGATAGAACGAAAAAATATTACAAATGTGTTAACTTACGAAATTGCTTTCCCAGCACTAAAGTAGCACAAAAACCAAAAAAGTTTGTCGTAAAACGAGTTGATTAACTAAAAACGCGTTCCGAAATTAAATTTTAAATGCGGACAGATATTTTTGAGCCGCGAAGCGCGATACAGATGTGTTTTTCGCGCTCGGCACCGGCGTGTCGGGCGACTGCCGCAAACTCCGTGAAAAATCAATAGCTACCCCCGAGGACGGCCCCGCATGCGGAACTCGGCTACGAACGACACTACTCACTCATTTCCTTATTATGTAACCGTGCGAGACAGAGACACACATATACCCCGCACGTACCACCCATAAACAACCCTCCACATCCCGCCAATGGGCTCTTACAAAATGGTTGACTGACGTTTGACGTTTCGGCGCGAAAAATGACATTCGTGTCAGTGATTTCTCGCATCAAAATTGGCCTTCAATCGATTTTACCGCTTCATTTTGACTCCGATGTGATAATGGCAAATCAATATGAACTTAGTTTACATACTGTTTTTGTGAAAGTCGATTTCGTATTCAATTTTGTGGAAAGTACAAACGTTGACTTGACAGTTAATATTTTGTGAGGTTCATGCAATGTTTGTACCGTTTTGTGCAGTAGTATTGGTTTTCTCGTAACGTAACTTGCTGGAAAGTGGGCGTTGCACCGGTGCATCGTATGCATAAAAATGTCTAGTGGATACAAGATTATGTATGTATCAGCAAAGTTGGGATCATTCTTTTAACGGATTGGTTCGTAAACTCAACCAAATGTGTTTTAGATTTGACCGGTCTTCATCAATTCCCTAAAATGCAGGTTTCTTTCGAATTGTGTGACTTTTTATGTCAAGGTTTATGAAAAACAATGGTTATTTAAATGATTGATGTGTACCGGTTTTCGCGCACTAGTTAATTGTAGTTCGGTTAGAACTTGCATGACACAAAAATTAATGTTATATCCAGTGTTAGACGCAGTTTTTTTCCGACGTTACGTCAGTTTTAGAAGATTTTGACCAGTCTTTAATAAAAATATAAATTAAAATAACGACCTACTTTACTAAATTATTAAGCAAAGCTTAGTCAAGATCGGACGGTCGAAAGCGTAAAATAATTTTGTTATGAATTATGACGAAGCTGATCGAATATCGGAAGATGAGATGCATAGTGCATATTGTTGAAGTCGACACCTTATAATTGTGTGTCTAGACTCGAAACATTGCATCGCTAAATTAAAAAGAAACGAAAAGAAACATTAAAATATCCTTATGTATGATTGATAAAAAAATAATACTTTATTTCGTTTAGATTTCATTACATTTATATTTATACACAGTGATAGGTATCGAACTTTTTCGACTGATCACAAAAACGAATCTCGTTGATAAAAAACTGGTAGCAATACCTTTTAACTATATTGAATGCAGCGTAGCTTTAAAAAGATTAGATCAATAACAAAAAGTTACACTAGACGAGTTTGGATTTTTTTATATATTTTAATTTTAGATAGGTACACTTTGATCTTTTTGGATTAAAGAAAATAAAGCGAATAGTCGAGAAGCGATAAAAATGACCACATGATTGTAACCACCGTTGCTAATAGATAATAGTAACACCAGTAACACTATTAATAATTCTGATGACGCTTCTAAAAAAAAAGCAATTGAGTGGTTTTATGAAACCACGGTAGGTATAAGTGAAACTTTTTTTTGTATTGTAGACTTTTAACTAAAAATTTTTGGATAAATATTCGATTTAGGGTATTAAAGGCGCTCTGTCGAGCACCTTTCACTTTACCCCCACTCCGCGCCCGACCGTCACGCGACATGCGACACACAGACCAAAAAGTTTGAGACGATGTAATAAAAGTTCACTTTAAAATGCGAGGGACACATTATTTCTGAACCTTCACCCAGTTCACACCGTAAGTACCGTAATACGTGAATAAAATTTTTTGCCGAAGCTGATAGCTCTAGCCAAGCGGGTGAAAACCCCTCCCCTTACTACCATGTCCTTTTACTTTGCACCATGATACATTTCCAGTTCTAACGTTCACATCAATATTCCAAAGTACTTCAACACTACGCCATCAATAACCTGTTCAGCATTATTGACAATTCCTTAATCCAAATATTTTGTTTTTCTTTATGACATTTCTTATATGACAGCCTCTGCATCAGACAAGCGTTGTAGAATAAAGAGGTCTTTCTCTGGACCTTCACTGGAGATTCATGGCTTCGCTGACATATGCTTAATACCGTCGGGATTAAACTTGGCACCGTAGAGTTGTCCGTGGTGAAGTGGGGTGCACCATGAGTAGTGGACCAGGTCTCTAAATTTTTTTATGGAAATATCCGGTAATATCTTTGCCCATGGACATCGGCGACACCAAAGAATCCCTGATGCGTTGCTGCCTACCAGTCAAGAAAGAGAGAAAAAGAGAGAGAAAGAAGAGAAGAAAGAGTAATACATGGAGTCCCTTATTAACAATATTTATTTAAAACATCAAGCATTAACTTATTATGTGCAAAAAATATTGTGTAACATAAAATGTTTATAAGAAGGCTTTCTTTAAGTATAGTGGTACCGCAAGAAACGTCACGGTAATCGAATCTAGCTCCCTCTGGTGTAAGTTGGTGACACTCGGCACGAGGTCAGCGCAAGTAGGGTAAATAACCTCATAGTTAATACTGTGGGTTTGTCTAAGAGGTACTAACAGATTTATAGGTTACGAAGGTGATAATAAACTGGAACCTTAATTAACACGTAAAAAGAAAATTTATGTAGGATTTAGAAAGGTACTGTGTAACTAGCTAGGTCGCGCATATAAAAGCGAATAAAACGAAATCAGAAACATACGACAGACCCTGTATAAACGCCTAAATCATCACCAGGAATATACAACTGGGATAACATTCATTTTTCTTCCTTCTACCAACATTCCTTCACTGTCACAGCTGTCCGTCTCTGCCTCTGGAACGCTCTTCCCAACTGTATTCGTAATGCAAGTACTTTAAATTCTTTTAAAAACCAGATAAAAGCCCATTATCTCTCTAACTAATCAGTTTCTCTCCTTTCTCCCCTCTCTCTTATTCTTGTCACCCATATTTGTGATATTATTATTTTAAATATGATTTGTAATTTCTTCCATATTATTCGTGCTCCTCACCTCTTTTAATCTTACTCTAATCAGCTCGCCACATCTTAAGGTTGTCTGGAAGAGATCGCTGTGTAGCGATAAGACCTCCTTTTGTACCTCATGTGTCTGCTTCACTTGTTTACTTCTTGTTGTTGTATTATTTTGATAAGGCCGCCAATTGTACGTTCGTGTTTAAATGTATCTGTTTTCATTTGTAATTTTATGTGTACAATAAAGAGTTTAATAAATAAATAAATAATAACCAGGTTACAATATGACACTGTCATATAGGACATTGACAGTATTATTTGTCTTATCTGTCATGTTCCCCTACATAATATCCTATTTTCGATAAGGGTGTTTGACATTTATTCACATATATCCGACGCATTACACACAGTTAATTCTACAATGATCAACCCAATAAGCCCTAAACATTTTGGCTTGAGCTTATGCCCACTAAGTTGGTGGTTATGTGGTTAACATTAGGTCTTTCCTGATTGGTGGTTAGCGGCGCGTAGCCAGGTCTTTGCTCCATCCAATTTAAAACATCGCTGTACATACTCTGAGTTGGCAACGATCAGGCTTTGAGTGGAACGTCTGCCAATACAGATTTTACTTACATTTCTATTTTCATATTACAGATTGTGAACCACGAATTACTTAGTTAACCTGTTTTTTATTGTACGCCTTATAGCAAACGGTTTGTTATCGATAGCCAAACGTCTATAATTCTAAGTACCCCGATTACCGAGCTTTGCTCGATTTATTATTGCTTAACAACGCAAAAATTATAAAAAAACTTGAGAGGTGTCAAGGGACACCCGGATGGAACGAAGTTCCTTTCGATTCAAGTATTGTTTTACGCGCTCAGCAGTGTGATTCAGCAATATGAAACTAGATGGCGCTGTTCTGATGTTCTGAATTACGCTAGCGTGATTCAAAAAGTCGTACAGCGCCATCTAGTTTCATATTACTGAATCACTTCAAAAACTGTCGTGACTACTTTTCGTTAGAATTTTTTCCGTCTAGCCCCCTTTCATAACGCGCGATAAGGAACTTCGTTCCAATAAAAAACCCGTTACAGTTGTATTTACACTAAACATAACTAAGCACCATCTCAATCATCAGCTTTCAGACAAAAAACATCATAATCTTTCCATTCGCTTGGAAGCTACGATATCAGAAACACGTCAAACTTTTTTGCGTCGGGGACAATGTCGGAGATTAAAAATAAATTATTGTGTAATAATAATGTAGTAACAAAGACAGACAAAACAATAGTTTTATACGTATACTACCATAGTTGTCCCAAATACAGTGGTGGGTTGGCGCATTGCAGTTAAATGCTATTTGAACCGATGTTATAACTGCAGTTTAAACCGATGTTGCCGGCTTTCTTAACGGGAAATCATATTTAATCATATAATTTTATTATAATGATACGTGGGTACTCCATTACAAGTACTTTGAGTAGGTATCTCTATTTAAAATTTTAATTCATCCTATCTTCTTTGCTGAACGTAAATATGTGTTTTTATATCACTGAAGTATTATTACTAACGTATAGAACCGACACCGCGAACACGACATATGTCCCAATGCATTGGCGCCACGTGGCATCAATTTTCAATGGATTCGTTCGATTTTGAAAGGAGAACGGGTGCTCAATTTTGAAAATCGAACCTCCCGGGCGGGATACACATTTTGTTCGAGATGTCTGTTCTATGATATTATACTTCAATATTTTATATTTTTTTATACATTTATTTAATTTTTACACCATTAAATTAGATTATATTCATATCTACATATAACATATTTATGTTACCAGTTACCACACATTAAATTAGACGGGTGCAAAATAAAAACAGTTATCTGCAAAGTAGCTGTTTTGTAGATAACTCTTTTTACTTTGCACCCGTCGAATTATAGATTTAATATAGGGACAATGCGTGCTAAATATAATTATGGCACTTTAATTGGTTTAATTGGACCAATGCTCAGTAAATATTATATATAGCGACGCTATCTCATTCACTTCGTATGAGAGAGAGATGGCGCTACGTTTTGTTTGTATAGTTTTGATACTTTGGAGTAAAATTATGAAAATTATAAAAATTTAATTTTATAAAAAAATTCATTATTCTACTACGTCGTTGTTATTACTTAATATTTTACGTGGTACGCGCGTAATATAAAAATTTTACATGGTTAAAACCTCTAGGTGGTTAAAACCCTTGTGGTACCGTTATATTGTAGGTCGTAGACGCTTGTAGCCCATTCGTAGCACGTCTGAATAGGTAGTGATACCTAAAACTCATTTTCTCATTATTGCCCACATTAAATTCTTATTATGTACTATAATTGAAAAAACTCTAATTTGTTATCATTTAAAAATACTTATTATGATATTACGATAAATACAATGATATTAAAAGAAAATTACGAGTATTACGTGAATTTTTACGTTGCCCGTTGTAGATATGCACGACGCGACGTCTTGTTGAAAAATTGCATTGAAAAATTGCTATCTCGAATTGTCGCGTGCTTTACCATAATATTATGTTATTTTTTAATGTAGCATTTTGGAAAGGCGCTATGACATATGACACATAATATGACAAAGCAAAGGAGAAATGGCCGAAGAAACCTCTCAGCACATCTTTGAAGAAAATAAGAAAAAATGATTATGTTTGTGGTGTTTTTTTTCATGCTTTAGTGAAAACAGAGACATGAAATACTGCTAGCGCCATCTACAACACTATAAACAAACAAATCTCAAAGTCCATCTAGCGTCTGAAACAAAACTAAATTGTATACTATTCCTACTCAAATGTTAGTTCGAGAAAAGCGTGATAGATGTCGTTCTTCGTAATTTGTTCTGGTAGCATAATTATATAAACTATTCTGAATTTACCAGAAACTGTGCAGTTGTAATTTTTAACAATTGTTATGCCACCAAAAATAACTTATTAAAAACTAACGCTCAGGAAGCTTTCAGTTAAAAATTATGAGTTTTTTTATTGATGTCATGAACAGAAATGCAAAGCCACCTTTATCTACGACTGAATTTAACAAGCTCTAACTCTACCTTATATCTTAATGAAAAAATATGGCTCTACGGTTCTATTTGTAATTACCGTGCCAACAGATTAATGTACCTACAGTGATATTTATAGTTCATAAAATAAAACAAAACTCTGTAATTACAGACTTAAAAAAGACAGACGGATTATCACCAACAAATTCAGTGAAGCATCCATAGTAATACCAACTCCTCTATTCGTACAAGTATCACACGCACACATTGACACCATCCTGTTATTAATCGGCCGCCACCATTACCGCGTCGGATTGGTCCGACCTCACAAAAAATTACGCACACATGGTAAGCGGGCGGCGTCACTCTCGATAAGACAAGGTGACGTCTGTTGTTATTTTCACGTCCATGCTACATATCTACTATTGTCTTCTCTGGTATAGGTTACCAATTTTATTCCCGAATTATTTCGAACTTTTACGTGAATCAGCGACGAAATATTTAACATGGTTCCAAAGATCCTTCTTGGTCAACAACGCGTCAGTTATGACTCAGATCCATTTTTCTTGGCAAAACATTGATGATGATTCTAGAGTTACGAATGACCATACGCGGTGGTGACGTTGAGGCAGTATTTTCCATCGTCTGGTAACACGAAAATAATACCAGCAACCATTAATAATAATTAGGATTTCCTTCATAATATCTCACAGATGTCGGTAGTTAGCTTTCAAACGAATCATTTGCATTTAACAATCAATTACTCAAATTGATTTACGATGAGATTACGACACGACAAGATTTGAATTCGTTGAAATGAAATTAGGTACTTTTATCACTAGGATAAATACTTGGCTGTTATCCATTTGTCAATGGTATGAGTTATGAAACTTAAGACACTATCGCTTTAGCGTCTAGAAGAATAAACGAAGCCTAGTACACTAACGATATTTTTTAAAGTTTTTAGGCTTTTATACCTACCTTATTATTTATAGGATAACTTAGTAGTCTGTCTTAAAAGACCCTCAGGCATCAAGATGAAATTAGGTAATATCATATTAGTCACTAGTTGTTGCCCGCAGCTTTGCAAACGGAAATTATGTTTTAACTTATTCAAACTTTTATCCTGTTTTCCCGGGAAACCTTTTAATTTCCCGGGATGAAAAGTTGTCTGAAATATGACCCAGGGTAACTGTAACAACTTTACCAATTTTCATCAAAATCCGTTCAAGGGTTTTATGTGATGCCCGGACAGACAAACAGACACTTTGAGTTTTATTATAGTATAGATGTCTTCTGCGGTAATGTCCAATACTTAATACTTTCGAGGAAAAGCGAGGGCAGATTCTAGTATACTAATGATATTTGTGCGGTATTTACACAGGGTATCTACGATCATTAGGTTGACAACTTGCCAAAATGCGGTAGGTACATTTTGTAAGACTAGTTACACATTGGTTTATGCGATATTAGTGTATTTTATTCAATGGTTTCAAAATGAAGAATGGTCCCGTCAGACCCAAGTTTTTATATAACGAATTTTCTTCATACAATCAAAAAGTAGGGCCATCTTTGTATCTTACGAATAACGTCAGATCAGCGATACCGCGGTGAAAATTACTTATATTGTACTGAACATTGGTCCGTTTTACCAATTTGGACCAATTTAAGTGCTTTAACTTGTCTTTACGCGGTACCTAACATTATACATTTATAAAACCTCTAATTATTTGACTCACAAATTGTCAAATTGTTCGCCCAATTTTCACGGATTTAGCTTTCAAACTAGCATACCTTTTTTCACCTTGTTTCGATCTTCTAACCCTAGATTTTTAGAAACCATCCCAGTCTCTTATGTGTGGATGTAAGGATGGTTGTTAGTCTTTCACGCAAAAGTTACTGAATAAATTTTGATGAAATTTTTATTTCACGAAATTTGGCACTCAGGTTAACCATAATTTGGAATAACATAGAGCCACAGACTTAAAAAAAGAATCAGACGGAATGTCAACAACAAATTCAGTGAGGCACCCATTGTAATACCAACTCCTCTATTCGTACAAGTATCACACGCACACATTGACACCATGCTGTTAATAATCACACATGGCAAGCGGGCGGCGTCACTCTCGATAAGACAAGGTGACGTCCGGGTTTATTTTCACGTCCGTGCATATAGGGTACCTACTTCATATCCTGGAAAACGAGGGCAAAGCCGCGAGCTCTAGTAAATACTGGTTTTATTGCAAGTTTAAATAAATAAATAAACGCTTACACACTCAGACCCCCGCAGTAGGTTTTTACCTGTGTCGCGGGTAGCATGGATGACACATATAACACATCACAATAACACCCATGACCCAAGTACAAATATTTATCTGTCACATAACTATCTGTCCCGCCCGGGAATCGAACCCGGAACCCCTTGCTTCGCAGGCAGGGTCGCTACCAATTAGGCTACAGGGTCGTCAAAGCTTATTATGATGTAGCAAATTTTTCTTGTTCAAAACTGCATGATTCTGTAACCTTGTTCACCTGTACACTAGTCCCATTTCTGGGCTCGTATCTTTAACCATGTGCATATAGGCCATAGGCCACTTTTGAGTGCGTGGGTTCGACTCCGCAGGTAGTTTTTTCAGGATGTTGTTTGTAACACATACTTAACTAATCAATATATTACGTGTGTTCAAAAAATAAAAGGAATTTTAATTTTTTTCAAAAAAAAAAAATATTCGTCTACGATGATGTTTTCCCTTATAGATTTTTCCCGTCCCGAGCATGCCATGTTTCCTTCCTCTATCCTTTACATTTTCTATGAAACGATATTATTTTCAAAACTTCATGCCTCGTCCGGGTTACACGTTACGTGTACAGCGACCTTAAAATGCGTTGGCACCACTTGGAGTCACTAAAGGAGTTCGTCTTTTTAATATTGAACTGTATGTTTAGTATAGTATGTATATATGTATAGGTCTATGGGTGCAAAAGCCATGAATCAAAAATCGCCGAGATCATAAAAAACGTCCAACTTTAGGGGTTGCTACTTAAAGAGTAATTAAAATAAAAATAAATAAATAAATAAATGAATACAGCTGAAAATTTTATGATACTTGAGGGGCATGTGTGTCAACACAATAAAAAATTTCTTGACAATTGGACTCTCCAAACCCGCAAAATTAAAAAAAAAACTTTTTGAACACACAATGCACATTCCATAATATTATTAGATTTATTCGTATTTGTTAATGAAACCAAAGTGATTTTGAAAACCACGTGCGTGAGCATAAATCTTTCTTATGATACAAAATGAACACCTGAAAATTCTTAATTCCAAGCATGCAAACATAAAATGGCTCTTAACTGTATATGATAACAGTTATTTTCCGCTATATTATTTTGTTGGGTGTAAACAACTACCAACAACTTGTCCTAAGCTTTATGGCGCTTCTATCTACCTACGTAGAAACAGTTTTAGCTAGCGATATAATCAGTTAATTGCTCTGAGAACTTATTTATTTATTTATTTATTTAACACTTTATTGTTTGTACACCATACAATAATATACATAAGAGCACAAGAAAAAAAAAAAGAATACAAAACAATGGGCGACCTTATCGCTTAGTAGCGATTTCTTCCAGGCAACCCAGCAGTAGCAAGAAAACAGCAAGAATATAAATTGGGTATAGGCGTACCTACATAAGGTATTACAGTGTGAAAAGGTGAAGTAGAGAGAAGAAAGAAAAAAAAAAGTATATATCAAAATGACAAACAAAACATACTAATAATAATAATAATAAAAAAAAAAAGCAGTGAATGAAGGTTAATGAAAGCCAAGAAAAGGAAAAAAGAAAGGATGATGACAGGTTAGGAAAGAAGGTAATATTTTTAAGTAGCTTTTTAAAAGAAAACACAGCAAGAAAACTTATTATGTATTATCACAGAGACTTTCCTAATTGCAAATATTTAAGGTAAAATAATAAAGCTGGTACATGACAAATAATAACATCCTCATGTGACGTGACTCTTGAATGACTCATTATGTCGTGTTGCCAAAATTAACGAGTTTTTTGTTCATTTCTTTTTTTATTACATTGAAGTCGCAAATGGCTACCATCTGGTGTTATACACACTTGTATTAGATACATTAAAATGTTTTGCGACGTTTTAACTTTAACGAGCTGACGATCCACCTGATGGTAAGTTGTGAACGTCGTCCATGGACATCAGCAACATCAAAGGACTCACTGATGCGTTGCCGTTTACGAAAGAGAAAAGAAAAAGAGAGATACTCTATCCCCAGAAGGAACACGAGGATTCCTTTGGCGGCTGATCCAAGAAAGAGCGTGATAGCTATCTAGACGGACTCCATGGAGAAAAAATAGTATTAATGAACTATGATCCCACCGAGGGCCCCTACCACTACTTCTACAAGGGTCAGATTTAGTCGCCTCTTACGACACCCATGTGGCGTGGGATTGGGGTTAGTGTCGTAAATTGTTGTTCAATAATGCTCCTTAATTGTATTAGAAATTATACCCGTATTTACGATTTATATCTCTTTAACGGACAGTTTTATTGTTCTATAAATTAGAAACATGTTAATTCATAGTGTAGCAAATAGTTTCGCTTTAGCGAAACTAACATTAATTACAAGAAATTACAAATTATTAATTTGTATAATTCTGGTACCAATGTATAATTTGAAATCATACATTGGTACCAGGATGAAAATTTTCCTTCGTTTATTACCATGTAGATAAATTGAAGTTACAAAAGTCCTAAGTATCATGTAATCTATACCTACTAACTAATATTATAAAGAGGAAAGATTTGATTGTTTGCATTGAAAAGGCTCCGAAACTACCGAACTGATTTGAAAAATTCTTTCACTGTTGGGAAGCTACATTATCCCCGGGTGACATAGGCTATATTATATTATATTTTTTTACTATTTTTCCCGAAGCGAAGCGAGGGCGATTTCCTAGTATTTAATAATAAGGTATACCTAATTACTATGTGCAATGACTTCCGCGTGAGGACGGGCTAATATTATAAAAAATGAGAAATATTATGTATTAAAAATAAAGCTTCAATTAAAATTTCCAAAAATATATTGAGTTGGCCCAGTTGTAATTTTAAGTGGTGTATATAGCCACCATAGAAGCTTTCCGATAATCTATAGTCTAATATTATAAAGAGGAAAGATTTGTTTGTTTGCATTGAATAGGCTCCGAAACTACTGAACCGATTTGAAAAACTGTTGTGAAGCTACACTATCGCCGGGTGACATAGGCTATATTATAGTATCAAAAAAATAGGGATCCTTAATAAAACTCCAATAATGTAACCCAAGGTGTAAAAAATAAAGAAAACCAAAGCAAAGCGAGGGCCTACTCGTACATAATATAAAGCTTTTACTTTACGTCAAAAACAACGCTTCCCTTTGTATTTATTTTTACAACAGTACTACTGGTCAATATATCCACATCTCCACTGGATTGCGTATCCATCGCTGCTTCGATAAACATTTTTTGCCATAAACATTTTTTGCCATAAACATTGCCACATTAAACAATCAACACGACTGAGGATTTAACTCCGACAACCCATTAATACTGCCTTGAATAAATAAAAATAAGAGCTGATTGATAGCCTAAGATCCGTGAATTCCATGACCCATAACTTGGGGTATTAAAACCATTAAATCAGGGCAATAGAAACTGGTTGGAATAATTATTCAGGCTATAATTCAGATCGTTTCTTCTTCGGAGATTTATTTCTCTATCAATCGGTGGTGAGTCAGAACTGATAAATAATACGCATGTTATGCAATGTAATAGGTTGATTAAGACTTTCGTTTCGTTAGGAGATCAATGATATTATAAGTAAAAAAGAGGTAGATATGTCACTAGCGCGCCAAAGATGAAGATCGTAAGAGAGGTCAAATGACCTCGTCTGCTCGTAGTCGCTCTGTCAATACAAGACGATAGGCAGTTTTGTTGTTGTCAGAAGTGCTTGAGATTTGACATACAACGTTAAAATGCCTTCGTGTATTATTGTAGTGTGATTGGTGTAGTGAAACAAAAGATAAACATGTGTGTGTTGTAGTTCTTTTCGAAACAGATCTTTTCGAAGCACTAGCTTTCGATTAAAAAAGAATCATCAAAATCATTTCACCCAGTCGAAAGTTCTGAGGTAACAAACATAAAAAATATAGTCGAATTGAATAACTTCTCCTATTTTGAATTCGTTTAAAAATTTGTAAAGATAAATAATACAATAATTTACACACCATATATACACGCTTTCTGTGTTCTCTTACACACACACGCAAACACATTTCCGCCCTAGTATAGTAATACCTTATTTTTCGAGTGACAGTGACAAATAAGACCCACAAACACCCACGATCTGTGAACAAACATTTATCTGTCACATAAACATCTGCACTCGAGAATCGAACCTAGACCCTTTACTCAATATGATCATCTATACTAATATTATAAAGAGGAAAGATTTGATTGTTTGCATTGAATAGGCTCCGAAACTACTGAACCGATTTGAAAAATTCTTTCACTGTTGGGAAGCTACACTATCCCCGGGTGACATAGGCTATTTACATCTATGATCTATAGGCTATATTTTTACTATTTTTCCCGAAGCGAAGCGAGGGCGATTTCCTAGTTACCAATAAAACCGTCATGCCTCAATTATTACGTATGAAATTCACATATCAAATATATTTATTTCTTACATAATATGCGGTTGACAATCGAACTTGGTCCCCTCGTATTAGGTCAGAATGGAGAGTCCTATGGATTCTATAGGCTCACGCCTCACGCCTCACGCCTCACGCGTGAGGTCAGTATGGTCGTCACTGAGTGGCAAGTCATCTAGCGTATTTTCAGTAATATTGCACCAATCTACGTAAACGCCGGCGAGTCTGCCAGAAGAACGTGCTTTTAGCTGTGTGCTGGGGACCAAAGAGTTGGTTTGTGGTAGAAATTTAGTTAGGCAGAATGTAAAATGACGTTGATTAAAAAATTTAAGCGCTCTTACCCCGGCGCGGTGGTCAGTGTCAAATGTGAATCCTAAGTAATCGGCTGAGTTAAGCAACAGAGGCGTGGTCGGTAATGGGATGGATAACCGCTAGTACCTAACTGTAGACAATATATTATATTGAGCGTTTCCGTGCTTGGGAGGGCATGAAAGAAGTCCCACGTATTATTGTAAGATAACAGTCGAAGCAAGAGAAAGTGAAATCTTGCGACATACAATAATAGAAATGGCTACAATAGATCAAACCTGGTCGCAGTGGCCCCCGGAATAGCTGTCCGAATTCCGTTATCCCAAATAATAATAAACCTGCAAATGATAATAAATTGGAGCAGCGTGGTGAGATCAGACCAGATCGTGGCTATAGGCCTCCCCATGAGGACTCGTAGTCAGTACTGTGTCTCTATAGTCGTCGTTATGTCAGAGCGTTCAAGTTAAGTATATAGGATCCTATTACCTATGCCATAAGTAAGTCAACTTTTTTAATCTATCATCATTTCCGAATGATGCTTTGTCAACGAGGAAAAAAAATGGCGAAAGATACATCCTCAGTACATCTTTTAAAAATAAAATGTTTTCCAGTTTTAAAGGAAACGTAGAAAACGTATCTTACTACTGAAATACTGAAGAATATAATCTTTCATACTCTTTGGACGTATACAAACAACGCGTACTGCGCATGTGTGCGTGACGCCATAACCCGCGGATTCTAACCTAAATTCGAATTTCGTGCTTCGCTTTCCGCGGACGCGCGCGCCCAGCCAGCGCTTCCAAATTTAAAAATAAAACATTTCACCCATCGACATTCCGTCAAACTGTTTCTATCAACCTATCAAACCATTATTCTTTTACGTGCCCGGAAAGTGATTGAAAGGATAATGTTTAAAAATAGTGCGTTCAGTTTACCTACTAAAGCCAGTGCAGACGAAAGTCTTGCTTTTCGGTGACATAGAGCTTCGACCTCGAGCCGCGTAGACAATTATTTTCGCGGTATTTTGTGCTTGAGTTTTTTTTTAATTTTTTGCATCGGTTCATGTTGTTAGTGATGTAAGGCCAGTGTTTTATTTTTTTGGATTGCTTACATATACAGCCAGGTGAGTATAAATTTCATGGTGTTTTCTTCAATGACTAGGAATACCTATCTGGTCTTGTTATTTCTGTTTTATTGCCACACCCACTCTAGTTCCTTTTCTAGTTTACCAATCGATTTATTGCTTTCGTATAAATTTATTCCGGTACCTATTTATTCATCTGGTTGCGATCTAGTTTTCTGGGTTTCAGCTATTACAATAGACACTTGTTGTTCTATTTGTTTTTATAAATTGGTACATTTAAAATGTAACGAGCGACAAACTTTTAAAATAGCCGTCACTGTGTAAAAATGTGTAAATTTTTTTATTTTTGTATTTTTTAAATTTCACTCAAAGTAATATTCTATTGTACTCATTTTGTTTACATAAGACATTCCAGTTGGAGTCTAGAACTGGAATAATTTTGTAAATAAGTGAGTTTTCATTCCAGAATTACGTCAAACATGAATGAAAGTGTTTACGTTACCAGTATCAAACTTTTCTAAGTTGTACAATAAACAACCTTAATGCACTATACGTTAAGATTGTTTTTGCTTCGTCTGCTACATATGAATTATACTTTCTTGATTGTATTTATTTTTAGTTTCGAATTTTACATCTGTATCTGTAATAGCTTTTTAAGTTATACAAAGAATAAACTACAATATCATACATAAACTGTTTAAAACATAAACGTAGAAGGCGCATCTTTCTACCTAGTCAGTTCTTCTATCAGTATGGGTACCTACAACATTTTAGAACAATAGTTATTTTGATTAAGTTCAAAGAGTCATTATTATCAAGAAGGACGTAAATGCAAGATAAATTTGACGACGGAACCTTAAAACAATAAATTGCTCAACATAATATTCGCCTTGTTTTTACATGAAATAAGTTAGTGATTGACAACGATCCCACCTGATATATCGCGGGAAATCATCTTTTACCTTTGCTGTGTAGGCGAAGCCGTGGGTGACTGCTAGTTTTATATTATAACATCAATAGAAAGACATCCAGACTTAGTCTAACTTAGCCTACGTATTTTCTTGCCAAATACTTCTACTGCATTGGTTACAACTTTATTAGTTTGGGATGGTAATTAAGTACGTTTCTCATACGAAAAATAGATTCATTGAACGCCTTCATATCGAGGTAGGTAATTGTTATAGTGACTTTTTTTGGTTTTCGCCTCTAACCATTAATAATTAGTTTTCGTAGTAAATTCGCAAGCGTCAGCAGTCTAGTTGAGTGGTACAAATATTGTCTTAAGACGATCAACATTGGTGCCCCACAAGGCGGCATTCTTTCCCCTCTTATGTTTTCTTTATTCATTACTTTAACAAAACTAATATACATTCTTTGGTATTCATTGAATCCATTTATTTATAGATGGTACGTTAGACTAAGTCTGGGCCTTTCTACTGATGTTTTAATATAAAGCTAGCTTTTTTTTTTTTTTTTTTTAACGATGGGAAATGCTTTTACGCACGGAGTGTGGGACTCGCCGGCCTACTGCCGGAATACCCACTAAAACCCATCGGGCACCATCCTCAGCGCAAGGGAGGGCTCCGGGATCTCTGTGTAGAACGCACCGGTGCCCTCCAGCGCGGTGCCTTGGCAGGCTCGTCACGGGAGTCACGACTCCCCCGGCGCGGGACGTAAATGACGTCTGCCGCGACGGCTCCTCCTCCGAGCGGGGTCCGAGCGTTCTCGGCTTCGCTCGGCGTCCTCCTTCGCGAGCATTACTGCGTCGCAGAAGGAGGTGACGCTTCGCCACGATTCCCCGCTCCGGAGCATCGCCGCGACCACCGCTGCCGGGGAAAGATCTTGCCCAATTTTGTTCGTGAGGATCCGCCGCTCTGACTCCCATGCAGGGCAGTTCTCGAGCGTGTGCTGCGCGGAATCCTCCAAGTGGCCGCAGTGATGACACTGTGCCGCCTCCTCCCTACCTATCCTATGCAGATACTCACCGAAGCAGCCATGTCCGGTGAGTATCTGGGTGAGGCGATAGGTGACGTTACCCTTGTTCTCAAGCCATCGCTTGAGGTTTGGCAGGACAGCCCTTACGATACGCTGGCGCGCACTGCGAGGCTCTGCCAATCGCTCGCGCCAGCGCATCAAGGCCCGCCTTTTCGACCTTCGTCGTAGCTCTCCGATCGCCTCCTGGGGGTCGTCCCGCTGGCGGAGGTCGCGGATCTTATGAAAGACCTCTGCGTCCATATCCGCCAGAATGTCCAGGGGCGGAAACCGCGCCAGGATTGCTGCCGCCTCGTGCGAAATTGTCCGGTACCCTCGAGCAACCCTGATGGCGATCACGCGCTGCGCAGCGTTGAGTTTCGCTGCGCGCCGCTTGTTGCTCGAGAGCCGGCCAGCCCATACGGGCGCTCCGTAGAGCGCCATAGAGCGCACCACGCCTGCGTAGAGGCGGCGGACTTCTCCCCTTGGTCCCCCGAGATTCGGCAGCAATTTGTGCATCGCGCCTGCTACCTTGTGAATCCGGGGGACGAGACGATTGAAGTGCTCGTCGAAGGTCCATCGGCTGTCCAGCACCAGCCCCAGGTAGGTCATGCTACGGCCGACCTGAACGTCAACGTCACCTATCCTCACCGATGTGCTCGGAGGGTCCTCTCTGCGACGTAGGCCGTGGAGCCATAGTGCCTCGGTCTTGTTTGGCGCTATTGCCAGATCCAGTTTTTGGATCCCGGCCACTACCCGTGCCACCCCGAACTCGGCCAGCCTCGCCGTCCTGGAGAAGGACTCCCCTTCGGAGAGGACGAGAGTGTCGTCGGCGTAACAGACGACGCTCACACCAGGTGGAAGCGTCGTCCTTAACACCGCATCATACCCGAGGTTCCAGAGGAGTGGCCCTAAGACTGACCCCTGTGGAACCCCTCGCATGACCTCTCTCTCCAGGACACGGCCATCACGCCCAGGGTAGCATATCTTACGACCGCTAAGATAGGCCCGGATCACATTTCTCAGGTAGGGGGGGACCCCGTGGTATGTGAGTGCCTCCATTATCGCCTTCCCAGGGAGAGAGTTGAAGGCGTTTACTATATCTAGGCTTACAGCCAGGACTACTCTCCCCTGGGATATGGCCTTCTCTGATATCTCCCGCACACGGAGGACGGCGTCCAATGTTGAACGCCGTCGGCGGAACCCAAATTGGTTCGGGGACAAGTCGGGACCATGGCGCCCGAGGTGGTCATTTATCCGCCCGGCAATCACTCGCTCGAAGAGCTTTCCCACATCATCCAGGAGACAGATTGGCCGGTAGGCTGCTGGCGAGTCTACTGGTTTGCCCCGCTTGTGTAGGAGTACCAGTCTCGCCAGTTTCCACTCGGACGGATATTGGCCGCTTCTGAGGCAGCTGGTGAAGAGGCGCAGCAGCCTTCCCCGCAGGATAGACAGAGCAATTGCCCATGCCTTACCCGGGATCCCGTCGGGCCCTGGAGCGGTGTTACGCGCAGCCAAGGCCTTCGCTGCCACGCACAGTTCTGCCTCTGTTACGGCTAATTCGTCCAACCAGTCGGAGGGAGCCTCCGGTACGGAGCGGACATCCTCCTCTGTCTCCGGGAACAGCGTGTCCAGCACCTGAGACAGGAAGGCGGGATCCAAGGATTCCGTGAGGGGTGGGGCCCACGGGCGTAATTTGCCCATGACCATCTTGTATGGCCGCCCCCACGGATCTCTGTCCAGACCATCCAGGAGGTCGCGCCAGTTACGGGCCTTGCTGTCGGCAATGGCCAGTTGCAGCCTCACCGTCGCGGCGCGATACTCCCGGTATTTCTCCGCCTTTTCCTCCGCAGTGGCGCTGCGGCGTCTACGAGCTCGTGTGTACCTTCTCCGCGAGGACAGGCAAGCCACGCGCAGTTGCGCGATAGTCTGCGACCACCAGTATGCCGGTCCCCTACTGGTTCCCCCTTTGACTCTCGGCATAGCAGTGTCGCAGATGGATTCCATGTCCTCGCGGAGACGGGCAGCCTCCACCTCAGGGCCCTCGACTTCTCTTTCGGCGGGACTGGACCAGTCCACGACGTGGGCTGCCGCGACCAGTTTGTCACGGTCAAGTCGATTGAGCGCCCAACGCCGTGGAAGAGCGCTCGACTGGCGGACCTCTCGGACACCGTGCAGCGTAACATTGAGGGTTATGTGACGGTGGTCCGAGAGTGTGACCAGCTCCTCTGCCACTCTCCAACCCGAGACGAGACGCTCCGCAGAGGCAGTCGCCCACGAGAGATCGATGACCGACTCCCCCTGCCAGCGCACGCAGGTGCTGACCGCTCCCCTATTTAGGAGGCGGAGGTCCATTCCCGCCGACCACTCAAGGAGTGTGTTCCCCCTCACACTGTCCCGCTTGTCCCCCCAAGCCCTAGAGCGGGCATTGAAGTCACCCAGTACCAATGCTGGTCGCGGAAGGCATCTACGTACGCAGATGCTCAACCGGTCCAGGAAGGCCTCGAACGCCGCCAGGGTGCAGTTGGGCGAAACGTAGCAGCCAATGATTGCCAGATGGCCCCATTCGACCGCAACTATACCCCGCTCGGACAAGATTCCACGGCACGGCGGCTCTCCGCTGCGCCCTCCCCAATAGGCGGCCACAGTGTTTGCGGCATCGCCGAACCAACGAGGATGGTCTGGAACGCGGTAGGGTTCCGCCACCACCGCCAGTGAGGCTCTTTCCTCTGCAATACACTGCATCAGCAGGTCCTGTGCCGCACGACAGTGGTTCAGGTTACCCTGCATCACCACAACCGATGGAGCTCTATCCATTACCGAGCTCCATCGTTTCCTCTAACGGGCGATGGGACGAAGCGTCAACAGGAGCTGTCGCAGGCCCATTCGCCCGTGCTGGTCCGGTTGCCGCAGCCACCGTTCCGCTTCCTCCACGGCTCTTCCTGGATTTGGGAGGAGCACACTTTTTGCCACCCATGCGGTGGTCAGATGGCCGGCCACTGTCGGCGCATAGTACGCATTTAGGTACCTGCGCTTGACACTCACTTGCCCTGTGGCCAGGCTGACCGCATGCATAGCAGAGTGCACTCCTGTCCCTGGCATTCGCACATTGGTGCCTCGCATGCCCCAGCTCTAGGCAGCGGAAGCACTGCAGGGGTCGAGCCCTGAGTATCTCGACCCTTGCTGACACCCAGCCCACTCGTAATCTTCTACTCGTAATCGTAAGCTAGCTGTCACCCACGGCTTGGTCTACATAGCAAAGGTAAAAGATGATTTCCCGCGATAAAAGGTAGTATAATGTAACTCTCCACTCTAGCACTACCTTACCACAAACAAACAAATACCCTCAAACACACATTAGTATGGATGTGTTGTAAGTTGAAGAACTGAAAAATAGGCATTAATTTATCTACTGACCAAACACTAACAAGTGCTTGTTTAGGGACAGAATATTGATATATATATGAAATTGGAAATGTTATAACCAGCATTTTCAGATTTAATTATCTGTGGATTGGCGCGTAATTCGAAATTCAAATAAATTTTATTTTATTTAAATGCTATTTTAATTTCTAATTCCGTCATTTGATTTTAGATAGTATTTTGTTTTTGAAATAGAGATGTTGACACTAATTATAATATTAAGGTTCTATCTATAAAATAAAATTAAATCCTAAAATAAGTCAACATCCCTATTGTGGTACTTAGGTTTAAAATTTTCATACAAATCTCCAATTTCATAGGTAAAGACCTAATAATACGAAAACACCGTTTAACTAAAATACATTAGCGGTCATTCATCCAACGTTCCAATGACCAAACATCTCTGCCCGGAGTTCCACAGTCGCCAAGGGCTGCAAACTTAAAATCGTCGATAGAAATATAATAATATCCGAATGTCGTGTCTCGCAACAAAAACCCGATAACAGTTCCCGCGACGTCACGCTACGGAATTAGCCGCCCTTGACCACGTTGTCACGTTGTCAGGTAAACAGGCGACATTAGTGTTTTGGGAAGTAGGTTAACTTATAAAATTGGCTAATATGTAATTGTATGCGAATGTCATCCTTGTGGTTAAATAATCTTTATTCGTCATAAGAATTGACAAATTTACATGAGAACCAGTGTTACTAATGCTACGGAAGCCCTAGAGGCTTTCAGGACAAAAAATCACAAAATCTACGGCCTACAGGCTGCAACAATTAATTACTAAGAAATGTCGTGCATAAGTACTATATAACTGTACTTTTGATTTCAACGAAGAATGAAAATTAAAGCCAAAAATTGACCATTCCCCACCGAAATCTCCGAAACTACCGACGCTAGAATTTTGAATAAAATACAGAGAATAGTTCTTTACTTAAATACTACAGGAAAACTATAAAACTACTAAGTTTATGCTCTAAAAACCGTTAAAAATTTAAAAATATATTTATATATATATATATTTTTATACTTATATATTTTTATATATTTTTTTATATTTATATATTTTTAAAAATATATTTATTTTATAATATTTTATAAAATAGGAAAATAACGGTAAATAAATAATGAACGTACGGAACCCTCTTCAAGCGAGTTTAACTCGCCACAGATCGCATCTCTCTCGATCTCATTACGCGACGAAATTACGCTTGCATCGTTTGAGCCTTGGTTTGAGCATACCAAATCGAATTTATACGCGCCGCAAATATTCCTATTAACCGAATTAAAGAGTCGTTAATCAGATACATTGTTGATACAAAACAAAGTTGTTTTGAATGTCTGGACATTGTGACGTAAGGCTTATATTGTATTACTAGCTGTTGCCTGCAGCTTTGCATACGGAAATTATGTTTTAACTTACTCAAACTTCCATCGCGTTTCCCAGGGAAATCTTTTAATTTTCCGGGATAAAAAGTATCCTGAAATATAGCCCGGAGTATGAATAACAACTTCACCAATTTTCATCGAAATCCGTTCAATGGTTTTCATGTGATGCCCGGACAGACAAACAGACAGTTGAGTTTTTTTATAGTATAGATAAATTCTTCTTCCTTGAGAACAGCTGCAGTTCATTTATAATAGGATATTTGATATATACTACATATAAGTGATATACATATTATATGTGGAAAGCTTTTGCCTGCCTAAGCATAGCTTGCATATCAATGATGTTAAACTATAGATACGTTATGCCCTTACAAATCAACCAAAAAATCTGTTCCGACTGAGCTACAACACACACACGTTTATCTTTTGTTTCACTACACCAATCACTCTTACATTGGTATATAGATGGCACTACTAAAACCGTAATAGTGAAAAAGACATCTGGACGGCCTCACTCAGAGGCAGCTATCAACTGTCTGAATTGAAATCGCTACACTTGTCTAAATTCGACTGACATAATTTCAGCGCCGTCTTGGCATATCTTGTATGTAATTTCATTGTTGCATATTCACCTTTCGTACTGAATGAGGTAGGTGCTCTCACAGTCTGTCTTTGAAGCATAGGGAAGAGACACCTGGTATTGATCAGATCGTTATAAATTTTTGCACGCTTTTATTTAACTTACCCCGTTTCTGTGGCTCAAATCTTACAAAGCTTAACTACAGCTACTTCCTTTTTAACCTACTTCAAAAAAATGGAGGAGGTTCTCAATTCGACTGTATTTTTTTGTTTATTACCTTAGAACTTTCGACTGGGTGAACCGATTTTGACGATTCTTTCTTTAATTGAAAGCTGGTGCTTGTCATGTGGTCCCACTTAAGTTTTATCGAGATCTGACTAGCAGTTTTTGTGCTATCCCTAATTTTGACGTCGGTTATTTTTTGTCAAGAATTATTTTTGCTATAAAAGCATGTACTTACTTTTAGTTTTTTAACTTTACTTTTGTTAAGTCTTCGAAAAGCCAATATTTTTCCTGGTAAACAGAGCTTGGATCTTTTACAAAGTGTGTCAATTGAGCAAGATTTAACTATAAAATTAATGTTTACGCCGATTTAGGACCCATGACCCTTTTACTAAGCAAGGGCATTTTAGATAAAGAGTAGTTAATTTAAGAGTAGTTTAACTACATGTAGTACATGTAACAAATTAGTGCTTTAACGAAGTTTCCGTAGATAAAAGGAAATCGATAAAATGTCCAATTACGATATTGTATCTGATAAGATAACAAAGTCGTGCCGTGTAGCAAACAAACGCTTGTTACACCACCTTGGGCAAACTTTCAAAAATAAAACATTATTCGGAGTTTGGGCATCCATCCATCCTTTGTTAAGTCCAACCTATCCTGATAATCATCATTGTTAGGTCACTTCTTTTGGTATCTGTTGAGCTTTGCATAGTTTAATCTTAGGATATTCAAGAAGAACTTGCTCTTCTTAATCTTAATCTTCTTGTATATAATCCTTATTTTCTATACTAAGCTATTGCCTTTCTGATAATACTCTCCTTTGAGACACATAAGTATTAGTTATACCTCAATTAACTATGATACTATTATACCTTGAATATAACAGTGCTATGTGGTTAAAGATGACCCTACATCTACGGTTGTTTCGTATGTGATTCCAGAAGAAAAATAAGTCTCTCATCAATACGAATGAAATATCATGAAATAAACTATCCCCAACTTCCTATAAGTCGTATTTCTAGTTAAAAATAGGTCAATTGCTACAGTCAATTGAGACAGCTAAAAGCTATCGGTAATCAAACGCTCTTCACTTTGAAGTAGGTAGCCCAATACTTCAAGAGTATTGTTTCAGTAGAAAGCTTTAAGAAGGTCGCTGCCCTGAGACCTTCATGGAGGGGTCTGGTGACATTCTCATCCGATTAATATTATAATATAAATGTGAAAGTCAGTTTATCAGATTGTCTCTGTATTCCATGGGATGTTTGGGTGTTTGTTACTCTTTCACGTAATAATTCTTGACAAAAAATAACCAATTTCAAAATTAGGGATAGCTCAAAAACTACTTGTTACATCTCGCTCAATTTTAAGTGGGACTTCATGAAAGAAAGAAAGAAAGAAAGAAAATATTTTTATTCAGACTAAATACAGTTACACGTAATAACATCTGATATAGTTAGCCTAATGTACTTATATTTTATAGCATTTAATCTAATTTAATTAATTTAATTTAATTAAATTAATTTAATTTAATTAATTTAATTTAATTTAATGACAAGCACCAGCTTTCGATTAAAGAAAGAATCATCAAAATCGGTTTACCCAGTCGAAAGTACGAATAAAGTGAAAGTCGAAGGTAACGAACATAAAAAAGAATACAGTCGAATTGAATACCTCCTCCTTTTTTGAAGTCAGTTAAAAACTAGGAAATAGTTTTACATGAAATTTGGCCAAAACAGACCATGACGTGGAATAAAATGTAGGATTAGTCAACAATATGACCAAAAGATGTACTGAGGAGTTTCTTTAGGCTTTTCTTCTTCTCCGTGACAAAGCACCTTTCCAAAAAGCCAAAAAATTACGTGCATAAGTGTATCAGTGATACCTATAAAAATAAAATATTTTGACTTTGACTTTGTCTTTGACTTTGAGAGACTTGAGACCCTGTAGCATTAAATTATCGTTCGTAAACTTCCTCAATTCCCAAGTTATCGCGCGCTCCAATGTAAGGGTTGCAGTGGACAGCGAGTTGCAGGCCACAATTATACGTAA
Organism: Thymelicus lineola; assembly: GCA_963932265.1. Lineage (NCBI taxonomy): Eukaryota > Metazoa > Arthropoda > Insecta > Lepidoptera > Hesperiidae > Thymelicus > Thymelicus lineola. The sequence goes on along the minus strand of OZ010707.1, from coordinate 4,879,625 downwards.
CAGACACAGTACGATACCAACCGCTCTCAGTTGCGTCTGTTGACCTATTTTTAACTGACCAGACACAGGAAACTCAAGACTTAGGAATGTGTTTGTTTGTGACGGGTCTTTTATTCGTAGTGAAAACTTAGTATTTGCTTTAGTTGTTTATACAATATAATACAATACAATACAAATACTATATATTTGTACACCAGAAATAAATATATATAGCACAAGGCTCTGTGGAGGTACTTATTCGTATGTTCAGATCATCTGAGTTCAGTACTATGAACATAGATCTCTCTCTGTGGGCGTAGTTATGTGTCAGGATTACCAGGATACTAAATAAAACCCATAATTCGACAGGCACAAGGATACTATCCGTTTATTGCCTGATAACACCCGATTTTATCAATTCAACGTTATTTAGTTGTTTACTTTGATTCGCGATACTCTCAATCTGTCTGTCTTCTTGACAGTTCCCTTTTTCTTAATTTCAACGATTATTACGAACTTATTTTAGACTGCACCGATATATACAAAAATAAAACAAGGTACGGTATACAAAAGGCGACCTTATCGTTAAAGCAGCGATCTCTACTACTACACCTGCTACTACCACTCCCCTACCTCCTACTACTGTATCTTTATACTACAGGTAATCAGAATAACTGCCCATAATAGTCTCATTCCTGGGCTCTAATCTCCCCTTACCGTGTACAGGTCATAGTCCACCACGCTGGCCAAAGGTGAAGTTTACTTCACTTTGAGAATTATTTATTTGGCACACCAACATATGTTACACTTCACAATATAAATATTAGGTACATGATAAATAAAACTTCCATTCGTGTACATACAATTATAGGTGAACACAGCATTCACATTATGACGCTCTAAAATAAAATCTAAAATATTAATAACATTGACAAAATAGTATTAAAACAAAATAAATTCATAACAAAATCAAATCTAATGGAATCAAATCAAATTTAAAACATATAAAATAATTATAATTTACAATTGAAAGAAAGTCTAAGATAGCAAATACATTGGTAATAAAAAAAAATTAATTCAAAATAACATCAAATCAAATAAATTAAAATCAAAATTAAAATTAAAATCAATAAAATAATTATAATTTAAAATTGAAACGAAATCTGAAATAATTATTACATTACAATAAAAATAAACAAATGAAAGGAGAATGCCCATTTAGTATGGAGAAATGTACTGACTTTAACATTTTTGTGTCTTGATAAAAATACCTTTATTTGATTATGTTATCTTAATAAATTATACATACTAACTTTAGTCAATGATAATATTAGGAAATAAGAGATATTAAACAAAACTAATTTGTATTTAGGTTATAGTAAACTCACAGTAATATGGACTCTATGCGGGCGTATTAAAGTCGATTGCGTATGTAATGTCGATCTTTTAAGTTTCAAATTCATTTGACAGTCCCCAAACACCATGAAGTTTGTAATGTATTATAATCACAGAACATTATTACTCCTGGCTGATTATAGTAATTTTCTATTAAAAAATAAATTCATTTGAAAGTCCCCCTACGTCATCTAGTTTGTTGTCATGGATATATTATACTATAATGCCGGGTCCACACGCTTGGTGTTTGCCGCAAACATCAAACACAGCAAGCAACACCACAAACACCGATCACAATCACCCACACAAACAGCGCATCCTCACATTTGGCGAACATGTCAGTCTCATAGTCAGTCTATTCCAAACAGACGAACATGGCGGATGACGAACTTGTTGCAGCGATTTCTTTTGGGTTTACCTTCTTTTACTTTAAATTAAAACAAAATTAAATAAAAAAGAGAAAATAAAGGAAACGAAGACCGTGGTAGATGACCAAAATTATTTTTATTTACAATAATACTTATCCGCGTCCATGTATCTTTAGTTTTTTGCCTATTTTTGTGATTCACATGTTTAGGATTCCGAAGACATGGCTCATTTTGATATGCTTCTAAGAACGTTAGAATTATATCTTCAGACCAATCAGTCATTGTTTTTTCTATTTTAGCACAAAGACTAGATTCTACGTCCGCTTCCCTCTCGTTTAGTAATGATTGTTACCAAGCGTTTGGATACAACGCAAACTGTTTGCCGAACATCCTTTGATCTGTGAAGGAAAACCGACAACGATGCCGATCACTGGCGAACACAAACACCAACAGGCAAACAGGTACAAACACCTATCCACATGTTCGTGTTTGTTGTTTGCCATTGTTTGCCAAGCGTATGGACCCGGCTTAACTGTTGTATCATAATCAATGCTACCTATTGGCCCGAAGGATCTTAAAAGATTCCTGATTGGCCCTTATCCAAACATAAATGGCCCAATGGTTTTATTTTGTAAAACGGAAGTAAAGTTACTTATTAATTTCAGAAAATTATTCCCAATAAGGATTTTTTAGGAAATAGGGTAAAATACTTGAAATATTTTAATTTTATTTTTTGTCCAAAAATCATTGTGACACAATTATTTTTTTAAGAGTACTGGCTATGGGCATTCTCCTTTAAAAACAAAAAATTACAATAATAATAATAAATAATTATGGAGAACTCTAAGGCGCTGGTTTCCTCACGATATTTTAAACCTGCACATATAACTTTTGAATATAAAAACTCGGATCCCTTTGCTCGGGAGACAAACGTTAAAACCTCTAGGGCATCATTGCAGGCAATTTTATTATTACTACCTACTAGATAAACTCAGTCACTTTTCGCTACGGCAACGGTTACCTTATGTTGCAACGACACCAAGTTGTAACAAGCTTAAAATTTACTATTCTGTGTTCAGCCAAATGCTTCAGACGCCTTTGACTAGTAGCCAATTGAAATAAGTATTTATAGATAGTTTATCGGCGGATTTCCGATTACGGTGTGGTACTTATGGCTTAAGGCAACGACCTTTCCGTGTCTATATTGGTTTTATAGGTACTTATCCTACTAATATCTTATTATAAATGTGAAATTACCGTCCAAGAACTATGACAGACGGACAGATAGACGGATCAACGGAGGAGTGTTATGAATAGGGTTCTTTGGAGGAACTAAATCAATTTTTACTATTGAGAAAGCGTCTCCGTTACAATTACATTATGATGATATCCATACACAACAATTATAAGTAAAAAAGAGGTAGATATGTCACTAGCGCGCCGAAGATGAATATCGTAAGAGCAGTCAATTGACCTCGTCTGCTCGTAGTCGCTCAGTCAATACAAGACGATAGGCAGTTTTGTTGTTGTCAGAAATGTTTGCGATTTGACATACAACGTTAAAATGCCTTCGTGTATTATTGTAGTGTGATTGGTGTAGTGAAACAAAAGATAAACGTGTGTGTGTTGTAGTTCTTTTCGGAACAGATTTTTTGGTTGATTTGTAAGGGCATGACGTATCTATAGTTTTTAAATATCATTGATACACAATATAATCGATTTCTATCAATTATCTCCTACAAGACATGTTAAAGAATTTCGTTTCGAAAGGCTACCAACAAGTTCCCAAAATTATGACGTCCGTATCTCATGAACATGAGCATAGGAGTGATTTTAGTCGCAGCATAAATACAGTGGTTAATAAAACAGACTCGGGAACTCTCAAGTGCACGATTCATTGCCGTTTCGGTTTACCTTTCATCTTCCAAATTGGTAACTATATTGGTAATGAAATATGTTTATTTTATGCACTTATTTTTAACCCCGATGCAAACGGGGGAGTAATATAAGTTGAAAATGTTGTTTGTTGCATCGCAGCTCTAAGTGACTTTAAAGTGTTTTTTTTCAGTAATCATACAGGAAACTCTGTCCAGTCGTTTTAAGCTCGTCAGCTCTTATCTAGTGGGCTTGGGGATGTGTGGAACTTTTACTGGATCCTCACCTGTGTAGTTAATTCAAAATTTCAAATGATAGCTCACGATTCAGGTAAGCCTGAAATAAAAACTTATCACACATTTTTGTAAGTTTTTTAAAGTTTTCTACTAAAAGAAAACTTAAAAAAAAAACAATAATTACACTGCTTGTTTTCGAAAAACAAATTTTGTTCAAATGTTTGTCAGATAACATGTAACTAAGAATGATGTAGATACGCACCTGTAATTGGCAAGCATACCAGATCATGTTGTAGATAATTTAAGCAAATGTAATAATTGTATGTAAGCTGTTGGTGTGTAAATAAATAAATAGCTTATTAGCGACGGCACCAGTAATACTACGGGTAACAAACTGCACACGTCTATAGATACATAGTGAGATAACGAATTCGATTGAGACAAGAGGCACAATATTAAATAATATTTTAGTAAACAACGTTAATGGATGGCGACACTACTAGCACTATTGCAAGGACACTTTGTATTTTTAGCGTCGGAACGAGAGAAATCACAGCGCTCTATCGAACACCAGCTTCACTGCTCCTCACATGTATCGCTTCTGTGTAAGGGACTCCATCCATCTTCTGTCCAAGCCTACTTTCCTTGCTGGATCTTCTATACTATAATAAAACTCTAAAGTGTCTGTTTGTCTGTCCGGGCATCACATAAAAACCCTTGAACGGATTTCGATGAAAATTGGTAAAGTTGTTACTGATACATTGGGTCATATTTTAGACAATTTTCAACCCGGAAAATTAAAAGGTTTCCCGGGAAAACAGAATAAAAGTTTGAATAAGTTATAACATGATTCCCGTATGCAAAGCTGCGGCTAGCTGCTAAATAAACGAGGCTAGGAACATTTATCAATATCATTAGCACCATACACGATCAAGTGTACTTGTCAAGCTTGCAGTTTGACTTGATGCGACATCCAGTTTGCATGAGATAGCTATATATCCAGATAGCCATACCGTGGCCATACACCGTCAAGTTTACTGGATGCCGCGTCAAGTCCACTGCAAACTTGACAAGTATACTTGATCGTCATTAGTATCTCATTAATATTATTACTGGTATATCTATCTTTCGTATCTTTTGGTGAAGCCTTTCTGGCCAGCTACCATCAGCTTGCGTGAGATAGCCGCGTCGCCAATGCCTCTTGCACTGGCGGCTTGGGAGCCATTTCTTTCTTTCTCTCTCTTCTTCGTGGTGCTATTTGTGTTACTGAAGGCTGTGATCGATAGTCACTACTTACAATCAGGTTCATCAATTTGTTTTCGACTAGTTACATAATAAAGACTATAAAGAAATGCCTGTCAGAGGTGGCTGGGACTTCTTCCACCTAATATAATCCGAAGGTATTACGATACCGATACGATACGATCGCGTGGCTAGTTTTTTTTTCACCTGGATAGTATCTAGCCTTCTTTCTAAAATCGACTGTAATTTTCCTTACCAAGATTTTTGCTTTCTTTATTCTTATTTTTCTTCTTTATTGTCTTTCTTCTTTTTCCTTTTCTTCTTTTTGTCTTTTTTAACACAGAAAATATTTGCAACGAATGTAACCACCGAATTGAAATTGTGACATTTACATAAGTTTAACAACACAGGAGAACAGGGTCACGTAAAGAAATGTATTTGTTCGTACAGATTCGAATACCACTTGTTCTAATTGATTACTGGAAAGGTTTAGAGAATAATTTGAGGCAGCAACCATCACTTCTTTAGTGACCCTGCCGCGAAGTATTTCGGGTTTGATTCCCAGGATTCCATTTATGTGACAAATAAATTTTTGGTCTCGGTTGTTGGATGTCTAGTGTTGTATAAGAAGCTTCACAAAGGTATCCGAAGATGGATGAAAGGCAAAGTGCTTACTTATAATTATCCCAACAAAAATTATGGTCGTAGATCAACCGTATCATTACATGTTTTATATGACTTTTGATTTTTTTCGTATTAACATTGTCTGTCCTCTATATCTAAACTGTTGTCTGAAAAAGGTCAAAGTGTAAGTTCAGTTTATAGACTCTCCTACTATACCTACTGCTACTAGTACTAGACCTCAATGAATTGTAAAGGTGCCGGTTAAAAACTTGTTAACCATGTTTATATTTTATATTTATTTTTATTTTTTACCTTAAACCATACCTAATAATATAATATATAATATATTAATATTATAATTCTTGACAAAACATAACCAACTTCAAAATTAGAGATAACTCAAAAAGTACTTGTCAAATCTCGCTCAAATCTAATTGGAACCACATGACAAGCACCAGCTTTGGATTAAAAAAAGAATTAAAAAAAGAAGAAAGTTCTGAGGTAACAAACATATAAAAATACAGTCGAATTGAATACACCTCCTTTTTTGAAGTCGGTTAAGAAGTAACCGCATCCTAAATAAATATTAAGTACTTGTCATTATGAATACTCGAAATTCTTGACGGTCAAAATCTTATTTTTTCCCACATAGCTTTCATTCTCTGGATGCGATAAGAAACTTTGACAATAACTCAGACAGACAAACTTTATTTTATACGGAGCGGTTTAATATGGTGGCGTCATATTTACCCTGTATAAATTGTCGTGGAACAATTTGGTCTCATACATATTTAATATCACATTTTCATACCGAGACGTATGATAAAGATAACAATAAAATTAATTGATGCATGAACGTGACGAATTGCGAAAATATTTTTTAATTTGTTTTGCGGATGTTATGTATCTCTATAGTATGTGTATATAAATAGTCAAATTTCTCAATTCATTTTTTATGTCAGAAGTCAGAACTCCCTCATATCACAGAATACTTAATAGTACCTATTCGTATAGAAGAGTCACTCCGCAAATTCATTTAAATAAATAGCGACTCTTGCTCCGACACAATATAATCTAACATTTTAACAAAAAATTTACCGACTTCAAATGAAGTACATCCAATAAAAAAGAATCTTCGAAATCGGTTGGCGTGATATGGAGTTATTCGTCCATTTATCGCGCACATACTTAATGCAAATTTAAGACTTATATGTTTTTGAAATAGATGCCATTGTCAAATCTCGCTCAAATTTATGTGGGACCACACGACAAGTATCAGCTTTCGATTAAAAAAAGAATCATCAAAATCGGTTCACCCAGTCCAAAGTTACGAGGTAACAAACATAAAAAAATACAGTCGAATTGAGAACCTCTTCCTTTTTTTGAAGTCGGTTAAAAATGTAATTCAGGTCACACAGCGCTAATCGTGAACAGACGTTGACATCTAGACGTTGCCTCTCTAATCATAACTCTTATTTTTTCTGAAACCGTCAGGACGAATGTATGATATTATGGACAGCGCGGCGCGGCAGTGCGTGGCAGCCCTTCTGAAATTGGCCCGACACGTCGAATGGCACATATATGTAATATCGTACCAAAAGTGCAGAGTGCGCCAAGTCTGCTTATATTTATGTCAACCGATTTGGGAAATATTTTTTTATTTCAAAGGAAATAATATTATAAAATATATATAGATATAGATATATATATAGCATAGTATATTATGATAGAATTGAGGAATTAAGGGTGCTGCTCAAATATAAAAAGCATAATCCTGAGTCAGTATTTTTTCAATCTGAGGTCTCAAAGCTCTCATTATTATAGAATTTTGTAAGTGATAACATTTCGTCCATAGGCTTGAAATGGTATGGATCACTTATCTATCTATCTATCTATCTGTATAATATATATAAAAGGAAAAAAGTGATTGACTGATGTATCAACGTAAAGGCCAAACCCTTAGGGTTAGAAACTTAAAATTTCGCATACGTATTCCTCTTATGACATAGGCATCCACTAAGGAAGGATTTTTCAAAATTTAACCCCTAAAGAGGGGAAATAGGAGATAAATATGATAAGCATGACTTCCACGTGCAAAGCTGGGGGCAACAGCTAGACAACAATAATGAAAAAGAGGTTGTTGGATTACTGAATCAATAATTTAGACGCCTTTGAAATCAATATAAAATCTGATATCGGATTTAACGAACCCTGATTTAAAGTATATTGTAATGTGATATGTTGATTTATCGACAAGGCTTTTACGTCCCCGATTTAATACTACGTTATTAAAGTGACAAAAGTCCCCGACTGAGTACATTACGCGTCATGCCGTCGCCAGCTAAAACGCCGACAATGTCTACATTGTATTACTCGTACTAGACAATAGACAGACTTCAGTTATAAGGTACACTGAGGGTAGTTTGCAATAGAAGCTTCTTTTTCTTTACACAACTACAATGAAAACAGGATTGTTATACTGTGGAAAATATCATCACCTTCATCATCACCAACATCATCATCATCATTATTGTCATCATCGTCGATGTGACGCGAATCTCTTATTGAACGAGGCAATGGTTTGGCTCGACAGGAGATTACTCTATGGCTGGCTTCAACCCAATGATGGCCCACTACTGAGCACAAGTTTCTCCTCTTGAGGAGGCCTAGAGCAAACTACATCACGCTGCTCCAGTGCGGATTGTTGGAGGTAGATTGATGGTGAAGGTGGAATACTCTATACTCTATTGTAATATAGAATAGCATGGACTATACTTTGGTAGAAGGTATTAATAATAACTCTACACATTCATAGTCCCATACTAGGATTCTGTGTGTCATGGGTGTCATAGACAACACATAAAGACAAGAACAGACCAGACCGAGACCAGAATTCAAACTCATCACTCAAATTTCCTTCTCGCTGGGAATAGAACCCAGAAACCTTGGCACGGCGGCATAGTAACCACCCATTGATGTAACTCTCGCTATATCTCGTCACTCTATTGCAGTAGCATGAACTATACTTGTGGGAGAAGGTATTAGGAGACTCTTAGACACCCAACTCTGGCACGTGGTAGATCCAAGACAAAAAAGAAGGCTGTATAGTTTGGCATAAGCTCGTGTGTTGATTGATACTCGTATTGATACCACTTCTGTCTGGTTGGCGTCAGTGGTCCATTAATGGTCCATTACTACGTGTATATCCTCTTGAGGAAGCCTAGAGGTTCTTTTACTGGTTTGTTCTAGGGCAGTTCTCGATGGATATTTGGGATCTAGAAGCCTGTTACGAATCCGAGCCGCAGGTTAGAGCATGGATAACATGGAGTTCTAACACGAAATATACTCATAAGATTATTTTACTATAATAATTTCCAAGCAAGCGAACAATTAAAATTTTATTAAAAATTTGCTACGACCATTATGGTCGACTCGGCTACGGCAGCCGCGGCGCGGGGCGTCACGAGGAAACGGAAAGTCGAAGGATAGCGTACGGTGAGACGTAAGCGCGGGTACGGCAAGTCGTCCACGCACCGTACCGCGGTTCGTGAGCTTGTCTCGAGGCGAGGCGATTACGTTACGAATCCGATAAGTGTGCTTTACAGTAGGGAGTTTCATACAAAGAATACTGACATGCAAGAGTTGATACGTTTACGTTCCGTTTACGAGTTGATATGTGTGCTACGACCATTAGCCTGCATTTTTTGGAATAATAAGTACTCTATCTTATTCCAGATCATGGTCTAAACTTCATGAAAACCCATTCAGTAGATTTTGTGTGAAAGAGTGACAAACATCCATACAGTCTTTCACATCTACACAAATATATAAAATTGGAGTGTCTGTTTGTAATATTAAAATAACCGCTTTTTTCCAAGCGCATTTGGATGTATACACGGAACATACCAAAACAACATTTTTTTACAATTTTTGTCTGTCAATCTGTTTGTTTCGGCTAATCTCTGAAATGGCTGGACAGATTTTGACAGGATTTTCACTGGCAGATAGCTGATGTAACAATGAGTAACTTAGCCTAAGTACTTAAAAAAAATAGTTTTAGAAAAAAACGCGATACGAAGTTCGCGGATCAGCTAGTTAATAATATTATTAGTATTTGTAGTATTGACAAAAGATTACCGACTTTACCAGACAATTTTCCACTTTAAAACCAATAAAACGTAAACCAATGAGTCATTGTCTAAAACAGATCGAAATGTCTAAATTAACGAAACACCTGTAAAGCAACGAATTTAACTACTACTACGTCAATTCATTTACGTCTGTAATTTCGCGCCACGTTTATCGTCCCTCGTAAAAGTATGCAAATTTCCCGTAATAGTCGGCTGAAAACAATTTTATAGAGCGTTCGTATGTATAAATAACAAGACATACGGTTGTTTGTCCTCCAAGTGAATTGTTGTCTGTTTCACTGTAGACAGTTTGTTTTGAATGTCTTTTCGTTTTCTGAAAACTATTTTTATAAAGGAGAATGGCCATGATTCATGATATGAAAGCCCAGGTCAGACATAATCTATACATAATAAAAGTCCCTCGGCCGCGTCTGTCTGTCTGTATACTAAAAACTACGGATTTTTGTACGGTTTTCACCAATATAGTTACCTTAAAGTTTGATTCCTGAGGAAGGTTGAAGTGAGTAATTAATTATGCAAAGCAAGCAACGCAACAACCCATAATTGTCTCACTGCTGGGTTCGGTGTTTCTTCTCACAATGTGAGGGCTACAGGCCACAGTCTACCACGTTGGCCAAATGCGGATTGGTAGACTTCACACACCTTTGAGAACTTTATGGAGAACTCTCCGGTGTGCAGGTTTCTTCACGATGTTTTCCTTCACCAAAGTGATAATTAACTTGTAATACGCACATAATGTTTTGAAAATTAGAGGTGTTTGTCAGGATTTGAACTCCCCCGTTCGGAAGATCAACGTTTTAACCGCTAGGTTATCATAATTCATTATGATTTTATGTAAATTGACCGAAATCCACGCGGGTGAAGCTGTGGGCGGTTAATGTATATTTAGTGTTAAAGATATATAAATAAATAAATAAATAACGCTTCACACTCATAGCCCCACACTAGGATTCCCTGTGTCGTCGGTGCCATGGACGACACACAAGACAAGGACATTCACACCCAGACCGAGAACAGAAATTCAAACTCATCATTCAAATTTCCGCCTCGCTGGGCATATAATTTTATATTTAGTATCAGTGGCTCGGTACCATATAAATACGAGTTCTTTTTAATTTATTCCTGAGGCGAAAAGTACGAGTAAAAGCTTTTTTTTCATCTATTTTGCCAGTTAGTAGTAGATATGGGTGAAACCTTGCAAACTCAATTAGAACCAGTCCTGCGCAGTTGAAAGTTTACAATGCTTCAATAACAATGCTTTTTTATTTTAAAGAGAAAATATTTGATTGTTTGTTTGCATTGAATAGGCTCCGAAACTACCGAACCGGTTTGAAAAAATTTTTCACTGTTGGGAAGCTACACTATCCCCGGGTGACATAGGCTATATTATATTTCTGGACATGAGAATCATTAGGTCGGATGTGCACATACGACGAAAATGACTTTTTAGTATACCGATATTAAGTTTTTGTTTCTCTTTCCAACGATCTGACCGTGGTATCTCTATCTCTTACCGTTGTAAAGATACACTCATGCATAATGTCGGTTATACAGACTTTTTCAAATACCCGAGAGCCATAAGCATTTATATTTACTTAAATCTTTATGCTCCAAATTATTAATAGTTTTATGATCCGTATTTCAACTTAAGCTATTATGAATCAAAAATGTTTGGCCTAATACGCTGGTAGCATCAGCAGATATGCATTTATGCCTGTAAAGTTTACTTCAAATTGTAGTACGTATCTTCAAATATAGTATTATGCTTGAAAAAATGTTGCTTATCGCTACAAAGGCATAAAGTCTGTTCTTAATATAGGATTTTATTGTTGTAATAATAATGTTTTGTATGAATATATTTCAGGCATAAAGTCTGATGTACAAAAATTTTATAGATTAAAAATTGTATTAAACTCATTTTAACAGTAAGCCTGGGAATACACGTCCGATTTTGTTTCCGATTGTCTGATCAGACTAGTCTGATCAGACAATCGGAAGGCCCTCGTGCCATACATTTGTTTGAATACACAATACACGTCCGATCAGATAGTAGGATCGGACGTCCGAGTCGGAAACAGCACCAAGACGTCTACGATTTTATGGCCGATCCGATTGTCTGAAGGTGCGGTCTGCATACTTTTCTACAGAGACCAATACACGTCCGATTCCTCCTTCCGACTTGCCAGTTTACTCTCTAGCGCGACAGTGAACGTACGCATCGAATGGCTTATTATGAGCGTAGAAAAACGTACTTGGTTATGGGATACTTTTAACCGACTTGAAAAAAAGGAAGGGTTCTTTTTTTTTTTTTTTTTTTTTCTTTATTTTTTGAAAGGGGTTTTGTCACTTTTGTGACTATGTCACCCCCATAAGGTAACAAAGAGATAACGAGAAAACTATTTAACTAAAACTAAGTAATATTATTCACAATATTTGTCTGTATAATCTGATCAGTGTTCTGGCTTCCTCAGATAACGGAGAGGCCAGAACACTGTTACAAATTCCTACATTTTTAGTGTGAAATAACTTCATATTATGCCTAAGTTCTTCATTCCGGACACATTCCATCAACACGTGGGTAACATCTTCTTGGGTATTACAATCAGGGCAATTCGGTGAATCTGAAATGCCCATCAAGAACTTAAACTTGTTTGATGGAATATGTCCAGAACGAAGCCGTAATAATAATATTATGTCCCATCTATTGGTATGTGGTTGATCAAACCATGGATAACGAAGTGGCTGGCTTTGAATCGTCTTGTACCAAATGCCTTTTGTAAGTGATCTCTCATCGTAATACTCGCGCCATAAACTTCTGCATCTCAATTTTGCCTCACCCAATAATTCACTGTGAACTGGTAAACAATCATATCTAATGCCATCGCTAACAGCTTGTTTGGCCGCTTGATCAGCCTCCTCGTTCCCTGTTATACCGACATGCGAAGGTATCCATTGTATGATCACCTCTTTATTTAAATAATTTAATTTATAGATAGACTCAAGGATTGTATAGGCTATCGGAAGCCCTCGAATTGTCGAGGGCAGCCGAGCCAAATGTAACAGGGCACTTCTAGAGTCTGACAAAATTACAAATTTGTCATTTTCTAAAGATGTTGCGTATGATAATGCTTCGGATAAAGCGATAAGTTCACAGTGCATTATGGACGCATTAGGTATAATATTAAATTTGAAGCTAGTGTTAATCTGAGGGTCATAGAAGGCAGCCCCACATGCCAATTCGTCCTTCGATCCATCGGTATAAATCTTATAATGATTATTATATTTACTATTTATAAGTTTATAGCAATTTCTACGCAAAACTATAGAATTTACTTTTCTTACTGAATTTTGAAGATCGTCGACCAATACTTGAATATGTTTGTGTATGTCATAGCTGCTAATCCAACTATTAAGAGAGAACATGGGAAGCATAGGTTTTGAATATAAAGAGTGACTACAAAATTTCCTATGGGTTTCTATTAATAAGGGTAGTTTCTTCCTAGCCCAGTATTCTTCTAAACATAGTATGCTCAATTCTTCTAAGACATTAATAGTTACATTGTTATGAACAGACCTAGATCTAAGCCAAAACTTAGCAGCAAGGTATCTTCGGCGAATGAATAGAGGCTGAAGGCACAGTTCACTCTCCATGACATGGATTGGACAAGTCTTTAAAAATCCACCAACCACTCTCATTGCTTGGTTCTGTATTATGTCTAGCTTACTCAAATGACTCTTTACACTATTATCAAATAAAATGCTCCCATAATCTAATCTGCTTCGAATTAGAGCAATATAGAGTAGACGTAGATGCTTAGGGTGAATACCCCAATTTGACCCAGCCAAAACTTTAAAAACATTCAAAAATTTATATGTTTTATCTCGTGTTGTATTGATATGTTTACTCCATCTTAGGCTTCTATCCAACCACATACCTAAATACTTAACACTATCTGCCTGTTCTATCCTATAATTATTTATTTCTAATAATATATTATATCTACTTAAATTCCTTGTATAACTTCTGTTAAATACGCAAACTTTACTTTTTCTATGAGAAATACTCAAACCTATCCCTTGCACTAAATTATTAAATACATTCAATGCATTTTGAATAATATCGACTGCATCAGTAATATTCTTACGACTTACATATAATACGAAATCATCAGCGTACTGAGATACACATATTTCTGATAATTTTTTGCAAACATTAATAGTAGCAACATTAAACAGCAATGGAGATATGGGGTCCCCTTGTGCTATTCCAATACTTGAACTTCGACTTAATGTGTCGTTATTGCTTAACTCAATCGTTAAACGTCGTGAGTGCAAAAACTCCCAAAAATAGTTACATATTGAAGCCCCGACTCCAAGCTCGTCCAAACTTGTCAAGAGAGTAATTAAATCTATGTTGTTATATGCGGAATCAATATCAACAAAGCAACCAACTGTAGCAAGTCCCTTACTGAAACCAGTCTGTATTCGGGTTACCAGCCTCGCCAAATTGTCCATGCAAGACTTTCCTCTTCTAAATCCTGTTGTTTCATCTGAAAAACTGTTATTTTTTTCAAAGTACCATTCAAGTCTCCGTGTAATTATAGTATGAAATATCTTACATGGACATGACAACAAAGCAATAGGTCTAAAATTCGACACTCCTGGTTTCGGCACAGGAACTATCTTAATATCTTTCCACTGACTTGGAACAAAACCTGAAACTAAAAATCTATTATATAACGATATTAACAAGTTTTTTGCTGCTGAGGGTAAATACTTTATCATCGAGTATGATATGTTATCTGTGCCTGGTGAAGTATCTGACTGTTTTATAGTATTTGTAAGCTCCTGTGCCGAAATTGGGGAAGACAGCCTAGGATTTTCAATAAAGAACCTGGGAGGAGAAGGTGTCACATAATCAGGTGCTAGACTACAAAGTATAGATTCAGCTCTGTCACGGGTGATACAACTTCTTGGTGATTTGTATCCTCTGAGCCACCTCATTTTAGACCACATTTCACTTGAAGATGTCGTACTATCTACACTATTACAAAAGCCTTGCCAGGACTTCGATTTGCCTCTTCGTATTATTATTTGAGACTCTCTAACTTTACTTAATAATGATTCTAAATTATCCGGGGTTGGATTTCTTCTGAATGCTGCTAGCGCTCTACGTCTTTTTGCAACAGTCTCTGATATATTTTGATTCCAGTATTGTTTGGGCTTGAATTTTTCCTGGCGAAGTGGGTTTTCACAAATTTTAATGTACGGGATGGATTTATCTGCAGCTTTATTAATCAAGTCTATGAAGTCATTATAAGCGGATTGGTTATCATCCGACAATGTGAAATTAGATAGCTCCTTTTCTATAAAAGCAGCATATTTCGCCCAGTCTGCTTTCTTGAAATTGCGCCTTCTCTTTAGGTTACTGACTTCCCTGATGTAGGTTTTAATTTTAATCATCAAATGATCACTTCCTAAGTTTTCGTTTAAGACCATCCAATCAAATTTCAAAGCTATGTCCACAGAAGCAAGAGTAAGATCGGGGGATGATTTCTGGATTCTGCCATTTACTAATTTGACTCTCGTGTGAGTATTATGATTTAATGAAATAAAGTTTTTTTGCAACATTGAATTTAGAATTTGAGACCCTCTGGAGTCTGTCTTAGTCGACCAATTTGTGTGGTGTCCATTAATATCTCCTGCAATTAGAGTCTTTTTATCAGCCAAAGTGAAAATTTGATCCCAATCCCTTTCAGTTGTCCTGACATTTGGTGGACAGTACAAAGATATAATATTTTCTATGTGATCACAGTTGAAAAGTTTTACCAAAACGATTTCAATTTGAGAGTTTAATAATTCTACGGCGCATTGTTGTGCTTTTATTGAATTATGGGTCAAGATAGCTACCCCTCCATATCCGTCACTCCGGTCCGACCTGATTATGTTGTAGCCCTTTATATGAAATTGACTATCTATATCCAACCACGTCTCACTAATAACAGCAATATGTATTTTTTCTTGGTATAACAGAGCTTCAAATTCTATACGCCTCGGACGAATGCTTGAAGCATTCCACTGTAATACATTTAAAGGGGTTCGTTTGTTGTTGTAATCCATAAATTTTTAATGAAATTATAACAAGGCTGATCTACGATAAATTGCATTACAAGTGATATAAATCCCTCCTTCAATATATTTATACAACTTCTGATCTTATCTTCCCATGAAATATTTTTTTCAAGTATCTTCTCTTTAAGTTTCTTCAGTAATGACTGCCAGGTAACTCGATTACTCTGTTTAGATTTATCCTTTTCATTTGTATCTTCTTCTGATCTACTGTTTTCTTCTGATCTACTCTTTTCATTTGTATTTTCTTCTGATCTACTGTTTTCTTTACTATTTGCAAAGGTACAATCATCTGTTTCCATTTCTTTTTCTCTAAATGCTTGTGTATTAGGTCTACTCTTTTGTGTTTTGGATTTCTTTTTTGATTTATCTTTGTTTTCTTTGGTAATATTTGCATAAGTTGGGAGGGTATCATTTTCTGGTACTGTCTTATCTTGTATAACATCTTCCATATTTGTATACGTAGATGGATATGGAGAATCGTACGGTATATCTATCGGTTTAGGGGATGGAGGTACATATAAAGTTAGAGCTTTTTTGTACGAGCAATTAAATTCAGCCATCAGCTCTCTTATACGTTTTTCTTTAATAAAGACTGGGCAAATTTTTGCCATTGCCATATGTTTTCCTGCACAGTTATTACATCTAAACTGAGTGGTCTCACAATTGGCATGACTTTTTGTACACTTGGGGCATATTGTCTTCAGCGAAGGGCATAATTTGAGCGAATGACCGAATCTCCAACAACGAGAGCATTGCGTAACCGGGTATATATAAGGACAGATTTTTGCTCTCGTATCATATATGTACACATATGATGGTAGGGACGAACCTTTAAAACATATTCTCACAGATTCGCTTAGTTCCCACTGGCCACTATTCGTATTCTTACGCTTTAATCTTTTAATAGCCAATATTGATGTGTCACTAATAAGTCCTTGTAAAATTTCTTCATCGCTCAAGTGCAGGTCAATATCTCTTATTACCCCATATGATTGGTTAATTTCAAAGGTTTTTTGGCATTTAAAACCACTATTTATAAACTTTCTCGAGTGTATTAATGTGTCAGCACTTTCCTCATCAGTAAAATGTATCAATGCCTTAAACGCGTTAATATACTTAACTTTTATCACGTTTTTTATGTTTTCATCTCTTAACATTTTTGCCAAACCAAATTGCCTAGGTAGTTTCTCCGTACATGTTATACATACTTCAATTTTATCCTCTTGAATTATTGTTGTATTGTTTTCAGCGTCTAACTGTCCATATCTTTTGGCTTTACGTAGTACTGTTGTCCAGACTTCCTCTTGGTTCAGTTCTCGTGTCCTTTTCGCCACTCTTTTTGCTCCACTCCCGTCTTCCATACTGCACGTCTGCTCAATATTTTCCATACTCCTTGTCATCTCACTTTCACTATATTCCTCCCTAATCTCCTCCCCCGCTACGTCTTGCATAGGAACAAAGTCTTCGGTACTATTCATTGTAAAATAGTAAGCGATTCACATTGTAAACAAGTCGCGCGTAGTTAAACGTGTAACTCGGCGTACGAAGCGATAAGAGATCACACACCTACGCGACGCGTCAAGCAGCAACAAGCGCCCGCGCGCGACTGAAGGGTTCTTAATTCAACTATATTTTTAGGGTTCCGCACAAAAAAAAAACGAAAAACGGAACCCTTATAGGATCACTCGTGCGGGGAGGGGGGGGGGGGGAGGGCTTATCTCCGAAACTATCGACGCTAGAAAGTTCTCGCTCGAAAGCTGATGCTTTTCATTCATCACCACATGACAAGCACCTAAGAGCGAGATCTGACGAGTAGTTTTTGATTCATCCCTTACATTGAAGTCAGTTATTTTTTGTCCAGAATTATTAACATAACAATATTACAACTATAACACATCTATAACTATAACAATCAAAAAACTTCGGGGTATCTCAGTAGTTTTGAATGTTATATGTAGAAATTACTCTCAGTAAGTCTTGTCAGATTGATACTTAATCAATCTGAACTGAAATTGAATATTGAATCCAATAGCGACGTTATTTCTTCTTTCGCGCTAACACGAGCAAATATGCAATAAGTAACCATAATAGGGATGTTGTCTAATTTTAGGATTCAATTTTATTTTATAGATAGAACCTCAATATTCACGAAAAAAATATTATAAAAATAATAATCTTCAATTTAAAAACAAAAATTGATAAATAAAAATCATTATCAAATTTCCCATCAAAAACGTCACGTGACGTCATTAAACGATATTCAATACTATCTGTCTACTAAGTTTGTTGAATTTACATATAAAATTATTCCAATGATGTCATATTCTCAAAATGGCGTTTGAGGTCACGTGACAGTGAGTACAATTTTTAACATTTTAAATTAATGATATTTAATTTATTATGATTGATTTTAATAAAAGAATCATATTTTAGGCCTTTAAATGTTACCACTAATATTTTAGACATAAATTTATATTAATTTATAATTAGTGTCAACATCCCTTCAATCGCCATCAATCTTTTCTTTCTGGCAAGAGTGGCAAGCAAGCACTTACCGCTCTCACAGCTCGAGAACGACTGTGTTCAGAAAAAGTCTGACGCAAAAATCGGACGTGTATCGAGTAAATACGATCAGATAGTCTGATCAGACAATCGGAAACAAAATCGGACGTGTATTCCCAGGCTTAGGGTGATACTTGTAATAAAAATTAAAAGGTACTATTGCCTACTAAAATATTAAAAAAAGAATACTGACTGAAATACTTATAGTTCAATAATGCTGAAGAAAAAATGTTTGTCAATTTTGTTTTTGCTCTCCTGAAAAGTTAGCATTTTACACATCCGACCTAATGCTTCTCATGTCCAGATTTTTTTTTCTATTTTTCCCGAAGCGAAGCGAGGGCGATTTCCTAATAATTAATAAACTAATAGTTGACTCTAAATCCACATGATTGTAAGTGGGCTTAAGTTTTAAACGGTAAGAGTACAAACTTAGTGAAATCCTATTCAATCTTGACTTGAAGTCACTCACATTATAATTGAACGGAAACACTTAGGCGGGCAATTTATCCAGTCCTTTGCGGTACGGATATTAATAAAAGACGAAGAAAGCGTGTCGTGCGTACCGAAAGGATGTCGACAACTTGAGAAGGAAGGGATGGATACCCGCCGTGCGTTGAGATGTTCGTTGGTGGAAAGAGGATGGGGGAATTAATTCTTGAATTAGGTCATGTAAACAGTTTTACATGTAACCATTGGCTCTAGATAAGAGAACTCCTCAAAGTTTAACATCTATAATAATGTATAAAAATCTCATGTCACGGTGTTTGTGGCCGCAATCCTTCAAACGGCTCGATTGATTTTATTGGATTTTTTGTGTATACTTGGTAGTATGAGAATAGGTTGTAAAGTATATTTTACACCGCTAGGTGATTAGGGTGTCCCTATCCAGAATTTTTTTTAAAACAAGTTTGCCGAGTCAGCTAGTCACGTATATAAATTAATTTAGTTATGATTAACGCTCATAGCCCAGCGGCTTATGTCGATTCTAAAAGCAATAACAGGCGCTGTCGGTAGTTGGATGGGTGGCCTGACCGATAGTGGCAAAAATGTGCCACGTTACCGCGCTTTGGAGGGCAGCCACGTCGAAGTCCTTCAGGCGGCATGACGTAATCTTCAGACACTTGGGTTAGCTACTGACACCTCCACTATACCTCACTGGAGCAACGTTGATGTATGCTCTAGTTCTTAGTGCTGGGCTGTTAAAAGGAAGAAGCCATTCAATTTAAGCACGTCAATTCCTGAGAAACTCCATAATCACCTGAATACAAAAACACGAAATACAAAATTTTAAAAGCATATCTTATATTGCAGCTTGTTTTCTAGCTATCACTGTTAGCCAGGGACTGTGTTCTGTTAACACTTTTTTCTTATGCCCTTTCCGGGAATCGAACCTATAAACCTTTCGCTCTGTTGACACATTCACTGCCAATAGTCAAGATCGTAAATTATTTTTAAAATTCTTATTCAAATACCTCAATTTAATAAAAAAATATCTTTCCAGGCAAAGATGTCAGCAGAGGCCCAGCCCACAACGCCGGATGCAGAGGCCCTGGACACAGGCCAGGCTGCCCAGCCTGCGGCTCCGAAAAAGGCCAGGCCTCGCGGCAAGGCCCAGCCTGAGAAACCCAAGCGGAGTCTACTATGTCTTACACTGGAAAACCCTTTAAGAAAATTATGTTATGCCATTGTCGAATGGAAGTATCCTTTTAAAGTAATAATTAATCTAAAATTTTAACATTTGTCGCGCACATACTTAATGCAAATTTAAGACTTATATGGTTTTCTCCAATGATATTATATATTAAAAAGAGGCAGATATGTCATAAGCGCGCGCGTTGTGTGATTCAAAAAGTTCCCAATTGGGAACTCTTATTCAGGTGAAGAAAGAGATAGCGATGTAGTTTTGACGCGAGAGCGATAAAGACGTGCCTTGCGGACATCGGAACAGATTTTTCGGTTGATTTGTAAGGGCATAACGTATCTATATTTACTTAAACATCATTGATTTTCTCATAATATATGCCATTATCAGATCTCGCTCAAATTCAAGTGGGACGACATGAAAAGTACTAGTTTTCGATTAAAAAAAGAATCATCAAAATCGGTTCACCCAGTCGAAAGTTCTGAGGTAACAAATATAAAAGAATATAGTCGAATTTTGAAGTCGATTAAAAAGATTCATTACATAGAAAAAATATTAAATTAAGTACTAATACTGTATATGTGAAATTTGTTTGTCATAGATGTGTGGATGTTCGTTAATCTTTCATGTAAAAACTACTGAGCAGATTTTTATGAAATTTAGCACACAGATAGACCTACAATAGCATAGTACTTATTATCGCGAAAAACGCGAGCAAAGCCTTTGACAGAGTGCTAGTTGTTTTGTATTTCAAACATAGTCATGGTCAGGCCGAGAATAGAAATATTAAAATAACAATCGTGGTTCCAATTTATAGTTAATTTTTAATTCTCTTCGATGATAAAAATTAATGTAAAAATATAACAAAACTGTTTAGGTAGCAGATATGTCAGATAAAATTAATATGTTACATGACACTATGATAATTTTCTAACCGAATTTCCAGACCATTCGAATATATGATATTGACAACGATTTTTGCAAATTGTATAGCTTTAGCCGTGTTTACGCCGTATCCATGCGGAGATACAAATAATACTAATCAGATATTGGTGAGTACCTATTGTTTTTGATACTATAGGACCAGCAACGCATCGGTGATACCTTTGATGTTACTGATGTCCATGGGCGACGAAGCCCACGTGGCTTTTAAACTTGTCCCGTCGTGTGTTTTCAAATTAAAATCATAGTATTGTGCCAGTGTAGAAACTGACCCCAATCCCAGGGTGTCGTAAGAGGCGATGAAGGCCAGCATGCTGGTATGTAGCGACCCTGCCTGTGAAGCGAGGGGTCGCGGGCTCGATTCCCAGCCGGGGCAGCTATTTATGTGACAGATAAATATTTGTACTCGGGTGCAGGGTGTTATTGTGATGTGTTATGTGTTTCGTCTATGCCACCCGTGACACAGGTGAAAACCTACTGCAAGGGTATGAGTGTATAAGCGTTTGTTTATTTCTTTATTACAATATTATCAATATGACCATGACCACACTATTTTTATTTCACCATTGTATTATCCTTATTTCCCATTTTTCCAGGAAAAAGTTGAATGGATATTTATGGCAATATTTACTTGTGAGTGTGTGATGAAGATTATAGCGTACGGGTTCCTCTTCCATCCAGGTGCTTACTTGAGGAACGCCTGGAACAGTCTCGACTTTACCATAGTGACTATTGGGTAAGTTATAGCGAAGTTCTTCACTAATATGACGTCACAAATACAAAATATACGCTTGAAAGGAAAAATTGAAGCGAGATTAAGCTAACTTTACAGGAGAGCAGTTTAAAGTTGGTATTTAGAAAAAAATAATATTTTTTTATAATCCTCCTACCGACGTTATTCTTACTGTTTTGGAATCCTTATTTTATCATCTATATTGTGGCATAAACAACAAATTTTCTAAAAATTCAACTCTAAACTGCTCTCCCGTAAAGTTAGCTCAATGTCGCAGTCAATTTTTCCTTTCAAGCGTCGATATATTCTGGGTGGTTACTATACGTGTCATTGGATGAATAGGTCTGTGCTCCATCAAGGTCCGCCGACACCCTACGAGGGGCTACGAGTCAAGGTCAACGTCAGTCAGGCCTACGATTGATCGATTGTTCTTCTACTCGCTTCTACTACTTCGCTAAACTTCTACTCGCAGAAAAACGTCATGTTATTATGAGGCATAGTTCTGGCCCCCAATTCTCATTTCGTAGAGATACATCTCTAACAGAGATATCTCTAAAACACATGGCGGATCTCTAATGAAACCTAATTTCCTTATTCTCGGGATGTCACATTAGAGATATCTCTGAGCCTTTTCGTGCGACATGCAACGTATGGTCCGGAGCGTTCGAGATTGAAATGTCACGCGTTTTGACCAATCACGGCGTTGTAAAGCGTTCGGGATTGAAATGTTTGACCAATCACAGCGTCGTAAAGCGTCCTTTAGAGATATCTCTGAGCCTTTTCGTGCGACATGCAACGTATGGTCCGGAGCGTTCGAGATTGAAATGTCACGCGTTTTGACCAATCACGGCGTTGTAAAGCGTTCGGGATTGAAATGTCACGCGTTTTGACCAATCACGGCGTTGTAAAGCGTTTATTTTTTAAGTCTAATGGTAATGTCGAAAGATAAAATCTCGAATGTGCTCCAGAATAACTTTTTTGGATACATTCGAGATTTTGCCGACATGTCTCGTCGAGATTTAAAGATTAGTGATATGTCTAACTTCGAGATTATCTCTACAAAATGGGAATTGGGGGCCAGTTCACAACAATGAATATGCAATGTAATGCAGAATGTCTATACATGTCTGTGGTAGAACCTAATACCGAAGATTAACAATAGGCGACGACAATATCGCCTGACCGATCAATCGTATGAATGTTCAGTCAAGAAAAGAAAATGTTTGGGTGATGATGCCTTCGATAGTCAGTGGTTGAGTTTCTATTTATCTGTTCAACGCAAATATTGCCTCCCAAACACAGTAAAAGGGTATCCACTCACCTTGGCTGGAGGCAGGAGCCGACGTTGCCGATCGGAACGTGATGCTTCTTCTGTACTCCTTCACTGCACCGATTTAAAACTCTTTTATGGAAGCCGTAAATTGATATTGTAACAAGTAAATTCACAACCGAAGTCGAAATTTGTGTGCCGAGTACCGAACTAGACAGGGCCCGCTTTCTGGTCGTCATCAGCATTCGTATGAATGCTCTGGAACCCAAGAGCATCGGATTGTTTGGGCCGTAAACCTTGATGACCAGATTTAACACCAATAGGCATGGCTGCAATATAACATTTGGTTGCAGTTGCCTTTTTGATTAACACCTACATAACCAAATAATAATAATAAGACAAATGAATATTCAAACGCGCCATGTAGTCATACTCGTAACGTACATATTCAGGACTAGAAATACAATTTTACTCGGTTCAAGGCTATTGAGTTATTGACATAAAGGAGGCTTTGTAGCAAATAACATTGGAATAGAGAATCGGGTCAAGGCTTAGACAGTTCTGGGCACAATAGTCTCGATGGGTTTTCTTTTTGACATCATTTTTTGTTCGTTCATTATGAAATCAGTACAATATAGGAATCAGTCCTAACAGACCGGAGGCATATTGGTATCGTAAGAGGCGACTAAATCCGGCATGCTGGTGGTGGGGGCCCTTGGAGGAATATTAAATCTATACTAATATTATAAAGCTGAAGTTTGTTTGTTTGAACGCGCTAATATCAGGAACTACTGTTTCCAATAGAAAAATTCTTATTGTGTTTGATAGCTCATTTATCGAGGAAGTTATAAATTTTAGTAGTTTTTTTTTTCCACAAATTAACGCGGGTGAAACCGCGGGGCACAGCTAGTTTGTAATATGTATTGTAATAATTAATTAATACCATTATTACTATTATTATTTCGCCTGGATAGCTACCACCCTCTTGCTTGGCCAGTCGCCAAACGACTCGTCGTGTTCCGGTTGGGGGCTTGAGAGCCAGTTCTTTCTTTCTTTTTCTTCTCTCTTTCTTGGCCGGCAACGCATCAGTGATGCCTCTGGTGTTACTGATGTTCATGAGCGGCGATAGCCACTTACCATTAGGTGGATCGTCAGCTTGTTTGCCGGCTATTTCCATAAAAAAACATTGTAAAACATTTATGGGGATACTAGTGCTCTGCGACGGCTTAGACCACGATCTCCGTGATAATAAGTATCCCATATGTTATTCCAGGACATAGTCTACCTGCAAGCTAAATTTCATGAAAATTCGTTAAGTAGTTTTTATGTAAATCAGTAACAAACATCCATATACCCTCACAAACAAACCTTTGCATTTATTTATTTACTCCGAAACATATAGTGCTCAAGACCACTACCGATAATTTTGTTAAGTAATAGTATAATTTTATTCCTTTTCAGTATCGCTAGTCAAGTGCTGCAGAGTGTTTTCAAAGATAAGTTTGATGTTAAGGCTTTAAGAGCATTTAGAGTACTGAGACCTCTTCGATTGGTATCTGGAGTTCCAAGTGAGTATCTACAATTAGAATAATACACATACGTCATAGACTAACTATACAAAGTTAATCGGAACATCGAGGACTTATTTGATTTATTGCCTATGTTGTTCTCCCATGATTAAAAACTTGCCGAAGAATGATCCTATGATTAATTTTTAAAGAACAGCTACGTATTTGCAAATCGTGGAAGGGAATATGTTCTGAATTATTCTCGGAGAGAAGTATGGGAGTTCTTAAAAGATTTAAAATTAGTTCTCCTTTAGAGGAGGTTAATAATATGGTGACTACCTGGTGTTGCACATGCTTATAAGAAACGGTAACTACTTACTCTGAGTGACCAGTCTGCTTTTTATTTGACCTTTAGGTTGTAAATAAAAAATGAGAATCCTACTTAGGACTTAATAATGAGTCTCATGAACGCACTGCTAGATTAGAAGGTAAACGTTTGATAAAATTTAATTCTGCACGGTCACTAGCTAATCATGTAAATAAACTTACCTTATATCCGGGAAGTGTCGGATAAAATTGGGTTTATTCAGATACCATCTAAAGAGACCTGCTGTTGCCTAGCAAGCTAGATAACTTTGGGTGTACCACAGACAGAGGCTCGGAAATCGACACTGGTTAGTGAATTAGAGTTTCTCCCTTTCCACCCATTCATCCACTATACTGTACTACGATGAGTCACTATTATCAGTCAGCAGTATCAATAGTTCCAAGGGATAAGCGATACTAATTCACAGCTTAAAAGTTGATTGATGTTTACTTACCGTCGATAATTTTACAATGGACTTTTATTATGTTTAAACCTACAACCTTTGCTTTTTCCAGGTCTACAAATCGTTCTGAACTCCATTTTAAAAGCGATGGTGCCTCTATTCCACATAGCATTTCTGGTGCTTTTCGTGATTATTATCTACGCTATTATTGGGTTAGAACTCTTCGCAGGTGTCCTCCATGATACCTGCTTTGACAATGCTACAAGTACGTATTCAAAAACTATTTAAAAAATCTTTAAGCATTTCAAAGCATTTCTGCAGTCGGTATTTCTTGTAATTAGCTACAAAATTTGTCCTCAGTCTAGGGCAGGGTCTTTTCAAAATTCAATTGGGTTCCGTCATATTACCTTGTTTCTTGAGTGAAGGGGTTAATGTTAATCTGGAGTGTCGGATCGATTCACCTGAAGACTAAATACATCGCTCACCTAGTAATATAATGGCACATCTGCCAAAAATGCGAAATTGAGTTTATATGTTATACGTGTATAAAAGTGCGTAATCTACATAGTGGTAAATATGTATTAATGTCTATACTAGTAACCAAACCCATACAATCTGTAAAGAGCGTAAAAGGAAACCATAAATTAATTTTAAACACTTTATAAAATTTTTGATTTTCGTTTCTGTAAAATATGACAAACGTAGATGTGCCGTTGTATTACTGGGTGAGCGATATTTCGAATAATTTTAAAGATTTTAATGCTAAAATCTACCTCTGAATCTGAAAAATCGATGCGATTAAAACTCCGGTGGAATATATTTTTTTATATCCAGACTCAACTAATTTTAACAGATTCCACACTTATCCATACTTTCGATGAGATTTTAAGTATTTGCGCTGGAACTAATTTCACATGGCTTTTTCTTTACATTTAGATGAAATGGTTGACGAACCCGGAGCATGTAGTCGAAATCCTGACATCGGCTCACATTGCGAGGAAAACCAGATCTGCAAAGAATATTGGATTGGTCCCAATTATGGAATCACTAACTTCGATAACATTGGTTATGCTATGTTGACTGTCTTCCAATGCATCACGCTAGAAGGCTGGACTGATATCATGTATGCTGTAAGGAACTCTTTTTATTAAAACAGATTCTGCTGGCACTATGCCCATTAAGTTTGTTCTTTGTAACCCTGAGAAGACAAATGTGTTATAAAGTTGGGGAAAAAATAGTCACAATGAACGATAAATCAGTAAATAATATTTGGTTCATGTTTCATAGATCATTTATTTATACTACGAGTATAGATATATATTTTCTTGCGTTTATCAAATCAATTCAAGTATTGTTCAATATCTTTGTTCTAGAAAATACTATAAATAATAACAATTTATTTTATAACAATTTGTATTTACTAAATAAAAAATTATCCTTTTATCAATTATTCCATCTTCACTAAGTATAATAAATTTCTGTTTGCAGATATCAGATGTAAAAGGCAATACGTGGGTTTGGATATATTTTGTAACATTAGTAATCTTCGGTAACTTTTTCGTTATGAATCTGATTCTTGGTGTGTTGTCTGGGTAAGATATTTGTTATGCTTTGGGGTTGATTATTAATAAGAGATTAGTACAGATTATGAGGTTTTAAATGCTTAAAATTTCAGAGAATTTTCAAAGGAGAGAGAAAAAGCCAAAAGCCGTGGAGATTTCCAGAAATCTCGAGAACGGCAGCAATTTGAAGAAGACTTGAAAGGGTACCTTAATTGGATAACAGTTGCTGAGGAGTTGGATCTAGAAAATGATGGGGGGCAGAAGGAAGAAGATCAGGACGGACAGGGTAGGCAAGGTAAAAATAAATTAAAATGAATTTATGCTATAGATCACCACCAAATATATTTTTATGGAAGTAGTTAACAATAGAGCTGATGATTCACCTGATTTCAAATGTTAATCGTCGCCCATGCACATCAATAACACTAAAGGAACCACCAATGGTTGCCGACTTAGAAAAAAATTAGTGAAAAATAGGAAGAATTGGCTCGTAATCCCCCAGCCAGAACACGAGTCGTTAAAATTATAAGTATGTACGTAAGAAGATGTAAGAAGTAAAATTAATATCACGGAAAATGTTTTCTGGTCCTAAAAAAAGTTCTGGCCTCTATACCGATGATAAAGCGTTAAAATTTACAGGGACATCTGTATATTTTACGATACTTAGATTTGTCTTCATCATAGTTTTATTACAAGTAACTATATGTAATAGATATTATAACAATAAATTTGTTTTTAGTTTCAAAAGACAGAAAAAGCAACGAAGGATCTCAATCTCAACTCAATTGTGGGGAACCGCAACAAACAACTATGTGTAAAATCTACTGTAAAAGATTTGACAAGGTATGTACTAGTACTGGTAGTATGACTGTTTTATTTTTATGACTTGTGATCAATTGCATTGTAAAGTGTAGCCCAGAAAAATAATGATAGTAATTAGATGATTTATTTATTGCACAAAAATGTTTGTTGAAATACGACCCTTGTTTATTTAATTAATTTATTTAATTTCAATTTCCAATTTATAGGTGAATCGTCGCTTACGCAGAACATGCCGAAAAGCTGTGAAGACGCAAGCTTTCTACTGGGCCATCATAGTCCTCGTATTTCTCAACACCATGGTCTTGGCGACAGAACACCATCAGTAAGAAATCTTACCCTTAATGTCTCACTACGAAGCGTAAATAGAAAATGTCGAGATTTTAGTAAACTGCCTATTACGTATATATTTTTTTTGTTTCAGGCAGCCTAAATGGTTGGATCATTTCCAGAACTATGCCAATTACCTTTTCGTAGTATTGTTTACTATGGAAATGTTGGTGAAAATGTACGCCTTAGGATTTCAGGTGAGTCAGGGTGATCTCGGCATCATGACCCATCTCGAATCCTAAAATTCAACTCAAGAACTCTTTTAATTTCCGCATATCTTTCTCTCTTTTTCCAGGGTTATTTCGTCTCTCTCTTTAACCGGTTCGACTGTTTTGTTATGGTCTGCTCCATCGTGGAACTGGGTTTGACTACGTCGAACTCGATACCTCAGTTAGGTATCTCCGTGTTGAGATGCGTTCGTTTGCTTAGAGTCTTCAAGGTCACGAAGTAAGTCTTGTTTTATAACGATATTTTTCTACAGACGATACAATTTAAAAAAATACGTTACATTTTTTACGTTGAGAGGGAAGAGTGACAATGGGGAAATTATAGGCTGTGCAATATAAAACTTACAAAATATGTATAAAATAAAAATATGTACCTAAAGTGTAACTATATCGATGAACAAACAAGTTTGAAGAACATGACTACAATATTGAACGTCTATTGTAATGTATTTTTAAAATACTCGAATAAGTGTTTTGGTTGGTAAAGTATCAGTAATGCCTTTGGTGTTGCTGATGTCCATGAGCGATAGTCACTTACCATCAGGTGGATCGTCAGTTTATTTGCCGGCTATTCCCACTAAAAAAAATACATTCGTAATCTGTTATTTGCGTATCTCCGTATCACAAATTTTAACCTTAGTTTGTAACTTAGATTTTCCGTCTTTTGACAGATACTGGAGATCCCTATCAAACTTGGTTGCGTCTCTGCTCAACTCTATCCAGTCCATCTTCTCTCTATTGCTTCTGCTGTTCCTCTTCATCATGATATTTGCGCTGCTTGGCATGCAGGTCTTCGGCGGGAAGTTCGATTACGACCCTGAGGCACAGAAAGAAAGGCATAATTTTGACTCGTTCTGGCAGGCTGTTCTGACCATGTTTCAGGTCTGTATTTGTAATATTTATGCAGAATAGAGAAAACTCTAAGAATTCCCATTAGACTAGCGATTTACTACATAATTTTTTACAATAATTTTTATATTAATCAAAATTGCCTCTTCAGAAATATAGATAGGAATAGTAATAAGGTAACGGTAAATAATAGGAATTCATAGATTGAAACTATGTACATATTTATAATGTTTGGCTTTGGTTCTATTCTTATCTGTCGTTACTGCGAGGGTCTTTTATGTTATTATCATTATCATAATAATCTGTAACTGTGCCACTGCCTCGTTTGGGGTCTTGTCTCACAATAAAAGCTGGCCAAGTGCAGATTAGCATACTTCACACAGCTTTAACAACATTATGGAGACCTGTCAGGTTTTAAGGTTTCTTTACGATTTCACCTTCACCAAAGTAAGTGAAAAATAATTTCTCATACGCACATAATTTTAAGAATTATAAACTTGTACAATGTGGTGACTATGGCCTGCACTCCTCACATTGTGACTTTAGACCTGAGTCAAGTAGAAAGACAGTTTTGTGTCGCAAAAGCATAGATCATGGAATGACCAAGATGTTATTCCCTCTTTATGTTTTTCTTCTAAAACCTTTCAGATATTAACAGGTGAAGATTGGAACGTGGTGATGTACCACGGAATCAACGCATACGGTGGCGCTGGCTCCATTGGGATGCTTGCTTCCCTATATTTCATCATTATATTCATCTGTGGTAATTGTATCCTTTACAAAAAATCTGAAATCTCATGTATTGGATATTCCTTAAGTTTTGGAATTTCTTGGTTTTAGAGCTATAAAAATTGCTAATAATATTAAATAGGTACTGTTTTGTATAATATAATATTTGTAAACATTTTCTCACTAGTAACTAATAATTCCTGAATAAATAAAAACAGATATCCTTCTAAATGTGTTCTTGGCTATCGCTGTTGACAACTTGGGAGATGCTGAAGATATGGATGAAGAACAAATTGTCAAAGATATGGCGGTAAAATAGTTTGTTAATTTTAATAACAACCAAATATCCAATAATAACCCTCCATTAATCCACTTTAGAGCAGCTTGGTGGAATATGCTCTAGGCCTCCTCAAGAGGAGAGACCTGTATTCAGTAGTGGGTCATTAATGGGTTGAAGCCATCCAATAATGACAGACACAAGGATTTACCTAGTCATAGTTATGGTTATGGTATAATTTTGTGAGACCCAGAACATTGGAGATATTGATAGAAGTAACAAAATATTCAATTCAAGATAATTAAGTGTATTTAATGTAGAATAGAATATCGAAGTTAAATTCTTTAGGCAGTTAAATTCTTTTGGTGAACATGGTGTAATTGTGTCCAATTACACAGGATGCTGAAAACCCAGAAGCAGGAAATCCCCAACTGGATGAAGATAAAGGGGAGAATGATGATGAGTATGCAAATGATGAAGAAGGGTATTCCAGTGAAGGGTAAGTCCGATACTTATAAGTACTTAAGCGTTGGGTTATAAATGTTAAAGTCATCATTAGAAAAGAGTAGGCAACCAATTTAATCACTGATAAGAATATGACTATTTAATTATTATTATAGCTGAAGATTCCTGAAAATACCTTTAACAAAATAAAATATAAATGTAATATATTAAGATTATGGTTTGTTATGTAATTAGATAAATTTTGCAATATGAATTACTGAAATTATTGTTATTTTTTCATGCAGCAATAAGTATAAATCTTATCAGATTGTAGCAAGGTAAATGATGTATGTTATTTTCACAATTAATTTTATTGATGAAATACTGCGCTTCATGAAAAAAATATTTAAATTTTATTGTTAAGTACGTGTAACTATTTAATTGATATGGGCGCAGTACCCGTACTAACTCCAATTGAAATTTTTTGCATATAAACATACTTTATTATTTATGTGATATTCCAATTTAAGCATTTTTCCAAATTTGAATTTCATTTTACGTGCACTGTCAATTCTAGAGCCTGGTTAATTGGTGAATAACAAATGCACCAGAAACTAAAACAATAAAACATTTGCAACTTGCTGTAGTAGTATTTTATCGGTGATACTAGGCAAAGATATTACAACTATTATTTTGCTCAGGTCAGATCACGAGTACGAAGAAACGGGGTCTGAAGAAGAACTGAACGAACAGGAACAAGAGCCAGGAGAAAATGACATCGAAGAAATCCTTGTTGCGAATGCCAAGAAACAAAATGGTATGAATACTATCAGAGTTTTAAATGTTTACATAAGGGAGTGAGGGAGTGAGGAAAGACATGTGTTTTAGTCGGATGACCATTTTAAAATAGATGATAACAATAATTATGTAACATATGTAGAAAGAAGATACATTACTATAAAGGTAAACAACGTATGATAATTAGTTGAGAGCTTAGTAATCTTTAAAAATATGAGTGAAAGTAAAAGGCAACAGAGTACAAGGTACGAAAGGTAGGACTAATAAGAACTTACACTTCGGAAGGATGGTCTCTTACAGATTTTAAAACAATAGTTTTAATGTCACTGGGTGAAGATACAATCTTTATTTTTCAGGAGATATAAAGGTAGAGGAGAATCAAGCTCAGAAACCTATTATGTCAGCGCGCCCGAGACGTCTTTCTGAAGTAGAAATCAAATCACAGGACAAACCAATCCCGGAAGCTAGCAGCTTTTTTGTATTTTCAAATAAAAATTGGTAAGTATACATAGTTACGTTGAATTGGAATACACAATATAATCTGAAATAAAAAAAAACAATTAAGCAGTAACAGACCACAAATATAAAAAAAGATGAAATATAATTGGGAAAGAAAATTTTTGCAATTTGCGCTATAAAATTTTATTTAATTTTAGAGCAAATAGGTAGTCTGTAGAATTATTTCAAAATAGTTTTGCACTACATCACAGAGTAAAGTTTCCACTTGTAGTATTTTTTTGTTTAAAGGTTTCGTGTGACCTGCTATAATATTCAGAAAAACTCCTGGTTTAAGAATCTGATACTGTTATGTATCTTGGCTTCGTCTGTAATGTTGGCTATGGAAGACCCTGTGGGTGCTGATACCAGCAGACAAAGCATAAATGAGGTAAGTTTGCCAAAATACGATAAATGTGACTAAAGTCGTTGCTGATCCATAAGTGATGGTGATCCCTTACTTAGAAAAAAATAATAAAACCCGACGGCGTAAAAGACTAAAAAGAAAAAAACGTCCAGTAGTTTAGAATGTTGCTAAAAGTAATACTGAACAACTAAACCATAAAAAGATTACAGTTGGGACCCATTCTTCAACCAATCAAATCTTGTTTGTTTTTTATCAAGCAGCCCTGTAAAATTTAAATGACTGTTAATCCTAATAATAATAATCTTAACAATCCTTCTATGGTTTAGTTGTCAACTAAGGGCACAGGGATTTTTTTAAGGAACTAACGATTCGACCAGACATGTCTATATCCTGATAAAATGACGAATCGAATCCAGGAATCCAACAGCATTAAAAACCGGATAAAGTTAAGATTTTTAACTAGAAGTGCAACTAGATGGATGAAATGAAAACTCCATTATGATTTAATAATTTATAATCGTATCGTAATATTTCAGGCCCTCAGATATATCGACTACCTCTTCACAACGATCTTTACAATAGAACTTCTGCTGAAACTTATCACATACGGATTCATTCTACACAAGGGTGCATTCTGCAGATCTGCGTTTAACATTCTTGATCTTCTTGTCGTCATTGTGTCTCTCGTGTCATTGACTGGGTAAGTAGATTTATCATATTAACTATGGATCCCTATATTAGGCCATCTTTTTATTTTATTTGAAAGGTAGGATATCATACGGTTTTAGGTATAGTTCAATTCTTACGTTTTGTTCTATTGTTGTCTTATGAGACTGTTTAGAAATTATAATTCATCTGTTTAAAAATAATCACATTGAATATTAAAAGATATTCAATATTATTTTATACGAGCCTATGACAGTTTTCATGTTTCTTCTCTTTTGTTATACAGATCAAATAACGTATCTTTCATAAAGATATTGAGGGTTTTCCGGGTGCTCAGACCCCTCAGAGCTATAAATAGGGCTAAAGGACTAAAGGTCAGTATCTTCTTCGTTTGCTATATTATATACCTACTAATTTGATTAACTTTAATGATGATTAATAGTAAAGTGGTTTTTATCAATTCTATTCTAGCACGTAGTTCAGTGCGTGATCGTTGCTATAAAAACTATTGGCAATATTTTGCTGGTGACAAATCTTCTGCAATTCATGTTCGCTGTAATGGGAGTGCAAATGTTCAAGGTAGGGAGTAAACCGAAATTCATAGGTTCTTCTATAAGTATATTGTTATTTACGACACCTTTGGGTAAAACATTCATTACAACCCTAAGAGTAAGTATCTCATTGGCTTGTTGCGAAAGATTAGCTTCGGAAATATCGAAAGAATCATCTGGTTTCGTTTTGTGTGTGAGGCTTTCTTCGTTTACATCGGTCTTACTAACAATAGTTTTTTTCGCTTTTTTCCGTGGGTCCAAAAATTCGCTAATGGGTTTTGCATGATTTTTCTTGTTTTTTTTTTTTAATTAGCCCAAAGGTGTTGTGCGCTGTCGATTATTTATCGTCTGTGTGATTTTTTGGACTCAAGAGAGCTTCAGTGTGTTTCGTTTGCACATCCCCTTCCCCCTACCTTGACATTTCCACTCGTTCTAGGAATGAGGTACTTGGTTCATTTGTGGTTTGATTTTTTTAATCCAGTTAGATGAGGACACTGGCATTTTGTTTTTCAAAAGTTTTTTTTCAACCAAGGACTAACGCAATGTAAGTAGGCCATGGGTCACTTGTAACTAAACGCATAATTTTATGTTTTTTTTTTTCTTTTACACAAAATGTTCCACGCATCATGATTACATCGACATTTTGGACACTGGGTGAATATACTGTGACATGTGACGTAATTTGTTTTGGTATTGTATTAACCTATGTTTAACAGTACGTCGTTAAATGTGTTTTTGCTTCAATAAAATCGATTGGGAACATTTTCCTCATAAATCATATTTTGCAATTTATGTTCGCTGTTGTTGGTATACAATTGTTTAAGGTATTTATGTATTTTATGTCATTATTCGTAGCTTGTGTATATGTATAATAAAATTCACCGTCCACTATAGACATTTGGATTATATCGATACAAAACGAAGTAATGAAAAAAATTGCTTAATACAGGCTTTACAATTTTATTCAATAAGTAATTAAATAATATTATTTAATTCAATTATTACGGTTCTGGGCAACCAAAACACTTACTGGATAACTTGCATCCGTATGTTCGTAATACAACTTATCCTACTTCTAGTGGGACACTAAACAAGTATACCTAAATTTGGTGAGATCTACGAGTATAAACTGTAGTTAAGCTTTGATGATACTCAAAAGTATCCGAACAAATATAATGATCCTAAATCAATCTTAACATATGCCGTTTTATATGACTTTTTAATTTTTGTTGTATATATTTGACTGCTGTCTTAGTAAATTCAAAGTTTAAGTTCGGTTTATACATTTCACTCATTTTAGATTTAGTTTAGTAATCATTGCAGTCACTGGAACTTATTTGGTAAGTATTGATTTTGGTAAGTGTGATGTTTACTATAAAACATAAACGAACTATGAAATGGTCCTGGGTTCGTTTCCCAACGATGCAGTTTGATTGATGAGTTTGATCAGACTCTGTCTAGATAAGTGTCATTTTAACTTAGTGTAACGTGTATGGAAACCATGGCATTCACGACACAGGGAATCCTAAAGTGAGGCTATTAGGATTTAACGTTATTTTTTTAAATCATATTTTTATAATATTGATATTTTATACAGTAAAGTATAATGAGGAAAAGTAACGAGAATTAACATATAAAAACTAATCTAAGAGTAAAGAATAAAGCTTTTTCATAAAGTAAACCCACCCTGATTATGAAAACAGACATCCAAATTATTAAAGTCTTGGCTGCTATCGTTTGTTTTGAATTATTTGCGTTAATATTATACATTTCTATGAATCAATCGAAGTCTATCGTGGACGGTAGAATTTAATTCTAGCGCATTATGGATGGGCGATCGCACTGAATCTGAAATAAATTGCATATCTAATTTTATGAACATAATTTTTGTTTGGTTAACGATCATTTTTGCCACAGGCATCACTGCGGCGCGTCGATAATGAGCGCTGGTCTTAAGCAAAAATAGTATTAATAGCGGTGTTTTAACTATATTATTGTGCTAATTTAGATTTTTTTCTGTGCTTACCTTTACCCTTGTGATATGAAACGAGGTCAGGTGATTTGAAGTGTTTCTATGAATATATTATAAAGTAAATTTTATCATATTAATTAAAATTTGATGATTTCAGGGAAAATTTTATTCGTGTACTGATATCACAAAAGTTACTGCGGACGAGTGTCAGTAAGTATTTTTTCCACGAAATTTATTAACTTATAGTTTTAAAATTATATTCCAAAATTAATTTCGACCACCGCCTCTATGAGTTCCAACTATTTTGGGGAAATACGCTAATTGAGGAACTATGTAAAAAGGAAAAAAATATTTTAATAGAACAATATTATTTTCTTTTTTTATGAGATCATCTTATCAC
This sequence comes from Thymelicus lineola, assembly GCA_963932265.1. Lineage (NCBI taxonomy): Eukaryota > Metazoa > Arthropoda > Insecta > Lepidoptera > Hesperiidae > Thymelicus > Thymelicus lineola. The sequence goes on along the minus strand of OZ010707.1, from coordinate 4,843,710 downwards.
CTTCAAGATAGTTTTGTTTGGTCTACCGTTCCTGAACAAGCAACACCCTTATTACTTTAATGCGTACAAATATGTACAAAAAATGGTATACTAATCGTAAGATTTATTTGTAAATGCTTTATTTTTTAGAGGAACATACCTTATATATAATAATAAAGGCAAACCAGACATAAAGTTTAGGGAGTGGGTGAACAATAAGTTCAATTTCGATGATGTGCCAAACGGCATGCTTACGTTGTTCACTGTATCGACGTTTGAGGGATGGCCTGGGTAAGTTTAAAGTACCTTCTAAGTAAATGTTAAGAATATATAAATATATTCTTTATGTAAAGAATGTAGTAAATATTGTAAGGAAAAATATTACGAAGGTGTTCAAGAAACGGAAAAAACGAATGATTTAAAAAAAGAAAACAAAAAAGTTGAAACATCTAATTTAATTGTTATTATATTCTGATTTCGTTATAACATACTAAGGAAAGGAAATTCTTATAGAAAAAAAGGAGATCTTCTCCTCCATGACAATGCACCCTTCCGAAAAGCTGACAAATTAAAAAATGACATGCATAAGTGTATCAGTGATACCTACATATATGAATAAAAGATTTTGATTTGATTTGAAAAATATTGTAACTGATTTTTATATTTTTTAGATTGCTTTCAACGTCGATGGACTCGAATGAAGAAAACCATGGACCAATTGAAAACTCGCGACCTCTTGTGGCATTTTTCTATATTAGCTATATCATTGTTATTGCATTTTTCATGGTGGGTGGTTTCTGTGTATAATTAAAAAAAATATAAGTAAAAAAATACTAAATTAATAGTATTCGTATCTGTCACTACTTTTACAATAACTAGTTAAAAACATTAATTTTATTTCAATAGCTAAAAATGTACCTTCCCTGTACTTTAACAAATTTATAATTCTGATGATAAAGTTTACAACTTTTATACATACAAAAGTCACAAAAAGCGGAAAAGTTAGAAATGCTATATATTAATTTTATATTAAACATTTACAGGTGAATATATTCGTAGGTTTTGTCATAGTAACATTTCAAAAAGAGGGTGAGCAGGAGTTTAAAGACTGTGAACTGGACAAGAATCAGAGGAACTGCATTGAGTTCGCTTTGAAGGCGAAGCCAGTGAGAAGGTGAGTTATAGCAACAAATAAAACATAATAATGAAAAACAATAATAATATGTCAAACCTAAAACAGAAGTTTGGAATGATCTCATTATTTTGACTTTTAAAACTAATAACATTTTATTATATTTACACATTCAGATCCAAATTCTAATTACAATGTGCCTTTAAATAAATAAACATCTAAGTAGCTCTTATTACTGTCTTCAATAAACAATGAAATAATTTTAATAACACAACAAAATATAGAAAAAATATCATCGAATTAAGTATTAACTTTATTGTGAGGTTTTGATCCAAAAGCTTTGATAAAAATACATGATTAACTTAAATAACAGCTACGAGTCTGCCAGGGATCTACTTTGGGGCCTACACTGTACTATGTATGCTAATCGCGACCAATTGAGAAGTGGCTATATGCTTATTGATAATAACAATGTCTTTTCTCAGATACATTCCAAAACACCGCATCCAATACAAAACGTGGTGGTTTGTGACGTCACAACGGTTTGAGTATTTCATATTTTGCTTCATCGTTCTCAACACTATTGCGCTTATGATGAAATACCATAACGCAAGACAGGAATATAAAACGGTAATTTTGTAATTTATCATTAATATTACTACTTACTAGTATTACCTGTCTACGCAGCCTGCCTGAGCAAGAGGTGCTTGAGTCAGCCGCCGAACGTCTCGTTATGTTCCGGCTGGGGGCTTAAGAGCGGCCTTTCTATCCTTTATCTTCTTTCTGTGTTGTAGACTAGTTTCATAATTCGAATTCATAATACAAATAATAAAAACAAACGTTTATTTTATTTTATAATTTATAACTTTCCATACTTTTCAGGCGTTAGATTATCTCAACATGGTGCTGACTAGTGTCTTCATGATGGAGTTTGTTTTTAAATTAGCTGCATTCCGATTTAAGGTATTATTTTTTTACATTCCTTTAATAATAGTCTTGGATTATTTCAATGCTCATGTTTAATAACTCAACTCGTTAACTCATTGTTTATTAATAGTTTTTTTATTAACTTACAGAATTACTTTGGAGATGCCTGGAACACCACAGATTTTATATTGGTGGTTGGAAGTGTCATAGATATTGTGGTTACACAAGTTAATGAGCATAAGGAGAATCCTTATGAGCAGGTAAAGGTTTACGGTGAACGCACATTTATCGGCATCGTACACACATCGTACAGATGCCGATGCATATCTCATCCGCATCGGGCTCTCATATGATTTCATACAAATGCGATGCTGACAGCGCTTATGATGCCGATAAATGTGCGTTCACCATTAGTGTACAAAAATAACAAAAAATATTTCGTTATTTACATACTTGTGTGACAGTATTTAAAGTCAAAAGATACTAAAATTTACTTCCTGTTTCTTGTCTAGGAAACTACGGAGTGATTTATTTTAAACCCTGTACAAAACATTTAACCTAAAGCATCTGTAACTTCCAGGGCACGCAACTGCTAAAATACATCACATTCTTCCGTCTGTTCCGTGCGATGAGGCTTATCAAGCTACTGTCGAGAGGGGAGAGGATACGAACCTTGCTGTGGACATTCATCAAGTCCTTCCAAGCGCTCCCTTACGTCGCTCTGTTGATCGTGCTACTGTTCTTTATATATGCTGTTGTTGGGATGCAGGTATGCTCATAATAATATGATATTATTGTATGCCCATATGTGGCTAGATGATAGAGGATACAAGATTTGATTTGATTTGACATGTATTTTATCCAAAGGATTCGTGAAGATCAAGGTGGTTAACGCATTAATTTAGTAACAGCATACTACGAAAAATGTTCGAAGACTTCCGAAGAGTTCGAAATCTTAAGAAAACTAATGAACTTAATATCTTTGATAAGTCATCCGTAATTGATTAATATTATGAATATGAATAAATGTTGTTGCAGTTGTTCGGAAAAATGGCGGAAGATGGCACGAATATAACTGAGAACAACAATTTCCAAACTTTCTTTGGAGCTTTGATGGTGTTATTCAGATCTGCTACAGGTAATGTGCGAGATTGAACCAGGGTTGGATATAATATGGGTAGTGCATCTTTTTACAATGCGTCTTTAGAAGACGTATTCCCGATGTATTTTTTTTAACTTATTATCATAATACTGTTTTCATAGTTCTAAATACATAGCTGTTGTCCACGGCTTTTAAGTAACTTTTTAACAATCTTTCATCCTTTATATGATAATACTCTTTTTAATAGCGCTTCGTTACAAATTGGCAGATTTTTAAACAAACTTTACCCTCTGGACTTGATTTTTCTAAAAGTTTGAAACAGGCATTTTAAACAAGTATTGTAATAATCTTCTATTACATATATTCGTACATAATTTTTATTCTGAAATTACCAAGAAAATCGGAAATTTCAAGAGTCTCATATGGCATAATAATTGTAACTTTCGCTAATACAGAGTTTGCTACAGTAATTTTATCTCTATCTTTGCATTCCCAGGTGAAGCGTGGCAAGAGATCATGATGGCGCTCTCTCCCACTAACTTCGAACACCCTGACGAGAACAAGACCTGCATCAAGCCGAACAGTTCAGATGCAGACGAGCTCTGTGGGACCAGACTGACGTACCCCTACTTCATATCTTTCTCGTTGCTTTGTACTTTCTTGGTACGTCTTAATCATATCATCATCATCATCATCATCATCAACAACAACATCATCATCATCCCGTTAATGTGCCACTATTGTGCAAAGGCATCCGCTCAAAAACTACGGTGAGAGGGAATTGAGCCATACTCCACCACGCTGACCTAATGTGAGTTGGTGGAGTTAATATTATCATATACTAAATTAAATATTTCAAACATTTCTTTTGTATTACATATGTACAAGCGTAAGGTTAACTAAAGCTGGCATGATTTCAGTAGATATTCACTTAATTACTTTATTTCATAGTAAAAACAGAACAATAGCAGTCTTTTTATGCTCATAAATTTGGTTAAATGCAAGCGAGACTGTTTAGTATACATTCATTAAGCTTAGTTTTTTACCTTTAGTTAACAATACCTAACTAGTTGATATTTGCAGATCATCAATTTATTCGTTGCTGTGATCATGGACAATTTCGACTACCTGACGAGAGATTGGTCTATTTTGGGTCCACATCATCTTGATGAGTTTGTAAGGTAAACATTTTTTCAAATCAATGATGAACTTAATTGATTGATTGATTAATGGAAAGATTGATTTCCATGTGCGAATGTCTCTAAATTTAAGTTTTTCTATTTAAAATTCTATGGTGTGCATAAATCATTAAATAAATAAATAAATAAAATAATTTGATCGATTGATTAAAATTTTGAGGTGTCTTTATTCAGGTTATGGAGTGAATATGATCCAGACGCCAAGGGTCGGATAAAACATTTGGACGTGGTAACTTTACTTCGAAAGATCAGTCCACCACTGGGTAAGTTCTTGTAATAAATGCTGGATGTATAAAGTTCTTTCTTTCTCGGTCTCGTAAAATTATGAAATAGAAAAAAAGACGTATATGATTTTCGTATGTTTTGAGCCTTTTTTCTAACCATTTCTAACTACCTTTGACTTCCACCTAAAGGATATCAGACAGAAATAGATTTTAGCGATCAAACCATCTTTTGTAAATCATCAGTTCTCTCTTCTATACATATAATTTAATATAGTGCACCCTAAATAATTGTTGTCATGTATTTTACGCAACCAAACTTATGGCATTACGGTATAAAAAACAGAAATCCCTATTCCTTAGAAAGAAAAAGAAAGAAAGAAAGAAATACTTTATTCCAAGTTACTGCAGATAACAGATATGGGTATAATAAAAAAAAACTAAAACATTAAGATTAAGATTAAAGCTCTCTGCTGTAAGCACTATGGAAATGGATCGCACTCAGTAATTGCTGTGGAGAACCACAGCACTGATATTCTGTGCGAACCAGTTTTGGAGTGCCTTACATTATTGTTTATGCGATTCCCAATTTACCTGAAACATTTGCGAAGGTTTCGGCAAGCTTTGTCCACACCGGACCGCCTGCAAGCGGCTGGTGTCCATGAACATGCCTCTCAACTCGGACGGGACAGTCAACTTCAACGCCACACTGTTTGCTGTGGTGCGGACACAGCTGCAGATCAAGACTACTGGTGAGTTACATCTTAGTTTCTTTCCAAAATGGCGTTATCTATGGCTTTAAGATCATACGTAATCAGGACGCTAGGGTGACATTAGTAACATAACCATTGGTCGTTAATAACATAATCATTAGTCCTTAATTTCTAAACTCCATCATAAGCTAGCTTGCGTTAAGGGATGGCTTCATGTGAGAAATTTTCTTAGTGATCAATAACAGGGACACTGATTTTATTATGCACATTTAATTATGATAGCTTGCTTTAAAGTTTACTAAGATCAGCTAATCCCAATGTTCCCTTCGGATGGAATAAGTCATTGAAGGTGACAGTCACTACTTCTATTTATGTGTGTTTTGCAATAAGCATTTTTAGAGCTTATTTTTAATTTTCTATACAATATAGCCAATTCAGTTTTACTCGTTGTTAATATCTTAGATCTTAATTATCAGGTATGGCAACTTTGTTATCAGAAATTTGTTGAACTGCCCTGCTACTAGTTTTATTCTATTCTGGCAAAGGTCAGAGTTTATCGTCACAGTTTTATATCAACGAGAATGTATCCTAAACAGGTGTGATAGACGAATGCAATACGGAACTGCGGGCGATCATCAAGAAGGTATGGAAGAGGACCTCGCCCAAGCTTTTGGACCAAGTGGTCCCACCGCCTGGCGACCCTAACGAGATCACCGTTGGCAAGTTTTATGCCACCTTCCTCATCCAAGACTATTTCAGACGGTAAGATGTTCATCAGATGGACTAGGTACATCGGATGTTTTTGTACTCGTAATCGTAAATATTGTAATCAAAAAGAATCGGTTGGATATTTCTGAATGAGATATGACAGACATGCACTACTTATATATTTTCATTTATACACACATTAAAGACCTTATGCCTCAATAATTAAAATATTATAAATTGGATTTAAATATTAGTAAAATCATTATTTCCCATCGACTTTTAGATAACTCTTTTATTTTTTATTGGATGTTACACTATTTTAGGTCTATATGCTTATGTGGTAGATAGTGCGTTATATCATAACAACTGGTGTCGTCTATAACTTTAACAGATAGAAATGTAAAGTTAGCCTTAACCATCGGTTTTAGTTGCTGATAATTGTTAAACCTCCTAGTATGTATTTTGTATCTGTACTCTGTAGTTAGATCTTATTTTAGTTAGGTATGTATTTTTATTGTAGATAGGTTAATCGTATATTGTATTACTTAAAACTAACATTAAAATTTCTATTTTTATAGGAACCATGCGTAAGTTTATATCAAACTTTTAAGCAACCATTAAGTGCGCTGTATTTGAAGCTTTCTAATTCTTGGCGTTTATGACCTGCCAGGAATCAATAGTATTGCTTGAAAGATTTTACTTCGTTATTTTTAAATTTTTGATTGTGGTGCCGTTTCTGGTTTGAATTTATTTCTCTATTGAACAATCATCACTATTAATATCAACAGCAATGTCCAATTAAATGTCGAAAGGTCGGAGTTAAGTATCAATAATTATAATTTAACCTTTTTATCCTGCATTCCATATTTACTGTGTTAAGGCTCACAATAAAAATATGTATATTATACTCATATATTTCGACGCAATTATTTAGATAATGGACATTGCTAAACAGTTGTATATTAAAATCAATAATGTTTAGAACATCAAAGATAAAATATTCGAAAACTTTTGTTTGTAATGATAAAACCATAGTGATTATTGTTTGATCTTCTGAGGGTTTTCAGCTTTCTTTTATCGATTATCGTCCAAAACTTTAAGCATGTTACTAGACATTTTTAAACTATTCCAAAGCATGTTTTCTCCGTGTGTTTCCATTTCATCTTTAGCTCTTAACTTTGAGTAATTGTTATTATGATCTTACAAGTGTTCATTTTGAGGCTTCAAATGTGTTTTTTTGGAGTTGCATGTAGTCGTTCTTAGCTTTCCTAACATTTCACTTTATAATTGTGCCAAAGAAAACCACATTGAGAAGACATGTTTTTGCTTAGTTTTTTAATCCATCAAGCAGCTTATTGAAAACAAAATATATTGAATTAGGCATCTTTTTTTTGTTTTGACACAAAATTAGCTGTTTGTTTGAGCTGTCTGGGCCCGCTTGAAAAAATAAGGTTTAGAAACTAAAACACGATTGCGTGTTTAGAATTTGTATTAGTGAGTCACGGTTTGACTTTATTAGATAAAAAATGGTATTTGGGAATGCGATTTAAAAGCACAGGGTTATTTAACTTTTTAATTCAGTAGAATGGAGTCAAATTGGTAGTACATATATTAAACATGGTATATTATATTCCTCAAAATATGCGTCCTTCAGTAAAATGCATTGAAAATAAACAAAAGCACATATGCAGCATCGTCAGGTTAAGTTGGAAATTAGTGGCTTATGCAAGTGAAACTTTAGCAATCTCGGTAACTAATCTGGGTTTTGCTTCGTTCATCTCTCCCAAATACCCCAATAATACAGCGAACTTACTCCCCATTTCCTGAACGATTCAGATTCCGGAAACGTAAGGAACAGGAAGCAGCAAGGAATAACCAGATGACTCTTCAAGCTGGTCTTCGGACGTTACATGAAGCTGGTCCAGAGTTAAAGAGAGCAATATCAGGGAACCTCGATGAAGTGGTCCCTGAAGTTGTTGAACCCATGCATAGGGTAAGTTGAAAATGTGGTGTTGTCTACTAAAATCTTTTATAAAAATCCATTAATGGATCTTTTCCATTTTTATGACCACTTTATTCCATGATCCATTAAAATGCAAGAGTAAATCTTTTGATTACCCGTATAACTAGTGGAAATTTTAAAGAACGGGTATTTTAGGCTCCCTTCAAATATCTCTAAACTTTTATCTTTTTAATATTATTTCAAACTAGCTGTTGCCAGCAGCTTCGCATACTAACATAATGTTTTTTTTGAAAAATAAGCAATATTCACATTAATTTGTATTTTTTATTTTTCTTGCAAAATTTTGAAAAACTGAAAAACACATGTTCCATCAATTTAAGCAAGGAACATTTGTTGAAAAGAAGCAATTCGGTTGATGTTTTAAAAAAAATCCATACAAACTTTCATCGCGTTTCCCAAGGAAACCTTTTAATTTTCCAGGTTAAAAAGTATCCTAAAATATGACCCAGAGTATTAGTAACAATTTTACCAATTTTCATCGAAATCCGTTCAAGGGTTTTCATGTGATGCCCGGACAGACAATAATTCTAAAAAAAATATTTTTGTGCTTTAACACGTTATTGAAGTGCACCCTAATCGATTTTTTTTTTAAATATTCAATGTACAAAAAATTTGCTCTATGAGTTTTATTATAGCATAGATTAATCATAATCTTTCAGCGTAATCACACTCTATTTGGAGCAGTTTGGACTAGTATCAAGAAACATGGTCGTGATACTTTCTATCCACCGCCTCCACCGCCGAACAGAAATGCAGCAAAAAATAGTAAGTACTGTTGCTTTTAAAGCCAGAATCCAGATCTTGACATGTAGGGGAAGGCCGGGCATAGTGAACAGCCTAGGCAAAGCGGATACCCCCTTTTATTTTAAAATGGCGGGCCCGAACGGGCTACCATCTTACCACGAGGTGCTCCCCGCACCCCTCAGTCGTATACAAATAGAACTAACGCATAGTCACGCGTCATTTGCGAAATAATTAACAAAAATTAAAAAGTGAACACTGCTAACGACTTTTCAATGTACGTAATTTTGTAATTACTTATGTTAATATAGTATTAATGTATTGGCTTGATTCTCTCTTCAAAGTGCACATTTCCTTGCAGAAATACTGCTAGTTTTATTGAGATTCTGTTTCTGGATTTCATTTTAGGTTAGGTTAAATTAAACAAGTATCCGTTGGGCAAAATGAATACGGGCAAAGTGGACACTGTATCCACTTTGCCCAACAGTGTCCGTTTAAATAATCACTTTTCTTGATTCCACTTTACCCACAAATATATTTAAACCTGATAAAGAAGATCCATTCAGATATAACGCCACTCAAAAATCTTCCACTAGTACGCCTACATCTTATTTAAGTCCAAAAAATATAAGTGCACTCCCAACTGCTCATGTTCCTGTGGGTAGCCGCAAAAGAAAATTTCAAAAGTCTGATTGTCAAAAGTGTGCTTACTAGCACTCCTGTAAAGGACGAACAAAAAACTAAATTTGTTTTAAAACAAGTACCAAATTATTGAGAAACATTGAGAAAGATTTAGATCAGGGATGTTGCGGATGCGAATGTGGATGTGGATGCTGGATGTTTAACATCTTATAAGTCGGATCGCCGAGGCCCGAGACGTTGTGATTAATTCTTTGACAGTGTATCCGACATTGTGACATAAAACCAAAGAATGTCGGACACAATGTCAAAGGATTAATCACAACATCTCGGGCCTCGGCGATCCGACATATAAGATCTTAAACACCCGTATCCGCATCCACATCCGCATCTGCAACATCCCTAATATCGATACTAAAACAAAAACCATGCGAAAGAAAAATGCTGACATTACTAAAATTACTAAAGCGACCAAAAGAACCAAAACAACTGAAATTGAAAAAACGACCAAAAATAGGATCTAAGAACAAAGAAAACGATGAAAAGTTTATGTGCTATTTTTGTGAAAAAGATTTTACATATAGAAATTAACGAACAGGCGGTTGAGGATTGGATCCAATGCAATTCCTGCAAGCAATGGATGACTTCCACGAGAAATGCACGGCTTACCAGGGAAATGGTATATTTCTTTGTAACAACTGCTAGATAACTGATTAGTTGTATTCTTTATTAATGTTTCCTTTAATTACATATATTTTCTTTTATTTTCTTAGGTAATCATTCCTTAATTAACCATGTGTTCACTTTACCCTATGAGCCTATCCACTTTACCCGGTGGATTGGGCAAAGCGGATAGCGGTACCAAGTTAAACGTTATTAAAAATTTTAAGTTAAGTACTGATGTTACAATATTTTAGTTAAATATATTAAAAAGTTTAATAAATACTGTTTCAAACTCAGTCATTATTTTGTATATGTCTGTATCGACTTCCTTGTTATAGCCCGCCAAAGCTTAAGGTGTCCATTTTGCCCGGCCTTCCCCTATGCTATTGATAAGAGCGCACATGTTGTGAATTAGTTGGAATACCTGATTCCAATTTAGTCAAATATCAAAATTTGCCTAATTAGTATTATCCTAGTTCGATACCAACTGCATTTGGTTTATTTTTAGATAAAAAGGAGGGAGGCACTTTGAGCTGGATGATGCAACGAGAACTCGGCCTAGATGGAAAGATACCTGATGAGGAAGTGTAAGTGAACAGATTTTCTTCATTTTTAAGCGCGATGTAAGAGATCTAAGACCTGAATCTCCCTTTAGCATTTATTTTTCCTAACAGTTTTCATATACTTATCACTGATCAATCTGATCATCTATATAATTTCAATAGTGAAATGATTTTATTTATTTCGGTTGGCAACAAGGGGTTCTCCGGTTAAACAATCAGATACTAATAACTAGCAGACCCTTCCTTGACATCAAGACTATTAACTATCAGATCCATTCTATTAGGTATAAAGATTTTCAAGCAATTGCCAGTATCAGTGATGCGACCTCCAAATTGTCCTTCAGACCCAATTACGGATTATGGATATGGTATAAAACATGGATAACGTAGAGAAAGTAAAGGTTCAAGTCACTGTATCAAATTACAGGAAAGACGATGATGGGAATCAAAGTGATGGTGACGAAGAGATAGCCATGCAGCCACTTCTTCATGGCAAGGACTCTGAGAAGTTATTTAAAGTGATCGAGTAAGTAACAATTACTATTTCTTATGAAACACGGAATTTTAGTTTCGTTAAACCTAAGACACTTGGTCCAGTAGATTTTATATTAGTAGACGTTCAAATAGATGAAGATTTAAACTGATGAGTTCTGGTCTCCTCTTTTAATGATAGGAGTTAAGGGTCAGCCAAGCTGGCTGAGTCAAAGGTGTCTCACACTCCAAGGAAAATTGTAGAAAACGCTGAATGATTGTTCATTCAAGTTTTCTTTCACGCATATTACTTATTTTATTGAATGAAATAAACTGAATTTAATAATAATTAGCATTTGTAATACCGAAGTTTTGCATACCTTGTAACTGATAAAATAGGTCAAGTTAATTTTACAAGATTTGTAACTGAACACATTTTACTATAATACCTACGGGTAGAGATATTTACAGACAAAATAAACTTCGTAAAAAGTAAAATTTATAATTATTATCAGAAGATGGTCTATAGTAAGAGTACATATTATTTTACTTATTAAATGAACTTGGTGTTAGTAAAACGCTAAAATAGAACAATAACAAAAGATGATGTAATGACTTCTTTGTACTACTTCCTTTAACACTATTGTAAAATATTCGTATTTATATTTAACCAAAGTAAACTCATTCCTACTATCACAGTCATTAGTTATTGTAGGTTTTGTAAAATTTAATTATTCATGATTAATTTCATAAATAGTATACCATTTAGAAAATTATAAATTAGGTATGTGTCGTAGATGTTAACTTTATGTTTTAATTCATTAAATTTAAATCACGGCACATTAGAATAATTCAATTATAAATATTCGAATATCTTTATACTGTTGCCTCTATTTTTGTTTAGCTGGTACCGATAATGTAAGTAATAAAGCTTCAAGAAACATTACATTGCCAACAAATTGATATACCTAGCTATATTTTTCTTATTAGGTAGTCTTTGTTTTTGTAGAATTCCAATGAGTTCCTTTTCCATATTTATTATATTTCCGACGCTGTAGAATGATTGTCATTATTAAGAAATTTTATGCTTATCATTAATTTTGACATTATGTTGTAATTTATAATTATCTCTAGAACTCTATCTAGAAATAATTTTCTAAATAAAAACATTTTGGGTGAAGACTGCCATCTAACGGGACTTATTGAATTACTATCTTCAAGCAAGACAAGAAGCTAAAGAACTCTGAAACAATTTAGTTACGAAATACGTCGCTAGATGACGTAGCTTTACATTAATACAAGCTTTTTTTTCTTAGGTAGTTAGGCACGTTATTATCAACATCATTTTTAATATTTATTATTGACGTTATAATTTAAATTAAACATGATTATATTTCAAGTATATTTATACATTTACACTTACAAAATGATCTTTTTCGATTATGGTTCTGCTAAGCTTTTTCCAGCACAACTTTTTCAGTCACATTATTTTGAACAAATAATGTGGACAAATGTAATATTTTAATATATTTGGCACTAGTATAAAGATAGTTAACACTATGAACGTTTCCAGAAAAACATCCAACGATTTAATGCAGAGTATGCGAAACAGCTGTAAGTTTGTTTCAGTGTGTTGTGATTGTATAATTAGTAGGTAATATTAGATTAATTATTAATTTTAATTATAATCACTAATAGTAATTATAATTTTTGCGTGTAAATTCTTCATAGGTGTTTAGAATATCCACGTAGAACTCCTATATTTTTACTAAACACTGACATTTAGTAGCAGAGTTACTTTTGTTATTAATTATGTTCGATTAAAATGCAATTATAAATACACTTAATTAACGTAGTCGAGAAGTTGGAATCATCTATAAAATAATGTTTTTTGATAATAAAATTCAAGATAACATTATGATTTCTTTTATCTTGTTCTATGTTGAAAAGAGTCCTTTTATTAGCTACAGCAATATTAGCTACCAGTGCAACCAAAGCATAATATTGTATTACTTCTACAGTTAGTTAATTAGTGTTGTGTAAATTTTTATTAAAGTAAAGCTTGTTTTTTGCATCATGGCAAACATTTATTGTTATCAATTTTATTAATTTCATAAAAAGGTATTATTTAATAAAATATTATATAATTTTAATTGAACCTAGAAACTACTTCTGTATTAAACAAAATTAATCTTTATCAAAAGATTTTGCTGAAATTTCTATTCATCTAAACACCTATTAATTGTTTCTTGTTTTATTAACATTTTATTGGCGTTCTTTTACTGAATGATTAACTGAATTCACTAATCACCTCTAACATGCATGTGTCGTGAAAGCTTTCGAAATAAACATTGTAGGAGATAGTAGTGTCAATGTGTTAACTCCATGCGTGGTATCATCAGTTGTATTGTAGTGCGATGTGGTAGTTAGTTTATACTAGTTGTGTTGTTTTACACAGATCGTGACAAAACGCCCCGACACTACAACGCTGTTCCATATTGTGTGGAGAATCCAGCAGAGTATCTTATTACACGAGTGAGTGTTGATAATTATTTTGTATTTTATTATTAATTAATATGTATTTTTAATCAAATACCTATATGTACTGTTGTTTTTTAAAAAAAATACAGCGTAGCTATCTGGTAAAAGTGATATAAACTTTGAAAAATTCACAAGAAATAAAATTACTTACACAGTGGATATCGGTTATAAAGACAGATCGTTTGTAATGACTAAATATCATGGTTCCGGCTGAATCCATATACCTTATACTATAGGCAGTATTAATCATTGATAATTACACAAAATATTCTGTTAAGATAAACATTTACAAAAACGTTCTGGTTTTTGTATCATGCCATTCACCAGGTGTACTCACCTTTTTGCCAACTGTACTCACCTCTTATATCCAGGTATTAACGGAGCAGGGTCTGGGCAAGTATTGTGACAAGGACTTCATCCAGAGCACGTCTCGCGAGATGCAGGAAGCGCTCGACCTCACGCAGGAGGAGATGGACACGTGAGGAAATATTGTTTTCTTTTCATTTTTAATTTAACATGATTAAGCAACCATCTATCCATCCATCCATCCATCAGCCCTTGGAGGTCCACTGCTGGACATAGGCCTCCTGTAACTTGCGCCACTCTGACCGGTCCTGAGCCTTCTGAATCCAGCGGATGCCCGCTGTCTTCCACCACCAGTAGTCAGTCCATCTGGTCGGGGGGGCATCCTATGCTCCGTTTTCTGAGACGTGGGCGCCATTCGAGGACCTTATAATTTATATATTATATAAGATTAAGCAACCATTATAGTGTTTTCACTGGATTAAGCATTCTTGAACATTTGATATTTAATGCGTATATGTGTGCAGATACTGAAATGAAAATCCGAAAGCATGATGCAATCACAAGTATTTTATGCAAAGTGAATCTAATAATAAAGATTCAGTCCTTATATCGACATCACGTGTTGACGGCGTTATCAAAATTGTCTAGTCTACAATGAGACACAAAGTACACACTACGTTGCTACATGCGAAAAATTTAGTAACATAAAAACGATTGATTATAAACAAATATTACTGGAATTTTCTGAATGAACACTTAAAATAAAAATATTTTTAAATGTTGATTTTGTTGTAGATATAAAATGTTTATATTAATTTTAATACGTTATGTTCACAGCGCTGCAAATCAGATAATTTTACAAGAAAAGAACATGAACAGGGTTCGGGATAATGGTAACAATCACGTAAGTTGATTAATTGTGAAAGATGAAAGAATGTGCCTTACAATTACATTTTCACTCCAAGTTTTTATGTATTACCAATGACATCTTCATCATCATCGCAACCCGTAATTGCTGGGCCAAGGCCTCTCACAATATACAGGCCATACATACATAGTCCTCCATGCTGGCCAAGTGCAGATTGACCGATTTCACATAACTTGGAATAATCTCAGCTATGCGGATTCCTTCGCGATGTTTGATGAGTTTATCAATTTATTCATAATTTTAACGTTAGAACGGTAAGGTAACGGTAGTTTAAATCGATTAAGTACAGGTATCTTATTAAGTGTAATTAATAATGTTACAGGAATTTGTACTGACCCGTCCGTACCACCCGTTCCACCAGCCGCAGTTACAACCTCCACCGAAAAAGAAATAATTGAAAGCGTTTGTAGTGTTTCGGTTTAATTTTTACCCTGTGCAGGCTGACACCTGCTCAGGTATTTTACCCTGCAACAAGGGTTTGTGACGTCATTCCGTCTCAGCAGGCGGAGGCGAATTTTGTGGCAAATGTACATAAAGTCCTGTATAGTTATAACCATGTATTGTATAATAGCTAAGCTTTTTATAACTGTTTCGTTTTTAGTATCTTATTTTGTATAGCAGAATGTATTGTTGTATTTATTGATTTATTTTTTGGAATAATTCCAGGAATTTATTTTTATGGTAACGTTTGCGTTCCATTACGAGTATATTAGTTGTATTTTGAAATGATAATTGAAATGTATTGTTTTATGCTGCGTTTTGTCTTTTAAAATTAGAATTTTTAGAATTATAGATACAACGCTTACGGTAATAATATTTATAAATAAAAATATAATTTCTTAATTTCCGTCCTAAGAAGGATGTATAGATATCGGTTTTATTTTCTATAAATATCCGTTGCTCATGAAAATTAATACAATTTTTCTTAAAATGTAATAAAACATTTTCATGACATAATATGTCTTGAGTTACAACCTTATGCGTTGCGGGTGTCGATATTTAAACCGCAAGTTTCGTCCATGCTCGTCGTGAATAAAATTGCATTGTTTTTTTAAATTTTGATTAAAGTTTTAACAGGAAATTGGAAATAAAATATTGTCTTATGATATTTCAGAATTTTACACAAATAAAAAGGTGGTATTATAAAGTGTATGAAAGTATGAAAATAATATAGTATTTCGGATTGTTAAAATATTTTATTTTTTCCTCACTATATTGTTACGATATGTTAAGAAATTCATTCATTATTATGTTAATTATCCTGTAATTATATTCATAAATATTATAATCATTATAATAATAATAATTATAATCATGGACTCGATTATATTATAATATAATATAATAGTAAAAATAGTAAATACAATAATTTTAATCCGAATAATATATTGTAATAAAACGTTGTTGCTACAACTGTGCACTGACAGTGCCTTATTGAAATAAATTTTATATTATATATAATTTATTGTAAATTGTATGATGGCTTACATATTTCCTTCTGATTCTTGCATGTATTTTCAGCATAGCAGTTTGATTAGAGAATGTTTGAAATAATAGTGGCACTAATTGTTATTAAGAATGTTACTGTTTCATTATCAATATAATTAATCGTGCCAAAGAATGATTAGTTTCGTAGAAGAACCCAAAAATAAAATCGATTTTATTAGGGACATTCTATAATATTGTAGCTAGAATTGGTTTAATAAAATTTATAACCATCAAACATGTTTTAAAAATAAATGATAAAAAATATTTTTTTAAATAAAAGCAGTAATTATTTACGCTTATATAAATCAAAACTTAAGGAGATTCGTAGCTGATAAGTAAAATAATGTGTAACATTATGTTATAAATGAATTGTTAATGTTTTATAATGATACGCTATTTGCCAAATTTTATCGCTGCCACAATTGCTTTTCATATATTTGAAAAATCTTTGTTCTTACATGTATTTGTTCTTGGATAAGTATCGAAGCATTGTGAAAGAAATTCCTTAATTTATGTGAGTATATCTAGTCTCATAACGAATTGCTTGGTTTGAAAAAATGATATATAAGAATGAGCGAATATACATTATATTTTATTTATTGTTGTATTTTGTATGAGGTATATTATCCTACTTGTTAACGAGAATAAATTTTTTGAAGGAGTTTTATATTTTTTGTTTTATTTGAATCCCACCGAAGACCTAAATTGAATCTTCTTGCTATTTATTATCGAGTACATGTGAAATTTTTATACGAGGATTTATTTAATGAATATTGATGAAAATTTCGTAGCTGGAATTTTTAATTAATAATGTAAATTGCATTATCCAAATCAAGCCTAAATATGCGACGGTTCAAATCCCAATAAATTAAAAGCTTAAGAATCCTATAAATCACAAAAATATAGAATCAAGAGAGATAAATGTACACTTTTACAATACATTTTTCAGTACATTTTTTCAATTTAATGATAGAAGTCTGAAGATCCAAATTTGTCATTTTCATGTACCTATCTTCTAGTTCTTTACATTCCGGATAAATCATTTAAGTTATCATCATTAAGTGAATTAAGTGTGTCATCCATTTCTGCTCTCAATTCTGCTATCATGTTCGTAATGTTATCAGTATCTTCATTTGGTTTACTTTCTTCTTTTACTTCGTCTGTACTTTTATTATTTTTCCAATCAAAAAACATAGCTTGTCTAGTATTAGGAATGTTGTCCTCGTCATTATTTTCTGTAGTTTGTCCGCTATCAATTAAAATCGTTTCGTTAAATAAATTCTCATCTCCAGTCTCATCTTCTTGTATATGTCCAATATCTCTTAGAATAATTGGGAAGCGATGACTTGATGACCTCGTTACGTTTTCCTTATCTATTTTATTACACGCAGTGTCGTCTTCTATATCACAGTTTTCATATTCAATATTATCTTGTGGACATGCTACAGGCTCTTCAGGACAAGGTGCAGGTTCGTCACATTCGTTAACTACTGGGCAGCAATAATCTACTTCACATTCATCTTCCTCTTTACATTCATTCATTATCTTACTCGCACTTGATAAATCATTAAGTTCTTCTTGAAGCTTTAATATGAGACATTCAAGATCTGATATTTTTTTATCAATGTCGCGATTCGATAACGATGATTCTCGAGATTTATTTGAAGCTTGTATAGTAAGCTTTTTTATATTGAGTAGATCTTCGTCGGATTTCTTTGTAATCTCAAACCTGAACTTTTCGATTAACGAATCCGTGTTAGAGCCACCCGGGCTATCACATTTATTACTTTCATCCATGTTACTCCATATATCTTTTCATTTTCTCTTTGCACTCTGCTATTTTTTGTTTCTTTTTTTGTATGTCGCAAGGGGTGGGTCCAGGAGGGGGTGGGATTATCACTGGTGGTGGACAGCCAGGCCACGGGAGATCAGGGTGCGCAGCGCTTAAGTCAAGAATTGCGTCGCACCTTGCAGTTCCAGTCTTTTCTCTTTCAACAATGCACACGATGGGTTGATCTGAAACTTTCACTGGAGGGTTTTTGATTCTTTCAATGCACAGAGCGTGGCAAACAGGTGGAGGAGGTGGGGGCTCAATTGGTGGTTTGGGACATATTTTTATACCAGCTTTTTCTTTTAATCGGATGCGCTGAAGTTTGCAGGGATCTGGTGGTGGTGGTTCAGGCGTTGGCTCGACGGTACATTTCTTTACATTCATATTACATTAGACTATTATTTTTCCATTTTTGTTTTGGTTTTGACTGGTCTGAACTAAATGTCAAAAGGCATCCGTCATATTTTTCTTTTTCAGTTGCCAGACATGCCAGAACTATATAAAGACGGCTTTTCACACTGCACATGGATAATATTCATAATGTATATATTATGTGCATTGCATTTGAAGGAACCTGAAGTGATAATTTGGGTAGATTTACCATTCATTCGTTTATCTAATATATAAAATTCTCGTGTCACAGTTTTCGTTGCCATACTCCTCCGAAACGGCTTGACCGATTTTGATGAAATTTTTTGTGCTTATCCGGTATCTATGAGAATCGGCCAACATCTATTTTTCATCCCCCTAAATGTTTGGGGTAGTCCACCCCTAAATTTTTATTTTTATTTTTTAGACAAAATTTTTAATTTCAATTTTTTTATGATACAACATACAAAAATACATACAATCCTCACTTTTCACTCTTCTACGATCAACCCTTATTTTTTAATAGCCATTTTAGTAATTTAATCAATTGTTAGGCGATACAAAGTTCGCTGGGTCAGCTAGTCTAACTATATAATAAAAATGATTTGCCAAATGTTACGATAAGCGCAATACTCCAGGGGCTACTCACTTCGATACATAGCTTGTATCAAGATTTAAGGCGACTTCTGGCCAATATTACAGACAGAATTTCGTCATAAATGTTGGTATGACAAATGTGATGATGTCAAATTTTTATTTCCGGTTGTCAATCAAAAAAAAGTCAGAATAAATAAAAATTTCATTTGGTAAAAATTGTACAAAAATGTAGTATTTCTTGTCGTAGACGCCCATCAACACCAAATTTATTTCTCGCGGCCCTTTCTTTAGACCCTAATAGGTAAGTTTCATGACTATTATGAATATGAATAAGCATACTATATTGAAGAAAAATTATGTATGAAGCTTACAATTATTGAATTTATACTTTATTCATTAGAACTTTACATTGCTATATCCTTTTCATATTCTTTTAGATGTCGACAATGGGTTAAAGCCATTGGTGATGAAGACTTGATATATTTGCCTATTGAAAAATTACACCAGTTGCAATTTGTGTCCGGACACCACTTCGCACCTTCAGCATATAATACCCAAAGAAGCAGATTACTTAAAAATGCAGTGCCTTCCATCAACTGTACGCGTCCACGTCTAGCAGACAACCTATTTACCAATTTCCCATTAAGAATAGGAAGTGAAAAAGTATCATCTGGTAAGCAGACTTATCATAAAATTCAACTATACCTAAACCATATAAAATCGGGGCCTCCCGAAAGGATAGTTGCTTAAATGTATACATGTATACCGATTATTTTAATTCTTTTTAATGTAAACTTACGAAATAAAAAGGTGAAACCTTGTTATGTGTAAAGAATTTGTAATTAATGATTTTTTTGAGTAAGAATATGTTAACAATTAATTATTTGGTGAAGTCGATCCGGTATAGATCTTGTACCTTGTTGTGAGCTCCGCATATACATAGGCAGGTGTTAACAAATAATTAAATGTACTGGTATTCATTCATACTTAGAATTGATAAATAAAATTATAATGTTATTCAAGTGTGGCTTTTATTTTAATTTACAATTAATGATAAAAAGGTATTAAAGCCTAATAGCTATAAACAATATAAAAGCACAACACTAGTTATCGATAATATAAAGTACATCACTAGTTGACAGTTGTCAATGTCATTTGATAGCTATGTTGGCAGCCTTGTTTCTGTTTTACCACAGATATCAAAAGCATCTATGGCTCATCGCTTATCCTGTAATGTTGGTGTAAAAAAACTGTTCGAATTTAGCTATAGACAATGTTCTAAGTGCCGTCTCTTAAAACGTAGTGATTAAGTACTCTGTGCAATACTCAAAAACGGCTGGACGGAGGTACTTTGTGGGACGGAGTACGCTAAAAGGCATTTAGAATTTGTTGTATGAAATCATTTTTATGACAGCTCCGCACATTTCACCTGCACCGTACGCAATACTACGTACCGTATTTTAAAAAATCCGAAAAAATAACGCACGCAGAGGGAAAGTTTTTAGGCGATATATGTATATATTTAGGCTATTAATATTATTCATGGTTTACATGAAGGTCCATAATATGTGTCCATAATGCAACAGGCAGTGCAGTAATAAATGCACAAATGCAATTAATAACGAATGAAATAAGCGTTGGCCATTTTTTAGACAAAATTAAATTACGTTAGTTTTAATCTCGGAACACAGACAGGAGTTGTCTGTTGTATTTGTGTTTCGTGGTTTAAATAAACAACTAATCTTGTCATGATATTTTTCATTTTAAAATTATTGACAATATGTATCGATATTTTTAAAATTCCAACGTTGATGCAGTGTCCAACGGTGGATGAAACTAGCGTGTGCACAGGCAACGGCCCCATTTTTTGCCGTATTGGAGCGTCTTAGAATACGAACTCCAATCCCACTGGATGGGTGACGTAAGAGGTGACAAAATCCGTCCCGCTGGTGGTATGGCCCCTCCAAGGGACTATATTGGTAACATTAATTTTAATTGATTATTAATACCATTATTACTATTATTATTTCTCCATGGGGTTCCCCTGGATAGCTACCACCCTTGAGCACAAGTCAGCTGACAAACGACTCGTGTTACGGCCGGGTGATTGAGAGCCAGTTCTTTCTTTTTCTTCTCTCTTTCTTGGTCAGTGATGCCTTAGTACGTAGTCAATTAGTAATAGTTAATTCACTAATCAGTTAGGTACTTTGTTTCAAACTGTTCACATAGAACTAGATATAGTTCAACACGAGCAAAAGTAGGAGCACTTTATATCTGACACACTATCTGCTTACAGACAATTGGGACTCCGTTTTCTAGGTTCCCACATAAGAAATGATAAATAAGTAATTTATTTTATTTTAATATTAAATTTAATAATACAGTATTTTTACATCTTTCTACAGGTGCATTACCTGCCTTGTTCTTTCTCGAAAACCTGAAATACAAATAATTGTCATTAAAAACATGATTTAATAAAATACATTTTTAATTACAAAATAATATTTAATTAATAGGCTGTAGGTCTTCTCAAGATTTATTTCTTTCTCTTTTAAAATTGTGCTCAGTTTAATTTCTATTGTTAGTGCTTTACTATAATCTTACCTGGGCTATGGCTGATGGCCCTATCTTTTCTTTTGAAATCACTGACAGTAAAACAGCTATAAAGGTTAAAGAATAAAATGCAGGAAAGATTTTCTTCAGATTATTTTTTGTTCTTCACTTCAGCATTACAGCAAGTACTGGTACCCTTCACTGAACATTGGCACCTGTTTTGAAGATCTTGATATTCTTCTATCATCTGCTTTCCTTCTTTTTGATTCTGCTTTTGAACATCTCCAAGCGGAATCCCACAAGGTATGCAATTCATTTTAAGCTTGTTACAGTTTAAACAATGTTCGATGTTATTTTCTGCCATTTTTGGATGTTTTCTTAGAAAATTTTGAACTTTACATTTTTACAAATTGAATTTTAATATTGAAGTAGTTTTGAGTACTTTGACGCTTTGACTTGTAGCGACTTTATTTTGGCATTTTTAAAAATAAACAAAAACAGTAAATGTCAGAATTTAAATGAAAGAATCAAAAATGTAAAACATAGGTTTTACCTGTGGGTTTTACCTTTTTACTGAGATATCCCAAAATTCCCCACCGAGAATTTCACCCGAGTGAAGATTTTCTCTGACCTTAGGCTAAAGGAGAACCCCAGTTTCCATAGAAACTCAGGCCTAAGTAGACAAGACTGGAAATTGGCTGTTAATTAG
The DNA here is from genome assembly GCA_963932265.1 of Thymelicus lineola. Taxonomy (NCBI): domain Eukaryota; kingdom Metazoa; phylum Arthropoda; class Insecta; order Lepidoptera; family Hesperiidae; genus Thymelicus; species Thymelicus lineola. The sequence continues at coordinate 4,821,307 of OZ010707.1, read as the reverse complement.
ATTATTGCAAAAAGTTCAATTTCTCCAATTTTCACGGCTGCCAGCAATGGCCAACTAAGGAAATCCTAGAACGAATCACCTTAATTATAGGTTATGATTATGTCATACTCGTGTCACAGTGCTATTTAATATGTATGTTACACTTACGTTGGCGGGTGTCTATTATAATATCTACTACTTCAATGGTTTTCACCCAAAACGAATGTCATAAAAAGGTTGTATAATAAAAGCTATTGCATATTTCAAGAGATTTTATTAGTTACCATTATAATATATTAATATTTCGTGTAGTTGTGCAGGAGGCGTTATATTTCGTTAGTACCTTGCCCAATCAAGATACCATAATATACTCATTGTAAGTATGGCCACAGCAACTTCCTGATCTTCTAAAGATGTATAGGGTACGTTATCCAGTGTTCAGGACTTATTCTGAACCTTTGTCAGTCACAAAACAGGCGATTAAGGAGTCCATATTCATATAGTATTGGTTTGCAAGAAATTGTAGCGAAACTGCGAAACACATTCACCAAAACACAAGTACGAAAGCGAATACAATAGAAAATTAAAATCACTGTGTACGTGTCGATGAGTTTCAATAGTAAATAGGACTCCAAATACGCTGAAAATATTTGATAGTAAAAATATACAAGAACACGCGTAGAAAGATGAAAGATCGATGACAAATATGACAATACAGTGGTGTTATTTATAAATACTATGGTTACCAAAATGACATTATTAGGGATTACATCATCATTGTTGTCAATCGATTAATCGATGTCAAAATATTCGAAATGTAATTTAATAAAATTATCGTAACGATTGAATGGTAATTATAATATATTACATAGTTTTGATTTATATGGAATACGAAAATATGTAAAAAATAAATTAATATTATAATTATAATCACTAAATAATACATAAAATATATTATTATGTTCCATCAATCGATCATTATCAATCGATTCAATCGATTATAAAATCGTATGTAATGAGGTAAATACTGTGAAAACTTTTTTGCATTATTTAGTTCATTTGGCAAGAGCAGCTGAAGCTAAGATTTAAATATGTTTATCTTATAAATAAGACGATTTTTTTGGTATATACTTTACTCTTGTTTAGTCCGATGTTCTAGCACAGATTACATATGGTTCGGGGCCGAAAATTGGGGATCGCCTTTCACATAGGCCCATTTTTGATTGTATGATTCAGTGGTTAAATTTTTCATTTTTGTATTATTTCATGCAATGTTTTTAGCAGTATCAGCGCAGAGTATCAGTTTTAATGTCAATAAAAGATTTGTTCTTCACATAGCAAAACAGCCGTTACCTATGCACCCGTTGGCTTCACCCACTCGTGGGTGCATGGGTAATTCGTGTTTACCCGTGCATCCACAACAACAAGGTTGGAATTTTAAGGCGGCGAGTGACGCGATAAGATAATGTTTTGACCACTAACTAATAAAGCGAGCACAAAGTAGGTAGGTATGTAGGCGGCCTAAGGGTCGTAGCGCACTTATCAACTCGGAAAGGGATCGGCACCGGATCGCCTCGCCGTCAACCTAACGTAAGCGCGTTACCAACCGACCAACAGCTCCAAATCGACTCGGCTACGGCTAGGCGACGCCGCGCTTACGGCTCGCCAGCCGCTGGTTGACGGAATGAATGACAGCAGTTCGCCGACGCAACGGTAGCCGCGGCGCCGCGGCGCGGGGCGTGCACGAGGAAACGGAAAGTCGACGGATAGCGTACGGTGAGACGTAAGCGCGGGTACGGCAAGTCGTCCACGCACCGTACCGCGGTTCGTGAGCTTGTCTCGAGGCGAGGCGATTACGTTACGAATCCGATAAGTGTGCTTTACAGTAGGGAGTTTCATACAAAGAATACTGACATGCAAGAGTTGATACGTTTACGTTCCGTTTACGAGTTGATAGGTGTGCTACGACCATTAAACTGACATCTAATCTCATGCCAGCAGAACACCATGTCGTATTAGGAGACAAAGGTCAGCCACTACTTGGTAAGATAAATAGATAGATAGATAGATAAATAGAAAGTTATTAAGTCATAAATGCAATGTTTTTTTTTGTGTTCGGGACGGGAGAGGTGTCTCGGTGAGTACTATGCAGATTTGAAGAAAAATTTAAGGTAGGTACCTACAGATTTGGAAAATAAATTTAGAAAATACGCCTTTTTAGCGGTTTTCGGCAAAAACTAATACTGAGATGTTCTTTCCGTCAAACCTGCCCCGGTAAGCTATCATATTATCGGTCGCCAAACGACTCGGCATTTTAGCTGAGGCATTTATGTAACTACCTCACTGGTGTTTTACGTGCGTTGGTGTTTCTCCAACGTCTGTGCAGCGAAGAAGAATGCTAACGCTCGTAAAACGCTAGTAGGATAGCGGCGATGCGAATTGGACATTCCGCGAATTGAATCTTTTCTTCACGCTGGACATTCTGAGCTAGTTATTTCTTCTCTTGTTTTTCTTTGCCGATAATGCTAAGAAAGTGTTTAAGTATACTGTGAACAACCCCCTCTATGCCACCTATGATGTTACTGATGTCCATAGGCAGCGATGACCACTTGCCATCAAGTGAAGAAAAAAATTGCTTACCTACATGTCGGCTATTTACATAAAAGTACATCTTTTATGAATAAAGAAATGAGCACTCTCTTTATTTTCAACGTAGTCACAACTCGCCAGCGTGGTAACGATAGTATGTTTATTGTATTTTTGTGTGTGGCATATCACATAATGCAGCAAACTGACAAAGGTTCAATAAGAAATGAAATAATTATAATGGTTATATTTATTTAATTTTTTTAAAGTACAGCTATTATTGTTCCATGAATCTTTCAAATGGATCCTCCTCTTCTTCATCGTTTTGATTTTCTTGAATAGCGGGTTCATTAGCCCTTTCACCGTCATCGCGGAATATTGAAAATATTTTAGATCTTATGATTTCAAATACGTTAGATGCTGGGGGTGGATCTGGAGTATGATCAAAAGCACTTACAGTGGGCATTCTGGTCTCTGGAGGATCGGGTGTCTTTATACTCACTGAATCTTTTGGAAGTGCTTTGTCATATGGAGAACTTTTATCAAACTTCGCAGATACTATCTCTTCTTTGACTTTATTAAAACCAATTTTCACAGCTGGTGGAATCGCGTCTGTTATTCTAGATGTATCCGTTATTGCTTTATCCACGGAAGGGTCATCACTCACGGGTTTATTTTCAGCATTTTTGAATAAAAAATTAGTGAGGGAGTCAGCGCTTAATTTTCTCACCTTCATTTTAGACTGAATTTCATTTGAATTGTTGTCACTATTTAAATCTGTTGTAGATTTAGATAAATATTTTGCACTTTCTGAAGTTAATAACGTAACAGCTTCTTTTGAAGTGGTGTAGAACTTATCCGCATAATCCTTACAAGTTTCTTTGATTTTATTCATCTTTTCATCTGGATTGCTTAACAAATTTTCAGCAAAATCAATGCAAGTATCTTTCATGGCACATAACTTCTCATTAGGATTATTCATCAATTTCCCAGCAAAATCCTTGCAAGCATCCGTAAATGTAGCTATTTTCTCACCAGGATTATGCAGTAAGTTTTTTAAGCTATTTAAGCTGTTTCCTGTTTCTGTTTGAACGTTGTGAGAAGGGTTAACATCTACTTTTGGCTTTTCCATGCCGTAGAACGTAGGTTTTTCATCCGGATTTTCTGATTTCTTAATTCCTATGACAGTTTCTATTTTATCAAGACAAGAACTAGCAGACCGCTTAATGGATGTGAGGCTTTCTTTAACACGTGTATTAATGGATTCCATAGATATACTTTTATTAAGTTCATTACCCTTATCTACGTTATAGGAGGCATCTTCAGATAAATGGAGTTCATTTGAATTAGACTCTGGTTTTACAATATTAATGTCAGCTGGAGCTGATTTAGGTTTAGGCTGATCATCAATTTTATCAGGGATTTTTTCAGTGTCTGAACTAAATTTTGCACTTTTTTCTTCTTGATCATGTGTTAAATTTGGTGTAGTATCCATTTTCCTCGTAGAAGTTTCGTTTACTTTTTCTTGTATATCCAGTTTTCCTTCGTAAACTTCAAAACAAGGTTGATTATCAGGAATATCTTCTAAAGCGTCCTGAATGAGTTTTTCTAATGATTCAACGTGATCTTCGCAATCGTTCAAATGTGTCTTCAAAAAAGGTTGAGCGATATCTTTACAGTAGTTTAAAGATGTGGGAGATTCTGTTAGTTCATCGATACTCACGCTCCAGTTGGTATTTATGATATCATTAATGAAACTTTCAGTTTCAAGTTCCGTTGATTTTGAATCACTCGGGTCTTTTAAGACTCTGCAGTCTAATAATATGCTATTTACTGGTCGTTCAACGTCAGATTTATCAATACCTTTAGGAAGAGGGCGTGATGGACCTTTTACTAAATCAAATGAATCTGTTATATACGTAGAACTAGTTTGTGTTTCTTTATTACTTAAAACTTCAGAAGAAATGTCCACTGTATCGCTATCTTCTATTGATAATATATTAGAACTCATAATATAAATACCTATTATTTTGTTTCACTTTTATTGCAGCATTGTGTCCGGCATTATGATTACCTGATAAATTACATTTTTGATGATGAATGTTTATTATTTTCATGGATTCATTTTTGTATGATTTGGATTTCTTTTCTTTGAAATTAAATTCTTGACAGTGACAGTTTCAAAATCATTGTCTTATAAATATTTTCTGTGGTTATGTTAAGTAGTTTTGATATCATTTCGTAAGTAAAATTATCAGTTTGTTTGAAAGACTCATACTCTTGTATACCATATTCATACCTACTTACAAAAACATTGAAAAAGAGGATTTAGCCATTGGTGATACAATGTTTAAGCTTAGATTTTCATACCTTATCTATTTTATGTCGCGAGGGATTTTCTTCATTTTATAGCTTCTTATGATTTAAGTGCCCCTAAATATATTGATGACTTAATAATCTAACCAGTCTGTTTTTGTCTGAATATTTTGAAAAAGTTGGTTATCAATATCCCATTTAAAAAGGAGAACTAATTTCAGTAATCAGACAAATAAAGCACACGAAAAATAGTTAATTAAAGTAAATGTAATATTATAGATAAATACAATACAATACAAATCCTCTTCACTTGTACAGAATACAATTACGAATATAATTGAAATACGATAAGTTGACGAATCAAACACCAAGTTTATAAATTCATATGCCTTTATTTCGTACTGGTGCGTTGGCCTTACAAATACACTTATTACAAATTAAACAAAAACTATTATCTTCCTTTATTTACCTATTATTATCATTATGACGTGATGTATCACTTAAATCGATATGCTTTCTCAAACAAAAAGCAACACCGGTGTTAAATTAATAAATAGAGAACATTTAGAATATATAATTCAGACATGAGTAAAAATCGTACTAAATAGTGGACTTTTCTAAGGTAGAATGTTAAAAAGTAAAAGTATAATAAATATAAATAAATATAGTAGGAAGATGATTTAAGCGTTGAATATTTTATAATCATAGGGTATTCTGCACTGGGATTATCACAATAATTTATTCAAGTTAACAGTCTTTTCTCCGTTAACAGTTTTACGACTGAAGAGAAGAAATTATTTCTTACCTACCTGGTTTTAGCCACGTTGTAAGGTATTTAAAGTTACGCCTTTAGGAGACGCTCATTCGTAGTCACTCATTGATAAAATATTAAAGAAATCATAATCAAATCTAATGTGATCCAACATTGCTTAGTCTTAAGCTTGCACGTTTAATAACTCACGCATTAAATTTACCAAACTTCTTTCTCAAAAAAGTCCACGACATCTTTGGCGATAATGTTATTGCTTTACATAAAAATAAGCTACATTTTAACTGGTTTGAAAAGACGTACAATAAGTCTTTGGCGAGTCTCTAAACTGTATGTATTAGTATTGAAACAAAATCATATTTTCACAGTTTAAGCTATAATGGAATGACAAGAAAAGAAAATGTCATACATTTGGTATTATTTACAAAATAAATTAAAATTATATAAAGAAAAAATGGACGGAAACGATAAGATTTCGAAACTAATGTTCATTTAAAATAAACATAAAGTATTATTTGAACATGTAAGAATTTTTACATAATAATATATTTATAATCTATAACATCTTGTTCAGATTTCAAAAGTAATTTTCAAATCTAGAACGTGATGAGTTACTAGAAACTAACACTTTTTTATAAAAAGTAAAAAAAAAAGAAACAGAATAATCTCATTGTAATTTTAAACAACGTACAATGTACCTACTGGTCTCACAGTTAATATATTATTTTGTTCTTAAATTCCATTTACGGAGCATTTACAATATAAATACATAATGTGATAATAATTATATTTTAACAATAAAAAATAAGTTAACTTAAGCGAATATAAACTTTATATGCAATAGATGTCTTGTCATTGTGCTTTAAGGACAGCTCAAATAAAAATAAGATACTAAATAACTTTAAATCCAAATGTTACATAAAATAATAAATAGTAAATTTGTATTCTTCTGAGGTAAAAGAAACAAGACATTTATTCTTAAACCTAATAATGACATTAAATGAATTACATTTATTTTCATTAAAATACATTATTTACATCTTAGTCTTTATCAAACATTATCAACACTTTGGCTCTCTCATTCATTTATTTCTTTTAAACTAAAAATAATGAGTATAAATGAATAGCTGGAGTTTATTGGCTCTTTTAAAATATATAATAATTTCGAGAAAGCAAAAAAGCGTTATACTGACCTCATATAATTAACATAATAACGAGAATAAAAATGGTCGAATTGTACATATTTATTTTATCTACACGAGTCGAGATTTACTAAAGGAATGGATAAGGTAGTTAACTAAACTTGTCACATTAACATGATAGTGTCCATTAACACTTGGTTTGTTCGTTGTGGCGCGCCGACAGCTATTGCTCGCACGGCGTCCGTTGATATCTGCAACAATACATATAAATACATTAACAATTAATACAATTAAATGAAAATGTTTACACATAACCCCGCACTATATCCTCGTGTATCAAGTTTTTAACCGTCTTCAAAAAACGATTAGGTTCTCAATTCGACTGTATTTTTTTTATGTTTGTTACCTCAGAACTTTGGGCTGGGTGAACCGATTTTGATGATTCTTTTTTTAATCAAAAGCTGGTGCTTGTCGTGTAGTCTCACATAAATTTGAGCGAGATCTGATAATGACATCCATGTCAAAAGAATATAAGTCTTAAATTTGCATTAAGTATGTGCGCAATATATGGACAAATAACTCAATATCTCGCCAACCGATTTCAATGATTCTTTTTTTATTGGTTGTACTTCATTTGAAGTCGGTTATTTTTTTTTTAATTTTAGATTATACACAAATTAGACAGAAATACGCATGATCATGACATAATTAGTAATTTTAGAAAGATCATTTGTAATTGAACGATTTTCTAAAGATTATTATTGGATGAAATGTGTGAATGACTGCATTGTATGGTCGACGACTTCAATTAGATAATTGAACCGCAACATGTTGAAATTTATTTACTTAACAAACATTCTATACTTCCAAAACGTTAATATATTACCCATCAGTCTAAAAAACGCAACCATGTTATAAGTAAGAATAGAACAAAGATAAAAATATACGTTATACCTATAATCTTAATAACGCTACAGTTGATAATTTTTAATCTTATATATATTAGCAAAAGAAAACAAAAACTCAAATTAAGTACTAAAAATACCATTGAGATCCAAACAATCCATATCTGAAGTGGATTTTCAAGGATAGAGAGAATCCCGATCCTATTTCCCCAGCCGGCCATATTGAATCAAAGCTCGATTCCCCTTAACTTTCGAAAACTTTAAAAGCGATAGCAGTGGAATCACTTAGATTTAATGCCCTATAAGTTACTCTCTCCCCTAGGGACCTACCTTGCCCTTTGTCGCAACCCCCTGAGAGGGATGAGGGACAATTCAACAAATGCGCGAAAGAATTCTCTATTGTATATCAATGATATTCAGATTGATGATTTTAAAGTTGAGGAGGCTAATTAGTTACAAATGACAGTGACTGACGATGGATAGGAAATTGGAAAAACAATATACAAAGTGAATTTATTTTGTTGTTTAAATCAAAGTAAGGTAATCTAAAAAGTAGTAGAAAGGGAAATAAAGTTAATATTGAGTAACTTAAAGTCTATATCGAAATACCTAATATTATAAATGTGAAAGTTTGTGAGGATGTTTCTTACTTATTCACCAAAGAACTAGACGAATTTTATGAAATTGAGCTTACAGGTAGACAGATAGAGAGATTACAGATAGACCTCATCTGGAATAACATGGTACTTTTTATCCCGAAAAACGCAGGCAAAGCCGTGGACAGAACTGTAGTAAAAACTATTTCTACAAAGCAAGTAACAGCTTTGTTGTTCCTAAAAATATCGTACAACATCCAATGAACTTTGAATTATGTGAGCGACAAGTTATATCCGCGTGAAATAAGCTCAAAGCTCTGCTCAATATTATAACGGGTATCGTTATAATATTGCAGACATGATCCGATTGAAGACCGGGTTATTTTCAATAGCAAATGAAATATATCACGCATAAAAAAACGATTTTGAAAAATACGACAGTATAAAAACGCTACATAACAATAATAACAAATTAAACAACGAATGGACGAATAAAGAGGATGATTTAAAACACGCTTTAACATGAAAACCACAGGTGCTAACACATCTCCCTGAGGCACACCTCCAAAAGCAGAATCGTCCAGTTTTACCAAGTGATAAAACGCTTCAGATTTATTCAGTACACAGGGCCATTTGTATCCCGGCGGTTGTTAAATGGGCGAACGTTTTAAAGGCTGTAAAATCTGGGCAGACTCGTAATGTTTTGTGGTCAAAGGCCTCTGCGAAGTCGGTATCCTCCGGAGAGAAATGTGGGTTAATGTGTTGAGGTAATTAGCTGCGTGACGCGAAATGAGTTAAGTAGGAGATTTTATGCTGCTATCTATCTTAGGTTAACGAGTTTTCTGGCGTGACAGGGATTCGTGGCGTTTAATAACAAATTACTTTTTCATTAACAAAATGATAAGGATAGTTAATTAGTGTAATGTAACGACACAAGCATTTTGTGCTAATATATTTGAATCAAGCTTTTTCATTAGATTTTTACTCGAATTAGCAAATAGGTCTAAAGAATAATATTGTGTTAGGTATATTAATCTCCCCAAAAAAGCTATACCTAAGCTGTTTAATAAATTCATGTCTCTGTTCTTGTAGAAAGCTTTTTTAATGCTCCCAACATTTATTATGATTTAGGAAATTTATTTATAACTAATAAAATAGTGTAAATACTAAACCTATTCCATGTGACGGTAACTACTTACCATCAAATATCGCATGTCGCTTGTCGCATTGCCGGCTATATCTATCGTATAATAAAACTCAAAGTGTCTATCTGTCTGTTTGTCTATCCGGGCATCACATAAAAACCCTTGAACGAATTTCGAATAAAATTGGTAAAGTTGTTACTGATACCCTGGGTCATATTTTAGACAACTTTTTATCCCGGAAAATTACAAGGTTAAACATAATTTCCGTATGCAAAGCTGCGGGCAAGAGCTAGTTTAGACAAAAATGTGAGTCCGTGCTACTAAATATTCTTTGAGTCATGTCCCTTTTCATGTGTATCAAGTGACCCAGCCTCGAAAACTACATAGAGGAGAGTAGGTCAACTTTTACAACGTTACTAGGTAGTTAGCATATATATCTATCTAGAAAGATAGACAAACGGTCTCATAATCGCGTAATAAACCTATTTTGGCTATTATACTGTTATGTTTTATCTTTATCGTTAAGTTTGTCATAACAGTGAAAGAAACAAAACTCTTTTCTGAGCCTTCTATAAAATTATTATTTGTTTTTATAAAAAAGGGGAAACAATACTACACCAGAAATAAACACATCCAGTGACTTACACGAACCTAAAAAGACGGCCTTATATCTAACTAGTGACCTTCCAGGCAACCTTTTGTAGAGGCAATAAAAACATATGAAGCAACATACAAAGGAACATGAAGGTGATACAATACTTACCACTTGGACAGTAGGCCGGTGGCGGCGGAATGCGAGTAGGGCCCGCCGTACGGAGAGTATTGGGAGTAGGGCGCCGCGTATGCGTACTCACTGGCCAGGGTAGCGGTGCCTGTAATGGACATATATCATAAATACTTACACATTTATATCTTGGTATCTGATTTGATGTAGAGGGAACTAAACAATCATAAGATTTACCAATAAGATATCAATGTAATTTCAATTATAGATATCAATGTAATTTGAATTATGTTGGGTAACTTATAATAGTAAAAACATTAACGATCACAATATGTTGATATTCCCGCACTAGGGTTCTCTGTATCATGGTGCATACAACAAACAAACATCACTAACATCTACGACCCGAGAACAGACATGTATCTATCTTATTACGTCTTATCTATCTCAGCCGGGCATAGAACCCAGGACCCGTCATTTTTAAAGCAGAAACATAATTGTTCACCAATCTATCATATATCATTCGATATGTACTATGGTCCTCGTGTAAATAAGTAGATAGGCACTGTAGCAAAAATATATAACTGAGTTCATAGCTATTGCTATCGTACTGGTGTAACTACGAATCGCCCGCTCGTCATAGATCGTACAAAAGGCCGGTATTCAGCAGTAATACAATCCACGCAAACGTGATATTGCGTTTCCGAACATATGCAGCGTATCCGAACACACGCCTAGATCACCAGAACCTATTGACACGCCCCCTACGCGTAACCGAACACACCCCTAGGTGACAGTTTAATATTTATAACCGAAAACCTAAAGTAAAACCACTCGGAGCCATCAGACTTGCAACGGTTCGTTAACCATTTCAGACAAAGCCCGTATGATTTCCCCCTCGAAAATTATTTGCATAGAGCTTCGAATGAGCTATTAAAGATGTCTCCCTCCCGGGATAAGCAGATTGTGGTAGATTAAAGACCAAAGGCATAAAGCCGAGCCGTTCTCAGCAACGCAAATTTCTCGCTTGTTATTAATATGCATAAGTGCGAAAATTCCGTAATTCCGTGAGGATTTTATAGCACCACCCGCCCCTCGGTGGAGAAAATTGGATTTTCGACGAAGTGCCTCTAGTCCGGGTTTGTCGAGACGCCATCTAAAGTCCTTTTTTTTAGCTGTTTTTCTGTTGGCCACTCCTGAATTTACTTCCATTATTTTATTTCATCGTCTCTGAATGGGGACCGCGATTGATGTTTTCCTTGTTTAAAAAGGTCTCTTATTATTACCATTTTGGGCTCGTTTATTGTTCGGAGGCTCTTCAATCTGGTTTGTTTTAGAGTTCGCAGATGTTTGAGTTTGGAATGTTAAAAAATGTGAAATGCGTATTTGAATAATGTTGTTTCATGGTTTCTTTAACGAACGGTAATTTATTCAGGTTCTTTAACTGAGTCGAAAAGGTTGTAAGCGTGGTAGAAATGTATAAGAAAGAAAGAAAACACATTTATTCAATCAGAAATCACAGTACCAACTGCAACTAGCGTTACATTATAGGGATGTCAAAAAGTTGGTCCTGTACCCTCCTGACGGAAACCATCGCATTCGGATTTGGTTGGTCTGGGTTTCATGTAGTTATGTTTAATAAATCTTAAGAAGTATCGTCGGGATTTAAGCGGGCAGCTTAGCAGCAAACCAATCTAGCATCCAACAAATGAGACTGATGTGATCATGGTAAAAAATCTAGTACATTAATGCTTAAATGCAAATAATTACTTCGATTTCTAGGCAGAGGTTTTTATCCTATACTTACAGACCAAAATTATTAGTGTGCCGTAACCACAGACTTAAAAAAAGAACAGACGGATTGTCAGCAACAAATTCAGTGAAGCACCCATAGGAGTACCAAATGAGTACCAACTTCTCTATTCGTACAAGTATCACACGAACACATTGACACCATGCTGTTATTAATCGGCCGCCATTACCGCGTCGGATTGGTCGGACCGCACTAAAAATTACGCACACATGGTAAGCGGGCGGCGTCACTCTCGATAAGACGAGGTGACGTCTGTTCTTTTTTCAAGTCTATGGCCGTAACACTAATCACAGTGGGAACCCCCACACTGTCTTCTTCAGCTACAGAGTCTATGTGAGTATGGTAGTTATCACTTATCATAATTATCTTACCATCATAATGCGCGTAAGGCGGGTAAGGGGGCGCGGGCGGCTGCAGCACGACGAGGGCGGCGGCGTCGGGGCTCCCTGCGGCCGAGGGCGGCTCACCCGCGGCGCCCCCTGTCGAGCCCGTTGAGTCGTTTGTTGCTGTGGACGATACGAGGGTTAATTACGAAAATTTTAAAAAAGCCTGTTTATTTCATGAGTTAAATTAATTTTAAGCCAATGAAATTCAGAATTTAGTTACAATCCGATCACCAGATTCGGTAAATTCGGAAAATTTTTGGAAAATTTGAAAATCCATTCTCTCCAATCTCTTATACAATTTTGTTTGTTACAAAAGCCCAGATACAAATTGTAGGACTGCAAATCTAGTAATATTAAGAAGGTCCGTCCGTTTCTGAAGTCCATTAAAAATTACATCAAATCGTATTTATTTACAAACTATTCTTATATGTATTTCTTTAAAGATGTTTTTGTTTGTTTTCCTGATGCTGTGCGGTGAAAAGCCGTAAATAAAGATTTTTCTTTCTTTCTTTCTTTCTAAAAATATATATGTAACTTTATAATTACAAAAATGATTTTTGCTATTTAATAAATATTTCCGAAAATGTAAAATGTATAGGTAGGCACTTGATTCAAATCTAGATCCAGAAAAAATATTTAAGTACAAATCCCCAAAGCATCATTAATTAGTTAAAAATAGATATTATAAAGATGACTCTGCTACAAAAATATATTATTATTTATCCGGAAGTCATTGATTCCCATGTCGGTCGATTGGAAGTTAAAACGATGGAAACCACAAGATGATACGCGGTCGGATGGCCCATGGGATGGGAACGATCCATTCATACCCATCCAATGACATTCTATAAATAGAAACTCGGTCGAGACCATTGAAGTATTATTACAAGCGTAAAGAACCGACACCGCGAACACCATGTATGTCCCAATGCATTGGCGCCAAGTGGCTTCAATCTTCAATGGATTCGTTCGATTTTGAAAGGAGAACCGAGGCTCAATTTTGAAAATCGAACCTCCCGGGCGGGACACACATTTTGTTCGAGATGTCTGTTCTATGACATTATACTTCAATGGTCGAGACAATCATGTTTCTCATGTTAATTTGTTTGTTAAGCGAGAGCCACTATAATTTTTTTGCTTGCAGTTAAGCAATGAATTGAGGCTTTAACCACATTGCTCCAGTATAGGTTAATGGTTGGAGTATTTTATGTATTAGAATAATTAGATGGTAGTTGCCATCTGTGAAAGGTCAATAACCCTCAAGATATAAGAATGCGTTGACGCCAAAATTAAATAGAAGCTTGAAATCTTATTCCACATCTTGATTTTTTAGAAGAGTTTCCATGGTGGATAGGTAAATACCCCAAAATTAATTTTTTCGCAAATCAAACAGACATGTATAGACATCGATCTATTATAGTTTTTTTAATCTATAAGGGCTTTAAGTAATGATTATAATCATCAACATAAATATTTCTACCTACCTTTAACTATACTAATATTACAAATCTGAAGAGTTTGTTTGGTTGAACGCGTTAATCTCAGGAACTGCTTTTTCTAATTTAAAAATTCTTTTTGTGTTTGATACTCCATTTATTGAGGAAGGCTTTAAGCTATACAACATATATTTAATAGTTAGTTTTTTCCACAAATTAAAGCAGGTGAAACCACGCGGCACAGCGTTCCAAAATAAATCTCATTAAATTCATCTATATTCATTCCACATTGTAAAGCTAGACAGCCACCGGTATAAAGCTAGATACTGACCGGCGCCGACCACATCCCGGTGTGAAAGGACTAGAGACACCCTCCCAGTAACCGGACACCGATGTAACCGATCCGATCTATTATGGACTAGTTTCGTGCTGATCGCATTCGCACCTGCTGCGGTGAGGCTCATTCACGGAGCTTTCATTCATGGACCACGGTAGATACAGTTATGTTTAGACTGAGAGTAAAAAAAGTTACATTTTTCTTCTATTGGACAATTTTTTTTGTTTTATACATATGGACCGGTTTTAATATTATGGAATTAAGGTCCATGTTAAATACAGGATTTATTTAACATGTAAAGAAGGGAAGAAAGGCATTTCTTCACAAAGTTCTCTATAAATAATAACAATTTTGTAACTTTTTATTTAATATTTATTTTAAAAGTACAATTCTAGATATTTTTGATTTTAAAAATGCTATAAGATTGTGATTAAGGAAGTAATTAATTAAGAAATTAATTAAGGAAGATATGTATTGTATAATATTTTTTTAGAAAGGTATTTTTAAGGTAGGTATTTTTTAGAGCACGCTATTTTGAGTTTCAATTTAGTAGCCATTATAACAATGGCTCCATATTTTGAGCAGGTTCCAAAATTAACACCCAAATTAAATCTAACCCAAGAATGTCAGCAGCTTTAAAAGGATTGAAGCAACAGTTAACCCAATCAAGAAGCCATAGCATCACGGGTTAAGGCACACCGCAGGCAAATCAGGCCGTGACTAATAACTTGGTGATTATGGTGACAGCGTGGTGGTATCCGTTAGCAGTCACGAACGACGGTAGTTGTTTGTGTGTAGTAGAAGTTTCTTTTGGTAATTTTTTATTACCTATTTGTCATATGTTTTCCTATGAAAGAAAGAAGAAAGAAAGAAAGAAACATTTAATCCGACATAGGCACTGCAACAATGTTAAAAAACAGTGGTATATCTATTACTATATCAACAATTATAAATTGTATTCGGAGTTGCAGCTACCAGCATGCCAGAAAAGGGTCGCACTCAGAGTACGGCGTAGCAAGTACCAGGTACTTCCTACGTCCTCCGATTTACGGACGGACGGATTTGACGGGTTAAGCTCTTGGCCTCTTCAGTTATGCGTAGCCCTAGAGGCAATTAATTGCCTGATCCTATACTATATTCAGACTTTGGCTCCAGAAGAGTAAATAGAACAGTCTTTGCATTATTAACTTGTTTTAATTTTCAATACTTTGCCGATGCCGAATTCCTCCATGGTCTCAAAATTGCCAATTCATATAAGCAATATGAAGAACAGTGCTGAGAATTTTCAGACACCAATGATGTTTTTCATCAACAAAGCACATTGAAGTATAATGTAATAGAACAGAGATCTCGAACAAAATGTGTGTCCCATCAGGAGGTTCTATTTTCAAAATTGAGCCCCAGTTAAGGCAAGCCTATCGGCGCGAATTGACTGGGACATATTATATCGTGTTCGTGGTGTGTAACCTATAATTTCTTTAGTGATTGAAAATGCCGTTGTTCTATCCTTTTGCTCAGGAGTAAAACGTAGTGTTTAATTACAGTATTCCGATCTTATGCAATATTATGTGTCAATATGATGTATAGTACGGCCGACGTATCTTGGCGCGTCTGAACTTCGCAATGCTTGGTACGCGGCGTATTGGTACGAAGTTCCTTATCGCGCGATGTGAAAGGGGGCTAGACGGAAAATTACGACACTTTTTGATTTTACGAATGACGACAATTTTTTTGAAGTGATTCAGTGAGTTTTACAGAGATGGCGCTGTACTTTACACGCTAGCGTGATTCAGAGAGTTTTACAGTACAGCCTGTACAGCGCCATCTCTGTACCTAAAGCTCATGGCGCTGTACTGTACAACTTTCTAGATGACTACGTGAGATGGCGCTGTACATCAAAACAATACTTTATCGAAAGGAACTTCGTTCCATCCGGATGTCCCTTGACACCTCTCATGTTTTTTTATGTCTCAGCCACACGTTAGCATGTTACTATTACTAGAGATGTCGCTATCTCTGTCTTACGTCAAGATACGGCGATAATATCGGCCGTACTTGTGGATATAATATAAACTCACCAGAATGCGGCGTGTAGTGTGGATGCGCGGCGTGTTCATACGGCGCGTCGAATAGCTCGCCGTAGTAGCCCGTGCCGCCGCCCAGCTCAGAGAGAAGCTTGTACTCGTCCTTCAGACTCCATTTTGATGATGACCATAGCTGTGATAAGATGAATTGTGTTAGCCAATGTAACGGAGGCTATGTGTACTTGATCAAGCGTCATCGTAATTGACGCGGCATCCAGTATAGTTGATCATGTATGGCCACGGTAAGCTGTCTGGCCATATAGTTATCTCATACATATTGGATGGCGCGTCAAGTCGAACTGCAAATTTGACAAGTCAAACTGCAGACTTGACAAATACACTTGATCGTGTATGGCCTCCATTAGACGTACAGTCAGGCAAATAGGTGGACGTTATAAAGACGCGTTGATGTCTATGGATCTGTGTATCTATACCTACGTCTGTCTGTGGCATCGTAGCACAGAACATCGTAGCTCCCGAACGGATGAACCGATATAAATCTATTGGGGTGTTTTAAATTTAAATTTATCATTATTTGAGTCAAGCTTTGTTCAAATGCGCTATGTGAATGAACTGAACCAACACATTAAGAAAAGTCATGTCATATCAAGAAAGTCATGGTACATTTCGCAAAATCAAAAATTATAATCAATACCAAATTATTGTGGTCTATTGTGGGACAAAATCCTAAGATTCCCAATTAGCGCATAAGAAATAAGATCATCATTGTAAGAAAATGGCGGTAACTACTCCATAGGACTCAATCAAGTCAGTGATTTTAAATTATGACATGACATGTTCATTAAATGTCAACCGCTCAAATTAAAGACTTTTAAGTTTTATTATTTAATCTGAGGTCAACCGTATCTTCTAGGTATTATACTAAACATAAACCTAAAATTAGGAAGTTATCAATTTATCATAAATATCGTAACACATTGGCTTCACTTACATTCGAGTATATTTGATCCCCGTTGTAGTGACTCCTTTGTCTCTTCACATCGTCTTCCGAATGGCTATTGAAGTCTCGATTTTCATCTGGGGACAAATTGATACAATGTGAATGCTGACACACACACACACACGCACGCACACAACAAAACTGGATAAACTTTTTAGTGGTTTCTGTATGATTCATTATAGAAAAAGTTTCAGGCAAATACATTTAAGGTAATTGGATTACAAGGTTCCCTTTTGATGGTAACGGGACTCTACTAAGAGAAGAACATGAAAACAAAATTTAAGTATTAAGTTAAGTACATCCTAAGATTCGAGTCCTGTCTCCTGAAAAGTGAACTACAGGTTGTTGAAATATCTACGTCATAATATTATATTATCAATATGTTTACGTAATTACGTATAAGTACCTACATAAGGAATTTCCATTCTACGCACATCAAATAATATGACACAAGAAGGTATCTATTATTTCAAACTGGAGGCAGGAAGTGCGGCGAATTTAAAGAGGAGTTATAACTTAATATAATATGGCCACAATTTGTGCAAGACTTAATAGCACAGTAAATCTTGCCCGTTCCGCTCACTGCACGGCACTATGGTTAAAAGGATAATAGGGAGGGGAACGAACCGGTATGAGTAACTATCGATGAAAAGATTCTGATGTTGTAGAAAAATATTGTTGTGTTAAAAATATAATGGTGCATACCAACTATAGTTACCATTGTTGTGGTTAAATTATAGTTTACAATTGCATGTTTATGCAGTAAACTATCGTATTTTAGGGAGGAATTGATTATGTTCTAAGATGAAATAATACATTCATGTATTGCATATTTTATTTCAGTTAAACAAGAAAAGGGAATGTTTAATCGATTGATTGATTTAGGATTTGGATAATAGCAATAATATAATAAATAATTTTACTTCCTAATGAACATAATAAGAACCTTATTATGTTCATAAGGAAGTAAAATTTTGCTCAGAAGTATCATGAAAAAATTTACGTTTTTGTTGTAAATAAATGTTTATTCCTTACTTTGTTATTCAAAATTCCTTTTATCCCTTTCTTACATAGGTCTTTTTATAAATTGCATTTTTCTCATACCTTATACTACTCAACAATCGATATGATTATCATGAATGATATTTACAACACTAAACTCGATTTGGTTAGGTACTCCGGGACTACAGGGGTCTCGCCTGTATTTTAATTCATATCCTCTGGTATCATTACTTGAAACTTTTCTGGACCCTTATAGAAAGAGTTGGCTGGTTATCGGGCCCATGCGGCGAGTAAAGTTTCAGGGTAAAACTTTGCGATTTATGTTCGTATGATAACAAATTATAAAGTATTGATACTACGATCATTTATAGAATATGAAACTACGACGATCTAGTTAGTTAAAAAAAACTCAGGTACCGTTAAGTTCCTGCCATACCTGCGTCCTAACCTAACACGTTAATTAACATGTTAAGAATGAAATTACGCAGGTGACGGCCGACAGTTACCACGCTAAAAGGGGCGTGACTATGTTAATGCACACGTTAAGCGATAATTTGGATACATTATGTGTGCCACATCTGCGAACATCAATGCAAATGTTGCAGGCGACTAACGCGCGTCACTCTTCTTCTCTTTCTGTCTCTCCTCTTATCCTTCTCTCACTTACCTTGGTCCTCATGCCTCTTCCTCTTCAACCCGTTCCCGTTATGCAGCCCGTCGACCTGCTCAATCCCCAGGATGCCGTTGATGCTGTAGCTGCCCGTGTTGGTGACGTGCTGATCCGTGGTCGGAGACAGGACTGCTGTCGTGCCGGGGGCGTTGCCTGCGTGGGTGATCACCTGTTGAGAGAATAGAGATTGAGAAGAGGGAGGAAGAAGGTTTATTCTATTGGATAGAACAACGGTTCTCATGTTTGTATACAACGTTTCTCATTCCTTTTTGGAATCACAACTCTTTTATAAAACTAAGTATCTATTTGATGGTGCTATAAAATAAGAAAAAGTTATTGTTATATAGCATTTATGTTGAATGACTAACTGTCCACATCGACGCAAGTCATACACTCGCTATTGTCAATTGGCAACAACTTCTTGCGTAGTAAATTACGAAATCTGTCCATGGAGCGGCATTTTCGCGTTTGCCTATTGCTTGTGTGGACGGTAGACCTTTCAGTCATATAGTTAAAAGCTACAGGTACAGGTAGTTTTAAGGTGTGGTACAACAGACGTGCCAGATAGCAAGATTGAAATATCTGGACAAAACTTGAAAAAGTGGGGATTTATCGGGACAAAAACTTTTTTTGAAAACATGACAACGGAAAAAATGGCTAGAGCACGTTCTGTTGAATGGAGTGAATTGTCGGGATATTTTATATTTTGTCGGGACTCTGGACATCATGTGACATCATGTCGGGACAATCCAGACGAATCCCGACCATCTGGCAACCCAACAACAGACGTGTCTTATTTGCCTGGTCCCTTCTATTAGAGATCGAGCTCTATACCACACAGTTTCATTTGTAGTGAGAATATAACATAACGTATTCTCTACCCAGTAACCTAACAGAGCCTTCTTCTTCAATGCACTGCTATGAATTGAAATGAAATATACGTAACAGATTTAGTTATGAAAACAACAGCAATTTTTTACACAAATAAGTTAACGCTTGACCACAACCTCACCTGATGGTAAGTGGAGATGTGGTCTAAGGTGGTGAGCATATTAACTTAGTAAAAGCCTATTCACTCTTTTCTAGAAGACATCCAAGGCGGGAACGTAGACGCAGGCAAGTTATTCCAGTCCTTGGCGGTGCGTATAACGAGTGAAGAGGCAAACAGCGTCGTCCGTACCGGCGGGATGTTTACGACAAAAGGATGGATACCCGCCGTGCGTCTTGTCGTTCGATGGAGAAACGGAGATGGAGGTTATCTCAAACAATTCCTATGCCCACTCTCCGAAATGTAGGGTACAAAACTGAGAGGCTGGCTATTCTGGGTCTGTGCTCGAGGCTTTACTTTACTTACAGAAACAACACTGCCCTGCGCCGAGCTGATCTCCTGCTCCTGTTGTTGTTGTTGTTGCTGGTTGTGTGCGTGTTTCGCTTTCTCCGCGGCTTTGTTGCGCACGATCCTGCAACAAAACAGATCATAATTAGCTTTTATTTGCTGATGTTATTAAAATGGTTACCTATTAGCAACCTTTTTTTTGATCCACTAACGAAGTCTCTCTTTTAGATCATTCGAAGAGAATGAAGGTTAAAGGAACGAGGGTTCAAATCTACATAATAATGCCGATATTTTTTCAGTGGTAATGTCTTATCAATCTATTTTTGGGTTTTAAGGTCCGGTCAAGTTAATGCAAGGTTTTTATTACTACAAAATCATATGAAAGAATTTTTTTTTGACTTAGGTACTTTGGCTCAGCCGTATTGGGGCGGCTTAGAATACTAACCCCAATCCCACGCCGGAAGGTTGTCGTAAAAGGCGACTAAATCCGGCCCGCTGGTGGTAGGGCCCTCGGTGGGATTATCTTGGTAGTATTGATTTTAATTGTTAATTTATACCATTATTACTATTATTATTTCTCCAGGGGTTCGCCTGGATAGCTACCACCCTCGAGCATGCGTCAGCTGCCAAACGACTCGTCGTGTTCCGGCTGGGGGCTTGAGAGCCAGTTCCTTCTTTCTTTTTCTTCTTTCTTTCTTGGCCGGCAACACATCAGTGATGCCTTTGGTGTTGCTGATGTTCATGGGCGGCGATAGCTACTTACCATCAGGTGGATCGTCAGCTCGTTTGCCGGCTATTTCCATAAAACAAAGCTTTTATGGGGAGTGACAGTGATACTAACCAGTAGGTATAATTATGAGACTTTGAAATTATAATTTCATACTGATCACCAAAAAGTAATGACGTCAACATGAATATTCCATTACGCTGCGACTGCAACACGTGACCGACGACACGTGCCGCGACATCCAACCGCAATATACGCGCGGCTGTCGCGATTTGTAACGCTTCCTCTGAACCCGCGGTTGTAAATTGCTTTATTGTTGATGGTGAAAAATTGGCGCGTTTTTTAAGCCAAAATTTTGACAGGTTTTTGTTTTAAGTTTTTATTTGAGCACATTAATGTATTTTTATAGCCTTGAAAACGCGCTGAATAGGACGGGCCAGCTAAGTTAGTTAAGTTGTAACTAAGAACTTTATAACTACAAAATGATAACTAGAGTGTTAAGTTATTATTAATGATAACAATTTTACGATTTATCATGTCCAAAGAAAAGCAGGATTTCTTTGCTTCGAGCATGAGTAGGTCTCCCATCTGTCCGGATCCCCGGATTTTCCTAGTTTATAGATATTTTATAAAACCTGAAACTTTCTCAATAAATCAATCAATCAATCAATGCTTTATTTGCAGGATAAGGTTACATGCATACAATGTTACATAGGTGTTTATGTGTTCTTAGATCTCCTATCCTAGCCTATTAGGCGTGCAAATTTAATTCGGTAGCATGCATTAATAAACAGAAATTCATTTAATAAGCTTTAAATATTAATTACAAAATATAAATCAATAACAATAAATTCTAAAAATTAAAAATAAATTAAAAGAGCAATTACATTGTCGGATTAAATTAATTTGTATTTAAATTTCTCTGTGTATATTCCCAACATATGTAAGAAAGCTACGCGACTATGAAGTTTGGATTAGGTATTGTTACTTTGGCAGATACCCTTGGGCTTCTACTGTTGGCACCCCTTGTGTCCCTGGCGTTTATGAAGTTTATGTCGCCGACAACAATTGACCATTTGACCAGAAAGGTTGCTCAACTTGATTAAACGTACAAAACGTCGCATTATAAGTAGGTACTCCTAGAAGGGCTGATATAACGCACGCTCAGTGGAAAAAGGCATAAGTTAAAAATTATAATTTTACAGGAGAGCAAAAAAAACTGTTAAAATGTCAGTAAGTAGTCAAATAAAGGACCCCGCAAAATCTCTATGGGAATTGGCTCTCGGCTAAATTAGCTGAAATTTTGTACAGAGGTAGCTTTCATCATGCTGATCAAAAGTCTCAATGGACGCAACCCCCCAAAATCAAACCCAGACCCACCACTCCCCTCCAAATCTCAAAATACTCCCCAAAGCACACTGGATGAAAATCAATGCATAAGGGATATATTCATATGAAACTTCGCACAGAGGTAGCTTTCATCATGCTGATCAAAAGTCTCAATGGACGCAACCCCCCAAAATCAAACCCAGACCCACCACTCCCCTCCAAATCTCAAAATACTCCCCAAAGCTCACTGGATGAAAATCAATGCATAAGGGATATATTCATATGAAACTTCGCACAGAGGTAGCTTTCATCATGCTGATCAAAAGTCTCAATGGGCGCAACCCCCCAAAATCAAACCCAGACCCACCCCTCCCCCCCCAATCTCAAAATACTCCCCAAAGCACATTACGATGGAATGCATAAGGGACATTTTTTTTATGGAAATAGCCGGCAAACGAGCTGACGATCCACCTGATGGTAAGTGGTTATCGCCGCCCATGAACATCAGCAACACCAAAGGCATCACTGATGCATTGCCGGCCAAGAAAGAAAGAAGAAAAAGAAAGAAAGAACTGGCTCTGAAGCCCCCAGCCGGAACACGACGAGTCGTCTGACTCATGCTCGAGGGTGGTAGCTATCCAGGCGAACCCCAGGAAAAATAATAATAGTAATAATGGTATTAATTAACAATAAAATCAATACTACCAATATAATCCCTCCGAGGGCCCTACCACCAGCGGGCCGGATTTTGTCGCCTCTTACGACACCCTTCCGGCGTGGGATTGGGGTTAGTATTCTAAGCCGCCCCAATACGGCTAAAATATAATAAAATATACGGCTAATATATGCATGAAGGCAAGATGTTGGGTGATACCCGACCTGTTTAGGCCAGGTGGTGTTTAAGGGGAGTGGTGGGTCTGGGTTTGATTATGGGGGGTTGCACCCATTGAGACTTTTGATCAGCATGATGAAAGCTACCTCTGTGCGAAGTTTCATATGAATATATCCCTTTTGCATTGATTTTCATCCAATGTGCTTTAGGGAGTATTTTAAGATTTGAGAGGGAGTGGTGGGTCTGGGTTTGATTTTGGGGGGTTGCGCCCATTGAGACTTTTGATCAGCATGATGATAGCTACCTTTGTGCAAAATTTCAGCTAATTTAGCCGAGAGCCAATTCCCATAGAGATTTTGCGGGGTCCTTTACATTACGATTTCTTGCACAAAACCGTCAAGATTAATGATAAAAATTTGAAAAAAATTGAGCATATGCAGCTTCTTTCCCTCTTTCCAATCATATTAATAACTAAAATTCATCGCTAACTAAGAAGATTTATGCTTTTTTCCACTGAGGGTGGATAAATGGAGATCATTGGGAAATTATTTGGGAGCACTTTCAGGACCTCTCATCAATTATCACAACCCAATATCACTATCCCACGACTAGGCTCTTTTCTTGGGCAATAATACCTACGTCACTGGCCATCTGGTAGATCGGCAGACTACACCTTACTTTATAGTACGTTAAATTAGAAGACGATGGATGAAATAACAATATTCGAATGAAAAAGCTATGTAAAACAATGACCATATTTTCCAAACAAGCTTTTATTTATGATGGAACACAAAACCATATAATTTAGTTAAGACAATACAATGATATAAATGCCATATGTATGTTAACCAAACAATAACACCAACAATAATGAACCTTATGTTACAAAATCTCTAGACAATACCGAACAATGCCCAAAATCATGAGCCACAATGGGATGCAAGCGATGATGTCATTAGTTTGTTGCGCGCCATTTTCCGCGGCTTGACAGTTCATTCCGCGGCCATGATGGATGATAGCGGCCATGGCGGGCTCGCGCTGAATTATTGCCAGATTCACCCTGGTTGACATATGCAAAAATTGTTTTGTAACTAGTAATAGACTTATCACTTTTTTCTAACGGGGATTTCGGGTGATTTATAGACCCTTATTAAACATAATTTTGTGGGTGCTAGGTGAAATTAACACATGCCACTGAGATGCTTGTATTTAGATATGACGTGAATGAGATATTTTTTATGTAATAATTAATTTAATAAACCGCCTTCGACGTTGCGATAAGCGTGATCCCCACGTTCACAAACAATTTTAGAGGCATGATAAGTAAATTACCAAAAAGATTTCACACATTTTCACATGACAGATAGGTACACACGCACTAGGATTCCCTAGGTCAAGGAAAGCATAGGTACCATTAATAAGACATCACATAGGTATGTATATTGTACATACATTCTCGCGAATTACAACCTACAGCAAATATTTACCTGCTGCTTTGCTAAGCGAACTTGGGATACTTTACTTTTTTTCACCTGAGTTACGGGGGACACCCGTTAACAAGCACAATTGCATAGGTAGGTATTGCAATGCTGTATAATATTGTACTGAAAAATATTGCATATTCTTGTGATTTAATTTAATACTACATTACGTATGTTTGTCTATCTATCTGAATCGCAAAGTGTTCAGGCCTTGAGTTTTAATATGAGTTAGCGTAGCTAGATAATTACAGGTAGGTAGGAAAATATTTACCAATTTTACTACTGTCTACTACTCATTCAAAACAATAGTCCGAGGTTGAATTACTCAAAAACAAGGAAAGTCATGCAAATTTTAACATTTTATCATGAATTTTGTACAGAAAGTATTCATTACCGAGAAGGGTTACATTGCTAACTCCGCAGCCATTTTTTCCCCTAATAAATTTGTTATTTGCGCTTTTCTTTAACGGAAGAACGTACAGCTATTGTATGCGAATATTTTTGATTTATTAGCACGAGGTACATTTTAAGGTTATTATTTGTGCCTCTATTTTGGTTAGAGTGTATGAGTTTATATGTATAATAGACGTATATGTAGGTAGGATGTAGGACCTTATAAATAAGATATAATATGAGGAGCTTTAGTGGTTGTACTAAGAACGACTTGAAACGTTTTTCAAATGAAATTATTCAGTAATTTGATCTCTAAGATAGTTTCTCTTGAATAAGTGCAACATGAGATTTGTAATTTTTAAAGGTTTTGTTGAAGCGCTAAAACAAGTTTTTTAAGAGCGGCTGCGACGTAGGTACTTACTGGCAGTTTTTCTAAGTTTTTACTTGATTAACCTTTAAATATCTACAATAAAATAGGTATGAGAAACCGAGTAGCTTTGACCGGTTATTTTAAAATTATTTAAAGTAACATCTTCGCTAAAATTTTACTAAAAACTTCCAAGACTCTTCGATTTTCAAAATAATAATGCACTCAAGTTAGAAAGGCATGAAAAGTAACTACATAATATTAAACCAATATTATTTACAACGATGCTTATAAAATACTAAAACCTGCTTAAATACTTATTTTATTTTTTATGTATCAAGAAGATATCTGGGAGCATAAAAGGAGTATTAAAATTTGATTTAGCTTCTGTCCTGTCAACATACACCATGTCGGTACACCTCTCAATCAATGTAATAACAAAGGTATTTCGACAAAACCGCACAATTATGAAGGAAATAATGTGATATTTCATCTGAAATCGCAAATGACAAAACAAAAAACGACGCTCAAAGCGTTGACAACTCTCTACCCCACGACAATCCAACCTAAATTATCCTATCGGACAAATTATTCAGTTTTGCGCGGCAAAAACTCAAATGTCAAAAGAGGGTTGCCAGAATTATGACTTCAATTACCCGCCGCCACCGACCTCGATTAAAAATGTCTTGACGTTTCGCAAGCTGGCGTTTTTTTTACTTTGTGCTTTTTTATTTTATTGTTCTGGAGGGCACTTTTATGGTTATGATTTTCGTTTCGCCTGTTGATTTTACATTGGCCGTTTTGAACAATGCATTAAAATAATGTCGAAATGCTATGTTAATAAAACTGGGTGTCACGTATATAACACAGCAGTGATAGCCTAGCGGTTAGAACGTTGGTCTCCCGAACGCGGGGGCACGGGTTCAGATCCTGGCACGCACCTCTAATTTTCAAACATTATGTGCGTATTACAAGTTAATTATCACTTGTTTCGGTGAAGGAAAACATCGTGAGGAAACCTGCACACCGGAGAGTTCTCCATAAAGTTCTCAAAGGTGTGTGAAGTCTACCAATCCGCACTTGGCCAGCGTGGTAGACTATGGCCTGTACCCCTCACATTGTGAGCGGAGACCCCGAGCCCAGCAGTGGGACAATTATGGGTTGTTGCTTTGCTTTGCTTTGCTTTGCTTTTGTATATAAAATATTTAGGGTACACCTTTTGAAGAATCGAATTAAAAACGAGTGTTGAACTGATTTTAAAGACAATAAACTTTCAAAGATGACTCATTAAGCAACTAAAATTACCAATGACAATCACCGGACATTAGACATTTGGTAGCGTCTTACATTTAAATAGATTTCTATTTATGCGTCATGCGACCACAGGAAGGTCGTCGACGGGACATTACCGTCACGTGTCGGTCACGTGTCGTAGGGTGCGAATCGCCCTCGTATTGAGCAAGATTGCTTTAAAATTGACTCTGGATGTTTTGGTCCATAAGAGCTTGGGATCGCAGATACCATCGTGTTTAGTGGTTCTTTTATTAGATAAGCTTACAATATATTGCTTTAGTTTCTTTCATTTATTCCAATGCTAGGCTTGAGAATTCCAAAACTCGGGACTTGGGAGTTTATTTTGGATACGGTACACAGAAAATTTTAGCTGGTATTCCACTATTACACACAATAAAACAGTTCCATTCCATTTGGTATTTTTTATATTTTGAACTAAATTATGCTTCGAACCTTACCTTTAATTTTCCTAAGACAATAAATTTTAAGACTTACCTACTGTGTATAATGTGATGTTAACTTTGCTGATAATAATACCTTTACGGACGACTCTTTAGAAGAATTTTAGATAGGTACACAAAGTTCCTCGTATATAATACGGTACTAATTGATTAAAAGGACACAATATTATGCTACGGACGCTATGGGGCATTGCTCCAACGCTAAATTGCGATTGCCTTCTTTTTCCATAATAAGCCGAATATTTCATTGTTTCTTCATTCGTCTTCTTGGCCGGCAACGCAACGGTGTTGAAGTTAAACACTTACCATCGTGTATCTCGTCTGCTAATTAGTCTGCTATTTACGTAAAAAAATGTAGTTCTATCTTTCTATAATAAACAATAAACTAATTATTTAATAAGTAATATAAAACAATATGTCTGGAAATATAACAAGGAAATAAACTAGAATATATCTAATGAACGTGTGAAGTGGAGAATATTACACAGACAGAACTTTGTTAAGGAACTTTTCTATTGTAATGAAAGAAATAGGCTTTTCCAAATAACTTGGGAATAGAATCAGCAAATGTTTTTACTCAGGAACTACGCAATTCCGGCCCTATTGCTAAGTTCACTAAAAGTTTCGGAATACCGTTTATTGTAATCCCAACTCTTTTATGTTATGTTACAGTTTCTTTTTGTTCCATTGATTGAGTAGAGGACAGAAGCAAGTTGCGGGGCTAGAAGATTAGAGATTATGTATTAATACAATTTTTGTTGTTTGTAGAATGAACAAATTACTGTTTGGTAAAATGAAATACAATTGGAGTATTTTCTTTACTATATCTATACTAATATTATAAAGAGGAAAGATTTGATTGTTTGTTTGCATTGGATAGGCTCTGAAACTACCGAACCGATTTGAAAATTTCTTTCACTGTTGGGAAGCTACACTATCGCTGGGTGACATAGGCTATATTATAGTATCAAAAAGATAGGGATTATTAATAAAACTCCAATAATGTACCCAAGGTGTAAAAAATAAAGAAACCCAAAGCGAAGCGAATTAACGTGATAAAATGTTCTTTAATTATCGTTAACGAGGTTTAGAAATAAGCTTATGCGATAGAAAAACTTTCCTGGAAATATAATATAATTTGAATTTAATTATTGTTAAAAATATAATATGGTTCCAATTCATGTTTACCAAATAATCTTATAATTTTATTTTAAACTTAACTTAGATTTGCATAGCAAATACAGTTGTAATTTAACGCGAATTTTATGGCCTCAAGCAAGGGGTTGCGTGACTCGAAAGAGCTTACCGGAAGACAGATCTCGGGTGGGGAACAAAAATGGCGGTACCGGAAGCAGAGACACGTGCTCCTCGCAACGGATATCCTCTGCCTCTGTCCACTGAATTATTGCCATTTCAGTTACAATAATAATCATATAAACTATCTTATGGTTATTCCTATTTCCTTCGCTTTCTTCGCATTGTGGGGTTTTTGCGAAAAGTTCGAATACAGGGTTTTTCGATTAAGGATCGGGGGAACGGATTTATTTTATGATTCGGTATCATTGTGATATGATTTTATGATTTATGTCGTTTGTGAATGTTTGCGAATAAATGTTTAGGAGAAAAAATTTCCGTAATTCAAATTCCAGTATTCATGTTGTTCTCGAATTTTCATTGACAATGCTATAGTCTGTCATAGTCACAGGTTTGAATCCCAGACACGACATCTATATAAGACCATTAAAGTAAGTTTTTCCTTAGTTGAGCTTAAAATAACGGTGATAATAAAATAAGTCAGCTATTCGAGTGCGGATTAATCTCGCTAGAGGATTAGCAAGAGAGATAGTGAGAGGTAACATCAATTTAATGTGACACGAATGCACCCACGATCTCTCTCATTTACATTCGTTTTAATTATTCTTATAAGTTGCAAACACTAGCTAACAAATAGCTAACAATAGCTAGCGTTAAAAATTCATTACGCATGTCAGTTCCATATTGACACAGATATAACATAATTTAATAACATAATCGGTAGCACAGATAACGTCAGAAACTCCAATAAGGCACAGATCCAGGGAGTTTTATCTAATCTGGCAACACTACGCGTAATTAGACGCGTGGATTTTTTTATTACTGTCTATACTTCAGGTGAAGAGGTCGCGATAATGTGAATGTTTGTATTCATATCAGAAACGATAGCGAATATTAAATGATATCGTGTTGCTGTTGGTTTGGAGAAAGTAATTTCAGGAAAGAGTAAAAATCTAAACTCGAAATAATTTGTTATTATTATTGTAGTAGCGTTAATGAAAACTAGGTAGGATCAGTAGTATTACTTACACGCCTATAGGATTCTTATAGGCTTGTGCAGTTTTGCAGAATCAAAATTTTGGAAGAATCTACAATTTTTAGGTTTATAATTTAACCAATATGCAGTCCACCACTGAATTTTTATCAGGCTCAAGAGAGAGAGATCGTTTCCGGCTTCCGTTACTTAAAGATTCACATTGACAATAAAGACGATTTCTACCAGTTTACTCCTGCCGCCGTCCTAACGTATTTTGGTAGCAGTTTTGGAGAGCTAGTTAGCTCTTCTCTTATGTCATTTTGTAATCCTTTAATTAGTAATCATTGGAATCATGGGTCTCAACAGCCACTTAAGATCAACCGTTTAATTGTTTTCTATTTTCAAATCCATCTGTATAAAAGGCAAAAGTAATTGACAGATGATCAAGGCACAGGCCAAACCCTTAGTGATAGAAACTTAAAATTTCGCACACGTATTTCTCTTATGACGTAGGCATCCACTAAGGAAGAATTTTTCAAAATTCAGCCCCCAAGGGAGTGAAATAGGGGATAAATATGATAAACACAATTTCCGCATGCGAAGCTGCGGGCAATAGCTAGCATAAGATCTTATTTGTAAAAAACATTGAAATCCATACATATCTATATACACTAATGGATAACCCCAAACAACAAGATGTAAAAATATCCTCGCATCATAATGTAGGCATCCCCCCGGTCCATTTCAACCGTGGGGACGCAGGGGTCCATTATCGAACAATAAAACAGGATTATTGGTATCAATAAACATTGCACCCGAGTCTACTCGCCATTTGAGTCGCGTTCGAATAACGCAATTTGTTACTTAAGTGGAAAGTTATTCGCATGTAATGAAGAATTTATTTTATTCATGATATAATCAGCAGGATTGTAAGTATCTTTCAGTCAGTTATAAATTAGTGAGTTAAGCAAACAGGGAAAACAAGAGATGGATGACTTTTTTTTACTGTAAGATGCTGTCCATCTGATAATCTTAGCGACAGCGAAATTATGTCATGAGATGTATTATAGGAGAATGCAGACTAATAAAGCAAGATACAACATAGTTAGGTATGTTGGCCAAAACCGTTACGATTTTCACAAAATATCGCGTTCAGGACTGTAGTGTGGTTAGGCTCGAAAAAAATATTTGGTGGAGTTGTTTAAGTTTTTTTATGGCTTGAGCAGGCAAACGAGCAGACAGGTCACCTGATGGTTAGATCACCGCCGCCCATGGACATTAGCGACACCGAGGCCATCATCAATACGCTGCTGGCCTCGAAGGTGTCATCATTGAAGTATTATTACTAGCGTTTAGAACCGACACCGCGAACACCATGTATGTCCCAATGCATTGGCGCCACGTGGCTTCAATCTTCAATGGATTCGTTCGATTTTGAAAGGAGAACCGGGGCTCAATTTTGGAAATCGAACCTCCCGGGCGGGACACACATTTTGTTCGAGTTGTCTGTTCTATGACATTATACATACATTTTATTTCAATGGGTGTCGTCACGTACCTATTAATACTGGAAACAGAAGGCACATTGTCCTGGCTGCAGATCCCTTCGCTGAGCAGCCGGTCTCGGATCTCCCACGCGAACATGGTGGGGTTCTCCCGCTTGTACGCTGCTATCGCGTCCACCACCGGTGGAGTCGCCACCTTCGGCTTCGACCCACCTATCACGCCGGCCTTGAAGCTCCCGGTTTCGTAGTACCTGTGGGATTAATTACCCAGTTAGATGAGCTGAACGTATCACAAGCGCAATCCATGCATGTTTTTCTGGGTTTTGGTTTTTCACATTTATATCAGTGGTAGATGGAATGGTCTACCAAGTAGCCAAGTTGGAAGTAACAGACTTTAAACACCTTTGCAAACAATATAGATAACTCTTAGGTCTGGAAGCTCCCTAATGTCCCTACCGTAGCCGAAGAAGTTATAATGTCACGTGCAGGGAACTGATGTTTAAACAACAGAAGGCTGGTAACGTGTTATTGATGATATCTTCTGCTATCAAAAGTCTAATACCTGGCAAGTGATGATCACTTATTATCATCATGGTGGCTCCTCTATTCTGCTACTTACATAACCAAGTGTTTGCCTTAGACTTAAGGACCTCAATCCCTTCTCATCAGTATCAATCAACATATACATTAGGCACAACAATCTCTATAACAGCTAATCAAAAATCGCACGACAAAAAATAAATCACCCACAAACAAAGGATCCCTTAAAGTAAAGGGTGGGGTGTCCTTCTAATCGAATTGCCATAATACAGTCCTATTATTTTATTGAGCAGAATTTAATTTTCGTCAGCCTAATGCCATGCCCCATGGGACGGGGCGTGAGTGAAAGGGTCACAGTTTATGGTTGATTTGGGAATATACCAAGCGATTGAAGATGATCGTGCAATATGGTGTGATTTTTCGCAGTTTTAGTTGTAAATGGAAAAGTTGGAATTTTCACGGTGGCCGTTATACGGCTTGGCTGTTGGTGCGGTGGCGTGTTGGATTCCCTTGGATTTTTATAGAATTCTTTTTCCTTATCAATAGAGTAATAGAAAAATGGATAAAGCTCAATATTATTTTCTTGGTGAAACAATTTTTTTATTTACATGTACAATCAATAGCTACATTAAAATAGATATATATCTGTAGAATTTATTTTTGCATGGAATTATTATTTCTTTTCTGAGATTGCAAGGTTTAAGTCGTTATTAGGTACCTTTAAAGTTTCCGTAAATAAGTTTTTAAACTACATAATTATGTCGGGTTTAACATACGAAAGAGTTCTATCTAAATCTTATGAACAGACTTCTTACGATTATTTTATTATTACGGAATCACGTAAAGAAGGATCCGCCCACATAAGATACTTATATGATATTTTGCTCTTTCAGTTCGAAGGACCAAAAGGCCGTAACTGGTTACTTTAGAGACGTTGAATGTAATGGCACACATTTATTTAGTTCATCTTGTGTTCAACAGCCTGTACGAATCCCTAGTCTGTCTGAATACTTCAGGCATGTATGAAGCTTGTGTATATTTTTACCAACTTCAAAAAAGGAGAAGGTATTCAATTCGACTGTATTTTTTATGTTTGTTACCTCAGAACTTTCGAATAAGTGAAGTAGTTTTGATTTGATTATTTTTTAATCGAAAGCTTGTGCTTGTTATGTGGTCCTATTTAAATTTGAGCGAGATCTGACGAGTTTTTGATTTATTCCTAATTTTGAAGTTGGTTATTTTTTGTCAAGAATTATTGTATTAATAAATGAAATAATTTTCCCTTTTTAACCGACTTCAAACTTAACTGACTTCAGGTTCTCAATTCAACTGTATTTTTTTTTATGTTTGTTGCCTCCGAACTTTGGACTGGGTGAACCGATTTTGATGATTTTTTTATCGAAAGCTGTTGCTTGTTGTGTGGTCCCACATAAATTTGAGCGAGATCTGACAATGGCATCCATGTCAAAAGCATATAAGTCTTAAATTTGCATTAAGTATGTGCGCGATAAATGGACGAATAACTCAATATCACGCCAACCGATTTCGATGATTCTTTTTTTTATAGGATGTACTTCATTTGAAGCCGAATCTTTTTTGTTAAAATGTTAGATTATTTGCATCTAGTAATTTGCACCTTATAGCTTAGAAAACCGATAAACAAAATGTGTCACGGAACTCTCCATACACGAGATAATAACGTTTTTAAGATAATACTCAGCGATTCTGACAGTTACATTGTCAATGACAGAATACTTCAGGGTCGGGAGCGTCCCACGGGATCCACGGGACGCGGGATGGGTTCGGGATCTTGTTGTAATAGATTGTTTTCATTACCAACAACACGAAATAATGTAGACTGTCATTTGACATTGTTGAAAATGTTATTTGATGAATGTCAAATTGGTTGGGCTATAAATAATGTATAATGTAGTCCACGGTAATGATGTTCTATTTTTTAGTATGAAGGGTAAGTCCCTATCGCCGATGACACAAGGTGAATAGCAACACCAAGGTTTCCTTTTTAGGGAGACCTCTTAACACAATTTTGCTGGTGTTAAGAGGGTGCTATGCTGGAGACCTAATAAAGAGTCTTAGTGAGGTCTCGGGTTCCATTCCCAGCAGGTGTTATCTTATTTAAATAAGACAATGCTAACCGCAATACACGGAAACCTAGTTTGACCGTTTATTTTATTTATTGGTTCAATTAGGATGTTTTTATTCTTCATTTGTTTTAACAAATTGGCCATTTTAATAATACCTAATATAAAACAAATAAACTAATAGCCGTTTTCAATATTCTAACTATCCATTATTCTAAAGTCATTGTCTAACCACTGTTAAATATTCTTAGTTCTTTTTATTATTTTATCTACACAATAACTCTTTCTTTGTACACCAAATACAATTGTTTAAACAGTCATATTAAAAAAGTAATCTATACAAAGGGCAACCTTATCGCTAAGGTAGTGATCTCTTCCAGGCGACCTTTAGGTAGAAGAAAAAGTTAGAACACATAAAGAAAGGGTAGCGGTACCTACTTACTTATCCAAAGATTGTTAGATAGATAGTAAATCAAGTAAACTACTACAAGTATACTCAGTCGAAATGAAAGAAGCGTCGTTATAACGCATCACAAATATCAAAATACTAACTACTACTAATAAATGCGGTCGTTTCAGACACAAATTGCTCAAAGTGCGTCTAAGTGCACCAACCAAAAGTGTATTAACAAGATTATACAGATAAAAAATAACTCAATCGGATCTCGCACTTAAGTAATTTAGAATTGGAGGTAGCTGTGTATCGGGATAAGTCAATTAGAAGTGCGATCACACCCTTACTAAGTAAGCTTGTGCAGGAAAGTGTTTACAATAAAACAGTTTATTTTTAATTTTATTATCTTTTTTAATGTATTTTTACACTATCCTTTCAGGCTACGAGTATACAGGTCACGTTGTCATATAAATAATTTTATTTTGAAATAAATCCTGATTCCTCATGGATAACATGGATACTAGTCTGTCATTGACAAAAAAAAACATATTCAGTGGAAGATAGAACAATTTTCGAAGTCGGTTAAAAGTTACAGTTGACGGTTGAATGTTTATTATAGTATGTATCTAGTGTATTTGTTAAAAACTTCACTTATGATACTATACCTCAGATTACTATACTATCGCTATACTAAAAACATTTATTATATTATAATAATATATTAATTTTATACGAAATGAATAACATTAATTCCGTGGGGAAACTGACTTATAATACATGGACTTTAAGTCGGTTTTTTAATAAAAGCACAAATCAGTAGATACTTTGGTAAATTCGTGTTGATATCCAAGGCAAGAGCTCTTGATTTTTTAACACTTTTGAGCGTAACTGTACAAGGGTGAAGTGAGGGTTGAACAAGGGTGCTTATATCCCGATGGGAATACAGTCATGATGCTCTGCAGGGGTAGGCTAACCCTACCCCTGCACTGTACTACCTAAGTAGTACAGACATTTTAATGTCACTGATGCTCTTTTTACTACTGTTACGAAGCTTTGGAAGTGTTATGGCATTTTCAATAGACGTTTTTGAATTGATTGTTTTTTTCAAACAATTGGATTTTTTTCAAACATTTTTCTAAATAAACCGACAGGAATGCAAACAAGACATCGTAAGCAACGAAGACACTATAATAATTATTTATCTGCAAAATAACTATAATATTGTATAATATAGGTATTACATAGAATACAACATGTCGGCCTGTAATAGAATCCGAGGTCCTTAGTTCAGACAAGGGCATAAACTAAGTAGTTAATCTTAAAGATAGACTAAAGTGAGGCCACGTCTTTATTACATTGATCAAGAACAAGGATAATACGTATATGTACATCCATAATTTTAAAAGCAAAATTTCATTCGATATTTTTCACTTACAATAACAACAAATAACTCACTCATGATGCATTAATAAAATTCTTATCGATAATTTCATTTCCATAATAACCGTTGAAGAGCAAAACTTCCCAGCCAATATAAGCTGTTGAACCCCTAATCCGGCTTGTAAGCCGCCGTAAGCCTATTAGGGCAACACTCGGGCAACTCCGGCTTATCTAGATCGGCAATATGCCCGATACTTGATGTTGAACAAATTGGCGTTTGTCTACTACACGTATCGGTTTCAGGGTAAAATCGATTTTGCAGAGCACTCGACTACGGCTTAATTAAATTGTGTTCAATAATGGATAGGTATAATGGAGGAAGCAATGTCAAGTCTTCCTACGTATAAATCTGAAAGTTTCTGAGGATGATTATTACGCTTTCACATAAAAAGGTCTGGATGGATTTTCTAGTTTAACAGACATGTGATATAGGGTACTTTTTTATTCCGGGAAACGGTAGCAAAGCTATGGCCAGAGCGCTAGTAATATGCCCTTCTTTCTTCTTTATTGGCTGGCAATGTATCGGTGGTGCCTTTGATGTTTCGCGTGTCCATGTTCTATGTTGACCACCTGACATAAGGTTGCTTGTCTGCTCATTTGACGGATAAAGGGTATTAAACCTAGTTGACATACCTACAAGTTCCGCCATAAAAAAAACTTCGTTTCTTCCAATTATGAAACATATGTCAATCGACGGAGTAAGTGATTACAATCAAAAAGTGTTCAGTAATTAAATGTCGTGAGTGATACCAGGTTCCACAAAAAAATGTTCAAGCCCCTTTACATTTTAAGAATCACTCAGCACCCCAAAAAGGCAAATTTTTTGGTAACACAGACTTCAGGCTATGTTGAATTTTCTTTGCCATTAGAATTTTCAATGCTTTCGTTAATGCGATCTAGGTTCACTATCAATTCGTACTAGCCTCAGATTATAGAACAAAATATTCTGAGAACTACAGACTACAGCTTTAAATTACACTCCTTTTTCAATTATGCACATAGAGACGTATTATAGAGAGCACCATTGTATATTAAATCCAGTGATTATATCTACTATCAGAAACATTAAAGCTTCAAGCCAAATACATTGTGCATTTTGTACGAGTAGTATATGGGAATCATGGGAGTTGTAGAACGATAGACAACAGAGATCTACTGTGAAACACTGATTTAGTAAGCTTCCACAGACTTGATGTCGACTATAAAACCTGTTTGCCATAATAGATCGGAATTAATTACTCTGTACAATGATTATATCATTGTAGAGTTATTTAATATCTGCTGTAGATACACAGCAAAGGGACTTGGTTATAAGCGGACGGCGTAACTCAGTTCAGTTTGTGACAAGGTAATCTTTTGGAATGACCTGATTTTTTTTCGAATGAACAGGTCCTGTTGACCTTAGTGACCTTTACAGCTTACCTACCTTACTAGCTTAGCTAACTTAGTGACCAAAAGGCGAGGTTGGAAAGGCCAAGAAGGTAATTTTTGCGAAAAGAAGGATTTGCTTGATCAATTGGAGTGATCCTGATCCGGTTTAGTTTCATTACAGTCTATGTATCTTTGTTATAATTTAGTACGAACCTGTTGCAAATTAAGCATATCGACGCTTGAAAGGAAACATTGACTAAGCGACATTGAGCTAACTTTACAGGAGAGCAGTTTAAAGTTGGAATTTTTAGAAAAAAAACATATATTTTTTGTAATCCTCCTACCGACGTTATTCATACTGTTTTGGAATCCTTATTTAATCATCTTTATTGTGGCATATACAACAACTTTTCTAAAAATTCCAACCTTAAAGTGCTCTCTTGTAAAGTTAGCTCAATGTCGCTTCGTCAATATTTCCTTTCAAGTATCGATATAATTTAAGAAAAGGAAAATATTGTCTTTGGCTGCATATCTAAGTAATCTTCATAATATTTTCAAAGGCAAAACAACCCATCTTTGACGGACGTATGTCGTAAACAAGTTAAGACTTAAATTACGAGCAGCAATAAAAAATTATAACAACCGACACAATAAAATATAATCAGGAATAAAACATAATTTCCGGGTAGAATTTAAAACCGAAACACCTATTATAACAAACGAAAGTAGTACGAGCAGTCCTGCGTCCGTATATAATAATTAGCCTGTTTTTTCTGTCTGTACGGCGGCAGGCAGAAAGCGTGACGCCCGCCACACTTCCGCTGTTAGAACTACTCTTTTCACACCTTATTTCCAACCTTAAGCTACTGAAATAGAGTTGGATTTGCGGCAAACGAAAAAATAAACTGTACAGTAAAGCACACAGAACAATACCGTTATAAGCTGCAGACTGAAATAGCTTCTATTGCGTAGGCGTAAAGTTGAAATTACAAGAGCATTTACAATGGTCAATGTTGCATCTATATAACAAAGTATAAGTGCGTCTGTAAGTCGTATTGTGTACGGTGTTAATGATTTTAAGAAATAATTACAATTAAGAATTGGCACAGTTTAAATCGGCTCGTTGAATCTGATCTACACCGCTAGTTATTTAAATAAGCGTTGCTATAAGTTGTTATAAGTGTTGCTATAAGTAAAGTCTAGTTTACTTAATTAAGTGTTTATGTTGATTTAGGTAAGTAGTTCATAGCTAAATATAGGTTAAAAATTTTGAACTTT
This sequence comes from Thymelicus lineola, assembly GCA_963932265.1. Lineage (NCBI taxonomy): Eukaryota > Metazoa > Arthropoda > Insecta > Lepidoptera > Hesperiidae > Thymelicus > Thymelicus lineola. The sequence goes on along the minus strand of OZ010707.1, from coordinate 4,783,317 downwards.
AAAAATATTTTTGAAGCAAACAATACATTTTTGTTATCAATGTGATCCAATTAATTTTCCTTTGGGTTTTTGTAAATTTAAGTTGTGTGAAGAGTATAGAGAAGAGAGAGAGAGTGTATCTTTTTTACAAGTACTTAGTAGGTACATATAAATTATATTTGGATCTATCGACTCAGAATTTTGATAGATCTCTACTAGGTGCCTATTGATAGAATTACCTGTGGATAGAATGAAATGCACGATTCGTATTTGAAGTTGGAATATAAGTTTGGAGACAACACGCCATCGAATCATCAAATCCCGTGCCGGAAGAAGCGGCAAGAAACTTCCAAGGATTTTTTCATGTTCACGTATCGCGCTTACTACTGGTACATAAGCTAGTGGATACATAATAGGATACGAATTGGAATTTATTATTTATGTGTTTATTTACGACCCTATTCAATCTAATTTCATTGCAACTTACCAATAAGTAATGTTAAAAAAATTAAATGAAATTTTTCTATAGGGAGAACCAAACTAGAATATTAGTATCCGAAAACAAAGGTATAGATAGAAGCCATGTCCAAACTCCACGTACATTTATGTACACGGATCGCAGAAAGAGATACGGTACTGCAGTGAGCTAAATTCAAAACAGTGTGATGGAAAGGACCGGGCAAATAAATTGAAAAGCGTTGGCGAGTTCTATTCAGACTCCCAAGGGAATAGTGATGTGCATTTTGTCGGATACAATCACAAATTAGGTTTCATATGACGAATGAGTATCATTGGACATTAAGTGGACTGAAAAAAATAAAATTATTTTTGTCTCCTTTGAGAAGATATTGCTTTTATTGTTTGGGGAAGTGGTCTGAACAAAGACGTGTTAAAGTTATAAAATCAAAATATAAAAAAAATTGAATTGGGAAATGCTAAAGTACTTAGACCAACAAGCCTCTCTCGGACTGTATGATTTATATCCATTTTCACGCCATTTTTCTCTTTCACGGCAATAGCCTCTTTCACGGCATATTAAAATATCTTGTAAACATACGGTATAGGTAGACTCATACAAACCCCACATAATTTCCAGTAGTGTTTACGGTAATCCCGGTATCCGCAACCGGGATCGCATCCCACCACTAGTCGGTCAGTTTCAATTTAAATCAGACAATAGCGGCTGAACCTTCCTATTCACATCATTGTGCATTTATATTGAAATTATTGAGTTTTCATATGTTTGTCGCCCTGAGACTCATTCGTTTGCAGATGATATTAACCCGGGGATAAATTAAAATCGAGTTTCAATTAATGTCATTCAGTTGTTAAATTATCTTACGTACCTAACTTTTTTTATGGAAATAACCGGCAAATGAGCAAACGATCGATGATACCTGATGGTACGTGGCTATCGTCGCCCATGGACATCAGCAACACCATAGGCATCACTGATGCGTTGCCGGCCAAGAAAGAGAGAAGATAAAGGGAGAATATTAAAATTAAAAAATATTTTAACTGTACTTAAGTATGGAAAATAGCACCGAGCTTCCTTAAATTGATGGAATACATATTTTCCCGTTTTTCAAAATCTAGCATGAAAAAGAAAAAAAACCTAATTGATGTGAATATTTATGAATTGTAACCAATTTACAATAGGGATGTTGACTAATTTTAGGTTTCAATTTTATTTTATAGATAGAACCTCAATATTCACGAAAAAAATATTATAAAAATAATAATCTTCAATTTAAAAACAAAAATTGATAAATAAAAATCATTATCAAATTTCCTATCAAAAACGTCACGTGACGTCATTAAACGATATTCAATACTATCTGTCTACTAAGTTTGTTGAATTTCCATATAAAATTGTTCCAATGACGTCATATTCTCAAAATGGCGTTTGAGGTCACGTGACAGTGAGTACAATTTTTAACATTTTAAATTAATGATATTTAATTTATTATGATTGATTTCAATAAAAGAATCATATTTAAGGCCTTTAAATGTTACCACTAATATTTTCAACATCCCTATTACGATATCGTGTAATTACTAGCATCAGAGGCAACCGATTCTCTGGTTAATGATCTCGTTGTGGTTAACTATGATAGCTGTTTAACCGCAGTGAACTCGAGAGACTAATAACGGTTACTGATGATATTAAGTGATTGTTTACACTGTCTTCATACACTGATCCTATAGACCAATTGGCCCTACAGGAGAGATCCTGGGCTCAATAGCCGAGTGAAAGCCTCTTGAGAAGAAGACCCTTGCCCCGTAGTGTTACATGGGCTTAAAGACAAGATATTGCCTAGTTCTGAGTGTTTATGATGTCATTTGTGTCTCTTTAACGAGGCATCTATGTTCCAAAGCCACTATGCCTTGTTTGTATTGGCCAATATCGAAATAAAGTGACATTAAAGCAGATACATTGATAAAAACGCTTTACAAACTATCCAGTAGTTCACGAGACGGATACGACGCGAATTCGTTCCGGACGCTGCTTCGACGCGTGCGCCCACTTGCAATCCGCTAGACATTACACTTATGTCATTTACCATTGTTCTTGCTAACTGTACCTATGCTTACACGGTTTACACAACAATACGCTATTCTAAACTGTATTCTGTAACTATAGAGTGCTGTTTTGGTTGCAGTAAACGATTATCTCGCGCGACAACGCACGACTGACTCAAAAGCATAGCTCACACGTTATGGTACCAGGTCTAAATGGGATTTTTGGTTGTAATTTGAAGTTTTGTTGATGAGATGTCATTATAATATGACAGTTGCATGGAAAATAAAAAAGATTGAAGAAACAGGTTGCTACACTGGAAACAAAGTGGAAATTGCCTTTCTTAATAAGTCATATCCGTCATATCCTTCGGTTGAATGATATAGTATCCGTGCTTTGATTGGTACATTGTTTATGCCATGTCATATCATGTCATAGTAATAGAGCATTTTTGCATTCCGTACTACATACTTATTATAATTATAGCAGGCACTAGTATACCTATGTGTTCGTATCAAATTTAATATCTTACTTAATCATACAATCATTAAAATAAAACAAAATAAGTTTTTATTTCAAGTAGGTTTGTTACAAACGCTTTTCGAAAGTCACACTACGCCATCGCTTTAACATATTCCTGCCGTGAGTGGTCCCGGAAGAAAAAGCGAGTGCGGTTACTAGTTTATTTTATTAATTGGATTGATATTAATTGAATTGGATTTATAAACAAATCAATGAACGAACAAACGAATGAAACAAATTACAAGAGCATGCCGTAGTTACCTATAATATTATGGATGTTGACACTAACTATAAATTAGTATAAAATGTTTAAAGTATTCGTGGTAACATTTAAACACCTAAAAATATTAAAAATCAATCACAATAAATAAAATATAATTAATTTAAAATGTTTCAATTAGTACTGTCAAGTGACCTCAAACACCATTTTGAGCTTATGACGTCACTGTTTGTATTTTATATGCAAGTTCAACAAACTTCAATAGCCCGCTATTATAGTATTGATTATCGGCTAGTGACGTCACGTGACTTTTTTGGTGGGAAATCTGATAACGTTTTTCATTTATCAATTTTTGCTTTTGAATAAGAGATTATTATTTTTGTAACATTTCTTTCGTGAATATTAAGATTCTGTCTAACAATAAACTTGAATCCTAAAATTAGTCAACATTCCTAAAATTTTAACGAAAAAATAACCGACTTCAAATTTAAGACTTATATGCTTTTGACATGGATGCCATTGTCAGATCTCGCTCAAATTTATGTGGGACCACACGACAAGCACTAGATTTTGATTAAAAAAAGAATCATCAAAATCGGTTCGCCCAGTCCAAAGTTCCGAGGTAACAAACATAAAAAAAATACAGTCGAATTGAGAACCTCCTCCTTTTTTTGAAGGCTAACTAAGGCGGGTTAATTAAGGCAACATTTAGTACTTAAAATATTAGTCTAATGTATTTTTGTTTTAAACAACCAACTCACCTAGACAGTATCTTAGACACGCATCCATGCGACACTCGTAGCTGGCGACTGATGTCACAGGGTCTGACGCCACTGTGGGCCAGCTCCACTATCCGTTGCCTCACCACGTCTGGCAGTGGTCGGCCGTTCACGAACACGCCACCCAGCTGGTTCACTCCGCCGTGACCTGGAACGAAGAGCTGGTTAGTGGAAAGGTAATATGATTTCCAAAAGGTCAGTCACGTCGGAAGTCACAAATGATCGTCATACAAGCAAAAAGTAGCGCTTCTCTCTAACGAATTAAGACGATAAAAACTAAGAATTCTAGAGGTTACTGTCATATAGTAATAATTATGTATCTTATATCTGTATACACGAAAAATGACTTGTAGAATTTCCGTCTCTTTGCCTGTTGGTCGGTATTTCAACGCAATTCTTGATTCTAATCAGTAACGAAATAAATGTTATGTATTTAATTGTTTTTTTATTTCAATCGGTTCACAATATAAAAGATGTATCAACTTTATAATAAGTGTATGGCCATTTTACTTGTCAAGTTTGCAGCGGACTTAACTCGGCATCCAGTAAACTCGACGGTGTATAGCCACGGTATGGCTATCTGGCCATATAGCTATCTCATGCAAACTGGATGCCGCATCAAGTCAAACTGCAAACTTGACAAGTACACCTTGATAGTGTATGGCCAGCTAGGGTATCGGTGTAACTTCGACCAATGATAGAGGGCAGACATTCATCTAATATCACTTGATCTGTCTTCAGGTACCTGAAACCTTTTCGAGCGTGTCCTCCACATATCTATATCTATCTTTATCTACAACTTTTCGTCAATAAGTAACAAATCAAATTGTTTTCCACTTGTCAGTTCAACTATCTGCACTGTAAAAGTGCACAAGCAATGAGCCGTGGTCGGCCGTGAACCGGGTATTGATCCCCGGATTATTCTACCGTGCCGGTATCGATCGTACCCGGCGTTGCGCATCCGGGAGGAAAGTTAGCCGGGTAAATTTTTGGGATGGATAAAATCTGCTAAAGAAACATGTAGATTTGAATGATCACTTACAATCGAAACCATAGGGAAATCAGGGGAAATCATACCGGTTGGTATTTATGTAAGATATTTGATGATATTTGATGTAATTATTCAGGGACTTATAGTTTTAAAATGTAAAAACAGTCTCGCTTCGGTCTTAGTAGGTAATCCATTTATCATACAAAATCAACTTTGGTTAATGATATCAAAACATATATAAATAAAACCAATTGTACTTATTGGTAGGACGTATCTACTTGATCAAAATTCAGAAAAACATAATACGAAAAATAAACATTTCATGAATATAAAATGAAATTAAATATAATAACCCTTAGGGTACAGAAATGGTTAAATATGACAGAGTTTTTAATATATCTTTAGAAATAACATGTATTATTTGTAGATTGTAGAGCCCATGTAAAGTAGGAAAAAATATTACCTATGTATTATAATTCTTCAATAATTCTTTGATTAATAAAGACACGGAGGTTTAAGACAACAAAAATATTAATAAATTTATAATACGAGTAGGTATATTAAAACTATAATATTATATGCAAACCTAAGTCTGCTTCCGTTAAATATCAAGTAAACGTAATATAACTTTGTTGCATAATCAATGCGGAAATACATGCGCATACGTTACGTCAACCGAGTGGGTATTGGCTTGGCTACGTATTAACTTTAAACTTTAAACAGATGTAATATTAACGAGATCTAGGTAAAGGTAGTAATAGTTAAGTACATTTTTTATTGAAATAGCCAGCAAATAAACTGACGAACCACCTGATGGTAAGTAGCTATTGTCGCTCATGGATATCAGTAATACCAAAAAGGCATCACTGATGCGTTATCAGCCGAGAAAGAAGAACACAAAGAAAGAAAGAAAATTGATGACTGCTTTTGGCTTTCCGCACATTACCTAATCTAACATCTAATTGACGTTAATTCCGCTTAGACCTTTATGGATCTAATGCAGATTACCTGTGACCAGAGACATCCTCATTTCCAACCAAAAAGGAAGGGATTGATATGGCCGTTTAAACACTGTAGGTATCTGAAAATGAACACTTCATGGTTGCAAGTTGTCGATAACTAGGTGAAGTAAAGATGAAGCAATAATCTTACCATAATATCGTTGACAGGGACTTACGTTTGATCAATCGGTGGTACTAACAATCAAAATTCTAAAATATAGGGAAACCAAATTATGAAAGCAGAAAGAAGACAAATAATTCTGTAGCCTGTAATTATAGATTTTCTTACACTTTTCAATGTCAAATCTTAATGTTTACGCAAGAAAGGAAAAGAAAAGATATTTTTGAAGGTTTCTCTCCAGCCTAAGTACCTTATCTTTACGAAACCATAAGGTCATTCACACCCAAAATCGTAATCTCGAAGATATTCGCAAGCCCAAGACGGGAACACTTTCTCGGCGGGGGGGCATGAGGCGTGACGACGCATCGATCGGTCACGCCCCTCGCCTGAATCGATACCCCGGCTGTTTGTTTTGATATCAGTCAACTTATGCTCTCCTGGTACATCCCAAAGATTGTCATACGTTTAAGAAAGATAAAAATGTCGTAAAACGACGATATCCCTCTATGAATTTTATATAGGAGATAGGAAGGCTATGTTTTCTAATCTTGGTAGTTTCTGGAAAAAACACGTATGAAATTTTTGAAAATCCAAAGATCCTTCCTTTTTTCGGGATGAATTTACAAAAACTATATAGTGTCTCCTAGAATGCTGCTAGAATGTATGATTTTCTTATACCTTATCTTGCATTCGGAGAAGGTACCTACGTTATAAAAATGCGATGTCAAATTATGTTCGTATGCGATTAGAATTTACTAACTGCATATAAAAATTTGCAGTGATATCCTAGCGGTTTAAACGTTGGATAACATCGTGAGGAAACCTGTAGGTACCTACACTTGAGAAATCCTCTATAATGAAAAAAAAACTAGACTATGGTAGAATATGGCCTGTAACTCACATTGTGAGAGTAGACCCGAGCCCAGCAATGGGACAATTATGGGTTGTGGCTTTTGACTTTATAAAAATTGAGGGTATTTGAGTACTTAATTGAAATTAAAATACCTACCACAAAATTCAGCTACAATACAAAGACTAGTAAGAACTATAAAGTTAGAGACGAAGCAATTTCCCTCAATTTGTAACGTGGCTTCGATCTATTATTAGCCAATCGGGCAAAGGATTGGTGGAGTTAGTGGCCAATTCAAGTATCCGAAGTTTTCATGCCGCTCCAACATGGCTTAACGGTTGTTATCTTACGATTATAATTACTGATCACTGACAATAAAGAAGCAAATGTCCGTCTCTCTTGTATCTACCTATACAGATTTGTTTAAATCTGATACCTACATGTGCGGTTTCATCTGTCTAGTACGGTGTTATTATTATTGTAATACGATTGTGAGTGTTGTAACAAGACAGGAAAATGTATTACATGTTGAGAAGTACGCTTTATTTCGAAAATCCACATCCACTCTTGGTAAAGATGTAACACAACAGGAATGATGATAGAAATACAGAGGGAGGCCCGTATAATAATAAAGTCAAGTATCTACCTATGTAAGCATATCCTATCTCCCACTAACGATATTACAATACATTTTCGAGCCCAACACAAAAACATCAGCAGGAACTGAAGCGCCCTTGTTAGTTGTTCCGTAGTAATTAAGCGTAATGGCGGACAAGATGGCGCACCGGAAGTGGGGACGCGGGAAAACGTTGCAGGTGTATCCTCCGGTCTTGGAGAATAGACTATTGCTACAGATTATACAGTAACGAGCGGTTGAATACAGACTCGCTTTTTTAGTTTTAAAATTAATGTTGATTAAAAAAATAAGTGCGGATTTTTAGCAGGCATATTGGTAATTAGCTTTTGCTCGCGGCTTCGCGAGCGTGGACATCGATTTTTTTTAAAATCCCTGAGGCCTGAAGCTGGAAAACTGAAGTTTTCGGGATGAAAAGTAGCCTATGTGTTAATCCAGGGTATAGGCTATCGCAATTCTAAATTTCAGCCAAATCGGTTAAGTAGTTGTGGCGTGATTGAGGAACAAACATCCAAACATCTTCACAAAAATTTCACCTTTATAATATCTGTAGGTATTTTGTGAATGTTGTTCCAAATTTAAATTTTGTTTTTATTTTTTATTTTATCACAAAATGCGAGTTGCCTCGAATCTGTTGTTTGGGAAAATAGACACCTATTCTTGCAAATTATACAGGAACGAACGGTTGTATTCAACTACGATTTTTAAGTAGGTGGTAGGCTAGGTACGGTGTAGATAAAAATAGTAAATTAAATACCTTTGTACTCAAAATAAAATAGTCCCATTATGACAAAAGTTGCCTCGCATATCCATAAAAAAAAATCATTCCGCAAAATATTTAAAACATTCCCCAATTCCAATTACAAAATAATAGATACGCGGCAGAGTGTCCGGCCAAGTTCAAAAAAGGGGACTGGTACTGGAACAGCGACATGTGTATTATAATATTACATGAACCATTCTGTCGCTACTTTTGACCCCTTTACAACTTGAGACCTATTTAACCTACATACATGAAATTTAGCATATTGATTGAAGCCTCTTGGTTTATTTAGAATTCAAAATTTCGTAAATGTAGCTTCAAAGAGTTGTTGATATATTAACATTTAAAACCCGCATTTTGGTGACTGACGTACTGACATAGGATCAAAAACCTAACCTACTTCCAGAAGACCTAGAAATTTAATATTTGGTACTAAGGTAAACTATTAGGCGCCGTATATAAAGGAAAAAATGTATAAATTTCAAATTATTGATAAGGGAATATGTATGTAGTAATTTTACAAATAACAGTAGCTATATTAGTTTATCAATACTAATAATACTAATAATTTCTAGACAAAAACTCAATTCTTTTTTTTGAACTTGGCTCTCACTTCACATTTATATTTTTGATGAGATTATTATTACAACTTCCGCCACATCCGCGCCGTTTCAAAAGCTCAATTTTATCTGTGGCCACAAATTTAAAAGTAAAAAGCGAATGGACATCCTCGTCCAATTTGAAACGGGAGGGGAGGCCTTCCGGCCGCGTTTCCTGTGGGCTTCAAATTTGAATTTCGAATGGCGTGATTTGTCGACCCTGCGAATAGACTGTGACTTTTGCGGCTGGGTTTTTGTCAATCGCGTTCGCTAATCGAATTTAGTGATGGTTCTTAGTTTTTTTAAAGATTGATAAATTGCCAGACTGAACATTTAAAAGATTTATTATTGAAAAATAATCATCCATCTCGAAGCAAGTAGGAGGCACTATCATTTAAAGGAATGAATCGTAGTAATATTTTAAACGTTAGTGTGAAGATGTTTTGATATATTTCTTTTCATCACGTGCACACATCACGCGCACACAGATAGTTCATTTCCAGGAAAAGTTGAGATGATAGGGATTTTTATATATTTGTGGCAATTTTTCTTGACTATGTAAAAAGTAGAAACTACTCTACTCCCCTGAAGAAATATTCACTTTTCAACTCTAGCAAACTCTTTTATCTCAAATGTCGCTTAAACTATTCTGTATTCCAAAGTAAATAAAATAAAATAAAAAATAATATTCCAATATTTCGTACACCACATTTCTACACTACTGTAGACTTTCATATCACGATGTACCAAAACTGTACAAAATTCAAATTAAAAAAAACTCTACAAAGCTCTACAAAGCTCCTTATACACATCATTCACACAACCAAGCCAACCTTTTACCAGTCAAGGACGAACACCATACCCCCCGTCACGGTTCCTACACACCCATCCATGCTTGTTGTATGGGATCGCAGACTGAATTCATTATAGGACATAGGAATGCAGACCAATGACCCTAGGTTTAAGCTAGGTGTAGTTATTTTAAATTTTTAAACGCCCAGCTTGTTACAATTATAAAGCGCTTCTGTGCCTCCGAGGGTACATTAGATTTTAGTATCGTTATTTTGTCGACTTATCGCATTTAGTAGTCGTTGCGAATCGATGTCGCAGGTTCGATTCCCTACTGACAGTAAAATTATGTTCTCGAGTTGTGGGTGTTTGAGATATTATATCTTGATTTAGAGTGTATCCAGTTAGGATATAGGTCCTTATCGGAATCCTAGTCGCATGAACTCGATGGACGTCAATATCAATAAAGGTATTACCACATTGACGGTGAAGAAAAGGCTATTTATTATATTTATATCTTGGAGATTGCAACCAAAACCCCTATTCGAAGAAAAAAATCTTTGAATAGTATACCTACAAAGATAAACAGACATATTAATAGGTGCCTACCGTACAAATAAATATAATAAAGATATTATATTTTCTTCTACAGAACCCTAATAGATTCATAAACCTGTGACTTTTAATGTCATTTACGTTACATTACAATTAAAAAAAGAATTAAGTATAAATATGAAACAATAACAGAACAGTATAATAAAAAACATAATGGCAACATGAAAACTGATTCCTTTTTTGAACTAAAAGCAAGATGGCGGCAATAACGGCGGGCGCGCATCCGGTGTACCTATGTTAATTCGGGTTTCTCTGCCTCTGGCATACGGATTTGAATGTAAAAACTTTATAATTAGTTTGTAATATAAATAAATCAACGGTTATATAATTATAATTAGAACGTTTGTATAATTAGTGATTGCAAATCGTTTCAAAGATTTTATTTTATATCTAGTATCGTCTACGGTCTTCTAAATTAGAAGCAAACGTTACAACACTTTTCGAATATTTAATCGGTACTCTGAAATGCCAAACGAATGGATTTTTTTTTAAATTATGAACAAAGTCATAAAAAGTAAGACTTTCTATGACTTTGTTCTGCGCACATAGGTACACAATCGTATCAGGCAACCAATTTCATTGCACTTTTAAAATTTAGCTGAATTTGAACCAGTAATCTATGGATTTATGTATATAGAGTTAAGTAGGATCTGAAGTCGTCCACCATCACCATCTCTAGATAAACGTACCTAGGTTTCTTCTCATTATTTAAAAAGTTTAAGAGTTTATTTCACGCTGGTCACTTTCAATAGGTAACTTTGTGTTGACATCTCAGATTCTTATTTTTAGACGTGTGGGCCGAATCGCTTTTAATTTCTTGTTCTGCGGGGTTTTCATAACACTGAAAAGGCCTGACTAAAGACCTGATAGGTATAACAGCCCTCAGATACTGTCGTTATGGTAATTAACAACGTCATGGAATAGGTAGGTACACCAAATTACTAAAATTTTATTTTTAAAATTGTTTTCAAATCCTGAGATTTATAAAATACGGCCACTGCTCACCTATTAATGTCCCACTACTAAGCAGGGTCTCTCCTCCTGAGGCCTAGGGCATACTCCATCACGCTGCTCCAATGATTGGCGGAGGGGTTACTAACCAAACCGAATATCGGAAGTTTTCAAACCGCCCGAGGGCCTCCGACATGACTTAACGATTGTTATCTTACGATAGCAACCGGGACAGACGGTTTTACGTGTCCTCCAAAGCACGGAAGCTCTCAAAAAATTTTTCCACTTTGTCACCCATCCAACTACCGACCGCACCCGCTGTTGCTTAACTTTGTTGATATCTTATGATCAATACAAGCTGACGGGTTATGTGCGCTTCCTCACAATCCTCAAAAGAATAGAAACCCTGAAATTGGAGAACTTCTCGTGAGTATCCATTCTAGATACCTTCCTTAACGGATTGAATAGGAAATCATCTACGAGTATGAATAACCTGCCGTTTTCAATATGAAAATTATCTGTGGCCAACACTGCATAAAAACATACAGGCTATCGGGAAAATCTGTTGCGTTACTATGCATAATATTGCGTATATCGATGAATTTATATTATGAAACGATGATTCATATCAGAACGACTGGTATGAATTGGTCAACGCAACAGTAGAAATGAGCATTATTTGTACAAATGGAATGATTAATTTTATTCAATGCTTACGTTTGGAAAATGAGCGAAGATTCTTCATTTTTTAACAGGCAACTATTAATATCTTAAGGATTGAGTAACTATAAATTAGTAAGTAGAATCCAAAGATTATTTATTACTTTCAGACGTTTTTTATTTAAAACTAGACATGAACCTTAGTTATTTTGATGGGTGGATGGATGGAACTTGACGCATCACTTCAAGAAACCTACAACTCACAGGAAGCCATTAAAATGTTACAATAAATCCTGTAACGTAAATATAATAAAACAACGCAGATTAATTATGCAGATAGGCGTTATGATTAACGAACGGTTTATGTAACTTAACGTGAATCGGATTCACGCAACGAACGAATAACTAGTCCTATTTCAACAGACCGAACCAACCACCTTTCTAAAATCTCCACAATTACCTACTCGCAACTAGTTTCAAAACGAAGATCTATACGTGATATATGCGCCCGCGCAGCTCGCGAGCCAATCGGAACGCTCGTTTCGACGTGTGCGTAACGACCGTCCACAGCATAAGCTAACGCGTCGCGTGTGTGCGTTGTGATATATGAAACCTTTGTGTGTATGTAATTTGTCTCGGGTTACGGCACACGTAAGTTTGCTACCATTTCCTATTTACACATTCCGTTTTGAACCTTAATACGTTTTAAATAAGATGTATTATATTTTGTTTGATGTAGCTTCAAGTCTGTAATGTGAATGTCATTCACTTCTGAGGTGCGGCGTCTTGCCATACATAATGTATGTAGGTATGTTTGTCCGTACCTACGCCATTGTTCAGGGAATCATTTTAACGTGATCTATGCTATGCTATGAGTCAGGGTTTAAATGCCTACCAGGAAGTCGTTTTAAATCACGTTTCTATTGTGGATTTGATGAAGTTTTTTTTGGGCTAAACAAAAAAACATATTTAATTGTTTCCGACGAGTGTTGGTAGATACTAATGTATATTTTATTATAGGTAGTTAAGTAGATAAGCTACCTTAATGAATAATGATATAAAACTAGTATAGAAACTAGGTCGGTATCAAGCCACAATCAAAGATTTAGTAGTATCATATCGATATTTGCATCAATTTTATCTTAACTAACATATTTTGTATTCTGTTTTTTCTGTGTGCACGCTGAATCTACCTCTCGAAATTTTCTCCAGTCGCAGGTCTGCTGGTAGAAATTTCGCAAGAAATAAGCAGTGTCTTTGTACATTATTACCTATATGTTTTGTCTTAATTGTATATTCCGTTGTGTGTACATAAATAAATAAATCATAGACCTGATTTTAATTTAACTCGTAAAGGACTCCACATTCTTGATGCCTAATCAATCTCCCCTGCAAACAGAACCTTCTACTATTTGAGGTTATTGGATCATGTAACTCCTGGAACACCTAATTTAATCTCAGATTTTAAAACTGGCATGGTGGCCTTTTTAATCTACGCTCCCTTTAATATAAACAATTTGATAAGTCAACGGGCCAATGTGATGAGACAAGAAGAAACGCATGTTTACGAGAAGATTGATGAATATGGATATCTAGGGATGGATGGGCAAAAGGGAAGAGAACGAAAATATGAGATTGTGTGAAAGATGATAATTACGAAACATAAGGGAGTCAATATGGAGATGAAATGGATGTATGAACAAACTTATGTAATTCTTTTAAAAAAACAAGCGACTTCAAAATTAGGGATAATTCAAAAACTACTAATCAGATTTCGCTCAAATTGCAAACGGGACCACATAGCAAAAACCAGCTTTCAAATAAAAAAGAATCATCAAAATAGGTACACCCAGTAATGTGAGGTAACACACATAAAAATGTAATCGAATTGAGAACCTCCTCCTTTTTTTGAAGTCGGTAAAAACTTATTGCACCGACTCCAAATAAAATTGAGAAATGAGCAGGGTAACGATGAAGTCAACGAGACTGATGGTAAGTCACCGTCGATCATCAACATCTTGACTTAAAAATAAACAAAGATTTCTATGCATTCTTCGTACTTCGACTTTGCAGAAATCATTGAATAAACACCTGATAATTGCTATGAATCAAACAAGGAATCTGATTAATAAAATCAAAATTCAATTCAAGGTTGATATTAAAAGAAAGGTCCCTTCACGAATATGGACTGAATGAAGGTAATCTGGTGACATTAGACAGGAAGGTTATTAATAGATTTATTCTTTGTTATCCAATAGGATGCATTAGGATGACAAGACTTGGCCAGTCTATCGAAGTCCAATCCAAGGATTCTACGATAGATGAAGATGGAAGCCCTATATGATTCATGGCTATGGAGATTGCGAAGAGAAGTTACTAATGACTCGAAATGTAGGTAGTCATCAAAAGGGGCAATGTAATAGGAATTATATACCGCACTTCTATTTAGCTTGTTTCCAGATGTGCGAAGGCATAAGGTCCATAAAATCACAAATCCAGATGTCCTTTATCTACCTCTATTAGGGAAACATTATTTAGCACGATAATATCTTGGCATTAGGTATATACCTACCTAGAAGTCCTAGAAACTCTAGTAAAAGAACAGTTGGCAATCCTTTTTGATTTGTAGATCACTCGGTCTACATGACTACGTATCTAATTGCAATGAGGTGAGTTTTGTCAAGTAGATAATAATATTAAGTCATGAAATGTAAAAAATACTGGATTTATTAAGAAGAATCAATGTAAGAGAAGTCGCTACATCAGACTCTACATTAGTTTAATTTAAAAGATTACAATTTGACATTGAACTATAATTACTAACATAATTTGACATAGATTAATGAAATCATGTACCTAATGTAGGTACTTATTTTTCTTAAATAGGTAAGTAGGTAGAAGTTTCATAAAAAACATATTTATAAATCAATTCAAGACAATATAATTACGCTCTGGAACTTACAGAACAGTACCCAAAATTGGTACAGAACTTCACAAGTAAAATGACATTATCCTTAAAATAGAAGCGAACGACCGCCATGTTTCATCTCAATTTGCCTTACGCATGTGGCAACGACAGCCTCCGAACCACGCATGTCCGCGAACACGTAACGCACACTACAACAGCGCCCCGCCTCGGTCAACCAGCCAATCAGAAAGCTCCGTTGGCCCTCCCGCGCGAAAACTCACTCCAACTCTCAAATCTGATTGGTCGGTTTTAACGATCGTTTTCGGAGGGAATTTTTCGGGTGCTTTATGAAATCACGGTCGCAGATGTGCTGTGATGGTATTTTATAGATGATTGTATGTGGTTTTTATGTCTGTCGACGTTATGATAATCTCGTTATGGATTCGGCGCGTTGTTTTTGCATAATGGAAGGTTTTTATTTGGTTTATGGGATGGGTTGTGACTAGTGGGTAATTGAGGTGGTATTACGTTAGGTGGTTGAGGCAAGACTGGCTATGTATTGTATGTATGTATATGTCTTTATGTCGGTATTTGAAGCTTAGTTTAGATAGGCGTCATTTCACGATTCCACACGATCAAATGCCTCTACCTATCTTATCATTATGATAAAGTTATGATCCTAGTAGATACTTAGACATTGTAAAACCTGCCTAAGTAACTTATAGTAACTTAAGTTATGAATCTTTCAATGTTAGGTACATTGTCTGTCTGACGAAACGTAAGTTTACTAAAAGCATTACATGAAAGCTTCTGAAGCGAATAGGCAGGTTTTTAAGAATCTTATCTGATATTAAGAAATCGCCTTCGATTCGCTTCGGGAAAAATAGTAAAAAAATATAATATAGTCCCGAGATAGTGATAGTGTAGCTTCCCAACAGTGAAAGAATTTTTCAAATCGGTTAGGTATAGTTTCGGAGCTTATTCAAGGCAAACAAATAATCAAATCTTTCCTCTTTATAATATTAGTATAGATAAATTACTTGATTTAAATTCAGTAAATTGTTCTTAGTTTACGTAGCCAATATTATTCTATCTTTCAGCGGCGACAAAATTAGAAAACTTCAAGCTATAGGATTGACACCTATGAAAATTAGAATTTGAAGATTAGGTATATTATTTCAGCATCTTTCTTAACATAATAAAAATCAGTTTTCAATGCGTTTCAAAGGAGCTATGGTGCAAAAAGTATTTCTCTAGTTTGAGTTCGAGTATGGTAAGTTTTTAAGAAATAGTGACGAGATTCTGAACAAGATTTTTGATACGGTTTAGTGATGTTTTCAGACCTATCCATTTATGGCGACTTAGATAAAAAAACCTACGGTTTTCACTACTTTTCACGAAAATACTAAAGTAAAACGCGAGTCGGTAGGTAGAGTAGAAGTGTTAATTTATTTTAGTGACACTTTCATGAATAATACTAACAATTCTTTGTTTCCTTTTCAATCCCACTACAGGGATCGGGTCTTACAAATCAAAGACGAATACCATCTTTCCTTCTGTAGCCTTCTATACTAGCAACAAAATAAAAACTTACAACATTGAAGTATAATGTCATAGAACAGACATCTCGAACAAAATGTGTCCCGCCAGGGAGGTTCTATTTTCAAAATTGAGCCCCCGTTCTCCTTTCAAAATCGAACGAATCCATTGAAGATTGAAGCCCATTGGCGTTAATTGATTGGCACATGTATCGTGTTCGTGGTGTCGGTTCTATACGCTAGTAATAACACTTCAATGACTTACAAGTGTAATATTCCATCATATTCTGGTTGTATCTGTAGGCGGCGGAGAGGTCCACTCCGGCCCGCAGCCCGAACAGGGCCGCGAACGTCGCCTTGCTTTGGCCCTCCAGCTTTGCACTCCACTATCACCAGTTAAAAACTCTCACACTTCCCAATCACCAAAAAAAAAAACACTCGGTTCGATTTTAAAACACCCTGTATAGTCCCATTTGGTTTATAGCTCACAAGTCCCAAAGTCCAGTCATTTTTGAAGTTTTAAACGCGGCAAATGTCAGATGTCATCGCAATTTGACAGCCATGCTTTGTTTTTTTTTGGTAACACAATATCCTAGTTTCGTGATAGATTTTCCTTAACTGTCACTGGACACCAGCACATTTTCTGTAAGGTTTGCTTTTTGTAATAATATTTTACAACTATTTGGTGGGTTTTGTTACATAAAATTCACATAATATTAGTCGTTGAAGTAGATGCACTGTTTTCTGAAGTATTCTCTGAAAATGAAAATTTTAACCCCCGATAGAAAAGAGGGGTGTTATAAGTTTGACGTGTCTGTGTATCTGTGTATCTGTGTATCTATATATCTGTCTGTGGCATCGTAGCTCCCAAATTGATGAACCGATTTTGATCTAGTTTTTTTTTGTATAAAAGGTGACTTAATTATTGAGAGTGTTCTTAGCTATGTTTAATGTAAATAAAACTGTTGGTTTTTTATTTAATTTTAATTTAAGATTATTGACGAATTAGAGATCGCAGGGCGATTTGTAGATAGCACTAAGTTAGTTATATTGTTAATGTTACTTTACACTTATCGTAGTTAGGTATATTTTTTAAACCTTGCCATAGTTAATTTAAATCCCATTATATTTAATTTGTTTTACCTATCGTTACCTGGCTCATTAGGCAGTATAGAATTGCACTTTTAAAAAAATCCTTGGTCACTGAAATTTCGTCATTTTATTTTTTCTTTATTGTGATTTCAAAAGGTTTATTACATAATTATCTGAGTATTAAATAAAACCTATTTCATGATTACCTAAGTTATTTACCTATAATTCACCTATGTAAGGTAAATGACTTTATATTACCAAACTAACTAACTGAAAAAAACTATCTACCTATTATAATATACCATTAGTATAAAATTTTGCGATGCTAACATTGCTCGATTTTCGGGTCCAGTTATATTTATAATTAGGCATCGAGTTATTCAAAGTATTTTAGAGAATATATTTGAAAGATTAATTCAAGTATCTTTAAAATATAACATAAAGTAAAAAAATTACGCAATAATCACTTGATTTAGGTGATACCTTTATTTATTATGGAATAAATTTAGTTTTAAGTCCCATTTTTAATTAGTAATTCCCATGTTCATAATTAACTTTAATTTTATTATGAAAACAATATGAATTTGTCATATCCGAAGAGGATTCAATCTGATGAATATCACGTAAAGTATTATCAGCGTGAAACTCCGTAAAATCTATCCGATTGGCCGATGTAAAACCGATTTGTTTGGTTTAATTTTGCCGGTTTTTGAACCATTTTCCGGTGTTTGAACACTGCTTTTCCGGTTGGACAGAGGCAGGTGGGTCTATAGGACCCTTTCTCGTGAGAATACTGGCTTTAAATGGTTGGCGTCATTGATGAGGAAGTTATGTAATTTCGGTTATGGTTACCTTCTTGGAATTGATTGGATGTTAGCGTGTTTCCTTTTATTAGTGTCTATTGTTTTTGAATAGGATATAATAGAATGATATTTAACAGGAATGTTAATATTTATCTGAAATTAGGATGTGAATGGATTACATTTCATTAAGATTCTGATCATCAAAAGTTCTAGATGTTGTCTAATAGGTACTTGATAAAATGTTAAGGAGTAATAAGTTACCATTTATGGATAGGTAATTGATGATCTAATTATATAAATTTTATATTGTTTAATATACTGATTAAATAGTTAACTTTTTTGGAAAATGGTCTCTTAATAATATGAACGCACTTTAACTACCTAACCATCAACTTTAAAACTGTTAACGCCAAACTTATAAATTAATCGAGTTCACCAACAAATCACTTTCAAACACTAACAACATTTACGATAAAACCTCACACATCACAACATCAAAACCATGATACAAACTTTTCTATCACGTTTGAACACTCGCGAATCACGAAACCGACTTCAGATGTTTTCCTTTTTCTAATTAAAATACGTCTTAATCGTTCGCGAGATGATTGGATACAGATGGCTTGGTGTCCATTTTGAGGTATATTTTACGGTCCGATCGCTCAGACCGATGAATTGTAACAAGAGGATCGGTTACCGTCATTCAAGATGGTTGAACGCGTGGGATTTTATTGTTTTAATTACGAAACTTAATGTCATTTACCTGAGATAATTGACAGGTGTTTTGAGGCATTGATTTCATTGCAGGCGGTTAACGCAATTGTTGCTATGACGAAATATTGTATATGTTGTCAGGTATAGATGATTGGATTAATGATACATGAAGGAGATAAGTTAAAATTTTGTTAGATATCTTCCTCATTTAGTTTAGTTAATATTGTTCAGTTACTTGCCTAAAGATTAAAGAGAAAAATAATTAATCAAGTGAATATACCCTACAGTTACTATGTTTAATATAATTTAATTTGATTAAATTATTATAATTTAGTTTGATTAAAGTGTAATATAGGTATGATGAGGAAATTCGAATGTAATAGGTATAGTAACTTTGGACTACTCATTTTGAGTGATTATTCATAAAGGATTACTTTTGTTGATTGTTACTTATTTCGCTTTAGGTACCTATAGCTTAAGAAGTAATTAAGTCACATTAATATAATAAAAAAGCTTTATTTCTTTAATTTACATTTTCACATACACAATTTTCATGCAACTGAATTAAGTCATAATCGTAAGTTGAATTTCGTCATCTGTACATTATGTATATACCCGTTTATCATATAAAAATTTGAAAATAATTTCTACTAGGTATTGATGATTGTTCATCAACCGATCAAGACAGCTGAAACCGATTCAAAGGTACCAGGGTCAAAGACAGGACAGGAGGGCTTAATGTATTTAAGTATATCATATCTAAATGCATTGTGCGAGGATTGTTCTTTTTTAACGTTCAATATATTATGATGACTTAGTCATCATAAATAAAGGAGTGGTGATTGTTATTTTGATATGGAATATGGATACTATAATTAATTATTTTTAATAACGTTAAAAAATTTACGAAATGCTCAAGTATCCATTTTGAAGTACTTAAGTAGGTAGATATTACAGAAACTAAGATTTGTCTGACATTGTTATAATTTATTTATAGGAATCAGAAGAAGTCCGAAGACGATCATCTAAATACTATTCATTGTTTTCAATAGTAAGTAGGTATGTTTGTTTTTTTGTTTGTATTCGATTAATACTGATTTAGAAGGAAATTTTTAAGAATAGGATTTAGGATAAGCATGAAGAATTTAGGTATAAAAACAAGGTAAAATTGTTTGAGAGCAGTTGCTATTTGAACGTATAGAACATTGAAGTATTATTACTAGCACTCAACACCGTATGTCCCAATGCAATGGCGCCACGTGGCTTCAATCTTCAACGGATTCGTTCGATTTTGAAAGGAGAACGGGGGCTCAATTTTGAAAATCGAACCTCCCGGGCAGGACACACATTTTGTTTGAGATGTCTGTTCTATGACATTATACTTCAATGGTAGGTATATAATGATTTATTCGTGAGCTTTACGAGTGCGGTTTATATCTTACTAAGAAATCGCCCTCACTTCGCTTCGGGAAAATAGGAAAAAAATATATAATATAGCCTATGTCACCCGGGGATAGTGTAGCTTCCCAACAGTGAAAGAATTGTTCAAATCGGTTCGGTAGTTTCGGAGCCTATTCAATGCAAACAAACAAATCTTTCCTCTTTATAATATTAAGTATAGGTAGATTAATCAACATTCGTTAAAAGGTAATCATTAATTAATTTATTTCGGTCTCGGAGGAAATAGAATACGTTACTCATAATTGGTATTTTTTGTCAATTAGTGTTCGGTGGTTCTAAGAACTGTTGTGGATAATAGGACAGTTTGCGAAAATGATTTTTATAATGCGTCATAACTTGCAAATGGACATTTTGCAACTAAGTGTTCCTAAAATTGTTCTTGGATTTGATACTCGTAAATATTGCAAGATCCGACATCAAAGAAGGATTAATAATTACTGCGTGTACCGATTTTGATGATTCTTTTTTTATTCGAAAGCCGGTAATTATCATGTGGTTTTATTTAAATTTAAACGAGATATAACAACTAGTAGTACCTATTTGGGTTATCCCGAATTTTGTATTCGGTTATTCGTCTATGGACTTCATAATATAATCTTGGGAAAGCTTTTTTAACTTCTGCTATTTCTTCTTATGAAACTTTACTTTGTATTGATTTTCTATAACAATACAACAATATGATAATTTCAACTTAATTATTAATATTTTTACAGGCTTCAAAAAAGAAGAAGGAGAAGGTTCTAAAATCAGTTGTATTTTTTAATGTTTATTCCTTGAAACTCCGTCATTTTTATCTACCGATTTGGAAAAATATTTTTTGTAAGGATAGGTATTCTTCTAGATCAGTTCCATAATAACCAAATTTAGGACTGATAACAATTTTAATGAGCCTAATTAAATTCAGCGATCCTATTTCAAACTCAACTTCTTTAAGCCGTCTGTATTATTTTGATTATTACCTTTTTGAAAACTTGATTTATTAAACTAGTAGGTAATTATACGTATTATTCAAATATTTATAACCAAAACTAGTTACATATCAAATGATCCAGCTCAGAACTATCAGAAGTGGTACCTGTTCTCACGGAGAGTTATCCGATACCAGGTTTCTTGTTAGTCGGTATTAGAATTACACGCCGGATTAACTTACATTGTATATCTATTTTATAACTATAGATATTATTATATTGGTTTCCACTTATTTCTCTGTGTGCTTGTTTGTATAAAGGTTATAATAATATCTTCTACACTTAACTTCCTATGTTTACCTGCAAATATCGTACCCTCAGTGGAAAAAAGGCATAAGTTGTCTTACGTTGAATTTTAGTTATTAATATGATTGGAAAGAGGGACAAAAGCTGCATATGCTCAATTTTTTTCAAATTTTTATCATTAATCTCGTTTTATTAAGTTTAAGTTAATTGTAAGTAAAGTTTAAGGTTTAAGTTTGTTGTATTAAGGTTTTGTGCAAGAAATTGTAATGTAAATTCCTTAGACTACTTACAGATCTTTTAACAGTTTCTTTGCTCTCCTGTAAAATTGCAATTTTCATCTTATGCCTTTTCCACTGAGCGTGCAATATTATGTACTTACAGAGTCGTCAGAGTCAGACGTTACTAACCTACTTTATAAACGCAGATTTTTGAAATCTGTTTCGCATTCATAAATGCCTTCAGCCAGAAATAGTTATTAAATAGAAACTTTTTAATAAAGTTTAACTTTGTAATGTTGCAATGTTAAGGAGTCTTCCGTGACTGAATCTAGGTTATCTCATTATCATAAATGTATCAATACCTATCATAAAGAACAATTAAAGTCCCTCAAATTACTAAGACAATAGACATAACTGTCTGTGTAGTTAAAAGTTTTTATTTGTTTTTATACATATAAGTACTATTACTAGTGTATAGAACAGACACCGCGAACACCATGTATGTATGTCCTAATGCATTGGCGCCATGTGGCTTCAATCTTCAATGGATTCGTTCGATTTTGAAAGGAGAACCGGGGCTCAAACCTCCACGGGAAGAAGGCTGAGAATGAATTATGCATACCAGCACAGCCGTCTGTGCTGGTTATGAGGGACTCTTACCCTCGAAACTAATGGGTATTGCTCCTAAATATTAAATTATCTTTATTCATTTGAAAATAATTGTGAATGTCTTTTACGCCGGCCGCCGCGCGACTTTTACGAATGTACTCAGTGTATTTTGTCTTGTATTTATTTAGTATCATGTATTGTATGTGTATTTATATATTTACGGACCGTATATGTAGTGATAGTGTCTTGGGATTGTGAAGGAATTCCGTAGTCTTTCCACCCAGAAACAATATTTTTTCGGAGCAGGAAAAAAGCGAAACTCCATTTAATCTAAAGTGAGAAAAGCTTGTATTGTAATGTAGGTTTGTAAGGTAATGTAATATAGGTTTTTCTTTGGATTATTATAGGTTTTTAGAGTTACTTATTTACCTATGTAAAGTTTTAAAGGTTGATTACTAGTATTAGGTAATTTTGAGCCACGTTTTTTAATTTTAGCTCTAATACGCATCGCATTCCTACTTCTTATTTTTTTCATGGACATCCACACTTAGTTAAAGAGCATTATATTTATGATGGCCAGCGGGCTGACATGCTATCATTTATTCGTAGATCTTTGTTATTATAAGATTTCTTGCAATATCCCAATTATTTATTTAATTTATTATCACCTATACCTATACTCATAGTTTTAACGTATAAACAACTTCATAAAGCTATCACATTTAGAACACACGCCAAAACCATGACATCCACTTCAATAAAAAACGCACCAATAACTTCACAGCACAGAATAACTCAAAAACACAACAACATGGCCACTTTTGAGCGCGAAAAAATCGAACGATTCGCGATTCCAAATTCGAATTTGGCGCGCGGCGAAACGTCGGTCCGTGCGGCGCGAGTTCAAAACACCCTCTGTGGCACGTGTCACGGCGGGAACGCCCGGATACTACCCCTCTAGGCTGGCGAGATGAAAAAAGTAAGATTGAGATGAGATTATATTTTTGTACCTTGTTAAAAAGTTTACTACGAAATATTTATTTCTTCAAATTGCTGCAAAGGCTAGGTAATTGTAGACGATTCCATCCATAAGGATAGAATGATTATTTAATTTCAATAATTAGAAATAAATGTGTATTTAAAATGATGTTTGTGTGATTTTTTTAATACACCAAAAAAGTAGCTACGTTACCTGGAAGATTAGCTTCAACAAAACTGCACGGGTAGAGAAGGTAGAGATCTTCTAATTTAAAAAGAACGTCCTTCAACTAAGTATTGCTACAACATGTAATAATAAACATTTATTTCTAGGTACCTTTTTGTTATAAATTGTATTACAATTCATTATGCATATCGTGTTCACAAATCAAGCGGATCCTGTCTTACAGGAAGTATTATGTTAGGTTATGTGGTGTAGATATTATAAAACCAAATTCAAAAATAAAACATAGGGCGTCGCGGGACGCCTAGTAAATGTGAAACATCTATTTTAATATTGTAAGTAATAAATACCTATTATGCAGTACGGAGTGAAATAAAGGGAAAATAGCTCTGGATTTTGGCAGCGAATTTTTAAATGTGAACATTTTTGTATGTGAGTTTATCGTCTGATACGAGGTAATGTCCGTAATCATATATTTTAATATAGGCCAATAAATGACGCTGACCACTAACGACTGTATGTTGTAGTTTCCTTATATACAGTGTGTCCGGTCACGACCTAGCGATAATTTAAGGTTACAAAATATACCTAATTTCATCGACAAAAACACCCATATATAACCCCCCCTCCTGTCGGAATGGCCGCCATTTAATTTTTTTTTTATTCTTGTAGATACCTCTGCCGAAATATGCCGATTTCTCTGGACATAAAGGTCCTACAGATGTAAAAAAAATGTTATTTAAAAGGTAGAAATAGCATCTATCAAATAAAAATAAACATTATGGAAAATTTTCCCTACAAAATATTTTAAAACATTTACAATGCTAATTTTAGTGAAAAAATTGACTGTTTTTTTTTATTTTTCTTAACATATTTCAAAAACTAGCACATTGATACTACATTTTTTATTACTTTCCTAATACTTAAAGATATTACTTACAAATTGACGTTAAAATTATTGTTCTTAATTGCGTAACTCGAGAGTTAGGGCTGTTTGAATATGACCCTTTTGCGAGGATCATGAATGTAGAGCGCTATTAATTTTCGATAATGGATTAAAAAAAATACACAATAACTTTTAAAAAACTTATAATGGCATTACATATTATTATTAATTTAAAAATTCTTCAAAATGTCCACCTCCATTTTGTAGACAGGTCACTACATACATGATCTTCGCAAAAGGGTCATATTCAAACAGCCCTAACTCTCGAGTTACGCAATTAAGAACAATAATTTTAACGTCAATTTGTAAGTAATATCTTTAAGTATTAGGAAAGTAATAAAAAATGTAGTATCAATGTGCTAGTTTTTGAAATATGTTAAGAAAAATAAAAAAAAACAGTCAATTTTTTCACTAAAATTAGCATTGTAAATGTTTTAAAATATTTTGTAGGGAAAATTTTCCATAATGTTTATTTTTATTTGATAGATGCTATTTCTACCTTTTAAATAACATTTCTTTTACATCTGTAGGACCTTTATGTCCAGAGAAATCGGCATATTTCGGCAGAGGTATCTACAAGAATAAAAAAAAAAATTAAATGGCGGCCATTCCGACAGGAGGGGGGGTAGACCCCCATATATGGGTGTTTTTGTCGATGAAATTAGGTATATTTTGTAACCTTAAATTATCGCTAGGTCGTGACCGGACACACTGTAAATCGTTAGGCATGGTCATGCCGTTTACCGTGTCGCATTGAGTTGATTTTATTGCCAAGGCTCGTCTATAGATGTTTCACATCAAAGTATAATTTTCGTAAAAAAAAATTTGATTTTTTTTAAAATTCAACGAGACGAAATCTTTAGTACGCAGTATCCGAACGTGCGTATCGTCGCATCCCTTTCATATTTATATTGCTATCTCTGTCACACGTCTGATAAGATTAGCGATTATTGATATTACAATAATAATTTAAATATAACCCTCGCTTCTGGAACCAGTTCTTTAGTGCTGAGATGTTATTAGTTTCCAGAAATTGATCCTTGTTAGCAACACTATCGAATGGTGTTATAATACAGAATGAGTTTTTTTTCAAAATCAACGGGTTCGATTCCTGGCCAGGAATATATTTTTTTTAATTTAATGATGCAGTTTTAGCTTTCATCAAAATCGGCCCCGAGATTCGCCATTTTTCGATATTCCTTATAGTTTTGAATTTAGCCATCCACGCATACTTGAAAAATTTACCCTGCATATTTTCTGGTTCTCGGAAACAGCTCCAACGATTTTCATGAAATTTAGTATGCACGGGATTTCAGGGGCGATAAATAGATCTAGGTAGGATTCTTTTTAAGAAGATGTCGTTTTATCCATTTTTTCAGGCAACGAAAAATTGGCGAGTAGCAACACTAAAGCTACTTCAGTAGATGGCGATAATGAGCAATAATAAACCGAGCAAAGCTCGGTCATTCGGGTACTTCTTCTTTATTCAACGTTTCTAAAACTCGATTTCATCGACAGAACTGTTAACACGATCATGTTGTTTGATTTTGATTTTGATTAGGTCCTGGGTTCAATTCCTGGGAAACTGACCTTTGCCCTGGCTAGCAGAAATCTTCTGGAGATGCCTGAAAACTGTGGGGGGGGGGGGGGGAACCCGCCTTATAGGCTCTCCTCCTTTACGTCATTTAACTTTCTTAGATCATTGTGTATGTCCATTGTCCATGTAATCCTTCGACCAGTGTGAGAGCGTTTATATTTATCAGACGGCCCCGATATAGTTTTCTAATGGTTGAGGTAAATATACAGTCATAATCTTATATCTATGCCGGTGAAGGTACATCAGTATGTCACAAAGCAAAATCACATTATCAGACACTTGTTTGACAAATAGCTTCCATCAGAGGCTCGGTTGTATAGCACAGATATACAAAGGTGGATCGGTAAACTTTGGACTTGAGAACTACTTTCTGAACAACGTTCTGAAGGACTGTTTAATTTAATACCTGCGGCCAACTTTCACTCAACAACTCAACGAGTTTTTCGCTTTTGTTCAATAATTATGTCATCGACACATCTGTAATGACATCTCTGAGTGCGTCGACCCCTAAGCGTGCCTACGCTGCAATTGCCACCACCGGTGCCATCATCAAGCCCGCTACTTAGCAAGCCAAGCAGTCCAATAGGGGACGGCAAAAATATGGTGAAGCAATTCACAGGGATCTGCCACAGCAGGGTCCAGTAAAAGACCAGGATGACGAGGAGGGCTTCATCAAGGTCGAGAAGAAGAAGAAGAAGAAGAAGGAGAAACTTGTTGTACCCAGTGCGGTACCGCATCGACTGTTGTATATGTCTAGACTGCATTTACTCTACGAAGGTTGAGGACGTAGTGGAGTTGATACTCCACTGATGACAGAAGGCCACCTTCAGAATGAGGGTCCAGCGGTTGGAGTCTCGTTACAATGTAAATTTCAACTCCTTTGAGGTGAATTTGCCTACCGAACAGCTGTCGACCTTCATGAAAGAAGAGTTCTGGCCGAGAGGTGTGGTATTCCACTGTTTCCGAGGTTACCGGACACCGCGCGACACACGATGCCATCCATTCGTGTAATCTAGTATTAAAGAAGTATTGTTTATATATAGTATTTGTATAGTCCTAGTAGTTTTTGTATTGTATCATTTTATTTTATTTACATTGTATTAACTTGTATGTATTAGTTTGTAATATTTTTATGTGTGTATTTTATCTGTGGGCCTTAGTTGCCTGAAAATAAATTGAAATAGAATCTAAGTATCTATATCTATACTATAATAAAACTCTAAGTATCTGTTTGTCTGTCCGGGTATCACATAAAAACCCTTGAACGGATTTCGATGAAAATTGGTAAAGTTGATACCAGCTGTTTTAGACAGCTTTTCATCCCGGAAAATTTAAAATTCAAGTGTTTCCCGGGAAAGCAGGATGGAAGTTTGAATGGGTTAAAGGATTTCCGTATGCAAAGCTGCGGGCAACAGCTAGTACTATAATAAAACTCAACTGTCTGTCTGTCTGTCTGTCCGGGCATCACATGAAAAGCCTTGAACGGATATCGATAAAAATTGGTTTCCCTGGGAAACGCGATGAAAGTTTGTATGGAAAATTTTTAAAACATCAACCAATTTGCTTCAAAGCAACAAATGTTCCTTGCTTAAATTGATGTAACACGTGTTTTTCAGTTTTTCCAAATTTTGTAAGAAAAAGAAAAAATAATACAAATTAATGTGAATAATTTGTTATTATGAGAATTGATTTATTAATTAATTATTTGATTTTTTGTCACGCCAATGTAGACCCCTATGGAGTCTCCCGTGGACTACCTGAATCACTTACGGAACTAAGGGTGTAGAGTAGGTATAACCTACTTAAGGTTCACAATAATAAAAAACATCATATTATATCATATTTTATCATCATCATCATCATCATATTCAAGAAGAGTTTGTTTGCAATTGTTATTTAATAAACCGATCTTTGCCGAGCTTTCTCGTTTAAGGTTTCCACTAAGTTTGTCTAGCTCCACAGTTTACGCGGTGATTGTATTGTAAGCAGTAACAGATAGTCCGTGCACACATTTTGACAAGATTACAGAATCGATTGATGTATGGCGGGACGGTTCATTAGAGAATCTATTAGTCTATTATAATATTATTATTATTTATGTATGGTTTGTGTCTGAGACCTGAGTGGCTTATTACGTCATCGTTCCACTTCTGGGCTTGCCCCGTAAAGAATCTTATTAGCTGGCCGCACTGGTTTAAAATTTTATGGTGTGAGTTTTTATTAATTTAATTAGGCTTTGTTAGAATTTTGATAGTTCTGTTTGTATAAAATAGTCCGTCTGATTCTCAATAATTTCAGCGAAAAAAAAATTTACAATAAATTTTTTATGCCTACGTAAAGTACCTACTTAGTAGGTACGTACCTGAGTACCTGAGTATTATCTACCTAATTATTTCATTTAAGTAATAATAAAATAAATTTATGAACATACCTACTTACAAGTTTATCCAAGAGTTGAAAAATATGAATAAGTATAATTCATATTAGAAACACTAGGCAATCCACAATTCTACCTAAAACTACACTAAATGTAACTATACCTATTAGGTACATCCTAAAAACGCCTACTTAAATCTTAACTGATCATTCTGTTTTAGGAAGTTGAAAAACAAGTTATTTAATTAAAAAGTTTATGACTTTACTATGCCTACCCCAAGTACTAAATGGCCATCAGTCAAAATTACACCTTATTTTCAAACATTACAACTTAAAATCCAAGTAATGTATTATGCCTTATCACATTTGATTATTAAGCATCTTGACTCTGCTTGATAAATTAAAATGAGTTTTAATAACCACAACTTACGGTGCATATAATAATCACAAATCTGACTCAAACTCTTTAACAAAATCAAATGTAAATAGCACCATTTTACATTAAACAAAAATAAATCTTATCACTATAGTATACGGTTTAAATTTAACTAACAAAATGTATGAATGTACGTCATTTTGGAACAGTATTGAGATTTAGAATGCGCAAACGATGTGATCTCATTGGTGCGTGAGCTGTCAAAATTTGGAACCAAGGCGGTGTAATCGAGTGGAACGGGCAGAAATATATCCGTCTCTTTCAATAACGTTTTGTTTGTGTTTTTGATGGCGTTTGTAAACAATATGTAAGTGGCTAGTTGTTCGATTTGTTGTATCAGATCAAAGTGTTTCATTAGCCAGATTCAGAACTTTACAAGTTGTAATTTGTACATTTCCAGTTTGGAGTTGAATAACGCCATCTATTTAATAGGTAAACAATATTGTAATTTGTAATAATTATACAAATTCATTATTACTTACACAAATTGGGTTGCCGTTTAAATTATCATAAAAGGAACATGTTCCTACCCAATTTTGTATTAATTTAGACCTCCCCTGGGCGAAAAAAAACTGATTTGCCCTCCGGCTGAATCTGGGTTGGGTACACCCATTAAATCTAGATGTCTTCTTTTCTATCTTCCATCAATCTATCCATCCAAATAAATAATATCATAAAACTTCTTAAAAGATACTTCCGCGGCAAATGTTTCTCACAACCGAACCTGTCTGTAGGTCGCTAGTCACCGCGATTAGTTCCGCTGCGGAACTAAACTCGCTACCCGCTGTTCTAGCTCCATATTGAAATTAAATGCCAACGTAGAAATTATAATTATGCATTTTCATACGGCACAACAATCTAGCCAATTTTGATTACAAGGCCTTACATAATAAGCAGCTATAATATTTCTATCTAAAAGAAAGATTGCAAAATACAATGTTGGAAAATTAATCATAAAATTAATAGGATGATCAACAATATTTCTGATGATTTTCCATCAATAAAGAGGTATTTTTTTCTAATTAGACTTTAACCTCGTAGTGAGGTTATATATCTACCTACCTTACATATGACTACGTCTATGACCTTACAGCAGAACAGGTATCAAGAAAAATATTTCATAACATAATATGATGTATAATTTAGTTAGTATGTAACCTTAAATTAAATATGCTTATGCGTATTTATTGAGTACAAAACTGAAGTTAAGGTAGTAGAGGAGCTAATCATACCAAGTATCTTAGTTGGTGAGGGACATTTGAAAGCCATTTCTCGGTTTTAATTTCCAGCTGGGGTAAATATTTATGTTACACATTGTATCCAATATCCATCCGTGCCATCAAAGATACATAAATTGACACTAACATTAACGCTAGTTAATGAACGCGTGAATTTCAATTTAGAAAACCAAAGCTAGAGTTAATAGACCAGGTACACAATAAAAAAAACGTTGTGTCATCATCATTACTTAATACTTAATCTATATTGGTATCTAGCTTAGATATGAAATTTTTCTTAAGCTGGCCATACACTATCAAGTGTACCTACTTGTCAAGTTTGCAGTTTGACTTGATGCAGCATCCAGTTCGCATGAGATAGCTTTATATTCAGATAGCCATACCGTGGCCATATACCGTCGAGTTTACTGGATGCCAAGTTAAGTCCGCTGCAAACTTGTCAATACTTGATCGTATATGGCCAACATTAGAAACAAAGGACTGTCGACCAAACACGAAATCACCGAGATGTTTCCGATGGGAAATCCCATTGGATATACGACATGAAATATAAATTTCTTTATCAAAGATAATGAAAATAACACGTATCTGGAGAGCGTAGTAACCGACACCGACCGCAGCCACTTCCTTGGGAACTGCGCCAGTTCGATTACACACGAGGGTTTATTTCTTTTTAACAGGAGTCTGTGTGTGTTGATGGTAATGCGAAATTATTTTTTCATCAGTCCTATTGTGCTTTATGGTGCGAAGGACTTTTTTACTCCGTTTTTCTCCTTTCGAGCTTTGATGTTTATAAATTTTTTGACAAGCCTGCCTGTTTAAACGTTTTGAATGAGTTTTATTGGGAAATACAAATACTATAAAAAGTTGATGATTATTATGAAGATCCAAATTCTTATAATGTGGTTAAATTATCTTTTTTACAATATCTGAAATATATGATACAGATTTATAAAATTTTATACACAAGATTCATTGATTATAACTTGTCTATTACAATGATCATCTTAATCATAATCTTCTTAAAAATTTAATTTATCTTAAAACTGATAAAATGTTGCTATAAAAAATTCCCGATTTTCAATCTTGTAAGGCCTAATATATTCGAACTTGGATTGCGTCACTGGTCTTAAGTCAATCACGTGAAGTTGTCAATCACGCGCATCGAAAGCGAAATGCCCAGCTGAGGACGCAAAAAACGTTACGTGATCTGATGCCGCGTGAAGGGCGACCGCTCTCAGTATAGGTACAAAACTGGAACATTTTAACGTAGTTATACTATACATTCAGTTATATGTAAGAGACGATGTTGTTACTGTTATTTGTAACATAAAATAACCGCAATGATCTGGCCAAATAGTTCGGATAACCGATAACAATTGGGGAATACTCTTAGAGTGGAGATTACGTCTCGAAAAAGAAGTAAAGGACGACTCAGAACCAGTGGACTGACGACCTGAAGAAGACAGCAAGCATCCAGTGGATTTAGAAGGCTTAGGACAGGTCAGAGTGCCCTGAGTTAGGTGAGGCATGTGTCCAGCAGTGGACCTCCAAAGGCTAATGGATAAATGGACAAACCAAAAAAGATTAGAAAAGACACATTCAGTTATCAAAAAAATAGCAATGTGCAATACACGTTTTAATTCCCAAACAATTTTAGAGTAATATTATTATGGTCAATTTGCTACAGGTATGGCGTTTTCGACTAAATACCTTGTTTATTTATGTTAGTTTACTCTTAGGTTAAAGTCTCTTAGGATAAAGTCAAAGTGAAAATGTTCAGAATGCTTGTGCTCGCTTCTCCTTCAATTTTCCGTTTAGAGCTCATGTGACACAATACCTAAACAAGCATTTCATGCTATAAATGAAACACCGAAGGAAACTGCATTTAGCTTATTTGCTCTTTGGTGTCACAAAACATCAAGCTACTTCTTATCTCTATAACAGGTTGTCCTCTATATCAAGTCAGAGATCATGTGGCTCTAGACAGACTTCGAAGCAACTTATAACTCCCTCCACCTATAAGAAACCTGCAAAGTCTGAATGGTTTTAGAGCTAAATTAAAAGTATATCTCTTTCAATACCAAAAAAGGCAAGAAACTCTTAGGCATGACAAGTGAAATATTTTATAAAAACACACACACACATATGTATATGTGTAATAGTTCGTGTATTCGTGGTAGTAATAGAGTTTGTTACTTAAATTAAGTAGTTAGATGAAGTTTAAATTACTATCTCAGATATTTTATTAGTGAGTCGTATATATAATTCTGCTGTGTATTATCCTCAATCATCTGAACTGCACAATTTGAAGGTCACTCTGAAAACCAGCGTCCTTGGTTTCTTCGCGACCATTATGCTAAGATTCATCCCAGTATATTTTCATCTAGTATCTTACATCTAAGTGTTGTATTGTTTTTGGCTATAATTTGTTGCTTTAAATAATTTAGGTGAAATGAACATTTCTTTCTTTCTTTTAACAAAATTTCGTCTAAGTAAAATTAACGATTTTTTGTTGTCCTAAACCTATCACTACAAGTTTTTACCAGTCATTCCATGTAATAATAAACATAATTATAAATGCAAATTCACTATCAAAGCAACTAAATATCGATTTTAAGCGATCACTTTCTACCGGTCTGCAAAAAAGGTGTACAGAACTCTCTCCACATGTTTCGATCTAAACATAAATTCATTCAAAAACTCGAAGCCACGTTCTTGAGCGAGTAGTCGGGCGAGTGAATGGGGCGTTTTTTGTGCGAGTACACTTGACTAAATCGGTGTGAAATTAGTTGGGCCGGCGGCGGTCTGCGGCTACAGTTTTGTTACGAAGCGCGTATGGTAGTAGTGACCGCGGAAGTAGAGTTATCGTCTTTTGCATAGATTTATCTTATTTACTTATATCATCTCTAAAAAGAAGACACAATGGGCAATGGATTGGGAATTATTTCAGTGCATTTTGACAGTTTTAAGGAACTAGGGTGTCTAATGAAATAAGCAAGGAAGATAACTATGCTTATCGTAATAAACTTCTAAGGCTTACAATAAATATGGTTTACATACCACAAAAAATAAAGAATAAACTTACCATAATAACAATTCCAAGCTGACTGTTAAGAAAAAAATATATATTAGATACAATTCAACAGATTAAGGAATTGTCTGAAGTAGGTAGATATTTTAGATGTCTGTAGATATTCTGCGAAATATATTCAACTAAAGTGGTATCAAACTTTTCTTACTACATCCTAGACTTTAAAACATAGACGTACAAGAAAAACAAAAACAACAAACAATTTATTTACCATTATGTACCATTCGTTTTACTCCGTCCTCGATTTAAATAAAAATAAAAACAAAGAATAATCCAAGATTTGTTTACGACCCCGCTAACCGTTACGCTTTAACCCGCCCGCAATGAGGGCATACCTTTTCCTAACTTATACGTGTATCACAGATATCTCTGAGTCATCACTGGGACCGAAACTCATCTTGTTTTATTAAGATTTTGAGGTCTTATGGTTAATCTATCATCTGATCGGCTACTGTTTTGAACAGTACATCTAAAATTGTTTTTAAACGATAACTTTCAATGATTTTTTGTCAATAAAATAGCTTTATAATTCACAACTTAATTGTTTATATCAACCTACAACCAACCAATAATTACTTCTAATGTAAAACATAACTTCGATTGGTTATTGGTTGATTTAGATTGTATTTTGAATTCCTGTACGCGCAGTTGTTGACTTGACTTACCCACGGGTTTAATTCCCGGTTGAAGAATACAGTTTATGAGACTGGTAACGTTAGTCCGGCATAGAGATTAAAGAAAGAAAGAAAAGAAAGAAAGAATTTTTATTTAGACTAAATACACTAAAATATACATTTAATTTAATTAAGCTAATAGAAGTAAATAAATAAATAAATAAATAAATAGTTAATAAGTAGTATTTAATCTAAAATGGGTCTCCCTCAGCGTTATGCTAGTTGTACAGAGACAACCAGCGCTGGTCTTCCGCGAGGCCCGCGAGTGGTGTCACGGTGGGTATGCGCAGTATACGTTAAAAATAGTAAAAAAAAAAATTAAAATAATAAATAAAATTATTGCGCGTGCGATTACTGTGCGTGTACCTACATTGTGATGTAAAGTACATCATTTTCGTTATTTTTTGTAATACAAGGAAACCGTGATTGCATGTGAGTCACGTGTATGTAAAATAATGTAAATGTATTAAAAAATCTCACCAACGATTTGTCAATATGTTATTATATTATTACACATAATTGTAATTTAATTTTTATACAATAAATACATTGAAGATTGAATATTTTGTTCCTGATTTTTACGCAATAATAATTTGATTAATAAACTATCCGCAAAGAAATCAAACTAGCTGCTAAGAAATTGGGAGTGCTCAGTAGAACTCTATATGGCGCAAATTCGACCACACATGGAGTACTGCTCCCACCTTTGGGCCGGAGCCCCAGCTGGCCAAGTGGATACATTCAATCGAATTGAACGGCGAGCTATTCGTCTTGTCTATGAACCTAAGCTTACAGACAGACTAGAATCGCTCGAATTGAGGAAAGATGTAACAGTAGGCTCTCTCGGCTTATTCTACCATCTGTACAATGGGGAACATTCTGAAGAACTGTTTGGTTTAATACCTGCGATTGGTTTTCATAACTACTTATCACAGTCTACCAAGTTCCATCAATATCACCTGGATACCTAGCGTTCGTCCACAATTCGGTTTTCACGTAATTTTCTATCTCGCACGTGTAAATTGTGGAACGAACTTCTTACATTGGTGATCTAAGCTATGACAAGAACCGGGTCTATCGTCTTCTTCTTGACTGCTGCCGTCGCATTGGTGACGGCCCTGATGTTGCTAATATCGATGTGCGGCGGAGATCACTTACCATCAGGTGATCCGTCTGTTCGTTTGCCTGCTCAAAGCATAAAAAACGATGATAGAGACATAAAATGATAAGAACATTCGTGAAGTTTGGGTTCCTAAGATACATTTGATGAAAAACAAAACAGTGTTCATAAAAAAGCATAATTTAAATCTAAGAAATTTAAATTAAATTTGCTAACAGCAATATTGTTCGTGACGTGACGCTATTAATAAGTTGCAATAAAACTTACATAATTTGTATCAATTTCACACCTTTACGAAATACTGCTATTTGAATTAGATACTTATAGTTATAAATTTGTAATCCGAAAGCCTATAATACGATAAAAGACATCGTTTACCGTAATTGGGCTATATTCAATGACTGCTAGGTACAGGTGGAATTATAAACGTACACAAACTCACGTCATATAGACACTAGGATTTCCTGCATGGTAATAAAATTATTGACACTAACGACCTGAAAACTAATATCTGTCAGATTTGGCTGACCTGATTGGGAATCGAACAAGGAGTCGCTATTTCAATGACGACTAGTCGTGTGGCATAATGATACTAATGATTACCGTGATGGCCCGCCGCGCCACGCTGTGCCAAGGGTCTTGGGTTCGATTTCCAGGGAGGTGGTTTAAATGGTGAGTTTGAATATCTGTTGTCGGTCTGGGATAGTGTTGTTGTCTCAGTGTTCATGGCACACGACACAGGGAATCCTAGTGTGGGGAATCTTTAGCGATATTAATTTATTTATTACAGGAGTGAATCTATCTAGAGGGCTAAAGCTTCACGGTCCAAGTCACTAAGCAAGTCAACGACGTCTGATTGTATGATGATACAAGGCTTTACTATTGTCTATGGATTACGGATTAATGGCGCGTCTTCTCGTGGATTTCTTATTTTTTTACTATTAAATAGTTCCAAATAGAATAAAGAATAATAATAATAATAGAAGAAAGGTCCTCGAATGGCGCCCACGTGTCGGAAAAAGGAGCATAGGACGGCCCCGACCAGATGGACTGACGAACTGAAGAAGACAGCGGGCATCCACTGGTTGCAGAAGGCTCAGGACCGGAAAGAGTGGCGCATGTTAGGGGAGGCCTATGTCCAGCAGTGGACCTCCAATGGCTGATGGATGAATGAAATAGTTCCAGTAGGCATACCTTGTCGATATAATATTGTTACGACGAGCGAGGAAGGTTTGCAATAACAGTTAGTTCATAATTAAACTGAATAAAAAACTTCTGAGCATTCAGTGAAAGTTGATTGAAATTGATTTAATTTGTTAATTAATTATAAAACGAACTTAAGATCTATGTAACGATAGGTAATTTCGGTTTAAAGAACTTTATTTCCCATAAGATTTTTACATCACTTAAAATGAGAAACTTAAATACTAAACTAAGTTACGGTTTGTGTCCGACATGCATTCTTGCGTGCGTGCTTGCCTGCGTGCGTGCTTGCCTGCGTGCGTGTGTGTGTGTGTGTGTGTGTTTATTTCGGTAACTATAATTATTATTCAGTAGTAAAAGACTCAAAAAAACACAAAAAACGGGTATTATTGGTTGGCAATGTGTCTGTAAATCCTTGACTTTAAATTGATATATAATACATGGGCATTGATGACAAGTTATCAGCAAACATATTATTATTCAGTCAAGTTTAATAAAATAACTGTGAAAACTACTTACAAATTTATTACGAGGTAAAAAACAAAGTATAAAAATGCAAGAAATACAAGAAATGGTTGCTTTGTATTATGCTATTTTTAGAAAGATTATTATAATTTTGTATCAGTTACATAATCCGGTACCAATTTTCGGGTTTCCGTGATTTGTCGCTTTTTACTAAGATTTCTCGTAAAGTGATTTCTTATCTAAAGTGATAGTTAACTTAAGGTATGGACATTCCCTTAAAAAATAAAAAACCGCGTGCCTATTGCAGCGTACAATAGGGCCATAGAGTTTGGAACGGTACGACAGTACGCCTACAAAAATACATTACATTACAGATTAGAATAACGACTGCCTTATAAAATATAACATGCAATTTGACATACAGATAGTTAAATCTAGATGAGTATATCAATACGCGAAGATATCAATCAATAACTACCATATACGTAGTTGATGTACCTAAAGGTAATTTTATTTGCCTTCAACCCAGTAAAGGTACTGTTATTAAGCACAGATCTCTCCTCTCCAGGAGGCCTAGAACATTTAACTACGCAGATAGGTGGATGGGTATGGCCAACCCAAGTTGGAAGTTTTTAAGTTTGAAAGGCCTCTTATACAACTTATTGACTGTCATCTTACAATAACAACCGGGCCCAATAGCTTTACGTGCCCTTCAAAGCACGCAAGCACTCTCAATTTTTTTGAGTTTATTTCTTTGATAATATTCCTAGATTACAGGAACCTGTACTAAAAATTGAAGTGTATTTATTAAATAAACGGTAACTCACCATCTCCGCTCTGGTTGCTGCTGTGTGCGTGGTACTGCTCGTCTGAAAAGTCGTACTCTACGTCAGGTCAAACACATCTGCTCTCAACACAAACGGTTGTACTTATTTTATTTATTTATTCTTTATTATACATAAAACCGATGGTAAAAAATGCGAGCTTAATGCTAAGTTCTTAACTTGTGTACAGTGAAAGCTATGGAGCTGTTTGTTGAATACTTATTATCAGCAAGGTATTACAAGCTTCTTTAATTGTAATGAATAATTTAAAATTTACTAAATATTAGAATAAATAAGCATTACAGTCAATTTTAATAAGTTCAAATTAAGAAATAATTAAGATTCTATGTTAATAACTAGTTGTTATTTTTATTCACTGTAATTTTCCTCTATTTATCATTTAAGTTTTTTACCTGAATCAAAATTACTTCGTTTTGATTTTAAATTAAGATTATAAATATTAGTAGGTGTTATTTACGAAAGACTCAACTGTAATACTTGACTACCTACTAACATTTATAATGTAATACATTTTTCTTGTATTGATAAAGCCTACCGATCAAAACATTAAAAACTAAATTGTTACTCTGCCTCTTTGTTATATTATAATAAAAATTGGCATAATAAAATAGGCAACAGTATTGAAATAAAAATAAAATAAAATAAGATTACCTCCATTCCTATGATCATTGTTGAGCATCTCCAAGCTCTGGAGCGTTGGTGCATGACCGAGGACCTTCTGCTGGGGGCTGTGAGGATCCAGACCCTCGACCTCCAACAATGGCGCATGAGGTTCATAAGCATGCACAACCAATGGTGGAGCATGCAGATCCATTGTAAAAACCTTACAGCATCACTTGATAACCAAAGACACTATATTCGTAACTTTGTAATATAATATAATAATATTTTTAATTAAAACTAAAGACAGTTCTAGACTATTTATAACTCTCACTCGACTGGCACGTAATCGTTGCAAGTTCGTTGCTATTGGGCAGTTCTATTTTTTATTTAATCTGTGGTCGATTTGCACTGTTATTGGCACTGGTGAAACTAAACCCTAAAGAGAATTAGTGGAGTATTTTTGGGTGTTACGGAACTTTAAGTTAGTGTCCTATTTCGTCTTATTGTCACATCGTTAGATAGGATAGTTGTTTTTCGTTTCACCAAACTTTCTTCCGGATTTTCAATCTGAGCTTCACCATTTTGATCTGTAACAAATAGATATACTTTTATTATTTTGTGTCAATTAGGGATTAACCATAATAAGGGTAATGACCGTAGTGAGGGTGTCATGATTTAATTTTCTATTGATAATGTAAAGTTCCACTTCCATTCACTTTAAGCCATAGTAGTTTATTTTTAACCGATTTCAAAAAAGGAGGAGGTATTCAAATTGACTGTATTATTTTATTACCTCAGAACTTTCGACTGGGTGAACCGATTTTGATGATTCTTTTTTAATCGAAAGCTAGTGCTTGTTATGTGGACTCACTTAAATTTAAGCGAGATCTGATGAGTAGTTTTTGAATTATCCCTAATTTTGAAGTCGGTCATTTTTCGTCAATAATTATCATTGTACCTAATACATAATAGAATCATAGATCAAAACTGTATCAATAACAAAAACCGAATTACCTTTTCTTTCAACCCTGTAAGGGTACTATTATTTTGATACTTATTTAACAAATAAGTATACTACTTGTGTCTTAATGGTGTGGGTGTGAAGACATGACGCCTTTCCCACGTCATTAGGTACATCGTTATGGTGTTTTTATTGAAACTACTTTGTTTACGTATAAACAGCAGCTGTTGTCAAATAATGCCAGATTTTAGATAGATAGATAGATAAATAGATAGATAGATAGATAGATAGATAGATAGATAGATAGATAGATAGATAGATAGATAGATAACTCTTAAAACAGTTAAGATGGAAGGAATACAAAACAACAGGCGGCCTTATCGCTACATAGCGATTTCTTCCAGGTAACCTATAAAAATGATACATACGAATTAAGAAAAACACAGAGGGCATTGGCGTGCGTAAAATCACCAGAGAACGAAATATAATATGAGAAAGAAAAACAAAATAATAAAAAAATAAAAAAAAATAAAAATATTAAAACTTAGAAAAAAAACAAACAAAATAATCATAAGTAGCAGTGATAAGCAAAAACCAAAAAATCTTTCCCACATTAGTAGCATTTTCCACATTTTAAGCATTTATTTAAAACTTTTATACATTGTTAACTGTTACACCCACGTTTCTTATTTTTTTATTTATTTTTTATTTTTTTGTACACACATAAGTACAAAAATGCAGTGTGAATTTAAATTCACATTGCCAGTTTGATAGAAATTTATTGGTATAATAATATTGTATAATATTATGAATTCCAATGAAACAACTTGTTTATTTGGATAGCTTATTTTACTTAAGCCTTTGTCAAGAACGATCAGAATTTGGCGTTAGTGCCTAAGTCTGATGCTGGTTCTGATATCGAAAATAGTGATTCTTCAGAAGATGAACTATGTACGTAAAATTGTACATAGGAAAGTTGAAGGTTGTGATGTCCTTTGCTTTAAAAACTATCAGGCAAAATAGACTTTGAGGAGCTGCAGAATAATTACGGATGGATAAAATTATGACCTGATCATTTCTAATCAAACAAAATAGCAATAATCTTATTATGGTTTGACACTAAACCTGTCACAACTCACAACGGCTAGAACATAGACCGACTCGCAACCAGCAAAACAAATCTTATTATACTGCAAACACACTAAAAGTATAGTCCCTATTGTATGTCCCAACCCAACTAAATAAAATATTATAACATTAGCATGGAAGGTGTAAGACCTTGCAGTTATTCTTTAGAACCTACAAAATCCTAAATATAAATAATTTCAGATTAGTCAAACTGAATCGTATATTACTTTTACAAATTATAATTTTATATCAAACGGATTTCCTTCATCAAACATTTTTTACTGTATAATACGTATAATTAAATAGCACACTAAGGTGAGCATACGATAAAATTGTATACGATATTATGTACGTGTGAATAGCGTGAGAATATGTCGCACACGCTAACAATATGTCGTGATCGGTGCGAAGATAACCCGTTTATTGTATTAACTATTGTCATTAACTTCATTAAATTATATTTTAAGGAAATAACATTGACCTCTTTATTGTATTTTCGTTAGAATAATGATTAATGTTTAATAATAATGTTACTAAAAATTTATGGATTTATGTGTAGTAGGTATATTATTATAACATTTCAGACATATCCTATAGTCCATTATATAGTCCTGGATATTTTCTATCTATGGAAACGATTGTTCTATCTATATTGCATGTTATCGATGTTTTCTTCTTAAGGCAGTTAATGATGTTTTTTTTAATTATCAAAATAATTACATAATTAATAATCACATTAATAAAAAAGATACATAATATAGTCATAAATGCAAATATTTAAATGTACAATTTAAAAATCATTATTTCTATTTTCATTCTGTTTGTTTTCAAATATGTCATTGAGCTATTACTTTCAAAAATGAAGTCTAGATAAAACTTTCATTAATCTAAGGAATTTAGTTTTACCATTATTATATTAATACAATATGTAATGCCATAACATGAAATGACTATATTTCACTCATTCGACGCAATATCTCAAGACATATCTTCAGACGGTGTGCTACTGTGCCTCGCGGTATTGTATTGTCGAATTCTCACAGCCTTGTTCGCCAGTAACCTTTTTGTGCGGGATGGACGGCGTACCTTGTACCCTGCGTCATGACGAGTTGTGCCTAAATTGTTTAACTTGCATTGTTCTTTCAATAGCTGTTGGTACTGAAATGTCGTATAGAGACGGTATGAGAGGAAACGGAAATTGATACTAATATAGAATATTTCTTATAACTTTTACTGACTGTTCCGTACTGAATTTGTTAGTGTGCCAAGTGTGCAAATGTGTGCCATTTGGTCACAGATCTCATGACGCGCTGTGACGCGAGCGACCTCGAGCGACAAACACTAGCTGTCTTTTTCACTATTATTATGGTTTTAGTAGTGCCATCCCTTTTACATAATTTATCAATGTGTGATCGGTTTAATGAAACAAAAGATAAACGTGTGTGTATTGTAGCTCGATCGGAACAGATTTTTTGGTTGATTTGTAAGGGCATAACGTATCTTTAGTTTAATGTCATTCGACTACAATTCAACCGTCACCTTTAATATTTCACTAATCGAATATTCCAATTTCAAATTAAAACAAGCTACCGATGACAGTTGAAAATGAAGTCAATTTCGATAACCGATTCTAAGTAACAGGTGGTTTGCAACGGAATTATTGTCTTACTTCAAACACGGTTAAAATAACTGATGCGCTTGTAGAGATAGAAGCGTTAACTTAGGGGAAGTGAACGTTAAGGAACATGGAAGCGTCCTGTATATCCTTTAGTTCTGCTCGGATAGACACTGAATGTATCTTCTGTATGGAGTTTATTGTTTGCTTAATGGTTTTTTTAACTGTAGTTATACATATGTACGTTATTGTATAATAGTTTAGTTTTTTGTTTGGTATTAGTTAACCCTCGTGTGGTCCCGAGAAATGTATTCTTTACATTTACAATTAGTATTAGTAAGTAAAGACGTTTTACATATTATGTTACAGTTAGTCAAATTATCGGTAATTACATATTACAACACACAATTGACAGTTGCTTACTAACTTCCATAAGGTATTTAAAAATGGTTTCTAATTAAAAGTCGCTCCTATACACCTAACAAAAATAAGTACATTTTTATTAATTTGAAATTGAAATATTTATTCATTTAGTGAATCTATAGCTATCTTTTATTACTTCGATTAGAGTCATTTCCTGAAAAAACACTTGCAATAACACAGAACTTAATTAATTGCAACAAACCTTCATTGAATGTTACTATTTAATTTATGTATGTGTACGACAACATCGCTAGATTTGTCCTGTTTTAATATTGTAAATGGTTTAAAAAAATACAAATCTCAAAACTACTACGCCAATATCTTAACCCTAACATCGCTTGAGTAAGTCTGAAAGACCTGATAGAAGCGGCATAAAGCTCCCAAGGAAAGTATTTCTACTCATAACTTATTAGCATTACACAATACTTATAAGTCTTGTAACCTACAAATCTAAAATCGACACGCTCCCACGCGGCAATGTCGAGGCCGTGCGAACTTACATACAATGCCATAACATTATGTCATGTGTAAGCATAGAAAGGAAAAATGTTACTTTTACCTCTTATAGTTATCATTGAGAAGAAAAATTTGCAAGGAAGGTCAAATACCACAAATGAAGGTCGGTAAAGCTA
This sequence comes from Thymelicus lineola, assembly GCA_963932265.1. Classification (NCBI taxonomy): domain Eukaryota; kingdom Metazoa; phylum Arthropoda; class Insecta; order Lepidoptera; family Hesperiidae; genus Thymelicus; species Thymelicus lineola. The sequence goes on along the minus strand of OZ010707.1, from coordinate 4,740,247 downwards.
GGGCAAGCATTGCGTATTTTTGTGTTATATCAGCAAACGAAGAAATCAGCTACCTACCTGACATTGACGTATAATGTCATAGAACAGACATCTCGAACAAAATGTGTGTCCCGCCCGGGAGGTTCGATTATCGAAATTGAGCCCCCGTTCTCCTTTCAAAATCGAACGAATCCATTGTAGATTGAAGCCACGTGGCGCCAATGCATTGGGACATACATACATGGTGTTCGCGGTGTCGGTTCTATACGCTAGTAATAATACTTCAATGCTACCTGATGGTAACTTCACCCATGGATTAGTATCACCAAGCACCAACGCGTTGTTGATCAAAAAGGAATCGTAGGATCCACTTTATTTACACGACTGAAATATACATATAAATCTTATATAGAACTTTTCATGGGTCATTTTAGGAAGGTAACTTGTTAAGTTTGTTTATCTCAACGGATGCTTCATTATTTATGGTCAAGCATCGCGTAAGTTTATTTACCAGATATAATTGTTTTAATTGTAATAGAATGAAACTGTTTCCATCGCTTTATTTCCCACTACAAAAAAATCATGATTCTATACACTTTATAAATAACCCCATTAATTACAATCGTTTGTCGTCACGCAATGTAAGTTAAAGGGTGCCTTTGACCATTGGAATTTAGAGGGTTAGCACAATTTACAAGTTAAATGGGGGCAAATGATCAATTATTGTTTTAACATGGAAATCGACGCTACCATTTGTTTTATTTGTCGACTTAAACTCGAAAAAGAGAATACAAATAAAAAGCACCCATAGTCGTGCGAGTTATTTTTATATAACTTACGATTTTATTATGATTATGATTACTCACACATCATACTTGCTCTGGTAAGCGAAAGTAAGACAACCGGAAGAAACACTAAATTAACATCAAAAATTATAATATATGTATTGTTTTTCAAATCATGGAAATGTGTGTGAATGTGAGTGAACCTCCACAAAATGACCTCTTTGGTGGGCGGTGATGGTAAAAAAGAACAGAAGGATAGAGAAGAACATAAAATTACAAATTTACTTACCTGCATTAAAACTTAATTTCATTACGCTTGCTCTGTAACGTTAAATGCATTAGTTATGTGAATTTAAGTATGTGAATTTGTAAGTTAATTGTTGGTAGTGAAAACTGTTTCTTACTGAAGTTTTACTACTCTGGAATAACTGTTAGATAAATAAATTAAACCACTGGTAGCCGTAACCACCCGAAACTTAGGGTTGGATTAACTCCACAAAATAAATTTAACACTAGGTACCAAATCGTTCGAGTTTCATTCGAGAATCTACCCCCACAAATAATATTGCAAGGGTAACAAAATTAGGAGGGTAAACCGAAACCCTCCCAATTACCAGTGCAGTTTTTCAACCTGCGCTTACGCAGGGGCCAGCGTAAATCTACCGTAAAATTGCTATTGTTTACAAAACTCATTTTTACGTTTTTCATCGAACCGTTATGCACCAATGGTAATTGGGGAGACAACTCGGTCTAGAAATATTCCACAATTTACCTGAAATTCTATAATTATAATGCAGACTTATGAAAAAACCTAGTTACAAGAATAACAATGTTACAGCATTTGTTTTCCTTTAGTATTTTCATCTTTTACCTAACTGATACTTAAACTAACTAGTACCTAAATCTAGTAATCTCCGCTTCGGGAACCTGGTCAGTACTTGACAAATAGTGACTGTAAAATATACCCAAAAAATATATTTTTACATACATACCTATATGGTCACTGGCATCGATAGTAGTAAAGGAACAAACCTGTATGCGTGAGAATTTTCAATGCCACATGTAAAACCGTCCGTAAAAAAATTGAGCGTAGTCTAATGGAGAGATAGGGACAAGTATACCTGCATAGGAAGAACACTTCTGTATATACCTCCTACTTCAGTGTATTTCCTGTATACTGTAGTGTAAATAACCGACACATATTATAACGAACTAAAACAAAAGTGTGAGTGTGCATGAGTGTGTGTGCGTGTGTGTGTGTGTGTGTGTATGTGTGTGTGTGTGTGTGTGCATTTATAAGGCATTAATTAAATAATTATATTATAAATAATCAATTTATTCAGTCCTTGGGTAAAGATATTTTTGAATACGATAACGGACTTGTCTAACCATGTTTGAAGAATTTTACATAAACTACATTGACCATCAAGTTAGGTTTTGAAGAAATATTTTTAATTTTATAAAATCCCGTTAAGTAATTTTTCCTTTTTATTAATTTAATTATTATGATGATATCGTTGTGGAAGTCTATGTTGCGTCTGCGTTATTTTTTCATTTGAAAGAAGAGAGAAGTAAAAGAGATAAACCGTTAAGAAATATGTGCCCTATTTCAGTAATTTTTTAGAACAAACGAAGTTAAAACAAGTCTCTCTGTTTTAGTTGCGCAACTGTTGCCACCACTGATATTTCCCACAATTGCCCAATAAGCATCGAAAATATTTCAAATGCACAAATTGCAGCGGAGAATTTTGTCATTTGGAAGTTGCTAGCAAAAGTACTTGCAGGAGGTAAAGATACTTATAGAAGAAATTCCAGCTAAATACTAAGCAGAAATAGTACAGAAATATGAATGTTGCTCTCCCGGGCGATCTCACAGAGGGTCTACGTTCGAATCCTGTGCACAGCTTTAATTTTCAAAGTTATATGCGTATTAGAAATTTATAATCACTTGCTTCGATTAAGGAAAATATCAATATCATGTATTTTTTTGAAAATCTTGTATTAAAATACTAAAATAAGAAAACTCAAAACGAAGTATTGTTTTACATTTGCGAGCACAAAGAAAGGTTTGAATGTTAAAATTCTGTGTTGCAATTACAATTATTTATTTGTGGCGTCCAAACGAATGTGAAAAATTAATATTGTCACCCTACTCGCAATTAATTAAGCGTTGTTACTTTATCTGTCTCAAAATTATTTCAAGGTTCAATGTCACTGGTTTTTGCGCTGAGAATCCTTACCGACGCCATATTGGATTCGGTTGATTATATCTTTTTGAATGAAGAATGTTTTTTTTTCTTCGGTCGTTGAAGTAACTACTTAGGTTTTCCTTGATTTTTTTTCTATGTTAACTTTGTATAATAAAGAGATTCAATTCGCCAAAATGTTTTCATTCATAATACCAAAAGATGAGTTTATGCATCAAGCCGAAATCAAACTTTGGACTCTATAGATAGAGCCACGTCATGTTTCCAACCATGGAATGGTTGTTGTCTTATTTACTAAGAATCGAAGCCTGACCTCTAATTTGAGGCTTGCAACCATTAAAGTATTATTACTAGCGTATAGAACCGACACCGCGAACACCATGTATGTCCCAATGCATTGGCGCCACGTGGCTTCAATCTTTAATGGATTTGTTCGATTTTGAAAGGAGAACCGGGGCTCAATTTTGCAAATGGAACCTCCCGGGCGGGACACACATTTTGTTCGAGATGTCTGTTCTATGACATTATACTGCAATGCTTGCAACCTGTCAAGTTAGACCCAACTTTAAAGAGCCAACCTTTTTTCAGTAAATTTTTAAAACCAAAAGAATCTCACAAATAACACTAACATTTGCGAAATAAAACTCGTTCACAACATTCCGAGAATAATTTTAGCAAAACTTTCATACATTGCACGCAAACATAAATCACTATTTCCGTTTTGCAAATAAAATGTGTGTATATTTATTTAAACGGAGCGGTCCCAGGTTCGTGCCCCGGCCGGCTATTGTTTCCCGGCTAGTGCCATAGATGTACGAAAGTTTAATAGTGTTATCTATTTTATTATTCAACTAGGAAATCGCCCTCACTTCGCTTCGGGAAAAATAGTAAAAAAATAATTAATATAGCCTATGTCACCCGGGGATAGTGTAGCTTCACAACAGTGAAAGAATTTTTCAAATCGGTTCGGTAGTTTCGGAGCTTATTCAATGCAAACAATCAAATCTTTCCTCTTTATAATATTAGTATAGATTATTTTATTTTCTATTCAAGTAATAATAAGCAAAGGACTTACCATCGAGTACCGAAACTTACATAACGGATAATTTTATAATTATTGTTATAATAACTATAAAGGAAATATTTTCTTCTTCAAGATACTTAATTGGCCACAAAAAATAATTGCAAACTTTTTTAATGCTTTGGGCAGTCAAACGAGCAAACGGGTCACCTGATGGTAAGTGATCACCGCCACCCATCGACATTAGCAACACCGGGGGCGCCACCAACGCGTTGCCGGCCAAAAAATAAAATACACCAATGCTTAAATTATATAGGTAAAGTTCTTGGCCTGCAACGCATTAGTGATGCCTTTGGTGTTGCTGATGTTCATGGGCGGCGATAGCCACTTACCATCAGGTGGATCGTCAGCTCGTTTGCCGGCTATTTACATAAAAAAACGTATTTTCTTAAAAAGTATTTTCGCAATATTAGATATATAGAAAATAATATTTGGACCTAAGTACCGTTCGTAGCTCCTTCGCCACTATACTATGTATTACAAATATCTCGTGCTAGTCGCTGGACGCCTTTTGTTTCATATTCAAATGTTGTCACTGCATTTGTGCTTACATTTAAAATGTACTAGCATTTTTATTGTACTATAGGAAGTTCTCTACAGTAAAATATTTGATACTTACCAAATTCATCTTGAATCTTCTTTAAAAATTTTTTATGAAATTTTTGACTTCAGTATTAAAATTATTAACAAATTTATTGCAGAGTTTTGAACTCTTTCAGAGCATCTGTTTAAGTCACTGGGATCCAAATTTGATTCCTGCACGCCCCTGTAGCCCTTGGAGGTTCATTGCTGGGTGTATAGGCCTCCCCTAACTTGCACTACACTAAACCTAAGCCTTCAGAATCCAGCGGATACCCGCTTTATTCTTCACGTCGTCCACCTGGTCGGGGACATTTTAATTAATAATACATAATGAAAATCATACATGCATAATACAATTGATATTAATAAAACAATTATATGTGATCGTATTTTCGTAATAATCTAAAATTTTAACAAAAAGAACCGACCTCAAATGAAGTATATCCAATAAAAAAAAATCATCGAAATCGGTTGGCGTGATATTGAGTTATTCGTCCATTTGTCGCGCACATACTTAATGCAAATTTAAGACTTATATGCTTTTGACATGGATTCCATTGTCAGATCTCGCTCAAATTGATGTGGGACCACATGACAAGCACCAGCTTTCAATTAAAAAAAGAATCATCAAAATCGGTTCACCCAGTCCAAAGTTCTGAGGTAACAAACATAAAAAAATACAGTCGAATTGAGAACCTCCTCCTTTTTTTGAAGTCTGTTAAAAAACAGGACTATGATTCTATTATAACATTATAAAGTACCTACTTATTACTCCGGAAAACGCGAGGATTGCTCTTCACACATGCGTTTCCTCTCTCTCTCTCTGCTTCGTTGTCCTCAGTTCTGAGGGTCGTGACCACCACTAATCTTTTCACAGCCTCACGCCATTTGTGTCGGTTTTCAGCGCCCCTTAACGCATCGTGGAAAGTCGTGCCAAGAGATGTCCGGATCTGATCGGACCAACGTATAGGACTTCGTCCGCGAGGCCGCTTTCCTTCGATCTTACCGGTGATCATGAGTTTTTCTAAGTTGTCTTTGTTTTTCCTCGCGATATGACCGAAGTACTCCAGGATTTTCCTAAGGCAGATGGTTGAGAGCCTCGTCTTGATGTTAAGTTGTTTTAGTATTGATACGTTGGTCCGATGTGCTGTCCAAGGTATTTGCAGCATTTTCCTATAGCACCACATCTCGAAAGCATCTATACGTTTGCGATCTGCAGCTTTTAAAGTCCACGTTTCAGCTCCATACAGGAAAATTGAAAAAACCAACGTTTGTACCAGGCTCATCTTCGTTTTAATTGATATTTTCCTGTCTTTCCAAATCGCTCTAAGCTGAGACATAGCGCTTTTAGCCATACCGATACGCCGACGCACTTCTTTGTCACATGCTCCATCATTGCTAATGTTAGAACCCAGGTATACAAAGTCTTCCACTATTTGCAGGTCAAGCCTTCCTCTGAGTTCTAACTGATTAGTTCGATCCACCACCATGATTTTAGTTTTGGACTTATTGATTGACAATCCCAGCTCCGCGCTTACTCTCTCCATTCGTTTCAAAAGAGAATACATTTCGTCTTCATTTGCGGCAATCAGCGTGGTATCATCAGCATAACGGAGGTTGGTGACTTTAGTACCACCAATGCTTACACCACCATTCCAGTCGTCGCAAGTTTTCCTCATAATGTATTCTCCATACACATTAAAAAGAATTGGAGAGAGAATACAACCCTGTCGTACGCCTTTTCCAAGGCTTAAGGGTTTGGAGTAAAAGCTGTCAATTTTAACTCTCGCTTTGGTATTAACGTATAGCGCTTGAATCAGAGCAATAAGATGGTGTGGTACTCCAAGTTCTTTTAAGACTGTCCATAACTTGTTCCACTTGACGCAGTCGAAGGCCTTGCAGAAGTCTACGAAGCATATGATGACAGGTGTATTATATTCGTACGCTTTCTCAATAATCTGTCTTACGTTGAGAATTTGCTCGCGTGTTCCTTTGCCCTTAACGAATCCGGCCTGCTCCTGCGGGATTTGCCAATTCAGATAATATCGAATGCGATTATTTATAATATGAAGCAGGATTTCACTGGCATGGGACATTAAGGACAACGTACGATAATTGGTACAATCACTGGTTGAGCCTTTTTTATGGAGTGGAAGGATGACAGACTCTGTCCAGTCTTTAGGCCATACACCTGTAGTCCAAATTTTGTTGCATATCATGTGCAGCATACTGGTGCCTTTATCACCTAAGGACTTCAGAATTTCAGCAGTAATAGTGTCGGGACCTGGAGCTTTTTTAGACTTAAGTTGTTGTATAGCTGACGTGATTTCCGAACGCAGGATGCATGGTTCCAATGTCAATAAGTTCCAGTCTATTGAGAATTCGGTATCTTCCTGTCTGTCATTGTAGAGCTCTTCACAATATCGACGCCATCTTTCCGCGATATCATTCAACTCGTGAAGCAGATTACCGTGCTCATCCTCTACTACCCATGTCTTGGCTTTGAACTGTTTTGATAACAGACGTACTTTTTTAAACAAGTCGGCTGTTTGGTACTTTTTAGCGTGCTGTTCAATTTCACTGCAGATGTTATTGAGAAAATTGTTTTTATCTCGCCTACACTGTCTATCTATTCTCTTGCAGAGTTGAGAAAATTCAGCCATTACATCAGGGTTTTGTAGACCTTTGATTTTAATTTCTTTCCTTTGTTCAATGAGCTCCCAAGTACTGTCTTCTATCCAGGTTTTCTTTTTCTTCTTCTGTGTTATTCCATCAGTTGTTAAGTCACTAAGCGTATTATTAATATGTGACTTCAGATGTTCCCAGTGAGCATTTGCATCATGCTTTGGTTCTGGAGGATTCTCACGCAACTTATTTTCTAATGTTTGTTGGAATTTGTTTATTTCTGCTGTCCCTAGTTGTCTTGGCTTTGGTGGTGGGTGCTTTTTTGGAGCTTTTAGCCGGAGTGCGAGCTTTATAACAAGCAGGTTATGGTCAGAACCGCACTCCGCACCGGGAAATGTTTTAGCGTTAGATACAGAAGTTTTCCATCGCGTATTGATTAAGACATAGTCAATTTGATTTCTGTACCTATCGCCTGGTGATTTCCATGTATAAAGACGCCGTGGATGGTGTTGAAAACAAGTATTTAGAATACATAGATTTCTGTCAATGCAGAATTCTAAGAATCTCGTTCCACGCTCATTTCTTTCGCCAAGTCCGAACCTGCCAACAACTTGCCTAAATTCGTTCTCAGCTTCTGTGGCTGTGTTTCCAACTTTTGCATTCCAATCACCAAGAATCAATGTAATTTCCCGATTAGGTATTTTATTCAATGTATCCCCGAGTGTGCCATAGAAATTATCTAAATCCTCCTCAGAGCTTTGCGAAGTAGGTGCATAGATTTGCACAATATTTAGCAAACATGGTCTGGTATTCAACTTGAGGGTAAGAATTCTGTCTGATACGGGATTGTATCCGAGGACACAGTGATTTAATTTAGGAGGTAGTAGAATTCCGACACCATGCAGACTTGAATCAGAGGAACCTGAGAAATACATGGTATTTCCTGTAGATGTTTTAAAGTGGCCATTTCCACGCATGTGTGTCTCGCTGATTCCGAGTATGCTAAGGCTATGATTTTCCATCTCTTTTTCCACGATGGTTAGTTTTCCTGGTTTCAGAAGTCCTCGGACATTCCATGTTCCGATACGGTGTTCAGTACGTATCGAGGTGTTATTTATAATTGCAGACTTGTAGCCAGAAGCATTTCTTCCTTCAGAGGCCTGGCTATTCACCTCCTCAGGAACTTCGGTAGCCAATTTCACACCATCCAGCCCGGCTACTGGATGGCGCCGATCGTTAGTCGGATCGTCCAACAAAATCGCATCCTGTGTCTCAGATTGCATAGTGGGGTTTTCATGGGAAAATAAGCACGGTAGGTTCCCACGTCTTTCCGCGTCAGTCTTTTAGAGGTGATTTGATGTTTTCCTCACGGCCACTGGTTGCCGCTCCTTGATTTTAAGTTGTCAAGGAGTTGTCGGGTTACTTAACCGCCGCCCGATACTCGGCGTTGACGTTTTACGGCAGGTTGCGTCTCTCCCGACCAACCCTCCTCCTTTCTCATCCGGGCTTGGGACCGGCTACGGCGGAGTTAATCAATATTTAACATAACATTTTATGTACTTACCTATGGTATGTAATCCATCATTTTTATTCAATTTGGAGATATAATTTTTTCGAAATCTCAAAACTACTCGGCATTTTGGTGACAACTATAGATGGCCTCACTCACGGCAGCTATCAACTTTATGAATTGAAATCGCTACACTTATGTACATTCGACTGACGTACTTCCAGCGCCGTGTTGGCATATCTTGTATATAATATCATTGGCTACGACCATATAAGTTATAGTGAGAGGAACTTTTCTATAATTCGAGACTGCTCTGAGAGAAGTTGTAATGAGACAGATGAAGAAAATTGGCATGGTTAAAAAGAATTGGAATATCCTGTGTATATTTATTATTGTTACTATATCTTAACAATACATAACCCTTTTTATTTACTACAAGAGATTTACTTATTACATTTATTGTATTTCTAATTGATTAATCAATGAAACTCCTTATGTATTTAACAATTATTCATAAATATGTATGTGCTTAAATTACACTACACATTTTATCCCACCCACATAATATCTTCTTCATCGGACCCTTATTCTACCTTACCAAAGTTCATTTAGAAATCTCTATGTAGTATTATGTTCGTCTTTTGTACTCAATTATTTAACATAGTTATATTTCTTACTAAGTATTAATAGGTCTATTAGTAACAGAAGACTCGGAATTAAATTCGTGTTAAAAATAGTTAAAGACGCGAATGATATAGGTTCTGATTTGGTATATAATTTGAAGGCCAAAAGGCCAGAGGCCTCAGCATATCCAAACGTTCACAGGACATGATTAATAAACTACCGTAAAGCATTTATTAAAATGATAATCACCTCTTTCCTTACTCAATTAATGACGAGTTTTTTCCTATTGTATTACAATAAGGCAATTATCAAAGGTGAATGAACTGATACGAGTATCTTGATTTATGTGGACGTGGGTTTATAATGACTTTATAAGACTTGGATTAGCTTAGTGCAGGATATTGGGTAATTGAGGTCTGGAGTAACTGCCACGCTGCTCCAGTAGAAGGCTTAGAAATTAACAAGTTGTTTTTTTATACCTTAACGGCCTTATCACACTGACGTTTTCGCCGCGGACGCGCGGCGTAATCGCTGCGCACCCGTTCCGCTTTGAATCCGCTCGGAAACCGTCAGTGTGATAAGGCCCTAAGCAGGCAAACGAGACGGGTCACCTGATGGTAAGATCACCACCACTCATGGACATTAGCAATACCGGGGCCTTCACCAACGCTGCCGGCCTCAATGGTTGGAGGATTAGTGACCTCTGAAAAGGATTCTACTTAATAATGAGTATTGTATGTTTAGTATTATTTTAGTAGGCTTGTGCCGATCGTAAGAACTCCGGGCGCATCCATTAGTAGGATGGGTGGATTTTAGTGGCCACATTCCTTGAACGCTTCTGTTCTTTAAAAGATTCGTTTTGATTTTACTTTGGGATTTAGAGTTTCCTCAATCCGATCGAAATGTCGTCCGCGTCGATTTAATTCAGTTGGGTTGTCTGCGTTGATTTGAGCTTAGCGACATTGAATCCATTCAAGTGCATCTCACCATGGCGACTTATTAAAAAATACTTAAAAAGTAAGTAAGTATTAATAATGCATAATTCTGTAACTGCCTAGCTACATGACACCTCTAAAATCTTCATAATCAATATCTTTATCTCCCTTCACCTTAATGTTATGGGTGAATTTCAACAAACACGAATTTTTCCTAATTACAGTGGCGAATTTAAATTAGCTGTTTCTGATAATTTTTTTTGGCCTAAATAATAGATAAAGAGTAGTACTAATTAATCATATACTAGAGATCGAAAAAAAATTATTAGTTCATGAGATATTTCCATTTGAAATTATCAAATGCCACCGAAATTATTAAAGGACCACCGGAATTAAAATCCAAGCCACCGAAATTGATTAAATTTAAACTTGCTGTTTCTAATACACTTTATTTGGCATAAATAATATGAAAATAGTAGTAATAATTAGTCATATAGTAGAGATTGAAAAAAAAAATATTTGTTCCGGAGATATTATCAAATTACACTATCAAATGCCACCGAAATTAGGACCACTGGAATTAGAATTTGATCCACCGAAATTGATTTATGCCAATGAGAAATCATAAAGGATCATTTAATACTTTAAAGATATGTACATTTTGAAGAATAGGAGTCTAGATGAACGGACTCCTTTTAGCGGTGATTAGACAGGCCCATTGCACTTCTGAGTCACGTTCATAAGCTGCTTTCGAGGGTCCTCACAAATCGCATTGCACGCAGGCTTGACGACTTCTAGCCTCCCGGACAAGCAGGATTCCGTAAAGGCTACAGCACCATACACCATATACACACACTGCGGCAGATTATACAGAAGACCGAGGAGTATAATTTGCCGTTATGTATAGCCTATGTGGACTATGAAAAGGCCTTTGATTCTGTCGAGATCTGGGTGGTACTAGATTCTCTCCAGCGGTGGCGGATCGACTACCGGTATATCGAGGTGTTGAAATGTTTGGACTCATCCGCCATCATGTCCGTTAGAGTACTCGTCACAGCAACGAATCCCATCCAACTGCAGAGAAGTGTCAGACAAGGATGGCATATCCCCAAAACTGTTCACCGCTGTGTTGGAAGACGTGTTCAAGCTGATGGAGTGGAAACAACATGGCATTAACATCAATGGCGAATACATCACACACCAGCGATATGCCGATGATATAGTCATCCTGGCGGGTTCCCTGGAAGAACTTGGTACAATGCTCGGGGACTTGAACAGCGCCTCACTACGGGTGGGTCTTAAGATGAACATGGACAAGACGAAAATCATGTCGAATGTCCATGTCACACCCGTACCGGTTGTTGTTGACGGCGCTGCTCTCGAAGTTCTAGACGAATACAATTACCTGGGACAAGTGATCCAGATGGGTAAGTCCAACTTCGAGAAAGAAGTCACTTGTAGAATCCAACTCGGATGAGCTGCGTTCGGGAAACTCCGTCATATATTGTCGTCCAAAACACTACCTCAGTGCCTGAAGTTTAAGATGTTCGAGCAGTTTATGTTGCCAGTGATGACATACGAATCCGAGGCGTGGTGCTTTACTATTGGCCTAATCCACAACCTCAGAGAAGCGCAGCGGGCTATGGAGAAGGCTATGCTTGGTATTTCTCTACGTGATCGCATCAGAAATGAGGAGATCCGTAGACGAACAAGGGTAACCGACATAGCTCGAAGAATTAGCCGGCTGAAGTGGCAATGGGCGGGCCTTTAGTGTGAAGGACCGATAACCGTTGGGTAAGAAAGGTCCTCGAATGGTGCCCACGTCTCGGAAAAAGAAGCATAGGACGCCCTCTGACCAGGTGGACTGACGACCTGAAGAAGACAGCGGACATCCACTGGATTCAGAAGGCTCAGGACCGGTCAGAGTGGTGCAAGTTAGGGAAAGCCTATGTCCAGCAGTGGACCTCCAAGGGCTGATGGATAGATGGAGACACGCTTGTGTTTCTGTGGCCTATACTTTCCTATACGCTTTGATTAACCACCGGAGCCACCGAGATTGCGCCACCGGACTTAGAATCAGAGACAAAACTTGAATTTTAAAGAAAACTTTTAGTCACAGGTTAACTTTTATGTGACAATTCTAGGTGAAAACCGTTAATGGAACCCTCCATAAAATTTCTAGATAATCTGCTTTGTACTTTTACTAATATACATGACATCGGAATTGGATGATTTTGTATTCCTGCGCCACCGCAGTTAGTACTTACGTGTTTGGCAGGAAAATTACTCAGCCAGTCGGTCATCCTAACACGCAGTTTGCAAGAGCACAACTGAACGGTGCGGGGAGAGCCAGTAAGGTGTCTTCCAAATCGTGAAGTAACAAGTAATGAAGTATACAAAATGCGCCACCGGTTTTGCTTTTTTTTGTAGGACATTTTTAAAAGATGTTTTAAGAGCTGTTGTTTAATCTTAAATTACTCCATAAATATATATTATTTGTGTTATTTAATGTATTTCTAAAAAACATTCCCTTTCAATGAAATTTATTTACCAAAAAAAATTAAATTAATAAAATATGTAAATAAACGCAGTTTGGACAGTACACCGGAATTAGATTTTATGTCTTAGATATTTTTTTATTAAGAATCTATGTATTAAATACCTCTGAATACTTCACTATCATGTAGATCATTACTTAAACTAGCTATATAAAATTATGCATAATTGTAGTTTACCTCCACACATTAATTTTCAACCTCGCCGTCTCAAAAATGCACTTGGGAAATTCACCCTTATAGCCTTATCTCACTATGCAAGTATACGACATCAAGGGTGCCGAAGACATAATCAGTAGATTATCAAAAAGATCATAGACAAGCTACCGAGCAGAGTGTGGCGGTTAGGTTTTTTCACCCTGACCCTAAGGTCGTTACCCACCTGAGGGGCGGCGGGCCGGCGGGCCGGCGGGCCGGGGCGCACCTGACGTAACGGAATCCTGCACGCGCCGAGTTCCCGCCTTTTGTGTTTTGGCTGTTTGGGGTAAATCTTTTTTTCGACTAAAAAAGTTTTTGAAATTAGTTTTTAAATATTAAAAAATTAATCGTTGCTGTAATATTTTTAGTGTGAAATAGTGTGAACCGAGGAAATCTGAAAATGTTATTACCATTTTTTAATTAATTTTCATAATTGCATTAATAAAATTCAAATTACTATGAACAAAAATTTTTTTATTATTTAAAACTAAACATTTCAACATTATATTATGACTTATGTATAATATATTTGCCAATTCTAGTACTAGATTTTGGAAGGTTTTTGACACGGCACAAATTGGCCTCTAACGGTCATTTATCGTGTTTATTGTCGCTTACGTCAATATTGACATAAAATTATGAATGCAATTAGACTCAACACGTTAAGGTCATTATCCCCACCTGCGGGGATGAGGGTGGGGGCGCACCTGATGTAACGGAACGCGCACGTGCCGGATAGATCTTACCGCCAGTATAGGGGTGGCAAAATTTATAATTCCATAAGAACTTCTTTTTATTTTAGTTCTTGTGTAGTCTAGTTCAACTCAACAAGTTGAAATTCGAGAAAAATTGTGATAACGCTCCTAAAAATATGAATGATACCTCGTTGGATTTGGACTGATGGGTAAAAAATGTATCGCAATGATTTTCAGCACATAAACAATTGCAATTGTTATTAACAAATAAAGATGAATTTTAGTACATTCTATTCAGAATTCAGATATACATATAATTGTTGTTATAAGCATAGAAATTAATAGTACTTAAAATGTTGAGTAAAAAGGTAAGGTACTTACGTAACTTAGTTTTTAAGAATTTGACTCAAAAAATACGTTATAAAATTATAGATTGTACTGTATTTTTCTATCTATAACGGAAATAAATTTCTTCAAAGTAATAACACCATAATTGTGTTTAATACAAAGGCTCTAATAAAATTATTATCCTATCATTAATCTCTAAAAAAATGATATCCTATATTATACAATAACATTATTATAATTATACACTACAAAATTTAGCGTACCTACACAGTAATAATAAATATTTCCCACATACATTGAACACCTGTTAAACATTTTAAAATATTCATGTATTTAAATTAGAAATGCGACAACCCTAGTTGAAATGCTTGCGAGGGAATGTATCGTTTTGCATAGATAATACAATGTATTAAAATTTTGTTCGTAAATTGAAGTTTTTTGTAAACTTTAATTATGTATGATTTACCATAGATTAAATTTCTATTGTCATTCCGTGAATTCTGGCTATGGGAATATTTTTATTGGATTGTTATCGACAGAGTAGCTGACAAATCAAATGTGTCTCTTTCTACCATTGAAGCATAATGTCACAGAACAGACATCTCGAACAAAATGTGTGTCCAGCCGGGAGGTAAGATTTTCAAAATTAAGCCCCCGTTCTCCTTTCAAAAACGAACGAATCCATTGAAGATTGAAGCCACGTGGCGCCTATGCATTGGGACATACATGGTGTACTTCAATGCTTTCTACATATAAATTTGTGAATGTAGATTCCTATTGTTCATAGTGATGAATTTATTAATGTATGAAAACAATAATTATTATAATTTCAACTATTTATTTTCTCTTTCAGAAAATTCAGTCGTTTGTTGTGTTCATTATATTGAGATAATAAGTATGTAGGTATTAATTATTTTTTATATTTTTAATACCGTTCGCCCGTACGCGTCATTGTTTTTGGTTTGATTTTTTGCCTAGTCTTTTCTAATGTTACATGAAGAGATCGAATTAAGAATAACACTGAGTTTTGTATATTATGTTCCTAAAAGAAGTATAATAACAACTAAAGTTCGATAGTAAGTTAGAAAAGCACGTTAATTAGTAGTTAATTGCACCGCCTGTAGACACATGCTTTGGGCAACCTAACACGATAGTCAATGAAAGGGCGCTAAGCAAACGATTAGCGAAAAAACCACAAGACATACGACGACCGCACACGTTATATTTTCTACTCGACTGTAAATGGAGTGAGGTTTACGTTTAAATAAAAAAAATATTATTTTTATTATAATATCAATATTGTTATATAATTTTATAATTATAATATTGTTATAATTATTATTTTCAAAATTACAATTATATTATTTATAGCTTTGTTTGTAGTTTGGGATTAACAATTGTTTGTTTAATATTACAAAATTAAAATGTTACGATTACAAGTAACATTTCAATACTCGAAATTGTAGAATGTTATTATTATTTATTAATTAATAATGTTATTGTTTATTGTATTAGTATTTATTGAATGATTAGGTTTTTATCTTTTATTTTTATTTTATACGCACACTTATAATCAAATTATCTTTATGGAAATGGTATGTAAATTTGGATGAGTAAAATTTATTTAAGATTGTGTATTTCCCATTTATTAAAACTATGTTTGTTTTTTTTAAATCACAACTATGTCACTCTTTCAATAAGTTATTATTTTTTTCTATTTTTATTGTGATCAGACAAAGAAATAATGACAAAAAATGTATGAAACAATTTATACAAGGGCACTATTATTTGTCATTCTTACAGTAAAAAATATTCAACAAGAACAATACAATATAGAAAATAATTCTACTATAAGACACTGTTTCTAGACAATTTAATCAAAACTATTTCACCGATATCCAAGTCATAGTATCTCGAAGTCATAATTGAAGTTATTCGCATATCTCCCAAATATGCACAAAAAATTCACAAAAATAGGTCGTACCGTTTCGGAGGAGTGCGAACACAAACACCGTGTTACGAGATTTTGATATATTACAATTATTTTAAAATGTGGGCTCTAATGTGCAGTGGTCCTTACATTATTAATAAATATAACCCTACAGGTGCAGCCCCACGTGCCATGCGTGATTTTTTGCACGCAAAATGTCAGTGCGGGTTGTGCAAGTTTGTTAACCCTTCGCTATTTATTTGTTAATAGTTTTGACAGATTGGAGACGGATACGATCAACTTTTATATTCGCTGTTTCTGGGTATTCTCTGTAGGCTGTCGGAAACTATTGTACTGTTCCATATGTGTTCCATGGTATTGTCCTTAAGATAGGTTCTTACTAGTTCTACCTAGATACCTTTATCAAAAAGATAAACATTTGCTCCATTTCTTAAAATGGGATTCATCATTATCAAGATAAGTAGATGAAAAAATTGGGAACATTATGGAGAAGTCAGACGCAGGCTTCTTCTCACATTTATTCATCGAACTTATGTTAAACTCCATCTCTGGTGTAAGAGGCACAGTATATTTAAACTACTAAGCTATCACAACCTATTTCAAATTATATCAAATCATTTAAATAATAATAAAATATATCCATAGATAATCTGTAATGGGTATCCAGATACAACTACGCGTAAATAAGAATTAATTAATTTTAAAAATATCCGTGGCATAATGTTTACAATAACAGATATTTGTTTATCTTTTTATAACACTAAACTGCCCTATAACATAAAATACAGTTTGGTACAGATGGCGACACTGAGCCCTTAATTTTTATTCAAATTTCGAGGCACCATCACGGCCAATTATAATGGTGAAGTCATTTCCTGCGATCACAATGATACCGAAAGTGTTAACCGCCTGTGTCTAACCGCCAGTGTATTTTTGGCGGGAAACCGTGCAATATACATGATTTTTCTTAGATATTCTTTTGGCATACATTTAGATAACTTAACTTATAGGCTTTTACTAAGTTAATGCGCTTTACCACCAATGACTACATCGCCACTTACCATCAGGTGAGATTGTAGTCAAGCATTAACTTATAAGGTATAAATAAAAACTTCTTCATTAAGAATATTTCATGAATTTTACTGTACTGTTTACTGTGTTTCATTTACAGTAATTGTTGTAAATTTAGAACCAACGTGCAAGGTTCTTTAAAGGTTGCTACAGACATGACCTAACAAAAAACCTAGGAATAGACTAATCTTGTCTATTAACTTCCTTGTAATTATGTTCACAAGGGCTCAAAACCCTTTACAACCGAATAGGTGTTGGATTTTGAACCTTATCATCTGAGCAAAAGAGTTCTAAGATGTTTTGTTAGCAGTAATATATAGTGTAACAGCTGATCGTGGGGTGGATTTTTTCTTACAGGTTGAAGGGGTCGCGTAACGGAATTGAGAGCACCTGTCTTCCACGCAGGTCAGTGAAAGTTTGATGACCTCAAGGACTCAACGGATTTATGATGATTTTTAGATTAACGAATTTTCAGTAAAGAAGCACTTATAGATAACGCGATAAGCGCTAGAAAATTCGTGCATGTGAGGCAGGCTTTCTTATTGAATGACGGGCTGGTATAAATGAATGGAATGGCAGAACGAATGATTCGTAGTTGATATGTTTGAAGACGATAGAGGTACCATTATATGTAGGTAGGGTAATAAGCTTTTCTACGAGTAACGACGCTCTTCATTCAATAATACTCAAGAGTTTTATTCATATGTCGCGGTCACTTAGCTAAATTGGCCAAAACTCGCTGTGAGGCCAAATTACCGTAGCGACTATAGCAATTATAAGTCACTCTAAAACGCGTGAAATTTCTATACCTAATATCTATAATTGTTATAGTCTAACAATTTCGCAATCAATGCAAAGTTACAAATATATATATAATAATATCATGGAAGTTTACTCATGTTTAGATGTTTTGTTATACTTAAATCTGTTCTGTTTTGTCAGATAAAACATTAAAAGCAGATGGACCGGACGGATCTAGCCGGCGGCTAGGTCTAGCCATGCGACCTACATCCAGACAAATTGCAAGCTAGCTTTAAGTAAACACTGAGTCCTGAGGGTCTACTTTCTTTTGTTTATAAACCGTTGATAACATGGAAAGTTTATCTTAGAAATTGTGTTGCATTTTGTTATCAGTATTTGGAGAAGAATCATTATCATAATGTTTTTTAGATGCGTTAATTGAAAAAAAATTGTTCCATTTTAACCGACTCTAAGAAAAGGAGAGAGTTTCCTTTGTATTTTTTATTAACACGTTGTTAAGCAATACGTCTACAAAAAAACAGTGGCACTCTGGGAGTGCCGATACAATTGAAAACTTGAACAATTACGTGTGTATTTTTTGAATCGTCAGGAAATATTTTATTGCGCAGGAAATGAAGTGTTTTTTATTCATTATTACAAACTACTACTACAAAAATTATATTACAATTTTTATTTAACACAATATTTATACATAGAGGTGTCGGTAACAGTAACACCTCAAAAATGCCCAAGGCGCCTAAAGAAGTTTTCCCTTCAAAAAACAAAATAATCGGTCAAACATTCAGCCATCGGTGATGGCCACAAATGAACAGAAACAAGACAGTCCATCTGATGACCAATAGTCATGTACTTTTGCATATCAATAACAACAAATTAACGACAGGTTGACGGGCAAAAGACCCACGTCTTAGCTCTTCGAGATGAAAAATATATTTCACCATATTGTGAAATTACCTTTATTTTTATCATCAGTAAGATAACGGGTAAATCCTCAACTGTTTAAATAACTGTACTTTATAGGAATAACGTTTCTTGACGCATTAAAAGTAAAATTACTATTATCGTACTTTAAAGTTCAATAACAAAGCCGCTAATTCGCTATGCTATTACACTATTACAAAAAAGTCTTTCTCCAACAGATGTATTAACCTATACTAGATCGAATACAGAAATCAAACACCATAGCTGTACACTTGCGGTCAAAGTGCCGAAGTGGCGAGATTACGGCGCAGGTGGGGCAGACCGCAACCGCTTCCGCGGGAAAGGTACGGTGTGAGTGCTGGCGTTTAGCGGGCACCGGGCAGATTCGATCGGGAACAAGGTGGTTTATACTTAACTAGCGGATACCTGGCGTGTGGTACTGCGATAAAACAATTAATGTGCCCAATGCATAGGTTTAGTGGTCTAAAACTATGTTCGTATTATTGCCATTGAATTGAAACCAGTTTGGGGCACATCTGCTTGATGGTTTCAAAGTCTATAACGGGCATTATGTAGAAGAAATTTTTGTTAAAGCTCAAAAGTACAAAAAACTGTTTTGTTCGTAATTTGGTGCAGTTAATTATTTATAGATAATAATGTGACAAGTCACCTAATGGAAAATTTTTGGATCAATAACAAAATTCTCGAAGCACCGAAAAAGTCGATAGACAAAGAGAGAAAATAGGTGACAATGGAGAATCAAAGAATGGAAGGCAGCTTTACGTGTAATCATGACTGCTCGACCCGTTTTCTAATATAAAATTTAATAAGTTTAGTATAGTTAATTTTAGTATTTTTACAAAAAACCGTTCAAAATTTTGGTAAGTAAAATATGTAAGACAATATCTAGACACGCGGCAGCGTGTCAAGCCAAGTTCAAGCAAAGGAACTGGCTAGCCAGCGCCGAGTGTTTATTACACGAACCACTTGGTGCCACTTTTGACCCTTTTATAACTCAAAACCTCTTTAACGTAAACACATAAAACTACGTGTTTTTAATTATATCCATATGGACATGTAGAAGACCAAATTTCATGAAGCTAGCTCAAACGGTTACAAAGATATGAAGGTTAAAAAGTCGTAAATTTTAGCACTGACTGACTGACTGACATATAGTACCTAAATCTAACCTACTTCCAGATAACCTAGAAGGATGAAATTTGGAATCCAGCTCGGTAATTGTGTGTAAGCGTAGGAAAAAATCAAAAAATTAAAAAAAGTCGAAAAATAAGTGGTGTCCCCATACAAAATTTGTATGGAACCGAAGCAGAGCCATCTAGCGGCAGTGAAAAGAAAAGCTTCGGTCTCATACAAATCTTAGTCAACTCGCATTTATATTGTGAGACCGTTATGTCACGTAAAACTCGCACTAAGGCCTCTGTGCACGCGGGGCTCAATATGGCATACTTCAGTGCATGGAGTATTGAGGTAGAACGAGGGCCATCTCATATGAAGGGAAAGTTGAAAAAGTTTCCAGCTGTTTACAAAAAATAGAGGTTCCAATAATGGCCATTTCTAAATGGCGCTAGTGTCTGACAAATAGACATATGAAAGAAAGAAAGAAATTATTTATTTTGCTAAGCACTGCAACAAGTTATAAAATTTACGCTATATAAATCATTAACAAAATATTATAAGTTATGAAATCGACATAACTTGCTACAGCAATGCTCAACAAAAAAAGTACGCACTCAGCATATGCCGTGGGCTCCCCCTCAGGGGTTGCCCGCCTTGTCATGGCGGGGGGGCTTAGTAACCGTGGACTGGTCACCCACGGTGAAGCTAAGAGGCAACCAGGGCCGGCCAGTTTGGGCCGCCGGTTGGCCCGAGGAGGGCGCTCCCAGCGGGCTGAACAAGTTCGCTGCGGACGCGCGTGGAGGTGGGACCGCAGAAGAAGTGGAGTGCCGGTAAGTGGATCGCAGGGGGAGAGGCGTCTTGGTATTACGGTGCGCCACTCCCCCTACCCCCTGCGAGCTGGCGAGGCCGTTTCGCCGAAACGGCACTGGTGGGGTCGCAGAAGAAGAGGCATGTCGGTATTACGGTGCGCCGCTTGCCCTATCCTCTGCGGCCGAGGTGTGGTCGGTGGAAGAACCAAAGACCTAATCTTCCACCGGGTACCAGTTATCTGATATCCATGGCCTCCTAGTAGCAGACTCGGGGGAGTCTGCTACAGTACTGGTGGAGGCCGAGGAGGAGGCGCACCTTACCATCTGGTGCGCCCATCGTGGAGGGCTTTCGCGATGGAGCCGCTTGTGGGCGGCTGCCGCTGGCGGGGTCGCGGATGTGTGCGAAAGCGTTCCCGTAACCCCGTCACAAGGCGGTGAGAAGGAAGATGGGGGGCCTGTACGGGAGTCCCACATAACCACTCAGGTACCCCCTGCGCCGGGGTGGCGTAATGCATCCCCCCCCGGGGAAAGAAAAGCGTAACCACGGCTACTGATTTTTAGTACGACCTTTATTGTGTATATGAATATGGCTGTTGTAAACAGAGTGAAGTTTGCTGAGTTATGCCACCCTAATCAATGGCGCTAGTGTCCACCAAATAGATATTCAAACATAGCTGTTGTAGACCGCATCGCAGCCCTACCCGTAATTTTACGCGTTTCCACCCATGAAACGTCAATTTAGTCTCTAAGATTTGTGAACAGGGTATATTTTTCTTTACAAAAAGTAATGATATCCCACCAAAAACATAAATGTAAAAAAGGAGAGCCAAGTTCAATACAAAAATTATGCTTGGCTGTGGGCTTCGCCCCAAAAAGAATGGAGATCTAAATGAGTGCCAAGTTCTATGCAAAATCGAAATATGTATTTATAGGAACAAAATAACATTATGAACAAGTATTAAATTCTATTTCTTTGCTTTATTGGATACTTATAAAAATTGCTGTTATTTAAAAAAGTGAGATCTTAAAGTAGGTTAGATTTGACTTGGCCAGTTTTCATTACATCAGTCATAAAAGTCAGTCTGATAAAAACTGGCCAAGTCAAATCTAACCTACTTTAAAATCTCACTTTTTTAAATAACGGCAATTGTTATAAGTATCCAATAAAGCAAAGAAATAGAATTTAATGCTTGTTCTTAATGTTATTTTGTTCCTATAAATACATATTTCGATTTTGCATAGAACTTGGCACTCATTTAGATCTCCATTCTTTTTGGGGCGAAGCCCACAGCCAAGCATAATTTTTGTATTGAACTTGGCTCTCCTTTTTTACATTTATGTTTTTGGTGGGATATGTATATCTTCACAAGCTGTCGCTGTCACTCGCACCACACAGTATTAAAATGTTGGCGCTATAAATCCTCTGCATTGTTTTAAGGACAACAAAAGGGGTCAGCTTACCAACGCTATTTACATCATAGGATGTCTCAGTGAATAAGAAAAACAAGTGCTGCAGACTGGATCTAAGTAGGCGAACAAGATCTTGGCTCCTGGAGGTAAATTGAGTCTTGAGAGGAAAGATTTACTTTAACAGAGAAGGATTTTTGATTGTTTGACTTAAGGTAAGAGTTATTCTCGTTAAAGTGAAACGGAATATTTAAGTAAAGATTAATTGATTATAGAAGTGTTTAGAGGGTTAACGCAGCTTATTTTTAATGGTTCTTGGAAATTTTGTGTGTGTAAAACATGAAGAATGTTAATATTTCAGAAAAGTTTTAGTAAAATATCACCGTTATTACTTAACAGATATTATACCTCTAAACGGCAGAGATAAGCTATTAGCTAATAATGTGAACTATTTCAAAATTTAATTATGAACATAATAACCACTTCGGTCAGTCTTTATTTAGATAGACTATAAACTAGATAGATAGATAGACTTTAGGTTGATGTGGAAAAAAATCATCCCCTTATTACCAGCAGTCTGCAGGGCAGGTGCCCAGAACATTTTTTTTTGAGATTATTCTACCACTTTGTCAAAGTAATACCGAGCACGGACGGACATTTGACGAACCTAAAAGGGTTTTATTTTTACTACGAAGCCCTAAAAAATGCAAAATGGATGGTGATACAAACAAAACAAATTATAAACTTCATTTCACTCAAAAACACATTGGTCTAGCACTCTAGGACATAATTGCCAATAGCTAACCCGGTTTGTATAAAGATACAATTTCCCAGTTATCGACAACAATACATCACATCACTATATAATAAACAACCACAACAATTACTTGTTGGTTTACAATTTCGATTCATCGCTACCTGTGTGCGTAGAGAATATTCTCACGAATCTAAGCAATGATTATCCACTTTTTTGTTTTATGATTAATAATCGAATAAAATTTTGTGTAATTAATTTAATTATAACGAGAGAATGACTAATAGACCTTTTATATTAGGTATGTGTGAATAAATTAAATATTTATTTTTTATCCCACGCTGGATGGGTGTCATAAGAGGCGACTAAATCTGCCTAAATCGGCCTCTGGAGGGATTATATTGGTAATATTAATTTTAATTGTTTATTAATGTTGTTAATGCCAGTAACGTCCGGACAGAAAAACAAAAACGGCATGGTTTTTGACGTGGATGGGCGTGGTAGCTTGTAAATACAGGAATTACGTAATCCAGCACCGTATTTTTCTTCCTCAGTCAAATACAAGGCGGTGAGATATAGATATATATAAATAAGGTAGACCTTATTTATTAATCTGTGGGTTTACGGGCCCTAACATCTGCCTCGACCGGGAATGGAACTTTCTGGAAAAATCATCAGTAATAATGATTCAATGCCAATAGACTACGAGGTTGTCGTGAAAATATCCCAAAAAATGCTAAGAAATAACCTAGGAGTCGTTACTTAGCTTATAACAATGTTTGTTAATGGACTCAATAAAGATATTAGAAAACACCTTAAGTCCGATTTACTCGTATTAATTAAGTGGTTAAGTAGATAGCTAAATTTTAACTAAAAAGTTACTAAATTGTCTGTTTACACGTATTAATTTACTTAAAATTTAGTTAAAATTTAGTTATCTACTTAACTTCTTAATACGTGTAAATCGGACTTTAGTCCAGGATTAAAGAATTTAGTCCTAAATTTGAGTGAATACACATTAAGTTTATCTAAAATTTTGAAACTAATTTTAGAATGGTGGTCTGTCTGTTAAAATAATTTTACAAAGGTGGTTTGTAATCTGAAAGAAATAACTAGAAAAAAACGTATTCATTAAACCTGTTATGGTTTACGTCTTTACAAATACAATAAACCCATAAAATGTAGGTATTTCACGTTTAAAAAAGGGCGAATCTTTTCATACGCTTGGCTGACCATAAAGCCGAGGGGAATCAAAATTCCAACGCAGTTAGTTAAAAGGCAATAATTTAAACTTTTATCATTGTAGACACTAAACATATAGTTATAAGAGCATATACATACTTAGTTATGTAATATATTACAATCGTGAGTCCATGATAAAGAAAAAATATATTTTTAGGTAAAGAAAGAAAAATTCAAGTGAAAAACTTTTATTCCTCCTGTTTGTTGAAGGATTATCTTTATTTTTCTTTTATAGCCATTAAGATATTTTCTTATCAATAAAAAAACAATCTATTTAGACTACTTTGAATGTTTAACGTATTCTTAGTCGTCATATCTATATATAATATATTATAAAACACAAAAAAATGTTTGTAAAGATGTCCTTATAGACTCTGAAACCATCCAACCGATATGCCTCAAAATGGTTTCATTTGAAAGGCAATAATCTGAAGGTGGTTTGAAGCTATTAAAACAATGCATTAGGCAGATTTGGTCCATTGATAAAGTCGATTTTCCACTTTTCCCATAAAATACTTAATTTGAAGATGAGAAGTGAAGATAGCGCATCAACGTCAACGTCAACACAAAAACACTGATCTGTCATTGTCATCAGAATTCCTTTTAGCCTAGTGGAACATGCTGTGCACTAGCCAGTAATACCGAAAATCCGTTCAAATCACTATCCTGTTCCTTGCATGGACAACAACTTTGTACTACTTTGTAAGATTAATGCAGCATTTACTCCGAGATATGGCGATGTTAATGTTTACATGGGAAAAAGTAATTGAAGTATTATTACTAGCGTATAGAACAGACACCGCGAACACCATGTATGTCCCAAAAGTCCCAATGCATTGGCGCCACGTGGTTTCAATCTTCAATGGATTCGTTCGATTTTGAAAGGAGAACCGGGGCTCAATTTTGAAAATCGAACCTCCCGGGCGGGACACACATTTTGTTCGAGATGTTTGTTCTATGAAATTATACTTCAATGGAAAAAGTGCAAAAACTTGAACTTTAGGCATGCAAAATATTTTACAAAAACATGAATTAAAGAAAATAAAGGACAAAATGTTAATGTGAAGTAACACTTTAACCATATGAATTACGGTCGAATTTCGATCGCAGAGCGGGTTGATTATCATAATGATAAATAGTAGAACATCACGATCGATATATTAAACTGGATCACCAGACGATCATGGCGTTCACTCATTGTAACGTCTTCGCCGGATGTACCATTGCTCGCTCGACCGTCCCGAATTCAGAACGGAGCATTTCCGGCTGACGTCACTGGCGGCCATTTTGTCGTCTGCGTCTGCGCAGCGAACTAACCATGGGAAATGGGAACGTTAGGATGTTTGGACTTTTGGCCTTTCATAGGGAGTTTTTATGACTTTCAAATAGTGAAGTAAGATAAGTTTCGAAAACTAGCATGGTCAGTGTGGTCACCCAAGCGTGAGTTTCGTAATGAATTATTTTATCCAGTTTAAATCGAGATAGCGGTTGAATTAATTACACGTATGTACGTAATAACATTTTATCCTCTTTTCTAGTTTTAGACAGTTTTCCTCATACGCTTGTTATTAGAGCGTAATGAACTAATGGAAAAAGTTGCATTTTTCATAATACACATTTAATTATACAATTGGATGCATGTTGGTGTTTTAGCCCAGTTCGTTGCCATTATATCCCAATTCGCAGTAATCGTGTCTCTCGGCTACAGGGTACCGGCTTCAAGTCCCGGCCGGAACATACATTTATGTTTCACTATGTCAATTGTGCAAGTTCATGTCACCTTATACTTAGTACCTTTATCTTTATACAATTGAATTAATAATTAAAATTAAAATTGTGGTTATTATCGTCTACCAGGTTGGCATTAACAGTTAAAGCTATGTGTATAAAACTGCATTAACATTTTTGTCTACACGTAAATGTCACGTATGAATATTATGGATTTGTTCCCACTAGTTCAACTCCAACCTGAGAATGCTAAGTATAATTTTTTTATGAAGATAGCCGGCAAATGAGTTGAAGGTCCACCTGATGGTAAAGTGGCTATCGTTGGCCATGGACATCAGCATCAACAAAAGCATCACTGATGCGTTGCCGGTCACGAAAGAAAGAAGTAAAAGAAAGAAGGAACTGGATCTCAAAACAGAAGCATTGATGAATAAATAGGCTGTAATCATGGGCATACACAGCTTTTGGCCCATGAAGGGACTAAGCAGTTGCTATTCAGAACCCATGGGGGAAGAGGGAAAAAATTGCATTGCATTGGATATTGAATATAATGCTTATAAAGGCATAATATGAAATGAATAATATTCCATACGTTACCTGAACGTTTTAGGTATTCTATATTGCCTAGGTATTATATAGAATACTGGATTATATAGATTTACGGTAACATAATTATGTAAATTATTAATTTTAGTAACATTAAAGGCGTTCAGATGTAACAAATTCAAGAATATAGCACAGTCTTGACACCAAAAACAAATTGAAGACGTCTAACAAATAATTCCAATCATCTTTAAGCCGAATGGGTACAAATATTATTTGCCCCTCCGAGGTTAGGCCAAGTTCACACAGCCTAAGGTCAGATGATTGTCCATGCCTGTTTTTTTATGATTTTTTACGTCATTAGATTATATTTATATTTGAAATTAAATTAAAAACTTGAGCATTGTACTGGCATGTTCTTTGGGACAATTGTTTTTTCACAAGGTTATGTAAATCAATTGATGTTACTATAAAGGCAGTATAATTTGTCGAGTGATATCAACAATGTTATGTAAATTGTAATTTTGCTAATGATTCCAACCTAACAAAGAATGAAGAAGTAACTAATATATTTGCAATGATAAACCTTTAAATCGACTCTATTTTTTCTTTATTTAAATCTAGCACAGTTTCCTTATACACACCCAAAAACATAATGGATTGATTAGAATAGACTGATGCGCAAAGGCATTATTTTAGTACGTGTTTACGCTGGAAGCTACACAGCTACTACAGCTCTAGGGGTACTACTGGGTACTACTCCTGGGTAACAATCACATAACATCTCCACTGCGCTTTACTACGAAGACTGAGTTTTGGTTATAAATATATTGGTAAAA
Organism: Thymelicus lineola; assembly: GCA_963932265.1. NCBI lineage: Eukaryota > Metazoa > Arthropoda > Insecta > Lepidoptera > Hesperiidae > Thymelicus > Thymelicus lineola. Next base: position 4,712,959 of record OZ010707.1, on the reverse strand, counting down.
CACAATCTTCTGCTCTACGCTTATACTGACCGGATTTTTTTATAATAATATCTGGTCCAAACGAGAAGACAAGCTTATTGTTAAAAAGTATCGCCTATGGACATCACTAACACCAAATACATAACCGATAAGTTTCCGGAAGAATGAGAGAGAAGAACAAAAGGAAAAATAATGGCTCTCACGACACCAGTTGGAGTACAAAAAGAGGTAGTCCGGCTTCACGGAAAGATAACACCAATAATAATATATGTGATGATAATACTATTCATAACAATCTTGACGCGACATTCTGTCAGGACATTTTTGTGCCTGACTAAACATAGAGTGACAACAATAATACCCTTGACTAGAAACAGCTATTTCCGTATTATTGAGTCAATAAATGAAGCTTTATTTGGTTATGTTGCCAAATAGAGTCAGGGCTAGTGACCAGCATGACCTACTCCACATTTAAATGAGTGACCCTATAATCTTTTAATCATCAAAAAAATGGCCATCAGCGAACATCCCTAGGCGTTGACAAAAAATTGGAGGTCGCCTTGACTAAGAACTTTTTATCAATACCGATTTGAATTCGAGGTCTTTGTTAATGCATTTACGCAATAATTTGTTCGAAGAGGTGGATTTTGTAGCTGTGGATTTATTTCAGAAGCCATGTTTTGGATAATGAAATAAGATAAATCTATTTATCCCATGTGAAGATATAGTTAATACATGTAATGTTAACGAAACAAATCTTCCTGCACCATGTCATTCATTCTTGAATCTTGCATATTTCAGAACGGTGCTCTGTCATGGAAGAGAAGAAATGGCGAAATAAATCTAAGCTAACTATCATACTTCTATTATACCTTGCTGAGCGATGGATCCCTTCTATGACAGGTATCTTTAGGCCTTAGTACAATGGTAGTACTCGTTCTTTGTGTATCATTTGACTAATGTTGGAATCTGGTTCTGTTACAGTGCTGAACTGCTAAGCTAGTTAAAATGCGTTTTATGTTTCTTCTATCACTTCTATCGCTCTTCGCCTTTGGCTTTCCATGGGCGACCAAATGTCCAAATAAAAACAACAAACAAGAAACCGTAAGCCAAGTAGTCCACGAAGCATGTATTACATCACTGGGTCACGCTAACGGAGCAAGAAGCAGCAGTGCAGCCACCGAGCGAATCAAAACAGTGGATCGTCCTGTGTCCTGCTTCACTGAAGCATGGCCCACGTGCCTGCCGACACTGACCGTAACGCAACGGAAACGAAGCGTGTTGTTGATGAGTGACGACACCGATAAAGATGCCCAATATATCCTGCTCCTTGAAAATTGGTGATGGAGAGGAATGATTGGTTCAAGAGATTCTGGACAGTTCGAAGACAAATATAACACTTACCTACTGGAATTCGCTATGCTATTTATGTTGATGACCAATTTCATGAATAGGCTGGAGATACAAGCTTATAGGAAGGAGTCAATATCTATGGACATTGGTGATACAAAGACATCATAAAGCAATTGACAGTCAAGAATAAAGGACTTGTATACTGTAACAAAAAACAATAAAAACTAGACCTAATAATTGAGTCCAAATTAACAGGCTTCACTAACCAATAGTATTTTTCTTCTCTATTCTTGGATAGGTTCTAAAGATCTGAATTTTAAAGGCGTATGGTTGTATTTGTTACTAGAATTAGTACTATATTGTATGTGTAAATATTTTGTTTAATTTTATGCTAATAAACGTTCTTTTTATTTGTTCATCCTTCTTATATTTCACTTTAGTATCTCCACTATAAAAGTATATTTACCGTGGTATCCTGATATCCTTTGCAGCGATAAGAACACTTTAATTCTTTCTTTTGAGTAAATCCTTTAGAGCGTTCAGTAAGTGTTCTCTATTCTTATTTAACACTGAACATGAAAGAACAGTCTTGACCTTAAGAGTATGTTTGTAATTAATGTACCATCAACAGAGCATATCCACCGAACCAGCTCGGGAACACTGACCGTTACCGAGTTCACGTCCTCCGATCATAGTTTTGAATGAGAGCATCAAACGCAGCCATCGTGCGAATCAAACAAACGGAAGTCCTGCTTCAGTGAAGCATGGCCCACGTGGTGGTCCAACGCTGTGGGTGAGACTGCGTACGAATCATGGATGCATGGAAATAATGTGAGTTGTAAGTGATTTTTTTGTTTTATTTCGATGTTTTTGTAATTAAGATTGTTATGCTGTTATGTTTATAAGCTGATCGTTACTGGCAAGGTGATTCGAGTTCACGTCCTCCGAAGAGTTTTGAATGAGAGCATCAAACGCAGCCATCGTGCGAATCAAACAAACGTAGGAAGTCCTGCTTCAGTGAAGCATGGCCCACGTGGTGGTTCAACGCTGTGGGTGAGACTGTGTGCGAAACATGGAGGCATGGAAGTTATAATGATAGATAACCTCACAGTAGGAGTTTTTTAATTTTTTTTTGGTACTTTTTTTACATACTTTTTATAAGTTAGTGCTTGACTCTATTTTCACTTGATGTCTAAAGTGATAAAATGTCGTACTATGTCGTGTGAATTATCTAATAGGAAGACTAATGATATAGTTACTATAATAGATGAACAAGTGCATTTATCTGCGAAACATGGAAAGTGGCAACTGATAAATAGCGAAAAAAAATAGTTTGCTGTAAATAATGTGGTCGTTCTTACGTAATCTAAATATTCTATGAAGACTCAATACACCATTATATCGCTTCTGCAATCATAACAATTTTTACAAGTTACTTTCAATAACTTTATTAGTCAAAGTATCAAATTTTTCTAGCGACTCCAAATGAAGACTTATTTAATTCATCATTGCGTACAATGACTGCATTGATATTAGCAGACGAAGCTGCGGGAATCCGTCTGCATAATAAAAATACCGAATGCTTCACTACAATAACAGCCTTAACACCTCCGAAATAAGGTTCTACACACCTTGTTCTTTAAACCATGACTTATTTTGAATCATAAAATTGTTTATAATGAACCTGATTTCACGTCCTTTCCTTCAATTACTTAATTTAAAAAGATTTTTAAATGAAATCATCAACCGAATCAAACACTACGACCTGTTCTATCTCAGTGGACTCTAATCCACGTGGTTGGATCGAAGGTTCTTTAAATATTTCGTTCTGTAGTTCAAAGTCTTCTTACGCGTTGATAATTCAGTATTTAGCAGACTACTCAAGGCTATGCGACGTGGAAACCTATTTAATTGTTACAAACAATTAATATCAACTTTAAAATAATGCGTGTAAGGTTGACTTTAAAACTGAAGTTAGATTTTAAATGGTATTATGTAAATCATTAAATATTCTAAACGAAACTATAACTGTGATGGTTTAAGGTTTATTTTTTATTGCAGTTTTGTGGAGAGGCCTCTGTTTAGGCGTGGACAGTAAAAAGAAGTTAATACTTTATAGTTATAATTTGTTGTCGATGAAGTTAATGCAAGCAGAATCAATCAATTATTGGCTTGAGGATCAGTTACAATATGGCAGGCTTAGATTCAATCGGTCCTTGGGTACTTCCGTTTCCGTACTTCAAAGGTCAAGTTAGTCTTTATACGAGTATTAGGTTAAAACACAAACTAAACATATCAATATGTACGATTTGAGAAAATATTCAGCCATTCTTATTATTAATTTTAGGTAATTAATGATACAAAATATAAAAGAGTGTACCTACCAAATATTTTCAACCTTCCGATAGAGAAGCCTTAGCACCAATCGGGCCGACTTCTGTCGCCCTTTACGACACTCTAGTATGTCTATATGAGATTGGGGCCAGTATTGTGCAGCCACAATACGGCTAAAACCTGCTATTTAATTTATCAATAAACTATATTATTTTCTCATTACAAAAATTTGTTAAAGATTTTCTCAATCTTCGGCGTAAAATAGGAAGTAGATAGCGTTTAAGAGTTCATGATTTATGCGATGTAAGTAGGTGTGTATTAGTCGCAAATATATCGCTGTCAGAAGAAGAGCACTAGATATTCAAAGTTATGCGCATATTAAAAAATTATTATGATTTCAATGCAGGAAAGTATAGTTATTTATTAGTAGATCGCGAGGAAAGAGATCTATTTAATGTGACTAACAGTGTTTTAAGTCTGACATTCCATGTATCTATCAGGCAAGCTAGTCAGACAAAACTCTTCTTATTAGGATACCAGTGCGTCGTCGCAGTACCTAGCGATATTGTTTTGTGTTGGTGATATTACTTCCTAATATTGCAATGGCATGTCATCTATTTAGTTAATTCTACTATAATAATATTATAAATGCCTCAGTTTGGCGATGTGTGTAACACTTTTACACAAACTAGTGAACAAGTTTTTATGAAATTTAGCTTACAGGGAGACCAATAATCTGGAATAAGAATAATAATAATCTTGAATAAGTACCCACTTATTGTATTAACTCGGAAGAATAGTTAGTAGTAAAATTAGTCATAGTAAGATCTGGAGTTCATCGTAGTGGGAACAGACAGTTAAAAGAGATTTTTTTACCTATTGAACTATTAATATTATAGCGTATTGTAGCCAATTGGCAACAGTTTTCAGTGGATTCAGTCGATTTTGAAAACAACTTGGGTTTAATTTTGAAAATAGAACCTCCTGGCGCAACACTTTTGTTCGCGACGCCTGTTCTGGTACTTCAGTATCATGATACTTCAATGTTTTTACTCGATTTTTCGGTACTTCAGTATCATGATACTTCAATGTTTTTATTCGATTTTTCGGTACTTCAGTATCATGATACTTCAATGTTTTTACTCCATTTTTTGTTTATATTTTCAAGTCATTTATGGTGTCTCTGTCTTGTGTGCATCCCATTTATATAGACAAGAGTGTGTGTGTCTTATTGATCATGATAGATTATTCCGAAGCATGATCGTACCATCACGTCACGTCTCTGACAGCTGGCTGTAACAGACCGTGACGTACGGAAGTTGTCACGCTGTTACAATTTTAGTTTTCGATAGTCTTCGAAGAGCTGTTATGTAATAATACTAAATTGCATCTAATTTTACGCGCTTTAAATTGAATTTTTACATATTTGTTGAGTTTACAGCAAAAATTAATGGTTTGTTGGTGTGAAGTAAATAAAGAAAGTTATTAAAATTATTTGCTTGTAATATAAATATTGTATTTAACATATTGTATTTAATAAATATTGTATTTAAAAATATCATAATTTGAACAGTTTGTTAACCTTGTTATCATTTCATGCATTTTTCCAGAATCGGGTTTTTTCCAGTTTTTTTCCAGAATTAATAACTATTTTCAACTACACAACAAATGTGAGTCAATTTAAATTGTCAAATGAACGTCTGTGCAAATCTATATTGCGTGCTATATCTATTTACAAATGCCACTTTGCGATTTCAGTGACAATCATATTGGAATATATTGTAGTTTTTAAATTACCTATAATTATAATTAATGATGATAAATCATTCAGAAGTATCTAACTGAATTTTCACCATGAGTCAGTCGCCAAACGACTCGTCGTGTTCCGGCAGGGGGCTTGAGAGCCAGTTCTTTCATTCTTTTTCTTCTTTCTTTCTTGGCCGGCAACGCATCAGTGATTCAGTGATGCCTTTGGTGTTGCTGATTTCCTTAGATAATTAGCTGTCAAAGAAAGAAAGAAAGTACTAGATCTTATGGTCCCAGCTGGAACACGACGTGTTGTTTTACGGCTGACTCTAGAAAGAAGGTGGTAGCTATCCAGGCGCACGCAATGAGCAATAATAAATAATAAGTATCAAAGAAGAACCAAGTAACAACAAGTTTGTATTACGATTTATAATTGACTGATTTTAATTTTATTTCGATATTACTTTAAACTTGAGTCTAATTAAAATTGATAGGGAATTTATTTTATTTTGCCTTATATTTATTTAAAAAATTAAGTAACATTAACTAAGAAATAAATTAAATAACAACATAATATTTACACTATATAAAATAAAAATAAATACTTAAAAGTAAAAGTAAAAATTAATTAAAATAAATGTATAAAACTAGGCCCCTGCGGTGCAGTACCTAAGATACTGGAAGCATTCCCTCGCTGTATGGCAATACTAACACGCTGAGCAAGAAAACTGCCAGCTCTAGGGTCACTCGTCTTGTCTTTTCATTTTCTACTTATTTCTTTAAAAAGATAGTGAGCGTCGGGACCCCACGAACCAAGTGTTTCAACACCGAATGCTTTTTATTTTGTATCTATCACGGGTAGGACATAGCGACCTGCATTGTACGTGTATAATATACATATTATGTATATTGTATCAACTATTATGTACCTACCTGTGATCCACAATAAATTGTCTTTGACTGAAGTAAAACCTGGCTTAATTTTCAATGTCCAGACGTTTTATTATCCCAATTACGTATTATAATATAACAAGCAGCCGTTTGGCTAATAACCGCTAGTAAACATTATTTGTATTGAATACGGTGACGTTTTTCGATCGGAAAAAGTCGTTCGAAGCGGAACTACGGGTTTTCTTTCGCTATAATGTTCCTTTATTTACGCTGAAGGAAAATGTTTTATACTAGTTACAGTAAGTGTAAAGAATATTTTCTGTATAGTTTCTTATATACAGAAGAATTTTTCAAGTGTGCGTGGATGACCAAATCCGAAAGTATGAAGTATAGCGAGAAATGGTCAAAAGTCTCGGGGCCGGTTTTGATGAAAACTAAATCTGCATCATTACATTTTTGAAAAATCAATATTCCTAGCTATAAATCGAACCCCTTAATTTTGAAAATATAAAACACACCTTGTATTATTACACCATTCGATAATGTCATTAGCAAGGATCGAATTCTGGGAAGTAATGACGTACAAGAAATCAGTAATTCAGGCCAGGAATTACACCTGTTGATTTTGAAAAAAAACGCAGCCTGTATTATTAAACCATTCTTTATTGTTAACAAGGATCGAATTCTGGGAAATAATGACTTACGAAAAATCATTGCTTTCAGGCCAGGAGTCGAACCGACTTATTACTGGAAGTAAAACGATTAAATTTGACAAACAATCGTTCCATCGATTTACACCATGAATGAAAATCATTTTTATTTTGTTTAAAATACACCATCAAACCCCGTTTTTAATGACTACTGGTCATTTTTAAACAAAAAATAACCAGGAACTTTGTTAAAAAGTAATTTATTAACTCGTCTTCTAATAGCATTGACTAGTTTTTACTAAGTTACAAAAAATATAACTAAGTAGGTAGGTATATACAATAGTTGCTACTTTACATTAAGTATTGTTTATATCACGGTGGCAGCATAATGGTTTGAATATTAATGAAATGAGAACATTGCACTGTATGAAAAGGTATAATAGGTGGGCTTAATGTTAACAGACTTTAATTATTTTAATGCTAACGAAATTTACTTCCAACCAGTCAAATCTTGGGCAGGGGATTTATGCCAGGAAGGATTTTAATAAGTTATATCTTTTTAAACTAATATGTGTACTGCCCTTCACCAATCCGCACTGGAGCAGCGTGGTGGAGTATGCTCTAGGCCTCCTCAAGAGGAGAGACCTGTGCCCAGTAGTGGGCCATTAATGGGTTGAAGCCAGCCATGTGTACTGCTAATACTGATCAAATTCTTTGGTGATGGAAACTTACCGAAGCTCCAGTTTATACGAGCCTATCATAATATTGTTATCATACGTAGAAGAAAGTGATAAGTGACGTGACGTAAGTACATCGCAATTTGCAACTACCCCCTTGGGCACGGGTCACCACCTCCAACAATTAAAGGTACATGTAGGAGTGATACTTGGGCTTCTTGTTAAATAACCCGACGGTAAAATACTAGGTTATTTATGTTATAATCATATCGACACTTGAAAGGAAAAATTTACTAAGCGACATTGAGCTAATATAACTTTACAGGAGAGCATTTTATGGTTGAATATTTAGAAATGTTGTTGTTTAAGCCAGAATATAGATGATAAAACAAGGATTCCAAAACAGTAGGAATAAGGTCGGTAAGAGGATTACAAAAAAATATATGATTTTTTTCTAAAAACTCTAACTTTCTGCTCTCCTGTAAAGTTAGCTCAATGTCGCTAAGTCAATTTTTCCTTTCAAGCGTCGATATGATGGCCTTATTATCGTTTCAATGTATATAATGTGAAAATTATAGTAATTTTCACGTTACAATTATAATATTATGTATTTTTTTCATTCCTATTTGGATATAACTATTATAATAACAGAGAAGAGTCTTCTCCATTCGCCAAAACCCTAAGCCTAGTCAACGGACAGCGGACTGTTTAGAAAGTAACCGCGTTGTGTTTTTGTCTCATTTTTTACCGACAAAAACGTTTAGAATGTGCCGTTGTCACCGACAAAACGCAACACTATGAATGTGTCGACAAAAATTGATCGAATGCTGTCAATAATATCGTTTTATAAATGTTTGTATTGCTGTTCAAACAATTTGAACTGTTTGTATAATATATGTTATAAAGTCTGGTAAAGTGAATGTCTGGGGAAAGTTTTATTCTAGATTCCTCTATCGATCTGTCTGTTGATCATTGACGACTCCTTGGATTAGTTAGTATATATTATTAGAGGGATTCCTAGGAATTATTTATGACTGCGGTAGTTTATGTTATAGATAAAATGGTTTTTGAATCTAATATAAAAACGTTTCACGGCGTTTGTGATCGCACTCCTCAAAAATGACGCGACGGATTTTCATGAAAATTTTTGGGTATATCTGGTAGGTCGTAAAGTATATTAGTATGTAAAGTATATAAGGATGTCCCTATCTATAAATTTTTTGGGAGGACAATGTTTGCCGAGTCTGCTAATGTTTGTTTATTTATATATGTCCCGTATGTCCATGCCTCCAACAAAGGAAATCCTAGTGAAAGGGTATAGCCATAGCATATTATGTGGAAGTTTATTACAGCAGGTATAATAATGTATATTCATTCATACGCTACATTTGGATACCACTGGATTTGGTAAGCTTTAAAAGCTGACGTTAAGAGAGGATAAGAAAAAAGGAACAAATGGATTTTTTTTTATAATTTTTACTTATTTATTAAAAGTTACTTAACAATAATAGTGTTCTAAATCATTCCCTACTCTTCTTTTTAGTCTCCATACTTAAATACTAGCTGCTGACAAATATTTGTTCTTAATTGTGCACCCTACCCTGTTGCCAAAATTGTTTACTTAATTATCTTAATAGGTTGTCTGGAAGAGATTGGAATTTAAGTAATAAGACCGCCAATTGTACTAATTCCTGTATAATAAAATGTATTTAGATATAATTTTGGTGTACAATAAAGAGGATTTTGTTGTCATTGTTGTTGTTGTTACTAGCCTGGTGTTGCTGATGTCCATGGGCGACCATAGCCACTTACCATCAGGTGGATAGTTAGCTTTTTTCCGACTATTTCAATAAAAATGAATTCTTAAGTATACCCTAGGCTTAATCTTCAATAGGAAAAACATCATCAACGTCCAACAATTCAATTCAATTCTAAAAAAAATGAATTATGTTAGTATGTTTACCCTAGGCTTAATCTTTAATTGAAAAAATCATCAACGTCCAACAATTCAATTCGTTTCTAGGAAACAAAAATAGTCGTCAAAGATAGTATCGTCGTTCAAGTCTATAAAGGTTAATTTAAAACCGGTAACGGCATGGGAACCACGTAACATAACAACAAAGCCTGTGTAACCTAGACCGAGTCACAATAGCACCTTCCCACACTTGAAGTTAGATTAGATAAAAAGTGATGTTTTCACTAGCGCACTTACGTAAGCTTTTGGGAATAATTTTGTTGTTGTACACTTGTTTATTTTGTTTTTTTATAATATCTTATAATATTATTATGTAAACGTCACCCATGGATCAGCAACACCAAAGCTATGCGTTACGGGCCATGGAAAAAAGAGAAGAAAAAAGAAATGATTGGCTCTCAAACCAAATACAAAATTTTCTAATATACACTTAACGAATATGATACATTTAAGGATTCCGTAAAGAAAGACAATTATGATTAGTTCAAGAGAATTATAAAGGTTGATACTTAATTATAAAAGATACATACTTTATTCTAAATCTTAGTTTACTTCATCTACAGTAAATTATAATGTCATATTATTAAATTCTATTTCTTTTCTATTCCCCATTCTATTCTCTTTGGTATAATTTCTATTATAAAATTCAGTAAAAAGGTTTTTCAAAAATGATTGTTGGGTTTGCTTTGTTTGTGTAAATATTTAACTTTGTTACAAAATAATTAAAAAAGTAAAGTGCCGTATACTTAATTCACCTGAGTTACTTAACTAGGTGTCTTAAGTCTACTTTTAATGGACTATTTAAAGTTGACTTAAACCAATGTTTTGTATGACTTAAACCAATGCATCTTTGTAACTTAGGAAAGTGAGGAAACACTTTGTCATTCAATTATAATGAAATTATATTACTCAAGCTACATTTCAGAAACATATGGAATATTTATTTATCTTCCAAAATGAAGTATTTTTCCTCTATACCGAAGTAAAGCTTGAGATGTTTTGAATCATATTTCTTTCGCAGTTAGTTCCTGTGTCAGAATTTGTATTGAAATCAATCTGAATAGATTGTTGTCTAAATAAATAATAAATAAATAGCAAGTTAACAACAACATTATTATCGCTGTGAATAAAATTTGATTGAATAAAAGTCGACTGCATAGCTCTCGACTAGTGAAGTTCCGCCGGGAAATTGACAACGCTCTACTTTACTTAATCTCGTTCTAAATTCGGTATTTCAATAGGTACCTTTACTTTAAGTCTATTTCATATAGTACCTACTTTATACTACGTGTTTCATTATTAAGTTTAATAAATGTTTAGTAGTTATTTTAAATAGAATTAGGTTTCTGCTTACAGTTAACTTTTCAATTGTACCTGCTTCTTTTAGAATTTACTATGACCAATAAACATAAGAGTGGACAGTAAATAACAAAATACTGTAAGAAAAATAAGATAACGTAAGATCAGTAAAATAAAATGGACTAAGAAAGGTTTTTGTACATCAAGATAGATTTATTTATAATTGTGACTTTTCGTAGAGACTTCGCTATAGCTTATAGTTCAAAACGCAATAGCTGATAGCATAACCAACAATATTGATAAAATTATCCTAATATTTGCGTATTTACTTCCATGTAGGGTTACTAGAATATACTCGTATGTATTAGTATACATAATATAATGCTACGCAGTGCTAAGTTATAATATTATACAATTTTCAATGAATGCTAAAGAAAATTGTATGAGGATTTTCTCCGCCAAGATTGTGTCTCAAATTTGTTTTGTTTCTTAATATATGATTTTACTTAGTTTAGGATCAACGCCATCTATAAAATTTAACATAGGTATGTAAGATTAATGCAGGGGACAACCAAATCTACACATAAGTATTACATCAGTAATCGAAGAAAACAGCAAAATAACATTATAAAGTTATTTCTTACGCACGAGTTTCCGTAATATTTATTACAATTTACAAAAAATATCTAATAACAATAAGAAATATTAAACAGTAAATAAAATGAAAGGCGCGATCGGTCATCGACTGAATTTCATAACCGACTGCAATAAATTAAAGACATACCTCGGACAATAGTGGAACACGAACGAAATCACGTAATTTAACAAGATTGAAATTTTAAACACTTGAGGATTTTAATTCAGTCACAGTCAGCACTAGCACACACAACAGAGCGCGACACGTCCGCGCGCGACGGCGTCCAACTCACAAATGCGATTGAGTGGAACAAACCGACTCCTGCGCACCGAGCTATGACTGGCCGTCTCATGTGCTATACTTTTACACACACATGCGCGCTTATGTAAGTTCTTATATAAAGTATATTATTTGGACTCGACGGAAAACCGTCATTAAAGTCGGATTTCGTGATTGCGTTGACAGTTTTGATGGGTTTTGAAGTTTAATTAAAGATTTGTTTGAAATGTTTGGAAGGTTCTTGGTATTGGTAAGAATTTTAATTTTAGTTAAGTTAATATACGATTTAAATGCAAAGGAATATGTTAGACAGTTAGGATTTATAGCAGTCATGTTAGTATTAAATGCTTTGATCGAATGAACCTCATTGCATTTAATTACTTAAGTCAATCAACTTTAGCCTCTACTTTTCTCTCCTATGTTTTCCCTTCTCCTTTATCACCTATTTCTTTCCTTCTCTATATCTTATTCTACGTTTAAACCACTAACACGACTTAATTACTGCTTCTTTATGACTTATAAGAAAAGAAGTGCGTAAGAGAGTTTTCCATTATCCCATCAAACATATGACCGCGCCCGCGATTGCTTCACTCCATCGATCATGGATATGAATATCATGGATATTATCGAGCCATGAATAGTTCAACTGCATTCTACTAATATTATAAATGCGAAAGTAAAAATGTGTTACTTTTTCATGCAAAAACCGAATGTATTCTAGTAAAAAGCGCACAGGCAGACCATGTTCTGGAATAAAATAATATAAGGTACTTATTATTCTGAAAAACGTGGGCAAAGCCGCGAGTAGAGCACTAGTCAGACATGAAAGAAAGATAGTAAACAGCTTCCAAGCTTTTCGAAACAGCTATAATGATAACAACTAACCCAATCCACGATATTGATTACCGTCTCTACAAGTGAAAATAAAAGACTTCAACGCGTTACTCCCTTGTGAATAGTACAATAAAATAAATAAATAATAAATAACGCTTCAAACTCATAGCCCCACGCTAGGATTCCCTGTGTCGTGGGTGCCATGGACAACACACAAGACAAGGACACTCACACCCAGACCGAGAACAGAAATTCAAACTCATCATTCAAATTTCCGCCTCGCTGGGAATCGAACCCAGGACCCTTGGCGCGGCGATCCGGCATGGTAACCATTGCGCCACACAGGTCGTCGACAATAAACTATGATTGAAACGTGTGTTTTTAAATCTAATTATTTTTGATACATGTTTTATCTACATAAAAATATATAATCATAAGATTATTACTAAAGTATTGGAAAAACATTTAAACAGTCTTGGACAAAAATATTCTAGCGACCAAGAAAGCAGAAATGTACTTATAATTTACAATGTTAATTAGACTAGGTTATGATAAAAAGTTTAAGTACTACAGCAGGTTGATAATCCCTCTCTTTCTAGTAAAGAAGAATGGGATATACCTCTCTCCCTCCACCGGAAGACGGACGAGGAATAAATTGTATTGTAACGGCTGAGCGTAACTGACTGTTAGACAGCTGTTCTTGAATTATGAGTAAAATAATGATTGAAATACAAATGTTTGAATTGTCAATCAAATCTTTATTGTAATGGAATTCAAAGAAAGCGGAGGTTCTCAATTTGGTTGATTTTTTAATGTTTGATAACCCCGACGGTTCTATCAACCGATTGGAATTCTTGGATTTTTTTTTACTTGAAACGACATAATTACATTTTGGTCCCATACAGTGGCATGCCTAGGTCTTCAGAACAAGGCAAGTTCAGTTGTGTCATACAACCCAGGATCTCGGGATCTTTGGACCGACGACATAGAACAGAAAGAAAGAAAGAAAGAAGAAAGAAATGGTGATATATTATTTATACAACAATATTGTAACACACACTCCCACAACACACACACTCATTATATATAGTACCAACAAATAATATGAGTGTTAACAGCTGCAGAGTGATGATATTAAAGCAATGATAGTAAGGGTTTTTCTGGGTTTTTCGGCTTGTATGGCTGTACGCCACTGGTCCCATACACATACATGCGTGAAAGTGCCACCAACACATTGCTAGTTTGTCATTGAATAAGAAAGCAAGATACTCGCTTATTACTAGCTCTCTAGCAACCGAAACACGTAAAATAATCCAAAATAATTTCGTAATATGACCACTATTTTTTATATAGTATAAGTCATATTTTACCATTAGAGAATTTTGTTGTCTGATCATTCTTTAGTTATTTTTAAAACCTTTGGCATTATGGTATATCAACACAATCAGTTGACCTTATAACTAAAGTGCTATCTATCTTATTGAGCGGGTTCAAAAAGTTGCTAACGGAAAAAAAATCCCAGGATCACACATTACCATGGGTGTGTCACACGGATCAATAAAAGAAAACCTAAAATCTTTCAAGAAAGGTTACCTTTTTAAAGATCCTTTCTCTTCCCTCCTTCGCCACTCTAGGAAGTTCTAAGATACTCTTCATCTTCTCGGCCGATACGCTCTTGACAGAGCTGTTATGGTCTTCACGTAGTAGTGGAGTTGGAGGCAGATGTAATTCCCCTCTCGACGTCCCGCCATCTCTCTGTTGGTCGTCATCCTGGTGCACTCACATAAGGAGCCACCTACTGCGTTTTTTACTTGGTCAGTCCATCGCGTGACCGACCGCGAGGTCTTGTATCATCAACCCTACCCTGTACAACCAGCCGTTCTATGGATGCCTCATTTCTTCACAAAACGTGGTCAAAGGATACTCTAGGTGTTCTAAATTATGAAAAAAGTACTCGTATAAAGAGGTGAAAAGGTTCTTGCCATTGAAGTATAATGACATACTCGTAGAACAGAAATCTCGAACAAAATGTGTCTCGCCCGGGAGGTTCGATTTTCAAATTGAGCCCCCGTTCTCCTTTCAAATCGAACGAATCCATTGATGATTGAAACCACGTGGTGCCAATGCTTTGGGACATACATGGTGTTCGCGGTGTCTGTTCTAAACGCTAGTAATAATACTTGAGTCTTGCCCAAATTCTTGTTAACGCAACCTATAGGATGCTTTGGGCCTTCTTAATTATGACGATACTAGCCCGTTCTTCCGGTGGAATTGCCTATGTTTGCTGGAATAATAGGTGCCCTAAATATTATTTTAAATCATGTGCTATGCGCCGACCTGTGTGCTTAATTACATAACATCTGTCCAGTAGATTTGCGTGAAAAAGTTACAAATATCCGTCGTCGTAAACTTTCCCATTTATAATATTGAAGGATATGTTCTTTGTGAAGATGCCCTTTACCCAAACTCTAGAAACTTCTAGCAAACTTCTTAAACGAGAAGATATACTAATGGTATACTAAAATTATAGTTCACAAACCACATACTTTGTAATTAAGTCCCTAGATAGAGTGGAAGAGTAAATAGATATAATAACTATTTACAATTTACAAAATATTCCATTCATTGTTGGATTACACTTTATGTATAAAGGTTATAAAATAATACTCATTTAATGAATAACTTAACCTTTGTTATAAAAACTTAATTTGCATATTGTAATAAAAAATAAAATATTTATTGCTAATTAAGATTTACCTTTGGATACGTGCTGTTTTAAAACTTCTTAGTCACTAGCATATTATTATATATTCTATCATTATTATTAATTATTATTATATAGTTTTATTTTTTCAGCTCATTATTAACGGTTGCCATTTCTTTCTTCTTCTTTTTGGTTTGCATATTTCGTTTGCAGAGTTAAAAAGTCACTTGATGACTGGTAATTTAACATAATTACTACATTTTTGGCCGGTAATACGTTGATGATATTGTTTTCAAATAGTTTGCCAAGACACGCAAACTCTTCAAAGTTATCGGCGTTAAAAAATTATCAGGTATCATTAAGAATTAAGACCTAGATTCTTCAAGGTCTGACTCTACAAACTCCACATCTTGGGAAATATCGCATCTTCAGTGGAAAAAAGCATAAGTCGTTGAATTTTAGGTTCTAATATAATTGTAAAGAGGGACAGAAGCTGCATAATAAATTTTTTCAAATTTTTATCATTTATCTTGACGATTTTGTTCAAGAAATCGTAATGTAAATTCCTTAGACTACGTACTGATAATTTAACGGTTTTTTTCGCTGTCCTGTAAAATTGCAATTTTCATCTTATACCTTTTTTCCACTGAAGGTGCAATATATCGTAGTAGTTTCGTTGAACTAATGCATATAATAAAGACTTAATTTTTACACTAATATCTCATAACACGAATTACATAAGAAAAAGATAAGAAAAAGAAGAAGGAAGAATTTAATTTTCTCTTTTTATACAATTTTAACCTAACATAACTTATGGTCCCCATGTATCTCAAAGTTAATTAACATAGTCGTGGTAACATATTCACTGGTGAAAAGAAAAGATTAAATAAAGGTCATTCACCGGCTACCTTAGTGGTTATAACATATACCAGGTTATCTTAAACTGGCCATACATCGTGTACTTGTCAAGTTTTCAGTTTGACGTGATGCGGAATCCAGTTTGCATGAGTTAGCTTTATAGCCAGATAGCCATACCATGGCCATACTCGGTCAAGTTTACTGGATGCCGCGTCAAGTCCGCTGCAAACTTGACAAGTATACTTGATCGTGTATGGCCAGCATTTATATATATACA
Organism: Thymelicus lineola; assembly: GCA_963932265.1. Lineage (NCBI taxonomy): Eukaryota > Metazoa > Arthropoda > Insecta > Lepidoptera > Hesperiidae > Thymelicus > Thymelicus lineola. The sequence goes on along the minus strand of OZ010707.1, from coordinate 4,696,466 downwards.
CTGCGTTCAGATATTCACCGTTATTTATACATACAAAGCATAAAGTTGATCAATCCAATATAATATCTCCTTAATTATACACTGAAAAATAGAAATAATAATAATCAGTTAGGAATTATACTAGGTTACAAGTGACTTTATCGCGTAGTAGCAATCTTTAGACAACCTTTGGTGAGGAATTTATGGAACGTAATTAAGAAAAACACGTTTACTTTATGCTAATTCGCTAATTTGTTTTACTCTACCTTGTCAAATTTTAATTTGGTTAGCGAACCAAACCTCTACGTTTAACAATCTACTTGAAGGAAAAACCCAGATAGTTGCCTCCATGAGATAAATGCTTTGGTTTCGAAGAGAATTTCGAAGAAGAATATATACGTTCTGCTTATTATCTTTGCCTTTTTTACTTATAAGTAAAGTCCAAGTAAAACTCCAGGAAAACTTAATGTCTATCTAATATAATATTATAGTAGACTTGGTAAAGATAATTGTTTTTTGTGTAGATAACAAGAATATTTATTTTTTTGTTAATTTTATCTTATGATGTTTTTCTGTTTTTACTTATCAAGTAAAATCGAAGTAAAACATCGGGAAAATTTGCTGGTAATCTAATGTTATAACAAACTTGGTAAATATTACTTACCTACCTAGTAGTTAATTCTTTAGATGCAAACCTGTATAAATAATAAGGGAATGAATTGTTCGTTCGTTCGCTATCGTCAGGAGTCCGAGTAGTGAGGGGAAGACGGGGCACAATTATCGTACTTCCGCTACAGGACGTTAGGGACGGGACGGTTAGTGTCTATCGATAAAGCGTAAGTAATATGTTATCTGTCACATAAATATTATAATAAAGTTTATATTTTACTACCTACTAGGCGATAGACTTAAAAGGTTCGTCTTTGAATTTTAGGTGTTAGCAATATCTATTATGTCAACCACAACAATAAATTTAGTTAAATAAATAATTAATAATCACATAGCAGGCATGTTTTCTAATGTTGTCGTTTGTTAAGCCTCTGATGCTACTCAATTGTTCTTTTAATAGTTTTGTTGGCTGGACGAAGATAAGCAACGGAGACTTTTCTGATGAACTTAAGAGCAAGTGAATTATATTCAGTTTAACGTCAGCTACTCAAGATAAATGAAATATGTATTATATAATAATAAATTATGTAATACTAAATACATAAACACTTACACAAGTTATTATGTTTCTAAAAACATAGGTATGTATATCTAATAATTGATAGTCGATGAAATATTAAACATTTTGTAAATATATAATAAATACCAGAAGACTGTAAATTTCGATGAAATCGATTTCATCTAACAAAAATATCGATCTAACATGACCCTAATTCATAAACATTGTTTATTTCTGACTATATTTTAAAGTCATTTTAAATAATATCGAATTTCCGATATCGATATGTTCCTTGCACTTCACTACCGACACTGCACGCGGCGGACCGCGACGAAGAAAGCACAACCGTCGTAACGGCCGACACTCACCAAAGAAATTATAAGGTTCTTCAATGACTTACCTAGAACATATTATATTGCTATCATTAATGCTATCTTTATATACTCTGACTTGTATTTAGGTGTATATCTTATCTGTATTTATAAAAGGCAAAAGTGATTGACTAATGTATCAACGCACAGGCCAAAACCTTAGGGCTGGAAACTTAAAATTTTGCACATGTAGGTATTTTTCAAAATTCAACCCCATAAAGGGAGTGAAATAGGGAATGAATATGATAAGCATAATTTCCGCGTGCGTAGCTGCGGGCAACAGCTAGTTTTCTTATAAAACATCATGGCGTGGATGTTAAGGTAGGTAAATACCATCAAAGTAGCCCTTGAACAATAGAAACACCATAGGCATCACCGATGTGCCGGACAAGATAAATGAGAGACAAAAGAAAACCCCAATACTTGTCAAGTACACTTGATCGTGTATGGCCAGCTTAACTCACCCTCTTTGAGAAGTAAGGCGATTTAGGATGGTCCACCATAGATACACCTGGTTTCATGGGTTTCGGACTCCGGCTTAGGACGGCGCTTGGTAGAAAATATCAGGGCGATGTACAAGTACATACATACGTAATAGTTATGAGAAATACCATTATTCCATATTATATAACTTTTTAACAGACTTCAAAAAGGAGGAGTTTCTCAATTCGACTGCATTTTTTTATTTTTATTTTTTTGCTTATGTTTGTTACCTCAGAACTTTCGACTGGGTGAACCAATTTTGATGATTCTTTTTATAATCTAAAGCTGATCATATAATCCCCTTGAAATTTTAACGAGATCTGATGAGTAGTTTTTGAATTATCCCTTATTTTGAAGTCGGTTATTTTTTGTCAAGAATTATTAACTGACTAATTGTTCATCCTATTTAATATTGAAAGCTTTTGAGGACGTATTCTTTCACGCAAAAGTAGACTATGATGTGAAATAACATTTATGGTACATAAGCTGAAAGAAAGGTAATAATCTAAAATTTTAAGAAAAAAACCGACTTCAAATGACGTACATCCTTTCCAATAAAAAAATAATCATCGAAATCGGTTGGTGTGATATTAATTTATTCGTCCACCTGTGGCGCACATACTTAATGCAAATTTAAGACATATTGTTTTCTCATAGAAGCCATTGTCAGATCTCGCTCAAATTTAAGTGGGACCACATGACAAGCACCAGCTTTCGATTTAAAAAAGAATCATCAAAATCGATTCACCCAGTCGAAAGTTCTGAGGTAACAAACATAAAAAAATACAGTTGAATTGAGAACCTCCTCCTTTTTTTGAAGTTGGTTAAAAAACGGGCGAAGTTGCTTTAAACTTTACAAAACGTTTTAATCTATTTTACTTTTTTATACCTTTAAAATGTAGTCGTATCATTTGGTAACTATGTTCAATATTGTTACATAGGCATGTTATTTGTGTTTTGAGAGATAGGTATCTAAATGCAATTAATAAAACAGGTAAATTAAAAATAACAAAATATCTAAAGTGTGGTAAAAAATACTATTGGTAATAAAATTTTTGTAAGTTGTAGATTTGATTTGATAGCGTATAGATAGACATTAAAACGCAGTCAGTATGTATATCCTCTTTATAGTAGGTAGCCGTAGGTACGTATTAATCTAAGTTAATCATCTAATATTGTTAGTTAAATGCCATATACCTAAGTAGGTACAAGGAACTGTGCCTTTAATTATTTCATAACGGATACGACTTACTCATCGCTGGCTCGTCCATCATACGTTTTTATAGCGCCAATTAAAGCACAGAGACCGTACTCATAAAACATATAGATAGCAAAATCACTGTAGGTACAACACACTAGGAAACTGGTATTGTACGCGGCGTTAATTACATAAGTGCGAGGGAGATAGGTATTACGAAGAAAAAATGTGTGACAGAGACGGAGTGTGTTGGAGTGTTACGTACTGCGCACGAGTGCGCCTTTTTGTAGCCGGTTTAACGCACACATGTGTGATACATGGATACATGTGTGTATGTAGGTATGTGTAACAGAAATTTCTAGTACTCCTGTCTTGATTAATGTTATACTTGACATTACGATGCGATAGACATCTGAAAATTGCTTGTAATGGCGGAGAGATGGCTTAATGGGTGCCGGCCGGTATTGTGCTGTGTATCTTTATATACGTGCTTCAGTGGTATAAAACGCTTCCTGTTTAAGTAGGTATATAATTTGGACGGATTATTATCCGTTGGTCTTTTAAGGTAATCTTCTGTGATCAGTTTTCATCTGATGTTCAGGTCTTCTGTCATAATGTGAGGGCCAAGACTATTGGATAAACTTACCTAAAACCACTTAGTTTATTTTTACCAAACACAACCAAAAACCATCTCGATCTAGTCAAAATCCAAACAAAAGTCTTATCAAAATCAGCCCATTGTTTCTATTCGGCTTTAGGAGCTGCATACACTGACACTCAGACAACACACATACATAAAACTGGCCATATACGATCAAGTGTAATTATAAAGTTTGCAATTTGACTTGATGCGGCATCCAGTTTGCATGAGAAAGTTATATAGCTAAGTAGATAGCTAATACCGTGGCCATACACCGTCAAGTTTACTGGATACCGCGTCAAGTCCACTGCAAACTTGAAAAGTATACTTGATCGTGTATGGCCAGCATTAATATACAAACATGTCTAACATATAACAACCATCATTTTCCATCGGGGGTTAAAGAAGAAAGAAATAAAGAAAGAAAAACATTTATTTCAGAAAAAGACACTACAACAGATACAACAATCTGCTTAAATGTAATGCTATGCTTAAAAATTAAGTGCAGTACCATGCAGGTGGAACGGAAAAAGGTCACATTCAGCGAGGGCCACTGTTTTTCAATGTGACCTACGGTGTCACGTGGGGCGCACGCAGGTTTCTTCGTGATGTTTTTCATTTCCATCGGAATCCATCTACCTCCATCTTAAAACACTAACGGTGACTGACCGACAAGCAATGCCTACCTATTAGTAGAACTCGTCTTGAAGAATGATGTCGTCTCGTCTCGTCTCGTCTGTTCTCTGTACATCCTGAAGGTTGACTGGTAGATAATGCTATTTCGCATTAAGTCCGCCTATTGTACCACTCTTTGGGGTTCAATAAAGATTAAATAAATAAATAAACCTATTCAGGGAATGCTTACATGGTGTTAGGCAGCACTACAAAGGGATTTCTAATGGAGTACAATTAAGGGATTTAGTTGTGTAAGTACGATGTTAAGTTTGTGTAAGTAAGATAATTTTGGAGCCAAAAGAAGCGTGGTTGGGTTTGGCTGGTATTGATGAAATATGTAGTTATCGGTTGCCATGAATCTCTAGTGAAGGTCCAGGGACGGACCTCTTTATTCTACAGTGCTTGTCTGATGCAGAGGCTGGCATATGAGAAATGTCATGTCATATTTAGATTAAGGAATTAATAATGTCAATAATGTAGAACAGATTATTATTGATCACGTAGTGTTGAAGTACTTTGGAATACTGATGTGAACGTTAGGAGAACTGGAAATATATCATGGTGCAAAGTAAAAGGAATATCATTTCATAACCAACACCATAGAATATCCCTTTCTGCTACATAGTTATAAGATAATAAGAAAGAGATCTGTGATATACAGACGGACAGGAGAACAGACAACGAAATTATGAACACGTCCCGTTGGCACTCTTTGAGTACGAACCATAACAAGCAAAATAAAAATATAGCAAAATCCCGACATTGAATCAACACTCCATCAACATACGTAGCTTTTTTTAAGAACGGTACTAGAAGTAAGAATTATTCAAATAGTATTAAAGAGGCAGTTTTTTTCTAAAAACGGTATGTTTGCCATATTTCTTGGTACCGTTATTCAATCTACAAGACTTATGAGTGTGGCTTTGTATAATTAAATGCAGCTGAGTGTGAGTCGAGATTGTGCTAAAATTTTATTTTTATATTTAATTATGCGTTAGTGCGGATCTGAGTTTGGTAACTACTAACCCATTAATGTTTTTTGCTAACATGTCATTTTATTATTAATCATGATAATAATATTGTCAAGAGTAGAATAGGAAATAAAGGAAGGAAGAAATAATAATCAACAAACATTGATAATTATTATAGATAGTTATTTAATTCTCAGTAGACGTTTTTTCAGTATCGGTGTCGATGCCAACTGCTGCGCGATTCAATTTAATTGTTGAACATTTTCTATGTAAATAGCCGATAAACGAAGTGGATGAAGATGATAATAGGCCCATGGACAACAATACCAAAGTAGAGAAAAGAAGAAAGAAAGAACTACCTCTCAAGAAAGCCCCCAGCCGGAACATCAAGATAAATAAATATACCTGTCTATAACAATATGAACTTAATAAAAATATTGAGGCCAACGCTCTAAAGTCTATGTCCACGTAGACGCAGGTCCCGAACCTCATACGCATGCTGTCGTCATTTGACGCTTGCTTGCATCGTAAAAGTACGGAATCTGTGCATGGAGCGTGCCGTTGCTGTAGTCCTCTTAGCGACATCGCCGTGTTTAGCTATTTCATTAGGCAGCATGCAATCGTCAAATGAAACGCCGTGGACAGTATGCCTAAATCGCCCCAATACGACTAGAATTAACCTTAATTCTTGAAGTTGTGATACACAGTACACACTTTGAGAGAATAAAGGTGTAATAGTGATACACAGATCAATAAATAATTATGTTAATTATATTAGCTTATTTATTGATCTGTGTAGTGATACCTACATTTCCATTCATTATAAAGGCAGCGTTTGGTGTGAGCATTTACAGAAAAGAGTTTTGTCTACAGACACAGATACAGTCGGCGTTGGTCTATTACTTCTCTTGTTTACGTACTCATAGGCGTCGTCCTAATTGGCAGCGATCGTACGAGCAAACGATGCGTTCATCGTCGTGCGATGAAAATGATTATGATTATTTATTATGCTCGTGCGATGACTAATTAGGACACACTTATTTAGTGTGTGTGTTTAATTTCGTCGTGCGACTAAATCGCATCGTTTGCTCGTACGATCGCTGCCAATTAGGACGACGCCTTACAAACGTAGAAAACAAATCATTTGTCTAGGAAATTGGCCACAAGTACAGACAATATACCGGCAAGGTGTGATACAAGTGTGTTGACCCGGCCGCACGTGCCGTTTATTTATCAATTACGTCGGAGATTTGAACTTCTCGCTCTACCAGCCAACTGTGGCCGCTCGGAACGGCGCCCGCTATGTACGGACGGATGACGTGCTGGACACTGACGAGGCTTTTTTGATACTAATAAAATATCACGATTAAAGATAACTATAAATTTTAAAATTTAAAAAATCACCGACAGTTTTGTTTAAGTACTAAACATAGTTAAGAACCATCTCTATCACGTCAGCTTTTAAACCGCATCATAATCGATCCATTCGATTAGGAGCTACGATGCCACAGAGAGACACACATGCACACAGACGTGCCAAACGTATAATAGCCAATATTTTTAATTTCCGACACAAAACACCCTTTTTTTGTACTACTTGTCTTGATTACAGAACCACCATTGGTTCGACAATCAAGTTAGATTGATAAGATAATCAAGGGTTGGATGGTAAAGCGCTATCGACTCACGACTTGAACCCACATTTTAATCGAATGGGAACACTGACCGGACACTGTGGTTGTGGGATTATAATAACATTAATAAAAAAATTAACTGAGTTAGGAAAGATAATAGAGAATATGTTTTTATAAAACTTGTGGCAGAGAGTAAGAAACCAACGACTTAATGGAAAATCTTGAGTTGTGGCTTAAGAGATTAATATGAAAAAGTGTGTGTGTGTGTGTGTGTTTGTGTGTGTGTGTGTGTTTATGTGTGTGTCTGGTGTGGAGAAGAGGCCTTTTGTAGAGTAAAGGCATGTATCTACTTATTTAGGAATCACACATAATTGTCAGCGTGAAAACATGATTTATTTTTATGAAAATTGGATAACCTAACCAATTTTCAGTTATATTACTAAACAAACAGCAGGAAACTTTCTAATAAACAAGAATCCGACAGTTATTTCAACTTCCTTGTCATTAATTTATTTATGTATTATGAATTTCCCTTAACTACAACTCTTTAGATCTCATGCTATTGCAGGTGTATCACAAGAAATAAATGTAATAACATTCCAGCATCCTCAACGGGTGTACTCGCTTCAGCGCACAAGTAAGGCACACTTAGCGCATTTTTTTATTCTCTCCATTATGTGCATGTGTTTGTCTATGTGTGTAATGCCAATGTGTGCGTGTAACTGTATATGGGGCCTGTTGTTAAGTAAATCGACTTTCTTAACATTTGAAAGCAACAGGATGTGAAGATCATCTTTTGAGTTTCTAGAGTTTTGGTAACTCGCTTGCACAACAACGCATTGGTGATACCTTTGATGTTACAAGTGTCCATGGTCTGTGACCACGTAATGAAGCTATTGGGTGACTCGTCTGCTGTAGGTATAGAGTGAGAGGGGTAGACAAAAAAGGGGGAAGTTAAAAATAATAAATACGAATATTGAGCAGTTATTTTCATAGTAAGGTAACGAGTAATAAAATCGTATTGATTTTAGCGAATAAAGCGATCTTACACATTTGCCTTTACAACCTACCACGGCACTTATTTATTGTTTAGGTACTAAGTATAACTTTTGCCTCGTTTTTACATGAAATCTTTAAAGTTTGAATGGATTTTTGGCCCTTCTGTTGGCGGAATCTGAGTCATAGGTAGACTCCTTCCTGGCCAAGACAAGACGTAAAATTCCTGGACAATCCCGGATTTCCCGGCAATCTGGCAACCTTATTGTAATAAACTTAGTAGGTCGTATCCAAATGTAGGTGCGATTTAGATTACTTTTATAAATTCAAAATAATCTAAAATTTTAACAAAAAAATTACCGACTTCAAATTTAATACTTATAATAATATGCTTTTGACATGGATGCCATCTTCAAATCTCTCTCAAATTTATGTGGGACTACACGACAAGCACCAGCTTTCGATTAAAAAAAGAATCATCAAAATCGGTTCACCAAGTCCAAAGTTCCAAGGTAACAAACATAAAAAAATAAGTACAGTGGAATTGAGAACGTCCTCCTTTTTTTGAAGTCTGCTAAAAATATGTCCAGCTGTTTGAAGTTTTTTTTAGACTAAACCCTAATCGATTAGTATGTTATGATTTGAATTATATTAAATTATGGTTCTGCTCGCGGCTTTGCCCAGGTTTTCCGAGATAGGTAATAAGGACCGTATATCTTATTCTAGATCGTAGTCTATCTTTGTAAAATCAGTTCAGTAGTTTTTGCGTGAAAGAGTAACAAAGATACATCCTCACAAATATATTTTCACATTTATAATATTAGTAGGATGATAATTATTTGATGGATAGTAGGATAATAATGATTCGGTGATGCCTTTGATGTGCCATGAACATCAGCAGTTCATGGGCGACGATAGCTACTTACCATCAGTTAAATCGTCAGCTCCTCTTCTCTCTTTCATAAAAGAACCCCAGACTGAGAACAGAAATTCTAACTCATCATTTTTTCTACTCGCCCGGAATCGAACCCAGGACCCTTGGCACGGCGGCGATCCGACATATGGTAACCATTACACCATACGCGTTTACGCCATAAAATGCCACATACAACACTACTTAAAGATAACGCGATGACTTACAATGACGTCCCTGTTTGTTGGCATTTACCATAAAAACAGCACAATGCAATGTTGGTACAAAATTTGCAATACATGGTTCGCAATGACCACGCAACATAGGGTAAGTACATAATTAAATCAGTAATGTAAAAAGTTAAGGCAAGTGCATAATAACGATCGTTCCGTACCACTAACCATAGATGATGTATCGATTTAGTCTGAATTTCTTAGACTTGTTTATTCAGATTGCATATTATGCTATGCTATGCAAATATGTCAAGTAAAGGTGGCGGTTCGCACCGCGACAGAGACAAGCGACCGAGACAAGAGACCGAGACGGGAGACCGCGACAAGTGTCTCGGTCTCTTCTGCATCTACTGTGGGTCGAGACCGAGACCGCGACCAAAGCTACAATTCATTCAATTTCAGAGTCTGTCGATGGAGTTACTTATGTTGTACTGTGCCATTAATTTACACTGTCTAATTAGAACTTCCATTGGAGGAAGAAGAAGGTTTTATTTATGGTTTCAGCTATGTTTTTCCAAATATTTTTCTTTAAATTTTCGTCTCTGTAGGACTCCAGTTGAGTATTGTATATCGGAGGGTGCTGTCTGATCAGTTCAATCAGCTTTTCACAGTCTTCGTCAGGAAAAGTAGTCATTTTTTACAATAAACACACGTTCAATTCGAGCGCGACACGACGAGACCGAGACACTACTAGTCCAGGGCAGCGACTGTCGCGCGGTCTCCGGTCTCGCGTCTCTGTCTCCTGTCTCGGTCTCGTTCGCGAACTGATGCCTATTCATTGCATATGGTCAAGTGACGATAGCGGTCTCCTGTCTCGGTCTCTTGTCTCGGTCGCTTGTCTCTGTCGCGGCGCGAACCGCCAGCTTTATGTTTGACGAGGCAACGTCACGGCGCAATTGGCATGGTAATGGTCTCAATTGCTTCAACAACGTATCAGTGATGTCTGTCACAGGTCTCTCCTCTTGAGGCTACCACAATGTCAGTTCGATTAGTACAGGAGTGGCCACTGGCCAACCCAGCTGTCGAAAATTTTGAAAGTATTCAAAGTTGACTGGTAAAAATAAAACATATTTTTTCCGCTAGCAGTCTTCACAACGTCTACTGTTGCTTAACTTATCATAAGGATCGACACAAGCCGCCGGACTATGAGCGATTAAAAAGTATTTTGGTTTTAGAAGTCAAAGAATAGTTTAGAAGTTTAAATAAAAACTTCATTAATTTTCACATTTATAATTTTTAAAATACTTATGTATTCACATAGGCAACACATAACGGCAAATTATACTCCTCGGTATTTTGTATAATCTGCCGCAGTGTGTGTATATCGCACCTTCGGTGCAACAAAGTCACAAATAGCCGAAACTTTAAAATTGAGTTAGTATGCCAAATTGTCTATGAAAACAAGCATTTTACGTGAAACTGTAGCAAAAACTATAGATAATTAATAGCATAAATATTTTTACCTACTACAGATAGTATCCAGTATAAATATGGAAATAAATGCGAAAAAAATTCTTAAAAGTCCTTTCCTGTTGAAATGAGCCGTTGCGACTTTGTTGCACCGAAGGTGCGATATGGTCTATGGTGCTGTTGCCTTTTCGGAATCCTGCTTGTTCGGTTATTAGAACCATATCAATATGTAATACAAAATTTCAACTTTTTAGGATCAAAGGGAGTACCTAGTTCTAATTCAGCTTGCAAGATTTGACCCAAACAAATGAACAATAAATAAAATATGATATAGAAGCTTATAAAAAACTAGCGCCTCTTCAGTATAAAGAAGAAAGCTAATGCCACCTTACAATCTGTTCATTAATGCACCGTAAGTTAGATGGCGCGCACTTCTATAGAATTCCTAGGTAGGTAGGTACCTTTCCTTTAGGTAGGTTAACGAAAACTAGATGACGTACGCGGACGTCGTATGAATGGGAAAAGTTTGTAAAGCTGCCGTAAGATGGCAGTATTCAGCTAATAATTACTTTTTTACGGCCAGTTCCACAAAATTACATGGATAATTTCCCTTTTGAGCGAAGTACCTAAAATGCACGATGCCTATGAAGCAAAATGCCTTTTAGGCATTAAGATCTTTCGTAACAAAATTGCTACATTCATTATTATTTCAGTTAGAGAAATAAAAAACACATATCGTATCGTTTATACATTTAAGTTTATTTTTTTTTCAAAATAACAAAGACTAATTAAGATAAAGGTTCTCAACCGAAGATCTTACGAATAGTATTCATGAAAATATATCAAACTTCATCAAACACGTTCTCACACGAATTTTACTACGACTAAGTATCGCCATCTATGTAAAAAAATGAAAACTTCAATAATAATTATTTGATAACCGAAGTCTACATTTTTTTTACAAAATTCGAAACCATTTTGTCGGAATCATTCTTTTAAATTTACTTTCTTCATTATTTAGATAAAGAAAAATGCATCGTCATTTAACCCTCTTCTCTTTAGTACATACTTATTCGTCTTAAAATTCATCAAATCACATTAACTACCTAATATTATTATTTTATACCTAACAAAAGAAAACTAAGTTTTCAAATTCACAAAATTTAAATTCCGTTTAATATTGTGAAAGTACATATTATAAAAGGCTTAAATATTGCTTACAATTTCTACAAATTAAAAAAGCCAGTCATGGCACTAAGCTGCGTATACCTAAATAATAGATGGCTCTGGTGCTACATAGTCCTAGCGTATAACCCAAATATGGGGAAAAATAACGCTTGAGTTTTTATAACCAGCTCAATATTTTCATGAAACTTGAAACGTATTTAATACAAGTCATTAAGTTGATGAGGCAAATAAATAAGTACATATTTATAAAGAATTTATCTATATTACCGATAGGTATATCGTATTAATCGATCCCTATTAACCTAATATTGTAACAAACAAGTGAAGTAGCTTCTGCTCTTTTCGAACAAAAGCATATTTTTTAACACATTAATCAACTTTTTTTATGTTGTACATTGTTTTTATCATCAGGAATAGGTATTCCTGTTCCACATAAATTTTAATCCTTACTGGAATGGAATAGTTACCTATCGAAGTAGGTATTTATTTATAAAAAATATTATTATAAAAATATCTAACATAATCGGTCAAATCTCAAGCGTTATCTATGAAAAATATAATTAACTGCCAAAATAAAGATGGCGATATCTACAAACCACACTTTTGGGTACTAATATAGAGATGCATATTACTGATTCCGATATACACCCAACTTTGTTGGATGTTATATGTAAAATCAGAATAAAATAATTATTGTTCATTAATAGAGCTCTTTCTAGGAACGCGTTGACAACTTGAATGTATCCATGAGTAGGTATCACAACTTTCATGACATTCAGCCCTTTTTTATGTTACACTAACAAAAATATGCTTTGCAGTTGAAATTCGACCGTAATTCATTTCATCAAAAAGTTACATTTAATTTCACTCTATTTAATTTTCTTTATTAATCAAAAATTTTAATAAATATAAATGTTACACTATATCAAATCTCAGATACGAACTTGTGCGCATTTTTATAAAAGGAGGCACTGCATGTAAAATAGAACCCCATGGAACTTTAAAGTAATTTAACGGGCACGCCTAGAAACAAATAAAAGTGCGGTCGCGTGGGGTGAGACCCCTTCTCAAAACCTTTAAGTCAAGTTCAGACTAAACACGTATATTGTCATACATTTGAAATATTCTAATCCATCGGTAAAAAGAATATGCATCCATATAATCGCACCTCCGCTATCCAAATTTCACACGAGGATTTGTCTCCTGATTGGTCCAACATCCTTACATTCACGATAGGATAAAATTTTAAATTTTAAGTTACATTAAACACTTCACAGCTATGATACAAATTGTTTTTTTTTATCTAAAATTCATACAGAAGATACCTACTTAATTTATAATATTTATAAGCGGAATAAAAATGGATAGCAATTTTATTTTAAAATAATACAAGAATAATGATGGTTTATCGTTAGCCGGCGTACAAAATATCGTCAGTACCGGTATCTAAGAAAAACATTCACAATCCACAATGAGTTCAATTTAAAATCTTAAATGGCAATATAATCTTGTTACTGGTGTTATGTAATGTAAATTTAACACAAAAGGTTCAAGACTAAAATTATATTAAAATTATACAAATAATTTTTCATACTATTAAATAATACATGTTTACAAACAGGCTGTAATCATTAGGTCTAAAAGTATTATTTTTTAAATAAAATTAATATAAAATATGTCTAAATTGCGCTGAAAAAAAATTATATCTTTGAATTTGAAGTATTTTTTATGACATCGAATATTGAAAAATTAATGGGAATTTTAAGACCCCAAAAAATATGTCATCCTGTATTTGCTTAGATGTAAGGTTTTAAGAACACTCCAGACCTGTATTTAAACAAAAATTGAGTAAATTTAATAATTTAAAATGCCTCTTGAAGTTACGTTCAAATATTTGCAAAATAATTACTTATATCTTGATAATAATATCTGTTTCATAGACAGACATACAGACTTGCCGAGAAGTTAAAAGTTATGTGTAGGAGTGTCAGAATAAGATGTTACTGGAAGGCATTGAGTTGCATTTTTACCTACTGTAAAATCAGGTGACTTACTTCAAGATTTTAGACTGTTAAAGTGCTGCAAAGGAGATATCAAGTCTTTACTTCCATAAAGGCTTAAAAACACAATTGTAAAACAATCTACGCTCTTTTAAAAAGAATTTTCAAACGAATGACTGGAAAGGCACCTTTCCTGTGCGTCATGATTAAATTGTTAATTAAAATCTCGCAAAAGGTGAGATCTTACCAGTATATGAACTCAAATTAAACACAGTGGTATTTTAAGAAAACGTAGCTTTCTTAAATAGATTTTTAAATAAATGACTAGAAATTATGGTAACCACTATACTTCTTTTTTATAGATCTTCAAAAATTTTACATAATTAACTTCAAACCAGCATATTATGTTGTAATTAAGTAGTTTATTTATTACATAAAACTTATGAATAACCGTATGAAAAGTATCCGATATCTATGAACCAGAAAATAAATCCACAACACTCAGATTGAAAATAAAATATTGTAATTATTATTAACGTGAAATACTACTTTCGAAACTGAGGAATAGCGAAAAGTTCTCAAAGGACTCTCGGGCCCTATTTTGACGAAAATTAAAACTTCAATATTGGATTTTAAGAAAACTCTAGTTTTCCTCAAACAGAGTATCGAAACTACCACGTTCGATGAACAGTTCCAATTGATTAACGCCGTAAAATATTGAAACAATTTTCTTTTACAATATGAAATATATCAGTACAAGGGCTTACTATATTTACTCCTTAACTAAAATATGGGTATATACATGTACAATTATTTATAACGCTTCATAAATGACGATTTTATGCACGAAATTAATTTCAAACGAATGTTTCACAAACAAATATATATTAATATGAAGGAGAACGTTGAAAAAGTACTAGTAAATACTTCTTTTTTTCCAGCCTTTTTTGCAAGAGTAATTTTATTAATATAACGTTGAATCATTCAACAATGCCCTTAAAAATTCCTAATATTGTTTTAATTCATCTTTCATTTACTAAGTACTTTCCAACAAACACAACAGATTTAAAGTGAAAATAAAAAAAGCCGTAATAAAATATTAATATAAACAGCCATTGAAATCACAGGGAATTAATATACAGAGGATGTTAAATTAAATTTTAAGGAGTTCGACGAAATATTATATTATAACGTCATACATATTATGTATCATAATCATAGTATAAAAAAATCAAATGCCGAGACAATAAGTATTGTAGGTATTACAATATCAATATGAGTATAATCAGTTTAAATTGAAGTATGCGTTTTTTGTTCAGAAATTTTAATTAAAAAACTAAAAGATAGATGGCGCTGTAATCAAGCTATTAAATTGTTTTAAGTTGCAGAATACGAATGAACATCCACGTTTGCTTAACTCTCAGATACATAAGCTATGATGATTGGCAATACTAAAGAGAAGGAATATTGATTGCTTAAGTTAGAGTAAGAAAAACTTAATATGCTGATACGAAGAGATATCAGGTTAAGCACACCTTTGAACACCAAAGGCATCATGGCGTGCGGGCTGTATTATAAAATATTTCACTGTATCCTGTTTGAAAGAAGATTGGTAGCTAAGAGCCGATTAAAAACCTTATCACCATGCAGACCTGAAAAAACGTGATTTGTCAGAATTAAAAACTATTTCTATACGTAAAATATGATTCAGATGATACAAAATAAAGTCGGAACCGACGATAAGAATTTGCTTAAAATCATATTAGCTATGGTTGTAAGAAGTTTAACTCAGATACAGTTTTGAATGTATTGTCCAATAGACTTAAGATCATTGTAGCCCTTACGATGTCAAGGTAAACAAACATGAAGAAACTTCGATAAATACATCCACTTACAATTATTTATAATACATCAAATTCATTGAATATATTTTTAATTTATTTATATTTAGTAGACATAGTGGCAATATTTTGGAAGAGATAATTTAACATCGAATTCGGTTTACAAATATCTACAAAATAAAATTTCTTACGCTACATATTTTAAAACATGCATCCAATGCATTAATATTTAACATATCCCTTACATCTATACAATACACGTATTTCAAATAAATTTCTAGTTAAAACACTTCAATACTGTATCTATTTATATAACATATAAGATCTATGCATTCATAAGACAATTACTATTATAATTAAATATTTACGGATCACTAATGACACATTCATGCTACATACGACAAGATTTCATTGTTCATAATTCATTGTATTTCTGACAAATTCCAACAAACTTGTCACAAATGTTGGACAAAAGGCATAACAAACATTCATCTCTTTAAATTTGTTCAAATTACGGGCCTGCAAACTTGGCCCAACCACTGGTCGAACATATTTCTGCCTAAGAAGATTGGCAACACTTACGGCACGTAGCTTAGTTTGATTCTACACAGAATCCCTTAGTTATTTATTTCATTAATGTATACGCAACAAATCCTTATTAAAATTACTAAATTTATACAATAAGTCTGATTTTTCAATGCTTTCTAGGCATGAGAAATACCTTACATTCATTTACTCAAATACATAAAATACAATTGCTTTTGTATTTTCGTATTACGTTCAAAGTATTCACTTAATTGAATATGGATTAAAATATAATTATAAATTAATAAAATACATATAAATATAAATTTTACATGACAACTGTGATCATAATATCATGATGAAGAATATTTGATGTATGTATTTATTATTTATCATCTAAATGATCAGTTCAACATTTCGTTATAATTAAGTAATATAATACATTTTCTAAACACATCCATAAGGTACTATAGAAGTAATTTCATCTCCTAGTCTAATACATCATATAACGGCAAGCTGTAGGAATAAATTGACACCCCAGAAGCTACGTGCCAATACTTATATCGTAAATTTATTAATTTCTATACGAGATAATCTATTTCTATACTTCACTAACACAGAGCAACAGTTTATAATGATTAATATAATTAATGAGTTTTCGAAGGCACTAGAGTCCTAGTGAAATTAGAAAGGAGATAAAAAATAGTACGCCAGTCTCACTGAGGACAAAAATGGGTAGCAAGAAAGGGAAAACTATTATATGATAATTAAAAATTGTAATGAGTAAGGGTAAAATGAAATTGAATTCATCAGCCATTGCCAATTTAAAAAAATACATCTAGGTCCCAGGTATAATTAATTTTTTTACTTGAGTCATACCTACCTATTTGTTGTTCGGTAAATGTGGGTAATCTGCTTTAAAAACAACTAAAAAACGAATGATCTAAGCGCCCGATTAAGATTTTTTTCTGTACTACGTGACCTAAAATTGATATGGTTTAATTAAACTATTGACTACATTGAACATTTGAAAACCAGTTGTCTTTTTACGCCCCTTAACCGCGTCAATTGTCCTTCAGAACTAATTTTTAAACACACATTCAATATTAAAACCTTAATTAATACTGTTTTATTACAACTATACTTTAAAAGAAACCTATGAGAGGATGAAACTCGACAGATCACGATTTCAGGAAAGTCGACGCGATTCATGCCTTGATTAAATTTCGCCTCAATATAAATATGATATTCCATTAAAGTTAGGCAGTATTGTGTTTTAATAAAGATAGTTATAATTAAATTGTTAACCTAGTAATTGTTTAATTTTTAAAGCCTGTGGCTAGTGTCTCTGCACTTGTCACCGAACTCACATGGAAGAATTCTATGTGTATTGAAGTTTGGAGTAAGAGGACTCCATAGTTCGGTGCTACACGTAGCTCTCTAGATGAGCGCTAGTTGTCGGGTCCTAGAAGGATGCTTCCACTAGGTAAGTCCCGTCCATCGCCACACCTGTCTGGTTTCCTTGCACAGTGCTGCCCGCTGGAATGTATTTGCCACACGCTTGCTGAAATTTGAAAAATAATCAAATTATTTACTAGTATAAAATTATTCGTACACCTAGCATACAAAGGGTTGGCTACAGGGTGTAAATTTAGGAATAATATGATTGCAAAGTAGATAGATGTAAATAATATAAAAATTTATTAAACAGTTTCTAAAAAGATAACAGATAAGCTTCATTTCATCATGTATACATATAGAGGGTTGATTGTATTCTTCATAATATAATACAATAATAAATTTTAATGTAGCCATATAAGGAAATGTCAAGTGTTTTTAAATATTTATTTTGTCATGCATTTTTGTATAAATATACAAAACTATTATTATGCATAGATAAGATGTTAATCCAAACTTTGTTGTAACGCAAAATTATTATACTTAGTGTATAATAATGTATTGTTGTATCATATGCAACATTTTATAAATAACTGTATTTTTGTGTAAACAATTCATATACACAGGAAAATATATACAGGGTTATCTGGTGACTAAATGTGTTTACCCTTACTTAAAAAAAATATTAACGTCACTCAATAAACTATCTACTTCATAGAATTGCTTACAGTATCAATCAAGCTTCACATCGAAAAAGCAAGACCAGAGAACAAGACTTTGCGAACAAAAATGAAATAAAAATTTACAATACAATAAAATACAATGTAGGTACTTGTGAGCGGGTAGCAATATTTTGTATAAGTGTATTGGATTCAGTGAAAAGTGTGCACAAAGCATGCCAATTTTAAATAAATAGTAAATGTAGACCCAGTAGTGTATATTCTGTGTAAAAGTGTAACTTTATGTCTGTATTTGTTTTATTTATTTATCTGTTCTCAGATGCACATTGTTGCCATTTCATTTATAACCCAAGAGATAGAAAAACTATCAAAACTCTAGTTCCAATTCAGAAAAGGTAAGGAACCGTTTTAAACCACGAAAATTTAACTATAGAGAAATGCTTGTAGTAACATTGTTGTATGCTTAATACGTAATAACGTATCTACAGTAGGTCAATATCCCAAAACAGCAGCAATGAGCACCGATTTATTTTACCACTATTTTTTAGATGTCGATATTATAACTTTTAACTTATCGTTTTATTTGATCTGCCCTATTTATAAGTTTTTTGTGTTTTATTTTCCAACTTAGTAAGTTTGGAAGTAATATATTTGGGTGTCAAAAACATTGAACCTTACATATTTTATATTTCATGATTTTCAAATGTAATATGTTCTATGACGTGTTACACGTTATCCTAGACATTCACCACAGTTTGGCCATTGGCTTATGGCTATGTGTGCAGTGTGTTGGCAGATTTAAAGAAATTCGAACATGCCACAATAACAGTATAAATTGAACGACATCTCCATGAACCGAATAATTACATACATACAAAATTTCTACCTTACGACACTCGTGGATCTACTGAGGATTCAAAATCGCATTATTTAATAAAATAATCTCAATCCAATACGCAATCAAAATTGCAATTGTATTTTTTGAAAAGTCACTGTATTGTTAAAACCATACGTATTCTATAATAAATAGATGTAAATAATGCGATTTCCTGACAATAAATTACAATAATACTTTTTCTACACAACTTTGTCATTATACTTCACACTTCACATTTTAATGTATTTAGTAGAAAATCAAATATTTTTGTACATACGACAATAGCATAACAGCATAAGCTTATAAAATAATACACCGAACATTGAATACATAAGAGATACACTTATATCCAAATAAGATACATTTTATAAAGCAACACTGTATAGCAGCCAACACCCTGCAGACATTAAAAGCCTTATTTTTAGAAAATTACCACGCAGCGATTATTATTGCAAGAAACAAAAAATACGAAAACTCAACTAAAACTGACATAAAATTTACCTTTTCACTTAATAAATAAAAATTAAATTATAAAAAATAAAAAAAAAAACATTGTAAGAAATTATTAAAGCAATGAAAAGGCAATAAAAAAATAAAAAATAAATATGCATCAAACATATCCAAACAGATATGCGTGCCCGTGAAATAAAGCAAGCTATTCACACCGCGACACCGCTGCGTGGTATACCCAGACAACGTACTGGTAAGGGATCTTCGCTGGGTGCGGCTGACACCGAGGTGTCGGACGGTCGCGAAGTCGCCGTGTAACGTCGCACGCCCCGCGTTCTTTTTCTACTCGAGTCTAATAGCAGGACCTGTTAGAGCCAATGTGTAACTGAGATTTCGATAAAACTTAGTTTTTGTCAGTAACCTATGCGTTTTGAGTGTGTCAGTGCAAAGATGAAAAAAATAGGAATACTTGCGAGTTACTGTTCAGAGTAAAAGAGAGTAAAATAATAATTATAATAGTAGCATAAAATATAGTAAATTATAAAAAAATAATAAGAAAGAGATATAGGGTTATGAAATTTTTTTTTATATTATGTATATATAATATTTAAAATTTATCCATATTTGCATATTTTATTATCCTAAAATATTATTATTTACTGGCAAATACATAATTTAGTATATACATTTGAAACGTATATAAAAACAACAACTTCTGGCATCTAATTTTACCTTTATAACCTTTTACTTACCATTATCACAACTAGAAAGCAAAAAATTGGCTTTTTATAAATATGTACTTGAAAGCACGATGAAAATTTAAATAGTGAGCATATGATAAAGTATGTTAATGAATGAAAAGGTTTATAAAATATAATATATAATTGAATAACTTTAAATACAAGAAAATGAGACTGTATAATTTTTCATCGCTATGAATTAAATGAGCTGTTTCACAAGCGGTAATGTTGTGCCTTGCCTTTAAACAGTTTTTTTACCTTTAAACTGCTAAAAATTAGGTTACGGGTCCAAAAATAGTGAAATATCTATCAGTGTATAGTTATTACAATAAAAAAATTAATAGTTCTAATTTTTCCACTTTTAATTTAATTTTATTATCACATTACTTCAACCCATTATCCCACTACAGCACAAGGGCCTCATTATTGAGGAGGCCTCGAGAATACTTCACCACGCTGCTCCACGATAATTTTATCAGTAATTAATAAAATTAATTATTATTTATTACCTATCCCAATAATGTTTAATATAAATAATTGTTATTAGCAAGGTTCTGTCGCGTCTATCCTTCTGAGACTAATACAATTGATGTATTTTGTGACCTTAGCGTGACACATTACACATCTAGCCATACAAACGTCAAGTACTCGTTTCGTGTGCTTATAGCAAGTTATTTCTATGGCCAGTGGTAAATAGTGGACCGATTATGTCTACAAAAAACTGACTTCATATAATATCCCTAATTATAAACGTACTTTATGATTTTAATCCTGTTGTAACCAATTTATTTTTATTTATGGTTTCAATTATTAAAAAAAAAACATATTTATTATTACTTACCATTTTGTATCAAGGAATGTCTTAATTCATATCAAGGGAGCACACACGTAACATTGTATCGTATATGAAAATAATATGGTTGTATGCAAATCAACACAGGGTTTAAGTGCATTGGTAAATGCAAAATAAAATATGCAAAATAACAAGCAAGCAACACTGTAGTGACAATCTGATGGACCTCATATTCCACCAAACTGTAATTTCTATCGGCCATAGAAATAAAGCGACACGTAACAAGACCGACAGTGAAAAGTCGAGAGCTTTATACCTCACGACGCGGGCACGACGCGAGTCCGATCGGACTGACGCACCGTACGGAACGACTGCGTTTCTGTTGTAGAAATGTCGTGATGATATGAAATTGATATAAATAACATAAATAATGAGAAAATAAAAGTTCTAAGCCTACTTAATCTAAAGAATCTAGGAAGTATACATTTTACCTATAACAGAGTAAAGAACAGTGCAAGTAATTGTTGTTAGTAAAGCCAAATGTAATACTTAAATACATTTTAATTATAATATTATGTATTGAGAATTGAAGATTTTTGTATAGAGTAAGTACAAAATAACTCAGAGTACTTGTCAGTGTTAGAATTAAAATATATTGCTATAGGTACCTACTAACTAAACTTTAAATAATACATAGTAGTTTATACTACGCTAATGTAAACAAAAAACATAATATAGTTAATAAACAATTCTAAAAACATAATAAAATTGAATCTCAACTCAATATGAAATAACCTTACTGTTTGAATAAAGCCGATAAAACGATGAAAAAGTCAAATTCAGTATTGAAATTGCAGATCTGGTAATGTAATGGGTCTATACAGTACGTGAATGGGTGCCTTTATCGTTGTCGTGTGCATTATTGACTATTTGTTCGGATACTTTGACTATATTATAATTTAATGTTCGTTCGGGTACCACATTCTCATGGCTTTTATATTCTCTGTAAAATAAATATTTTTACCTATTGCACAAATGTTTTAAGCAATCATCTTACCGTGTAGCATGCTGCCTTATTTATATGTAATGCTGTCTGATGTGAAAAGAAAAATAGTACAATATGTATAATAATACATAAGTATTAAATATACCTTGTAATTTTAAACAATCTTCTTAAAAACACCTTTGTGTTTTAGTAGTACTTAGCAAACCACATGCTAACCTTTTTATAATGAACTAGGAAATCGCCCTTGCTTCCCTTCGGGAAAAATAGTAATAATAAATAATAAGCCTATGTCACCCGGGGATAGTGTAGCTTCCTAACAGTGAAAGAATTTTTCAAATCGGTTCGGTAGTTTCGGAGCCTATTCAATGCAAACAAACAAATCTTTCCTCTTTATAATATTAGTATAGATTAATTATTACAATGTAGCCTACATAATTTTTTATTAACTATAAATTTAAGAATACTTCGAATTAAAAATAGATAACAAAAATAATATTCTAACTATTTTTTAACATCTCAAACGGACGAAAATAACCTACAATCTCACAAATTATTACTTTTCATACATTATAAGAATTATTTACGTCAGGCTAGTTACTAGGTACGAAAAAAAAAGGAATTTGAAAATGGAACTGTACGGCCGTTAAGACACTGTACCGTGAATTGTGATATCTTAGCGATTCTGAAACTTATCATTTCGGTGTCAAGATATCGAAATTAGCGGTGGAAGTGTGCTAAAGTGCGTTTCACACAAAGTCTGCACTTCGCTTTTATGTTGGTAGCATTGAAATAAAATAAGTGTTTATACAAAAAGTGTAGTTGTCATGTTAATCAAAGGTAAAAACAATATAAATATTACATTTTACCTACAAATATTAATAATGTAAACTTCTACTCCAATACTACCAACATAATAGCGGAGTGCAGATGTGAAACGCTCAATAGAGGCATATGGTTGTATGACCACAGACGCAGAACGCACCTGATATTTCTGGGGGCAGCAGCCACAGCGCGCGCAACAGGCGAGCAGCGCGGGCGCGCGTCCGGAGTGCGCGGGAGACGCAAGGGGGGAGGGGGAACCCGGCCGCTTAGCAGCACCGTTGTAAGGGTTCTCCATTTCGACAAATTCTCGGTCCTGGGGAGATTTGATCGAAATATTGAACTTCCGATCCTGATTAGTAATATCAAAAATTTTAATAAGTTGTACATTGAAATATAAAAAAATTTATAAGTTAGTTAGCCAAAGTAATTTGTTAGCTTAACCTATGCTCGCTTCGCTTCGGAATAGCTTTGATACCAGTAGCACCCGAAACACCTGTTCCTACCTCAATTTTTAGCAGTTACCCCATATATCATAGGTAAAATTAATATTTTAGGGGTTAGTAATTTTATGAGATACATAAAAACAGGCAAAACATTAAAAATTACTGACCAAATTTTGCGGTGTAAGGCTCCATCCATCTCTAACCAACCTTCCCTGCCAATCAAGCCAACCTTCCCTGCTTATGGTGCACCCTGGTAAACAATGTACGAGGTTATGGCTAACGGCCCCTCATGGTCATTGGTCTATGATAGAGATAAATCCCACTAAATGCATGGTGGTAAGACCTCCCTGCTGACTAGCAGAATTTACTCCTGACTCGAAAAGAGTATCCTTCTAGAATCGACCATGAATTGATTTTTGGTCTGTCACAAGTAACGCAGAACCCTAGTTTCCTGTTTGACTGGTAATGTATCTATGTACCTTTGGGTTCATTGATGTCCATGGGCGTAGTTGACCACTTACCATCAGGTGTCTCGACTGCTCAATGGCATTTATACACAAAATAGATGCAGTACATACCGTAGTGCGCTCAAGGCATCGCAACAAGTGATGATGCTGCAATTCGAAGATGTCTTCGTCCCTTCCAGCGTCATCTAACTCTACGCCCGACTCCTGAGCAGCCAGTCTTGCTTCAGCTGCCTTTTTCTTGGAAACAAAGGCAGCTCCAGAAGATGCTTTCGCGATACGGATACGCGCGAGACGAGCTTTCTGGAATTGTGGACGTGAGTAATAGATTAGGCAGGCGGCAAGTAAGATTGTATTAACAAATAGCATGTGATTAAATGATTTTGAATTTAATTTTGGAGATTAAGATATCCTCCACATCGAACAAAAGCGCTCACAATTATTCAAGTTTGAAGTAAAGAATTATAGGTCATTCTCATACAAAGTTTTATTCCCCATTATCCCTTTAAAGGATCAATTATCCTAAAATTCTTAGTTCGTTCACTTGCTATACAATAGAACCCCTGTTAAAAACTTTCGTGATTTTAGGTCCACTAGTTTAGGGGTTGCTTGTACCGAAATAAAAGTCAGTAGAAGCCATTGAAGTATAATGTCATAGAACAGACATCTCGAACAAAATGTGTGTCCCGCCCGGGAGGTTCGATTTTCAAAATTGAGCCCCGGTTCTCCTTTCAAAATCGAACGAATCCATTGAAGATTAAAGCCACGTGGTGCCAATGCATTGGGACATACATGGTGTTCGCGGTGTCGTACTTCAATGGTAGAAGCACGTTTTATGACGAAGAGTTTTGGCTGAAACAATAGCTGAACTAGGACTATGCAAGACATACCCTCTGTGCCTTCCTCTTATCAGCTCTTTGATTCTGATGGTAGATCCTGGAGAAGTTGGACACGATGACAGGCACTGGCAGGGCGATCACCAGCACACCGGAGAGTGAGCACACTCCACCGACGATCTTACCAGCAATGGTACCGGGAACCATGTCGCCATATCTGGAACGAGAGAATACGTGTCAATTTAGATGGATCGTTACCAAGGACAGATCCACTATAAAGCTAGATTTTTTTAAAGATTAAGTTCACTGTCTATGTTATTTTATAAAAAGGCATAATAATAAGTTAATAACAATTGAGGAGTGACTAATCAAAAACCAATAATTCCAGTTTCTAAAAAAAAATACTTTTTTTTTCTGATCGTGAAGAAAATATTTAAATTTATTAAATACTTCATTGGGTATGATTAACAAATTAATATTTCTATAGTAAAAAAACCCATCAAAAGTCTAATTCGGATCAGAAGCCAATAATTTCCATAAAATACTGTAGTAAAGAAACGTTTTTTGCTTTTTCTCTAAAATTACTTAGAATGGAAATATTGGTTTTTGATTAGTCACTCCTCAATTTTCGTGACTTAACTGTAAGTTAACTATAACTTAACTTGAGGGAAACTGTCTCCTAAACTACGTTATTATTTGATTTATGTCTCAGGAGTAAGCACTTCTTCTCCATTACATTTTGAGGGTTCCGAAGTAAAATCAGAACGCTTATATGTCCGTCCGTCTATCTGCAGCATGGCACCGAGGCCCTTAGTGTAGGGTATCGTTGAAAAGGTCTTTCAAAAATATGATGGGTCTTTTAAGATCATTTTTGGATTTAGGGGTTTGTTTGTGAAATATTTGGCTTTAAAGTGCTAATTATTTTTAAAACATAGAAAATTATAACATCCAAATCCATAATAATATATCTTTTGTTAAAATCCTTATATAAGTTTTTAAATAACAAATAAAAATTTTGGTTGGCACTTATGTTATTTATTTATTTATTTATTAAAATCACACTACATCTAACATTACAGTTATGTTATTCTTAATTAGCAATGAGCTGGCCATATAGTTCGAAAGACCGATAACCGTTGGGGAAGAAAGGTTCTCGAATGGAGATCACGCCTCGGAAAAAGGAGCACAGGTCAGAGTGGCGCTTGTTAGGAGAGGCCTATGTCCAGCAGTGGTCTTTCAAAGGCTGGTGGATGGATGGATGGACGCTAACGCTCAATATAGCTGGTTCACAATTTTCGTACAACAAGTCATTCCATTTTTATATTTGGATCCCGCTCGCTCCTAACTATGATTTCGCTTCGAAGTATCATCAATAAAATAAGATAGCATTTTTTTCCCACTCTATAGGATTCCCTATGTAGCGGAAGCCATGGACAATATAGATATCACAATAAACCCGGGAACCAACATTTAAACGCCACAAATGTCTTCTAAATCCGAGAATCCCACCTGTGACCGTCTTCTACTTCATATTTAATACTTAGATCTGATCTGATCTGATCTGATCTGATAGACGGGGTAAGGGTAAGTTCCACGGGTAAGACTTAACATATAATAGATTACTTAACTTTATTGTACTAAGACGTGACGCGAAAATTAGTATGATATTTTCGGCTTAGCTCTCATCTACAATGCCAAAAATAACTTTCTTTCACTGATTTATTCACATTTCTTTCGACCTTTTGACGTTAAAACGCATTTTTTTTTAGGTTTTTAAATTTTTCTTTGTCTTAAAAATCTAGTCTAAGTGCTTTTATGTTTCTATTGTAAAGAATTAAAGTCACAATTCTTTGTTACAGATTTCAAATATTGGACATAAATCCAACGAAGTGTTTTTTTTTATAAGAGACATGAAATCTAAATAGTCACACCCGTTATCTTGAAGCGAAGTAAAGGGAAGTTCATAAATCTGTTTATGAATTGTGAATAAAAAATGATTTCGCTGCAGTTTTTTTAAACAAAATAGTTTGCTTCAAGACAGGAAAATGGAGAATTTTGATCAAACAACATCAGGTCCATATTTCTCCGAAATATCTGAGAAAAACACGCGCCAACAGAGTTTTATGACCGCTTGCGCAAATGCTATAAAGCCTTGTTCACACCAATCATACTGCAATCAGTCACAGACATTCAATATGTACGATCACATTCACAGATATTCAATATGTTATTATGTATAATGTCCGTAGTATTTTTATGCTTTACTTAGGTATACTAATAGCTAGGTAAGCAAATATTATTATATGTAAAAATATGAATAAATGCCAATATTGTGACGAAGTTCCTTAACGCGTTGGCAGGAAATGTGAAGTAGCGAAAGCTAGGAAACGCTTTCTTTTAAACACACACACACACACACACACACACACACACACACACACACACACACATACATACGCACACATTTACACACCCTGGCGCATTCCCTAGAGATATAGATTAAATGATTAAAGATTTTTTTCTTTTAAATACAAAAATGTAAACTTTATGACCATTTCGATATTGAATGCTTAAAGCCAATTACAGCTCTACGTTCAGAGCACTTAAAGCAATGTCCTCAGTTCCTCACGCAGTAATACAACACAACAGTGTGCACACATCCTCACTGAAATGATTAGGCAGAACTCAATAAAAATTGACTTTGCTCAGTCGAGCTTTGATCTTCTTTGTTTACAGCGTCCGTTTACATTACAAACGTGTTCGATTTTACCTAAGGTGTTTAGAAGGTAAATGCGTGAATGATACACCACAAACATAATATTCTGTTCTTGCTAATCATTCACACATACATATCTTAGTTATAATAGAAGTTATACAAGCAATTTTACATATCGACGGGTGTAAAGTAAAAAGAGTTATATAGGTATCTTACAAAACAGCTACTTGTCAGGAGAGCGCATAATAAGAAAAAATGCTCCCATTTTGTTATTGTTAAACCAAGTTTGTTGAAATTTTAACCCGTACTTTATTATTGAATATGGCATCCATATGTATATTTAATTTTTACTGATTAAGTTGACTGCTTCAACTGTGTTAACTACCACTTAGCAGTATCTCCATGGAAATTTAATAATACAAATAAAGGGAAAAGTTGTTCAAAACTTTCAGTAAATAATAACTGCAAAAATTTAGTTCTTCACTATGACTATGACCATGTTCAGATCATAATTGGGTAGATGTCTTTTTCACTACACAAGCAAAATCAAACGTATAAGATTGTAGTCGGCGAAGAGCGTGTCATCTGAATGATAACACATTACGACTGTCCGCGCACCACTCGCGCACCCCGGGCACTTACGGCCAGCGGTAGATACGCACGCATCTATATCGTTCAATTTTAAAAAACAGGAGTAGTTGTCTGCTTCTACGTATTAAAAGTGCAAAAACAAGGCTACATCTGTGATTTTTTTGCCATGTTGTGGAATATTTTAAGTAAGTTACCGCAGTAATATGAAAATCGCTAAATTGCTGATAACTTTTTACTTTGCACCCGTCGATATTGCTTCTGATGACCAATGCATTTTTTTGACAAGCATGACGTCATGCTAGTCATAGTCATCCATAAACATGGTATTCTTTAAGGTTTTGCTCCAGACAAGGGAACACACACACAGTCACATTTTTTTCTTAGTACCTACCTAGATTAAAACTATATAACCGTGAATTTAGTTTTTAAACCATTAACTTGTTTATGATAGGGTTACTATAGCGTAGATGAATTTAAATGACAATGATGTTGATTAGTACTGCAACCGGGTAGGATATATTATTTTTCTGTAATCAATGTATTCTATTAAGCATTATGGTTTTTAAAAAAGATATGCTGAGGAGTTTTTACCACTTTTCTTCTTCTTCATGACAAAACACCTTTTCAAAAAGCTTAGATTATAAAAAAGCGTAGATTTATTATTATTATTTATTTATTTACTTATTTAATTAATCACAGGCTTAAAAACTAACATTACAGGTATTCCTAATTCGTTAGTGTGCCTAATTATGTTTAAATTTACATTACAATTTTGAATAAAATACACTCAGTCAGCAGTCCTTAAATAAAATATTAATCATTAACAAAATTCAATAATAATAAGCACTAATTAATTTAAATATCATCAGTAGTCAATTAACAAAAAAAAACACATTTAACATTTTTTTAACAAAATAATGTGCAATGATTTTTGTGATACCTACATGAATAAAGAATTTTGAATTTTGTTCTAAGACTGAAAATAAAATGAGTACCGGAACACGTAAATTAGCAACGGAAGTTATATCTTAGCGCAATGAATTGTTTTATAGACCATTCGTTTGAACTCTCCAACATATAATATACATTCCTTCATTATTTATATTTACACACACAAATAAAAATTATCTTTAGATTATGAAAACTATAAAATTGCGTATTTTCAGAGAAGGAGCTTACAATAATTAAACCAATATTATAAAGAAGAAAGTTTTAGTTTTTTATTTGTTTGTTTGATTGTAATGTATAAACTCAAAAACTACTGGGCCGATATGAAATAGGATGTTCTATTGTTCCCGAGTAAAATGTTCTATATTAAAAAAAAAATGAAATACTACCTACCGGTTTTCGAAGTGCTTCGTCGTTTCTTTGAACCCTCATAACTTTGTTTTGGATTGTACCAGATAAAAAAATTCGCGGGTTATGATGTCAATAGTAGACTTATTAAACATATAAAGTTTCAATAGCATAGCTATTATAATTACTTTAGATTTCATTGATATCCAAAAAAAACCCCGATTTCTTCACTCATTGATGACCATCAAAATTAATTCGTACTTCCTGAAGTCTTAAAAAGCTGAAATTTGGTATATGAGTTTGTACAAATAACAAGAAAATTCTAAAACTTGTAACTTTTACCCTCCAACCCCTTTAACAAGAGGATGTAAGTTTGTATGAGATATTCGCTAATGTTGATGCTAAAGGTCTGAAAATTCATAAACGGACTAAATCAGACCTCTACCATCAACATTAGCGACTATCTCAAACAAACTTCCATACTCCAGACAAGTGCGAGTGAGCGCGCAATATGCCAACGAGTGAACTACTTTAATGCACTAAACTATGCACTTTACGGAAAGTTGGTACGGAAAGATGTTTGCGTCCGTGAAACAATGTCGGGGTCATCATGAATAATTCTTACACATATATCTCAGCTACTCAAGTTCACTACACCTTTGTAAACATACGGAGAAATATTTTGCGTGAAAACTTCGCTTTTTATAGCCGACGTTTTTATAAGTTTCTAGGAAATCGCCCTCGTTTCGCGAAAAATAGTAAAAATAGTGTAGATTTCCAACAGTGAAAGAATTTTTCAAACCGGTTCAGTAGTTTCGGAGCCTATTCAATGCAAACAAACAATCAAACCTTTCTTCGTTATAATATTAGTGTAGATTACAGTAATTTGAACTGGATAATTTGGTTCAAAACTTAAACTGAGGCTATTTTTAGCCGTTTTTGCGTAGTAGTAGCGTAGCATATTGCAGGTCTTTATTATAAGAAGTCGTTCAAATAACCAGTCGCTTATAACTTGTTCCTTACATCCGTCATTGATAATTCGATTCCAAATTTAAGATCCATTGAAATGCATTGAATATTTTTACTAGAACATTGTTTATTAGAACATTGTATATTTTTACCCGACTGCCAGGAAGGGCTATATGTTTTTCGAGCGTATCTTGTATGTATGTGTGTATGCGTATAATATACTTCATATACCTTCATATACCTCATATCTCCCAAACCGCTGAACGAATTTATAATTTTATGTACATAATTAAGATATTGTTAGATTCGTCTTGATAACCCAAGTGTTCATAAATGAAATTAAAAAGAAACAATTATGGTGCCTGTGAGATGGAATCGCTTGAAGTATCGAAATATGAGTATATAAAAATAAATCGAATAATGCATTTTTTATACTAGTAGGTAATATTATATACTTGTATAATAGGTATGATTACACCACGGCAAAAATAATAACAATACAAAATAATAATATTACAAGTTAATTATCACTTGCTTCGGTGAAGGAAAACATCGTGAGGAAACCTGCACACCTGAGAGTTCTCCATAATGTTCTCAAAGGTGTGTGAAGTCTACCAATCCGCACTTGGCCAGCGTGGTAGACTATGGCCTGTACCCCTCACATTGTGAGAGGAGACCCCGAGCCCAGCAGTGTGACAATTATGGGTTGTTGCTTTTGCTGCTAAATAAAAAGAAAGAAAATAGCAATGTAGGCTTGAGCTAATAATATACGAATATTTATAGACATAGGTTAGCAATCTGTTCGTTCAGCAATCACATCAAAAACTTCATTAGCAATGAGATTCGCGACTTATTGCCGGTCAAAAACCAGACTATGACTATTTCTAGGTAGTCTAATATCAGAATTTAAATTTAGTTTCACACAAATAAAGAAGCGTTTCTATCCAAAATATTCCTCCGTACATTTCAAAACACATGTTATCGACAAGGCTAACCCTGAGAGCGTAAACGGAAATTGCGTTTTATGATCACGTGATAAGATTGCTATTGCTTGACGCATTATCGTTACAAATCGTGTGAAGATGAGTTTACGCTCCAATGTTTGTATAATGTTCCTTCCTGTATGAAATTTTAATAAGCGATTTTAAGGTATGCGTAAATACCATTAGGTTTCCGCTGGACCGACCAGATCAAAAACCTGATAGCAGGAGCATACGATAAAGGAAAAGAAATACTATTACAAGCGCTGACGCCCAGTGCCGAATTAATCTCGTAGCAAGAGTAGCGATTGCTACGGGTCCCGCGCGAAAGGGGGCATATTTTAGACTTTATACTTAAGAACCCATAGTAGATCAAGGGCTCTTAGAAAGAATTTGGTACGGTCCCCGCGCTTGCTTAATCCGGCCTTGCTGACGCTCGACTGATCGTGTCGGAGCGTCGCGTTGTATAGATGCAACCGATGCAGAAAACTTTGATAGCGTGATTGAGGTTGGCGTGACGTCACCGTGTGACGTGGTGCGCTGTCGCCACACCCGCATCGAACGTTTGAGCCGACGCGACAGCCTATTATTATCACGAAGGACATGAAAGTACTATACTATACAATGAAACTTTCTCATTTATTACAGTAACTGTAGAAGCCGCCAAACATGCTTATTTTGATTTTGATTGAGCAACTTCAAAAAAGTGTTTTGTGATTTTAAGCTGCTTACTGATTAGTTTTGCATTCATCGACTGATTATTTAATATGTCAAAGTCAAAATATTTTATTCATATAGGTATCACTGATACACTGTACGTCATTTTTTTTAAATTCAATTCATAATTCAAAAGTATAAATATAATATTTTAATTTTAGGTTTAAATCACAATAGTTGTAAATTATATACATTATAATACCTACCGCTGGTTGACGGAATGAATGACAGCAGTTCGCCGCCGCACAGTGGGACGAAAATCGGGTTTCATAGACTTAGGATTTTTATGTTAAAATTTGTTTGTTTCTTGTCGCAAACTGACGTAGAACCTTTTCAGAAGCCACGACATTATCATATTTATGCACCGCAGGCGACTATAACACGAAAAAAATTTTTTTAAATTAAATTTGTATGGAACACAACAGAAAAACCGATTTTATTCGAGACTGAGGAGAGTGCCCCTAATTCCCTCTGGTACGATTATTGCCACTATTTTTCTCTATTTTTTGACATATCGCACGTTGCGCGCACTCGATAGACTTTGGGTGAAAAAAAATGAAATATATTTTTTTATTTTTTTTCACATTGTGCTCGTTATTTTCTATGCTTAAGGGCCTTCAAGGCCCTATTTGGTACTTGACACGTTGTCTAAAACGAGCTACTGCAATGCCTTACCTATTTAATAACAGTTTACCGACTAACCTGCCCTTGCATAATAGGTTACATGGTTATTTAATCAGTTACTAATGACGATCCCTGTGTTCATCAATTTAGTCAATGAGCTCGACTTAATGTTGTCAGTACTCGGCTCATTATTGTTACTATTTTAATTATTATTGCACCTACTTATCAACCATTATCTCTTAGTTCCAATTACTTTATGATGGGCATTACCTTACAAATCCCATTGCTTTTTAAGGTTTAAAATTAATTACCTACAAAACTACAAATGGTCCTACTTATATAATCTACAAGTTACTCACTAGGTTACTCTCAAATTACTACAACAGGCTAAATTATGTATGGTTATTTAAAGTTGGTCCCAAAAAGTTCATTTCTAAAATCTTAAGATATAAAAGCTAAGGACCGTAGTAACAACACAAGTGACTATTTTAGAAAAAAAAAATAAACACATTGATACAACTACCCATCCATTTCGTATTCTGAGTCGCTATCTGTTTGAGGATCAATGTTAACTACATCGAAAAATTCTATGTCAATATGTTCTGTACAAAGTTTTAAAAGTCCTAGGGCTTAACTTCCTTTGAGCTGCATCGAGTACATGTCTAGTGGAAGAAATTAATGGGTCAGATGAAAGAAGGATCATGTTCAAAAGATCTTGGTACTATTAACTCTATAATAATATAATATAATATAATATAATAATACTATTAACTCTGCTAGACTTCCGAGAATGAAACTCCCTGTACCTGCGGAAAACTTTATTTCTAGCTTCTGAGGCTTCTTCGGAAAGTTTTCCGATGGGTACAATTGCTACATTGTCTATGTCAGCACCATGCATAAGGATCTTATGTACCGTTGCTGTCATTATAGTACCAATTGTACAGCTCGATATTCCTTTTCGTAGTTTTTCGAGTATATTCTTTGAATTTTTCTGTCAATAATTTCGCCCGATGCTATCACTTGTAAAATTACTGCAAATCTTCGTATGAGCTCTTCATCTAAGCCCATAATGGCAGCAGTTTTTTTGAAAACTCAAAAAACAAAATTCTTTCTGTGTTCCCATCGTTTGTTGCTCCTGATCCTTGTTTTGCTTTATCGACCAGCAAACCTAATTCTTCCCGGAATTTACATTGAACTACCTTTTTCTTTGCCTCTAATATAAGCTGGTTTTCTCCTCTTATACGAGTTGACAAAGTTTTCAAATATAGTCTGTATGAAATATGAAGCAGCCATTCCACACAATTGATACGAGCGTGCAGAGAAGATAATTCAAATTTGTAGAGATCAGTTTGCACGTCTTTGCGAAACTGTCTCCAATTCATTCATTTCGGAAGGTTTTGCCAAGCACAAATAACAAGTTGCAGGAGATTTAGCATCTGAAAGATAGGTGCATACCTCCCCATCGATCGTGGTCATTGTGACTATGAGTGATTTGATTATTGTCGTATTGGGTAACTTTAAGGCTCCTCATTTCGTCTTCCATTTTGGCCAACTGTTCTTGCACTAGAACTTTAGACTCTTTAAGAAGGGGAACTGTATTGGACGGCAATACGCCAAACAGGGTCCCGGGATTTCCCATATGACTTCTTCCGCAACAGTAAGTTTTAGTGGAACTAAAGTTGTCATAAAAACTGATTAATCACTGTCACCGCTGCTTTTTTCCCCTTCGATATTTTGTTTATACCCACTTTGAAATCAAAATCATACACTTGCCTTTAGTTTCTTGTGGTTAACTTTGTATAATTCTAGCAGCAGTAATATCTAAAAGTGCTTGAAGAGACACTTTGGCTGTTACGTCTGTTATCATTATTGCTTATTTTGGAGGTTAACAATCCAACTTAGCTTGTTAGACTTTGTAATACGAAGGATATCTATCTGTGATATCTTCCTCCCTCAAAGTCATATACTGCCACTACTAGATGATTTAATAATAAATAATAATAATAATAAATCTTTATTTCAGGCATCGAGGCCCATAACATAAATACCTTACAGACTAACATACATACAAAAATATAGACTTAAAAACTAATTCACTTATTCGCGAAGTGAGACGCGCTTTCGGTGACTCCCGGTGGTCGTCGTCATCCACGGAACTTTCGAAAGACGACCCCCTTTGGCCACAGCTCCTCCTTCAGGAAATCCGACAGGAGTTCGGTTGGAACACGCACAACAAACGAGTTAAAGTTGACTGCGTTGCGCGATTCCAACTTCTCAACCAGCGCCCGGCACTTTGTCTTCTTCTCCAAATACTCCACGACATCGGAGACCTTCGTGGTGTAATGGAGACGGGAGACGTAAATATAGGTCACTGGAACGGCGGGACGCAGGAGATGATTGTGTCCTGTCGTTGCAGTACCGCATTGGTTACGACAAAGAGGCTTCCTCTTCTTCTTCTTCTCCACTTTGATGAAGCCATCTTTGTCCGGCTGGCCAGTGGGCACCGTACTACGAGGGGGTTCGTTGCGGTAGACTCCGCTATCCCTCTCTGCCCTCTTCTGTACCCGAATTTCGGGTTGCTGACGGGTTACAGCTGCGGCATAGTTACATTGAGGCGTAGACGTAACCATGCAAGGCGACACCATCCGGGGTGGAGGATTTAAGTGATATTAATATGCCGAGTGCTTTCGCAGGAGTAAGTGTAAACTTCTTCGTTCCTTTTGTTTGTTGAACAATGTTATCAGCCTCTTTTGGTTTTTTAAAAGAATATTTATTGCTGCTGCCAAATTATCTTTACCTTCTTCTTTAAATTTAGCAAATGGCATACGCCAGTTCAAAGCCTTCTCGGTCTTGATATTGTAAATTTTCAATCCTTCGTATCTTGTTTCGTTCCAATATCTGTAAAAGGTTTACGTGGACTTAGAGTTGAAAGTTGGTGTTCCAACTGATGCACTTTTAGAAGGTAGACAAGGACCGGGTTCACTCGTTACTTGAAGTCCAGTAAAAGACCACTGTGGCCGTAGATTTTCACGTACGCAAATTGGCCATTCAATGTTCTATTCCAACCAATCTGCGTAATGTTTTCGGAAATAGTCTGTGTTAAATTTCGCCAACTTCCATTTCTTCAATACAGACTGGCTAAATCTTCGACAGAATTCCTGGAGAATGTCTGTATCTTCTTCTGACAAACTTAGACTTAACTGAGACTGAATAGTCTCGAACATTCTTAAATAGTTTCCAAGCTTTCCAGATTGCTTCAGTATCAAATATAGGTCCAAATTTGTTTTTAAAATAGAAGTTTCCATATTCACAATTAATACTGGCACAGTTTTACAGAGATTAGTTAAAATTTAACTAAAGTAAACATACAGTGCTCCCTGTATTTATACTTGTTTTACCCATCATAATGGGACTGGGACTATTAGGGGATAGGTTGATAAGTAGGTGCAATAATTAAAATAGTAACAATAATGAGCCGAGTACTGACAACATTAAGTCGAGCTCATTGACTAAATTGATGAACACAGGGATCGTCATTAGTAACTGATTAAATAACCATGATGTAACCTATTATGCAAGGGCAGGTTAGTCGGTAAACTGTTATTAAATAGGTAAGGCATTGCAGTAGCTCGTTTTAGACAACGTGTCAAGTACCAAATAGGGCCTTGAAGGCCCTTAAGCATAGAAAATAACGTGCACAATGTGAAAAAAAATAAAAAAATATATTTCATTTTTTTTCACCCAAAGTCTATCGAGTGCGCGCAACGTGCGATATGTCAAAAAATAGAGAAAAATAGTGGCAATAATCGTACCAGAGGGAATTAGGGGCACTCTCCTCAGTCTCGAATAAAATCGGTTTTTCTGTTGTGTTCCATACAAATTTAATTTAAAAAAATTTTTTTCGTGTTATAGTCGCCTGCGGTGCATAAATATGATAATGTCGCGGCTTCTGAAAAGGTTCTACGTCAGTTTGCGACAAGAAACAAACAAATTTTAACATAAAAATCCTAAGTCTATGAAACCCCTATTTTCGTCCCACTGTGCGCCGCGGCGCGGGGCGTGCACGAGGAAACGGAAAGTCGACGGCTAGCGTACGGTGAGACGTAAGCGCGGGTACGGCAAGTCGTCCACGCACCGTACCGCGGTTCGTGAGCTTGTCTCGAGGCGAGGCGATTACGTTACGGATCCGATAAGTGTGCTTTACAGTAGGGAGTTTCATACAAAGAATACTGACATGCAAGAGTTGATACGTTTACGTTCCGTTTACGAGTTGATATGTGTGCTATGACCAATACCCAGCGTGTTCCAATACGCTAAAAAAATTCTGATGACAATGACAGATCAGTGTTTTCGTGTTGACTCGCTTGTAGAGGGTTCCGTACGTTGATTTTGTTTTTAACAATATTTTTCTGTTTTATTCATTACTTCTTATAGGTTTTTCTGTAATATATAAGTAAAAAAATTTCGTTCTTTCTAGAATAATTTTAAAACTATCCATTGTAGAACTATAACAAAAAATTATTTGAGATCGTTACAATAAGCTCTTTAATTCAACATGCCATACGATACGGTTAGCAAAACAGTTTTATTAAAATTTTGATTCCGTTTAAAATATTTTTAACCGACTTCAAAAAAGGAGGAGGTTCTCAATTCGACTGTATTTTTTTTTATGTTTGTTACCTCAGAACTTTGGACTGGGTGAACCGATTTGGATGATTCTTTTTTTAATCGAAAGCTGGTGCTTGTCGTGTAGTCCCACATAAATTTGAATGAGATTTGACAATGGCATCCATGTCAAAATCATATAAGTCTTAAATTTGCATTAACTATGTGCGTGATAAATGGACGAATAACTCAATATCGCGCCAACCGATTTCGATGATTCTTTTTTAATCAAAAGCTGGTGCTTGTCGCGTAGTCCCACATAAATTTGAGCGAGATCTGACAATGGTATCTATGTCAAAAGTACAATGTACTTCATTTGAAGTCGGTTAATTTTTTGTTAAAATGTTAGATTATTCCATCTTACGTGTTTGGGTCATAAAAAAGCACATGAGTACCAACTTTCAACTCATTTGGTCCAGTAATTTCGGAGAAAATTGTACGTGAAGGGCGGTCGCCCAGACGCACTAGTGTTCCTTTAAGGGCGGAACCCTTTTTCGTTTTTTTTTTTGTTTGGAACCCTCAAAAGGACGGCAGATTGTTTTATACGTACTGTACTCGTTCACAAATTTCGTAGTTCATAGTCAGAGTTATCCTTTTATCAGTTTAATTCGGTATACATTGCTGTATTACGAGGAAAAGGCTAAAGTTATTTTCCGGTTTATGAAGCAATGTAAACAATTTAACATTTACGGTTGTATTAGATTTCTATGCTTATTTAAAACAATTATTTAATATTCTACTAATACATTAATAATTTACTATATGGATAGTTTTAAATAAGTTACAAATCAATTTCTTATAATCCACATGCAAAGTTCTTAGGCTCTGGATATAAGTACTTTGGAGTTAATATCAAACTTTCTCAATTTGGCCGAAGCAATATGATTTAATAACCTTGTTTACAGCCAGAGTTAGCGATACTCAAAGTTCGAACCATCTATGAAATACGGAGAAACTTTATCATTGTCATAATAACCTGCCTTCTTATAGACTGTGACATATTAAAACGTCCTCATACCGACGTCCCCTTGTTATTAATAGTCCAGTAATATACAATTATCTTATGAATAAAAAGTATTTTATATTTATTTCAGATTTAGCTTTAGTGACGTGGGACATACGTATATATTTTTTAAACTTTTCATAAAGAAAATAATAAATATATATACTTATATACTTTCAATAAGAAATGCTTCTTATTGTATGAAAAGTATTTTATGACATAAGAACTTTGCAATCGAACCACAGACAATCAACACTTTTTTATTGAACTGAACTATTATTACTAAATTTATTATAATAATATTATTCTTCCAAGAATAATACTTTAATACCTAAAAGCTAAACCTTGGAAGGATTTACTAGGTGAACTAGAAGTTTCTTGGAAGAGTAAAGAAGAAGACTAAAATTTCAGACCAGGCATCTGATGGTACCATGGTAATTAGTCATCATCACCAATGCCATGTGCCAATGCGATTTGAGGACATGATCAGCTTCGTTGAAACGGTTAAAAAGTACACCGTGAAACTTTGAGAACCGAACCAATTATTGATTTAAATGATACAGTAATTTTCTGAAAACAAACTTTGCATCAAAATCGACTGCATAGTTTAGAACAAATAAATGCAAAAAAGAAATTAAAGCTGGAGCAACATCTGTGACCTAAAATTTAATTAAATTTTGAATTCCCAATTACACTGAACGAAGCTGTTTTATGTTTTGTTTGATCGTTTTTCTTCAATGGTAAGTAAGTATATACTTTAGATTTTTACAATTGCAGCTGTGTATTCGTGTTATCATAATGCGATTAAGAATTAAAACCTTACAACAATTTTATTATCTACTCTCTCAAAGGATCAATAAAATTAATCTTTTTTCTTTACTCACTCTCAAATTATCAATTAATCTTTATTATTTCCTCTCTCTCAAATGATCCAATTTTTTTTCTTTCCCTTCTCCTTTCTTTGCCAGCAACTTATCCATGTTGCCTTTGGTGTCGCTGATGTCTATTGGCGACGTTGACCACTTATCTACCACGGAGTATAGAGGTGAGGAGAGCCATCTCTGTGTATGAAAGGTGTCCATAGAAACGCGTCCAATAACGGGCGGCGCTGCGGTGCGCTAGGATAAATTTTACTGAACTCAGCAATCTTCACTCCGCAGCTCCGTCTATAACAGCGTCAACAGCTATGTTCATATCGTACTTATTGTGACGCCAGCGCTATTGTCGTAGGATGGTGGTAGGTACTGGAACTAATTCTATTTTCAGTAAGCAGCTGGACAATTTTTTAACTTTCCCCTCATTTAAGATGGCTGTCCTTTCCTCTATACTCCATGATATCTACCATGAGGTGGATTGTCAGCTCATTTGTCGGCTATTTTCATAAAAAAATTGCAGTAAGCTAAGGCCGTTAATAAAACCGATGTTAACCTAATACAATATTATTGTGATCAATATTACGTATTATGCCGTTAACCTGATAATTCTCATATGAATCAAGCGCAAGGAAGCACTAGCGTACGTAGTGCAAAATATCAATATATAAGTTAAATTAATAATAGTTTTTACAATAGTTGCTATATATTATTGTTAATCTTTAGATTTCTAGCACGCACGCTCACTGTAATTATTTTGTAATTTTAGCTTAAGTTTGTCTAATAAGTGAAATTGTATAATTTCTTTAGACAATAAAGTTCTTTAAACCGAACCGAATCACATGGCGATGTTATTACGCGATGTACACTATGCAAAGACGTAGATTTGTAAACATGGCGCCGGATGGGTAAATCAGGAGGAGTGGTTAATACAGTCTGTTACGTCAGTTAACTCAGTTGTATGAAATTATGGCTTCTGTTCAAAAGATATGGTTTGAAATCCTGAGATTTTCATTACGACGTACGACAATGAAATGAGCTAATATTTAGGTTTTGTTTTAGCGCGGCTTGTGGCTGGAGGCTGCCCGGCTGGAGCGAAATGGAAGAAATCTTATAGGTATATCTTATCTTATATATCTTATATGTCTGTCTATGGCGGAAATTAGAAGTTACGGAAATCAATAAATGCTTTTTTAAAAACAAAATGAAAAAAAAAACAATTTTTTTATAGAGATTGATGATTGTGTATTTTATGCCGGTAACAATGTCATAGATTGTCAAGAATTAGTAGAAGAGTATAGTTTAATTTTAAAAATTGTATCTTTTTTATTTATTTCACGACTATGCCTAATAAGTCTGTATAACTTTCTGTAAGAATTACCTAATATAATATTTTAAATCAGATTGTTCTTAATTATTTTAATAGTTTACTTCAAGTTCTTTAAATAGTTCTACAATACTTTTTTAAATATAAACATCCTGTTTAAACGTTGTTTTTTAATATTTAAATTACGAACGGCGGCGATGGAATTTCGTATGAACTTTCAGCGTGGTACCCCGTCTTTTTTTTTGGAAATAGCCGGCAAACGAGCTGACGATTCACCTGATGGTAAGTGGCTATCGTCGCCCATGGACATCATCGACATTAAAGGCATTATTGATGCGCTGCCGGCCAGGAAAGAGAGTATTTGCTTCTAATCGTCAAACATGAACAAGAATTCGAAACCAGAATTTGAGACAACTCGAAAATAAAAATATGTTTTATTATAATACATTTATGTTATATTATAATATATTACATGATTTAAAAAGAACTAATTTACGTTTTTGTATCAACAT
The DNA here is from genome assembly GCA_963932265.1 of Thymelicus lineola. Lineage (NCBI taxonomy): Eukaryota > Metazoa > Arthropoda > Insecta > Lepidoptera > Hesperiidae > Thymelicus > Thymelicus lineola. Next base: position 4,655,460 of record OZ010707.1, on the reverse strand, counting down.
CTAATTATATTTTAGCTTTTATGGCAGACGTTATCATCTGGAAAAATCCAACTTTTTCTTTAAATCCAGTGAGATCTCATTAAATTCCAATTTAATTTAAATCCAGATTGATCCAACCAGATTAACGATTCAATACAAAGTATTTAAATAAAATGAGGAGATGTGAAGGTGGTGATTGAAAACAAGTAGTTAGTTAGATTTTTCGTCTTCCATTGCACCAAGATCTGTATTTAGATCTGTAGTTAGATCTGTATCTCTTTTGATCCATGTTAACGGCCACAGAGAATAAACGAATCGTTTTTTAATTTCCCGAAAATAAAAGACCACTCGGTAAATTTTGATTTTACTGTTCTAAAAATGTTATTTTTAACAGATGACAATCTTTTCTGATAGTCACATGAAAGATGTCAGCAAAAGAGTTACGAAACCAGGGCTTGATAAATAAACAAACGTTCTATAAACATCACTAACTTATCTTTATCTTTAAAAACAAAAGATTGATCAGCAGAACTGGAACGAACATATAGTACAACTTGACAGTTACTATTACATCATGATCTCTCACAGATGGGTTATAAATAGGTCGTTTTGATTATCCGACAATTGACGGATGAATCCTTTTAGCACCGAATCAATCCCATTTTTATTCTCGTCCAACTCATAAACAATTGTGACGCAAGCATCGGTTTGAAATTTTAAGATGGTTGTGCCTTCGTACTCCAAAACCCAGATGCCCTGCTCCATACCTAACTATTATTTATGAGAATATTGTGTTTATCTACGTGCTTCGTAGCTGGGATGTTTGAAATAACTTCAGTTGGTATGAATGAAGGTAGATAGGTCTGGACGCTCGGCTCAATATACTTGCATGTTTATTGACAGGTCTGTTATAAAATCTTTGAAAATTAGCTTGTTCTGATATGAAGTTATTGATGAAAGACGTGTTTTGAAAGAGTCTTAGCTTGTGGAGTCTAGGGAGTTATTTTTCTAAAGGAATAATTAAGCGATACAGCAGCCATCTTTGGTGATATTTGGGATGAAAGGAGCTCTAACCTTAGACCTAGGGCTGCCGTCATCCAGAAGAGGTCCTGTATCCAAAAAGAGTCCGGGTAAAACCAGCATTTTTATGTTAATAGCGGTGCGTAGACTTAGGGGCAGTAGGCGAGCTTCGCGAATATATTTTTTGAGCTCGCTATTAATAAGCCTAAAAACATGTACAGTTTTGTTCCCGTTACAGTTGTAGAGTAAATAAAGGTATTATATTGGCTTTGACCGAACTACTGAACATGGATCTCTCCTCTTGAGGAGGTCTAGAGCATATTCCATCACACTGCTCCAGTGCCGATTATTGGAGGGGTTAATGGGCAACCTCAGTGTCGGAAGTTTTCATGCCGCCCGAGGGCCTCCAATTATGGCTTAACGACTGTTACCTTAATATAACAACCGGGACCGACGGCCTTATACGTTCCGAAAATTTTTGCCACTAGCGGTCACCCATCCAACTACCGTGCCCTTTATATATTATATTACATACAACCAAAGAAACAAATAGCCTATAGTCCATATATTTATTGGTAACAACAAGTAACATCACGACATCAAATAAATACAAGAGTTTTATCGGGAAACTTTCCATTTTCCCAACTTTATTATATTACCGGCCGCCAAAAGAAACATTACAAGGGGCGCAAGTTTGTTTTTCCTGTCTGTCTGTCACTGTTTACGATTTGTCTGGTATTTAGGGCTGCTACTAAAACTATAAGGATTTAATTTATTTGCTTTTTTGTCGTGTATAAAAACGTTGGGCGTTATTACAGAAACAAGCCATTTACATACTTAACTACTGGAATTAAACTTAATTTATGGTAAAATAATAGCGCAAAAATCTGTAGGTATCGAAACTTGGTATTTTATAAGTTCTCTCAAGGATTTTTTCATAATGTCCACCCTAAATAATGAAATAATATAACATACACATTGTTGACTTTTTACCGTCTATCAAATATAAATTGTTTAAAAACCTTGATGTCACTTTTGAAGTTTTGAGATATCTATCCCAACCAACCTCAGATTAAAGAAATAAAAGGCAGATATATTCATTCAACTAAAATGTGCAGCTACCAAAGCAAATACAAACTAAAAAAGCCAATACAAACCCGATTCAGTACTAAAGAAAACGTCAAATAGCTTACATGTCACAATTGTCAAAATTTATTAAATAATTTTCTCAGATAAAATGCCGTCTTGCAATTTTAAAACCTGCTAAAGTTGATCCCAAAATCAAGCAAAAGAAGATTGGATATCTTTTCACAGGTAACTGTTCATTATTTTATTATTTATTTATAATAATATTTTTGAGGTGCGCTCGGAACACAAAACCTCGACAATTATTCAATTTTATACCAGCTTTATATGAAAATCGATTACCCTAAATTAGGGGAAATATGCATGGGTTATTTGAACACTGATCGATTATAAATTTATATACAAAAAAAAATATTTTAAAAGTAAATAGTTGTATTTATTTAAATCTAAAAATGAGGAAATGCAGCCAATGCATAAATAACAGTCGCTGGGTTATTACAAACATAAAATAGATTGTAAAAAGGATTAGAGGGATAAAATAAGGATTTTAACATAGGTAAACCTGGTTGATTGAAAATATCACGTTTGCCTACGATAAAATGCACGATTGAAAGAAAATATTGTATTTTATTTTAGTTCCTGTTTAGCCTACTCAATAAATTATTTTATTTTGCAGATTGCCGACAAATGCTATTATACGAGATAAATGGGATTTTATTATTCCTCAAAGTAGGCAAGATAATGATTGGCCATCCAAATTTTGCTTTGTTTATTCATTGCGTTTTAATGGAGATGACGTATATTATTATATATTTCATGTATTTTAATTATAATAAATGTATTAAAATGTTTATATTTTTCAATGAAAAATAACTACCCAAAAGAGAAAAAAACATAAATTAAAACAATTCAACATATTAAGTACCTACTGTATATTAAAAGAACATTTGATATATTTAATATCTATATTTTTTGATAATTTATAATTTGATAAATAAATTTGCCAATTTAATTTTGCATAATATTTCAAGTCGAAAATATGGCAAAAAATATTTACTAAATTGCGGGAGATTGTGACTTTTTGTTTTCAATGTGGCAACTTACACACACAAAGAAGTATGTGTCTCTACGATGCCACTGCTAGCTGTCAATATGGTTGTCATGCACACATAGTGAAAAAGCGGCTTCACGTCATTCGTTGCATTTCTTTGCGAAAGTTATATCTGCCTTTTATTCCTTTAATCTGAGATCCCAACATGCTATAGTAATTTTAACCCTTTGATGATGGAAACATTATTTCTTTAATTATAATACATAAATTCTATAGGTAAACATTATTAAATTTCGTAAAATATTGCTTATTATATTCTCGGAGTGTTCGGGTGTAAAAATAAAAAAAAATCAATTAAAAGATTCACACTGAAAATCACTTCAATCATGACATCCCTAACACTCTTAACTAAATTTTCTCTGGGAACGCTGAGGAAATATGAGAGCAAAATGAAAGACGATTATCTTAATAGTTAACGTAACTTCTATATCTCAAAGCAACCATAGTCATTATCTTACCTATTCTGACAAGAGTTTATCTTTGTTTAAATCCTAATCGCCAGGATAGTATTAATCACAATTTTAACGATTTATGTATTAAGTAACAAGAATTTAAAAAATGACAGATATGTTTGTTCCTCCTAGAAAGACCTTCAATGTACAGACATCGACTAGTTATAATTTTATTAGACTATTCTATGTTGATGCTCCGGGACAAGTTTCCTCCGTGGGAGGGAAGCGCTATGTATACTATAATAATATTATAAAGCTGAAGAGTTTGTTTGTTTGGTTGAACGCGCTAATCTCAGGAACTACTGGTTCGAAAAATAACTACTGGTGAAAAAAAAATATTGTTTGATAGTCCATTTATGGAGGAAGGCTATAGGCTATACATATAACATCATATATTTTTGTAGTTAGTTTTTCTACAAATTTACTAATTTAGAAATAACATTTTATCAGTCTATCGCAAGGAAAATTAATAATTTATGAAAATACGTCGTTAAACGCAAAACGGTGTTTAGTATTCCGCTAACTACTCGATCACTTAGCATTAGTTAGTTCAGCTGAAGCCAACCTAGCGCATACCTAGGTGTTCTACGAATACCTATCTGGGTCGCCTAATTCCGGGACTAAATTGGCGAGCTCTATCGACCGGTGTTATGTAGTTTGTTGACGGTGACGATTATTTCGCACCCTCAGTGGAAAAAAGGCATAAGTCGTCTTACGTTGAATTTTAGTTATTAATATGATTGGAAAGAGAGACAAAAGCTGCATATGCTCAATTTTTTTCAAATTTTTATCATTCATCTTGACGGTTTTGTGCAAGAAATCATAATGTAAATTCCTTTGACTACTTACTGATATTTTAACAGTTTTTTTGCTCTCCTGTAAAATTGCAATTTTCACCTTATGCCTTTTTTCCACTTAAGGTGCGATTTCTTTCTTCTGTTTCTTTTAACTTCAAGGAGGATTTTATTAAAATTGCCGATATACCTACTGGCGAAAAAAACAACCAAATTTAAGAGTTTGTAATGCATATGCGCGGAAGATACACAAAAAGTAATGGTAGATTTATGGAAGGGAGGCAGTAGTCAGCTAGGTCTAAGGTATAAAAAAATACTAGCTGACTCGGCAAACGTTGTTGACAGAATAAATAATTTTTCCTACGTTTCTTTCTTTCTTAAACGCAGGCAAAAGCAGGATTCTAAGTACGATTATAACCCTGATGGTAAATTCTTACTAAAGATTAAAGTTTCACAAGGTCTCGGTATATTCGGGGTTGCAATGTTAATTCCTCTAAACTCCATCTCAAATATAATCCTTTGTAATTCCCTGGTTAAGTTTCAGCAAAGTTTTGCGTTAAGGGTAACTTGGATAACTGATATAATGTATGTATTTTATATTTAAAGTACTGGCCCGTGTGTAAATATTAATATTAGTAACAAGCTCCTGCCCTAGCTTAGCTTCGGATACCTAGGTCACCTAAGTACTAATCCTTGAAGCAAGCCCTATTTATCAGAAAATATATTAATATAGCCAAATGTCTTACTCATGAATTTCGCTTACATACGCTAAAAGAGTTTTCAAATCCAACTGGCACTTGCAAACTTAAGAGTTCATCAGATTTTATATTTCTATAGATATTTAAAGTGTTTCGTTTAAAAACATAGTTTTCAATCATTGAAGTATAATGTCATAGAACAGACATCTCGAACGAAATGTATGTCCCGCCCGAGAGGTTCTATTTTCAAAATTGAGCCCCCGTTCTCCTTTCCAAAATCGAACGAATCCATTGAAGATTGAAGCCCATTGGCGCCAATTTGATATTTTGTAGCATACCTATCCAAAAAGTGACCAAAAATTTCAGAAAAATTCCTTAGATAAATATTAACCAATTAGATCTGATAACCCTTGTCACGTTACGCCTTATATATGGATAACTGTTATCATCGGTCTATTATAAATGAAAAATATTGCATAAGTTCAAGACTGTTTATTTTGCTTCGTACACTGCGTAAACACACCGATACATTTGTTTGTCATGTGACCAGAATATAAAACCAAACATCAATGGCCTCAAATCTAGAGCTTAGAGCTCGTAAACGCAGCTCAACAATAAACAATGTTTGGGTGTTACAGACAGATATGCCCACTTTATGTTACTGCTATTTTCTTGCCAAGAACTGTAGCAAACCTGAGTTTATTGTTTTGGAAGGAGTTATAACTATTTATTTTTTATGTCCACTACCGACAAAATAAATAATAATCAAAATTTTACCTAAAAATAATCTTTGACTTCTTGAAGTCAAAATTGTATGTATAATTTAGGCCAGTACTTTGAAAAGTAAAATAAAAAAAACAAAATTTTTATATTTTAAAATTTTCATACAAATCTCCAATTTTATAGGTAAAGACCCTAAGATTTGATAAGTTCCCTCAATCCCGTAAGGATCCTATCATTAGAACTTAATTTTGATACATACAGAACAAATTCGAAAAATAATTGAAAAATAATTTTCCAAATCAGTCGATGAAAGAACGGAGTTCTGATGTAACAAACATAAAAAAATTCGGCCAAATTGAGCACTACCTCATTTATTGAAGTCCATTATTTAGACGACAACTTGGTGGTAAGATCACCACCGTTCAAGGACTCACTCTCGCCTGTTCATTTGAAACGCGTCGATCCTCAATGATCGACAAGGTTAAGCAACAGCGGGCGCGGTCGGTAGTCTGATGGGTGATCTAGTGGCAAAATTGTTTGAGCGTTTCCGTGCTTCGGAGGGCACGTAAAGCTGACAGTCCCGGTTATTATCGTAAGATAACAGTCGTTAAGGCGAGAGCTTCCAAAAAATGGCGTTTTTGAATGCGCTTTATACATAAATGGTACATAATAAAATTCTAAAAAAAAATATGTTATTTAACAGTCTTTGTTCTTTAATGCCGCGTCACTCCATACACGATAGCCTTTACTTCACTGCATCGAAAAAAATCGCAAAATCTAATCTCGAATAAAAATGTCGCCATTTCAGAGGTCAGATGTCAGAGGCATCGGCATAAAATCTTTCGAAACTTGGGTTGGCCCTAACCCCTCCACCAATCCACACTGGAGCAACGTGGTGGAGTATGCTCTAGGCCTCCTTAAGAGTAGTAAGCAATTAATGGGTTGCTGTGATTAAATCTATATTGTTATAGAAACTGTTGTCAGTTTCTACAGGCGTCAATGACCTGTTAAATATAAAAGGGGCGCGGTCCAATCCTCGATACTTGATAATATTTACAGGTCATAAATATCAGAGCGATCTATTTCCGCAAGGTTGCTGAGCCAAATAAATCGTTGTAATTGATGGTGTTATTTTAGCGTGCGTTAATTATTGCGTCGTCAACTCTTTGACGTCAGCGCCACCTGCCGTTATGTTTGTTAGTTAAATTTAATTGAATTTTAGTAAGGTTTAGTTTTAATAATTCACGGCAGTAATATGAATTTACATGGAAAGCTATCACGGCTTGGGTAGTTGATGACCAATAGGTAGTCCTCGATAATAGTTGACGAACTACGAAAGTGCCTGAGACGCACTTGGCCGGTTTTATTAAGAACGAACCGCCCTCGCTTTGCTATTTTTTTTAACCTTGGGTTACATTATTGGTTAATTCTTTAACATTGTTAAAGAATTAACATTTTTGTAAGCCGATTAAAATAAAAAAGATATAAAATCGTTATCTCAAACTCATTGTAAGGCTTTCCATGAAGATTTTAGCTTTAAAATTATCCTACTAATATTATAAATGTGAAAATTTATGAGGTTGTTTTCACTCTTTCACGCAAAAACTACTAAACACAACTAAATACAAAAACACACAGATAAACCATGATCTGGAATAAGACATAGGGTACTTATTATCCCAAAAACATGGGAAAGGCCACGGGAAGTGTGTTAGTATGACATATTTTAAAATCGTTCAAGTTTGTCAGTAAAGATGATTCTCTTTTGCTCGCGAGTAGATCTTTTTTTTATGGAAAACCCGGCAAACGAGCTGACGATCCACCTAAGAGTAAGCGGCTATCGTCGCCCATGGTCATCAGCAACAATAAAGGCATCACTGATGCGTTGCCGGCCAAGAAAGAGAGAAGAAAAAGAAAGAAAGAAGAAAAAGAAAGAAATTCATCATTTCGAAATAACATGCTTATAATATTCGAGCTACGGGCAACAGTACCACAAAATCGGCACAAACCGGCACAAGAAAATAAAACTAAAACAAAATTCACCTTCAAGTTATGCAAGTTTAAAACAGCTGACTGTGCTACGTTTGAAGATGAGACTGTGAGACTGGCAAGCGTGAGTCGGAACTTAAATAGGTCACGTAAAACTTTGTCTTCGTTCGAGAGCTTGTCTAGTGGTGCATTTAAAATCAGTTTTTAACAGACTTCAAAAAAATGAGAAGATTCACAAAATATACGTTTTTAAATTTGATTCCATTTGGCATCCAAGAATTCGATGGTAACAAAATCGGAGGATACTTTTAATTAATTAGAAAATTAATTAAGCAACCGCTCACAGTTCGGCGGATGTGTCGATTCTAAATGAACAAGTACGGTCGGCAGTGGATAGGTGATCGCTGGTGGCAAAAATTTTTGAACCTTTCCGTGCTTCGGTGGGCACGAACAGCTGTCGGTCTCGGATGTTGTAAGAAAACAATCGCTAAGCACTGCACTCCAAAACTGGTTCGCACAGAATATCAGTGCTGTGGTTATCCATAGCAATTACTGAGTGCAATCCATTTTCTTTAGTGCTTACAGCAGAGAGCTAAAGTGTAATCTTAATGTTTTCGTTTTTTTTATTATACTGTTTATCTGTAGTAAGTAACTGTTGGAATAAAGTATTTCTTTTTTTCTAAGCCATGTGCGTTATGAAAACTTCCGACACTTGGGTTGGCCACTAATCCCTCCCTCCATCAATCCGCATTGGATCAGCGTATGGAGTATGATATAGGACTTCACAAGAGGAAATACCCGTGCTCAATAGTGGACCATTAATAGGTTGAAGCCAACTATAATACAATACGACAATATTACACTATTACAATATTACAATATTATACTATATTAATATTTGTAGTTATTTCTTGTATGTGTAAGTATTATGTAATTCTTATTTAAGTAGTTTATCTTATTTATTATATTGTATGTGCACCCTACCCTTTTCACACTTATGTCTTTGTCCTCTACCCAAAGGTTGTCTGGAAGAGATCGCTCTATAGCGATAAGGCCGCCTTTTGTACTACATGCTATTTATATTATGTTCTAATGTAGACTACTACTATTTGGTGTGTACAATAAAGAGTATTCTATTCTATTCTATTCTAATACGATAATTTCGTATTTCATAATATTATACCACCTGAGAGCTAAAGAATTAAAGAATTTGTTGAGTTAAGTAAGGACTATAACAAATCACATCCAGCATATACTTAGTTTACAGATTGGTCCTTTATCAAAATCGAGTTCCGGGGTGGAATATATCGTCCATCCCAAGTCGTCAAACTCGGTTGTTATCGTAAAATATCTATCATGTAGCCATAAGTCCTTCGGAAAGCATAAAACTTGTGATATCTAGGTTGTTATCCCCCACCATCAATCCACACTGGAGCAGCTTATTGAACCACGAATAGCTCTAAGTATGAGGAAGAGATCCGTGCTTCGTATTGAGCCATTAATAGGTTAAAGCTACGGGGTATTTAAAGGGGTGTTAAGTCAGTTACAGCAGTAACAGTAATGCGATTTGGTCATTTGGTCATAAATCATGAGTACCTATGCTACCATGGTACCCGTAAAATAGAAAAGATTGCACTTTTCCACTTCGAATTACTAGTACATAATAAAATAATGAATAATGATTTATTTATTAATCGGAGGTTAACACACAATCTGTATCAAAATCACTATGTGCAGCAAAAGGAATATTTTAGTCATGTTTTAGCTTTCAGAACCACATTTTAAAATAAATGTATTACAAATTTTATTCACGTTACATTTCCCCAAATGCACACAGTTGCATAACGCCATTCTCAATGTTATACAAACATCTCATCTCAACGCTCGTTAGTTGGTTCGATGGTTCGATGCATTACAGATAATACCTCTCATGTACCCAGTTCGGAACCTACTCACACTTTACAGACTAATTGCTTCCCAATAGCTAGTGGAAGTTTTATCATAACAAAGTAAATTAATGATAATAATGATATTGTGGTTGTACAACTGGCTTTTGGTGAGGCGCGTCACCACGTCATCGTAACTCTCTGACTGTCTTACCAATCAGCTCGGCTGTTTTCAAGGGCGTCGCCAAGGGGGGGGGGGGGGGGGGTAGAGAGCTGCCCCCCCTAGAGATTCTAAAAAAAGTTGTCAAATGTAAAGCAATCAAATCAAAAAAAGAATCTTTGTTGACCATTATGATATTAAAATCTGGTAATTATAAAAAATACACTGTACACTTATTTAAATTCAAACTCCCAAATTATTTTTATTCTATTTTTCAAATAAATGTAATAACTTATTTATAAGTTTTATTTATTGTACAGTCAAGAGCTTGTATAGGTTTACACGTTGGACTCTGTACCGTTGGTAGTTGTTGCCGTAGATGTAAGCCTCGTAAGTCGTACTACAAGTGAAAAAAGCTTCATGTGCTCTCGACTTTACCTACAGTTCATACTGTTCTGATTCTCCATATAAACTTGCCCCCCTTGAGCCATCGGCTGGCGACGCCCTTGGCTGTTCCCTTTATCTCTCACTCAGTGTACACCGTATCTAGCCCTAGTAAAGGGAGATCTCCTGTTGGCGAAGTGTCATGGAATGACATCGGAATGAATCGGCTGCGCTCCGGCTTATCTGTTCGGAACTTCCTCCATCCATCCATCCATCAGCCTTTGGAGGTCCACTGCTGGACATAGGCCTCCCCTAACAGCATACAGGTAGACTATAATCTGGAATAGGATATAGTCTACTTATTATCTCGGAAAACGCGGGCAAAACCTCGGACAGAACGCTAGTTGTTAATCTATACTAATATTATAAAGCTGAAGAGTTTGTTTGGTTGAACGCGCTAATCTCAGGAACTACTGGTTCGAATTTAAAAATTCTTTTTGTGTTTGATAGTACATTTATCGAGGAATTATATAATTAACATTATATATTATAGTAGTCAGTTTTTCCACAAAATAACGCGGGTGAAACCGCGGGGCATAGCTAGTAATGGTGATATGTGTTAGAGTTTGCAGAAAGCTACAATAGCGTGTTTAAAGAACTTTCAAGTCAGCCGTATAATATAGTGCCATCTCGCCAATATCTTGTTAAATTCCAAACATATTTTTGGGTAATATCCAAATATTTCTTTTTAGGATTTAACCAATGTGTTTTTATTTATGCCATATTTATTTCTTATACCTGAAACATATTTTTATGCATATTTTCTGCACAAAATATTTTTTATGATTCACATCGAATGCAGTAAGTACATGCAAAATGCATACATACACATGCAGTTATTAATTATTTAAAAACCCTTATATCTTTCTATATTTCAATATTTCAAAAATACAAACACCAGGTGTTACATATCCATTTTCTCCATCTCAATAAAAACACTATTAAATTTATCACCTCTTGCTATTATTTTATTGATGTTCATAAAAATCAATTTACCACGTGTGTGTTCGTTCCGGAGTGACGTTTTGATGATGAACTATACTTGATTTTACTATTGTTTTACGATTCGATTTACGGCCGCGGCGTGAAAAAATGTCCAGTTTATTTTTATGAGGTGTTCCCATACTCGCTTATGGGGCAACTACACGCGATTCGATGGTAATATACCGCTGTTTCTATGTTGATTTTCCGCGTCGCTTTTTGTTTGGAACGCATTCAATACGTATTAGATCGTGGTCTGATTTGAATCTTATCATGAATAGCGTGAATCGCATGATTGTATAATATTTTGTTTCCGTTTTTTTTTTCATAAAATGGTTTAAAAATTGGTGTTTTAGCAGTATTTGAGCGGCTTAGAATACTAACCCAATCCCATGTCAGATGGGTATCGTAAGAGGCGATAAAATCCGGTCTGTTGGTGGTAGCCTCGTTTTTGTTTGGAAAGACATTGAATGGTTATTATTACATCGTGGTCTGATCTGAATATGATCAGGAATATGATTGTCTATTGTTTCTGTCTTTTTATAAAACGGTTTAAATGAATAATAATAAATAGTAACCCTAGACACTCATAGCCCCACACTAGGATTTCCTGTGGTGCCATGGACAATACACAAAGACAAGAACAATATACCCAGACCGAGAACAGAAATTCAAACTCATCATACAAATATCCGCCTCGCTGGGAATCGAACCCAGGACCCGGCACGGCGATCCGGCATGGTAACCATTGCACCACACGGGTCGTCACGGGTTTAAAGATTCGTATTTTAGCTCTATTGAGGCAGCTTATAACATTTACCCCTATCCAGTCCCGGAATTGTCAATAGGCCATATAGGCCGCGGCCTAGGGGCGGCAGATTTCAGAAGATGATATTATAGATGAATTCTTGTTTTTTTACGCACTTTCTTAGTGACTAATTCAGTGCCTTCCTTACTATGAATGGAAAATTATTATTTTAGAGAGGTACATGGGGCGGCGGAAATAAATTGGCCTACACTCATAAAAAATATAAATCTGGCACTGCCCCTATCCAACGCCGGATGGTGGAGAAGCGACTAAATCCGACCCCCTGGCGATAGTGCCTCTCGGAAGGATTATATTGGTAGTACTGATTATAATAGTTCATTAATACTATTGTTACCATAAACATTTCTCCGTTGGGTCTACCTGGATAGCTACCACCCTGTTAAAAAATAAAAATAGTATTCAAATAAAATGAATTTCCAAGTTGGTTTTTACAAACACCTTTTCGAGTCAATAACGCCAAAGATATCATAATCCTGACCAAATATAAAATAAAATTTCCATTTTTATTATGAGTCACAAAATACATTGTGATTGCGACTCACAATCACAATAATGTACTTTCGACTCATTGTTACCAGACAGATAGACAGACGTATGTACTCATACGCTGACACAATACGGTTTGTTATTTCCCCAGCAACCCTAATAAAAGTCAAAGCAACTCACTACAGAACGAACATTACTCAATACTTCCTGTATTTCAGTAAAAGTACAGTCAATGCCAGCACGGGTCTGACCCATTTGGCAACGGAAACATTCGTTTTCCCTTTCAATGTTGATTCCGCTATACAAGCTATACTATAGCTGTGAACGCGAATGTACCACCGAGATAAAAATAGAAATAGCTCGCTTGTATTTTGATTTCTCGTGTATTTTATTTTGAGAAGCTATTTATAAAATTATGGATTTTAAACGGGATATAGTTTATTGGGATGTTAATATAACCAAATAGCTCAATGGATAACGTTAATCGTAAATTGACCAAGTTAATCGCTATTTGTAGTTACCATTTTTTACAGGACTTTTTTATTGGAGTAACTAGCATTCACGTGACTGACGTGACCATGTTTACAGAATCCTGTAAAAAAACAATCCGGTCGACACCGTTGCCCAGCCTTAATATGATATCATAAGAGTCCACGTCCATCGTGCCTAAATTTTTAAACCCTACTGGACGCTCTAGAATACGATACAAACTTTTCTGTGTGAACGTGCCAGTTCGTTTTATGGGATCCTGGTAACTTTAATGGTGAAATTTTATGAATAGTCTATGCTTCGAAGGGCACGTTAATACCCTTCGTGTTGGTGTTTATTTATGAGTATAATTGGTAGTTATTGTGGAGATGACGGCTGATAGGGAAATTCTGAAGAAAAATTGCGCCGACTCCAAATAAAATTGGGAAAATGGCAGGAACATGATGATCGGTACTCGTCCATTTGTAACCAGAATTGAAAACGTGAAACTCTCTCTTGCTTCTCGTTTATTTTTTTGACTGGCAATGCATCAGTAGTACCTTATGGATGCATACAAGATCAAGTGTACTAGTCAAGTCTGTAGTTTGACTTGAAGCGCCATCCAGTGTTCATGAGATAGTTATATGGCCAGACAGCTTACCGTGGCCATACACGCTCAAGTATACTGGATGCCGCGTCAAGTCCGCTTGACGCTTGATCAAGTACACATGGAGGCCCCATTAGAAGTTATTAATATCGATGGCAGTGGTGTAGCTTATTCTAAGTAAGCCCTGTACCATTGTAGAGGGCCCTGCTCTAACTTTAGCAGTCTTTCGAGAGAAAGAAGGGGCTATAACAGAAACGGCTATAGGGCGGCCAGGAAGCTTTATTGGGGCATGCGACGTTTCAAAATGTAGCAAGTACGTCAAATAAACGGGCGCTTGGTTGATCATTAGAGGCAGCAGCATTAATAAATAATAAATAAATGCTTACACACTCATCCCCCGCAGTAGGTTTATACCTGTGTCGCGGGTGTAATGAACGACACATATAACACATCAAAATAACACCCATGACCCGAGTGCAAATATTTATCTATCACATAAATATCTGTCCCGATCGGGAATTGAACTCGGGACCTCGCACTTCGCGGACAGGGTCGCTAACTAGACTACGTGATATTCAAAAGCAATAAGCTGCTTCTGTTTAATGGGAGCCCTGTATAACTGATAAGATGGTAGGTACGCCCCTGTATGCACGTAGCCATACGTACGATGTGTGATGGCTACTGTACAAGTTACCATCCGGTGGCTCGTCTTCTCATTTGATGTCAACATAAAAAAAAAAGTTTTTTAATGGTAACATGTTTTGCTTCATGCAAGCAAACCATGGATAAAATACGAATACGAAACCTTCAATGTATCTAGTCCATTTTTAGTAGAGCCGTTGATTTGATTACCAAATAATATTCGTCTAAAAAAACGGACTAGAAATATTGATGTCTGTCTGCAGTGTGTACTGTGTATATATAGAACAAACTGTGTGAACTTTATAAGAATTATGATGTAAAATGATAACACGATAAAATCTTCAAATATCCCGTGCCGGACGCGTTTAACGATCGTATAATGATATTCACAAGTCGGGAAGCGGCCGTAAAATAATTAATTAGCAAATTAATCACTTTACGTTGATAGCTTTAAGTTTTTTTTAATATATAGTTTTAAGTATCTTGTATGTTTTAACTATCCGATAAGTGCAAATTAAAGATCTGAGTATGCAGTTACGAATAATAAAATACAAGTAATGAAAGCACAGTGATTTGTGTAAGTTGAGACTAAACCTACCTATAAGTTTGGAAGAATCGCACGTATTAAAAACCATCAAATATTATTCTTACTAAAATTACATAAGTTAATAAGGGAATTTTCTCATAATATTTTACGTACAGGTATCGATCAGTTAAACGTATGTTATGTTATGTGTAAACATACGTGTATTAGAAGATAAAGATTTTATTCTTTCATTTATCACAAAAAATATGATTCATGGAAAGTATACTCATACTAGGTATATCTTGATAGCGTCTCTTACCTTCCCTATGACGAAACCTTCTCAATAAATGGTTGTAGGTCAATTTCTGATACCAATTCTAGTAAGTAATACCCGTTCCATATTCGCAAGGAGCCAGAATAAATTGAGCCAAGTGCCCTCAAGGGACACTTTGAGAATGCAGCGAACGAGAGCTCAATTTTCACTGGGTAACTTCCTTTTGGTCGATACCACATTTACATGACAAACATGTGTCTTCAATATCCAAAGTTAGGGTTTGTGACGCAACGCATCGTATGCGTTTTGAAGATAGCGCAACGCATACGTCAAAAATTCTAATTAAATTTTATTTTCTATATGCATAATTTGCATTGAAACACCAGGTACAAATCCTATGAGTACTTCCTATTACTTGTAACATTGTAAATGTGAAAGTTTATATGATATAGGAACCTATTGAACGAATTTTCATGAAATTTTGCACACTGGTAGATCTGGAATAAAACAAAGGATCTCGAAAAAAGCGGGCAATGTCACGGGGAGAGCGCTAGAATAACAATATTTGTTCAACATAGAAAACGCAACAGCTTACACCTGTTTGTATGGGTATTACCATGGATATATTACTCTATCTGGATCACAGATTTCGTAGAGGTATCTGAAGAGTGAAGACCGATGACGTTATAACGGAATGACCATTCGACAAATCAGAGACCGGATTGAGGTTGTCCTTTCAGTGCTAGATTATTTTTTTTATCAGTGTAGGCCAATTTACTTCCGCCACCCAATGTACCTTTCTAAAATAATAATTTTACATTCATAGTAAGGGAGGCACTGAATCATTCACTAAGAAAGTGCGTAAAAAAACAAGAACTATCTATAAGTTTTTACGGCACTTTTTAATAGCAAAACAATCTAAAATATCATCTTCTGAAATCTGCCGCCCTTAAGCCGCGGCCCATATGGCCTATTGACAAATCCGGGACTGTGTCGTCTGTGTCCTTCATAATTGTAGGGTGTCCACACGTCTCAGGTACCTCTACGAAGTCTGTTATATCTGGATCACAGACTTCGCAGGTACCTCACCTGAGAGTAAATATATCCATGGATATTATGATAGTTTTGGAATGTAAGAGGATCCATCCAACAACCCCTGCTCGTGGCGTCCCCTGTGCAACAACCGACAAAATTATGACATTAAAGCCGCTTGGCTTCACTGGTCTAATCGATCAAGAAATGTTTTTCTAGTGAAACTGTCGACGTTGCACATAGTGGTAGCAAATAATTCTTGACAAAATATAACCGACTTCAAAATTAGGGATAGCTCAAAAACTACTTATCAGATCTCGATCTTTAAATGGAACTACATGACAAACATCAGCTTTCGATTAAAAAAATCATCAAAATCGGTTCACCCAGTCGAAAGTTCTGAGGTAACAAACATAATAAAACATCACCTCTCCATTCCTAGGTCTGCTGGAAGAGATTTCTGATAGAAATAAGCAGTACCTTTGTACAAATTTTCTATTATTAAGTCTCACATATTGTATTTGTGTACAAAAATTGTTAAATAAATAAATAAATAAAATAAAAATGCAATTGAATTGAATACCTCCTCCATTTTTGAAGTCAGTTGATAAAAATTACCAATTTTCGTGATACGTTTATCATAGATCGTTGTCTTATCCATCTTTACTTTTATTATGTATCTTTTTATTTGCTTCAAATAATAAGTTGCCGTTAGCCCTAGTCCTTTACAGCTTGACGAGGACAAAAGGGCGAGCTTGGAGAGACTCAAGAGTTTCAAATGAACATTGACCGACAACTTATGTAATCTCTATACTACATTCGACAGTGTGATTCAGAAAACCATTTACTACCATTGAAGTATTATTACTAGCGTATAGAACCGACACAGCTAACACCATGTATGTCCCATTGCATTGTATCATGCATTGGCGCCACGCATTCGTTCAATTTTGAAAATAGAACCTCCCGGGCGGAACACACATTTTGTTCGAGATGTCTGTTCTATGACATTATACTTCAATGTTTACTACCGCAAATTATTCACATAACACATTAACAAAAAAAAAACAACTTCAATACAACAACAAGTAATAAAATAAGAATATCGTGAACGTAGTCGAAGACAATTAAAAACGCATTATTAGGGATAACTCAAATACTGCTCGTCAGATGTCACTCAAATTAAATGGAACTACATGACAAGCACCAGCTTTCGAATAAAAAATCATCAAAATCGGTACACTCAGTAAAAGTTATGAGGTACACATAAAAAAATTGTTGAATTGAAAATCTCATCCTTCCTTAAACTTGGTTAAAAAAGTATGTTGCTGTGTGTTAAAGTAATAACGTGTAGGTACTTACAGGTTTATATTCAACTAGGAAATCGCCCTCACTTCGCTTCGGGAAAAATAGTAAAAAATATATATAACATAGCCTACGTCACCCGGGGATATTGTATTGTAGCTTCCCAACAGTGAAAGAATTTTTCAAATCGGTTCGGTAGTTTCAGAGCCTATTCAATGCAAACAAACAATCAAATTCCTCTTTATAATATTAAGTATAGATAACATTTTCGAATTTCGAACTATTGCTATTAACCAACCAATCAACCTAGCATTTCAAAGCTTACGCTTAGGTGTTAAACGGCTACTGAGGTTCTTTTGGGTTGTGACGGAACTCCATCTCCGCCCGTGAGTGTGGAACTTCCGTAAAAATTCGTACCTCCGTCTCCGCCTCCAGCAAATAACAATCTCTACAACTCCGTGATCAATCATCGAATCCCATAGAATGTCCCACACGCATTGTTCCAAATAGATTGGCATGTTCCTTTTTCTAAATATTTAGTTTTTCTTCATGACTCTTGTTGTATGACAGCATCTGCATCGGCCGATCGTTGTAGAACCAAAGAAGTCGCTCGCCGACATGTATTATCTATACTAATATTTTAGAGAGGAAAGATTTGATAGTTTGCATTGAATAGGCTCCGAAACTACAGAACCGATTTGAAAAATTCTTTCACTGTTGAGAAGCTACACTATCCCCGGGTGACATAAGCTATGTAAAAAAACATTTTTTATTACTATTTTTCTCGAAGCGAAGCGATAATATATGAAACTTCCTTATCAAAGTTGTGGTGACGGGATAACAAAAATATGACAATATTTGTGTTAAGATATTTGGGTAGAATTTTTTTTCATGCGAAAAAAATTTAATAGAAATTGTTTTGCAAAGGACTTTCATATGGTACGCGGTTTCACGTGGTATCAGTCATATTGTTAATACCTGCTTCTTTTCTAAAGAAAATTTACGTAAAACGTAGCTTAAAGAGTCACGAATCTGTATTCTGTACATTATTCCGTGCAATACCTGTATGATATTCGTGTACATACTATAATAGCGACACTAACGCGACACTATAGCGACACTATCGAATGGTGTACTGTAATAATACAGAATGTGTTTTTTTTTCAAAATCAACTGGTTCGATTCCTGGCTAGAAATATTGATTTTTTTTAAATGTAATGATGCAGTTTTAGTTTTCATCAAAATCAGCCCCGAGACTCCTTTCAGCATTTTCGCTATTCCTCGTAGTTTCGGATTTGGCCCTCCATGCACACTTGGAAATTTCAGCCTGTATAGTTAAGACTTAAGTTACATAACATAGACATAGTTACATCGATGTTAGTTACATAACAGCTATCTCGGAGTCGCCGTGCTCAACTTTAATAAACGCTTTCCGGCAGAACGAGTAAATACCGAAACCGTCCTGAAATACGAGTAAAAAATAAATTAAAAGCTCCACGACAATCACGTTGGAGCTTTTAATTTTTAAAGCTTGTATTTAGAGCTTTTTAATCTTGAAATTTTTGCGGTCCGATTTTAGTGTTAATTAGTGTGAATTACATTTTGATTAAAATTCGTATTATTTAATGAACAGAGTTGGATATTAGATCCTTCAAAAATCCACGGTATTAAAAAAATACGCTATTTATAATACAAATAAAAATGTTTTTATTCCAAATTAGTTTTCATCACTTAAAAAAGTCTCGAAAGAAGAAGCGGTAAGAAAATCCCATGAAGATAATTTTTCGTATAAAATAAATAGCTTCACTTTGCTATAATAAAAATAACTGACACTTTTTAAATTGCAAACACGTCACTGTTGAGAACGTCACGTTAGAGTCATAACGGTCAGGGCCGGCCCGTCCATATAGGCGAACTAGGCGACCGCCTAGGGCGCTGGGATTCCGGGGGCGCAAATCGGTGGGACCGAAATTAAGAAATTTTTATTTTTATTTTAATCGATGAAAGGTTTACCTACACAGACAAAAATATTAAATATGTAGGCAAATATGACTAGTTGAGTGGTGATCCGGGAATAATTATAACAGTGGGCGTTTACATCACTTTAATCAGAAACTCATTTTAACACAGGTTTTACACTAGTTATAATTAAATACGCGATTAGAACTGATTGTCTCGCAAAGTCGTCTGATACTCGGTAACAAGACTACTCGGTAACTACGTAACGTGTGCACTGGGCAACGGTCGATGAACGAATGACCCGAGTTGTGCGCGTGCGCTGCTTTATATAGGAATCTGTAGTGTGAATCGAGTGACACATCACTCGATCGCTCGAATTGCCCGTTGAACGCTGTTTTTTACACAACATTGATGGTGGCGCCGTCACGGCCATTCTGACATACGCTCGTCCTCGAGCGTCCTTTGAGCATCTGGGAACAAGACATAAAAACATAAAAACATAGTTCAACTATTTTAGCTATACATCACACGTTATTCTTTGATATCAAATTGTGACACTCATGGATAAAATTTCACATCATCATCATCAAAGTTCACATCAATCCTTCAGAGATTCACGATCGCTAAAGCGCAGTATTTTTTTTTCTTTTCTTTTCCTTTTTTTTAACCCTTTTTTAACCTTTTTTTTACCTCTTTTTTAACCTTTTTTTTTAATTGACCCCTTTAGTTTAAACTGGACCGGTTTTTTTTTTTGTTTTTTTTTTTATTATCCCTGCAGTTTAAACTAGACCGGATCGCGCTAGTCCGAGCACAAGCCTGGCTGTTAGTGCTAGACCAGGCATTGCCCCCTATAACCAATCGTGCTAGTCAGGACAAAAGTCCCTATAGCCGATTGTGTTAGACCGGGTATACGCTCCTTTAGCTGAGTCAAAGGTCCGGATTATTCCCTGCAATGACTCGTACTTCTCTTTTCCTTTTTTTTTCATGCAACATTTTTTTTGATATAGTACTTCCCTTTCTCTTTTTTTCCATTTTTTTATCAATTAAATATCTTTCCCATTTTTTTTACTGCTTAGCTTTCATCATGGTGTACAATGGCATTAGTTACAATTCTGATAGGATCTGGTGATTCTGATGATGAACTCTCTAATTATTGCTATTAACACTCAAGGTACGTGAACTAGCCGGCAAAGTGCTACTATTCAGATATAGTGTAGTGATGACATTACGTAATATCAGCACAAACTCAACAAGGAACAATTACTGTCAGTGAGCAGTTATCAAAATGAGCCATAATGGAATCAATACAGATCACCTGTTACATCATGTCACCATACAATCACCGATGATGCTCATCGTAAGCCACCGTACAGAGCCGCGATACGCTCCCGTCTTTGTCAACAAATGCAGGTAGTTGACGCCGCACCAGTCTTCTTTATCTCGCATTGATGCAACTTCTTGTCAACATTTTGATATTCACAGGCTGCATGTCCATACCACTGACATTGTCACTAAGTTTATCTGAAACACACAAAAAACAAAGCACAGAAACACGAAATGTCTAAATGTTATTTTTCTGAACTGAGGGTAGACGATAATTAAAGAATATCAAGACGTTTGAAAATTGAAAATTCTTGATATCATTTACAGAACGCTTCTGGTGTCACAAAACAATATACTTGCACTGACTTTGAATAACTTTGTCAATCATAATTACGTTGAAAGATACCGAACATTGACTTTATAATACTTCGTGGCATAAAGCACAAATATGAAGAAACGATTTGTAGTTTACGCAAACCACCATTCTAACCAGTTCCTTCTAATCAATCTTATTTTATGGAAATCCTGGAACTTCGAGTAAGTTCCACGAGTACGTAAGCACAATAGTTTTTACTTAAACACAAATTCATGAAATCTTAACTTTGAACATTCTGTCAGGTGTTTTTGACAGTTCAAGATGATGGCACCATTTATACTGGAAGTTAAGATATTACATTAAAACACTATTGGATTATCCAATCTTATTAAGAATAATGAAAAAATATGCCATACCAAATCGCTGTCTTATAACCTCAAACCTTAATGACATTATTCCGATCCTTTGTCTTCCTTATTTTACATGCTCGCTGTCCACTGTACATCATATCTGAAAAACCTGAAATGCGAATTCATGCGATCCAAATGGAAAGATGTGTTATGAAAATTTTTTTTTTTTGGTTTGTTTGGTTGTTGGTTTTGGTGTCTTGGATGCTATTACTCCCTCGGCCATCTCTGACAAACTGAACACGTCCTCGTGTTCTGTGTTCAAATAGCAACGCACTCCGTTCCGCCGTTCACTTCCACCATAATTGCTTCTCGACAAATATCTCGCGTGAGGTGAGTATCACACACATATTTTCTCACATACAGATTTTCTTTGTACAATTCCAGGGTTCTCATTTACTCGCGTTTACTGTCGTTACGTTTCTCATTGCAATCAAGTCATTTCAAATATCATCCGGACCACCGTCATTCTTCATTTATTTTCCGACATGTGTGGGCGAAATTTTCTCACCATATGGGTCCTCTCACTTCTGATGTAGGCAAATATGACTAGTTGAGTGGTGATCCGGGAATAATTATAACAGTGGGCGTTTACATCACTTTAATCAGAAACTCATTTTAACACAGGTTTTACACTAGTTATAATTAAATACGCGATTAGAACTGATTGTCTCGCAAAGTCGTCTGATACTCGGTAACAAGACTACTCGGTAACTACGTAACGTGTGCACTGGGCAACGGTCGATGAACGAATGACCCGAGTTGTGCGCGTGCGCTGCTTTATATAGGAATCTGTAGTGTGAATCGAGTGACACATCACTCGATCGCTCGAATTGCCCGTTGAACGCTGTTTTTTACACAACATTGATGGTGGCGCCGTCAAATATAAAGTTACATCTTTATAACGTGCACGAAATGCAGAATAAAACAACCAATAGTCATAAAGAATTTAGAACTTAATGCAACGGAATACTTACATAGAAAATTACAAAATACCGACCATAATAATACCGAATAAAAATTAATTACATCTGTGAAAATGTCTAAATTAATTACTAGATACCTATTAGGTTTTGCTTACTCTGTCTTTGACCGTAGTTTTTCTAAATTAAGACAATATTTTGAAATTCTCAGCTTCATCAAAGTGAGAAATACAGTAAGAAATAGCTGAAACAATTGATGCAGGGGAGCTTGATTCTATTTTTTACCAAAATTGAGACAAGAAAAGTAAATTTTTGCAACTTTATGATCCGTGAAAGTGTCTTCTTTTTAAGTTTTACCCTTCAATACTGCAAAAAAGTTATAGTTAAGTATGTAACAGCGCAAACCCATTTATAGCTAGAACGTTTTCAATAGTATTTCAATAATATTATATTTAATGCCACACATGCCTTTGAAGACCTAGAATTTCCTTCTATTTAAAAGTGAATATTTATTTAATAATTAATATTTAAGTTAAAACTAGTTTTCACTAGATAACACGCGTTTGACAAAATATCTTAATTGAAACTGTTGTGACTGAGAGCAGCTGTTGTCTCCGTATTCCGTGGAGAACAGTCATATTAGGTATGCTCATGTATTAAGCCAAATATCACGTGTTTATCGGGAGATTATTTATTGATCTTTTAGTAATCTTCTATGTTTCTAAGAAATAAAACGCAAACGGTGAAGGACATAATATATCGTACAGCCATCAAATCGCATACAAGATAAGTATAACCGTCGAATATGCAACTGCATCAGTCACAGAAAAAATTGTATGTCCCTTGTGTCCCAAATTCACTTATTATTTCACGTTTAAGATGGTTATTTTTTAAGTTTTTTTTTTAAACATGAAAGATGGAATCGATGCACCTTTACCAGCAGTGGCAATTTTTAGATGCTCTATTTGAAGAAATTAACTAAATAGCAGGCTATTCAAAGGCTTGTGTACTAAAGGTCGGATATTTAATTTATTTCCTGATAAATATTGTTCAAATTTTAAAAAAGTAGAATTCTTTGCGAGCAAAATGACGGAGAGCTTCCAACAGTTCCAACCCCAGCTCTAGTAGAATGGAGGCCATATTTCCCATGGTGTCGCACATCATCGGTCGGAGCAGTTACCGATGAACAGCCATCGACTACAGCCCAGAAAGATAGGTCGCTCAGGAAGTCCTCTACCTAGTGGATAAGGCCAGGGAATATGCCATAATCAGGAAGCTTGCTTAAAATACTAGCATGCCAGACCTTTGAGACGTCAAGGGAGATAGCAATCGCCTCCGCATTTTTATCCAGGGCCTCGCCGTAATTATATGTGTGCATACGCTAGAAGATTCTCTGTTGACCTATTTCGGCAAAACCGAGTCAGTCGCTAAAGAGATCATTTTACTGATATTGGAACCCTACAACGGTACGCCATGGCGTACCTAGAAAGGTACGCCATAAGGGGCCTACTCAATATGCGCCTTCTGCCTAAGGTTTTCGGACGAACACTGAGTCCATTTTGGGTTTCAAATCATCTGGGGTTATTTCAACGATCCTGTAGTCTATTTGGCAATGACCATGCCTACGAAGCAAGGGGTCTCATTTGATTCCCGGATGGGAAAGATATGTATTATATGACAGATAAATATTTGTGTATGGGTCATGGGTATGGCTGGCCCATATCTGATGATGATGTCTAATTTGTGTTGTTCATGTCACCCACAACACAGAAAATTACGTCAATGAGTGCACATGGGTTTTTTTTTTCAAATTAAAACTCCATAACTTATATTCCATAGTAATTCCATAATTATTAACAAATCTATGAAGACGAAAAAAGTATTTAAAATGAAATATATTTTTTAAAATAAACTTAATTTGAAATTAGAATTGATAGCCGAAAAAGTTTTATTGTATTTAAAATGGCTAAAATGAGAATTCCACAGATTTGTTCTAGTTCTAACAAAGGCACGCAGTCATCACCTCCTAGCCTTAACTAGTGAAAACACATTCTAGTTAAAAAAACGGGTTTTTAACATGTTAGGTAAATTATCTTGTTTATTTAATTTTTTTTTTAAAAATTACACACTTTATTTGTTTACTTTATTGTTTTGTTACAAAAATTTTTTTAAGGGGGCGCTGTTCTAGTTTTTCGCCTAGGGCGCCAGAAATGCTCGGGCCGGCACTGATAACGGTTACTTAAATCGCTCTTTAGTATAGAATTTGTATGGTGATTCTTTACTAAGGAGCGATTTAAGTAACCATTAGTGACTCTGAATTGGGGCGTTAAATGCTTACAATACTAATCAGAGGAAACGAGTCTCGCGTTATAATTATGATATATTTATTTCAAATTGGTTTAAGTTCAAGTTATTCTGGGAACGTGTTAATGATAAGAAGACGATCTTCCATGAAAATGCTAAGAGTCTGAAGTCAAACGGCGGTATAAAACCTCTAGATACAATTTACGAGTAATTTGTGAAGAGCGACTAATAAAATTTGCATGTAAATGAGCATTAACCTGAATTCGCGTTGCAGTGCCGCGTCCACTAATTGCCTAGTTTACGGACTGCATAGCAATGGCGCAATGGACCACAACGCGTAACTGAATTCTGATATAAATGGAATGTTTGCGGGAACTCTACTGTAGGTGTAACTTGTGTCCTAGGAATATGTGATTATTCAACATACGGCTCGTTCCTATGTCAATGACAAATCAGATGGAGATTGGTCATTTATTAAAACGAAAGATGTTCACTATCGCACCTTCAGTGGAAAACAGGCATAAGATGAAAATTGCAATTTTACTGTAATAAGTAGTAGACGACTTATGCTTTTTTCCACTGAAGGCATGAAGGTGTGATATTTATTAGAAAAAATCATGATATAACATGTCGTGAGAATGACAATTGACAGTCAATTAATTACGGATCCATAATTGTATGATGCAGGCACTGCCTGCGGTTTTGTCCGCATTTTTCGGAATAATAAAGCTTTGAAAATCTTTGAATAAGTACCCTACATCTTATTCTTTAGAATAAGATTTATCTGTGTTTATCCAAGTCTACCTGTGTACTAAATTTCATGCAATCCGTTCCATAATTTTTGCGTGAAACAGTAACATACATACATCCTCACAAACAAACATTATATTAAAAGGACATGACAGCACGAACATCATGACCGCGAACGCCCGGGAGGTTCGATTTTCAAAATTGAGCCCCGGTTCTCCTTTCAATATCGAACGAATCCATTGAAGATTGAAGCCACGTGGCTCCAATACATTGGGACATACATGGTGTTCGCGGTGTCGGTTCTATACGCTAGTAATAATACTTCAATGATCATGACATACTCTTTTGAAATCCTTATTGTGAGTTCCTTAATTTGACACCTATACTACATTATTCGATTTATTTTTTGATATTTTGATATTTTTTGACTTCAAACAATAGCATCTCACAGCCACCATAATATTATTTGTTTTTTTTTTTAATTTCACTTATCTAAGAACACTTCGGTGAGCAGTGATACCTTATCACGACGATGCGCCTCTTATGTCACCCGCACCGGGCTCTCATCCCATGTGATTTCATACAACGAATTCTAACTATATGCGATCATCTTTAACCGTCACTTTTCTCATGACGTGACAGGAACGTTTTCTTGAGAAACTTGAGAAATAACAAGAAAAGAAAGTTGTTATAATACTTCAGAACTTTTGGGCAAATGACACTTTGTTGTTATGACACATTTATAAAAGACCAGTGACAAAGTTGAAGGTTTTTTTGCTTTACAATTTTTTGGTTGGTTACCAAAAAAGCAGCCGTATTTCCATTCGACATCCTTCATCGGAACAACAGAAGTCAACACATGACCGGCCTTTTGCCTTGTTCAGGGTCAAAAGTTGCTGTTATGTGAAATACAGCCGCACCTTAATAAACCAGGTTCGATAGGAAATTAAAGGACGAAAAAAGGTGCAAACGCAATGGTGTCTTTTATCACTAAATTCATTTTGACGTTTTCGAATTTTTCAATTAATATTTCAGAATTTCAATATAGCTCATAAAATGTATATATTCTGTTCTGTAGGTCTCCAGTTACGCTAGCACATAGAATTTAAATGGAAACAATTTTCCTCCGGTCAATTTCCTGGCACAGTTTGCGAAATTACTGCTAGTTTTCACGAAAGGACTGTAACAATGCACTACTGTTTTAATATTCGTTTTGTGTCGTTTTTGCTCCAAAAAGCTCAACAATTTTTAACAAAAAAATGTCAGTCATTATTTTTTTGTGTGCATTTCGTACTATTTCAGCGTTGATCGCATGATTTATCTCCAGTTTTAATTATTTACTCTCATCTATAACTTCTGCCGGGAGAAAGAAATGGAGAATGTATCAAGTTTTCAGAGAAATGCGACAGTATAGGGATAAAAACAATACTTATCTTCAGGTGGCTCATACGCTATGCTAGGAGTAACATACTTCATATCCTTATAAAATGTTAAAATCTGTATTAACTATACACGTTGTAAAATAAAATAAAAATAAAAGGAAATTTTCTAATCACATTAATCTGAAAATAATTCAATAGCTTACAACACACAAGTGCGATTCGTCCTTAAAATGTATTTTCCTGCATTCAGTAGATACTTTCGTTACATCCAACAATAACGTATAAAACAAAGTAATCCCTGGCTATAACTTACAAAATTCCTACCAACACAAATCTCTCCACCACACTCCCTCATCCATACATTTATCACAAAGCTTTCCACCTGATGGACTCTCTCCAATTATTTTTCAGCCATATTTCAATCTGGTGGCACGTGAAACGATTTAAAATTTGGACGGCCTCGGGAAATAAAATGCATGAGCAATAAAATTCACTGAGCCTCGCTGCAGCGTTGCCTTTATACGTTACGACTATCTCACGACTCCAATGTCGTGCTGACGTCACGAATTGACGAATTTGATGAGGACTCGATTTACCAGAATATCATATTTTTAACCGACTTCAAAAAAGGAGGAGGTCCTCAATTTGACTGTATTTTTTATGTTTGTTACCTCAGAACTTTTGACTGGGTGAACCGATTTTGATGATTCTTTTTTTAATCAAAAGCTGGTACTTGTCGTGTGGTCTCACTTAAATTTGAGCGAAATCTGACAGTGGCATCCATGTCAAAAGCATATAAGTCTTAAATTTGCATTAAGTATGTGCGCGATAAATGGACGAATAACTCAATATCACGCCAACCGATTTCGATGATTATTTTTATTGGATGTACTTCATTTGAAGTCGGTTCTTTTTTTGTTAAAATTTTAGGTTATACTTTATTTGTTGAGTAAAGATAAAAAGGTATTTTTCAACGTTTCCAATTGCTATCCTTAGACATCACCTCAACGCCTTTGGGTCGCTTATAATCTACAACTAACATAGGACTGACTTGACAAATCCTCACTGGAGCAGCGTGGTTAAGTTAGCACTTAGCAACAGCAAGCCCGTTTAAAGCCATGACATCAATACATAATTATAAAACGTTTGCCGGATTGACTCAAGTCAATATTAGTCTTGCTAAAATGCATTCTCTCATTCATCTCAGAACTGGGTCAGCAATACGTGCCACTATTTGCTCCGTTCAACAAAGCTATACAGATTAAGGCAAGCGTTTAATTTTATTCGCAACACTTCTCTTGCAAAGATACGAGGTTTTAAAGTCTGGAAGCATTTCGAGCGGAAGTTTTTAGACTTTTAATTTAAGGACGGAAATGCTGGAGGTTTTCGGATGCAATATGGCTCAGTTCTGCTTTCAGTCTAAGTCTTCTCTAGCTGAGCTATTGCTTATAACTATGTAGGTAATATGGATAGATGGTAGTGGATTGTGACTTAGGATGGAACCATTATTCAATGTTGTGCCATTATGCATTTAAGGTCCCTAAATTAGGTTCTGCACCACCTTGTATTTAAAACTCAACAGTAGCCTGGATAATAGTCAGGTTCTTCTTCGTTCATTAGGGTGCCAAAACAAGGAAATTTGGCCTTCAATCAAAGTCCGACAGACCCCAAAAGCCGTATTAACAAATATTATACAGGGTGTAAGAGGGGTGGTAGATCAACGGTGGCCCAGGGGTGGGGAACCTTAATACCTACTAATTTAACCCCCATGTTTAAACAACAATATTCAGTGGTTTCAATTTCAGCGGTGATTAATGAAAAAGTAAAATAAAACACTTTTCGTGTGAGGATTTTCGCTGCTTTTTGACTCAAGTAATTTTTTTTACATGTTGCCGTATTACTGGCCAAATGAAATTTTTAGAGGTTATTCTACATGAATTTTAGTAGTTTTTAAGATAGTTCGTGGAAAAAATTACCAGTGAAATGTTTTTTTACATCCCCTGAAAGTTAATGTAAACATTAAATTTTCTGATATATATTAATAATATTAGTGACTGAATAATAATCTTACCTTTACGGTATACGCTTCTGTCGCCTCTTATCACACCCTGATTGTATAGGGTCAATATTCTAAGGTCGCGTCAAAAAGACCATGAGAATACGAAAATTACTGAGAGCATTAATAAAGTTATCAGTATACAGTAAAATTTCAGCTAAATTAAGCTTGAAAAGTTGATAAGGTCGTTAAAATACAGGTCGGTATATTTATACTCATAGCCTTCCCCTGCCCTTTGCAGTATGAATGAGGGAGGAATTAAAAGGACTTAACGAGGGTTAGACTTGGGTATAAAACAGGAGATTTCAAAGTTTCGTATGAACTTTATTTCATATTTATTTATAATGAAACTGTTTATCATTTTTAAATAAACATTCTTTTAATAATTTTGGCAAGTTATTCCAAATGAATCCTACTAATATATAAAAGGCAAAAGTGATTGACTGATGTATCAACGCACAGGTCAAACCTTAGGGCTATAAACTTAAAATTTCGCACACGTATTCCTCTTATGACGTAGGCATCCACTAAGGAATGATTTTTCAAAATTCAATCCTCAAGGGGGTGAAATAGGGGATAAATATGATATTATAATACTTATATACTTATATTATAAGTATATAAGTATAATATTATATAAGTGTCATATAAATGTGAAAGTTTGTGAGGGTTTGTTACTCTTTCACGCAAACTACTAAACGAATTTTTATGAAATTTAGCATACAGATAGACCATGACCATAAGATATCTAAGAGTACTTGTTACGCCGGAAACACAGACTTAAAAAAATAACAGACGGAATGTCAACAACAAATTCAGTGAGGCACCCATAGTAAAACCAACTCCTCTATTCGTACAACTATCACACGCATACATTGACACTATGCTGGTCTTAATCGGCCGCCATTACCGCGTCGGATTGGTCGGACCGCACTAAAAATTACGCACACATGGTAAGCGGGTGGCGTCACTCTCGATAAGATAAGGTGACGTCCGGGTTATTTTCATGTCCGTGGCCGGAAATAGTAAGCAAGCCACAGACAGATTAAAAACGTTACCAAAAAAAAAATTCGAGAAGTTCAGAAAATGACAAGGCTGTCGCCATCTTTCATAAAAGGATTTCGTTATATGAACAGACTTACAGATCCCTAACGCCATATTGGAGAACCAACGACATAAAACATCTTTAAAGTTAATATGCGGATCACTGCAAATCTCAGTTGAACCAAAGACGAATGAACCCGACACAGACACAATAAAATATTTTTATGTAGTAAAGTCTCCAGTAGTGATGGCATAGTAGATATATACCTACTTTAAATTTAGTTCTCTCGTGAAGACGGGGTTTACTTCGAATCCTGAACGCATTTGTTACATTTAAAGTTATGTAAGTACATAAATACAGTATGGTAGTCTATGGCCTATACCCTTCACATTGTGAGAGGAGACCTCTTCAAATACATAAATGGCTTCAATCCAACAATGGTCCATTACTGTACTGTACATTTTTTAAAGTAAAATTTATAAACCACATACTTACTACCATTATTTGTGCAGATGTTACTTGGGTTAATACGTACCTGAAACAAAATAATTAATATTAGTACACATATTATATGTATAATATAGTTTGTATCTTAAGCCACGTCTACAAAATTGTAGAAACAAAACGATGTAACAACATACATACAATTAATTGCAAATTAGTTACATTACTGTGACATTTTAATGTATCACGTAATTCTTATG
This sequence comes from Thymelicus lineola, assembly GCA_963932265.1. Lineage (NCBI taxonomy): Eukaryota > Metazoa > Arthropoda > Insecta > Lepidoptera > Hesperiidae > Thymelicus > Thymelicus lineola. The sequence goes on along the minus strand of OZ010707.1, from coordinate 4,624,799 downwards.
GTTTCAATGTTTCACGGTAGCTACTGTACGGTACACTATTATCGTTATAACCTGTGAGTGGAAATATAATATTTACGAGTATGTCTATTTATATAACTAGGAAATCATCCTCGCTTCGCTTCGGGAAAAATAGAAAAAAAAATATTATAGCCTATGTCACCCGGGGATAGTGTAGCTTCCCAACAGTGAAAGAATTTTTCAAATCGGTTCGGTAGTTTCGGAGCCTATTCGACGCAAACAAACAATCAAATCTTTCCTCTTTATAATATTAGTAAGACAACATTGAAGGATAATGTTTATTAATATTTATTCACGATAAATGTTTTCTCAATATTTCCACTTACACGTTATAACAATAATACAACGTGCTCCGCGTTCATTTTTAAAGTTTCTACTACTGCGATGAACGATCTCTACAATGCCCGTGATTGCGCTAGTTAAAATGAATTCAGCTGAAAACAAATCGGTGCCTCGATTTGAATCGATTATCAATTTTGATTTCTGATTGATAGAATCATTTTTCATAGGACGACGTGTTTAGTTTTTTATAAGGTTTGTTAATATAAGTTCAGAGTTTTTGAAAGGTTTGGTTTTTTCATTTTATTTAATTTACCTTGTTCGTAAATATGTATAAATTAAACGTTAAAATATTGCAATATTAAAAGCTTAGATTTTTATTTTACGGAGTCTAAACTTTTACATAGGTAAAAGTGCTTTAGTTATGATGTAATCCCATTTTTATGATAATGATGATCTGTTATTTGGTTTTTGATTGGCTCCATGCTCCATGCCTAATCTTTTCTTTCTTTACCCTGACGAAAAAAGAGGGGTGTTATTATAAGTTTGACGTGGCTGTATATTCTTGAATCTGTGGATCTGTATGTCTGTCAGTGGCATCGTAGCTCCCTAACGGATGAACCGATTTTGATCAAGATTTTCTCATTTGAAATGTGACTTAATCGAGTGTGCTTAGTTTAGTGTAAATAAAACCATCGGGGGGTTTTTAAATATTTAATTAAGACTAGCTGTTACCCGCAGCTTTGCATACGGAAATTATGTTTTAACTTATTCAAACTTTTATCCTGTTTTCCCGGGAAACCTTTTAATTTTCCGGGATGAAAAGTTGTCTAACATATGACCCAGGGTATCAGTAACAACTTTACTAATTTTCATCGAAATCCGTTTAAGGGTTTTTATGTGATCCCCGGACAGACAAACAGACACTTTGAGTTTTATTATAGTATAGATTATTAAACTCTTTAAACAAATCGTTTAAAGGCCGTGCTTAATATTCTACCTATCAATTAACCTTATAGACCAGGGTAGAAGCCTTTAAAAATAATGAAAAGTGAAAAAAAATTATAATAGGATGAAACCTATTGCAAAAGGAAGAGAATATAACAAAAAATAAAGGAAAAATAATTTACGGGCGATCTGAGGTCGGGAAGTGGGGGGGAGGGGGGGGGGTTTAAGGGTAAAAAACGGTTTTTCTCGATTTCCGGCAAAACTAAAAGTCCTATCGAAAAAAGTCAAATGGAAAAGTTGTAGATAATAAAAAGATCTAAAACTTTTGTACTTACACTTTTTTTACATAACCTCAAAATTTATGTGAAAAATTCAAAAAACCAAGTTTTTGGTTTTTTATTTTTATCTTTTACAAAATTTTTTTTTAACGAAATTTTGTGAAAACTTACCTTTCTATGTCCCAAACATACTGTAATTTTTTTGATTTAAAATATTTATTTTCTCACCTTATTTTGACTTAATATCGAAAAATCACCCTAATTTTCAATCGAAAATTCACCTGTCAAAATATCCGCTTTTTTAAAAAAATCTGTGAGCTTTTTATTTGCTAAAATCTCTACTTTCTGATGGTATAAAAAAGATATACACTACTATGGTAAATTTTCTCAGAAAATGCAATGAAACGACAACTATTTTTGCATGTTTCTTGCAATCTTTATGGATTTGTAATTTTTTTGCTTATTAATTTATTAATTTAACATGGATTTTGACGTTTTTTCGATTAATTAAAGTGTAAATTTTAATAAATGGCTCAAAATTGTACATAAATATTAAAAATATATATTTAAAAACTCGAACTCGAATAATTTTTGTGAAAATAGTTGTCGTTTCATTGCATTTTCTGAGAAAATTTAACATGGCAGTGTATATTTTTTATATACCATCAGAAAGTAGAGATTTTAGCAAATAAAAAGCTCACAGATTTTTTTAAAAAAGCGGATATTTTGACAGGTGAATTTTTGATTGAAAATTAGGCTGATTTTTCGATATTAAGTCAAAATAAGGTGAAAAAATAAATATTTTAAATCAAAAAAATTACAGTATGTTTGGGACATAGAAAGGTAAGTTTTCACAAAATTTCGTTAAAAAAAAAATTTTTGTAAAAGATAAAAATAAAAAACCAAAAACTTGGTTTTTTGAATTTTTCACATAAATTTTGAGGTTATGTGAAAAAAGTGTAAATACAAAAGTTTTAGATCTTTTTATTATCTACAACTTTTCCATTTGACTTTTTTCGATAGGACTTTTAGTTTTGCCGGAAATCGAGAAAAACCGTTTTTTACCCTTAAACCCCCCCTCCCCCCCACTTCCCGACCTCAGATCGCCCCTAAATTATTTTTCCTTTATTTTTTGTTATATTCTCTTCCTTTTGCAATAGGTTTCATCCTATTATAATTTTTTTTGTTTTCAAAAATTATCGACCCTGGACTATTAAGTAAGTAGCCTGTCGAAAGGTAACAGTGTTTGTCACTATTTTCCCTACAAACTTATCCAGATGTTATGGATTGATAGATTACTCGAAACAGCAATAGGGATGTTGACACAAATTATAAATTAATATAAATTTATGTCTGAAGTATTAGTGGTAACATTTAAAGGTCTACAATATGATTCTTTTATCGATCACAATAAATTAAATATCATTAATTTAAAATGTTAAAAATTGTACTCACTGTCACGTAACCTCAATGAGAATATGACGATGAATCACGGTCTACCTATGTGCAAAATTGCATGGAAATCAGTTCAGTATTTTCTGTAAAAAATGTAGTTTTAATTTTTTTGTACCTTACATAATATTGTATAGGAACTAAAGGCGGACCTAATACTTAAAACAGTCAACCTTTGGGCAGTGGGAATATTACTCCATAATCTATTTGTAGTGACTATATTATAAAATATGGTCACGTTAAAATTTGTATCTAATAATAGCACAGCCATTTTCTACTTTGTAAACACAAAACCTAATTGGCAGCATTGAAATATTATTACTAGCGTATAGAACAGACACCGCGAACACCATGTATGTCCCAATGCATTGGTGCCACGTGGCTTCAATCTTCAATGGATTCGTTCGCTTTTGAAAGGAGAACCGGGGCTCAATTTTGAAAATCGAACCTCCCGGGCGGAACACACATTTTGTTCGAGATGTCTGTTCTATGAAATTATACTTCAATGATTGGCAGCTATAAATAACATAACCTAACCTCAAACTACAAATATAACAATCTATTCAAAATACAAATGTATAAGTATTGGAACTTCCAGTAAACTACTTCTATCTAAAATTTCTATCTTCTCGGCTACAAAATAAACAAGTAGGTACAAACTTTAGCAGTAACAAGTATCGACGAATCATTTTTAGCCGATAAAGATGGCGGGTTGCCAAGCCCCGGCAGCTACATTAAATATTAATTACTTTCGAGAGATTGTAATTATCTACGATGTGTTACTATTTACTGCTTTAAGTTTAAAGATTTGTTTTTTTATTATTTTTTTATATTAATGGTATAACCACTATCGTTAAACAACCATTTAAATAAATAACGCTTCACACTCAGGTGTGTGAAGTCTACCAATCCGCACTTGGCCAGCGTGGTAGACTATGGCCTGTACCACTCGCATTGTGAGAGGAGACCCCGAGCCCAGCAGTGGGACAATTATGGGTTGTTGCTTTGCTTGCCTTTTTTGCTCACACTCAGCCCCACACTAGGATTCCCTGTGTCGTGGGTGCCATGGACAACACACAAGACAAGGACATTCACACCCAGACCGAGAACAGGAATTCAAACTCATCATTCAAATTTCCGCCTCGCTGGGAATCGAACCCAGGACCCTTGGCGCGGCGATCCGGCATGGTGACCATTGCGCCACACGGGTCGTCGTTTACATAGTGATTAAGTACTCTGTGGTCGTTTAATTTAGGACATTCATTTTGAATGACAGCTGTAAGTTGTATTTGACAAATGATTTGAAAGCTTACAATAAAAATACAAATTGTTTTTTGCTAGATCTTAGTTTCTTTTTGTGGAGACGCCGTTATGCATTTCCACCTAATTAAATCCCCTCTTGGCAGCCATCGGACGGTGTTTATAAAGTGATACAGTGGAAACACGACAGCAATTCGCAAACTCAATATTCGCCATAATCTTGGCAATACCATACGCAAATCCATATTACAACACCTCATCTACCTGAGCCTAAAACTATGTTATCTTGCTAGATGGAACTACATTTGAATTTTCAAGAATATAACGTTTTATCTAAGCGGATCTTGATCTTTCACAGCGGAAACTAATAACGGCTAAGCTAAGCTTACGGAGAAAACTTCATGAAAGGTGATGGTCTACTGTGATACCTTCAAGCGATGTATTCACTGAGAAACAACGTTTATCTATCTACGTAGTACGAAACATTTACGTAGTGTTTCTAAAGTAGAAACACTACGTAAATGTTTCTCCGTGAAACAATGTTTCAGAGGTTGTGCCGGCCACACATGAAGTTCTTAACAATATGTTGCCTGAGGTACTGATACTACAATTTAAATGTTTTATTTTATTACTGTATTATTGTATTCTTGACAATTAAATGAAATTATTATTGTTTTTGTTAATTGACACTATGATTGGATTATTAACTATTGCTCTTGTATTATTTAAATTATTTTATTATTTATTATGGATTGATTTTATTTAAATGTATTTGTTTTTATGAAATGTGATATATGTTGAACAAATTTTATAATAAGGTAATTTAGATTATTGTATTTCCATTAACGCATTATTTTGTAGTAATAGTAATATAATAGTAATTAATAGTAATTTGTCCTGTAAGGTTAGTGGTAAGTTTATATAAATAAATAAATAAATAATAAATAAATTGTATCGTCGTCTCACACTACCGATATGTTCATAAATCTGTGAAACTAAACTAGTACGCAACTATTGCGAAACTGAATTGTTCCGCATGCTCCCCCTCGGAAACGTAGTTTTTACCGCAATACATGATACTCATGTCACATGACACTTCTTTATAGACGGGATATTAGGATTTTTCTGACACGAAAAATCTTCGAAAGATACTCTAGAGGATGTCCTTAAACGGTTATTTGTGTCGAAAAAAGAATTAATAGTTTGCGGTGACTTTAATGTTGACATTTTAGTAGAATCTTCTATAGCTGCTAGGTTACTCGCATTGTTTAAGTGTTTTAATTTAAATCCTTCGTTTACTGAGCCTACCAGAATAACTGCAACTTCACGTACTTGTATCGATAATGTATTTTGCAATTGTGAGATATTAGACAAAGAAATACTTAGCAAGTTGAGATCAGACCACTGTGGGCAAAAAATAGCGGTACGTAACAGCCACGATATTAAGAAAAAAATAATAAAATATAGACCCGTGACAAAGAGAAAAATATCACTTTTTAAAGAAAAAATTCAAACAAAATTGCGTAAATCAGTGTATTCTCAAAATGATCATCCTATTAATCTTTACAATACATTGTCTTAAAAATATTAATGACGAGTTTAATCGAATATTTCAATTCAGATACATAGAAGAAAGTAAAAATAGTAAATTTAGCGACTGGGCTACTGTAGGTATTTTTAAAAGTAGAAACAAATTATACGAGCTTTATGACGAAAAACAATATAATTTTTCTCCCTCATTTCAGGAATACGTAAGAAATTACTCGAAAATTTTCAAAATCATCTGTACTCAAGCAAAGTCAATGTACATAAAGGATAAAATAGTTAATTCGGATAATAAAATAAAAACCACCTGGGATATCATTAAAAATGAGACCGGCAACTCTAAATCTTGTGACTTTAGTTATGAAATAATGATTAATGGAAACAAAATCACTTCTGATAAAGAAGTGGCAAGCGTTTTTGAAGAGTTCTTCCGCAACATTCCCGTTAAATTAACTAGTACACTATCCTCTTCTTCAACAGAAGCATTTTATCTATTAAGAGATAATGTTAAGGAATGCAATGTGGTATTTGACTTTAAGCACATTACAATCAGGGACATAATTAAAGTTTTCCAGTCTCTGAAAGTAAAAAGTACGGGTGATCTCTGGGGTATTTCAGTAAAAATAATTCGTCACATAATAGATATTATAGCTCCTTGTTTAGTTGTAGTTTTTAATAAATGCATAGATCTTGGTGTATTTCCAGATCTAATGAAATGCAGTAAAGTTATACCATTATTTAAAACAGGTGAAAAAACGGATATTAATAACTATAGGCCAATTTCTATATTACCAACACTCAGTAAGATCTTCGAAAAGATCATACTGAATCAAATGCTAACCCACTTCAACAATAATAATTTATTACATCCGGAGCAATACGGTTTTACTAAAGGTCGTAGTACAACAGATGCCGGAGCCAGGCTCTTAAAGCATATATATGAAGCATGGGAGTCGTCGCAAAATGCTATAGGTGTATTTTGTGATTTATCAAAGGCGTTTGATTGTGTTGAGCACGATACATTAATATCTAAACTTAGTCACTATGGCGTGAAAAACAAGGCCCTTAGCTTGCTCGCATCTTATTTAAGTAATAGGATACTAAAGGTTAATATAAACGATGAAAAGTCATCAGGGTCACCTACTGTGATGGGTGTTCCGCAAGGCTCGATCTTGGGCCCTTTTCTTTTCCTGGTATATATAAATGACTTACCACATTATGTTAAAAACCATGCGAACATTGTGCTGTTTGCAGATGATACATCATTAATATTTAAGACTGATAGGAATAAAAATAATTTTGACGATGTTAATAGTGCTCTGTCGCATGTCTCACATTGGTTCACATAAATAATTTACTTTTAAATGCAAAGAAAACCAAATGCTTAGAATTCGTGTTGCCAAATGTAAAAAAAGTAAATAAATCTCTTAAATTAAATAATGAAACATTAAATATAGAGGAATCCACGGTTTTTTTAGGGGTGACCTTGGACAGTAAACTGCAATGGGGCCCGCACATAGCATCTCTCACAACTAAACTTGCTAGGGCTGCTTATGCTGTTAGAAAAATAAGGCAGCTCACTGACGTCGACACTGCTCGGCTTGTTTATTTTGCATATTTCCATAGTGTTATGTCTTATGGCATTTTACTGTGGGGCAAAGCAGCCGGTATAGAACAAATTTTTGTATTACAGAAAAGAGCCATTAGAGCTATTTATAAACTAAAATCAAGGGAGTCCTTGCGTGTCAAATTTAAACAAATAGGTATACTTACAGTAGCTTCCCAATATACACCGTTATTTTTAGTATATGCGAAAGCTGAATGTATTTTGATCAGAATCAGTTGCTGAATCGATCGCAATAATTTTTACACCATGTTATATTTTGTCCTAAAAATATTTTAAAAATGTTACAAGTTGGACACCAATGCAAAACATCGTTATTACCGACCATCTTGCCTTGGTGGATAGTTTCAACTTTGTTGGTTATAATAACAACAAAATAAGATTTCACATAAACATATGGCATGGGAGAACTACTACTAACATCTCAATTTTGTTAACTTACCTATACATAAACTGTTATTCGGTTGCGTTGACAACCGAGATTGATTAAGATTGTCACACAGAGTACTTAATCACTATGGATTGTCAAGACTGGCGTTTTGCTTGCGCTCTCATAATAAAATTATTATCGTGTCGTAAAAAATTTGGAAAATGAGTTTTCAATACAGTAATGAGCAGTACACAGAAATGGTACTCGAAGTGGTGTAAGGTGATAATGTGTCCATGGCAGTGCGACGGTACGAGGAGCAATTTGGTGTAAGAGTGTCGTAGAACATGCTTTCCGGCATACAACGCATAAGGGACTACGGGTAGTTCCTGCCTCCTATCGCCGTTAATCGAGGTGTGAATCGCATTCCGACGGCAGTACAACAAGGGATTTTGGACTACATAGCCGACAAACCCGAGAGCAGCACAACACATGTGCTTGTTTGTGCATAAGGCAAAATGGGGGTCACTGAACAATTATGTATGACTTGTGTGAATGATTCACTATGAAAAATTATTAAATACATTATTGTAAATAATGGGGATTAATATAAACACGTCAAGATGGTTGACAGTTAACTGCGGCGGTCGCGAATTGACGCGGGCCGCACGCTCGGTGACCATGTTTATGCGGGGACAATGGAGAAACACAACAAGCTTGTAACTTTGTGAGTTTTCAAGATACACCTTTGAAATTTTTTATGTAGATTATTTAGGCGAAAATATTTGACACGTGTATAGGTTTTTCTATAAAGAAAGAATAACGTTGTATTTATAATAATTTAGTGTTTATACGGAATAACATAACTGCATATAAACAAAATTGTGATTTTTCAAATCGTCAAACAAGAAGGATGCATCAATTGGCTACCTCTTCGTACCGTCTTTCTAAAGTGCAACGTTCTTTTATGGGACTAGGTATAAAATTTTATAATAAAGTCCCAAAACAAATATATGACCTACCGGTGCAATCTTTTAAGAAACGTGTAAAGGCTCAGCTCTTAGGCAAGGGCTACTATAGCATAAATGAATATTTAAATGACAAGGATGCTTGGAAATGACTAGCTAGGCAACCAGTTCTGCACAGGTTAAAGAATACCTATTTTTGTAATAGATATAAGTTTTATTTTTAAAAGATGTGCTGAGGAGTTTCTTTACGGCTTTTCTTCTCCTCTATGACAAAGCACCTTTCCGAAAAGCTAGTAGATTAAAAAAATGACGTGCATAAGAGTATCAGTGATACCTACATGAATAAAGATTATTTCATTTCATTTCATTTACTGCGAAATGACGTAGACGAAGGCGATAGATCGCGTGGAAATATTTGAAATAAACATTAAATATAAATACGTTGTCATTCGTTTTAAACATTTAAAATATTGATTTTTAAATTATTATAATTTTTTTTTAATTTTTTTTTAACTTTTTGAATATTTTTTTGAAACAGACGGATGAATGGACAGACGTACAGACGAACGGACAGACATGATTAAACTATAAGGGTTCCGATTTTTCTTCGAAACCCTAAAAAGAGGTGTATCAAAATAATTATCAAAATAATTTATTTAGAGGTAAATATGAATTATTATTTGAGCATAAAAGTAGCCAAAATATTGTTTTCTATTCTTCTTACCAAACTAATTTTGTTTAAATGTATTAACCTATTCTGCGGAGGGAGATAACTTTTCAGATAAAAAGATATCGTAGATGAGTGAATATTAAAAAAAATTGTACATAAGAAAAAAGCTTGGTGTCCTCCTAACTAATATGGATATAAAATCCTGTAGTGAATAAATAAGCAGTATTTTATAACATAAGGCGGTACAATATTCATGCTTTGATATAAAAATACCAGATTAACTGAATTGAGACTAAAGAAATACAATAAAAACCAAATCGAATGTTAAGGAGTATTTTCTTTGTCATACAAAAAAAGAGTGTCGCCACGCGCCAATTTCAAAAGAAACAATTAATACTTTTTAATAATTGAACTAACACAGATCTTTTTAATACAGTCTATTTGGAAAACGATTACTCTGAATGAAAAACCTTTTTATTTATTTATAAATGTTGTAATAAATAAGAAAAATTAAGTAATAATGATGTCGCCATATTTCGTTACTTTGTGTGACGGTCCTTGTGTGACTAAATTATTTGTTCTATTTAAACGCTTTCTGAATGCATCGTATATTTTTACATCCCGCAACATTCGATTTACTATCAACCTTAACTTTCAAAACGTCAGCCATCTTCCTTTTGATGTATTGCTGTCGAGACTTATGTTTACCGTTTTGTCACTTTATACAATTTAAACTTGTGTGACGCAAAATTTCAGGTAAGTTTGATGATTTTATTACAGACATAATATGTTATGATACTATTTGTAATAAGTAAATCGTGCAATAGACAAGATTTCTAAAAATCTTTTAACTTTGTTTGTTGCGTGTTATTTCTTGTTTTGATAAGGTTATATTTTGCTTCCATTGTGTGACATTGGTGACGTCACGCAAAAACACAGGGTGGATGCACATTGGCTATTTCTTTTGAAGAAATTCGATTCTAGGCTGTATTTTCAACTTTTCTTAAAGAATCTGATTTTTTCAAAAAAATCACTAATTCCCAAATATCAGCTGAACCACTAAATATTGCTGAACATACATGGGGATTAAATTGGTAGGTATTGAGGTCCAAAACCCCTGGGCCACCGTTGATCCACCACCTATGTCACACTCTGCATAATTCTACTCTACACTTACACCTACACCTCTACAGATGTATTAACGTGGTAGAACAATTTGTGCTTTCAGATAATGGTAAAAATGCCTTTGTCTGGAGCAGAGAAACAGCGTCGATATCGTCAAAAGTTGAATCAAGATAATCCAGAGAAACTATGTTGCAGCAAAAAAGAGAAAATTTTTGAGTAAAATGTTTAAACATAAGATTAAAGTAATTTTCAAATACAACCTGACTGTTTATTAGTTTCTGTTTACCTACCTGTTTATTTTCTAAAATACCTACCTTCCCAAACTATTCTAAATGTTAAACGCACCTTTATATTCTTTTGTGTGACACATATTACTTTGTGTTACAGAAATGTTAATATTACATTGTGTTTCTTTTGAGTGATGTACAATTTTTTTGATATTCACTCAGATAATGACTAACCCTTAATAGTTACAAAGTATTAGAGACTTGGTCCCTCTCCGAGAAGAACCATGGAACATAACCAAGAAGGCACCTCACATTACTTCAAGGTCTTTTATTTGATTGCCCAGGAGCTATTAAAGAACAGTCATAAATCTCTTGATCCCAAAGACACCAGTCATCTTTTGAAGATTTCCTAGTACACCAATAAATCTCAGATTATAGAACAAAGGTCTTTAATCTGAGCAAGAAATAAATATGTTATATAAAAAAACTTTAAGACGCGACAAATTGAATAACTCTCTCAAAATCTGTCATTCAACAAACCAATCTTGACCGTTTCATTACGGTCGACGGCCGCTAAAGACATTTTATGAATATTCGCGCCGCTCAGACTATTCAAAAGCAACGAAATATTTAATAACACAAAATTCCCACTGGCAAAGTTTGTCGCTTTAAAAACGAACAATAAACTTACTTGGGGGCTTAGCGGCCCTCCACTGGAGAGGCACTTTGCCAAATAAATAACTTCTGTTCCAAAGCATAGGGTAATAGCTTCTCTGCTTTACGTTACACCAAGACTTTTAACTATCTAAGAAAGAACTACCTCTTCTCTCTTTTTCTCTCATGATACATCTTCTCGTGTTCATCCTGATGATTAAAGGATGAGTTTCAACAAATGGAGGTCCCTGTGATTAGTATTAACTTTCCTTCTTATTGTTTCCTCTTTCTTACTCTCAACGCATCAGTGATGCATGCAACGCATTGGTGTTTCTTTTATCCGTGGGCCACTATAGCTACTTACCACTATCAGATGGATCGTCAACTCATTTGCCGGCTATTTTCATAAAATAAAACCAAGACCTTTGATGATTTAAGGGGGAACTATTCTAATTACACTACTCAACAACGGTTCTCCCACCTAAGCGATTTATATTGTTTTTGCTAGGTATTCTTCACCTTACCACAAAAATAATAATACTTACGTTTGCTTAGCTCCCGTTATCAAGATAAATGACTAGCGTGAATTCTCCATGTTTACACTTTTGTTTTTTACGATATTTTACAGAATAAGCAAACTATTGAAACAAGTTCAGTCGTGTTCGAAACACAAAACATTAAGCTACAAAAATGCCACGCAGTTGCATAAATTCTCCCGATCAGTTTTGTTATGTGTGTGGAAAATTCACAACACATAGCCAAAAAAAGTCTATCACTGCGTATATCGAAGAGTGTTATTTTAACTATTTTAAAATTAGAGTTGCCAATCTAGATAAATCATGGGTGCCACATGTCTGCTGTACAACTTGCTACAAAAACCTAACCGATTGGTCTCATAAAAAAATTGAGATGCTACCCTTTACGAAACCCGTCATTTGGCGTGAACCAAAAGATCACATTACTGACTGCTATTTTTGTCTCACTGATCTTAAAGGGCAAAACAAGAAAAAGAAACATACTCTAAAGTATCCCGACGTGAGTTCAGTTGACAAAGCTATTTTCAGTTATCAGGATTTGCCAGCGCATTCATTACTAGTCAATGAGATATCATCAGACAGCCATGAAGATTCGTCCTCAGATTCAGAATTTTATGACCTTTCTACTAGCAATGCTCCAGTCCTAGTAAGTCAAGAACGACTCGATGATCTATCCAGGGATCTGAATCTGTCGAAAGAAAAGGCCGAACTTTTAGGATCACGACTTAAACAGTGGAATTTGCTCGAACCCGGAGTCGTCATATGTAAATATCGCAAACGTCACAGTTTTGTTCTTGATTTTTTCTCGAAAGAGGAAAGCCTAGTGTTTTGTAATGATGTTAACGGACTGTTGGTTAAATTAGGCCATAAGCATGTTCCTTCCGAATGGCGGCTTTTCATCGATTCCTCTAAGACTAGTCTAAAAGCCGTGCTTTTAAACAATGGTAACAAACTTCCGTCCATTCCTGTAGCGTACAGTGCTAATTTAAAAGAAACTTATGAAGTGATGAGACTTGTTTTAGACAAAATAAACTACAAAGATTTCCAGTGGACCATTTGTGCTGATTTAAAGGTAGTTGCTTTAATTTTAGGACTCCAAACTGGCTATACCAAATTTTGCTGTTTCTTGTGTGAGTGGGATAGTAGGGATCGGTCAAAACATTACACTCAAGAGCACTGGCCTGAAAGAACAGCTGATATCCCTGGCCAGAAAAATGTAAAAAAATGTTCCATTAGTCGATCCCAAAAAAATAATATTGCCACCTTTACATATAAAATTGGGATTAATAAAAAACTTCGTTAAGGCCATGGACAAAAATGGTCCTGGATTTCAATACTTGAAAAATAAATTTCCTACTCTTAGCGATGCCAAGATAAAAGAAGGCATATTTGTTGGAACTGACGTAAGGAAACTCATAAAGGATCCAGAGTTTCTGGCAGCATTAAACGATGTTGAAAAACAAGCCTGGTTGTCCTTTGTAGAAGTGACGAAAAATTTTCTTGGCAATCACAAATCTCCGCAATATGTAAATATCGTCAAAACGACGTTAAAAGCTTATCAAAAAATGGGATGCAAAATGTCTTTAAAAATACACTTATGCAATATAAATGCAATCACATCTTAATTTCTTTCCACAAAATATGGGAGCCGTAAGTGACGAGCATGGAGAACGATTCCACCAAGAGATCGCGTCATTTGAAAAACGCTACCAAGGCAAATGGGAACCCTCTATGCTTGCCGATTATTGTTGGTCCATCGTTAGAGAAACATCGGAGTCGTCCTACACCAGAAAAGCCAAGAGATCTAACCAATCAAAATCTTTTAAACCATTGTAAATATTATAATTCAATGTTTTTATTAAAAGTCATGAATATAGTTATTAAAAAAAAAACAAGAGCTAACTTTGACTTTTTATTTATCGTGCGTTTATACTTTGGATACGAAGATTAAAAATATATATATTTTTCTTAGGTGGGAGAACAAAGCTATTATTTTGTCGATTAGTGTTATCTATCCTAGAATCTAAAACCTTCTCTTTCTCTCTTTCTCACATGATACATCTTCTCCTGCACACCCTGATGATTAAAGGATGAGACAATGACAATAAGTTCCTGATGGAAGTGACTGGGTTTATTATGCAATTGAGTTAGTAATATGTTAGATTAGTATTATGCAGTTGAGTCCCTAATACGTGGTATTCACGTACTATAACTACATAATTACTACCATTTCTCTTTACATAGCATATTTAAAGAGTCAACATTGTTTGCTAACTACGGTCAGTAACTTTTGTCTCTTCAGGGAAATGTACCTATGTTCCGGGTCTATCTTATCTATTACGTACACAGCTAAGTTACTCAAATATGTCAAGTAAATTTTCACTTAATTCTGTTCAAGTTTACATGTGCTATACAGACAAAATATCGACTTAAATCTATCGAAATAGATATTGGTAATAAGCTTTCATTAAAATAAATAATTAGTAATAGTTTAAAAACTAAATACACGATTTTACAATGTCAATGAAGGAACAAAAAAAATTGTTATGTGCTGTAAGCTATTAACTTAGATTTAAGTAGCAGATTTAGAGGAGGTATTATCTTGTTTCAAAATGATATATCTTCACAAACTTTTACATTTATAATATTAATAGGATTTCCTTTTTAGTAGATACAGGGGCAAAACGAAGGTAAATAAGTTGGGTTCAAGGGAATTTTAATACTGCAAAAAAAAATTGTGTACCCCAAGTATTGGTGGGCCGAAAAAGTTCTGCCCGCACTAGCGGAAAGGTCGTGAAAAGACCCGAAAGGCCCTTCGCCGCGCCGCACCAGACGAAAGTTCATGATTTTCTTTACCGCAGCTAAGGGAACATACCAAAACCACGTGCCTCATTTAGGGGTGGGAGGGGGGTCTTCAAAACACCACGATTAGTCACAGAGGGGGGGGAGGGGTTTAGGTTTTTGTCACGTAGTCAATATTTTAGCAACCATTGCGCCGCAAAGTCGTCAAATATAAGCAAAATTATTATTTTTTAACTCTGTTTTTGCAAAAAAGTATTGAAAACCGTATTTATCAATTACCACGTGAAAACTTGGGGGGGAGGGGGGGGTCTTCTCATATACTACGGATGGTCACGAAGGGGAGGGGAGGGGGGTATAAAGTTGGAAAAAATAGGTTACGTGGTTTTGGTATGTTCCCTAACATGTTGAGGAGTTCCCACGCCTGAAGCCAAACCTAGTAGTCTTATCAAAAAACTGCATTATCATCAGAGCTAAAGCAATATGAAAAATTTCAACTCCTATGGTCGGTCTAATTAGGCTTGCAAGATTTGATCCATACAGTATAAGCTAAACAAAATCGTTTAAAATGTATGTAAATGCATTGATTACTCCCCGACACAGCTTTCTCATATGAATAATTGGCCTTTTCAAGTATCATGTGTAATTCAACACTAATTGAACTGAAACGACATCATTTGTCATTCGTGTTTACAAACAAAGGCGCATGTTCCGTCTGTTCAGAATGGGGGCAAGATTTCCATGCCTCATATTAAATGGTGTTTAATTGGTTGGCATATTTGTTTTGCTTTGTTTAATTGTTGTTTCTGTCTCACAAATAAATCAACAACGAAGTTTACATGTGTATTTCTGTCTCTTTCCTTGGTCATTTTTTGGCTACTTTGGAACGGCCCAATCAAATTCAAAGACTTCTATGTACTCTTCTAAAAACTGCGAACTAAGGCTTGGTTAGCAACAACCCATAATTGTCCCACTGCTGGGCTCGGGGTCTCCTCTCACAATGTGAGGTGTACAGGGCATAGTCTACCACGCTGGCCAAGTGCGGATTGGTAGACTTCACACACCTTTGAGAACATTATGGAGAACTCTCAGGTGTGCAGGTTTCCTCACGATGTTTTCCTTCACCGAAGCAAGTGATAATTAACTTGTAATACGCACATAATATTTGAAAATTAGAGGTGCGTGCCAGGATTTGAACCCGGGCCCCCGCGTTCGGGAGACCAACGTTCTAACCACTAGGCTATCACAGCTTTAGCACCTTTATCTAAGCACTAGGCTATCAAGGCTTGGTTAATTCTCTATAACTCATTTACTATCTCGCTTACTCTTTCCATGAACAACTTAGGAGCGAGCGGTATAACCAAAGTGCTGACAGATAAAAATAAGTTCATGCCACCCGAAGTGTGGTGTTCTGGTTTATCATTATTATATACCATTGGGTTTACCTTATCCAAATCGTTTTCGGAGGTAATGTAGTGTCAAACATAGTACGAACCAAATAAATAAAAAAAAGCAAAGCAACAACCCATATTTGTCCCACTGCTGGGCTCGGGGTCTCCTCTCACAATGTGAGGGGTACAGGCCATAGACTACCACGCTGGCCAAGTGCGGATTGGTAGACTTCACACACCTTTGAGAACTTTCTTGAGAACTCTCAGGTGTGCAGGTTTCCTCACGATGTTTTCCTTCACCGAAGAAAGTGATAATTAACTTCTAATACGCACATAATATTTGAAAATTAGAGGTGCGTGCCAGGATTTGAACCCGAGCCCCCGCGTTCGGGAGACCAACGTTCTAACCGCTAGGCTATCACTGCTTACACCAAATAAATAAGTAACTCTTTATCGGAATTCTCTTCCATCGAACATACAGAACAGAAAATTAACAATACTTATTACAATACCTTTCAGAGTAAATAATATCTTGGCTTATTCAATTGTTTCATTGGCCTTTTCATTCATTCTTTTCAATATGTAACGTAAAATGAAGAACAAAGAAAATACCCGCTCTGGATTGGGTATTAAAATCTTTGATTACCGAAAAGTAAATAAACAATACCACTTCGTACCGTCTTTCTAAAGTGCAACGTTCTTTTATGGGGCTAGGTATAAAATTTTATAATAAAGTCCCAAAACAAATACGTGACTTACCAGTGGAATCTTTTAAGAAACGTGTAAAGGCTCAGCTCTTAGGCAAGGGCTACTATAGCATAAATGAATATTTAAATGACAAGGATGCTTGGAAATGACTAGCTAGGCAACCAGTTCTGCACAGGTTAGAGAATACCTATTTTTGTAATAGTTAGATATAAGTTTTATTTTTAAAAGATGTGCTGAGGAGTTTCTTTACGGCTTTTCTTCTCCTCCATGACAAAGCACCTTTCCGAAAAGCTGGTAGATTAAAAAAAATGACGTGCATAAGAGTATCAGTGATACCTACATGAATAAAAGATTATTTCATTTCATTTCAATAGGTAACATTATTTTTGTAAAAAATATTACGGAAAAAACTGGACTAGTACACCTTAAATTTATATTGTCGTAGACATAAAAAGGTGGTAGGTTTCGATAGGACTCAGAGGTTTTAGGTGTCAAGCTTCGGAGAAGTACCCAGTGACTGAACATATCAACATTAACTCATTTAAAAATCTCGCCAATACCTTTCTAGGATACAGGGTAGGTCATTAATAACAACTGCTACCCTACTCACAAGTACAGTCACGTACGTACCGCATCTGTTTCTGATATTTTAATTATTTAACAACGAGGTGAAGCCCTTTTTATTTTTTTTGCACGAAAATTATTACTGAAAATTGTAGGTCCAATTTTATTTTGTTGTGCTTTGTTATATTATCGAACATAATTTAAATATAAAAATATTTTTCCGTTCACTGATATTATACTAAAGAAGAAAGAAAATTATAATACAATTTTTTATGACGTTATGAAAGCGTGCCGTTACTCAAGATTTCCATCATAGATAATAGCTAATTCTTACCAATTTACGATTTTGCGATAGAAATCCCAAGGCGCGATAAGGAAATTCCAAAAAGTTTATAAAATAACTGGTTACAACCGGATCAGAACTTTTTAAGTGTGCGATAAGGTTTAGAAACGTAAACCTATCAAGAATTCCAGACGTATTAACATAACCTTTTTAAAAAATTGGATGAATTCCGTTTTTTGCAGAAAAATTAAACATGGATATCTAATCTATCTTTCCTGAAAACTATAATACGACAATTGTCGCTTCGGGTTATTTTAAATTGAAGCGGAGGGCAGGTCGAGCGGTGCTAACTTCACTTCGCCGTGTATAGGCAGAGTCGTGAAGTCAGCCGACGGTGGCGAGACACTCACTTCGTTCTCGATACTCAAGGCACACGGATCTCTCCGTTTGCCTTGAAAGTAAAGCTCTAAAAGTAATTTACGTTCGAATAATTAGTGTTATAGTAGCGCAGTGTCTCGCTCGTTGACAGGGCAAATTGACATGACAATAATTATGGCGTGCTCACTCCCATTTAGGCACAATATGCTTCGCCCGGCTCGTTTTGTCGGCTATTTCCATAAAAAAATTATTCATCACCTGATTCACTTTTTATCTATTTAAAGAGAGTAGATAGTGAGTTAATCTGTTATCTGTTATTTAGCTATTAAATCTGTTTTTTTTTTACTTTTTAACCCACTTGTTACGGATATCACTTTTTTCGACAGAAATTGTTGATTTTTGATATTTTTGGTAATATGTTTAGTAAAGAAGGACTTAAGAAGAAAAAAATAATAAAAAAATTCTAAGTTTTCTGGAAAGCCTGGAAAATGGTGTTTGATATACGGAACGCTAGTAATATGTACTACCGTAAATTGCATGTTTGTCGGAATTTATTCCTAGCGAGTTTTAGGTTCATTTTATTCAATAATCACAGTTTATATAAATGTTTATTTTTGTATGTCATATATTTATCAATTTTTCATCATATTAATTTATCAATCACCTTATTCAATGTAACCAATTAACCAATCTATGTAACAATTTTTGGGATGCAAAGACACATTGCATTTTACATAAAAAAACATCGCATTTTATGAAACACGCCACATCGCAATTATCCCAATCTGTATTTGACTATATTATTATGACCAATGTCATCATACCGTGAGTCTTCCCGAAAACTTTTTGATAGTATACCCAAGACGAGTTGCTCCAATACAGAATTTATAACCCCATCTTATCAGTTTGATCCGAATGAATTGTTTACATGGGTGCCCACCATAATACGGGACCATCCCCTAATCACTGCTATGGTCTTCTTCAAATGGAGCGAATGCCAAATTTTTTTTATTCAATTTTGTTCAAATCAGAATGGCCGAGTGCAAATGAGACATTAACGTAAATCTGTCTCTCGACAATGCATTCGAAACTATTGGTATAACACAGTCATAGGAATTTTCCCAATGCATAGTTATATCTTCTAGGTAACATACCCGCTGTAGAGAAGTATACCAATGAAACATTTCAATTCAGTTATAGTCACACTGCCATCGTTGTTTTTTTGCGTAGCAGATTTGTGTAATCAACCATCATCTGTATTACTACATCACCCTGCATATCATTCTATTTCTTGTTTACAGAGCTGGTAGAAGGCATAGGCTCAAATTCTTGCTTGCTTAGATACCTGAGTTATGGGTATAAGACCCTCCTCATCATCGTCTGATGTATCGCAACCGGTAGCTACGGTTTTGCAATGACTCTATATTTTCATCTCCTGAGTCCTCCCGAGTCCCTCCCGAGTCCGAATTTTCGGTGGAGGGGGGGGGGGGGAATAGTAGATAATACAATAGAATCTGGCACAGGTTCATGTTCGTTGCTCTCTAGCCCTTCAAGAATTTCATTCAGTCAGTATTTTGCTTTTTGACTTGAAAGGACAAAATACGGTAGTACATATTACTATCGTTTGATTTACGGATCACGATTTTTTTCGCAAATATTATGAAAGAAAATTAAATAAAATCTATAAACAAATGACCAGCGAATAATGACAACATTCTAATCTATCATATCATCACAAGGAAATTTTTGATTACATTCAATTTATATTATTTTCTCACCTTGAAATATTAATGTCGAAAATGCACAATTTATAGACGCTAATAGAATTTACTATATTTAAAAAATATGAACACTAATCACTTATAATTACAGAGGAATCATTCACCTATCATAAGAAATTAACAATTATTTTTGTAACTTCCCTCAGTTTCTATAATAATTTTTAATACTTATTGATCCGTATAACAAACGATAGTAACAAATGGGTTAATTCAAAAGATGGCGCTGTAGTCAAGTACCTCACTATTATTTTCAAAGGCGAGTTAAAATATTTATATTGCACAAGCCCGCTACTATACCAGTTTTATAATTCAACTACTATAAAACGAGGAAATATTTCACAACGGTCCAACGCGACTGCCTTTACGAGAGGATATTAATCACACCCGGGACCACTTGAAACTGAGTTGAAAGTACAGTCACGAAGAAAACCCCAAATGTTATATTACAGTGGGATGCGGCTACAATGTGGTTTATTTATAGTTAATCTAGTTTAACTATGGCCAAGAACTTATAAACAAAACTTTTTATTACGGTTAATTAAAAAAAACTGTGCTTTTAAAAATGCGATTATAAACATGAATCTCCAACGCAAAAATGTTATTAAATAATATAAATTGTTATTAAAATGTTATTAAAGACGTGTCTGTGTGTCTGTTAGTGGCATTATAGCTCTTAAATAAATGGACCTATTATGATGCGGTTTTTTTTGTTTGAAAGCGTGATTGAGATGGTTCTTATATCATAGCCCTCGTATTGGGGCGACAAAAATATTCGGTTGCCCTGCTTGATGAAAACCGATAAGGATTATATTTTGAGAAATAAAGATTCTTAAACCTTAATTATTATACATAGTATTATTGAAATAAAATTATTACTGTTAT
This sequence comes from Thymelicus lineola, assembly GCA_963932265.1. NCBI lineage: Eukaryota > Metazoa > Arthropoda > Insecta > Lepidoptera > Hesperiidae > Thymelicus > Thymelicus lineola. The sequence goes on along the minus strand of OZ010707.1, from coordinate 4,604,062 downwards.
CATTATTCTTCTGTATTATTATAATATTATGCTTTGAAACCTGCCTGACTAGTTACCACTTTCTTGAGTCAACCGCCAAACGACTCGTCACGTTATGGCTGACTTGGGAAATGTTTCTCAACTGTTATTATGTTTCTTTCTTTACTGGCAATGCATCAATTCCATGAACGTCGATAATCACTTAACAACGTGACTCTTCTGATTTTTGTCGGATTTATCTATACTAATAATAAAGAGGAAAGATTTGATTGTTTGCATTGAATAGGCTCCGAAACTACTGAACCGATTTGAAAAATTCTTACACTGTTGGAAAACTACACTATCCCCGAGTAACTTAGGCTATATTATATTTTCAAAAAAATTAGGGATCCTTAATAAAACTCCAATAATGTAACCCAAGGTGTAAAAAATAAAGAAAACCGAAGCAAAGCGAGGGCGGTTACTCGTACATAATAAAACACAAAAAGTGTTTATACGGATGTCTTTTATAGACTCTAAAACCATCCCAACGATATGCCTCAAAATGGTTTCATCTGAAAAGTACTAATCCGAAGGTGATTTGAGACTACTAAACCATGCATTAGGCATATTCGGTCTATTGATAAAGTCAATATCCACTTTACCCACACAATTTTCAAGACAATATGTAAATATGGCGCATCAACGTCAACGTCTACAAAAAAACACTGATCTGTCATTCTCATCACAATTTTAGCGTAGTGGAACAAGCTGGGTGTCCCTAGTGGATATATTTCCGAACAATCGGGCAAGTGCGTGTCAGGCCACGCGCAATGTAGGGTTCCGAAGTAGTGAGTTTATCGACTCACTAACTACTTACTTATGCTAATACAGCTGTGATAGTTTTCCTTGTAAATTCATCATGTAAACTATTTTTAAGATTTATTTAATTTGTTCAACTTCAACCTTTTAGTCATCAGGGGGGACCTCAAACCAAAAATATCACTTTAAAGCCAAATATTCGCAGATGGACCCCTAATTCTGAAAATGGTCTTTGAGGACCCATAATATTTTTAGAAGACCTTTTCAACGATACCCCAATACTATAGGGTACGCGACGAATAAAAAATTCATCGTCACGTTACCTGGAGGAAAAAACATGTTTTCCAATATTTTATTTTACAATTCTGGAGTTTTAATATTATAAATATGTTATCCATGCCAAATTACAGCTTTCTAGCACTAAAGTCCGATTTACACGTATTAAGTAGTTAAGTAGATAACTAAATTTTAAGTTAATTTACTATTTTTCAAATTATTAACATTAACTATTTTTTTAATCAATAAAAATTAGTAGTACTAATTTTGTTTACTACCATTTTAGAATCAACTGTGACACCCCTACATATTTTAAACGATGACCACTTCTAAACTAAAAACAAATAAAACATGTTATTAAATTTCTGTCCACATTATTATTATAACCTTTGACTGTTGAGAATTAACGCCAGGGAAAACTTCGAAATAATTATATGCGGAATTTCCGTAATTCCCAAACTTGTTACGTAGCGTCAATAGAAATTGGGAAACAAAATCCCAACGTAACATGTTGTTTGAAGCTTAATTACGCTACCTAATGGTATGCGCATTAATATAAGTATTAAAAATACAGAATTCCAACCGTAGCTCAAGTTGAACCATTAAAGCTATTTTTAATATGTTTAACGTACTAAATTTAAAATTAAAACCAGGACTGGCGCATTGCGCACTTTTGGTATGATGTTACAAGTACGTTCCGCGTTCGACGTGTCGGGCCAATTTCAGAAGGGCTGCCACACTGTCATACATTCGTAATTTATCACACATGTCAAAAGAACACAACCCTGACGTTGTCAGAGAGGATAAGAATTATGATTAGAAAGCGAGGCAACGTCTGATGTCAACGTCTGTTGACCATTAGCGCTGTGTGACCTGAATTATACTTTATTGTGTCTGAGCAAGAGTCTCTATTTATTTAAATGATTTTGCGGAGTGACCATGGAGTTACTCTTCTGTACCAATTGGTAATGTTAAGTATTCTATGACTTGACACTTGCGCGTAATGAAATACCTACTTAAAGTAATTAAAACAGCAAATGTTAATTAAAAACTAAGTATTTTGATGTTAAAATAAACTTTTTTGACGACTAAAATACATAATAATATGAGAAATACAATGCGTTGCAATGGCTATACGAACATCAACGAGCCGTAATCAAACATTTTATCTCTCACATGTATTCCTGGACAATTTATTTTGCCTTTTATGGCTTTTATGTAGCATAGCCTGTTTGTGTGGATCAAAACTTGAAGCTTAATTAGACCTGCTTTCGCTTGTCGTAAGGAGTTCAAATTTTACATATGGCTTAATATTTAATTGATAACAATACATTTTTTTGAGATACATGATCCGATACTACATTCAGGTAGGGCTCCAGACGAAGAAGCTTATAGGTTAACAGCACAGTCACAATGTTTTTGCATTATTTATTTATTTAAAACTTTTTGCCCCGTACATAAGTACAGATAACAAAGGTGGGCCTAATGATAATAGCTAATTATATGATGTTATATAGCCTTTCTCGATAAATGGACTATCAAACACAAAAAGAATTTTTCAATTCCAACCAGTAGTTCCTGAGATTAGCACGTTCAACCAAACAAACTCTTCAGCTTTATAATATTAGTATAGATTAAATAGCTAACGATAATTTTAACATAACTTCGCATAGTAAACGCGACTTTGCAACGCATGCTACGGATGACCTCAAAACTAATTAATTATGTTGTACAGGTCAACAAAGTTCACACGAAATCACATTATATTATTGCATGTCGCCGCATCGCTTCTTTGTCTATGAAAGATGTGGTTATGTAGTGTATAATATTACTATTATTGTCTATACTGTAATACAATTCGATGATATTATGTAGGTCGGTCTCAGACGAGCCTTATATAGTAAACAATCTTGCAGGTTCTTTATATCGTAATTTGATTAAATAAGGCACACATGAATTAAGAATTCAATAATTATTTACTTGTCATTTAATGCTGCGTTTGACGACCCGTGTGGCGCAATGGTTACCATGCCGGATCGCCGCGCCAAGGGTCCTGGGTTCGATTCCCAGCGAGGCGGAAATTTGAATGATGAGTTTGAATTTCTGTTCTCGGTCTGGGTGTGAATGTCCTTGTCTTGTGTGTTGTCCATGGCACCCACGACACAGGGAAACCTAGTGTGGGGCTATGAGTGTGAAGCGTTATTTATTATAATGCTTAAACTGTTTACCTACTATTAATTACTTTTCAATCTAATTTATATAATAATTTCTATAATAATTAGAGCCGAGAGTGTTTACACTTTTCTCAAAAAAAAGATACCTGAAATCTGAAATTAAAAAATAGCATAACTAACATAACCAACCAACTCTAATTTGTCATTTGCGTTAAATAATTTATTATTTAATTTCTAAAGCAGTTTTACGAAACACATTAAAATAAAAATAATCAAAATATGCTACACTTACCTATTGCCTAAAAAGAACGTCTCCGACTACCATACTCAACCAACTCTTAATTATTATTATGTCACTTGCGTACAATAATTACTTAATTATCTTTTTATGCAGGGTTAAAAATAATAAGCATCAAGTGTGCTTGCTACTCCTACGCTTACAGCACAAAGATTTACGAACCGCTCAACGAATAAACCTTTGTGGAAAATATTTTACTGACACCCACTTTGTCAGTAACGGGTACACGCAGAGAAAAATCACCTCGTTTCTACAGAAAGACTTGTCTCACTGTGCTATGATCGTGAAATGAAAAACGGGAAAAGTTGAACGTTTGAGTGAAAAAATTACTTGTATAAATTGTCATCGTTAAAACGTCGTTGGGAGTCATTTGTTATTATTTTGTAGTACGCTGACAAACGAAGAGTGATGGTTAGAGTTAATTAAAAATAAAATATGGTACTGTTCTCGTGATAAAGATTAACACCTTATATTGACAATATATTTGGCATTACTGTTCAGTCGAACCCTTTCGTCTCTCATGATATCCTAGTACTCTTAGTACAAATTGACGAACCAATATCCCGCGCTGCCAAGCAAAGGGCCTCGGGTTCGATTCTCCCTGTCAGATTATTTTTTTTGGCTTTCGAAGTAAAATCGGAACCTTTATACTCGTAGTTTCATCATGTACGTCCATCTATCCATCCGTGCGTCCATCCGTTGTTCCGAAGCATAGCGTCAAAACCGTGCTAGAAAGCTGTCGTCGCTTACCCAGTGTGGGATATCGTTGAAAAAGTGTTTCAAAAATATTATGGGTGGGTAAGAGCAAAAGTTCTAAAAAATAAGTTATGATGAATGTACAAAGAAAACTATCACGGCTATGTTAGCATAAGTAGTTAATGAGCCGATAAACTTACTACTTCGGAATCCTACATTGCGCGTGGCCTGACACGCACTTGCCCGGTTTTTTAATGTGGATTTTATTGATAACTTATTTTTATTACATGTGTGATTCATTCTACCATGGCAGGCTAGGAAGTAGAAGAATCCCAATATGTAAAGTTATATCCAGCTTGTCCACCGAACAGAAAAACTTTCGAACTATCAATCAATATAATTATCAATCAATAAAAATAACATTATCAAAGTGTAAAAACAATTCTGCAACTGTGAGAGATATTGAGAAACCTTTTTATTAAGCCGAGTAATGGCGGCGACAGTGAAAAATGAGTTCATTACAGCTGGAGTTTTGCTGTCGTATGCAGTTGGCACATACGAGCTGGGAAAGGAAAAAAATGTGAAGGGATACTTGATGTAAAAGGATACTTTATAGTAATAAAGAAAAATGAGATAATCTATGTTATCGATGTAATAAAAATTATAGTGCATTTCACTTAAGAGTTTCCTTCGCTACCATTAACGGTTTTTTATGAATATTTCAATATAATTAATATTTTAAATGCAATGAGTAGGTCTTGATTTTAGAATTCGTAACTTAATTATAAAATACTTGATTTTATTATACTTTAGTAATAATCTAGTTATAAAATATTTTACTTTAATACCGTAATACTAGGAAAAACCAGAATTATTGTAGCAATCATTCCCATACGGAAAATATTTGTAGTATTCTAAGCCGAAGCGAGTTCGAGTTAGAAAATAAATCTAGAAACATCCAATTAATATTTCCTATATAAGTTATTGTCTGTTATTTCAAATAACTTCCAATATTTCGGGAATATAAACCGAAGCGGCCACTGAAAATGCATTACTAATATTACTATCACACCTCATCAAGAAATAGCGTGAGTGTAGCAGCCTTGGCGAGTCAGTTGGATAGCGAAAAAACTATTGTCTTTTCAAACTATTTACTATCCAATTAGTAAACGAGTATACTTACTCCTAGTTGTCAAAATCTTACTGCATAAATAATAAATCTTTATTAAAAAAAGGAAAACATAATCAACGAAAATTTTTCATTTCTATATTTTGTTACCTATCTATATTTTAATTTTTATTTACTTACTATACAAAACAGTTTAGCATCAGTGTAATGAAATTAAAGAAACATAATTTTTCATTTACAAGCTTTTTACCCAACTGCGCGACGCAAAGAAGGGTAATTTGTTTATTAGTCTATGTATGTGTGTTCTTATGTGGGGTTGTAGAGACAAAATGGGTTGACCGATTTTGATGTTTCTTATATCGATCGATTCGTCTTAATCTTGCGAATGTCACTAAAGACATGAAAATAATTAAAATTCACCACAGGGACAAACAGACGCCATAATGTCTAAATGAAAAAAAAGTCGATGAACTGCGTCAAGTGGGGTATCGTTGAATACGTATTCAAAAAAAAGTTTTAGGTTCCTTTCATCATTTTTATTGAACTTGCTTTGTTAGTTGTTAGCACGATAACAACGTAACGTCTGTAAGGCTAGTCTGTAATTTATGGGTTAAACCTTTCAATCTGAATTAGAATTACTTCCTATTATCCTACACAATTGAAATTTCAGATATTTCGTATTGTTCCAATGACAATGCAAAATAATATTTATAATGATGACCTGATACTACACTAAATGTTGACACCAAACGAGGTAACTCCTCGACGTATTTAAAAATTGCCGCCATAATTTTTTTTATACGCGTTCAATTATGATTGCTATCGTTATACTCGTATTTAACTGATAACCATTATCATTGATTACAGACAATTAGAAAGACATCGTGGAGTCAGCCCTAGTGCAGAGGAAAGCGAATATAGAATAAAGAGCGCAATTTAAAAATATCGTATTTATAACTCGTCAAAGGCTAGTCTGTTCAGATCGCGTCTGGCCTCGGCGGTATTAGCTTCGGTTTGATTAACGTCAGATGTACAGTCAGTAAAACAGTTAGGTATGTAGGACGCGATACAAAAACGTTCCGTAATGAATAATTTTATATAGCTTGTGTTATTACGAACTTTGCCTGCTGCTTTAAATAAATAAATAAATAACGCTATACAATCATAGCCCCACACTAGGGTTCCCTGTGACGTATGGCACCATAGATAGCACATAAAGACAAGCACAATACACCCAGACCGAGAATCAGACAGAGATTATTCAAATGTCTGCCTCGCTGGGAATTGAACTCAGAACCATCGTAGCGGCGCGGCGGCGGTCCAGCATGGTAATTGGTAACTATTGCGCTACACGGGTCGTCATCCACGTTTGTGGGGATATTAAGAAACCTTATTTTAAATCTACCTGTGTAAAAGTTTGATGAAAATCCTTTGTGTACTTTTTGCGAGCAAGAGCAACAAAATTCCATAATTTTCACATTCAATATATTAATAGGAAGGATGTAAGACATTATAATTACACAAACACTATAATATTATGTAACCTTTCGGAAAGTTTTTATGTGATGCTCTGCATACCTAACTCTTTTGCTGGCTGTAGATACATTTATTTATTTATTTAAACTTTATTATACCAAAAACAATGTGGTACAAAAGGCGGACTTAATGCTAAAAGCATTCTCTGCCAGTCAACCTTTATCAACATCCTTTTTTTAGTCAACGTTATTTTTACATTGATTTTTTTTTCGTATAGAATTTGACAGTTTAAAATTTCAAATAAGTAAGTACTACATATCCTTATCAAGAAGCTCTTAGCGGTTGTCTTCTAAGAACTAACCGTGTGTAATGCCTAATTATAATTACGACAAGTAGCTCAATTAATAGTGACTCTGAATGGTCCGAAAGGTCCCAAGTTTGACTCCAGACCGAACCCGATTGGGTTGTCCTTGTTATAATGCCTCACTTGTGTGTACCAAATCAATTACAAAAAGAGCTAAGACTAAACTAAAAGAGATTTAAAAATATTTTTAGAACATAAATTACTTTTATTTTATGAGCAAATGGCAATGATGTGAAAGACTACGAAATCTGGCCACACATAATCCATACGTACGTAATCTCGCTAAACAAAAATAATATTTTTACACATTAACAAATCACTTACACGCATCGTTCTGCCAATCTGAGACGGTAAAATACTCATAAATTACGACGACAGACGTGAGGTACGTGTGGCAATACTGGACATCAAAAAATTTTTGAAATGTGATTACTCAATAACCTTAAAATGAATATGATGATATGTAAAATGTAACCTTCAAAGGTTTTTTTTACCAGTTTTGTTGATTTATGTTTAAGGATTTCAACACAAAACTAAATTAAAATACATAAATAAACCAAAGTATTTTTTTTCACTTTGTATTGTCATGTCACACACACAAAATTACATCAAATATGGACATCTAATATGGACCATGGTTATTATTTTGGCTGCATGCTCATCACGTCGTTATAATCTCGATTGGTGCATCGTCGATTACAGTGACAAGTACCTTATTACCTTATCACGAGTATTATGAGCGCAATTTATTTAAAAGCAGCTCTTTACATAAAGAGGTTAAATCTTTATTTGCATGCGCTGGTTGTCGGCTGCCGGCTGCCTGGCACTGATTATGTTTACTAATTTTTTTACGAGCTACGAGTGCGTATGAATCATAAAGCGTTTTGTTTACCTACTCAGCTATGGTGACCATGTTTGCGGAAAAATAAGTACTTAAAAAGTACTTACTCTTTTGGAGGTAGGTACTTCTCAGAGTAGTATTTTATAGGCCCAAAATCTCCTTCATTTCTTTGTTAAAATTAAATTGTTAATGAAACCATAAAAGTAATTCCAACATCACTTTAGCGTTCTTTGCTATTGACAAAACAGTCAAATAAAGTTAGTGTTCGTTCAAAATGATTAAAAATATTTGAGTTGCTCTCAACCAATAATGAAATAATGATAATGCTTATATTTATTGTGTTTTATGTATCATAGGCTGCTTTAACGTTTTAATAATAGATCAGAAAATATAACATCAAAGACTATTGGAAAAATTATTACAGTTCCCCCTATACTGAAGGGATGGTAAAGGTTACACTTTCTATATAGTCGTACCATCTATGGCATATATTTTTATCTGGTATGCTAGCATGCAGTGTTTATGGTAATATATGATAATAAATTACAGACTTCAAAGAGTTGCAGCTAAACAAATATTTTTTTTTATATATTTTAAAACGATCAGCCTTACTGATATACCTACTAAACAATATTTCGTTAGCTAGGCTGATATAATTATGCTGGTGATAGATAATAAATTAATTTATTTCTACTTTTTTCGCTCCGCTTCGGGAGACCTGTTTCTTAATACCAACACGCGGATTTTTTTAACTAGATTATTGAAATTGACATCATGTATGATTTAAAATGCTTAATATAATCTAGATACATTTACGTCTTTAAATTAAACCCGGTCCCGCTGGGTTCATTTACATAGCAATGGTTATTACAGCAACAAAAGCAGCAACCGTGACAAATTATTATATTATGTAACTAGGTAAATTCTAAATTTAAAACGTTTGAAATTAAAAACATAATTCCTATTTTAAGTCGGTTAAAAAGTCCAAAAATCACTAGTGAACTCTTTTCAAAACATTTTTAAGTTTCGTGCCCACATACAGAACTTGAATTTTCATACACAAATTCAGTAACTACAGTTACACAAATAGTTATCATGTGGTCACTCTACAAGTGGTTGTTGGCGGCTTTCCAGGCGATCTTACACTCGGGAGTTTGTACGACAAGTTCATAAAGCCTGGATGACTTGTTAGGGTCATGATCTAATACACTGAACTACTAACCCAAGTATTAAGTGCAAAGAGACTCCTTGACAGGCAGATTATTTAATATTATAAAGCTGAAAAGTTTGTTCGGTTAATTGAACGCGCTAATCTTAGGAAGTACTGGTTTGAATTCAATAATTATTTTTGTGTTTGATAGTCCATTTATCGAGGAATGCTATAGCATTATAGCCTATAAGCTACATACAACATCACGCTACGACCCATAGGAGCTGACCATCAATGAAAAATATTGCAAAAACGGGAAAAAGTAACTAGGTTATTTCCTCAAATTAACGCTGGTGAAACGCAGGTAAAAGTTATTAACTCAATATATTATGTATGTAGCGGTTTACCATGTGTTTGTGTGGAACCTTTTTCTTTTTTTCTCTTCTTTTTTGGTCATTGCCTTACCGCACTGGTGATGATGTTAAGTCTAAAGTCTATGGGCGATGATACAACCGCTTACCGTCATCCATTTTTCGTGACTAACTTTTTCAAAAATAGGTTCATTTGGCTTACTAGGAATAATACAATCATAAGTTTTTTTACTTTCATATACTCACAGTTCTAGATCTTGTGGCATGGGTATACCTACACAAAATGAGATAATTATGAACACTCACAACTTGAAAATAAACATGTATGCATTGGGAACCGAACTTAGACCATGTACTCAGCAGAGAGGATTACTATAAAAGCGGCCATAGGGTCATCAAAGTTCTTTTTTTAAATACCTATATAAAATGAAATACCATTGCTTCAACAAAGCCCTGAATGGACCCCGAAATACTTTGTTTTTAAATGTTAATACATTGGGCCTTTTATATAAGATACTAAAGCTGCTATAGATTTTAATATACCTATGACTTCCAGAATAAACACATTCTATTCGTCATAATTATATGTAATTGCAACAACACCGTTACACTTTTGCAAAGGCGGTAGCTATTTTTATCTAGAAGCGCGCTCTACAGTCGCAATTCGATTGCAATCTCAGATAAATAAAAAAGATAGATAGCTCACTGCCAAAAATTTGAGTGAAGCCACAAAAACTATGCTACATTCGTATATTTACACGTAATCACGCACACACATACGCAAAAATTAAGCTAGTTTTTGCCAGTAGGTACCTTCCGGACTATCGTGCAGTTAAGTACTGCAAATGCAATTTAACATCGATTTAGTCTAAAACCACACAATACTTAATAGTATAGTACCTATTGGTACAGAAGAGTCATTCCGCAAAATCGCTAATCGTCAATAGACGTTGACATCTAGACGTTGCCTCTCTTTCTAAACATAACTTTTATCTCTTATCTTTTTTTGTTTACATAAAAGGTATACATATGGTGATTTTCATATTCTTATGTTAATTCATAATTTAACTGCTCCTCATCGAACGCCATGTAAATACATGGAAATGAGTTACACTTTACTATAATAAAATTTTAATTATAAAGATGTCCATGTGGCAGTGATTATCTCTATCATAATGCCTCGTGTGGTCACCGACTGAGTCCAACGACACATTAATGGACTTTAATGTTGAACAAAGACTCAAAGCTTAAAACTGCATACACAATATAAATAAATAATGATACACGCGACGCAACTCTGCCATTAAAGTGCGCTCATATTATAAATCACTTGTCGTACCTTAAGCGATGTGTTATAATCGATATTAATATATATTATAATAAATATGTATTTTTGCGTCAGATTCTAGCATATGAGCAAATTCCCCACGCAGTTCTATCTACACATACTTTATTTAAATAAGTATTACTTATCGCCCTCAGTAATTCTTATTTAAATAAAGTAAAATAAGGTGAGCTACACATTAATTATGTTTGGTTTGGCCAAGTCAGGCGACAAATCAATTGTGTGTGAAAGTATGTTCTATAAAAATCCGCTCGGCAGTCAAAAGAAAGCCGATTGGGCTTTTTAAGAATTTTGAACTATCCGGCACTCAGGCGGATGGCATTGCAGGTCAGCTCGAGTTTTTTGTTCAACAATTACTGTCGAATCGAATGTGCCGAGCCAAATATGTATGTAACAACCCCTAAACATTTTTACAGAAAATTCACTATTTCCTTTCTATTTGTAATATTAGACAAAATAATATTATAATAGAAATTAAAAAAATAACATGAGAGGTGTCAAGGGACACCCGGATGGAACGAAGTTCCTTTCGATTTAAGTATTATTTTGTTGTACAGCGCCATCTCTGTAAAACTCACTGAATCACTTCAAAAAAAGTGTCGTCATTCGTAAAATCAAAAAGTGTCGAAATTATCCGTCTAGCCCCCTTTCACAACGCGCGATAAGGAACTTCGTTCCAACACTAGTCAAGCTCACTAGTTGCTCGCTGATGGCTTGCAGTAAGTCTGGTATATTAGTAATGATTGATTTAGTTGCGAAAGTGTAGTTACGGTGTCATTAATCACCAGTAAATTGATGATGATATGGGAACCTCACCAGCTGTTTGGAAGTGGATACCGCAGCCCCGTTTCGTGGAAATATACCTTACCCATACAGGTTAAAAGAGACATAATAACACATAAGACACGAGAGAGAGAGAGACACACACAGCACACACATGAGACATAATGACATTTTAATTTTAATGTATATTATTATTAATTTAATTTCAATGTATGTATATTACTCTAACGCATTAGTTAATAAGCTGTAATGTTAGATGTAATTTTGAATATAAATAAATAAATAATGACGCAGTTTATAAATCTAATTGTACAATGTTAAACAATAACCAATGTGTTATATGATGTACAATGGAGTAAAATACTTTTGTACATTCTATTATAAATAACACTTTACTACTTATTTTATACACGTTTGTACCAATATTGAATAAACCATATGTAATAAGTGTTCTTAATAGCTATGAGGTCAGGTCTGCCACTGTCAACATCGCATACGTATTTATCTCAGCTTTAAAAATACTAATAAGAAGTAATACAGCAAAAATTGCTAATAAAAACGTGTGTAGTATTAAAAACCATCAAAATAAGTTGGAGTAATGTGATACAAGTGTCAACAGAAGGAGAAATAACAACAAAATAGTGACCCTGGAGTGTAACGGTAAATAAGAGAAAATACTGTACAAGTTCGTTTATTTGAACCAGAAATGAGAAATAAGGTCAGTAAAAACGATAATCATAATACGTCATAGAAGAAAATAGCATAATTAATGACTTGAAGAAATTATAACCTGTAAATATGTGTCTATGTCTTTGAACTAAATCGATGATAAAACACACGCCATCTATTGTTGAGTAGCAAAAACGAACAACAAAACGCCTTTCAACAAATAGACACAATTCAATATACAGCGCCATCTATCAGCAAATAGAAACACTTCATTGCACAACGCCATCTTTTGTTGAGAACCCAAACTACTGAGTAATATTTTGATACATAACTACTGTTACTATTTAAAAGATGGATAACGTTATGAAAATGTTACAGTTAATTCAGGAAGACCTTGCTAACCAGAAAAAGGAGATGAAAGCGATGGAAGAAAATATTAAAAAGGCAATTATTGACAAAATAGCAGAAAAATTCACCGACATCGAGATTCAAACAAGCAAACTTCAAGATAAAATAGAAGAACAACAGGAAACCATAGATCGTTTGGAAAGGCAAGTAAGGAAGAAAAATTTCATATTTTTTGGAATAAAAGAAACCGAACGTAGTTATGACGAGTTACTTAATATTATGATAACCATTCTTAAAGACTATATGGAAATCACATGCCAGAAACAAGAAATAGAAGAAGTAAGAAGACTTGGAAAAAAAGAAAGTGGAAAACTAAGACCAGTTATACTAACTCTGACTACTGTAGGAAGAAAAATTGAAATTCTCAAGAGGAAAAATAGTCTTCAGAACACATCAATCTACGTCAAACAAGATATGCCACTCAAAGTTCTCCAAAAGCGTAAGAGTCTCCAAGCTGAAATGGAAAGACAACGGGAGATGGGAAATAAGGTTATATTACGGTATGATAAAATTATAACTTTGAATAAAAACAAAGAACGATCTCCATCACCAATTAAAGTTTGTGAAAATATGCTTAAACAAACCAATAAAGATCCACACTCAAATAAAAGAAACATGTCCGAGTCACCGGAAATTCACAAAGTAGAGAAACAAGGAAACTGGAAAGGACTCTCTAAAAATCAAGCTTCTAAGAAAAATAAAACCAGTAGCATTTCCTCATATATGGTGCAAAGGAAAACTATAGGAGAGTGTGGACTAAATAATGAATAGGAATTTCTGCCTCCTCCCTCTCACTCTCCCAGTTCGGCCGGTCCCCGCGGGAGCAGTAGACCAAAACCCTCCATCACACATGAAGAATCAATGAAAAATACTACAAACTCTATGTACATAGGCACATTGAATGTAAGATCTATGATTACGCCATCTAGATTTGTCCAGCTCGACTATGCTCTAAAAAATCTTAAGTGGGATATAATGGGTCTTTCTGAAATAAAATTAGAAAGAAAAGAAATAATCGAAAAAGAGGCATATATATTCATGTATTATGGTCGAGTACACAATAGAAATGGGATTGGTTTTTTAGTTAAACGCCATCTAAAAGAAAATATTCTAAATTTTATACCGATATCTGATAGAGTCGCACGTCTTGAAATTCAATTAGAAAATAAATTATTTCACATAATACAAGTATATGCACCAACAGAAAAAGCTCCAATCGAAGACTTAGAAACATTTTATGACGACCTCAGACAGACTCTACAATTTACAAATAAAAACACGTTGGTAATTGGAGATTTCAACGCGCAAATAGGCATGCCAACTTCAGAGGATAAAGAAGTCATGGGTCCATGGGGCTATGGTAAAAGGAACTCAAGAGGCAAGTTATTAATAGACTTTTGCTTTGAAAACCAATTATATATCATGAACTCATACTTTAAAAAGAAACCAAAACGGAAATGGACGTGGTTACACCCTGGCGGAGTTGCTCGCAACGAAATTGATTATATTCTATCAAGGGACAAGAAATCAATACAGAACTGTGAAGTTATAACTACCTCGCATCCCACTGATCACAGGCTGGTTAGAGCATCTCTATCTTTAAAAAACCTACGTATCTCATCCCGTAAGAATTTTGGCATCAATCGTAACAACACCTTTACAACCGAAGAGAAAGAACTTTTAAACCATAATTTCATTTGTAACGTTAAAGCACTAGAAAATGAAAATATGGAGCTCACGTACGCTACATTAAAAACATTAATCAGTAAAACCTGTGCCTCGCTACCTAAACCTAGAAAGATGAAAACATCTATTATTCCTAAAGACGTCGAATGCTTAGTTAAAGAAAGAATAAAGCTTAAAGAAAAAATTAATAAAACTTCATCAGAGAAAAAAAGACTCACAAATCTCTACAAAGTAATAAAGAAGAAATTGGAACATGCTAGAAAGGAAAATAGATATAAAATAATAGAGGAAGAGCTTGAGAAAAGAGCATCAGTTAAAAGGGCTTATAAAAGGCTGACTACGAGTAAGAATTGGATTCCGGCACTAAAAGAGAACAACTTGCCAGTAACAAATCGAAAAGAACTTCTTAGAATAGCTACTCAATTTTATGCAAATCTGTATAGCAACTCAAATACACCTGATTGTAATGAAAAAACTTACACTGAAAATATAGAGCCAGTTCCGTTGTTCTTACGAAGCGAAATAAAACACTCTATTGAACGCTTAAAACCAATGAAAAGTCCCGGCGAAGATCTTATATCCAACGATATTCTCAAAGCCATTATGGAACCTATTTCTCCAATCCTACTGAAAATGTTTAATCAATTTCTTCAAGAGGAATCGATGCCATCAGACTGGGAAATTGCTATTATAACTTTATTATACAAAAAGGTGACCCTTCGGACATTGGCAACTACCGCCCTATTAGCCTATTACAATCTCTATATAAGCTATTTATGAGTCTAATCCACAAAAGAATTTTAAAACCATTAGAAGAAAGTCAACCGCGAGAACAGGCTGGATTCAGAGCTGGATTCTCTACCACTGACCACATATTCAGTTTAACCCAAGTAATCGAGAAATATACAGAATACGGTAAGAATCTCTACATTGCCTTTGTCGATTACGTAAAAGCTTTCGACTCTATCACGCACGACTCCTTGTGGATATCGCTTGAAGAACAAGGCGTACATAGAAAATACATAGCCATTTTAAGAGACATCTATAGTAAATCCAAAGCGTTAATTAAGCTTGAAAACAAAGGAGAGCCATTCTTCATTAAAAGGGGCGTACGACAAGGCGATCCGATATCACCCAACTTATTTAATGCAGTATTAGAACACATCTTTAGACAATTGGGCTGGCATGAAATTGGCATTAAATTAAATGGTGAATACTTAAACCATCTCCGGTTCGCAGACGATGTAGTGTTAATATCAGAAAGTTACAATGAACTCGAATTTATGTTGAGAACCTTAAATGAAGAGAGTCGGAAATGTGGCCTGAATATGAACACAGAGAAAACACGCCTGTTAACTAATGGAGTTAGAGTGCCCATCATAATCCAATCAAAAGAAATAGTCTATGTAGATAATTACGTATACTTAGGTCAGAATATTTGTTTCCAAAATCAGACAAGAGAAGAAGTAGACCGTAGAATTAAAATCACCTGGAAAAGATATTGGTCATTAAAAGAAATTTTTAAGTCAAACATACCGACACGTCTCAAAAAGAAGGCAATGGACAATATAATATTGCCAACTTTACTCTACGGATGTCAGACTTGGGCATTGACTAGAAGTGTAATAGCTAAAATACAAACATTTCAGCGATCGATGGAACGAAGTATGCTTGGACTAACTCTCAAACACAGAAAACGCAATATAGATATTCGAAAAACAACAAAAATTATAGACGCTGCAGAACTAGCCTGCAAATTGAAATGGAGATGGGCAGGACACGTTGCTAGAGCAAAGGATGAACGGTGGAGTGAAAGAATCCTCCATTGGTATCCTCGCGAGAGCACGCGCCCCATCGGGAGACCGCGTCGCCGCTGGTGTGACGATATCGTAGAGGTCGCTGGCAACTCCTGGACAAGGCTTGCACACGATAGGTCAGCTTGGCAAGAGATGGAGGAGGCCTTTACCCGAAAATGGGTTCCCAAATTAAAATGACTAATTCATTAATAAATTGATAAATATATTTATAATAATTGTTGAGACATAATTGATATATATATATATTGTAATTTAAATTTATTTTATGTTAATTAATAATTCAATTCAATGTCATATTATGTTTAATTTTTATCTAATTTAATTTGTAATGATTTGGGAAATAAAGGCTTATTATTATTATTAATAGCTATGAGTACAACATATATTCCTTGGGTGTTTTTTATCGTCTTTTCCATTCTAGTTATCGGCCAAATACACTGAAATGATGATCTAGCTTGACTTTTGACGTGACTTCGAAAAAAAAGTGTATTAAAAATAACCTTAATGTTTTAATTAATGTGATTTTGAATAAGGTTAAAAAAGCTAGTTAAAAAAAGAATTAAATTTATTTCATCTACATTTGCACGATAAGCTTACACATTTAGTTACACATTATGCCTTTTAAATCTGTAACGATAGTTCATAATGTAAAATCACGCACAACATCACATTTGCACGCGAGGCCGTTAAGTAGTTGTTGTATAGAAGAATATGTGTGCCATTCATAAACGCTTGCACACTCATACTACAGTAGGATTCCATGTGGCATGGACCACACAAATAAAACATTACTGTGACAACCACAGAACATCTAATAATTAGTTAGAAAGGAATTGTGGGCAAGGTAGGCGCGCCAATACTGTGATCAAATGCGCACATCGCACAAAAACACGCGATTGCGCTGTTTAGTGACTCGCAAACTCCAACGGAGAAAAGTACTGCAAAATACTGCGACTTAATTACGTAAAAATGCCTTCATGTGCGGTAATTGGAAAAAACTTTGTTAAGGAGGCCACGATGAAATATGAGTCTGTCGACGGATTAAGTAATTTCAATCAAAAAGTATAAAAGTATATAATGAATAAGTATACCTTGCGAAAATAAATACCGATAAAAATTTATCGACAATCAATCCCTAGCTACAGAGTCACGCCTACTTCATGCACACATAACAATCCTCGTGCGTATTTGTTCATTTTCGTTAGTTGTGTTTATTGAAACGGCGACAGCGGTTCCCATACAAATTACGTGCTATGCCCCTTCTAACTAATTATTAGATGTTCTGTGGTGACAACCATGACCCAAAAACAAAATATTTATCTTTTTTGTAACGCTTCACAAGCCCCACACTAGGATTCCCTGTGTCGTGGGACCCATGGACACTACACAGATATATTATCTAATCTAATCTAATACCTTTAAACGAGCAATTCTTGTATATATATATAATTGGAATCTCGGAATCGGTTTCAACAATTTTCATGAAATTTAGTATATAGGAGGTTTCGGGGGCGATAAATCGATCTAGCTAGGATTCATTTTTAGAAAATGTCGTTTTATCGGTGTTTTCAGGCAATGATAAACTTATACAATATACTCTTCCTGACATCTATTGGCAAGTAGCAATACTAAAGCTACTTCAGTAAATGGCGTTGTTAAGCAACACTAAACCGAGCAAAGCTCGGTCATCCGGGTACTGCATCTATAAAGTGGTTAAGGTAAAGTAGGTGGGTGAATATTATACTACCTACTACTTCAATGATATTAACCCAAAACGAACGTCATAAAAAGGTTGTGTAATAAAAGCAATTTCATGTTTCAAAGAGGTTTTATTAGTTTCGAGCTTTTGCCCGCGGCTTCGCCAGCGGTAGAGTGGTTTCGAAAAGAAATTTTTAATTAATTAATTTAGATTTATAGAACCATATTAGATATTAGATGATGCCCGTGGCTTCGCGCGCGTTGATATCGATTTTTTACAAATGCGCGGGATCTCTGAACTTTACAAGGATAAGAAGTAGTTTATGTGATAATCCAGTGTATAAGCTATCTCCATTCCAAATTTCAGTCCAATGGGATATTAAGTAGTTGTGGCTTGATTGAGGAACTAAAATCGAAATCTTCACAAACTTTGATATTTATAATATTAATAGGATCATCATAATATACAAATACACTTAGTGACTGTTAATATAAGTACTTACTATGTAAAATGTAAATCCATAATTGGCTTTCATATAATTCGTAAGTTTAATACTTGTAATCATATTAAGCTGTGGATTTTGTGAAAATAAAATAAATAAATAAATAAATAAATAAATATATTAATATTTCGTTTATAACTTGAGTAATAGGCGCTATATTTTATTGGTACCTTGCCCAACCAAGATGTCATACTGTACTCATTGTAAGTAGGAATAGATCCTACCTACTGCTCTTTTAAAGGTGTATTATCTAAAGTATTTTGTATTTTTATTTTTTTATCTGTCTTAATATTTTACCCCGACATCCTATTTCAGATTTCTGATTATAATAACACATTGACATAATTTATGACGGACGAGGCGGTTTGCATCGTCATTCATTATGCGCACTGCGAAGGATTGGAATAACTTGCCTGCGTCTGCGTTCCCACCCACCTATGACGTGGATGACTTCAAGAAAAGAGTGAATAGGCTTTTATTAAGTTAGTGCGCTCACCATCCTGGACCATATCTTCACTTACCAGCAGGTGGGATTATGTTCAAGCATTAACTTATTTTATGTAAAAAAAAACATAATTTATTATAGTTTCTGTTAAACTGGCATAGAAGACGTTTATCTCTTATCGCTAAGGGTGAGTAAACTGAATAAAATTGTATAAATATTATTAGCTGTGGCTTTCTAGCATTTTAGTTGTTTTTGAGATGTTTACGTTCTAAATTCAGAACAAAATATATTACTCGTATTTAAGTTTAAATACTACATTCAACAGTAGAGAGAAACCGTTGCTTGAAACTTAGAATATAAAATAGAATTATTATTGTGCTTAAATAATTAAATGTTATTTTAGTTTAATGTAAAATATTATACAAGTAATATAAAAGTAAGTTTAAGTGTGTTTATAATAAAGAAATACAGATATAACATTGAATTTTAAGCATAAGCTTAGTCATCATTATTTAGTGGGTGTATTCATAAAATCTAATTGTCCCATATTAATGATTTTCAAAGTAATAATCTATACTAATATTATAAAGAGGAAATATTTGATGGTTAGTTTGAATAGGCTCCAAAACTATCGAACCGATTTGAAAAATTCTTTCACTGTTGGGAAGCTACACTATCCCCGGGTGACATAGGCTATATTATATATTTTTTTACTATTTTTCCCGAAGCGAAGCGAGGACGATTTTCTAGTATTGAATATAAACATTTTCTTGTGTGGATACTAGATAGGTTTGCTTTTAATCGTTCTTTCTTCTGTCGTCTCTTTGTTTGTCGAACTACAGATATAAAAAGAAAGAAGAATATTTACTGTAATATGTAATATGAAACTAACAACAATAATAAAATGAACATACCATATAAATATGATTATTATTAAATATATTTGAGGAGTTCCCTCAATTCCACGAGGATCCTGATCAGTAAAATATGGAATAATAAGGACACAATCTGGAAGTATACATAATGGTATATAAGTGGAGATTTTAGAAGTCGGTTACAAAACTTGAAAAGGTTTTTTTCATTGAAAACATTAAAAAAAGATTATAGAGCATGTAAAACAGGGTTATACCTTCAAAGGGGCAAGCAAGTCTGCATCCAGTTTTTGACCTGATGAAAAACAAATAAAGTATACAAGAGTGCTTGACACTGCTCTGTGCAAACAATTTTGTGTTTTATGCCAGTGGAACATGACACTTTACTGAACGAACGGGTCTGAGTTTTAGATCAACAAAGCCAAAAATCCCAAATGTATTGCGCCAAACTTCAAATTTTGAAAAACTGAAAAACATGTGTTCCATCAATTTAAGCAAGGAACATTTGTTGCAAATTTGAAGCATATCGTTGGATGTTTTAAAAAATTTCCATACAAATTGTCATCGCGTTTCCCAGGGAAAACTTTTAATTTTTCGGGATAAAATGTATCCTAAAATATAACCCGGAGTGTTAATAAAAATTTAACCAATTTTCATGAAATCCGTTCATGGGTTTTCATGTGATGCCCAGACAGACAAACAGACGGACAGACAATAATTCTAAAAAAAATATTTTTGTGCTCTAACACGTTCTTGAAAATTTCCACTAGGGGGCATTCCCTAGTCGAAATTTTTGAAAAAATATTCAATGTATAGAAAATTTTCCCTTTGAGTTTTATTATAATAAATATGTATAATATATTCATGCCAAATTACAGCCTTCTAGCACTATGGGTCTCGGCGCTTTGCTTCGGTTAGACGGACGGAGAAACATGACGAATCTATAAGGGTTCCAATTTTTCTTCGGAACCCTAAAAACTCTTTCTGTACTTCTAAGCCATGTAAATTTTTACATTGTTAAATCTCACACTTCTACGTGCTTTCGTTATTTGTTAGTTTCTTTTGACATATTGATGTCTAAATTCACATTCTCAACCAAAAACATCAACAGAAAGCTATTCTAGTCATTCATAATACGCAATAGAATGACAAAGCAAAACAAATTTGTAAATGAAGCGTTGCTTTTTAGTAGTTCGAGTGCAATAATATAATAACTGAACGGATAATTTTCAGAATTATTGACTTAGGACCAGAACAATCCAATGCCAAGTATAATCCATTTTTGACGTGTTATTTAGTAAACAATATTGATACTACTTTTTAATCCATTGTTTATGTCACCATGAGTTCAAAACCTATATCTGCTCTAAAATACACTATCCTCGTTCACTGTCTTCGTCCACTGTTCGGTTTTCACGTAATTTCGTACCACGGACGTGTAAACTGTGGAACGAACTTCCTGCATCGGTGTTTCCAGTAAGCTATGACATGGAGTCTTTCAAGAAGCGGGTCCATTGTTTTCTTCGTGGCCGGCAACGCATTGTTGACGCTCTTAGTGTTGCTAATGTCCATATCAAACAGTCCATCTATCCATCCATCAGCACTTGGAGGTCCACTGCTGTACATAGGCCTCTCCTAACTTGCGCCACTCTGACCGGTCCTGAGCCTTCTGAATCCAGCGGATGCCCGCTGTCTTATTCAGGTCGTCAGTCCACCTGGTGGAGGCGTCCTATGCTCCTTTTTCCGAGACGTGGGCGCCATTCGAGGACCTATCAAACAGTTATGGTTCGTAAAACGCCTCTTTATCGCCTTTTCTTCAACCCGTGCTCAAAGACTGACATAATTCTTATAAAGATATTATCGATGGCGTAACATAAACATCTCGTCTCAAAACTACGGTGTCAGCATTATCAAGAGGCATTAAATTTCGCCTCTCAGCTGAGCTTCTTAGCTGAAGGCCAGGAAAAGATATTAAAAGAATAGAAACATTGCTGCTTAAACTTGGCCACTATGGTATAAAAAACAAGGCCCTTAGCTTGATCGCGTCTTATTTGAGAGATAGAATACAAAAAGTAAGCATAAACGATATTAAGTCATCGGGGTCACCGGCTGTGATGGGTGTACCGCAGGGCTCTATAATGGGTCCGTTTCTTTTTCTGGTATATATTAATGATTTACATTATGTAAAGAACCAAGCATATTGCAAGGATATTGTACTATTTGCTGATGATACATCACGACCCGTGTTTTGACGACCCGTGTGGCGTAATGGTTACCATGCCGGATCGCCGCGCCAAGGGTCCTGGGTTCGATTCCCAGCGAGGCGGAAATTTGAATGATGAGTTTAAATTTCTGTTCTCGGTCTGGGTGTGAGTGTCCTTGTCTTGTATGTTGTCCATGGTACCCACGACACAGGTAATCCTAGTGTGGGGCTATGAGTGTGAAGCGTTATTTATTTATTTATTTATTTATTAATATTTAAGTGTGAAAGGAATAAAGTAAATTTCGACGACGTAAATAGTGCTCTTTCGCATGTGTCGCGTTGGTTCACTATCAATAACTTACTTTTAAATGCAAAAAAAACTAAATGTATAGAGTTTGTGCTACCTAATGTTAAAAAAGTCAGCAAATCTCTTAAACTAAATAATGAAACATTGCATATGGAGGAATCAACTGTCTTTTTAGGGGTGACCTTAGATAGTAAACTGCAATGGGGCCCACATATAACAAATCTCGCGACAAAACTTGGTAGGGCTGCTTATGCTGTTAGGAGAATAAGGCACTATACTGACGTCGAAACTGCTAGGATAGTTTATTTTGCTTATTTCCACAGTGTTATGTCATATGCCATCTTGCTGTGGGGCAAAGCAGCCAATATAGAACAAATTTTCATTCTCCAAAAAAGGGCTGTTAGGGCTATCTATAAACTTAAGTCTCGGGAATCTTTGCGTGAAAAGTTCAAGGTAATAGGTATACTTACAGTAGCTTCCCAGTATATCTTCAATAATGTAGTTTTTATAAGGAAGAATATAAACGCGTATAAACAAAATTTTGATATTAATAATCGCCAAACAAAAAGAATGTACGCCTTCGTTCCGCCTAAGTAAAGTGCAACGATCTTTCATAGGGCTTGGTGTACATTTCTATAATAAAATCCCAAAAATAATACGTGACTTGCCAATAGAATCTTTCAAAAAACGTGTAAAAACACAATTGTTAGGCAAGGGATATTATAGTGTAAACGAGTATTTAAATGACAAAGACGCATGGAAATGATTAGCTCTGCAACCAGTTCCACTCAGAATAGTAAACTTTTGTATGATAATATCTTTTTTGTAATATTTTTTTTAAAAGATGTGCTGAGAAGTTTCTTTAGGCTTTTCTTCTCCTCCATGACAAAGCACCTTCCGAAAAGCCAAAAAATGACGTGCATAAGTGTATCAATGATACCTATATGAATAAAATATTTTGACTTTGAGAAGTATCATGTTTTCGAGAAAATTACTTTAGTTTTAACTCTTTCGCTATCAGCACCCGACGTCGTGAGAGTCCTATCGCTTCACTACATCACTACGCTCTTGGAGAGAGGAGTTATGGGCAAACGCAAATGTCGAAAGTATCTGTCATTCCAAAGCCTCCAATATCGTTTAACGACGGCTTTTTAAGGGATTTTAAGGGATTGTTTCTCAAAGATTATTTATTTTATAAAAGGAGAATGCCCATTTAGTATGGAGAAATGTACTGACTTTAACATTTTTGTGTCTTGATAAAAATACCTTTACTTGATTATGTTATCTTAATAAATTACACATACTAACTTTAGTCAATGTTAATAGTAGGAAATACCAGATTTTCGACAAAATTTGTTTCAATTTAGGTTATAGTAAACTCCCAGTAATATGGACTCTATGCCGGCGTATTAAAGTCGATTGCATATGTAATGTCGATCTTTTAAGTTTCAAATTCATTTGACAGTCCCAAAACACTATGTAGTTTGTTATGTATTATAATCACAGAACACTATTACTCCTGGCTGATTATAATAATTTTCTAATTCATTTGACAGTCCCCTTACGTCATCTAGTTTGTTGTATCATAAATCATATTGGAATCAATGCAACCTATTGGCCCGAAGGATCTTAAAAGATTTCTGATTGGCCCTTATCCAAACATAAATGGCCCAATGATTTTCTTTCGTAAAACGTAAGTAAAGTTACTTATTAATTTCAGAAAATTATTCCCAAAGAGGATTTTTTTAGGAAATAGGGTATATGCTTGAAATATTTTAATTTAATTTTTTGACTAAAAATCATTGTGACACAATAATTTTTTTGAGAGTACTGGCTATGGGCATTCTCCTTTATTTTGATGTTATAAACTTATTTGTTTTGATAAAATTTATGTTTTAATATTTACTTCACAGGCAATATAAACAGGAGATCGTATTAGGGATTATTTATGTTACACCGAGCCGGGCACGAGCCGTGCCCCGGACGAAGCACGGTTCGAACATTTTATATGACGCGGACATCGAGTGTATGCTACACCGTGCGACGTCCGTGTCCGAGCCGAGTAAAATGTTAGCGAAATTGCTCGTGCCCGGCTCGGTGTAGCATAAATAATCCCTTAAACTTGCAACGGAATAAAATGTAGTTTATTTTATCGTAACGTAACCATATAAGGCTAAAGTTGTTGGGATGCTGCCAACTCGTAGTGAAATTGTAAACATTAGATACTAAATATTTAAACAGCTACTGTTTAACATGACGCTGTTAGCTATGTAGAGTCAGCAAAAGAGTTGGATGCAGGGCATGATAATACCACAAATATTTTGTAATTTATTTTGTAATAATGATTACGGAACATTTTTGACCCATGCCAAATTTGGGGTCTCTGAAGTAGACTGCGGATGGACTAACAGATAGACATAATAAAATTATTATACATAATAATATGTTATTTTACAGTAAATTATTATACAGTTGTGTAATTATCTTTTAATACGGAAGTTAAAGCCACAAACCATAATTGTCTGACTGCTGGGCCCAGGTCTCCTCTAACAATATGAAGGCCATAGTCTATCGCGCATATCGCGCATATCTATGTGGATTGGTAGACTTCACACACATTTGCAAACATTATGGAGAACTCTCAGGTGGACAGATTTTCTTACGAAGTTTTCCTTCACCCTGAAGCAAGTAATAATTAACTTTTAATACGCACATAATCCTACAGACCCGAGCACAGCAGTGGAACAATTATAGGTTGTGGTTTGACTTGCACATATAATAATTTTGGAAATAAGAAGTGCGTACCAGGATTCAAACTTCCTTATGAACGAACGCAGGTGCGTTTGGGAGACTGATACTATACGGAACCCTAACAAGATCGAATAACAACTAAGATTTACACTAAAAATGGTGAACATAAACGCTAAATGATCCCAATCCATATAGGAAAATCTGTTCCCAACACCGCGTAGCAGTCAATATCTATTGTAATCATTACATTACTTAGTAGTGGCACAAAAAACCTAATAGTAAAAGTACAGGTGCGTTTGTTATTCTAAACCGTTTACAAAGAGTTATAAATCGTAGTTAAAGTCGCGTTGACGCGTATGTCTGACGCAAGCTGGCATAACATTTGGCTGTACATTTGGCTGCACTTGCTTCACTGGGAGCGATAAGCGATATGATTAGAAATATTAATGAGTAACGATGCTTGGTTCAGATCTGGAAACTATAGTGCGTAAGTATTTTTCGTTTATAGCTTGTTAAAAAGATAATTAAGTATACAAATTTAAATAATCCCGTCTATGATTTTTTCTCACTGTGTTATTGATGGTTAATAATAATTCTCGTTCAGTGAGAAACAATTGTTTTTAAACACTGTTTCAGAAACACCACGTATATTCTATAATATTTTCCTAATTTATGGTTTTATATAACTCACTTCGGTAAAGATAATTAATTAGGATGCAATATTTTGTAATATTATTAATCTCTTTTTTATCAAAATGTTGATTGCTCGCTTTACCATACATATTCGACAGTAAAACAACAGGTTAAAGTCTCATAAATATGTTCTGACGTCCGTTAACAATCGCAGTGCAGTTAGTGGCGTTGTTATTACTACTGATATTTTTAGTATTTTTACTCTCAAACCAAATCCAATGCTTGCGAGATTTACGAGTTTAATTTTATTTTTATATCCATATCTACTCTTCTTAAGTGCAGGTTTATGTTCACAATAATATATTTGCCTCCACCAATCCGCACTGGAGCAGCAGTATAGGTACTCTAGGCCTCCTCGAGAGGAGAGACCCGTGCCCAGTAGTGGGCCATTAATGGGTTGAAGCCAATATATCTAGCTGATCCATGCGAACTTTAAAATTAAACTAGCACGATTTTTAGCTCGACAATTATATAAGTATAAGATCGATAGATTTTGAGGTAAGCTACAAAACACCATCAAAATTTTGACTGTCAATTACTGTCTTGGAATTTTTGAAATTAGAAGAAATGAAAAATACCGCATCATATTCTATCATATTATATATTTTAAAATACCCCTATCGCAAGGTTAAAACACAAATATTGACAAATTAACGTAAGTAAAAAGATACCCTTTATTCTTTAATCTGAGCCCTAACATTGTTGTCTACTTTTTTAGGGTTTCGTAGTAAAATCGGAACCCTTAAAGTTTCGTCATGTCCTTTTGTCCGTCCGTCCGTCCGTCTGTCAAAAGCATAGCACCGAGACCCTTAGTGCCAAAAAGCTGTAAGGAGACAGGTATGGTTTCTAAGCTTTGAAAGCTTAAAAATTATTGAGTTATCCGTGAAAATTGGGCGAATTTTAACAATCTGTGAGCAAAATAATACGAGATTTTATAAAAGTGAGATTATCAAAACAGGGAAAAATAATCATAACATTTCTTGGCATTGTCACCAATTTTGCTGAATGCCAAAATAAGGAAGAATTACGGCGTGTTCAATCACTAAAGGAATTTACAGGTAAAAGGCACTGGTTCCTTTCTTTGTTCTATGATACCTTTGTACGAAAGTCACTCGCCCCTCTGAGTGAAAATCACAAATATATTTTTTCATGAGCTGTCATCGGTCAAGGGGTAGTTTATAGACATATTTTAAACGTAAAATTGATTTATATATTTTCAGGTATTTCTATGCCTGTAATATGAATTTTATTAAAAATACAATAATAATGATTACCTTCTTAACTATTCATCCCTTGCAATTTGATTCATTACTTGGACTGATAAATACTTTTAAGTAATAAATCTGATTCTGATTACAACATCGATTTATTTTGTAATGTAAATTCACAAAATACTATTTTTAAATTTCTCTTTTACCTAATCCTAATTTGCGGATTAACCTGATATTTAATATTTAAAAATAGAAAAATATGACCGTAATTTTAAACTCTTATTTTACTTGTTTCGTCGATAGCCCAAAAGTCCCAGTCTCCTTTGGCATATATATACATCAAAAGTCCCTGTCTCCTTTGGCATATATATATACAACTCTAAAATCATAATATAAAATATTTAAAAACTTTTTTCAGGGTACAGGTAATGTGAGGCTGAATTTTTTATTCGTTACGTACCCTATAATGTGGGGTATCGTTGAAAATATCTTTCAAAAATAATTATCATGGGTCTCTTAAAACAATTTTTGGATTGTGGGGTTTACGACATATTTGGCTTTAAAGTGCTAATTTTGGTTAGAGTCAAGTGTCTAACCCCCCTGTCAGCTAAATGGTTGGAAAGTCAAGTGAAAAATTCTCAATAATACGATATAATATGATGAATTCACAAGGAAAACCCTCACGGAAATGTTAGCATAAGTATATAATAAGTAATAGTCGATAATCTTACTATTTCGGAACCCTACCTCGGCCTGACACGCACTTACCACTTGCCTATTATGAATTTTTAAAAACCATTCATGTTCCAGGCAATTCATTGGGCTTTGAATGACGTATGATTGGCTAAAAATTATCACGTGGCCGCTTTGGTAATACGAATTTGACGTTTACACTGGAACATGGTTGGAATTATGAATTCATAATAGGCCGCAAGGACATTCAACAGGAGGGACCTGATAGCCTGACACAATAGCCTCGAGCCTTATCTGTAGAAGGGACTGGTCTGGCTGACTGAATACCAGGAGTATTAGTTTAGGAGCAATTAGTTATTGTATGTTCATAAAAGGTCTTTGTAAATTAGGACGGCTAGTGACCCTCCAGTTAGTATTTGGCCCACTTCACTAGTATCTTTAGTATTTGGCCCACTCGATGTTGGTCACAGATGCGTTAGATGCATAGCTATCCCTGAGGACGGATAATCGTCTCGTTTATAAGTATTACCGGCAATCAACATTGTTGTACGGCAGAAATAGGTGTTTAGATCAGCTTGGACTCAACGATGGAACCTTACACCCCAAAAGAAATAAAAACATTGAAAAACTATTTTGCTTTCGCTACGTATACTATTTCCCATGGAAAAATTGGCAAGCTCAGTTCAAGGTTGAACTGAAGTAGCTATTTGAAAATTAATTGAAGTCGTAAAATCATTTAAACAGGTATCCGATATCCAGCGAATCTTGGCATCAGTTCAGATTTGATTTCCAATAACTTGGTTTTACTTCTAGTTCATGTTTCCTGCCAATATACTTACTAAGTCTACATTGTGTCTTATTATTTGATAAATAAGACCCAAATCGAATGTAAAATATACCGTAAGTTTCTTGAATTGTTACAGTTTGAAATAATCATAAATTATTTATTTGCAAAAATGTAGTTTCGTAAAAGTTGGAACATAGTATTTGTCTCTGACATATATGCCATGTTTCTGTGTTTTTGGATTTACATTAAATATTTTACACATAATTTCGGTATGCCAAACTGTATATCTATGAATTTATACAGGAAAATATATTTTCGTTTAACTATTTACCTACTTTTTTGCTTTTTAATTTCCTTTCCTGTATAACTGCAGCTTCAGATATGTTTTAATATTCCTCAGTATTTTTATTGTGTTCTCAAAACTGAGATCGATGTTAATATTTATTTTACTAATTCAATGTATCCTAACTTATCTTTTTTATTATTTATGCTAACATAGTAGGTGTTCGTACCTGCTATTAATCTTCTTAAAATTCTTTCTTTATTCATTCCATCTCTCAAACTATCAATCCATTATGTACACAATATTCTTTTACCTCTAATACCTTCAAGCTTGCTTTTACATTAATTGTTCAATATTTTTTTATTTTACTTTGCATAGGTAGGGTCTAAGATGGCATTTAAATAAAAAGCTTGCCACTGACTTTCATTATAAAGTGAACAAAATGATGTTATCTGTATTATAAACAGGAGTCACCGCAATTATTTGATACAATGGAATGAATGAGGAAAAACATAAAACGAATCAATAAACTTTTATTGGGCTTCATGTAAATACCTTCTTGTTTACAGCATTGTTAACAAGCGGAAAGTTGCTTGTAATAAAAAAGTGCATGTTATCTTTACGCGCGATTGAAGAAAAACTTCTTTGACGTTGGTATTACGTTTTACAAAAAAAATTACTTAATTTAAAATTAATATCATATTACACTTGACTCATATTAATTAACAATATACTTTACAAAAACAAATACAAAGCTATAATTACCGTTAATATTATAATACCGTTTTTCGTCACCCCGTGATACTTATTTAATCCATAGACTTATTTAATCACAGATACAATATAATCTTAATAGAATTATATGTACTTCAATTTTGTTTATGGTTTTGTTTTCATTTGACATTTAATAGACTACAGGGCCTGATTCCATCCGAATACTTCCATCCGAAAAATAATCTGAGTCACTCTCAAGTCGCGCTTAAAGAATTTTTACTTCAATAAATAAATAATTTAAGGATAAGACAGATGATGCCATTGAAGATTTTTATTGTTATTTATTTGCCTGAATGTAAGTAAAGTCTAACATTGCTAACCAATTATTCTGAATTTGAAGATTTTATCGCTTACCCACTCTCAGTTCGACCAGTACACTGTTCTTCAATTTCCGATTCTTAACAACACCACGCTAAACAAAATAAGTTTTAAGTGCTTTGCATCAATGTCAAAACTGCCGCCATCAACTGTTTGCGAACAAAGAACAAGAAACCTTGGATATGTCAAGGTTTATACAGTTATCATTTCGATATTGGTGTATCCCAGTGTATCCAGTATCCCTAGCGTAGAGGTAGAAGGAGGGTCATCTTTGTGTATGAAAATTGTCCGTAAAAACGCATCCAATTACGGGCGGCGTTGCAGTGCGGTCTACATCAACTATGTTCGAATATCTATTTCTCAGACACTAGCGCTATTCATTACGGGTGGCATAAATCAGCAAACTTCACTCCGTCTACAACAGCTATGTTCATATCGCTCTATTTCTCAGACACTAGCGCCATTCTGGAATGGCCATTATTGGAACCTCTATTTTCAGTAAACAGCTGGACATTTTTTCAATTTTTGATTGAAATCCCTTTTTGATTGAAAACCTCTTGAGATGGCTCTCCTTCTACCTTTAGGCTTCTTCTTCGTGAGGATAGTTCGAGCTTATACCACCAAACCCTACCCATGAAGAAAAGAGCATAGAATAGAATAGAATAGAATAGAATAGAATAGAATAACTTTAATTCGCCAGTTTACACAACAAATTAAACTAAAATAACAAAAAATGCATGCTATTAGAAAAAATATGAGGAGCTAAAGTTTGTTGCGAAACACGACGAAAAAGGAACACACTCAGCATTAGTTGTGGCAGAGTGCCCCAACCGCTGGTTTTAAGTGTGCCCTGTTTCTGTCGTGTAGGAGCAGCAGGAGTCAGCTAGGAGTCAGTCATAGGAGTCAGCTATAAAACTTTTGGCATTAAGTCTGTTTTTAATTTATTTATTTAAGAGGTTTAAAAAAGTGAATAAATTATAAACTCAGCCAACATAAATGCTAAATTTAGAGTTAGAATACTTAGTATGTTTAACGGTAAAACCTAGTTCCGGCTAAGCCAGTCTTAACTCAAATCTCCTCACAGCTCGAGAATTAGATTTAAATATTATACTTTAAATATGTTTGAGAAGACTTAGCAAACCTGTTGAGACTTGTTCATGCCTTATTTATACACATGTTTTTTTCCAGTTTAATTTTTTCTATCTTATCTAAACCAATATAAAAGATTACGTGGTTTTCGGGTAATTTAACCATAAATAAGCGTTCTGGCCCCGGTTTTGCTTGCGTTTTACGGAATATTAAGTACCCTATCTTATTCCAGCCGGACTATTATGAACCCTTAATTCTAGCCAAGTTCCAGTGTAAACGTCAAATTCGTGTCATGAAGGCGGTCACGTGACACTTTTTAGCCAATCATATGTCGTTTAAAGCCCGAGAAATGAATTGCCTGGAACATGAATGGTTTTATAAAAGTTCATAATTCATTATTTAATTCATTATTCATTCATTATTTAAGTTCATTATTTTATTGTGACATGATTAATTTTACTATTATTGACTTACCTATTTATATTTGATGATTTACTAACTGTGACATGATGATTTTACTAATATTGACTTGTTTTATTTTGTAATGATGATTGTACTAGTTTTAATTCATATTAATATTATAATGTTGTCTGAATTTATGTGAAATACACTAACGCATTAGGACATGCCTGTAATGTTAGTGGTAATATTTTGGAATGAATAAATAAACAAATAAGTAAATAATAGGCCCGCAGATCATGGTTAGGCGCATCACTTTAAATTGGCCTATATTGTGTTTTAAAATGTTAATATTCTCATGCCAGAGATCGATAAGATTGTTAATTAAACTTGTGTTCAGTAAATGATTTGATATTAGTTTCATGTTTTGCTCTTATTATTAAAGATTGCAAGGTTTCTGATATGGCCACAAATCGATTTGCAATGATTGCCAATTCTATTCGCCCATCCAAATTTGGCTGCTCCATAATGCGACCTATTTGTCTAGTTTCACTGATCGAAGGGCAAATATCAATCGAGTAACATTACCATATCATTAATATTTAGTGAGATTTAAACCTAGACCATTAATTTCGAGGTCATATTACAAACCACTGGGGTATTGCAGATATCATTATTAATTATCCGTTTTGGACAATCATTAATTATTAACCTATTAAACTACTTAGCCGAGCACATTATGTTGTGTTAATTGTCCACAAGTCTAGCCAAATTATTAATTGTTAATGTAAATGAATTTACCCTGATTAATGGCAGACACCGTTCGGTATGAGAACAGTCCATTTATTTTCCTGGAATGAGTAATAAATAAATATATGCTAGAATGTATTGATACAGCAATAGCAAGAATGTTACAAGACTTTTTTGGCATCTGGGTAAGGTCGTCAAATTGGCCTCATATAAGTAACAATAGTTTATGTAACCACACATAAAAAAGGTAACATAATAGTATCTTAAAAAGACGCTCAATTTACGGCGCTATAATGCATTATTAACAACTTTCATAATTTAAAGCTCCAGTTAAAAGACTACATTTATTAAATAATCTATCGATGAAAGCAAAAGTAGACAGTAAGTAGCTTGAAATCTTCATCAAAATAAGCATTTTTTGGCCACCTCACCCATATTGCAGGTTGTGATGTTTTGTTGGGAGTGCTTTGCAGACCTGAAAGAAGCACCTTATAACCGAGAGGAGTGAACGAAGAATCTCGCAATCAACCTTAAATTTTAGTTTTTTTTACTTGATATAAGGTAGGTATTGCTTAACCAAAATCCCACCTGATGGTAAATGATGATTATTTATACGGGGTCTAAAAACTTTCAACTTACGACGTTCATTCAAAATTAATCTTTCCTGTTTCCGAGAAAATCTAGTGTTATGTAAGACGAATAGTTATGCAAGTAATCATATACGAAGCATACAAAAAAGCCAGTAATGATTACATAACCACTAGCATTATTCTGAAAATGGCGTATCGCCAATAGATTATTATACCTAAGTCATTCGACCAACGCATTCATAATTACTTTGTCTGAAGTTGCACCGCTAAAGTAATAGCTTGATGTTAGTTCCGGAGCTCGACATTTGACACAGGATGTATCCAGAACTGGTTCAAACTACTTTATCTTGGAAATGACATTTAATAGCGTACCTTGAATATTGTTCAAATACACGTACGTCGGGGGGTAAGTGGATTTATGCTAGGTGTTATAATAATTTAAAATATTTAGATTTAAACCGTCCGCACCGTACCGCGAAGGGCTGGAATAATTTTCCCAGATGGGTGTTCCCGTCTGATTATAATGTGGGTGTCTTCAAGTCAAGAGTGAATAGATTTTACTAAGTTAGTGCGCTTTGTCATCCACGATTTCATTTCCACTTACCATCAAGTGGTTCTGTGGTTAAGCATTAACTTATTCTGCATAAAAAAATCTTTGTGTGGAGCCTGTCTGACTAGCTACACCTTCTTAACTCAGCTGCCAAATGACTTGTCATGTTCCTACTTCTTTCTTCTTTATTGATCTTTCTGCTCTTCTTTCTTGATATGCATATCCATAGTTAATTATCCATAATAATTATGAATTATCTGCTAATTTATCGGCTAGTTCCATAAAAACATGGATTTTATGGAGAACGTCGTTATTGTATTATTATTATTATTAGTATTAAAATGTTCCATAAAATAACTTGACTATGTCGCACCTTCAGTGGAAAAAAGGCATAAGTTGAAAATTTCAATTTTATAGGAGAGCAAAAAACTGCTAAAATATCAGTAACTAGTTAAAGGAATTTACATTACGATTTCTTGTACAAAACCCTCAAGATTAATGATAAAAATTTGAAAAAATTGACCATATGCAGCTTTTGTTCCTCTTTCCAATCATATTAATAACTAAAATTCAACGTAAGATGACTTATGCTTTTTTTCCACTGAGGGTACGATGTAAGTCGCTAGCGTGTAAGCGATGACATCTTACTATCATGTGGTCTGCGAGTCTGTCAACTCTGTCAGCATAACAAACTAACCATAACAAAAAATTAAAGCAAAAAAAGAATGCTAAAAAATGACGAATGAAATGGGTCTGTCACTAACGGTATTTCCACTCGGCATTCACAAGCAAGACGTGTTACTGTGAGTTATTGGGACGCTCAGTTCGAGTCATATGTTACTTTGTGTTATTCGGATGTTTTTCTTTAAACTGTCACATTAAGATCGATCAAACCGAGTAACAAAATATAGGTCAGTGTCTCATCACACGTCACAGGACCGAGGTTTGTTGTCATAAATAACACTACTGAAGACTAAAAAAATATCTGACTGGGTTCATATAATGTTATTTTATAAAGAGGTTGACTTAAATAACTATAGGCATTTTATTTTGATATCACATCTGGAAGTCTCTATGAGTTTTTAATATTTTTCTCATCTTCAATTGTTAAAATTTGAAATGTATGGTTTATGAGTATTACAAATGGAACATAGTGTATTCGTTAGTTTAATAGCTAATTTCTAAAATATCGCGAGTTTACGCCAAAATCGAAAAACTTAAAAAATGCTTTCTGACTTAATTTAACGGTGTTATCTAACTGACTTTTAATCATGACTTAAGAAATCAAGATAACAGCCTGTCCAGATGAGGCGTTTTACGCGCGAGTAGACTCGCGCGCTACTCTTTTATGTTGCGTCCAGATGTCGCGTTTTACGCGCGTACCTGCGCACTAGTTTTTTGGAAGGGACTAGTTATAAACATGGAGGCAGACAAAGCAGTTGTGTTGTGGCTAGCATACTGTCGATGGAAACGTCGTACACAAAGAGAAAAAAATCTTCACAAAAAATGTCGACTATTTCTTCCCAGTTTCTACGTTTTATAACTCTATTAGAATAATCTGGAGATTCCATATGGCTACTCTTTTATCAACTTCATCGATAAAAAGTTCAGTATCAAAATTATCACGCTCCATTTTGAACGAAATTCGACCACTCGCTGCGGATACGCGCGTAGTACTGGACGGAGCAATGGCGCCCGAGTATCTCGACTCGCGCGTCTCTTGCGCGAGCTACGCGCGAGTCGAGAGTCCGGCGTGTTGCACGCGTTTTACGCGCGAGTGAGGAAACGCGCGAGAGCATCTGGACGGGATGTATGTAGCTCTAGTATCTCGGTTACGCGCGAGTGACTACGCGCGAGTCGGCTCGCGCGTAAAACGCCTCATCTGGACAGGCTCTAAGTCATGGGTTCTTAAACTATGCTGCTTAAGATGTTATATTAATCTGAATAGTTGGTGTAAGGGAATAACTAAAAAATGTCATTTGGTACGCCATGGGGATAGCAAATGACATCATTTTATCAAAGAAGATTGGCTGTCACGTCACATCCAAGTAGTAGGACAGAAAACTATTAAATTAAAAATATTTTACCGGCATTTCACATCAAATTTTACCACCAATTACTTCATCGCCACTTACCATCAAGTGGGATTGTAGTCAAGCATTAACTTATATGCTATAAAAATTGGGAATTTAGTAAAAAAGGTAAGCAATTACTTATTGTTCTGCCATCCTGTTTTTCAAACGTTTGTGTTGACGCAACTGAAGCAAAAATTAAAGAGGAAGTTTTTGAAGATCCAGACATAAAAAAGCTAATTCAACATTCTTCTGTTACATGTACTCTTAACGATGTTGAATAATACGCGTAGAACGCTTTTATTTATGTCACAAAGAGTTTACTTCGTTCAACCTAATCACAAAAAAAAAGTTTTGTTGGACTGATACAACAATAGGGATCCAATATGTCACTAAAATTGTATTTTCTTCGCTCACATTTGATTTTTGTTCCTGAAAATATGAGGTCATTCGGTGATAAACATGGAGAATGCTTTCACCAGGATGTTACTGCAAATGAAAAGCACTTTTAAGCACTTTTAAGGGACTTCTAAAAGCACTTTTAAGGGAGCCTGCTATGCTCGGAGATTACTGTTTGAGCCTTATTAAAGATACTTTTGTATCCTAACACCTGTCATTCCAAGAAAACAGGCCGCTTCAATTAAAAGAAGGTTGAAAATCATTATCAAAACTTTAATTTGTGATAAATTCGTGATTCAATACATGGCTGTTTATCTGGAAATTGAGATTAAAGACAAAAGTATAAAATAAACATCTAAATTTTGTAAAAGAAACATTAAAAACAAACTGTTTTGCAAACCTTATCGTGAGCCATAGCAAATGAAAGGGTTTGTTATAAGCATTTCAAATACATATATTTTTGTTATAGTTCTGTAATGGATAGTTTTAAAATTATTCAAGAAAGAACGAATATTAAAGATGAAACTTGACCATTCCCCCCTTATCTCCGAAACTACTTAGGTTAGAATTTTGATGAAATAAATGAGAGAATAGTTCTTTACTTAAATATTACAGGAAAACCTATATGAACTCTAAAATAAATGAAATAAAAAATAAGGGTAAATTGATAATCAACGTACGGAACCATCACCACGCGAGTTCAACTCGCACTTGTCAAGTTTATTTTATTATAACAAAGTATTGTCTCATGAATGTGGCATCACTGCCGATTGCGATAGAAGTAGAGTGCCTGAAGGTTAGGTCATCGGAATTTGTTTCAGTGAAAGAAGTTACATTTTACTTGAAGAGATTTTGTTTAGTACTATAAATTGCAAAGTTTATCATAAATATGCTTATTGTTTTCGTTATCGTATTTTAGATTTAACTATTTTTAGTTTTTGATCCGATTGCTATGAAACAAACAATAAATATTTCTCCATGCTTATTAAGTGCGATCTATTACTACTTGATATAGCAGTAAAAAATACATCAGTCTCTGGTATTAGTGGGATCGTATCCGCGAATAATTGCGTTCGTACGCACAAATAAACAGACCAACTGATCCAATAATAGCTTTTCTCAAATATCTTATTATACCGACATACATCGATTGTTTTGTTTTACTGACAAGACTGTAACTGTGGTTGTGATGAGATAAACAAAACCATCAGATACATAGAATAAAACAAGGAAATTAAATATCATTTGAATGTTTGAATAACATTTACATTTCCCAAATAACATAATAAACATAAATATAACATAGAAACATAAACATAAATATAACATAATAATATAATAATTAATAAATTATAATATGTTATGTTTACTTTTGAGACTGAAATGGAACTTCGCTGGCTTTCAATTCCATATAATTTCCATTATTTAAACCTAGTGATTTTAAAGGACTTGTTCCACTGATATATTTCATAATAGTATCTTTTCATGATACCACAACATAACAAAGTGTTTTATACTTCAAGAGCCATACACCAAGAGAACATGTCAGTTTATCTTCAATTCTACAGAGCCTTACTGTAATCTGAACATTTTTAAATAACTCACACACGCTCTATATTTCACACATGCACATACGCTGTTGTATCAACCACATAATGCACAAAAGATAATAGAAATAATTTTCGAGAAATAATTCTCGAAAATAAACAGTGTTATCTTGTAAATCGAAATGTTATTTGGACAGTAAACTGTTATTCAACATCTTTCATCTAGAGAAACTCTAACAAATTTTATTAATTGATTGAAATTCTTAGCATTTTAAAAATAGCGTTATGTAAGTACTGTTATTGTGCAATAAAGTATAACGAAATAAAACATACATTAATCGGGTTCAAAAAGAGTTGATTCGATTTTTAATGCGGCATTTCAAATTCATAGGCCGATAGCTAAATATCGCTTAAAGCTTTCTTATTTATTGTGAGACAACAAGTGAGATTAGATAAACATAGAAAATAGTTTGGAGGCGACTGAAAGTCTGTCATATTCTAATGACCCAGAAAACTATATGAAGTGTTGGTGTGGAAGTCTGGCGTGGTTTTTCTATACAAATATTATAAATATGAAAGATTATTTTCGGAGATGTATGGATGTTTGTTTCTCTTTCACATAAAAATTAGTGAATGGATTTGCATGCTTGGCGCTAGTACGTAGTATTGAACGTAGAATTAAATAAGTATCATATCTATATAACAACTATTTAGAGTGTCTATAAGGAAAAGTCAAGGTCAAAGATACAAATATGAGTCGATACTCCTTAAAGTATCAAGAAGCACTATAAACGATTTCTCGTCATCGAATAATGAGAGGCAAATGAAGAGAAAATCCAAAGTAGTTAAAATATTTTTGTACTATAGAAGAATTCAATCAGTTCTTACTTCAAATCAACTGCATGATGTATTCATAAAATGAGAAATACCGATCAATGAAACCTTAACCTACTTTTTTCCTTTTTTTACCAGTAGTTAATAATCCCACCTATATTTAAGCTTATCTCAAAAAAGTGACCAATAAAATGTCCCAACAAAATTTAAAATAATGTTAATGTAAGCAGTATCTTTCTTTTAACAAAGAGAGGATATTACTACACTATACTATACTACACTACTATACTATACTATACTAAAAACAGTCGGAATAAGTTAGGAGTATAGTAAAATATGTACTTTTATGACCTAAATGTTACTACTTATATTGTGTTACGAGAAGCCTACGTCTGCTACGGCGCGGCGCTACGATTCCTCGCTCACGAATAATGTAGTCGCTACGATGAAATAAAGGCTTTCTCTATTCTACTACATTATATAGCGATAAAAGCAGTGATAGCCTAGTGGTTAGAACGTTGGTCTCCCGAACGCGGGGGCCCGGGTTCAAATCCTGGCACGCACCTCTAATTTTCAAATATTATGTGCGTATTACAAGTTAATTTATCACTTGCTTCGGTGAAGGAAAACATCGTCAGGAAACCTGCACACCTGAGAGTTCTCCATAATGTTCTCAAAGGCGTGTGAAGTCTACCAATCCGCACTTGGCCAGCGTGGTAGACTATGGCCTGTACCCCTCACATTGTGAGAGGAGACCCCGAGCCCAGCAGTGGGGCAATTATTTGTATGGAAATAGTCCAAAATCGACTTCATGAATGGACCGAATATGCCTAATGCATTTTTTAGTGGTCTCAAACCATCTTCCCATTATTGCCATTCAAATTTCTTCTATCACAGAATTATTTTACTGAAAATCTAAAAAAAGTACACGGAAATTATTCAACCCATAGACAACACAACTTTACAACGTAGACTATACATCTGCCTTCTTATAATAACTTATATGGTAAAAGACGCTTAAATTACATAATACCTTACTTAATAAACCACAAATATCTAATACTATTAGACAAAAGATAACACATAAAAATCTAAAAAATATCTTGAAACAATATTTTCTACAAATTTAACATACATTATAATTTTAAACACTGTTTACATCTATTAATTATTTATTTTACATCTATTTTTTATGCTTAGAGCAGGCAAACGAGCAGACGGGTCACTTGATGGTAAGTGATCACCGCCGCCCATGGCAACACCATTAGCAACACCAGGGGCGTCAACAACGCGTTGCCGGCCAAGAAGATGACGATAAACCCGCTTCTTGAAGGACCCCATGTCATAGCTTCTTAGAGGGAACACCGATGCAGGTAGTTTGTTCCACAGTTTACACGTGCGAGGTAGAAAATGACGTGAGAACCGAACTGTGGACGAATGCCATGCATCCAGGTAGTGTTGGTGGAACCTGGTACGTGATGTGCGGTGACGAAAATTAACTGCAAGTATTAAGCCAAACAGCTCTTCAGAACATTCCCCATTATACAGACGGTAGAATATGCAGAGAGAGCCTACATCTCTCCTCAACTCAAGCGATTCTAATCCGTCTGTAAGCTTGGGGTCGTCGACAAGACGAATAGCTCGCCGTCGCCGTTATATATGTATATATATTGCTATCTATCTACATAATAGCAATTAATAAATTCACGTATGCATACACATATATAAACTCTAGGATATTAATATACGTATATGAAAACAAAATTATCTTCATATAAAATTAATAATCACACGTAATCACATAATACTGCACATAAAATACATATACATAATACATATATTTAAACTTATACCTTACCTACTCGATCAAACTGTAATTCTAAAAATCATTCTGTATGTAGTATAAATAAAATGAGCAAAAAATGAAGACAGTGTTGCATAGGAACAAAAGGTTTTTACGTAACTTGGTTTTGTGACCATGGTGCTTATAAAAATGTGTAGCTGGCTTATGATTGTTTCTTCTTATTGACGTGTGTAGCACGTAATATTAATAAATATGAATTTTACGGCGCAGGGTGTACAGTAAAACTCAATAGAGTTTATATTTACACCCTATTAATGTCATATTTTCTCTACTGTCTATGAAATAAATAGTAAAAAAATGAAACCATTTTGAGGTTTCAGAATCTATAAAGAATATGCGTAGAAACATTTTCTGTGTTATTAAATAGATAATATATTTTTCTCTATATTAATATATCTTCCAACTAACCTAGCTTCAACTCATTAATGGCCCACTACTGGACTGACATGACTACGGGTTTCTCATCATGAGGAGGCCTAGAACAACCATCAAGCTGCTCCTATGCCCAATTGTCGGAAGTTGTCATGCCATCTGAAGGCCTCCGATAAGGTTTAACGACGATTATCCTATGTTAAAACACAACCGATGGCAATAGCGGTCACCCATCCAACTATTGACCGCGCTCGCTGTTGCTTAACTTGGCCGGAGCTATAATGCACACTTAGACTTGGACTTTTCTCGCACAACAGTCAAATGTACTATAGGACTGACACTTTGTTAGTACAAAGTAAATTAAGAAGTCTGTAAAATTCTAACTTTAATGTTGATTTAGGACCATTTCGTTCGGATATTTCATAATAAGAAAAATAAAAAAAACATGTAAAACGGCTAACGATAATGTTGATTTAGGACTTTTATTATTGTTCTGTGCAAAACTTGAGTACGGTTTATAGATCTCACCTTTATAGACATCAACACATATCTATCTGTGTTACGCTGCAGGCTATAAGCGCTTTACAAATAACCTATCTGTACGTGAATGGAATTAAATGAAATGAAATATATTTAATCTTTATTTGAAGAAATGTGGTTATAAAATTGGTCTAATATTGTATTATATTAAACTAGGAAGTCGCCCTCGCTTAGTTTCGGGAAAAATAGTAAAAAAATAATATATAATATAGCCTATGTCACCCGGGGATAGTATAGCTTTCCAACAGTGAAAGAATTTTTCAAATCGGTTCGGTAGTTTCAGAACCTATTCAATGCAAACAAACAATCAAATCTTTCCTCTTTATAATATTAGTATAGATTTATCTATCTCACATTTGCCTTAGTTTTAGTTTAATAAGTTAACATTATTTATTATTACATTATAAATGAGAATATTATTTTATTTATGGTAAATTATTTATTATATACACACTATATAATACATTACATTATAATATTGTAAATAGATGTCAAGGGAAAACAATAATAAAATAAGCATTTGTTAACTAACTATTTTATAATGACTGAAAGTTAAGATTTCTATGTTTTCAGGGATGTTATTATAAATCGTTATTCACATATTGTGAGTTGAATTTTTTGCCACACATAAATACATATGTAACACATAGCCTATTAGGATATCTGGTAGTAAAATAACTAATTATCTTATATATTATATTAAAGTAATTATCTTTCTTTTCCTGAAAAAATACAAATCTCATTTATGTATGAGTATCTCAATCAATGTCAACAATTTTATAATAGTTTCTTAAAAAGAGGCTTGCAGCTTATATCTGGGGTAACATTGCACATAGCGCGTATATATCGTTTTTGAGCAATGAAGACTTTGTTGCAATCTGTAGAGTTTCTCCATAAAACTATCATACCATACCTAAAATTAGAGACAACATAGCCGTGGTAGGCTTTTAAGGTTGTTGACATATTACTTCTTTTTGGTAGGCGCCATAAAGGAAAGACGAAATGAGAAATTCTTGTACAAAGTTTTTCTACGTGTTCTTACGAATTAAAAGATCGATCTATATTAATGCCTAGGAATATAATGGAGTCAGTTTCTTCTATCTTGTTATCGTAATGCACTTTTAAGTTCTGTTTTTGGATCCTCTATTTTGAAATTGAATATATTTCGTTTTGTTTATATTAATATTAAGATTATTGTCTTTAAGCTATGTCACTATTTTACTAATTGTAGCGTTTATTACATTATTATAATTATTGATATTAAGATTATTATATACAATTACTGCAATTTCGTCCGCAAATAGGGAATATTTTTGACTGGTAATTTTAAAAATGTAAATATTAAATTGGAGTGGCCCTAAAATACTTCCTGGAGGAACTCCAACTCTATTATATTTAAGGTCAGATTTAGAAGATTTCTTTTCTCTGCTAATCGAATTGATGTTCTGTAATTCAACAAATTGCTTCCGGTCACTTAGGTTGGGTGGTCACGAATACCGTACTGTTCGCACTTTCATACAATACAATACAATACAAATTACATAGTAATTCATAGTAACAGTAACAGTTTATGGTAGAAAAAAACTAAATATTTTTGTCACATAGAGTCTGTAACGCAACTTCTAAGGTGTCTTTCTTATGAACCCAACTATGTTTTGATGCAGTATTAACAATTTTTTTTATATTTTATTTGGGGTTTGATTTTTTATGAACTAGTGAAAATTGGTTGAAGAGTATATGAAATACACATGGCCAAGTGTGGATATGTAAACCTTCATGCATTTGAGTATATTATGGGGACTCAGGTTAGAGATGGGTATAGATTTCCTAGCGATATTTGTCTCACAAGTAAGTGATAATTAAAAATATACACACATAACTTTGAAAATATGTACATGTCTGTAGGATTTAAACGCAAACTCGTTATGCGAGAATTTTTGAGGCAAGTATTTCAGTGCTCTGACATAAAATTGACAAAAATAAAGAACACTTTAAGTGTAAAATATTTTTTATCGAACATCAAAATTTAAAACTCTCCAGAGAATATTACAACGATGCAGCAAAAAAGGTTGAAAGCGTCCAAAAACGCAGTATTTTGTCGCAGTAATTAGTGAAGCTTAACGCGGATATAATAGGGATTTTTGATAGTTTTCAGCAGAATTAACTATTCAATATTCATATATTCAAACGGCCTTTAGCAATTTCGCTTTTCGGTTAGAAAGCCGTATTAAGTTCAGATTTCTTTATATGAAAACCCTAAGTTTAAAATATATGTCGCACAAGCAACCGCCTTCTTTTTGCTTTGGATAAAATCGAAGATACTTGCAAGTAAATAATGTAAAAGTCGTATCACTTCGTAACAATAGCCATATTTTAATTAAATCGATACTTTCAATCATGTATCTGCAATACAAGTCATTATAATATTAAATTATCTCATTAATTACATCGTACGCCACTTGTTCATCCAAACGAGCGTTACATTTTTGAATTTTAATTATCGGGTAATGATAAATTCATTAATGATGTTATAATTAAGACCTGTCATTATGTTAAGTTACATTTAATTTAATTGGACCATGGATTTAATTGGATGATGATTTATGTCAGTTTTCAGAGTATCAGTATTCTTTAAAATATTATGTAATATATTATAATATACTAGGAAATCGCCCTCGCTTCGTTTCGGAAAAATAGTAAAAAGAAAATAACATAGCCTATGTCACCCGGCGATAGTGTAGCTTCCCAACTGTGAAAGAATTTTTCAAATCGGTTCGGTAGTTTCGGAGCCTATTCAATGCAAACAAACAATCAAATCTTTCCTCTTTATAATATTAGTATAGATTAGTAAAACTATAAATACAGTATTCATTATAATAAAACTATAATATAAATAACTGATCGATGTCTGTACGCATAAAAAATATATA
The DNA here is from genome assembly GCA_963932265.1 of Thymelicus lineola. NCBI lineage: Eukaryota > Metazoa > Arthropoda > Insecta > Lepidoptera > Hesperiidae > Thymelicus > Thymelicus lineola. The sequence continues at coordinate 4,560,325 of OZ010707.1, read as the reverse complement.
AAAAATTAGGGGTAACTTTTATTACTTCTCTGCCCGCGGCTTGGCTCGTGTTTTCTGGGATAATAAGTACCCCGTATATTATTCCAGATCATGTCTACCTGTGTGCTACATTTCATGAAAATCGGTTTAGCAGTTTTCACGTCCATACATCACAATTATTGATGTCAGTTATTTTAACGTTAGTAGAATGTCAGGAACATGTCTTGCACGCACCTGTAATTTTCTTATGTTATGTAACAACAGTAATTATTAACAATATTAATACCGCTCATCGTGGATATCTGTTTGGCCTAATGGTTAGCTGGTGGAGAATATATTAAACATTAAGCTCGCCAATTGTACCCTGATTTTGTGGTCAATAAAGTCTAAATAAATAAATAAATATTGATCATTTAAGTAACAAAATTCCAAATTGAGTAAAATAACCACTTCTTATATATTATATTTATCGTTGTAAAATTATGTTATTGTATTTTATAAAACTTAAGTACCATATTAGATTTAATTACGATCAAAGCATGCAGTATTTACATTTAAGTCATTGTGCATTAAGCTAAATACAGTGTGTATTAATGTTGTATGTAATGTAACAATCGTTGGTAAGCCTAATAAAGAAAAAAAAATTGCAATCTGGTAGCTCTTCAAAGCGTGTCATCCGGCTTACTATAAGCTTCTTAGTATGTATTAAGGCAAGTGATGATAAGAGCAGTTACTAATCGGTAGTCAGCATATTAGTCAGTAGCATGACGCCCTTACATACATATACAGAAATGCCTAAACGATTAAACAGCGTACCTATCGACAAAGGCGATCCCCAATTTTCGGCCTCGAACCATATGTAATCTGTGCTAGAACATCGGACTAGACAAGAGTAAACTATATACCAAAAAATTCGTCTTATTTATAAGATAAACATATTTAAATCTTAGCTTCAGCTGCTCTTGCCAAATGAACAAAATAATGCAAAAAAATTTTACAGTATTTACCTCATTACATACGATTTTATAATCGATTGAATCGATTGATAATGATCGATTGATGGAACATAATAATATATTTTATGTATTATTTAGTGATTATAATTATAATATTAATTTATTTTTTACATATTTTCGTATTCCATATAAATCAAAACTATGTAATATATTATAATTACCATTCAATCGTTACGCTAATTTTATTAAATTACATTTCAAATATTTTGACATCGATTAATCGATTGACAACAATGATGATGTAATCCCTAATAATGTCATTTTGGTAACCATAGTATTTATAAATAACAATACAGTGGGTATTGTCATATTTGTCATCGATCTTTCATCTTTCTACGCGTGTTCTTGTATATTTTTACTATCAAATATTTTCAGCGTATTTGGAGTCCTATTTACTATTGAAACTCATCGACACGTGCACAGTGATTTTAATTTTCTATTGTATTCGCTTTCGTACTTGTGTTTTGGTGAATGTGTTTCGCAGTTTCGCTACAATTTCTTGCAAACCAATACTATATGAATATGGACTCCTTAATCGCCTGTTTTGTGACTGACAAAGGTTCAGAATAAGTCCTGAACACTGGATAACGTACCCTATACATCTTTAGAAGATCAGGAAGTTGCTGTGGCCATACTTACAATGAGTATATTATGGTATCTTGATTGGGCAAGGTACTAACGAAATATAACGCCTCCTGCACAACTACACGAAATATTAATATATTATAATGATAACTAATAAAATCTCTTGAAATATGCAATAGCTTTTATTATACAACCTTTTTATGACATTCGTTTTGGGTGAAAACCATTGAAGTAGTAGATATTATAATAGACACCCGCAACGTAAGTGTAATATACATATTAAATAGCACTGTGACACGAGTATGACATAATCATAACCTATAATTAAGGTGATTCGTTCTAGGATTTCCTTAGTTGGCCATTGCTGGCAGCCGTGAAAATTGGAGAAATTGAACTTTTTGCAATAATCTAATTAACAGCCAATTTCCAGTCTTGTCTACTTAGGCCTGAGTTTCTATGGAAACTGGGGTTCTCCTTTTATATCTCTTACTTTTGGGACTTAAAGACTTAAAGACTTTTGGGAGAGTTCAGTTGCCTTTATTACAGGTTTACGCCCAGTTTAGGCAGCTGACGAACATTTAATTAGGACTACTTACTATAAAAATGTATTACCCAACACCATGTACGTATATTCTTGATGAATAAAATGAATTTGAATTTGAATTTTATTATTAGTTAATTATTATTATGAAAATTCTGCGTAGAACTATAATGCTTTTAGTCGACTAAGCCTTACAATTTAATGGGTTCATTCACATCAAATTAGTCGGGTTTTATACAGTATTATTTAAATTGATTTAGGCTTCTCACTCGCAATGCCATGAAGTATTGCTTCTTTGAGAACCATTATCGTACAATACATTTTAATTACTACTATTTAAGACTTTTGACCGCATTTTGGCTGTTTTAAGTTCTTAGACCAAAGCTCTTAGCTGGTAGTCTCAGTTGGGTAAGATCTGATAGAAGTAGGCTCAGTTAGGTAAGTAGGCCTTCTAGTACATATTAACCTACTATTACTAATAGTAATCCTAATCTTCTAATATAATATTATAAATGTGAATTTTTGTATGGAAGTTGTTACTCTTTCACGCACAAAATAATAAATGGATTTTCATGAAATTAAACACAATAATATAGATTATGAAATATATAGGTAAGCCATATTATCCCTAAAAACGCAGGCAAAACCGCAAAGAAAGCACTAGTTTTAATACTATCACGTCACCTTGTCTACCAGTAACATACAAAACTTCCCAAACACGCTCTTTTTCTTTTCATGCTCGCCTATCGTATTACCCGTATTACCTCGTCCATAGGCCTGTTAGGTAGATACCGGTATTAACTTGGACCCAAGAGTAGATTTAGCCTCAGTAAACTGGTAATCATTGACCCACAAACTTAATTTGCACCGTTTTTATCTCGTCGGTAAGTTTTTACGTGAAACGATATAAATATTAATATGGTAAGCGTTTCACATGCTCTTATAGCAATCCTCTGTATATAGGTCACGGAATAGTTTTAGTAAAGCATTGCTTCTTGACCTTCTAAATGGTGGTCATTTAATTATAAATAATACTTCCTACTGAAAAATCACAGGACGTAGAAAATACCTGCTACTTGCTACGTCGTATTCTGAGTGCGACCCTTTTCCGACATGTTGAACTGCAACTCCGAATGCAATTTAATTGTTATATTGCAGTTAATTGTTATATTATGTTATATTATTGAATATAAATAATTTTACCACCAATTTTTAAACATTATTGCAATGCCTTCGTCGGAAATAATGTTTTTTCTTTCTTTCTTTCTTCACGTCCACTTAATGTTATAAATGTGAAAGTTAGTGAGGATGTATGGATGTTTGTTAGGCTTTCACGCAAAAACTACTGCACATTTTGTGCATTTAATTTTACGGGTTTATTATAATGTCATCTGTCATTACCATTACAATATTTGAAACAAGAATACGACACTCAGATGATAGATTTTGAAGTTGGCGCGTTGAGGAATTTTTGAGGTGGGATAAAACCAATCAGCTCGCGACATTGTCAGATTTTAATCGACACCTACCTGTGGCGGCATCTCTGAGAGAAATACAGAACTACAGTTACTTAATTTTCAGTTCGTATTAAAATCAAGATTGTATAATAGTTTACATATACTTTACGAATCGTTGGCAGCCATTCACTGAAAATATAATAAAAAAAACTCTTCATTTAAAAGTATTTCCTGCACAATAAAATATTTCCTGACAATTCAAAACATACACACGTAATTGTTCAATTTTTCACTTGTGTTCGCACTCCCGGAGTGATTTTTCGTTTTTTTGCAGGCTAACACTTTAGGGAACATACCAAAACCACGTGCCTCATTTAGGGGGGGGAGGGGGGTCTTCAAAACACCACGATTGGTCACAGAGGGGAGGGGGGGGGTTTAGGTTTTTGTCACGTAGTCAATATTTTAGCAACCATTGCGCCACATAGTCGTCAAATATAAGCAAAATTATTATTTTTTGACTCTGTTTTTGCAAAAAAGTATTGAAAACCGTATTTATCAATTACCACGTGAAAACTAGGGGGGAGGGGGGGGGGTCTTCTCATATACTACGGATGGTCACGAAGGGGGGGGAGGGGGGTAAAAAGTTGGAAAAAATGGGTTACGTGGTTTTGGTATGTTCCCTTATACAAGTGACAAAAATTTTTTGAGCGTTTCCGTGCTTCAGAGGGTACGTACACCCTCGGTCCTGGTTGTTACTGTATATTAACATGTCGGAAGCCTATGGGTGGCATGAAAACTTGAGTATGCTCTAGGCCTCCCCAAGAGGAGAGACTCATATTCAGTAGTGGGCCGTTAATGGGTTGAAGCCAGCTAGCCATGGGTATACAAGTAATGTACCAATATGACATACATTCAAAAATTTAGACAGATAAGCCACGATTTCACAAATTCACACACACAATATTATGATAGAACTAGGATCTGTGTTTTGATCAGTTATACAGAACCCTATAACTTATTGATTCCATGTCAATCGCAGCATAAACCTACTATTAATATCTGAGGTATAAATTCACGGAACAACTTATCTGACGGGTAAGTCATAAATAACATTATTATTCCGTTGGTTGGATGGGTGACCGCTAGTGGCAAAAAAATCTTGAGCGTTTCCGTGCTTCGGAGGGCACGTAAAGCCGTCGGTCCCGGTTGTTATCATATGATAACAGTCGTTAAGCCATGTCGGAGGCCCTCGGGCGGTTTGAAAACTTCCGACATTCGGGTTGGCCACTAACCCCTCCACCAATCCGCACTGGAGCAGCGTGGTGGAGTATGCTCTAGGCCTCCTCAAGAGGAGAGACCCGTGCCCAGTAGTGGGCCATTAATGGGTTGAAGCCAGCCAGCCATTCCGTTGGTCTACGAAACGGCCTGCCTATTCTCAGATAAATGATAAATTACCTCGTAAATCTAAGTGCCTATCATAACAATGCTTTTGTCTCTTTTACTCATGTTTAGACGAAACACAAATGAATGGCATTTAATAGCATTCCATTACCTTTAGTTTATACACAATAACAGTTTAGCTAGGATCCTAATAATGCAGACTCTCAGTTTGAACTCACCTAGTAGAGGTTGTGACCCCTTCCCACCCCTCCCCTCCTAGGACTACTAATATAATTTATGACAATCGTATGACAAAATATAAATCGCATACTTTTATTATTCGTTTTTTCGTTCACTACAATATCTCCCATGGAAACTCAACTAATCTCATGAAACACAGGTAATTTTAATAAGCAATTTGAAATGAATTCAAATGTCGATTAACGTTATTTTTTATTCATATTTCACTTTGACCTGCCTTTGGTTTATTTTACATCATTCTGTCCCGTAAAACTGGAAATACATTCAGAAACTTGATTGAAAATTGATTTTAGAAGGAGGGTGTTACGGCTATCCCGCTATGTACAGAACCCTAACATATTATGCACAAAAGCTGAATGTAATATGGGGCATAAGGGAGGCTCCATTCATATTGAGGCTAAGTTTCAATATACGCTCAAGTCTGCTGAACAAAAAAATGGCTACTTTTTTTAATGGATAGATTCTGTTGGTCTTTTCGGCCTTTACTCAGCCGAGAAGAGTACAAAGCTACGTCACTATGTCTTTTCTATTGAAGATAGCTGGGCTCTGTACCACCCAGTTCAATCCATCTTTGTCATGCATGGTGATAGGATAGGCCCCTTAGTTACCACCTTACTTCTAAATAGAAGAACTAGATAGAACTTCATACTGGAAACAGCACAATAACATTTATTTGTATCAGTACTTAGTTTGACACTATTGACAATGTATTATTATAGTATGATATGATGTTAAATACCAAATACCAATGAAATCCGAAATGGTGAGCGTATTAACTTAGTACAAGAATGTTCACTCTCCACTTGAAGACACCCACGTTATTTTCACATGGGAACATTAGGTATAACCATAAAATTAGCTACTGATTTCTACATCAGTAACTAATTTTAAGGTAGGACAATATAATAATTATAATGAAATAAATTAATTCAAATGTACTGTTGATGTATGTCGACATTACAATTTTCGCCATAGTCGCTTGGCCGATGATCTTCTAGTTCATCTTACGCACCGGTGGGCTCAGGCTCTTGACCGCAACGGGAAAGCTCTGGCCGTAAGCCTAGATATCGCTAAGGCCTTTGACCGGGTCTGGCACTGGGGCCTTCTCCCGAAGTTAATATATTACGGTCTCCCTGAGAGTTTATGCAATTGGGTAACCAGTTTTCTATCTGAGCGATATATCAAGGACGTAATCGATGGTTGTTGCTCAGACATGACACCTATAAATGCTGGCGATCCCTAAGGGTCTGTGTTATATCCTAAGCTATTCATTCTGCTATTGCTATTCATCCATTGCTATACAATTAGTATAAGGGATGCCTACTATACAGCCCCAGCCAACGCCTCTGAGTTGCAAGTAGCGGATAGTAGAATCCAACTTGTGTCTGAAGTCGAGAACTCTCTGGAGCAAGTCTCGGAATGAGTTCGGCTTAATTTGGTTAGGTTTTGGTTGGTTAAGCAACCTCACGAAGACACAAGTTTGCGCGTTTACCGCTAAGAAAATGTCATTTGTCATAGCGCCTCAATTCCAGGATACCGCGCTCACTGCTCACTGCTCGACTGAAAGTGTTGGGATACTGGGAGTTGACATCTCAAATGATGTGCAGTATCAACGTCATTTAGAGGCGAAGGGGAGGGGGATGTAGAGGGAGAAGGAGTGTTAGAGGGTGAGGGAGAAGGAATTTAATGGTATTTGATTTGTCAAACGCACCAAAACTATAAAAGTTAAAAGTAATAAAGTACATTCACAAATTTTATTGTTAGGCGATACGAAATTCGTCGAGATAGCTAGTAAAAGATAAAAAGAGTATTAAATTGTGGGATTAAATTGAATTGCATTTAAGTTGTCTACTTGATCTAATTATAATTTGTCAGTAAGAAATTCATTGATATTAAGTAAAATAATATTTTTTATAATAATTAAATATTGCTTTACATTTTTCTTAAATATGTGGGCATCTTCGATGTTGCTTATTGCCTTTATCCCAAAAGCTTAAAAAAAAGCTCAGCCGATCCATGGGTGACTATAACCACTTAACATCAGGTTAGTCTAAACTCTAAAGCATTTACGAGGAAATACTTTTACCCTCCAGTTAAAAGCAAATAAATTAATTGGAAGCCATACATAGTTAGGAACAAAATATAGGATTCTACATCTCGAGAAGTCCTCTAATTGATTCATGTAGCTTTTAAAATTCAGATAGTATTAGAAAAATTATTTAGAAGTCTACTGCAAAACGATTAAAGGTGAATGTTCACGACCCATAGGAAAAACAAAGTCTGACATGAATGAAACCTATTTTATTACCAGTTTATATATTAGTATTAGTATTAGTATACCAGTTTTATTAGGATTACATAAACATATATTGGCATATAGATAAAGTATTTTAAATGTAAGTAGGTACTCACTATTGATCCAAGTTTAAAAAAAAAATGTCTTTCGTACTGAGCCTCGTTGCTGCTACATTTCAATAAATTAAGTTTTAACCTATACGTTACAATTCACTGTCAATTACACACGTATCAACAGTATTAATTACAGTTACTACACAATTTAATAGTAATTAAAAGGCCGTAATGTCATCCACCTGGTTGAAATCAATTCCCTTCATTACCACAACACTGAACCCCAGTTGACCCAGTTTAATGTATATGATTAATACTGCAAGCCGCTAAAAGCCACCCCGTTCGCATGGCTCTATGACTCTATAAACCACCCCTCAATTAATTCCAGACTCACAAATAAAAAGTAAAACCGCTTAGAAAGCAACTCTCAATACCCAGCCCATAAATGGAGGGAAACTTTTAAGGCCATGACACTTATTTTCCCGCTTTAATTTTTAATGGCGGCGACAGGTGTCGCGTATGCACCAGGGAATGTCAACAGCTTGGTTTAAATCGCTCACACATAAAAAATCAGTTAAGACTCACCCGAGTGTTGTCATTGTCACGATGGTGTACCAAAAGGCGGCGGGAATGGACGTGAAGTTTGTGTCTTGTTCATTCTTCTCCGCGTAGAACATGACAGTGGCGAATATGATGATGGCCATGGCGAGGGAAAACACGAGGAAACCCAGCTCACTGGCGCAAGACTTCAATGTATACCCGAGGATCCGAAGCCCCTGGGAGTGACGCGAGAACTTGAAGATTCGGAACACTCTAAACACTCTCAAGGTCACGAACGCTCCAGATACATCGTCATTATCGGTTATACCCAATCCAATGTAGTAAGGTAAAATAGCTACAACGTCTATGATTGACATGACAGATCTAACGAATTTACAACGGTCTGGTGCCGCGAACAATCGGAGTAGATATTCAGCTGTGAATATCATCACGCAAGCAGTATCCAGGCAGAAGAATACGATTTTGTAACGTTCGCCACAGGGCAGGGTCCCCGCGCGGCCAGGCCTGTGCCCACATGGGACGGTTTCAACAACATTGGCCATCACGGACACCGCAATGAAAAAGCCAGTTACATAGTAGAATACTAGGGCAGCAGTCGAGGTATGAGGGTTTTCGAACGCCCTCCACATCTTTTGCCTTAAATCTGTGAGCTGAGGCAGGCTCTGATCGCCAGCCTCGCTGAGCTTATCGTCCATGAGTCGCTCGGCATTCTCCCTTTTCCTATCCCTATAGTCCTCATAACAACAATCGCCTATCACATCTGGTAGTATACCAAAAAAAGCAAGCTCCTCATCATATCCCGTGAGACACTCATGTTTAGGGTAATGAAGCTTTCCAGTTCTGTAGTAATTAAGTATATGTCTAAAGATATCCGGGTCTCTGTCAAAGAAGTACTCTCTGCTGTCTTCATCATAGAAGAACTCGCGTTCTGATGAGCCGAGGAGAGAGTCGGGGTATTTTTCGAGGGTGTTCCTCCAGGTTTCGAAGCGGCGTCCTGAGACGTTGATAAGGAGTTTTTCATCCTCGGCACGTCGTCGGTCTTTCGGGACCGGTGGTGGGGGGAGTGGATGGGTGGCTATGGGGACCCAGCCGATGGCGGCGGCGCGCGCGAACGGGAGCCATGCGGCGACGGACGCCATGGCGTGCTCTCGGCGTCACCGTCGCCGCTCTACTGACGTCCCCCCTCGTGGCGCTATTTCGAGCAGCCCGCCCAGATGTGAAGTGTGTTGCCAGTATGGAAACCAAAATAGCCCGACGAATTCTACGATGCACTTTATCGCAGTTGTTCTATTGTTCTGATGTCTTAGGAGAATTTAATGATATGCAGTTGTGTTATATTATAATTATAGAGGTGTCTTCCTGAAGTTATTGTTATGATGTCATCCAAACTAAAATTAATCTATGAGGTAGATTCACTGCGCAGACATTTTAATTGTCATATCAGTTATGTACTCTTGTACTCCAATCTAGTTACTTCGTGGTATTGTTCGCTATCCTTCAAAATCCTATTGAAAGATATTTATGCATTTACAAGAAACACGTAAAAAGTTTTACATCTAGCAACCCGATCCCGGGACTGAAAGCCTTACGCATGCGCAAACCGTGACGTCACTGTCTAATAAATTGATTTTCAGCTACCTGTCCCGCTCTAACACATGAGATTTGCTAGCATGCCGTCTACCTTACACACCTTTAGTCTCTGGTGACCTTTTGTATATTTTTGCTGCTCTAAAGAGTTTTTTTAAAGGCTTTTGTCTTGGGAAGTGAAAAGGCTTAAAAACGACCCGAAGGCACTTTTATTTCATAAATGTGCTGTTTTCACAGCGTTTATGTAAATGGGTCGTTGTTTGAGGGTAATGACATGAAAAGCATAGATTATTTCTTTCATAGGCAACTTTCATGGTTTTCAATCAAAGACATTATGTACTTATTGTAAATAATTTGTATTGCCTACCGATTGACAGTTACAATTTCTGTCAAACTTATGAATTTTCATGCAAAATTCTGTCGTATTGATGAATTTCTGACATGAAGTAAATGCATTAACTACGTATGTATAATTAATTTTAATGTAGGTACGACGATTTAATATTTGAATTAATTTTATCGAATATTATGTTTCTGTATTTTTCATTACAAAGTATAACTTACTGACATAATATTATTTAATTAACTTAAAATATTTATATTTTGAAGCGCTCATAGCCCTGCGGCTTGCGTCGATCCTAAGTGATCGACAAAGTTAAGCAACAGCGAGCGCGGTCGGTAGTTACATGGGTGACCGCTAGTGGCAAAAAATTCTTGAGCGTTTCCTTGCTCCGGAGGGCACGTAGGTAAAGCCGTCTGTCTATATTATATATGTCTATAATGCTGGCCTTACTGGCCAAGTATGAATTGGCAGACTTTATACAGTTTGTAGAACTTATGGTGAACTCTCAATATGCGGGGCATCCTCTTTCCAAATCAACGAAACTGAACCTCGCAATGTATGAACTTAACATATCTATAATCATTGAAGTATTATTACTAGCGTATAGAACCGACACCGCGAACACCATGTATGTCCCAATGCATTGGCGCCACGTGGCTTTAATCTTCGTGGATTCGTTCGATTTTGAAAGGAGAACCGGGGCTCAATTTTGAAAATCGAACCTCCCGGGCGGTGCACACATTTTGTTCGAGATGTCTGATCTATGACATTATACTTCAATGTCTATAGTAAAATATCTTTGGCGTACTATATACATACAAAACAAAGAAATGAATTTGAAAAGCGCCCTCTCAAATGTAGTTCCGATATCAGGCTATGTTTTTAAGTAAATAATCTAGATGGCGCTGTACAAGTTTCTAAGTAATGATAGGTTAAAACTTTTGTATTTAAGAATGCCATAACTTGGCATTCACACAAACTATAAATAAGTTTTAGCTTATATAAGTTTATAAGTTCGGAGTAAATCACACTGTGAAATGAGTCTTCAAAAAATACCAGGTAAGTATGACATTTTATGTATTAATTATTAGGTGGAAAAAGAGAACTAAATAAAAATAATGATTAAAAAAACAAAAAATCTGACTGCGTACAAAAATTAAAAAGAAAAAACAATTCCAATAGCTTAAAATATAAAATAATCCTACTATAGTGCAGTTGTTCAGTTTTACTTTTAACAAATTCTAAACTACTGGGCTTGTTTTTTTTGTTTTTAGTTTTTTACACAGTCTGGTATTTTGTTTTTTTTTTAAAACACTTTTTAGTTGTTGTCATTTAAGTTAGTAAATTAGCAAGAATCGTTGTTTTAACAACTGTAAATCGTTATGTTTCCTAAAGTGTTACATAAAATGAAAAATAATGAAAGGAATCTAATGATTTTTAATACCCATTCAACGATACCCCTCTTGACTTAGTTCGTCGATATAATATTTTTTTCATTTTGACAATAAGGCGTTTGGTTATCGCTATAATGAATTTTGATTATTTTCATGTCTTTAGTAACACTTACAAGGTTAAGACAAATCGATTGACGTAAGAATCATCAAAATCGGTCAACACTTTTGGTTTCTACAATGCCACATAGGAACAAACACACATACATAGACTGACAAACACATTACCCTCCCTTGCGTAGCGTAGGAGGGTAAAAACGTAGACAACACAACAAGAGCGTAGACAAGACAACGTGGAAATGCGATTCGCTACGTATCGATCTACGCCAGCATAGATTACCCGCGGACTAGTCGATGTGAATGGAACTTCGATCTACGCTGAAGGCTACGAAGACTAAAAGATGACGTATCTGAATGACTCCTAAAAGTTCCTCGGAGCAGTTGTAACATAATGAGCATGATGACAGATTTTGAAATACAGTATTATATTGTTGGGAAATATAATATAATTACAACGTATACATATCATATTTCCGCAAAAAATAAGTTTTAGTATAAAATGAATACACTTTAATTTTTAAGTTTAAAATTCGCATCAAAATACTTTAATGTGTCATGGCGTCGCTTATGACGTTACGTCTAAATAAAGTAATAGACAAGATGTCATTTTCAGTATAGTAGTATTCGATTGTTTACTTAAGCGTGACGTAATTCGCTCTGTTTGAGACTGATTGGCGTTCAACACATCATGGCGGCTTGCTGTATTTTGTAGTTTTATTTTATCAAAATATTATTAATCTCGCTCATAATAATACAAATAAATGAGTGTTTTGCAATCCATTAATAGGGTTTCATTGAATAAATAAATAATTTTAGCGATTTTTACTTACTGTCATCATGCCTATTATACATATTCGGTAGATCAAACAAAGGAAGCCTATGTCTCTTCGAAGACTCAATTACATTCAGTAATGTTGAAAATATCATCGTAAAAACCGGACCTTACTTTAGTTTATTTTATCTAAATTTATGTATCCAATAATCGTAATGATGAACATAAATAAAAAAAATTGTTGTGGAAACCGAGCCTTCCTTAAGCTTATTTGAATAGCTATGTTTCTAATTAATCAATCATAAGGTAATGCCATCGGAGTTTTCTAAAATTTGTTTTTGTTTTTCAAATGTAGATGGCATTACTGAAAAACGGGTTGGTATCGTAGCGATGTTAAATTTTTTATTCTTATGCAACGGATGATTTGAAGATAGATGGAGCCATTTCCTTTGTATTCAAAAACTACTAAACTGATTTTTATGAAATTTAGCATATTGTAGATCATGTTCTGGAATAACATATAGGGTAATTATTATCCAGAAAAATACGGGTAAAAGAGAGCAGAGCGTTAGGTGTTATAATATTTCTGCCAACTACTTAATTGGAAATAAAATGTAGAAACTTTTATAAAATTTACATTTATTCTTACATTCAAAATCACGTACTATGTACAGGTAGAAAGGAAAGCGCACTAGACATCCACAAAAATACCTTTTCGATTTCAACTGTACTGACATAATCCACTTTATAAAGAAAAGATTACATTGCAAAATGGGACAACACTATAAAGTGACATAATTCAAAATAAACTGTAATAATTTCAATAAATTGCAAAGGGCGTTAATTTATTTACAAAACGTATTATTAATAATAAATTTTATGTTTTTATTATTTCTTGTGCGCCACATTTTCCTCTTACAAAAACAAATACTGCGCATAATATACCCTAAATAGAAAAAACATGGAATGTTATTTTACAAAATGGAATAAATAAATTTATATGTGTGTACATTTAAGACGCCATAAAATTAAAAAAAATTGCTGATAATAATATTTTGACCGTATCTAACGTTTATGAAAATAATAATTTTATCTGCGACGTTTGTTATAAACTAATTCTAAAAATTGCACTTTTATATTATATATCTTTGGTGAACAAGTAAATATTATTTAAAAGCGTCACACATTGACGAAATCAGACTAGCATTAATTTCGATAAATAAATAACTTAATATAAATAATTCTACATTAACTTATACCCAAATAAAGGAATAAAATAAAATTTATTTATCTACGCTTATAAATAAAGAGCTTTAATTATAAAGAAAAATTTTTACGATGGAATATTGTTCTGTCTTTTATTAAAGCTTTAAGTATACAAATCAAGTTGTAACAAGCAATCGGTCAAGAAGAATATTGTGGTATTCAATTTATACAGTACACTAATCATTCAAAATATTATTACACAATAGTCATTATTTCAACGTGTCGGTGTTCTTCTTAAAACCAGACAAAACGTGTTCATATTATTAATTGATTAAAAAATACAATATCTGTAATAACTTCCAATTCAGCTAAAAACTTAGACAACGACGTACATACTGATATCTGATACAATACAATAAAGTAACAGAATTACTTTAGGATCATTAATCTTTCAAATGGTGAAAGATTTTTTGAAATCGGTATAGTTTATAACAATGATTAACAAAGAGAAACATGTCTCTCTTCGTTCAAATATTAAATTCGTCAAAAGTGGCTGTTAAAGGAGTCTGCTTACTAGACCTTACTATACCATGACCGTACTATGAACGTATCAGGCACGGAAAGCAATTCGATATATCCTACTATGCCATTGAAACGAATGGAACGCGTTCTAGACGTTAATTGTTGACGCTTCGTGCATGATACGCATAATAATACGCGACGATGTTGGTCTGTAACAGAACAGTCATAATATTTTAATACATGGAATATTTTTATGCCTGATACGTCCTTAGAACAATCTTTTTCTGGTATGGTAGACTCGCTGATTACGAATTATTACTCAAGTGTTTGTAAAAATCGGATCTTAAGTCGGAATGTAGATAATAAGTTGTACGGACCATTGAGACATAAAATCACTCCGTATGGCCGAAGACTAGAAAATAATGACTAAAATGAGCAACGTACGGTCGAAGGCTGTTCTAGCTTTCACCATCACCATCACCGAATTCTTCTGGTCATCATCATCATTATAATATGTATCATAGGAAGTGTTCTAAAAAATAATAACATGTAAAATTGAGTCAATATTACTAGCCTAATATAAAATAAGTAGGTACGTAGTTAGCGTTACAAACGTATAAATAAAAAAGCTTTTATCCACATATCTGATGTATGTAGTGGTAAGTACTTTTATGAAATATTATTAAATCAAAAATGTACTCAATAAAACAGCGATTGATTGATTGAGCTATATTTGTCTTTACCTATTTTTTGAAATATTGCTAGTTCTAAGGTTCATAATTAAACGCTTAAATTCTTGTACACTCATACCCCGCAGTAGGTTTACATATAACACATCACAATAATACCCATGACCCGAGTACAAATCTGTCACATAAATATTCGCCGCGGCCGGGAATCGAACCCGGAACCACTCGCTTCGCAGGCAGGTCGCTTCCAACTAGGCTACAGGGTCGTGAAATTTATTTAATATAATATAGAATTCCCCTGATAAGTCAAGCTTGTTGTAAAACAGCATCATAATTAAAAAAAATAGCACTGACTAATTAATACTGACTCATTATTACTGACTAATTAGCACTGACTAATTTAGTAATGACAAAATGTATTTGGATTTCATTGGTTAAAAGTAAACTATACACAAAATTAATGATACAGCTCTCAATAAAGAAGTTATTTGACGTGATGATGATGCTCAGATGTTAATCGATTGATGTATTACATTTTTAAACTACATTTGCACAATTTGGACTAGATTTCTCAACATCCCTTACACTTTAGTAAAGCCGCTTAAATACATTATTTTTATATCTAATTATAATTTTAAGTAATATCACGTACGAACTTGCTTTACTGTTAACATTTCCTACGATTTTTGTTTTTATTGGAATGTAAGAGAGATCCTTTGACTAGAGTTGAACATAAATAAGGTCACAAGTCAATATTAGCAAAAATGATGATTGAACAATAAGAACAAAGTTATGATTAAAATTCAATAAAATGAAGGTAAGTAAGTTAAAGTTGTATTTTAAAAATTATTCTATCGGTCGCATTTTACCGCTTATCAAATTAAGTGTAAAATCGTAATAATTGTGCATCAATAAACACGGTTTTAAATACTATCAAACATTGCCAAAATGTATGTATGTACACGTTAAAAATTAATTATATTCAAGTTTGTATTTACTAATGATAAATTATCAATTTGCATACATGTAATCATTATTATGTAAAATAACACAAAAGTAACTGCTGAGTTAACTTCAAACAATTTAATATGCTGTAAGAAAGTATTTAAACTTAGTTTATTTTGTGAATTGTGTTTACTTTAAATTTACTTTAGTGTATTTAAAATTAGTTTTATAATACTTTTAAACAATCTAAGTACTGGACACCGAAATATAATCATGATTATTCATTTATATTACACAGGTATGATAATACATCAATTTTTGTACATATTGACCTTGCAACTCTATCGTAAAAATTGCCCAACTATCGTCCGATTTTATCGAACATTACTCCTATTAAGGTCAATTCAAATTATACTTCTCGATCAACCATGACTTCTCGTTATTGCATCTTCTATTAAGCTATGAAATCACTTGAGGAGCTCCAAATAATTTCCCTCTTGTATAAGTTTCATCTAAACAAAAATCTTAATCTACCTTTGGTAAGCTATTAATACTATTCTGTACATGTATTACATTCATCGTAACCATAAAATCATGAAATCGAGCACTAAAAAACTTCCTTGAGCAGCCTCCAGTGATTTCAAAACACCCTAACAATGAAAACATATCACTGAGCTAAAAGAACGTCTATATATTAAAATTATAATATACCTATTCGATTACGATGACTAGAAATGTATAAACTGAGAGATCAATCCTGGACAGTAAACAAGTATTACAGCACTTCGCACTATTGTTCCTTTACAATACTGTACACTCGCACTTTCAGGTGTCAATGTCATGAATGTGAACAATCTAAGAAGCCTTGAAGATAAAAGAAACGATTTGAGACAAGAAACAAAGGAAGAAATTAAAGAAAATTGAAGAAGACGTTAAGAAATAAAAGATTCTACAAGCATTTCATTCATTAATTCAGTATATGTAGTGAGACTTTTAACTATTGATCACAACATCTGTAAAACAAATTGAATCAATCGCAAATAAAAGACAATTAGGAAAAGAGCAAATATTCACTGCTCTCAGACGGACCACATTCATTATTAACATTGACAACCTTATGCTCTTCTCAGAGCACTAAAAGATGAGTCTGTGGGAGATGGCGTCACAAGAGATGATCGTCTTGATCGTCGTGATCTTCTTCCGATTCTGCTGAATCTAGACTTGGTACGTGGTCTAGATCATGACTATCGCAGCTCGGGTCCAAATCTGTAGATGGTGCATCGTCGTCTTTCCATTTGTCCATCGATCTTCTTCTGGCATTCATGAAGAAATTACCGACTGTCGTTGGCTCCAAGCCCAACTGTCTAGCTATTGTCACCTGCATCTCTTTTGATGGCCTTTTTGTTTCCTGTAATATTATAAATGTTTTCGATTTTAATATTGTTTCCTTAATGCAAAATTATTTAAGTCATTTTCATTTATTTAATAAAACTAATACTTGAAATGAATATCTGAGAAACTTTGTAACTTTTCCCAACTTTTATTTCTAATCTTTTTTTTTATTTCTAATCTTTTTTTCACAAATCATAGATTCACTTATGATTTGATCAAGTTTGAAACCCTATTGGTATAATACATATATTAACTATTAACTTTTTACCTTAAAAATAGCTTGTAGAGTACGCCGCTGGAGGTCTGTGAAAACCAAACGTGGCTTCTTCGGCGAAGGAAGCGTACCCGAATCCAGGTCCTCCTTGCGTTTGCAAGCTGAAACGCAATAAAATTATTTATAAATATCTTCATCTTGCTTTCCGCTTATTTCAATTTATGTATTTACAGTGTTACTGATTTGCACAATAAATGTTATTTTAAGACAATAGTAAACTTGGGTCAACTTCAGTGTAACTTTAAACACAATATTTTTTGGCAAAGCTTATTCTGTAGAAAAAAGTTTGCGAACTTAAATAAAACAAGTTGCCTTTGATTAAGTTAGGTTAAATTTTTTACCTTATGAGGTTCAAAGTTATATTAAACCTCAAAGTTAATTTCGTATTAGGTCATATGAATTTTACAAAAAAAAATATTTCTCTTAATTTAAGCATAAAAAGCATTTAAGCATGACCTCGTACAACATTTTCTAATTGAATCTGCCTCTATCTTTCTATTTTGAATAGCGACACTTCTAAAAGTGGATCCACAACGCAATCGGGTGCTATTTGTGGAGCAACGTTTTCAAATATATGCGAAAAAATATCTGTGAAAAATGCTAATTTTTAGTATCAAAGTGCTCATTTTAGTGAAAACTATGAAAAGCTAGGTAGAGTTTACAAGTTGGTAAGGTAGGTATTAGTCGATCCACTTATAATTATGGTGCCATACACCGTACGACTGTGTGCAATATACCTCAAGAAAAAGTAACTGCAGTGTGGATACACCTTAAGCCAAAGTACACAATTATGATATAATATAGTATAAAAAAGATCCTTACTGCCTCTCTGAGGAATCTGGGCCGCTGGAACAAACAAAAGTCATTAGATTATTCTTAATACATAATAGACACCTTTATCTGCTGAAATGGTCTATGACCATTGCCGTAAGCCCTTGCAATACCTAAGAACAACAACCATGCTACTAAACACAAACTACCATCAAAGCCTTCTTTTGAAATAATACTGATGATAAAACGGTTTCCACAAAAGTTATTTGGTTAAAATTCAAAAGAAGACTTATTGGCAGACAAAACCTAGAAAACAAAATTGAGAATATTCTTCTAGTAACAAATGAAAACACAAACATTGAAATTTTATTCACGAAGTTTCCCATTGAGCGCGAAATCATCAACAAAGAGCACTCGATCAAATTTACAATAACATAGTTTGCTAAATCTAAATCGACATATCAGAACAGTAATTGATTAGAATAAAATCATTGTTCAGTAAAAGTTAAGAAAAAAGATATTAATGAACACATAGTCATTGACACTGATTCCAATATGTCGTCAACGCTAAAACATAGACGTATTATAAAAAATTGTATACCTGGCGACAATGTAAACAACAATAAAGGGTTCTGAAATCTCGCAGGCACCTATGAAATTATACCAAAAACTATGTCAGCCCGGGCGCGGGGGAAAACAAAAAGGAGAGGGGGGGCAGCGTTAGCAGTCTAACATTCATCTTGGCTTCTTGAAGCTAACAAAATACACTTACCTACTACTAAAAAAATAATTTAAAGACTAAAACGATAACAGTGATCCGTCTTGGTCTAGGCAGTATCATTATCACAGATTATACAATACATGATAAAACAGCAATAGATACTGCCTATCCAAAATAAACAACTATGAAGAGCAAATTTCTATGTAATTTACACTTTTATAACGAAATCAAATTAACAATACATTTAGACACCCTCTCAATCTTAGAGGCTTGTCACAAAGCAACCTGTATAAAATTAAAACACTCAGAAATAAATCTATGGGCATATTGATAAAATAAATACATAAAAATACATATGTTATTACCTTTACGACAAGCTATCAGATTTTGTTACATTCAATAGAAACCAAGTCCACTGCTACGCAGCCAAGGAGAAATTGGATGTGGATGAGGATAATATGGATGTAAACAGTATATTTATTTCTCTTACTTATAAAAAAATTAGAATTATCCAAAATAAAGATAACGAAACTAGTGAATTAATTACTTATTGATTACAGATCAGTTAAAGGAAAAACTGGCTAACGATGACTATAACAAATCACTAAGTTTAGCAGTCACATTATGTAAAATAGGCTGTAATATTTCCCTATAATTGGCAACATCTCTGATATTGGTGTTAATGAGAATAGATACACTTCTATTCTTAAATTTATTGGATATTTACTAATCATAATAACATTTTATTTACTCTTACAATGACGAGATAAATTCCATAACCTTTTATAACGAGAGCCTGGTGCTTAATTTATGTTAATACTCAACTAATCTAGTGTCTTTAGAGATACGTTTCTAAAGACACCACAATAAGCCTATCTCGCTGAATATCAAGGAAAGAAAAAGGACAATATAAAACCATATATTCCGATAACTGATGAGGATAGAGGTTTAGGATACAAGGATTCAAATCAAGAGGGGAAGGACTCACAAGCAAGACATGTCCCCGGCGGGTTCGTATGCCGGTGGGTCCCAGGGGGGCGGCCCAGGGTACATTGGTACCCCTGGGGGTACAGGAGCGCCCTGGTACTCCCTTGGCTGGTAAGCCTGCTGCGTCATGTTGTTTACATTGTCGCTCTTAATGGTTTGCTGGTTCGGAGTATCTGGAAAATTTGGATTTGGTTAAATCATTTGTTTGAGAAGATTCAATGGTGGTACTCGTATGATGATTTGGTGTAATGTTATAGGTACGCAAGTTTAGATCGGTGTGTATGGCTTCAATATGGTATGGACACATGATGTACCATAAAAGCTTTTAAATTGTACCATAATCAAGTGATTGAACAAATGCGTATAATTGAATAGCGATAATTTTAAAATGTTAATGATAGGGTGCTGTTACAATTTTACTATTTGTTTAGTTGTTAATTTCTAGAATTCATCAACTTTCTGTTAGATAAAAATAGTAAAAAAAATAATTCCTAGGATTTAATTTTGGTAAGTAATCAAACCCAGATTGAACTTTGTCATGAATTTGAGGTTTTCTCACGTCTCAGAGTATATAATTGATTAATTATTTACGTTTAGTGACCTTTAAACAAAAGACATGCCATTTGTAGCATGTGTACGAGTAGGTATGAGAGGTAATAATCAAGAGATCGTATTAAGGTACAATAGATTGTGGCAGCATAGACAAACAACAACCATTAAACATCAAAAAAGAATAAAAAAGGTTACACGCGACAGAATTCCAAATTTGAATTTGAAAATCGACTTTTATTTCGATCCGCCGTAGCTGGGGATCCTAAATATCTACATAACAGCGCGGTCTAGCGAGGCTCAGGGAGGGTCGATCGATACAGCGGGCGAGGGGTGAGGGGCGAGGGGTGACGTCACGAGGGGACGGCATGTGCCGCTTTCCTAGCTGTGTGAGAAATGTTTTAATTTACATTATGTTGTATTCTGCATTTTACTTTTATCATAATTTTAGTGACAATTGGGAGGTCCAGGTTTAAGTTGTTGTTTAGGATGGTTTTAGAATTATTGAACTCGTAAAGTATTATTGGCAGAATTTAAATGATCTAGCCCTTTCTCTGTACGATTTATCAAGAAATGTATATCAAAGTAATAACAAACTGTACCTTTAGTAAATTACCTAGTTCTGTTATTAATTTTTATATTTAGTATCTCATGAAACATTCGCGTGATCGTCTGTAGATACGTGATTTTCTTCTTATCTACAGAACGAGGAAAATTTTGGGTGCACTTCCTTTTAGCCCATACCTCAAATTGATCTAAATTTCGATATATTTACTTTTTAAGATTTATCGTATTGTAGAGGTGCTACGATCCTTGTCTCGGAATTTTTTTTGCCTCAGACATGTAAACTGTAAAATCAAACGGTACCTACTCATGGTGTCAACATTATTGCCTGGTAAGGAACCTACTTCTTGGTAATGACCTTATAGTTCCAAATATCCAAGACATTGAGGTCTTTCAGTTGTAACATGAGGTGGCCAATTTATTTATTTTGAAGGTTTCTTTCTTTTATGATCAGGATACGTACCATAAATTCATAGGAATATATACCACAAACTTGAAAAAACAGACGTCACCTCGTCATATCGAGAGTGACGCCGCACGCTTACCATGTGTGCGGTCCGCATTTTTAGTGCGGTCCGACCAATCTGACGCGGTAATGGCGGCCGATTATAATCTTATGGTGTCAATGTGTGCGTGTAATACTTTTACGAATAGAGTAGTTGGTATTACTAAGGGTGCTTCACTGAATTTGTTGCTGACAATTCATCTGGTTCTTTTTTCAATTCTGTGGTACATACCTACCTATATCATATAAATCAAATGACGCTGCAAATTAATGCCATAGACCTGCTCTGATAGTGAAGTTGGAAGGTAGCATGTTCCAGGACCTTAAGAGCTCTAAAATTATGACCTATCCTATCCAACTTGGGCTCTTTGGCAACTTGGGTTTGATTTGGGGTGCGATGTACTCTAGTATTGGGTTATAACGAAGGTCTGAAGATAAAGCTTAAGGTAGTTACTTAGGCCATACATCTTGACTAATACAAACGACATAATTACGTGTTACTGCAAAATGAAAAAATATGAAATAAAAGAAACATAAAAGAGGAACAAATTTTTTGTGGCAGATTGCAAAGTTACCTGTAATTGCTTCTTCTCCAGGATAAAATTAACATTGACTTACTTTGACTATTCTTTGGTTTTTGTGTAATATTTGGAGTTTATTGCATACGAGTAACCGCTCTCGCTTTGCTTCGGTTTTCTTTATTTTTTACACCTTGGGTTACATTATTGGAGTTTTATTAAGGATCACTAATTTTTTTGAAAATATAATATAGCCTATGTTACTCGGAGTAAGTGTAGCTTTCCAACAGTGTAAGAATTTTTCAAATCGGTTCAGTAGTTTCGGAGCCTATTCAATGCAAACAATCAAATCTTTCCTCTTTATTATTTACTAGGAAATCGCCCTCGCTTCGCTTCGGAAAAAATAGTAAAAAAAAGAAAATATTATATAATATAGCCTATGTCATCCGGGGATAGTGTAGCTTCCCAACAGTGAAAGAATTTTTCAAATCGGTTCGGTAGTTTCGGAGCCTATTCAATGCAAACAATCAAATCTTTCCTCTTTATATATTAGTATAGATTGCATATTACTCACTTCATTACACATTTTTAGATTTGTAGATTTTGCTGTCCTGTTCTTATAATTTTAAATTCTGCATTCAATGTTATTATTTCAAGGAAATTGCATATTGTTATCAGTAGATACCTGGGCGACTGAGACGACCTTTTTACTTCAAAATACGAAGAAAACAATTTTTCCCAGATATGAGATTAGACCTAGCTAAATCGTTTTCTTCACCCCCGTAAACTCCTATAATTGAATTTTTATTCGAATCATAGGGTGGTTTTCTAGAATGGAATTACAAAATTTACAAGTACCTATTACTCGTTCCCGATTGCGGTTCTCGGTCTGATTGTTGAATGGGATGGGATTATAAGGTATCGGTAATTTATAATCGTTACTTTACTTTACTAATTGTTACTTTAGGGATCGGTGACCAAGTAAAAAATAAAAGAATTTTAGCTTACCTATCTTTTTTATGTTATGTATATGGAAATGGCCGACATATATGCTGATGATCGACCTAATGGTAAGGAGGTTACCTATGACCTATGGATATCAGCAACACCAAAGGAAGCACTGATGCATTGCAGCCAAGAAAGAAAGTGAGAAAAAGAAAGAAAAACTGGCTCTCAAGATTTCTATCGCCTATAACGAAGCCCTGGTGTGCCGGTATAAGATTGGACTCTGTATTCTAAGCCGCTGCAATACGACCATTCAAAAAAGCAACATTAATTAAACTCACATAAAAAACGGGTCCATCCCACTAATCCCATTGAAAAGGATATGCCTTGAAATGGTTCAAAGTTTTTAATACCTTCGTTTTTGTTCTTTTCTAACTTATATTTGCAGTGCAATATGATAAGTATGTATTCAAATTATGTAACGTAATGTATTAAAAAATTTAAACTAAAAATCCTACCCATTTCATAACATTCTACTGGCCATTTTACCAACGATAACTAGAATTTACTTACTTTCAGGGAAAACTTTCACCTAAATCGAAATTTGGCGTATTGCCGAAGTATCTCGTCAGTGAGCGTCTACATCATAAAACTAATGCTCTCTTAGTACCTACCAACCCCGAATTTATTGTACATTTTATAGCACGTAGTTCTTTGCTTGTGTTCCAAGGACGTGTAAAACCATGTCTACACCATGACTAGTCAGCCAGAAGCGCACTACTAAAGACAGTTCTATATTAAAACTAGCTATTTCGCGCAGCTTCGCACATGGAAGTTATGCTTATAATATTTATCCCCTATTTCACCCCTTGGGGGTGGAATTTTGGAAAACCTTTCCTTAGTGGATGCCTACGTCATAAGAGGAATACGTGTGCGAAATTTTAAGTTTCTAGCCCTAAGGGTTTGACCTGTGCTTTGATACATCAGTCAATCACTTTTGCCTTTTATATATACAGATATAGAAGATAGATAGATAGATTACTATGTAACCATAGATGTAATAATTTAGTAGTATAATAATTTAGTCTATGGTTGTAACCTACACTAATGATGGTCTTTTTACATGGAGAGGACTGGATCAACGGTGTTCAGGTTTCTACCTCAATACCTACCAATTTAACCCCTATGATGTATGTTCTTGAAAATACAGCCTAGCTGTTAGGTTTACTATCGTGATTTTTTTCCTCAAACTAGCTCAATAGTAAGTACAACCCCCCTTATATACTTTATATAACTTAGCTATCTATCTGTTAATGTGGATTGTTATACATAAACGAATTTGATTTTGACCAGTAAGTCCGATTGAGACTCTATCGGTTCTTTTAATTTTCTTTACCTTTCTTTTTATATTTTAAAAAGAAAACCAAACTACAAATGGCCTGTATGTTACTTAGCTATCCTCAATTTTTGATTTTGACCTGTGGCCCAAATCAAAACTTTATCGGTTTTTTAATTTTCTTTCTCTTTGTTTTAAATTTTTATACTTTTCGGAAAGGTGGACTCTGTTTACTGATGTATTTATATTACTTAGTCGTTGCAGAGCCCAGGGACCTCCATTATTCAGTTCAGAATGCATCAAGAATAGATAAGATTAAAAATTTCATAGGATTTATATTACCAATTCTCTTATCTATAACATTGTAGCACTAAATGCGCACTATATAATTTATTTATTTATTTAAAATTAATTATCGAGTAACGTAAATATTATTCTTTCAGTTAAATACGACGGTTTTAGTTGATAGAAGTATTTTATAGTAATAACAATTTAAAAATAGCATCGCGTAGTTCATTACGACAAAACAATCACAGAAATATTGATCGTAGATAAGAAGACCATTGAATATCACGCACCACAAAAACTCATGCAATCAAAATCATTTCTAAATACAACATGTCACAAAAATGTTCAACGTAAAATCTATGGCTAATCACAATACGACATCAATCAACATTATTATCAAAACACATTTATCACATGATTTAAAAAATTTCAATTCATACGTACTGGCCACTGAAAGACATGAAAAAAAATTTTGAAAAAATTATGTGCCAATTGTTCAAAAAATATTATCACATCAACATAGAATAACATAAAATTCAGATTTATTGCTTAATATTTTTAAAAGATTGTAAATTAATATGAAAGTTGCATTGCACCTGACCAATAATGAAAAATTTCAGAGAATATTATTTAATAATTATTATTGACTTCACTTATTATTAAAATCAAATGTCATTTTTTAATCAAAATATCACAAATAAGCACAATATTATTTAGGTTTCCAATCACATCACGTCATGACCAATAAATAATTCTTATTAACGTTTTGAACATTAGTAGGTATAATTTACCGATATTTTTTATCCAAAATAGTCACTAATATATGCATACTATAATTTTGTATAACTAGCTGTGCCGCGCGGTATACTTACATACTTAAATATATGACGTTATATAGCTTATAGCTTTCCTCGATAAATGGACTATCAAATACAAAAAAAAATTAAATTCGAACCAGTAGTTCCTGAGATTATCGCGTTCAATCAAACAAACTCTTCAGCTTTATAATATTAGTATAGATTAATAATAATCCCTAATCAATTTAAATAAGTTATACAAAATATTTATGTAAAAGTTACAAAATGTTTCCCTAACGCGTGCTACGTAACGCATTCGATTCATATCGAGCCGAGCGGTATCGAACGGGCGGGTAGTGACGTGCCGTATCGAGCGGCCGGCATCGATTGTCGACAAATCGATGCGTTCAGCTGACGACCGTTGTTTGTGTGCGGTAAACAACGGGTACAGCACTGTTTTTATATCGGTTTTCAGTTCTTTTTGTAGATTTAATTTGGTTGAATTGCAGAGGGTCTTCATGTAAACACAATAATACTTTTTTGTTTAACTTCGTTCATAAATAATACGTACATTTGGTTTTATAGTTATAATTTTGAGTAAGTGAAAAATTGTAAGAGGAAAATATTACATTTTATTTAAACACAATTCTTTAGAGTTTTTTCCATGTATAGGTGAACCTCTACAAAAACATAACTATACTACGTTGTTTGTTATATAGCGAATTTTGATAAAATGTATTCAAATTGATCAGTTATTTAGGTATTATTTGTTTTAACAATGTTAATGATAAACAAAACGTGTTTCTTATTATTTAAAATGACTTAAATTTCAAATCAAAAGCCTCGTAGTCTGTGGTGGTGTTGTTCTTAACATGTTATGCTTTTTCAGTTGAAGACTTCAAATTCTGAACATTATTTTCTAAAATAAACGTTTAAAATTCTTTAATCTGAGGTTTAAATTTAGTTTTTTTTTTAACTGAATCCATCAAGACAATCAAAAGTGTCATGGGTTGACGTCAGAATCTTGTTAATTATCCTATATTCTCTAATCTAAAGTAATCCAAAAAGATGGTCTTTAGTAAACCTGACAAAACTAAGCATTTTATTCTGCTGTACTTACAAAAAATATCATTTAATTCCAGCCACTGAAAGAATGCATTTCTGGTGTCTGTTTATATTGACGGGTACAATGAAGCTATAGTCTTAATTTGAGCAACAGTCTTATTCATTCTTATCTTATCTTTTGACTAACTTCCTACTGTCTAACTCGTAGAAGAGTTTTTTAACATCAAACGCACTACCTAACAACTATTTGAATAGTCCTTATCTCTCTTTCCATATCAATGATTTGCATACCACTAAGGGGCCCTTGGAATAGACTTACCTCGGAACTTTTCCTCATAAATATAAATTGTATAATTATGTATTGTAATACTAATTGCAAATAACAGTCAGTTGGGTCAGCATATTAAGATGACGAATGATGTCAAAGAAACAAGACAAACATTGGACTGAATTGCCTTCTTCATAATCTCAGATAAAATTAACCCGATTAATGTTGCCCATAATAATACAAAGTATAACATCTAGTTTATTTCCTGTAATGAAATAGGAGGCACCCTGGTTAAAATAAAATATTAAAGTATAGAAAAGAGTACTATACAAAGATACTTTCATATGAAACAAATTCAGTACGTGAATGCAAAATAGATCAATTATTAACATATTGTGACAGTTTATGACCAAGTGAATGAAATAGTCAATGATAAATTAAGAGTTATTGCGAAATAATTAACCTAGATGTAATTAAAATCTAATAAATAAGAAAAAGCCATGCATCGTACCTGCTAACCTTAGCGCCGACATCCTCTGAAATTCGGGTTCTTGAAGCCATTTCCACATCCGCCTGAATGTTTCTCTCCCTGATTTTAGCTTAGACCATGGCTTTGGATTCCGTAGCAAATCGCTGAGCGTGCCTTGTGATCGACAGAGTACCCTTTGCGCAAATATCGCCTGTGGTATCGAATATCGCTTCAACTCTCCACTTATCCTTTGAGCTAATTCCTTAGTGTTGATCTCCTCCGTATCATTCTGTATCGGAACTTGGGTTATGACCTGTTCTTCTCGCGCTAATAACGCCGCGTTGATGTCCAATCCCGGACTAGGTATCGGCGGGGTAGGAGACCGCCTCTCGAAAGAGTTGGGAGACGCGCTCCTTCTACTATAAGCGGACTGTGGGGACAAAGGCTCGTTGTATGGTGCCGGGGAGAGCGACGCATACGACTGTTGCTGTTGGATGACGGTAAAGGTTCCTCCAGCGTGGTAGGCGAATTTGTCTGATACCGTACTGATAGGTGGTAGAGGTAGGAGCGGCGTGAGCGTGGCATAGCTGGCTGGCTCGAGCCCGGGCGGGGTGAGCCGCCCGTTGACGGCCGCGAGCGGGTGGAACGCCGCATCTCCGTCTGGGAGGAGGTCCGCAGGGGAGAGCCTGGGGGGCGATGCGTTGCTCGGCGCAACGATGACGGTGAGCGGCGCGCGGTCTCGGATCCTTGACTCATCCATGGCGCGCGGCCGGCGGCGGCGGGGTCGCGCGGGCGACTGAAGCACGCCTGCGCGACGCACCCTTCCGTCCCCTCGGTCCGCGTCCTGCAAACACCCCTATTTTCCCAGCTCGAACATCAAATGTTCTATCTCACTACCCCGCCACGCTAAAGTAGCTCTTATGCTTGAACGCTTCAGTTTATATCACTTTGAAAGTCGCCATCTGCCCTAGCTGTGTGACGTGAACACTCTACAATGCACCCTTAACCTACCCTGCGGCGAAACAAGTACTGTCCAATACTTTTGCTTGATGGATAAAGTCGATTTCTGTCCAAGTTGTACACGTCCAGGGTGGTGAAGAAACAAAACCTGCAATGAAAATCGTTTTTCAAAGGAAATGTAGCGATGTAAAAGCTGTTTTGTTTGACGTGGTGCAGATCGTGCCCTCGTTCAAATATCGCTGTCACTCGGCTACATGCTGCCTACCTCGCAGCGGAACTTCCAGCCGAACCGACAGAAGTCTTATTTACATACCAAATTCTAATATGCATTTGAGAATTGGAATTGAAAATTAATTGGATTTACCAATGATTTTATTTTACTCTTAACTAAAAACGGTTTTCTTCTTAGGCTGGCAACGCGTCGTTGACTACTTAGCCAGCTTTTGGATGCCTATCCAATATCAAGACTTGCTTAGTATCAAGAGGGCTTTGGACTGGTAAAAAATACTGATACAGAATCATTCGTCATTCAAAAAATGTATTACTAACAGACGTTTTACTACTAAGTTCTGAATAAAAATATTTAAAAAAAATGTGAAAATGTAAGCAAAATTGGCATTTTAAAGCCGAATTTTTCGCTAATGCAGGGCCCCTGAATTGAAAAACGGTTTTAGGAGACCCACAATATTTTTGATTTTATTCTATTTATTTAGGAGTTAAATAAATATGCCATGTATATTCAAGCCAAATTACAGCTTTCTAGCACTAAGGGTCTAGGAAACTATGAGGGTTCTAATTTTTTGAACCGACTTCAAAAAAAGGAGGAGGTCTGAATTCAACGGTATTATTTATGTTTGTTACCTTAGAACTTTTGACTGGGTGAACTGATTTAGATGATTTTCCTTTTAATCTAAAGCTGGTGCTTGTCATGAAGTCCCACTTAAATTTGAGCGAAATCTGACAATGACATCCATGAGAAAATCATATAAGTCTTAAATTTGTATTAAGTATGTGCGCGATAAATGGACAAATAACTCAATGTCATGCCAACTGTTTTCGATGATTCTTTTTATTGTTATTGGAAAGGATGTACTTCATCTGAAGTCAGTTTCTTTTTTATTAAAATGTTATTTGAAACCCTAAAAATGGAGCAACTACTCTACTATTCTTCATTACAACAGAAATACTTGACTAGCAGTTCTTGTTCGTGTTTAAATGGCTAACTAACAATACTAGTTCAAAAACCAATCTAGGTTTTGAATGGGGGAATAAAGACATAATTATAAAGTACAGTGCAAAATGTAAAAGCGGCGACCTGAAAAGGTACGTGTTGTAGACGGGTAGAATGACCCCACGCGCCACCTGGCGGCCTGGCTCCGACAAAAGGGCTACTAGGGATGTTCTATAACTGTTGGTTGTCGATAAAAATTTCGACAGATTTATTAATCTCATCGCGAAAATTGCATCGTTCTTTCCTATACTTTCTTTCTTATCTCCGCTTTAGCCAACAATGCATCTCTGATGCCTTTGTTGTTACTTGTTACTGCCTTTGGATGCGGTGATCACCTACCATCAGGTGTATCGTTTGCTCGTTTGTAGTAACACATGTGGCAAGTAAAATAAAGAAGTTGAATATTTTTTATTATGTGTTGATTACTAACTCGAATTTCTTGTCTTGATTACTCTCAAGCCATTACGGATGCTAAAAAATAGAATCCAGTACTCTACAAATCTAATAAAACTTAATGATCGATGCCTGTGTTAAATTTTTACGAAAAAAACAA
Organism: Thymelicus lineola; assembly: GCA_963932265.1. Lineage (NCBI taxonomy): Eukaryota > Metazoa > Arthropoda > Insecta > Lepidoptera > Hesperiidae > Thymelicus > Thymelicus lineola. Next base: position 4,530,428 of record OZ010707.1, on the reverse strand, counting down.
AAACAATGTATTTTAAACTAACATTTGGTAGTCGTTTTTAGAAACTTAAAATTTTTTAAGTGTGAATGAATACTAGGTACTCGAAAGCGAAAACAATTCCAGGACAGCTATTTTGATACTAAAAAGAAACTGATCATACTGTAATAAGAAGTCAGTTTATAAGAATTATTCATCGATAACTTAAAATAGACTTTGGGGTAAGAGCACTTCGATATCGACAAAACCACCCACACATCTCTAATTATAGTTTTGTCTCCCCTACGCCACCAACGCGGAACAGTAGCTCGCTGTTACCTCAAATATTGTAACGAAACATGCTACTGACAGATAATAATATAACAAATTATTATTTTCATGAGGAATAGGTATTTTATATTCTATACACATTATTATAAAAATGTACGACCGTGCTATTTGGGTGAAAAAATGGAGAAAACGAATTTTCACTAAAAAGCTCGACCCAAACCGAGACATATCTAGATCAGTTTTTCACTTCCAATCGTTAAAATGGCTTTTGAGAACGTTCTTAAATTTTCTTTTAGATTTATTATTGTGTTAAGAGTTTTTGTTTCGGATAGTTTGTTAGTGGAGAACAAATAATTATAGTCTGTTTAAATAAATCTTATTTGATAACCAATATTATCTCTAACAATTAATTCGTAAATTATTTTTATTTAGTGTCTGCCTTATTTTTAAAGTACAAATTACCACAATAAGATAGTGTAAGAATATTTACTAAATAATTTGTTTAAAAAAATACTACAATGGGTTTCTTGCTATCTTCTTGTATTTGACAACTTGTTATAATGATACACGAGTGGTGGGGTCTCTTACCACCAGATTTACCGACAATTCAGTTACGAAGTGTTGACGCAATAGATATCTAGGTTTTAGTGAGGAATTAAATGATGTATTACATAATAATGAACAAATTAATAAATCTTTAGTTTTAGGGTTTAGTTTAGTTTATTTATTTGGGTTAATTATTACCATAAAATTTGCAAGCTTGCTTGAAGCTTTTGAGGCTAATTAAATATGGCACCCCTGTGTCTGTGTTTCATGATATTATGAGCATAAGAGTCTCATTCATTTTAAACCGACTTATAAAAAGGAAGAGGATCTCAATTCGGTTGTATTTTTTTATGTTTTGTTCCTCAGATCTCCATTTTTCATTAAGTATTTTAGGAAAAAAAATACTTGAAAGGAAATTACTCCGAAATGGTGAAATTTTATCAAAATTAAGTTCTCATGATCCTTGAGGTATTGAGGAAACTCCTCTAGTATCGAAGATATAATAAGAATACATATGAAAATTCGTTAGCTTAATATATTTAGGAGTCAGTATTTTTGGTAAAATTTTAATTTTTATTATAATGTTGTTATTAACAAAAATATTAACTTAAATTCAATAGATCCTACTTGTTTTCTGCCGACAATGTAAATACATAGATCATACTAGTGTCATTTCACCTCAACAATTTAATGTTTTTATATCTCATTTCACTTACACCCTTTGAACGGAAAAACGTTTTTGTCCATAGACTTATAATATATACATATAGGTCTATGTTTTTGTCACATCCGTGCAGCTTTTATCGAAAAAAATTCATCTGTCACAGCCCTAGTTAATAAAAAATCGTCATCACTATGCATATTCGCGTGTCTAGAACAATACCTTATCACCCCTCGGTATAGCACCCTATTTGATTAGCATATAACATGAACAGACAGCTGCGTAGCGCACGCGCCGAAGCGACGCCATCTTGTGACGTCATATCGATTTTTCGAAAATCGATCGTATCGACCGCACACCTGTGTAGCTCGTGCCACTCACCGAACTTCCGGGTGCATTGACCTTTTTTTTCTTTAACCCTATAAGATATCGTATTGCATTCATTATGCCATAACTAGAGGTAGAGGATATGGATTTTTGTAAGGTTTCGGGTTATTAAAAGGCGCTAGGTAAGGAAGTTTGCTTCAAGGCATGCTTAAAGGAAGCGCCGGATTTTTATGTTATGATCATCAAATAAGCAACAATGTAACTTGAACACATCCTGTATCCTAAGTACCTACATATGCACTTTTATAGTTATTAGAGTAGTTGTTAATAAAGTCTTATAACGCGAGGTAGCCTTAATACTTGAAATTTCGTGGTATTGTAGACTATGGCCTACAAACTCTACATGGTGAAAGGATATAATTTACTCGATCTAACCATTGAAGTATAATGTCATAGAACAGACATCTAGAACAAAATGTGTGTCCCGCTCGGGAGGTTCGATTTTCAAAATTCAGCCCCCGTTCTCTTTTCAAAATCGAACGAATCCATTGAAGATTGAAGCCACGTAGCGCCAATGCATTGGATATACATGGCGTTCGCGGTGTCAGTTCTATACGCTAGTAATAATACTTCAATGGATCTAACAGTAGAGTTATAATAGGGGAACTGACTCTAGGGTAACTTTTTGGGTAAATAGCAAGATTTAGGATAACTAGCACCTCCAAGCAGCATAGATCAAAATAAAAAAGACAGTTTTTCTAATATTATACGCTCGCTTAGAACGCTAATATTGTTCTACGTTTAGAAATATCACAAAATACAAATTTTGATGTACGTTGTGTACATAAATTAAAAATATTCGATGAATTCTTATGTCGTGTGACTCTATGGAGTTGATTAAATGAAAGAAAAATAGATGCGCACATGCACAATACAATTTTTACATTGACCTTTTTTTGGGATAAGCAAGAGAGAGAATGACTGCGTATTTTTGTATCTAGTCAGTCTACAATAAAACTTTTTGTTAACTACATTATAAATAAGGATTTAAATATTATATATTATTACTTAAATATTGGCAAATAACAATATTTTAATTTGTGATCAACAAAAACTTACGGCGAAGTGAAAACTACGCAACATAAAAATCATCAAATTTCTCTCGTGCTAATGAACTAGCAAATGTTTTGTTGTAAAAATACTTGATATTTCTAAGTTAGTAACATCATCATTCAATAAATAATTAATAGGCATAGCAATACCTGTAGTTAAGTTAAGAATTTCAAAAATATAACAAAATCAATACAAAAATCTATAATTGTACTAAAATACGTGACACACTTACCAATTGTTTAATCTCCTGAATATCACATTGCAACAATAGGATACACAATTTCGATTGTAATTAACGTGACCCAGAATAATATCGAAAATTGATAACTGCGATCCTACAATATCGGAAATCTTCACCCTCATCGAACGACCCGTTGTCATGGCAACGCCGCGAAACATCCGCGTAAAGTTAGTGACGTATATCGGTCTCCCTCTTACACACCTTTTCTTTATCAAAACCAGAAAGAGATAGGGAATGTCTCATAGTAAGCTTAAAATACAGCAGCCCCTGCTAAAATCGATATCGCACAAGGCTAGGCGTCGATTATCCGTTCTTTGCGTTTTCGGTGGAATAAGGTAACATGACAATTTCGTCTCTTAGAAAATGAAGTCCTAGTTCCGCGTAATAGGTTCTATTTTACAAATAAGTAATTTTGTGATATGTTATGATGTTAAAAATCCTTACGTTTTGTAGTCTCGTCGCGTGGTATAACATCGACTTTTGATGTTAGCGATCGTAGAGGACTTCGATTTATTGGATAGTTCTGTAGGCAATGTGGAAAACTCGGTAATCCTGTTTAATTGTAGGTAAGTGTACAAACGTGAATGTTCCGCCACATCTTTATGGAAATACCCGGGTATATTATAGACCGAGTACTAGGCGAAATAAGCTGGCCTTAAAACTAGTTTTTTTTTTATGGAAATAGCCGGCAAACGAGCTGACGATCCACCTGATGGTAAGTGGCTATCGCCGCCCATGAACATCAGCAACACCAAAGGCATCACTGATGCGTTGCCGGCCAAGAAAGAAAAGAGAAAAAGAAAGAAAGAACTGGCTCTCAAGCCCCCAGCCGGAACACGACGAGTCGTTTGGTCAAACAGATCTCCGGTAACTTAATCGAAATTTGACAAAAACAATCAACTTTTGATCGTGTAATGTTGTATTCACCGTCTGTGGTTTTTAACCAAGGTGGTACAAAAAAACTGCATAAGTATTGTCGGGAAGAAACTGAGAAAGAGTTCTGAGACATCCAAAAGTCTTACGATGCTTCTTCTGTCGTTTAGCAAGTTTCATCACCAGAATAGATTAGCTTGTAATCAGTCTCAACCATTGAAGTATTTTACTAGCGTATAGAACCGACACCGCGAACACCATGTATGTCCCAATGCATTGGCGCCACATGGCTTCAATTTTCAATGGATTCGTTCGATTTTGTGTGGGGGTATGAGTGTCCATATAAGCGTTTAGAAAGTAAGAAAGAAAGAAAGAAAAAAATTAGCGTTAGCGTTTAGCGTTTATTATTAATATAAATATCGCGCACTGCCAGCTGCCGCCGCAAGAACTTCATCCATCGCCTATTGTTGCTCCACTGAATTGCTCATGTGGAACATATTGCCTAGTTTATTTAGTTGCTCCATATCGCCCAATTCATACTGGAGCCTCAATGGAGCAACATAGGGTAACATAGAAATTGCTTGACAAGGCCGCGACGTCAAAATTACCTAGTATTGCCGGCATTCAGCAATTTAAATTGCTCATGTAACTGCACCTTAAGGCATCTGTCAGTTTCACCCTTTCTAATTACTCACGGTAAACCAACTCCATTTAATTAATTCAACTATGTTGCTAGGGAACACTGGGGTGTGTAGATGGGGTTACCCATAATAGGCCCATTCTTAGGGTAGGTAACATACAAGTCATCTAGTGTGGAACAGGAAAATTATGCGTAACATGGTAAAACCATTGGTACGCCCTTGTTTCGCATTCTACTTATTCTTTAACTAATATTATAAAGCTGAAGAGTTTGTATGTTTGTTGTTGTTTGGCTGAACGCGCTAATCTCAGGAATCGAATCAGGAAGGAATGGATCGAATTGAAAAATTATTTTTGTTTGATAGTCCATTTATCGAGGAAGGCTATATAGGTAGGTATTATTACTAGCGTATAGAACCGACAACGCGAACACCATGTATATCCCAATGCATTGGCGCCACGTGGTTTCAATCTTCAATGGATTTGTTCGATTTTGAAAGTAGAACCGGGGCTCAATTTTGAAAATCGAACCTCCCGGGCGGGACACACATTTTGTTCGAGATGTCTGTTCTATATCATTATACTTCAATGTGTGGAAGGTAAAATTTATGCCTATTAGTATAAAAACAATATCTCCGGATGAAATCACGGACACCAGTTCGTCATAAATAAAACGCAATTGTTGTTTGTTTCTTTGTATTGCATCAACTGTAACACTTTCAGTTTTCATCGATATTGAGCAAAGTTTACCTACATTATTATAATTGCTGGCAATTGCGCGCCAAATTGTTTATATGTCATCGGCCATTTTGGAAATTGGATTCTTTATCTGTGCGTCGATTTGTGCGTAGCGTAAGATGTAACCTTGTCATGGAGTTCAACTTGACGATGTTATCTAGTTTGAATTTTTCCAATGTTAATCATGTAACTTTAATGGTTTTAGCCTGTTGAATTGGAAGTTTAAGAAAATAAATGTAAAAGAAAGATATTATTTTTGTAAATAACGTATAATTTGTAACTAAATAAGGTATTTTTGAAATTCGAATTTGAAAGCTATATTTATCATTGTTGAATTTTATAAAAGCGTAAATTTAAAAAAAAACTTTAATATGAGAGAATTAGAATGTGATATAGTTTTCAATTTAAATATATATTTTTTTATGAAAGAAAACAATATTTTCTAAATTATGACATTGTAAACAATTAGGCCCGAAATGCGAGCATAACAACGCATGCTATGTCAAAATGCTCGACCCACCATGACAATACACACACGACACCATACCGTGCCGTTCCATATTTGTTTTAAGCTTTAAGCACCAATTTTCTTTATAACAAGTCGTTCGAAATAATTAAACGACTAAAATTCTATAAATATCTTACTATGTATAGGTTAAAAATACATGTTATAACATTTTTACAAGTCTATCTTTAGTTTATATTACCCATGTATAAATCAAATAACTATTTTCCAAATTCCCTAATTATTGGTGTTTTAGTATTACGCTACGATCATCTCAAAATCAAGTTATTTGATTTACACACGTATGGTTTAAACACAAAAACTTAAAAAAAAAACATAAAAAAACTATAGAAATGTGTAAAAATCATTAAAGACAAACTTTATAATTGTAACTCAAAACTTTGCGAACTACTAGGTAATTGTACAAAAAGAATTATATAAATACACTCCCAAAGATATTTACAGACAAAAATGGTCATGGACACAATCATAATACACTAAAATAATTAATAAATTCGCTAAACAATTTATAATTGCACATCAGAATCGATGAACTAAGAAATTCATAACTAGGAGTATTTTTTCTATGGGTTAATTATCCTTATAATTAAGAATTAGTTACGTATGTTATTTTAATTCAGAAATCCAAAAAAACTTAGTAGTAAGACGGATTTGTGTTTCATATAACCTTTGATAAATATTTTTTAAACAAGGTCCAAAATTGTGAAACTTTTCTTAGTACTGAATAAATGTGGTATAATATTAAGAAGCCTCGCAACAATTAAAATTAAACTAGTTTCAAAATAAAAGCGAGCCTAATTCAAAAGTTGCGTAGATTAGATATACATGCCAGTAAAGTATATAATAGGTACGTAAGTGGGTATAATGTAGGTAATTACTAAAATTATAGAATATATTAGAAGTATTTATATTTCAGCAAAACTACGCAAGGAAGCGTTACTTAATTTTTATAATAATTAGTAGAAGAGGGGTTACAGTAAAACTCTGGATTCGAAAACAACTTCCAGACTGCTGGGTGCCCAGTTTTTTTTTTAATTTTGATAACATACAACATAATGTTGGTGATTGGAGAAAAAGACGAAGATAATTTATAAAGAAATGAAGTACTTTAAGTAACAAAACTTTCAAGACATTGAAATCATCCCAAATAATTGGGTCACATATTATCGTAACTAAAATAGAAAATTAGCGATGTAGGGAAAGACAAAACTTTAAGAGATTCATAGACAAGCCTTTGCAAAAATGAAGTCTAACAATGAAGGTATATAGTTCCAGGCTTTCAAATTATATTCAGTAATTAATCATTTATTTCTAGTTAGCACGTTGTATAGAACGCATCATAAATATACAATATTGTTGTATCTAAGGCACATAATGTTTAGGCTTTCAATCATTACTCCATATAGTAATAATGGTGCTAATTAAAGAATTAAACGACTTTGGTGTCCAAACAAACGTATTACTCGAGTGCGAGAACTTATTATGAACAATACATTACATTACATTTACATCAACACTGATGGCAGTAATACCGTTTGTCGGACACATACGAACTATTGCAAAGCTAGTAATAAAAAATACTACCAATTCTACCGACGCTGTCAACAAATATCCCTTTAGTATCTTAATCGTCACAATTCTTAATTTTGCCATTACATAACAACTTTGATCTCTAAACATGTATGTTTTATACAAATACGTAATAATTATTATCTCTTTCCATCAGCACTTATTGTGCACATTTGCCAATCATACAAAAACAACTATTTCAATATAAGACACGTCCAGAATGAACATTTTAATCACAGTCTAGAATTTTCGGCACCAATAAGCTTGTAATTCGTCATCCTTAGTCGAATTTCCCGCGTCACGTAATTGTCTGTATATAACTCGACGAAATTTAGTTGGTATCCCGAATACATTCAAGCCTTAAATGACATCACTATTTCAGTTTTCTTCTTCGTAATTTCTAATAATTACTATAGCTAGCAATTGACTAATTCTCGCCTCTCTGCCTAGTTCAACTATTTATAGCTGTTACAATAACTTTACCTCTATAGTCTGTTCTGTAATAGCTATGTATTGTACCAAATGGCTTCACTATATTAGATCAAATTTCTTACATAGAACCCAGTCCAGTATTTATCTTCTATAGAAAAAATATTCTGCGAATTATTACGAATATAGGATCGAACTACTCAGTACCAATTTCTAGCTTCACTAAAGCTGTTTTATTACTATTATTATATTATTTTAACTATTTATTGCTTGTCGTTTATTGCTACGTTTCCTACTATATTCTATGACCTAATTATTTTAGTAAACACTTTAGGGCGACTTCGATGGTGACACAATCTCAAAACAATCAGAACTAAAAGTAAAGGTGCAAGCCTGAGTATTTGAGAATTACATTATATTCCTGTTGCCAGGCTGAAATTACAGTAGGAACCAAAAAGTTGACCAAACTCGAAATAGATTTAGAATAGTCAGTATTATATTATTTTTATTTCATTTAGTTCATACTGCCGGAATCATGTTAGCTACAAATTGACAAACTTAATCATATCCTTACTTAATCTAAATCTAATAAAACCGTGTATATATATTTGGATCTCATTAAGAGTAATTTGGCCACAATTTTAGTTTTGTCCCCTTATTAAAGGTTAGGGTTCTATAATTGTAAATACATTTTTACTTTATTGTAAGTAACATTAAATTTACAATGTAACTCTAATGACTAGCTTTTCTCGTATGGCCACGGGATTGCGAACAAAATGTCAATCGTAATATTGAGAAAAAATACTCAAAAACGGGATTATTACGCAATAGGTAATATTATGTGAATTTATAATTATTTTGTAACCAAAGTATTGTCCGTAATATAATTTTAATGTATTTTGGCTTCACCAAAGTCTTATTTTCAACTTATTTATAACTCTTTGGCTACAAAATATGTTAGTCTTAATTTTAGACCGATATTGAGTCTGGATTTTACAGCGGATGGATTTAAAAGAACACTACAATTTACAAGTCTATATTAAATAAGTCACGTAAGTACGTTTTTATGAAGGCACCTATAAAATGTCCCTTGACAAATCGTACTATTCATATCAATCTATTGCTGCTTTCGATTCCTCTAACTATTTAATTGACAAAAATCTTTCTATTACGTAGTATCAAAACATCTAACTGGGCTAGTTTCGATTTATCGTCATATAGACAAACAGTAAGAAATTTGAATACATCACAGAAAGGTTTCCAATTGAAAACATAGTTTTTAGACATTTCGAATCGAAAATGCAACAATAAATTTGCAGGCTCCTGAATTCTAATTTACAAACTAAACTATTTTCTTAAGCAAGGCTCGTCTTTCTTAAATATTCGTTTAATAAGTTAAAAAATCATTTTAAATCATTACGCTTAATCTAATTTTTTTTCAATGCAAAACACACAACAACGAAACAAAAACAACTTATAATATCACACTTCGTCAATTGAAATTTGTTATGACGCTATTTTGGAAGCATTGTTTTCATTAACCGCTTTCTAACTGCCTTATAGGTCAGCAAAATAATAATTTATAAGCTGCATTCTCATTAACATTTTTATTTCTCTAAATTACTGGAAGGCTTGATCATATCATACTTGATTTATATTCTATAAAAATATTAGAATATAATATGTTGCTTTTATTTAATAGCTTCATATTTTACACAGTAATTATAGTTGGAGTATTGGTATCGCCTTAAGAGTAATAAATGTTAGCCGTACTGACCGCCCGCTTGTCACTCTTGCATCACTGCCTAGATGGCGTTGTTACTTATTCGTTGTATGTACGCCGGTGCAAAGTCACTGCTTAACGGGCGATGAATACGGCATCGTAAAACTAAATTTCAACTACAACCTTGCCGAGGTCAATCCTTTTTATAATAATATTTACACTAGCCGTTTGTCGGTCCAAATAAAACAAACGCGAACTGGTTTTAAACACAATGGAACTTCTGAATTCAAACAGTTCGATGTATGACCGGGCGCCAGTGTGGGAGGGGCGCGGGGGTCCATCGCAGCACAGTTGCGGTCGACGCGTCATCCGCGTCGGTCGTGGATCACGGCGAACGCAGGTCCGGCGCCGGTTTGTCAGGCGCGATGTCATCTGACGTGTCCACGCCGACCGGCTGGCTCACATTAGAACCCGTCGTGTCCATCGCATTTGCATCCGACGTTATCACGTTTGATTGAAAGAAGCGTTCTGTGAAGAACACCACTTTATAAGTTTTGTTTTTCTGGCCAATGACAATATTGTTCGAGTTTTTAGAAACCAAAATGAAAATAAATAAAAAACAATATAATAAATATAAATATAAATAAAATAAAAATAAAAATATATTTTTATTTTTAGATATGAAAACGATAACCAATACAAAATCACTTAGGAAATGGTCCCATGTTGGGCGCCAAGTAAATTTCGATCATACTTCCTGGATTGTGCATTTTTGATGTATCCCAAATTTTTAAATTTTCAAATTAAAACTATTAGGAAAGTAACTCAACACCAAATCAAATAAAATCTCGTCGCCAATAATAAAAACATGCAACACAGTTAATTTAGATAGCATTGTGGATTTCATGAATATATTCATAGATATTTCATTTTACTGCATTCATATTACTCACCATTATTAATACATAAAATTCAGAAGTACTCATATCTTGGCCAAAAAATGACATTAATTCCAAAACTATCTCATACAGCACAAAAGGACTTCGAATATTAATGGCAAGAATATAAAATATGACAAACAACCAAGACCTACTTTAGAACATTATTTTATCATACGAATGTTTGCCCTAGAAGGAAATCAAATTTTAGTAAACAATATTATTTTATCATACGAATGTTTGCCCTAGAAGGAAATCAAATTTTAGTAAACAATACCACTGCCAACTATTATAAGTCATAGGGTTAAGGTTATTAATAATACAGGGGAATCTAGAGTTTCAGTTGTCAAAAAAGAAGAAAAAGTAAACAGTAAAATAATAAGAATACAGTACAAGTGTGTGAAAAACAACCCAACAAAACTGCCAAACATTATTAAAACACACTATCCAGTGCAGTCAAAAACAAAACTTAAAATTAATAAAGGTAATCATTAAGATAAAATACCGTTACAGCATAAGAAAGAACTACCATCGTCAAGTAGCACCACATGGTCAGGCCCCGTTGGTGCAGTCATTATGTTGAACTCATCCTCCAATGTCGGGAAAGGCGCGTTCCATCTGAGAAACAATACGATTGGATAGACTTCAGTTAACATTTCCTTAGTGATCATGAAAATCTTCACATGTAAATAAAAGCGTACTAAATAGCCGTCAAACAAAAAATTCCACCTGATACTATTATAAGTCTATATAGACATCAATAACAGCGAAAGACATTACCGAAGTAAAGTTAAAATCTTTAGCAGAAAAGCACTCTCTTAACAGATTTTTTTTCACCACTAAATCTATTTATGAGCTATTGTTTTATTAAACTTACCTTTTATTTAAAATTCTAAATTAAATACATAAAAATGGGCGGACTTAATTCCAAGTTACATTTTCTACTGAAGTCTATCACCATTCCATAATATTAAAAATTTCAAGTTAAAAACTTAGTGGTCCTAATACGTTACCTTGGCGGAGCCCGTGGGGGTGGTCGGGGTGCATATAGCCCGAGACCTCCGGGTGGCGAACTACCTCCCCCTCCCGCCAGCACTGCCCCTCCGCCCACCCCTCCCACTCCACCCAAAGATCCGTAGCTGAATACCTGGAAACACAGTTTTAGGATGTTTAAGGATGATTTCTTAAATTACTGTGGCTTTGCATTAGAAGTATTAGAACTATACTAAAAATAGTAGAAAGACTCCATTCGTTCCATTCTAAGAAACACTCAGACACACAACTCTGCACAAATGTTTGTATCGCAGGAAGCATGTACAATGTATTAAACATATGTACAACACAAACCCATCACGAACATTACACAAAACAAACATTCTGAGTCATCACAGCGCAAGTAGGACGACAGTCATCTAAGAACAGGGCTAGAGTCATCTAAAAATATGGCTACAGTCATCTAACAACGGGGCTAATGTCATCTTACTACATCGCTAGAGTCATGGAACAATCGTGTCATTCGAAAACGGAGCTAGTGTAATCTAACAACATTGCTAGAATCTTTGAACAACGGTGCAAGAGTCATCTAACAACGGGGCTGGGTCATCTAACAACATTGCTAGAATCTTCGAATAACGGGGCTAGAGTCATCTAACAATGGGGCTACAGTCATCTTACAACGGGGTTACAGTCATCTAAGCACGGAGCTAGTTAGAGTCATCTAAGAACGTTGCTAGAGTTGTGGAACAACGGTGCTAGAGTCATCCGAAAACGCAGCTAGAATAATCTAACAACGTCGCTAGAATCTTCGAACAGCGGTGCAAGAGTCATCTAACAACGGGTCTGGGTCATTTAACAACATTGCTAGAATCTTCGAACAACGGGGCTAGAGTCATCTAACAATGGGGCTACAGTCATCTAACAACGGGGTTACAGTCATCTAAGGATGAAGCTAGAGTCATCTAAGAACGTTGCTAAAGTAGTGGAACAACGGTGCTAGAGTCATCCGAAAACAGAGCTAGAATAATCTAACAACGTTGCTAGAATCTTCGAACAGCGGTGTAAAAGTTATCTAACAACGGGGCTACAGTCATCTGACAACGGGTCTGAGTCAGATGACCCAACAACGGGGCTACAGTCATCTAACAACATAGCTAAAGTCTTGGAAAAACAGTAATAAAGTAAAAACAACACAACAACGGGGTTGGATCATCTGACAATTAGGCTAGGGGTTACAGAGATCTAATAACGGCACGAAGGTTATCTAAAATCAGGGTTGAAGTGATCAAAGGTTACCTGCTGCGGCTGCGCGTGGAAGTGATTGAAGTGGTTGATGGGATGCGCGTCACGGTACCCATGGGGCGAGCGACGTCGGGGGGATCCGGGCGGCGACCGCACCTCAGGGGACGACGGCGAACCGCCGCTTACCCCCACGTTCGATACCTCGCTTGCTACAACAAAGTTTGGAGAAATTAGTATTGAGAAGTTTACTTATTTATTTATTTGTGTTTTATTGACCCTTAACAAATAAGTGGTACAAAAGGCGGACTTAATGCTAAACAGCATTCTCTAACAGTCAACCGTTGGATGTGCAGAGAACAATGAAAGCGGTACAAGTGAGATAAGTTATATTAAGCACGTAAATTTTATATGGATAACGATGCAACTGCAATTTAAAAAAAAACAATATTCTGTTATGTCCATAGTGGGGCAGCCTAGACTACAAACAATAAGGATTATTATTGTCATCAATATTATTACTGTTATTATGTTTGGTTATTATAGCTACATGAAATCCACCTGCCTAGTAAGAGCTAGCAAGCGTGAAAGCAGAGAGCATCTTTACGGCTGTGTTCCGGTTAGATTATTGATTGGCTTCAACTTATTCCAACCAATATCTGCAGTAATCAGATTTACCCTCACTTGACTTTATTCGTAGGTATTTGACATTTTGCGATGATCCCTACCCCTGTGGGGCAGGGATACTTTTTGATATGACACTTTCCACTTCAACATGTCGTCAGAAACACAGAAGTGCCTAATTTTTGAAACGTTTTTATTTAGCTTTCCCTGATTGTGCGGGTCAGATCTTTTAAGCTTAATTGAAGCTTGACGACCCGTGTGGCGCAATGGTTACCATGCCGGATCGCCGCGCCAAGGGTCCTGGGTTCGATTCCCAGCGAGGCAGAAATTTGAATGATGAGTTTGAATTTCTGTTCTCGGTCTGGGTGTGAATGTACTTGTCTTGTGTGTTGTCCATGGCACCCACGACACAGGGAATCCTAGTGTGGGGCTATGAGTGTGAAGCGTTATTTATTTATTTATTTATTTAATTATATCTAATAGTCCTACTTCTTTTTATCCTTAGGAGTTGAACTTTTACATATTGTTTTAGTGCTAATGACAATGCGTTGTGATAAACATAACCTGATACTACACTCAGGTTAGGCTCCAGACAAGGAAACTCCTTAACGATTAACAAGACAGCCACGATTTTCTTAATTTAGTACATTGACAACATAAAACCACCACTTGTTATAAGTTACTCACTACAGTTTACGCAGTTGCTTCAAAAAAATAAACAGACATACTCGTATTATTACCTGTAGATCTGATGATGGCGACAGGTCTAGCCATGGGCGGCAGCGGCGGCGGGGGCAGCATGGAACTGCTGAAGTAGGGCGGTTTTGGGCTTCGAGAGAGGCTGTGGACCTGGAAATTATACAAAACAATTTTTTAACCAGCTGATTGATGATCTGACGATCTACCTGAAGGTGCACCAGTGGTCACCAGTGGCCACCACTTCCCATTAACATCAAAGGCATCATTGGTTCGTTTTCGGCCAAAAAGGAGAGAAAAGATATAAAAAGACAGAAATGGCTTTCAAGCCCCCAGCCGGAACACGATGAGTCGTTTGGCGGCTGAGTCAATTAAGAGGGTGATAGCTATCGAGTAAGGCTTTACGGAAGCTTAGGACTACCCTATGATTTTGGTCGCTGTACCTGTGTAGGTTTCATGGCCGAAAAGGTCCAATCTTTCTAAACAGGTTACGTTCTTCAGTTTTTTAAGGTTTCAGGTTCTGGGTATTATTTCATTGATGGCTTAAGTTTTGTGTTGGTATGTCAGTACACAGTAATCTGATGCTAACCATGATGATAATGTATAATTCTTTATACCTAGGGTCTCCAATCAGAAATTAAGTTCGATGAAAAAGAGAATCAAGTTGCACGAATCGTGGTTACAACTAAATTAAAATATCAAATTCTCTTACGGCCGTTTTTAATAATCTTAAACAAATAGGTATCCATAATCTCTGGATAAGTCAGTAGGTGCAAAAAACTCTAACTTTTTGACCGCTTGGCAACTAACTTCTGGAGAATGGAAATTATTAAGAATGGAATGATGGAGAACTGGATATTATTAAGAATGGACGTTAACCAATAACCTGATCTTAACCCTAAAACAAAACACAATCCATGTACTGCTCACTTGAAGCTGCTGGACATCCGTGGGGGGTTCTTGACACACGAAGGTCACGAAATCCCCCAACGAGTCTTGCGGAGCCCCGTCATACTTCCCGCTGTGTTGCCCCGAAAGTGCTTCGGACGCTGAAAGCCCCAAGTAAATGTCTAGCTGTATATTTACATTAGCTGTTTCTCTTAAAAGGTAAATAAATATATAACTATAAACGCTACACACTCATAGCCCCACTTTAGAATTTCTTATGTCGTGGATGCCATGAACAGCACACAGAGACAAGAACACACACACCCAGACCGAGAACAGAAGTTCAAACTCATCATTTTTTCTGCCTCGCTGGGAATCTAACCCAGGAC
Source organism: Thymelicus lineola (assembly GCA_963932265.1). Classification (NCBI taxonomy): domain Eukaryota; kingdom Metazoa; phylum Arthropoda; class Insecta; order Lepidoptera; family Hesperiidae; genus Thymelicus; species Thymelicus lineola. The sequence goes on along the minus strand of OZ010707.1, from coordinate 4,515,027 downwards.
CCTTCAAATGTTGTTCGTGATGATTCAAGAACAGCCGATAGTGCAACAACAAAGTACCGACAAAATGGCATTCGATTTTTTCTGCTGTCAATAAACCATTAGGTCTATGGTATCAGTGATAATCAAATATCAACAGTTTTGTCAACAAGGATATTACCGATAACAGGCTAACCAATAAAAAAACAATAGCTAGCATTCATTCTTCCACATTGACATTCCACACACCAAAACACTTTAAGGCACGCAATATATTCTGAAGTAGATATTAAAATACAAAAATTCTGACTGACTGAGATATCAACACCGAATCATGGATTAATTAATGAACAGGATTTACATTTTCCCTTTTTCTGCATACTATAGGCTCAGATATAAGGAGGATTAATATTTTCGATGGCCATTCATAGTTATTATTTATTTATTGGACTTCATAATTTTCATTTAAGAAGGCCTTTGATGTCCACTAAAAACTAATTTCGGGATTATTTTAAAATCTCATGGGAAAGGGAAGTATCTATAATAGAAGATCAAATATCTTCGCTTTAAATATGAATATGTTATTTTAAAAAACTGAGTAGTTTAAACACTAATATCTATGTTCCAGAAACTACAATGTCTTAGGCATAAGAGATATAGAAGAATGTCCAAAACATAATTGATAAAGAAGATTTATAGTTTCCTTCTAAGTGGCGATAAAGAAGTTGAGACAATTTCCAAAACAGTAATAGGGATGTTGACACTAATTATAAATTAATATGAATTTACTCGTATGTCTAAAATATTAGTGGTAACATTTAAAGGCCTAAAATATGATTATTTTATTGAAATCAATCACAATAAATTAAATATCATTAATTTAAAATGTTAAAAATTGTACCCACTCTCACGTGACTAAACTGTAAATTGAAGACTGTAAATTGAAGATTATTATTTTTACAATATTTTTTTCGCGAATATTGAGGTTCTATCTATAAAATAAAATTGAATCCTAAAATTAGTCAACATCCCTATTGTAGAAACGAGCTGTTGCTATTTTATTTATTATTATTATTAATTTATTTAATATAAATAATTGTAATTGAAACAACTAAATATAACATGCAAAGCGGTCTTTTTGTGGGAACAGTATAAAATAAGGAACATAAAACAATAGCAATGAATAAATAGGCAAAAATGAAATGGTTAGCAAAAATCTTATTCAAAAATGCCATGACCAATATCAACTTAAGTTATTCCTCACAAAACACACCACAAACGTTCATTATTATAATATTGTGCAAAAATGTAAATATTTTAATAAACTCTTAAAAACAGATAGGGCAACACTTATCTCTGGTGGCCATACACGATTAAGTGTACTTGTCAAGTTTGCAGTTTGACTTGATGCGGCATCCAGTGTGTTTGAGATAACTATATGGCCAGATAGCCATACCGTGGCCATACACCGTCAAGTTTACTGGATGCCGCGTCAAGTCCGCTGCAAACTTGACAAGTATACTTGATCATAAATGGCCATTGCAGTAGCATTTGTATTTTGTTCTATCTGTCATGTTTTGCACTGACTGTCCTTACTTCAGAATAAGAGTATTGCCATATCAAATTTTTTAATGTTTATTAAAATATCTTATATCTTTATAATACTAGATATTATAATATTAGATAATACAATGATAATTGGGTAATTCCGATATTATTCTTACAGTAATCCTCCTCACCAGTGGGATGCGTGTCGGTAGGAGGCGGTGGGTGCTGGTAGAAGATGGTATTGGATGGTACGAGCGGTGCTTGAGAGGCGCTTAGCCCAGCTGAGCTGTGAGGAATGCCTGGAACAATTAAAATAGTCATTGTTTGGGATTTTTCACGTGTACAATTTGTCCTGCTAATAGAACCATTAGGATATACCTGATATTTCTCGTGGTCCTATAATTATTTTATGAAGGTTTATAACTTATAAAGGCCATACGTGATCAAGTGTACTTGATCAAGCGTCAAGCGAACTTCACACGGCATCCAGTATACTTGATCGTGTATGGCCACGGTATAGCTATCTGGCCATATAGTTATCTAATGCACACTGGACGCCGTGTAAAGTCAAACTGCAGACTTGACAAGTACACTTAATCGTGTATGGCCTCCATTACAAGCCCTGTTTATAATATTCAGCGCAGGTCTATTCATAGGCAAAATATGTAAGTAATTTAGCATGTGTTGGTGGTAAATAAACGGTTCTTCTCCGGTGTTACGATGATACTTGTATGCACTTAATGCCCTTTATTTGTTTTATTAATCTTTAAATGTTTCGCATGTAAGTGAATACAGTATTCTTATGAGAAATAAAGATTCTCTTAAACCTGATACTGAAAATTGCATACTGCGTGAAAACCGCGCATCGCGTGCGAATTAGGTAGATAGTATTTTAGGTAACACAAACTAATGTTGGTACAGTACCTTATTTTTAATCTATAATATATCTTTCTTACATGATAATATTTGTTTTAAATTAAGCGAAATGTAATAACAAGTTATCAAACTGACACGTAATAATACTTCAAGGAGTACCTACATTATAAAGGAAAATGCCTAGCAACAGAGCTTAGTTACAAAAACAACAAATTATCACCATTATACTCATTAAAGAAATAAGTACATTAATTAATTACTTGTAACTTACTTATTTCCATTGAAGTATAATGTCATAGAACAGACATCTCGAACAAAATATGTCCCGCCCGGGAGGTTCGATTTTCAAAATTGAGCCCCGGTTCTCCTTTCAAAATCGAACGAACCCATTGAAGATTGAAGCCAAGAGGCGCCAATGCATTGGGACATACATGGTGTTCGCGGTGTCGGTTCTATACGCTATTAATAATACTTCAATGCTTATTTCACACATTTTTAATTTGCATTTATTCTTACTCTTGTAATAATTCTGTAGGAAAGAAACTTTCTTTCCCGAACGAAACATAAATTAAAATTCAAAATGAAACTTCTAAAGAATAACAATAAGCTATTAAGTTACTGAATCAGTCATCGACCTAATATCTATATAATTACATGTGTCGATTCATCGCTACTAATGTAGATGTCTATATTTAGTGGCTACACTGTCCGTCGTGACGTACAGCCGACGCAGGAATAACAATCACTTCGCCTTTTTTATTAAGTTTATTCACTCCGGGTTCTACTGATCGAATTGTATTGAGGAATGACTAATTATAAATTAAAGTAATGCAGATATAACTGTGTCAAATTACGATGTCGAAAATTTACTCGCATAATTTATTTAGCAGAATTATTTTAGCGTTTTCGTGTTTCGTAGGGCACGTAAATATTTGAGATTACAAAAACCCCTTCAACAGTTAGCATGGTAGAGTTTGAGATTCATTATCCTTATTACTAGCTGTTGCCCGCAGCTTTGCATACGGAAATTGTTTTAACTCATTCAAACTTTTACCCTGTTTTCCCGGGAAACCTTTTAATTTTCCGGGATGAAAAGTTGTTTAAAATATGACCTAGGGTGTCAATAACAACGTTACCAATTTTCATCGAAATCCGTTCAAGGGTTTTTATGCTTTATTATGCCCGGACAGACAAACAGACACTTTGAGTTTTATTATAGTATAGATATCATAATTTCATATCATTTACATATATCACATAATTTTTATTATTATTATTTATTATTACATATAATAATAATAATCATAGTGGGTTGGAATTTCTTTTAATTTTTTCTTAACTTTCTATTACTTTTAAATTTTGTTAATTAACTAGATATAATTTTGGTTTACAATAAAAAGGATTTTGTTGTTGTAATTGGTGTCATTAGATTATGTCTCTTGTTAGATATTTGACTGCTTTAACAACTGAATCTTTTATTTTACTTACATTAAAATTAAATAAATCAAAACTCACTAAAGCATTGTCCAACAAGCATGGCGGAGGGGGTAGCTCGTTCCGAGGGGGGTTCGAAGGCGGGCGGCGCTGGACTATTGTACCCGCAGTAGTAACCAGACTCCAACTTGATGCCGCCTCCGGACCCGCCAGGTGACTCTGAGCCAGTTTCTTGGAGGATTGAAGCTGGAATTTAAAAATATTTGTTACAGGTATGAATATTAACAACATGGTAATATAAATTACATTACTTGAAAGTAAGTGTATGTTTTTTATATAATTATATGTCAGTTAGTATCGTAGTTTTGATGTAAAAAGTATTTTTATTTAGGTAAATAGTGACAAAACAATCTGATAGTGTCTTACCAATTTTAGTAACTTTTCAAAACTACAGAGGTATACAGAGGTTACTACAGAGGTAACTGTAAAAGGTAAAAATTAAAAATCTATTTATTGACCCTATGAAGCGACAGGTGCAAGGTTCGGTTTCCGGGTAGACATTTATGTGACAGATTGTTCGTTGTTTGTCATTATGTCGGCGTGGATTTTTTTATGTCTCTTTATATTGTCGGTTCCATTCACGACACAGGAAATCCTAGTACAGGGATATACGTATACATGAGTCACAGACTTTAAAAAAGAACCAGACGTCACCTTGTCTTATAGAGAGTGACGCCGCCCGCTTACCATGTGTGCGTAATTTTTAGTGCGGTCCGACCAATCCGACGCAGTAATGGCGGCCGATTAATAACAGCATCGTGTCAATGTGTGCGTGTGATACTTGTACGAATAGAGGAGTTGGTATTACTATGGGTGCTTCACTGAATTTGTTGATGACAATTCGTCTGTTCTTTTTTTAAGTCTGTGACATGAGTTTATAAACGTTTAAAAAATTACCTTTAGATAACTTCCAAAGTTCCTTCGATGAGAAGACGCCAGTTGCTAGAATAATATCGTTGCAAATTACACCGTTGTACGGATTGTGGGTATAGCCTGCAACCCAGTCACAATAGTTATTGTCATAACTATAACTCTAATAACTTTAACTCCAAAAACTATAAAAATAAAAGACGTATCAACTATGATCTATACGAGATAATGTAAAAATGTGCCTTTTAAAGCACACAAAAACTGACTCCAAATAGGACATTTTAAGATATCTAAACACAGACACGTAATCTATCATCTACTTATTTTAGAAAGACTATATAGAATTCTAAAATACAGGGGAAATATACAGAGGTTTTACAGGAATTCATTATGATTGTAGAGGAATGTCCTACAGTCACAGGGGTCTAACATCTAGTATATGTACAACACGGGCATGACAATATTGAAATATATAAAAACCAGTCAAATTGAAATCTATGATCGATGCTTTTCTAATAAGATTGTAACTTGTAAATTAAATATACCTTAGTAGTAAATTTATATTAAATGTTACACAATTTATTTTCATTTACAGAACTTTCTAATTATTTATTGAATCAGAATTTTCATGTTAGCTATTTTAATACGTAATCTTAAAATACATATTATTATGTATTTTATTGATTCTGATCACAAAATTAATTTCAACTCTATGTGGTAAATCATATCATAAATTATTATAGAAGAGCACCGATATATACAAAGAGAAAAGAGTGAAAGAGAAGGAACACCGACTACAGATACAAATACTTCCAAAACAATCGAGCAACAACATCAACACGTCAAAAATTTTCAAGAATTTCCAACAAAAGCATGATAATGTGAGTGCAAGCCAATGCTGGGATTAACATCAACGTCCAAATGCAGATAAAAAAACAAAAAGGTGTCAACACAACATGTTTTTGTGCGAATACCAATCAATCATAAGTGTTCTCTCTTCAGGCATTAAAATGTGAGAAAAAATGGCTCCCGTTTACGTAACATTACAATGTATTCGAGACGAAATTTAAAGCAGTTTCAATAGTACAGTATAACTTATAATACAACCCAAAAATATCGCATTGTTTTTTTAAAAGCACATAATAGTTCCAAAATGATGGAAAGCAATCAATATTCCATAGCCATCGTTTTAGTTAACGATGGAAATGAATATTGAAATCCATTAAATGAATGCAGTGACGTTGTTATTTTCACCATTTTTTCCCACTACTGAAAAGAGGACGTAACGAGCACGACACGACACCGACATCGGGCCGATGGTCGCGGTTACCTTTGCTCTTAGCTTCGTGTTCATTCTCTTTGTCTCTAGGTGTGTGCGGCGAAAGAGAACCGCTAAGGATATCTGAAACATATCGAGTTAGTTATACCATCTAACAAAGACATTTGGAGTTAGCACTCGTTAAACTGATAGTTTATTTTAACTAGTTGAGACTAGTTGAGGGGGGGATTTGTAAGTGACTTTTTCATATTTTTCATGGTGTTTTATTTTTCTTTTTCTATTGCATTACTCTAATTTTCTATTAAAAATCCTAATTTCGTTGAAATGCATGTTTTTCCGTGTAACGCAAAATTTTGTTTTGTTTACTTTCGTTTATTTGATCTTTTGTTGATTCTTTTTTCAACAAAATTAAATCAATTTTAAAACAGTTTATCGTTCATTCATGAACCTACCATTTTTATGGCGCCCACCGAGGGACTATAAAATATTAAGACTAATATGATCAAATTAAATACAATCACGTCATAATATTGATTAGCATTATGATATAAAATTCAAGCTTTTAGTTTTAAAATTTGTTAGAATACAATGAAAAAGCTTCAAAAATTTCAAATAAAAAAAATGAAATATATTGGAAGTACAAAATTGTTTATAAACCATTTAAAATATTAATAAATTGATTTAAGAAAACTATTATGAAGAGTACGCCAAAATGAAATATAAAAAAACTTGATAAAAAGTGCAAGATTATGAGAAGTTAGGATATGAAGGCCTAATAAAATGTTCTCTAATATTTTATTTATTTTGAAGGTTTTTTTTAATATAAATATTTGATTCGTACTATTAAAATATCGCAAAATATATTAAGGTAAGTAACAAGGTAAGGTAAGGTAAGTGTTAAGGTACAAGTTGATTAAATCTCACAAATCACAAAAAAATAGAAGAAATGCATTTTAATCATTGTAAATCAAATCAAAAGTGTAAAATTTTTGACCAAGAACTCTACCAATATCAATATTTCATGAAATTTTATGTTAAATTTGAAACTTCATGAAATGTTAATCTTTTACGGCTCATTCATCAAATGCATTTTCAAACTTTTAAAATGTTATACCCGTACCTTCACCTTAAATTTACGAGGAGAAGAAATGTAGAATAAAAGAAAAATATTTAAGATAACTGCCTTATTCTCTAATAGAAAATCATTAAGAAAAATATTAAAGAATATACTAGCGGGCTTGGGCGAAGATTCGTGTTCTGCGACAAGTGTGGCACATGTATACATTGCCTATGGCAAAGGCAAAGATTTAAAGCAAACATACGACCAAGGATCAATTTTATCTCGAAAAAACCAAGCAGCAGCATTTATTACTGATTCCAATGTAGTATCAAGATTTGTCGTTTTTGAACGGCAAAATACGTTAAAATTAATAATGAAGATCTATTCACATAATATTTATTATTATTCATATCAAATATGAAACAAATTCCAATTTTGATTTATCTTTTAATTTTTTATTCCTATTCCACTTCACTCCATCTCTTCTCCTCGTCAACCAATCACACAAAACAAAAGAAAGCGATAACAATAGAACAGAGAGAGAGACCTGGCAGGCCGTCGGTCCCATTACCATAGCTGTTGATGAAGTTAGCGAGGTACAAGTCCAGTTCTCTGACAGACACGTTGATATGGTAAGGGTTCACGCACAACCCTGGCTGGGTGCATTCTGGATGTTTTTCCAATCGCTCACCATCTGTGCTTTCTAAGGGTATCGCTTTGAACAGTATTACCATGACTAGGTCTAAACGCCACACCTGGAAAAAGAGGAATAAGTTTGGATTATGCATTGATTTTGAAAGACAAGAAATATATCTGCACAAAGCACAAGTTATTAATTTTTCTATGTTATTATACTATTAAAAAAATTATGGAAAGATGACAGAAGTTCAATACTTTTTTGAGTCAGATCAGAATTCATTGTACGGCTTGCTTAGAATTCGCTAAATCACCACTTAAGAATGACTCGTAGACTTATAGTTATTTTAGCTTGTATTCTAGGAGATAGAATCTACAACTTTTTAAGGTAATTCTACAGAATTCTATTACGAAGATAATGTCAACGTTACGAGGATGTTTAACTAGCAGAAGAAGCATTAGTTCCTATTAATTGTTCCCCTCAACCCTTAGGCACGTAATTCGTAATGTAGAATTTGCATGAAGAATAACGAGAAACGAAATAAGTAAACATTACAAAACGCCTTAATTGTTTACTGTAAATAACCGACAAAGGACCAGACGAGGCACCACCCATCTGATGATAAGTAGTCATCAGCAATCATGGATACCAGTAGAAAGAGGAATGGAAAGAGAACAAAGAAGTTCCAGTGATAAAAATATTTCTAGTACCTTATCCGCCTGTCTTAGGCAGTCTATTCGTCTCATTTTTCCTTTCTGATCGGGGTTGGAGAGCACACAGACTGCGGGCCTCTTCCCCGTGATGCTGAGGACAAAATCCTCTCTGCAGTCCTGGGTTATGTCCTTCCGAAGCTTTCCGAGTAGACGTGACGCCCATTTTTGTTTTACTTCTGCTTTTTCGTTCTGAAATCATTTGAGAAGAATTTCAGAAATCACCTTGATCAAAATAAACCCCGTTTAAGGGTAAGCCGAGCCAACCCGAATGGCAAAAGTTCTTAAGTAAAACTTATTGAATATATAATAATTAAAACAAAGTAATCAAGATTTTATTTTCTACTAAAATGCAATTCATTATGTAAAAACATGTCTTAATGCCTACTGCATCAATATCTACTCAAATTTCACTTTTTACATCTCGATCTCCATAGTACGAAATATTATGTCTATCATAAAATATGTTAGAGTAATCATTTAAAAAATTATTTGACAATTTTTACTAACTAACATAGTATTACTTGAAAATAAATATGAATCTACAATGGGTATGAAAAAAATATAAGACTCAAAGAAAGGCAAAAATTATTTCGGTTCAACGGACAGTAGTCCGTCGTAATAATTAACATAAGGAGCATGTTTTCTTAAACGAGCACAATTCAGATGTTCGATGTAGATGTAAGTAACCATTGCTCATAATCAGAAGTGGGATGCATCCCCGCCAGACTTTAGCAGTAATAAAAAAGTACGGCCCTGCAGTCCGCTAATAGGTCTCAGGCACTGGATAACTTTAACAGTGTTCCACTAATTGTCCGAAATTATCTTCTGCGTTCTTTTTCGGAAATAAGTCACATTTGCGCTCAAGATCGACTCGCAATTATAGGCGTCCTTGAGCTACTACTTGAGCTTTTAAAATCTCAACCTACATTAACACTGTGAAAGGGCTGTTCTCAACAACTTCTACTCCAACATATTTATGTGTTTGAGTGCTTTAACTGTAACCACGCGCCGCGTTCCATTCGGGTACGTGAATTATGCGGCAAATCCACGCCTTACTTACGTTTCTGATGAACTGTGTCTTTCTGTTGTATTTTGTTTAATATCAATGGTTATTTATCATAGCTCCCAGACTGTCATAATATTATGATGACTCGTGACTTTGCTTAAAGGAGATCAGGACCACCAAAATAAACGACTCCAATAATCCATCAGTGAAAATTATGGGTTTCGCAGAATAAAGATGACTCAGGAATAGTGACACATTTTAAGAAAATTTTAGAACCAAAGACCTTAATTTCGGCCGTAGCATACCCAATTTATTACTGACTATAGAAATTTCCAACCATTTACAATATTTTCTTGCCGTTTTACTGCTCATTAAGTATACAATTAGTTATTGTAAAGGATAATTAGACAAACTACGTCTTTTCGATATCAAATCCTCTTATGTAGCGTTGGTAAAGATTTAGGTCGCATATGAAACTTTTTGCCGAAGCCCACTTTCGAGGCTACTTGTTGGAAAGTTGTTTTATCAGTTTCCTTCATCATACGGAATACATCACACGTCATGAAAATTTATATTAAAATATGGTTCAACGTCAGAATTATAAACAGTGAAAAATTGTAACAGTTTTTTCTCTTTTATTTTTTGTTCTATCCTTGTGTTTTCAGGCACTATTTCCATTAGATTATTTGGAAGAAATCACTTGTAAGAACTAAAGATACCCATTTTTTTGTAAATATTGTATTTTATTATACATTGTAATTTTTATAGTTTACAATTTATTTATTTATTTACATGTTTATGTCACCTCTTAAAAAGAAGAAGCAAAGGGCAAACTTAATGGCATTGTCCACCAGTCAACCCTGGGTGGATTTGGAAATAGCAATACAATCAATTATTATAAAATTTATTCCTATTATCTATAAAATTATACAATTTTTGTGGGTATTTTTGAATAAAGTACAAATATTGAATTAAGTCGTAAAGGTAGAATTAAATAAACTGATAATGTTCAGTGAAACAAATTATTCTCTAATATTAAAATAATAGTATCCAATTAAAAAGCTTATAAATATCTAACAAAATAAACAAAGAGGGAGTATCACACACATATGTATATAAAATATATCTTAGCTATAATAGCGAGACATATTTAGTATTTTTATAAATTTTTATCAAGCACTTTATGCACTTCATTTTGCCTCCATTTTAACCTTTTAACGTTTGATTTTACTAGTTCTAATGAATTAACACCTATTTATCTTCAAAAGCTACGAAAAAAAAACACCTTTGTTTGTAATTAATTAATCAATGCTATATTTTATATAAAATATATCGTAGCTATAATAGCGAGACATATTTACTATTTTTATAAATTTTTATCAAGCACTTTATGCACTTCATTTTGCCTCCATTTTAAACTTTTAACGTTTGATTTTACTAGTTCTAATGAATTAACACCTATTTATCTTCAAAAGCTACGAAAAAAAAAACACCTTTGTTTGTAATTAATTAATCAATGCTATATTTTATCTTCTAATCCCCAATACATACAATACTCCATCTACAACAACAACTAGCTATTACCTTGATTATAATGTTAGTACACAAACAAATCCATGAAGTGATGTTGGTTATCTCAAACAATTATAATAATCTGAATTTTACCTGTAACTCATACTTAGTGTGCCGCTCCTCCTCAAGACTCATCCGTTTTTCGTGTTTTTTGTAATATTTCCTTTTGGCCGCTTGTAAATTGAACCACGTGTACGAAAAGGACTTTACAAAAGGCATCAGGGCCTCTATGAACGGATGGAACTCGTCCTGTGAACATTCAAACAATCAACAACGGTTAACAACGTTAAGTCTGTTAAAAAAACTGGCGCCCAACGTGGGACCACAAAATTTCTTGATAATTAAGTGACAATAATTAAATCTTTTATTTCTTTACATGGAAAAGAATTAACAAACACTGAGTATCAAATATTCAGAACATTGTAAATGTTAATTAAAACTTACGACTACAAGTGACATTCATTGTCCCTTTGTCCTTTTGGGTTACACAGACAGTTATGCAGATTGAATAATTAGACATTTACATCCAAAGCATTCATAAACATAGAAAAATACCAGAGGCAATGGAAATCTTGTTTCTATTCAAACTTCTATATACAGTACACGTTCTAAACGAAAAGACCATATACTATTGAAACATCCCGATGTAAACGATGAGTAGTACCTTTTCAGTGTTTTGTTCTCACGGAGGATTGTATATTTGAAAAGAGCGTGCTTTAAAAAGACGAAGATAAAATATCGGAACATGGCTTTTAACAGGACAGATTTAAATATAATACAAATAATATAAATAATATAAATAATAAAATAATCTTGTTTAATTTTATATTAATTGACTAAGAAGATAATGGTATACGCGTTCATTAACCATGTCTTAAGCAATAGTTACCACATAGGTATTTTAAGGTATTTCTTTGGTTTTCCACGAAGCTAATTCCGAACTTTTTACTACAAATTTTCATTATTTTAAGGATAACTTACATCAGATCCGTTAAAGAAAAAAAGGGAAATATAACACAAAAAAATCTTCTTTGTGGAAAACCGTAAGTATATTATATCCAGAGACATTTAACGTTTTCTTAAGAAGTAATGTAGTACTAAGTTAGTGGAGCTGTTTTACTTTATTGGCATATAATATAGTAAAACAATCACATTTAACTTTTACTTAACCTAACCTGCTTATTTAATTTAATTTAATATACAAACAAGAATAGCTGTCCGCGTATATATCCAAACCACAGAACAGCGTGCATATGTTTAACCTACTCATACGAACGATTCAATACCCTTGCTGACTCACATGTGGACAATCGAAGCCTGCGATTACTATAAAGCTACGAACAAATGCATAAAACAATAAATATAGTCATTGGTATCCACTATACCCTCATATCAATGAGACAAAATTGCCAAAAAATAAAGAGCTAAGATATTTAGTACAGCTAAACTTTAGCTAAGTTATGCAGCTAAAGGGTGATTATAATACTTTTTTAGTGAAGAAGGTTATATATTTGGCTAGATATGAAGTTGATACAGATATGATACAGTTAGTTCATAATATAAGCGAAAAGAAAATTAAAGATCATGTCACAAAAATGCAAAATAGACTGATAACTACACTTTATGATAATAGTTTTATTACAGTTTTGATAGATTTTAGATACCTATAGATAAATAAAGATATAGATCAATTAAAAAAATTGTAAAGACGAGAAGGACCCTCAGCTATTTATCAGTTAAATAGAATTCGCAATAATATACTTAATACAATTATAATAAAATTCCTTATGTAACATATTTATTCTATTAATAAGTAAAAAAAAACGATTCTAATGTGATATTAAAAAAATGAAAAAAAAAGTTACGCAGGTCCAAATAATAACGGCCACAAACAATAGGTACATGTATGTGATAACGATTGCTTGGAATACCAAGCAAGATGTTCCAAAAAACACGAATTCAAATTGAGAACCAACAACAAGACACAAAATATTGACATGTGTCATGTTAAAAATCGCATTAATATCGTATGCATCGCAAGCTCGCCGTACAAACTGTATTGTTGTGCCTTGAATCATAACATTATATATGCAAATGTGTCGTCGTTATTTATCGCGTGCTCAGTTTAGCGAGCCATGTATCAGAATTCGCGATTGTTTATTTTATTTAAGGTCCATTTAGAACAGTTTTGATGAACTGCGACTAGTGTTGGCTTGGCTTGGGTGGATCGATATCGTGCTTAGGAACTGTGGTAATTCCTGCTTTAACCTTAAGCTTAAGGATTTTTAATTTTATTATATTCATCAAACGGGACGTTGTATATAACATTTTTTGTTCTCTAAAAGAAATATTAATTAGTTTACAGTAAAATGAATTGATGTTAAACAAGCAGCAGTTACATAAATTGCCAAAAAGTAACTTTACAGCTCACTCATTTCTTCTTTTTCTTTATCTTATCTAATTATCAAGTGTAATTAGACTCTCTTTAGGGTACCAACGGGACCCCATTCATAAGACTCTGCTATTAGTGTGTTTTTTATAGAAATATCCGGCAAACAAGCGGATGATCCACCTGATGGTAAGTTGCTATCGTCGCCCATGGACATCAACACTAAAGATAACACTAATGCGTTTGCCAAGAAAGAGAGAAGAAAAGAAAGAAAGAAGACGGAAGTCTTTCCGTCAATCCATCAAAGCCACGTGACATTTCCTAAAATTTCTGAAATCTTTGGTTTTTTCAAACACACAAGCTTTACTACCTCTAATGGTGACTTAAACAGAACTGCAATCCCAGATCACAATTTTTAAATACCCGACGCCCTCATTCTACATATAGGACGAGGAGGCACTACATTACCTCGTAGATCGTAACGCACCTGTGTCTGAATTCAATGCGGAACTCGGTTTAACTTGCTCTGTAAACGCCCACCAATTTCACGGGAATCTTGTAGGTATGCACGCTTAAGTGTTATGGCCATCGTCAACGTAGAATTGTGTAGTGTTCCAAAAATTTCGCTAGATTTAAATTAGTTGCCATTAGAGTGGTTACGTGTTTCTAGCAAAAAAACCAGTTCGGCAGACAGACACAGACAGTACAGGGTATTTGTGGTCACCACAATTCGCTTGTTTTGATTGTATTGATTGCACAACATTGCTTAGAACATTGGGCTAGTCGAAAAGTGACTGCTGGGAACGCCATTATACCTTCAATATGTAATAAAATACAATTGAAATTAATATATTATTATAAAAAAAAACTATGTTTCCTAAATAATTCAAATGTTATATAATGTTTTGGGTCACCCTATAAATGTTTTGTGTAATAAAATTCTGCATAGTTAAAAATAACAGCGATTTTCTAAGATGTTTTTGCATCGCATACATAGTGTACATTCATTTATTCTTGATTTTGTTGACTTATTACATGTCGTTAGTAGTTAAAATGCCATAAAGATTTTAAACTGAAATAAAAGAATACGGCTGCTTGAAACTTAAGTTTCAATCGAATTTTGGGAGTCCTTCTATTTCAAATTTGTGAAGTTATTGAAGTTATCAAGAAAGTAAAAAAACATCTTAATCCATTAAGAACATGAGTCAGATAGGTAACATCGTAAATCTTCTTAGCACCGGCTTCCTTAACTGGCAAAGTCAAACCTTGGCTGAACCCTTAACAAGACCACCCGGTAGAACTTGGACTGCTCTATGTCTGTGTCATATAAACAGAGAGCCAGTCAAAACAGTGAATTGGCGATCATCTCAGACACTCGTGCTGCCAACGGTCGGTGCCCACTTGGCAGGACCCGGGAGACGCCCTCCTGGTACTTCTTTTGTTAATTGAGCTACGGCCAGGAACGTACGCCTGGCATTGAATGAAAGTTTGGACTGGTTCATTGCTTGAGGTCAATCACTTTTCCATGAGGAAAGTTAAGTGTATACGTAGGTACTCGCATCTTTGCTCTATACATGGAAAATATGGAATTGGAGCCATTTCTAGATAATTATTTATTTGCAAGAATATTTCTTAAACTGACCCAGTATTATCACTAGTTAATGGTGATGAAGCTAATAGTTTGCTTCTTGCTAATGAAGATTTTAATTTTGAGAAATTAAATAAGCGAACTGACTAACAAGTTAAACAATAAACAGCAATTCTGTCATAAAAGACTGAATCTTGAAATCAAAGTGTCTCGCATAAAGTCTTAGTAAAACATATTATTTGAAAATTGTTAAATCTTTTGCAAATGCAATACAGAAAACAAAACGCTTACTTACCCAACGTATGAACGTATATCGTTTTCTAAAACATACGCCTTATTGAAGATGCTAGAAGTCGCGCGAAAAATATAAAAATGGCTTCATAAAACTATCACAATACACCGGCGATAAGGTGCAAATGTTTGGCATAATATAAGAACAACAAACGCTGAATTGTGAGATTGTTGGCAGAAGTACAGCTTATTCGTACAATCTAGTCTGATGCTAGGATGATATCATCCGGGGATTCACTTTATTTCATTTCCAATGCCCTTGATTTAACCGTAAAGTTTCGTAAACTTTGTTTAGAAGCAATGTAAACGTTATAGACATATTTGGAATATCTTATTGTAACGATATTGGGTATTTAAGTTTATCTGTTGAATCTAAGACGTGTTTATTAACAGTCAATTGTTGAACGATTGTGATATGACACTTTTTTGTATATTTTTGTAATATATAAGGTATACATTTACCAAACACTTAATTTGATACGTAGAATAAAAATATGTAACCTGAAATTAAAAAATCCAAATTAATAAAACAAAAATACCAAAATGACATGAAATCATAAAAAGTGTGTTTACAAACACACACGCAATAAAATTAGGTGTTCCTTATCGAATCACTAACTATTAGGACAACTTCCAACAGATGGACATTGCCAAAACACTGGAGTGCGTTCACCCTGAAAATTTTGGCGGGAAATCCGGCCACGCGCTGACGATTCCTTCATTATTATTTTTTTCTGTCTTTATTTCGCGGCGGTCCAATTTATTTTATAGATATTGGCGCTGGTTCATTGGGGATGCCCGACTGGACTTGGCCGTGGCACCGGTTGGCGTACCTAACTGGGTCGACTACGTCACACAGGAACACTGGCCAAAATCACGACACACGCGGAAAGATGCCATGAAAAAAATCACGCACTCCGCCATCTTTGCCACGCGCCGTTTTGGCGCGCAACAAGTGATGCGTCCAGAAACGCATACGCTTAGTGGACAGCGCACGTAATTCTACAATAAATCCCATTGTTGTAAACTGAATGCAAAATTCGATTATATGCATTTAGGTAGTTAACCCGGACGCAGCCGGAATTTTAAATTCTCTACAATTTTCAAAGTTGGAAACGTGCATTTTTGAACGCAGTGAGTACCTATTTCATTATCTTCAATTTCATTCCAAGAAAATTTCTCTTTTTACGCTTATAAAACGCGCAGTATGATGAATCGAGGGCGTAGTTTAGATAGCATAGCTGCTTTTTATGGCTTTCAGATCGTAAAGCAGTATGGTGTAGACATACGGCCTACTATTTTTGAAATCGGTGTGCAAAGTAACCATCAAAGACAACGGTATTTTTTCACTGGCTGTAAAGACGTGAGGCCTTTATTTTTTTGTCGTATGTAGCCGAAAGTATTGGTAGTAATATAAAAGTTCGTCTTAAAATTTATGCAGCAAAAACCCTCGCTTACACGAGATTAATAGTCTACGACATAGATAGTCTACCAACCACTTTTTCTTTATTTTCGTACTAAAAACTACAAACAACAGAATTAATAGGGCATGTACACGATAAACGAGAAAACTTCTGCCAATATAGCATTTAGCATCTCATACCAGAGCAGACTGCACAAAAACAATCCTTTATACGTTCAAATTTTATTACCATACGTATGAAGGTATATCTATTTATATCACATTACCAATGAGTTGAAGACCAGCAGCAGCTGAACAGTTTGTGCAGAAATAGAAAATAGTTTCAAGAACTACGGGCGCGTTGGTACTGACAGCGGTGGATATAGCGGAATTGATACTACAAAAATAGATTTTGATACACGTGTCCCTGCTAAGATGCACACTCATTTAACTTATGTTATTTCTAATCCATCTTAAGTGAGTGATTAAATTTATGAGCGTATTTGTATATTATTCATTTTTGTTTTTTATATTACCATCGAACTTAACAATATCTTAGATCTATTATAACAAAAATATAAGAGGAAATATTGAATTAGGTACCTGCGCAATATTTGGGGCAATATTAGATTCTGTAGCTCTATACTTTGATGTCGACCTTAGTATAAATAACACTTGATATTTTATAAGTATATATCTCTTATGCATATTCCACAGTAGAACTTTTACTTGATGTGTGACTGACACGTTAAATCTATCCCTTAGTCATATCTTTTAACGTTCAATTTGAAAATCATCATTCTATCCTACCTTACCTTTCTTTTAGTTTCCATTACAAAGATGTGTCGAAACATTTCCTTTATGTCTGCAGCTTTGTAAATCGCTAGTATCAAATCACACCCCGCTACAGACGCATCCACAAATCTCGTGCACTCCAATCGACCTTCTGCAAAAGCTTACATAGAGTGCTCCATTCAGAGACCTAACGCTAATGCAACGCAGTATTACTCCAAACACTGATTGATGTTGTATTTATAAGTCTTGGAGTTGATATTTTTATTCTATACTCTTGATTCGAATCTGGGTGATAAGGATTCAATGTAATTTGGTCATATCTAGAACTAGAACCATATCTTGATCGAAACTTTCGTGTCAGCAAAATTGTCATTGCTTATCCTTTTTTGGCTCTCCGTAACCTTGGGTTTTCTTTTGTTTTTGTAAAGATATGTAAATCTGGAAAATTAATAACTAATAGCTTTAATTAACGATCAAATTACAAACGCTCACGAATTAACTCCACAATAGGGATTAATTAATGCGGATGGTATGGACCCATAAAAAATAAATGAGACATCATAGTCATTTATCTGTCAAATAAATGTCTGCCCCAGCCGGGAATTAAACCGGGAAAATTACAGTACAGGATTCAATATGCTTTGAATGGCATATGACATTATTTCAAAGAACATTAACATTAAGAATATTAAAAACAGTAGTGACATAGCAATCAAAAAAGCATTTGACCCTTCAACAAAATATGACCTATAACCTAAGGTCATGTAGCCAACCAGAACTAATTCAGCAATTAGCCAGTAAGGCTCAGAGCCAAGCGGATCCTCTGGGCTCGGAATGCATTAAATCGATAAAGTGGTTTAGCTGGTGAATCGATTAGTATATTATGAATTAATGCTGATGTAAATTTGATATTATATAAGCTTTTGGTCTTACAAAACGTATCTATTGGGTACATAAAACAGGATCGATTATGTTTTAGGAAGGGAGTTAAAGAAAACTGAGGCATAATGAAAAATCATTTATTGGCAAATTAGATTCATTCAATGCCAACAAATAATCAGAGCTTCTAAGCTCTAGGCAATGATTTTCTTCATTTTGTTTTGGTTGAAAAAAATAGCTTAATCGTTGTTAAATATTTTCATCATTAAACATTAAACATTAAACGACAATTAGTTTTGAAATAGACTTAATGGATAAATCAAATTAACTGTTAATCGCGAAATTAGTGCGAAAATATAGGAAGCTTTACTACCTAAATCAATGGTATCTAAAAACCTTAAACCAGTACCTTATAGTATTCACTAATTTCGATACACCAATAATCAAATAATGGGGGTATTCGTTGCAAGTGTAAACAAAGAGCAAAAACGTAATTTACACAAAAAACAATACAATTTTCGAGAAGCGACAGCTATCAAAATCCTTAGAAAAGCCGCAAGGTACAACATGACATTAAAACACATCAGCTTTATTAGAATTCCTACAGTACAATGTGTTTATTCGTATACTCGTATGTTTAGTACGTGCAAGCTTTCACGAAGACAGGCCAACTGCATTCATCAGACATAAAGTCCCCAAGACGTATCCGGGAGCACGACTGTTACTCGCTTAAGTTTACTGCTATTTGCATAAGTGTGATGGCCAACAGCCACCTCCTATTCCATTTGGGAATAGAACATACCTTACTAGCCACGTGTGGTGAACACGTTGTTGCAGAGGTAAAGTCTAGTTTGGATAAGAAAAATTGTGTGTCAGCTCAGACGCACGACTGGAGTTTGCTCCTTACGAGCGATTAAAAAATATATAGATTAGTAAATGAGGGTAAATAAACACATTTTTATACTACTGAAAACATACTTGATACATTTATTTATATTATTATAATATATAAATTATTTAATTTAACGTGACGTTTTTACATACACTTTACAATAATAGATTCTACCTATATATTACAAATTACAAACATAACGCATAACGTTCATAACGCATAATGTAACGGAGAAAGGTTGATTTTTACGCCTCATAAATCATACCGCGGGCTTAAATATGAAAATCGATTCTAAAGGACCTAAACTCTAAAAACCAAAAAAATACAGATTAAACAATTAATTAATTTAACAACATTAATTAATTAAACACAAAAACAGATTAGACAAAGAGTCATTTTAACTATTGCCAGATATAGTATTTGGTCGTAATTCGCTTTTCTTGATGATTTAACTTTTTTGTATAATAATCATAGTGACAGTTTAATCGCATTGTAAAATAAAAGTATCATGTAATATGTATGTGTATGTGGTCGAAAAACTTGGAATCAAAACAAAAACTGGTATTAGTAATGGCCTGTATCAAGTATCACATTTTTTGGAAACATTACTATTCTCAGCTGCAATTTCAAAGCTCATAAATACAATACCTAAAATGGAATGTAAACCTGCAAACACGACACGCAAGTCTAAAACTTCAAGAAAATGTATTGCAACTGCACCTTCAAAATGCAACATAAACCTGGAATTTCCAACTCATAACGTCCTTAATATACATAATACAATGGAGATGAATATCTCGTCCTAGCCGTTCTAAATACTAATGTCATGAGGTAATAGTGGCCAGCTGACGCGAATACGAATGGGATGGGAACAATTGAACAGCAAGCTCGTCACGAAAATTGCAGTGGCAAATTAAATAATTATAAATATATACGTACTTTGTGTGAGTTACGATTTCTCACTAACAATGTTACAACTTAATTTTATCTTTAATTTTAAAATTTAATTAATCTTCAAATATGATACTTTAAAATTCTACTGATTCTAAAACGCTCTTTAACAAAATTATCATCAGTTTTGATTTGTTTACTCGTATTTATAGATCACTCAACAATGCTATGAGTGCATTTTAGTGTACCCATAACTAAGGGGTCACATCGTGCACAATTTTGCAGAAAGACAAAAGTTTAAAGTTGTTGTTGGTTGAAATTCCTAACTTATAATATGAAAGAGAACATCTCAGACCTTCAGAAATAACGACGAATGACTCAAATTGCCATACGTGATCAATTACATTTGCATCAACATCAGATTTTCTTAGATTTTGTTAGCATTTTAAACTTCGTAATACATCTGTAAGAATTTTCAGATCGGAGCGAAATGTTCAACGCGGCACTTCGAACGTTCCGTGCTCGGGACGGTAATGATAGGGCGGGAATCGAAAATATGGTAATGCGCTTTTAGTTTAGAGGTTCTTCTAGCGATATATTTTACGATTTATATTAGATTTAAATTTCTTTTAACTAACGTTGAAAATTTCCACGTAGATATGGTTATGGTAAGTTAGGTAAGGTATTCGATTAACAAGCTTTTAGTAACAATACTTTTCGAAAATTTTCAAACCAATACCTAAAAGAATAATACGGCAACGGAAGATGGTAGTGGTAATAAATAATCGATGACATTTCCGACAGTAGATTAGTTCAACGTAAAATATCACCTAATCGTGGTGCCATTGAACAAAGGTCTTACGTAGAGGAAGTAACACATCACTGTAAACATTTTTAAGATTTCAAACTTCAAATCTTTAAAACGAATGATTTTAAACTACACGGAGCAAATGCGGTAGACGACTATTCCGCAGTCGATCACTGGAAAATTGCTCAAGACGTAGCACAATTGTACATGTCGTCGAAAGTTATGATTCATAACTTTTCAACAGAAGCTCTCGAACAACCTGCAGTGGTAAAGATAATATTGATCGGCCATTATTTCACTCTAAAGGCAGTGTCTACGTAAAACAATTAACTGCAGGAGATCGCTTTTAGTATTTCTTAGACGCTAAATGGGGAACAGTAGATCAATTAAATTAATATGATTTCTAGAGAACATGATTATAGATGCCATAAGTTTTACATTAAACAACTTAAATTTGAATAAGAAAAATACGAATTTTATTTTTTTAATACCCGATTTGTCTCCTTAACTCTATCAGTTTTTAAAGAAGAAAAGTACTTTGTACTATTTCTGATTCCCGAAATCAGCAAATTCAGTAAAGACTTGCAGGAATTTGATTACTTAATTGTTGCAGGCTTTATGATGCCAACAAATAAAGGAAATTTTGGTCCTTATACGTCGCAGCTTCAAAAAACAGACTTTAAAAGGAAGATTCTAATGACATTTTACTCTACATGAAGTTACGTATAAAAGAAACGTGTTATATTGACGGACCAATTAATCAAAAAGTAGGTTTAATACGACACAAAATGTATTTATGTTTTGTAATCCTTATTGGTACCATTTAAAATGAATTGAGGAAGATTTCATATAATGCAAAACTTAATCTTAGCTGTACCAAAAGACTTACAACCGGACACGTCGAAGTTTATGATTCATAGCTTATGAAGAAAACTTTAGGCTAATCTGATGCTGGACAGAGAAATGTCGGTCCCAATTTTAATGTAATGCAATTGACTACTTCTGGTCTATATGCGATTTAGAATTTGAAAATTGAGTAGTTTGGTAAACTCTAATAGATCAAAATAGACGAAGATAGAATTAACAAAATGTGAACCACATTTTGTTAATGGACAAAGAGGAAGCAGTGCAAAATTATCAAACACAAAAGATTTAATACATCCTGTAAGTATATTCAAAACTTCTGAATCGGAACTTCTACTTATTACTACCATATTAACTTCTTGCGCTAATAGATATTGTTTTAAATAATGACATATGATGCAATTGAAAACACAAATTTATGACGAGAAGATTTTTTAAATATACAAACAAATGTAGAAGGATTCATATTTTCTAAAGGATTCATATATTACCAATAAGACTTCACACGTCTTGGAAGTTTATTCATAACTTTTGAACATGAACTTCCAACTACCTGAGATAATATTTTATTTGGCACTTAGTCAATCGAGTGACTAAAGTTTCAAGGCCACTGTAGTAGTTAGCGGTGTCCGGTGGGATAAAGTATTAATATATTTTCGGTAACGGCCATAATTGAGAAAATATGGAGAGTGTATACCGTTATATCATGAGTTTATAACGAATTAAAATTTTGTTGCTTAACATGATATGACTGGAAATTTTTGGTAGTAAAATAACAGATAGGTTTTTCTGATGATAGATATTGTAGTCCATAGACATTAAAACTATTCCAAATCGTTTTATGAAATCCAAATCTATACTAATAATAAAGAGGAAAGATTAGATTGTTTGCATTGAATAGGCTCCGAAACTACTAAACCGATTTGAAAAATTCTTACACTGTTGGAAAGCTACACTATCTCCGAGTAACTTAGGCTATATTATATTTTCAAAAAAATTAGGGATCCTTAATAAAACTCCAATAATGTAACCCAAGGTGTAAAAAATAAAGAAAACCGAAGCAAAGCGAGGGCGGTTACTCGTATTATATATTATGAGATAAAAGGTATTTAAAATGGATGAAATCTACCTTCGTAGACTCGATTATATTCACTTTCTATTCCAAAATAATTAAACAAATAGTTGCAGCTGATGCACCCATCAAAATAATCACACCAACATGAAAGCATTGGCAAATGATTCAAAGGGAATCCCAGATTAATTCTATTAGTAAACAACAGGTCCAAAAGATAAGACTATTTTACGCACGTAACCGTATTAAAATTAGATGGCTATCCTGACTTATCTGAAGCCCATTTGTTATTAAGAATTCCTAACGATAACACCAGGATAGATTAATCTATGTCTTGCATTTCAAATGCAAATCTTTTATTCAAATCGAATATCAGAATATTGAAACAATTTCGTTACTATCAGTTTCTCGTACAGAAGATATACTACAAACATTACGACTGCTTATTATTGTTACTACCACACACTTATTACTGTTAGTGCTTTAGTCATAAGTTTCTTAGAAAAAAATATAATAAAAAAGTTTAATTCATATGCAACAACTTCTGCTAATAGCCACTCCCATTTTTAGCTTCTATTAGCACTTTGGCAAGTCCAAGGCAAATTACCACATACTTTAGAGATCATGTTCAAAGGAGATTATAAGTTGGATAATTCTATCCATATCAATCAATTTTCATCTGAGTGCAAAACAAAATATTTTGACAGAATTAGTCCCTTCTGAAAGATTCCGTCTCATTTTCCTTCCTTTCGACTCTTAAAATGTTTGTTACTCATTGCTAAAAACAGTACATCAATATCAATTTCTATAAAAAAATATGTTTATTTACATCACAATAATTCTGCATAGTCATAATTAATTATAGTTTTTGATTCTTCTCTTTCATTAACTAAAAATTAAATTATTACACAAAGCTGGAATCCCACGCGTACTATAAGCGAATCGGATCGAAAGCTTTTCGTTTCCTTGCGAACTGCTTATTTATATTCCTTATACGTGGCGCAAGGTGACTACAGTACGATGCACCGGCCGCACAATTATTTGCAAATAAACGCATAAAATTCTAATCACGACTCTCTTTTTTCACAATGGCCCCGGATTGTGAGCCTTTGACGTCTCGTTGTATAATAAATGTTATGTTAATACATATTGTAATTGCTATTGTTTGTTGTGTGTCATTGTTGCGTAACTGTTTAAGATCGTTTGATGTACTGCTTTTAACGTAATTCGGGTCATCAACTTCGTGTCTTCAACCTTTATGTGGTTAAGCATCGTTTACATGACCGTTAGGTTTCTGGCTTCAACCCATTAACAGCCCATTACTGGGCACAGGTCTCTCCTCTTGAGGAGGCCTAGAGCATACTCCACCGTGCTGCTCCAGTGCGGACTGGTGGAGGGGTTAGTGACCAACCTGAGTGTCGGAAGTTATCAAACCGCCCGATGGCCTCCGACATGACTTAACGACTGTAATCTTATGATAACAAGCGGGACAGACGGCCTTATGTGCCCTCCGAAGCACGGAAACGCTCAAGATTTTTTGCTTCTAGCGGTCACCCATCCAAGTACCGACCGCGCCCGCTGTTGCTTAACTTTGTCGATCACTTAAGATCGACGCAAGCCGCAGGGCTATGACCGTTGTTTCATCATAATTATCATGATTATCTACTACTTTGTGTACAAGCTTGCATACCGTTTACCATATTGATACCGTTTTAGTCTTTTCAAATATCTGTTGAGTTTAATGATTAAGTGTGTAAAGGCGAAGATTATAAATGATTGACATCACAGATATTTATATTTCTTTTAATTATTCTGATCACTCTTCTGTATATTGAAAAAATATTAACATGAGCAATGAGCATTGTTTGAAATACTTACATTTGTTTTAATATTATTATAGTAGAAAATTTATCCTTAGAGTTGAAAGATAGACTAATGCTTGTGGTAATAGGAACATAGAGATAGAAATTAGTTTGTCATTTTGGTCAAACAAAATACTTTTTAATTCGCTTTTATTTACTTTGAAGTCCTAAATTAGGCACCAAAAACATACCTACAGATAGTAGCTACCGATAAATACTGGCAATGAAGAGTACAAATATTTTTTCTGGTTTTATTTTCATTCGGATTTTTCTCAAGGCGGATATTTATGTCAGCCTGCATTGTATTTCACTATTTATTCATCTGGCCTATTTACACAAATGTCTGGTGATATAATCGTATATCATGGGGTGAAGGCGGAAAACTTACATAACAAAAGTATATTATCAAGGATTTGTATCGTATTTAGGGCCGTGATTCCTCGTCTGCGAATAAAGATAAGCGAGAAATAATCTGTTTACACATGACGAAATTATACTTGAACCAGTAAATTTCCTATATTGAAATCTCAATACAACTACTGAAAACAGCTAATAAATCACTGTTATTGCGTATTACCACGCTTAAAAACAAACTAAATTAAAAACAGGCAGAATTTAAACTTGAGAAAGAGAGTAGGTAGCACTTTTATAAGAACTTACTTAAAAATACAATAATAATAACTGATCGATACTAGATAAATATATTTTTAATAATAAATATTGTAATATTTTAGAAGTATGTGTAGCTACCTACTACATCGATCCCTACCTGTAGGTACCTACATATCTATGTAAAATAATTTAGTGGAACAATATACAAGGAGGAATAGAAGCCCGAACTGTCGAAACATTTCTCTAAGCCATTTATTTCAACAATATCTGTACAAAAAAGAACGGTAGAAATAAACTCATTGAAAAAACTTTAAAATCCAGCCTAAAAAGCGTACTTACTGCAAGCGCTTTATTGTTAAATACGGCTGTAGAATACAACAGCGAACCCCAGTTGAATACAAATAAGTATGCGCTATCCCCATCGCTAACTCATTAACGAACACTGCAAAGCGGTTAATCCATTGCGTAGAAGTTAGAATATGGCCATTAGAACCGTCGGCAACTAGCGCCATCTAAAAACATGCAAATCCGGCAATCAAGAGGCGAAAATCGTCGAAAATTATTCACATGCAGTCTGAACTGCAATTCGGCTAAGACGGCAACGTCTCGAATACCAACGGATGACGTTTAACGACAATCGTATGCAAATACATCCCGGTGTTGCCCGGGACACTCCGGGATTACTACTACCCACATCACTAATCCCCGTGTAAGTTAGCTTACGCTTGTTGTCGGGGCTTAGCGTAAGATATTGAGCTCGTATGTTTGAATATCGGAGTAATGTATAGACATATAAATATAGCTGCGACATCGAGTTATGACAATATAGCTTGGCTGTGATTTGCACTGTATATCCCGGGTTAATCTCTGATACTGCTGACGTATGTACTTCGGCAGCCTATGTGTCTTTGCTGAAAGATATATACAACCCTTCCTTACAATAGGCCTACGAGGAAGATAAAACTTTTAAGAAATAATCATCATTTTTATTTCTAAGGTAGACAAATTATATTACATAATATTTTGGGACTTGGATGATGTAATAATGGTTATTAAAGACGTGACTAAATACTAAGATGACATAAATTTTAATGAGATAAAAAAGGAAAGTGAGCTTAAAACCATAGAAAGAACTGTTTTTTGAAAACGTACGTAAGTAAATGAAGATTGATTGATCAAAGAACACCAAAATTGATCAAAGTAAGACAAGCCCAAATCAAGCTTTGAACAAAATTTGAACAAAAATGGTTAAAAATCCAAAATTGAACCAAAAGCACGCAATAAATTGGTTGCAAACCTTTGATAATATCATATCAGCAGAAACATAAAAGACCTGGCGCCTCACGCATCATACATTTTAAACAAACATCGATCATTAATTCATCACATAGATCACACTCAGAGAAAACACTTTAAATGCAATGCCATTCTTCCTGCGCAAACAGCATACCAAAAGACAGAAAGATCAGTTCTACACTGTGGCCTAAATGAAAATGATAATTCGAATCTGAATGCCTTTACAAATAAAGCATGGAAAGTCGCATCTACACTTAAAGTCAAGAGCTTCCTCGTTTCAATAGACCCCGACGTCATTAGGGAGAAAGAAGTAATTAAAAGTGCGATAAAAAAATCTCAAGAAAAAGTTCGGTTCTTGTTTGAGAACGAAAAAGAAAGGCAAGCGCAGCACTGGAGGTGTCAGTAAACATTCCATAATCAAAAATCTTGTGCAAGTGTTGAACTATAAACAAGATAGTGTTTGGCAAGGCTGCAAGGCGTTCCGATTAGACTGCGCCATCATTCCGGCGGTTCATTCAATATTTTTTTTACCGAACGCTGTAATTTCTTGGCTCGAACGCATCCGTTTACATGCCAAACAATAAATTTATTAGTCGAACGGAGGAGTGGCAACACTAAACCCGCGTCACTCGTCGATACGTCATCGATTGCGTGGAATTTTCGACATTTCGGAAATCGATTTCGGAGTGTGTACGTTCGATTTGCATACTGCGTCGATTATATAACGCACGCCCGTCAAGGTGACTCGTTCGAAGTCACTACTGGATCTATTTTAGTTCGAATTTCATAAATATCCCGTGACAGCTCATCTCTCCTCTCCCGCGTCTTTTGCCGCCATGATTCGGCGGCCATCTTCGATGCGGGCTTGCGTAATTATCAGGGCTCTGGTGTCGCACAGAAATACCGTGCAGCCGGCGTCGTTCCGAACTGGCGTCCTTGCTAATTTTAAAGTCCTTTCCGAAAGTTTATCGTTTATGAGGTAATAGAGGTGTGACGTAGAGCTGGCACCGTGCCGGACGCCGTACGGCGACTGGACCGAGGAAAAATCTTTCAGACAGCCGCGTGCGGGGTTATATTTAGTAGTGTCCCCGCAGCGGCCGCAACGCACCTTGAGGGACGAGCGGAATCGACTAGAATCGTAACACGGAACGGCTCTATCGGGATCGCCCGTTCGGATAATGGCGGCGATAGCGAGGCTGGCGGGAACGATCGGAAAACTAATCGTATATTACCCGTACGCGTGTCGGGCGGCAGATGCGCTAACCAAAATTGCAGGCCGGCGAGCCCACCATCAATATAGCCGACCTAATTGAATATTATACAGCAATTTGTGTTGCCGAAAATCTGGCTACGAATATGCGGTCTCCATATATCGTGGGCTAACGGTGTTAATGTTTTCTATGGGCATGACACGATGCGATGCAGTGTTGCAGAACTAAATTTAGCTGAGCTCTGTTTTAGCTCTGGGTCTTAGCGTTTGCGCAACGTCGCCTCGGAATCGCGAGCGAGACGGCACGTTCTATTATCGGAAAAATAGACCGATACGCGTTGGGAAATATTGTCATTCCGGAGCGCCTTGCACTTCACTTCCTATTGATCGTTAACATTGCAAGGAATAACTTGGTTTTGGGGTGGCATCGTTTGACTTGTAGGTAGTGAAAATTATGACATGTTCAGACATTTTGCAGACGAAATTTGCAATTTTCGTATGACTATATAAGTAATGGGTATAATGGCATAACAAATTGGTCTTTCATTAGTCCGCACTGTAGCATTTAACGCGCGAGGCATATCTAATACTAGGAAAGACTCGTATGCTGCAGGGAGTCGATAATAAATTAAATTAAAACTGTCATTTTGCACTTTTCAAACTAAACAATTCTTAAGTGGAATCAGTTATAAATTTGTTCATTAACGTAGAATATACTTAACTTTTTAGTATGTTTCTTTGTCGTCATAAACAAGAACATAAGCAACTAAACGAAATATACTGAGTTGGCTTCATAATTAATTTCAGTAGACCGCCATCTATTTGTGTATAATTTTGAACCGTCTAAACAAAACAAATATATGGGTATTATAAAGGATTATTCATTTAAAAATTACAATAACGGTAAGTATTGTAAATAAAAAAGAAAATATATATAAAAGTATAAAAACGAGTATATAAAAACCTGAAAAAAAATTATGAATGAAACTTCAATACTATAATACTACACAAAACAGAAACTAAAATACATCGCGAATCACATGAAAATACATAAATGTCTAAAGAGCAGCCCAAACCCGATATATTTTTTTAATGTCTTCAGTTCTATACCAACCGGGAAGCAAATCTTATATTCTCCGCCATTCTAAGGTTCTGAACTACAGGATCGATTTACAAGTTGCATTTTTGAGGACAATAAACTTGTCCTGTGACATTGAACTGTCTACTGAGAGAATAATTTGCAACATTTGAGGTCTTTAATTCAATGATTATCAAAGGTTAAAACTGATTGTGTCGGCAGTGTATGGCCTGCCTATGGCCTGTAGCCTGGCTTATATTGACGTCTCCTAATGTCTGGCTATGATGGTTTGAATTGCATGGCTACGGCTTAGGAAGATAGTTAATATGATTTAGCCTTACCGCCAAAGCCAGTAGCACTTTTAACAATATATAACAATACATCATAGCTTCTGTGTGTCTTAAATAGATAGTAATCGGTGTGCACAAAAAAGAATATTTGTATTGTACTCGTATTATTAATATCTACAATCAATGCAAAATAAAAATATATTTTTTTATGGAAATAGCCGGCAAACAAGCTGACGATCCACCTGATGGTAAGTGGATATCGTCGCTCATGGACATTAGCAACATCAAAGGCGATGATGCGTTGCCGGCCAAGAAAAAGAGAAGAAAAAGAAAGAGCTAGCTTTCAAGCCCCCAGCCGGAACACAACAAATCTTTTGGTGGTTGACTCACGCTCAAGGGTGGTAGCTATACAGGCGAACACCATGAAGAAATAATAATAGTAATAATGGTATTAATTAGCAAACCAATATAATCCCTTCAAAGGGCCCTACCACCAGCGGGCCGGATTTAGTCGCCTCTACGACACCCGAGAGATTGGGGTTAGTATTCTAAGCCACCTCAATACGGCAAGAAAATGAAAACATAATTTATTTCGCCAAATTATTTCTTCAATGATAACATAACTCAAGACATAAGCCATTACGAACGTAGAATAGACGCAAGTAGCCACTACATTTGATACTATTAGTCACTCGTACAATGTTGTTTAGTAACTGGACTGGTGTAAACAATGCAGTTTAATTTATACACTGAAACTGAGAAAGGTAACACGAAACAACAGCAAAGGGCTGAATCTATTTTTAAATACAATCACTGCACCGGAAATGAAACTAATCTTGTGCCATGATTAGTAATAGGTAAAGAACACGAAAGGACTGATGGTAGTGGTATAAATAAAATTTAGGTAGAAAACGATCATATTATTCAGAGACAGATAAATACAGACCATACAAGACTGCTACTGATTCTATGCTGCGTTGTTTTGGAATCAACACGCAGAATTGGGCGGACATAAATTATGAGACAGATGAATCTTAGTACTCAGATCTTGGCTGTTTATTACGTCTAATTGTATGTGTTAAAGCAACACAGGGAACCCTTTTTTTATAGCCTGAAGGGCAGACGAAAAAGCATACGGGCCACCTGATGGTAAGTGGTTACCGTCGCTTATGGACATGAGCAAAACCAGAGGAATCGCCAATGCAACGCCGGCCCTGAAGGAGAACTCTTTTCACACCTTTTTTGAAGAACCCCATGTCATAGCGTTCCGTGAATACCTCGGAAGGAAGCCCATTCCACAGTTTGCACCCTAATGCACGGGTGGCTATTCTTCTTTAACTTCAAGACAAGACTTCTTTATTTTTTTCATAACGTTAATCAGGAGTGAATCCAACTAGAACAGCGACAACAAAAGCATCAAACAGTTCAATTGACAATCCCCTAAACCCTGGCTTCTCTCAAATTCTACATTAACAAACAGTATAGCCTTAATAAACGGTGCAAACGGTGCGAATGTCCCACTAGAACCGTTTGAACCGTAGTAAACGATAATGGGCTAGTTAAATTCATCTGCTCCCCACATAATAGAAATTGTCGTCAGATGGAGCTTCGCATCGAACCGGTCTAGAATTTAACTATGCCGTTTGTTGAATCATGTAATGATATTTATGAGTCATATCCAAATCATTAGCAACTTATTGTAACAGGTCTAAAGTGCCTTTTTCCATGTGGCTTCGGTACACTCTTGCCAATGTGAGTCAAAAATTAGCTCAAACCAAAGTCGGAATATTTATTTTCATCACGTCAAGGCTTAACAAATAGTCCCAAATACTTTTATTATCAAAACCAATTTTTAAACGTCTGAACCGAAACACTTTCAAAATTATAAAGTCCCCCGTTCAATTTTAATACTAGAACATTGCTTACTTACACCCCAACTCAGAGTCACTAACGGTTACTTAAATCGCTCCTTAGTACAGGTTTTGTATGGTAATTCTTTACTAATTAGTGATTTAAGTAACCGTTAGTGACTCTGAGTTGGGGCGTTAGTAACTTAGTTATGATGACCAAAAATCATTGTTCATTTGTACGTCCTTGAAGATGACGTAATATGTAAGTTATGGTCCAAAACTGTCGTGTTGATCATATCAATTGGCAAAGTTTGAGAGGCAAAATCCCTCACAAATTCACAGATTATTTCAGAATTGTTCTGGTTACTTAACTAGAAGCCACCATGATCCAGAATAAAGTGTGACAGTGACACTCATAAGGGAGCTAAGCTGTCTGTAAAATCATTAGAACGATAGCTATCTTCAAAGCTCGGCCGATCGCCTTTGAATGCTTTTGTCACTCAAGGACCTTTTAAGATTCTTCTGAAAAGTATCTATTATATTATCACTTGATTATATGTAAAAATGCATGTAACATAGTACGTTACAATGCGAAAGGTGAACGATATTCTTAGCGAAGATCCCATTTTTTGACTAAATTTTATGTGAACTTATATACTTACCTATACTACTTTAAGGAGGTAAGAAAAGTCATACGTTTTAAAAGATGATATTTTTAGACTTCAGAATCTCAAATTATGTGTTTTATTCCTGAGAACAATAAAATTGCAAGTTTGTGAATAAAGCAAATCACATGGTACGAGAATTTGTTTTTGACGCCCATCTTAAGCGAAACGAGGGAATATTATAAAGAATATTCAATAAAACTTCCCTTATTGTTTTCTAGGTAATCTGTGTTCAACATTTACTTAAAAATCCTTTTGACAACTCTTTTATCGATCCCTTGAAAATTCTTTTTATGATGATTTAATTTGTCATAAAGTCTATTTACAATATAATAATAGCAAGCAAAGTAATAGTAAAGTTGAAAGAAAATTAAACATCAAACACAAACAACTTTAAAATAGACAGTCGCAAACATTAAAATGTTAATAGTTGTGGCTAAATAAATACTGACTTTACAAAACAAAAGAACTACAAAGTAACATTTATAAACGAAATAACAGTACAAAAATAATAATAGTGCATCACCAATCGAGTTCTTTTTACCGTGAAGAGAAGATATTATATCGGCCTATCGCAAAAATTTTGTCGAAGGCAGTGCAGATAAATTTTTCCCAGAAATGAATAGCGAAATTGTAAGGAAACGTCTTTCGCAAGAACCAATCTATGGCTGAATTTGTAATAGTAATGGTGCGTTTATTTTCAAACGAAGTGGCTTGCAAGTAGTTGTAAATAGTAGACTAATATTTATTTTAATGAAAGTTTCATTTTCGTCATTAGATGAAAAATGCAAAGTAAAGTTCGTTGCACTTTTTTGAGGTGGCATCAACTTTTGTAATTAGTATGCATGGGCACGTAATTTAGTTCTTTATGAAGCCTTATATCCTGATGAACAACTTTTGCAAATTAAAGTACCTAAACTTAATTATAATCCAAAGTTTCATTCTCCAGTAAGTACCGATGATGCAAATACTGTAGGCTCTCTTATGGCGTAACCATAATATACTACCATAAAATATACTACACAGAAATTTCAATACTAAAACTTATCAAAATCAACACTGAATACTCTTATTATGGTGCAACCAAAAACAAAAATTCATAACAAAAAGATAATTATGTTATGTTATAAAAATATTAAAAATAACTAAATGAAAATACTAGCATTATTTTCATTACATGACTTTGTTACACAAAGCCTAGTAAATTAGTAATTTCACTCAATTCTATTACTATTAGCAAAAACACCACGTGGCAAGAACTTTTGCCAACTGTGAGACACAATTCGGGATATTCTAGCCTTGACACTGAATGACCAGTGACAATGTCGTTTGCTTGTGGAAAATTCTCAAGAAAATTTTACGTAACTCATAATAGAATAATCTAATACAGTAATGCCATCCGTCATCCAAATTTTTGAAGAGAATTGACAATTTACTTTATTTTCAGAAACTTGCGCTACTCACATAATGATATTTCTGACACTAGAGACGTTAGTGAACAGATGGAAGCTGAATGCCCAATATTTTACCCAAAATAGGCAAAAAAATCACAAGTAATTTAGGCATGACAATACCTTACCCGTCATGAACAAGTCTGAATTAAACTGAATTGTGCACAGAACAATTAGATGACCCCTAAGGATTAATTTGATTTATTGATTGGCTCGGTCATTCTTAGTTAGAGTTTGTATTATTTTGAAGTTTATATTCAGCAGCTTTCAGATGATAAACGTTTCTAAGATGCCCACACAAAAGCAGTTGACAGTCTAAAACAGAATTAGGCTCACAATTCAAAGAAATATTATGAATGCATATTGAAAATTTAACGTAGATTTAAATACAACGATGACGAATATTTTAATGAAAACAACATGATTAAAAAACTATACTTTTTATGTAAATAGACGGTGTAAAGACACCTGATAATATCATTATGGACTTAGATATCATCAACACAAAAAATATCACCTACACGTTACTGGGAGAGAAGGAAGTGGAATATTAGCTTCGACCCATTAATGGCCCACTACTGGGCACGGGTCTCTCCTCTTGAGGAAGCCTAGAGCATACTCCACCACGCTGCCCCAGTGCGGATTGGTGGAGTGTGGAATATTTACAACCTATATAAAATCAACTATACATAACAATCATAGAAATCTAGGCAAGTATTATAAAAAACTCGACCACATTGCATGAGTCCTACCATAATCATTAAATCAATTGACCTGGCACCATAGCCTTTAAATAACAAAAAAAATCTCCTCTACATTATGGTGTGACTGGTATAGATATAGATAGACTCAATATCTGCAACTCAGTCCCACAACAACAGACCATAGGACATAACACTATGAAAGTAGCTAAAATATACTTATCTTGCTATTTCTACGTCCGTACGTCTTTGTTAACCGCGTAAGCAGCTGAAGTCAAGTCTCCCAGACAAGGCTTCAATATGAGGACTCTATTGTAACCGTTAATCTATAGTAAGGCCAAGGAATTTAGTTAAATTTTCAAGGTCAAGTACTTCCTTATTTAGAACTATGTATTCGAATTGTTCAAACTATTCGAACTGTTAGATAGGTTTTTCAAAAATATTGCAGTTGTGAAGATCATTTTTCAGTGTACGAATTCTATTACGATACTTTGGTTGGTTTTAGATTGTATGTGGAATTATTCACGATAGTAGCATACATAACGAATTTAATAGGAACACTATCACAGCTAGGTAAGCAAGTTTACAAGAGATCAGTCTAAAACCAAAGAACCCTTTACTGCGCATGGCCTAGCTCAAACTTTTCCACTACCAAAAATCAGTCCACCGACTCTGATTTACAATCTTGATTACAGTGTAGCTAAAGCTAGAAAGCAAAAATATTTTCCTTTTCTTATAAAAAACAGAAAAACAATACATATTTCGTAATTCTTTGATTGAAAGAAACCGTGGCCTCATTTACGACAGCAGTTACAGTTTTCTGTTTCCAAGGTCAGGTGGAAGTGATGGGTCGTTGACAGTCAGAGGTCTGTTTGGCAGGCCCTCAAGTTGGCACAGGCGCACCATATCGTGCCTAGCTCCGTCCAGTAATTATTTTAATGATTATTCCTTTCTGTTGGAGTTTGTCTGATTGCTTCCTATGTTGTTTAATTTAAAGGATATTGTGTGTCACATGTAATTATACCGGAGTCCGGAATAATTACATGCGCGTTAAAGTTGCATGTGAATAACCCAAATGTGAATGAATAAAATTTAAATAGCATCTAAATATTGTTATGTCTGCATTACGATGTATCATGGTTATTAGAGCTTCTCCATTGATATTCTAATATCCAAGAGATAAAAAGGGTGAAGATAAGTAATAAGAAAGATTCAGGCGGCAATGGTCAACAATGATGATACGAAAGTACTTGAATTTTTCCACCCATCAAAAAAGCAAAATTGCACACCAAATGAAGTCTAAACGAAATAGAAGAAAAGAGAAAAAGATAAAAACAAGTACTTTTCGAACGTAAAACCGTTGACTGAAGACATCTAGCAATTGTTATGATACCACTTAAGATAGACTAGAAGATTGATCTCCAAAAACTGTATCCTAGCTGATACATAAGTTTTTTCTTGGCTACAACACAAAGGCGTAAAAATATTTTGCTTAAACATTTAACTCATATAAAATATTATTTTACATAATATCTACAAAAACTATTATAGATTGCAGAACTCTAAATTGAGGTTGATCTAACGTTCTCTTGCCCAAGTTTATTAGCTTTTTAGTAGCGTAATAAAAATCTTTTACTACGAGTCCTGCTCATAGTAAAACATTTTAGGAACATAATAGACTTCATATTAAGAAAAACATTATTTTCAGTGTCAGTATATTACCACTTACCATCATAATGTCGTTACTGTTCCATTGTTTGTTTCCACTGATATGAGAATTGAGAGGCAATGCTCATGAACTACGGTAGCAAAATCATAAATTGTCATTGAAGTAAAATTTGCGACAAAAATAGATTTCAGTTCAAAACAATCATGATTTTGAACATTATTAGCGTAAGCGTAAGTTTTATTTACAGCATAAATGTTTTTTTTTTAATTCCTTAATGCTTTTCATATCATTAAAAAACTTACATAATTTAGTTTTGGCCTAACATTGCAGTTTTAATTTTGAGTGCTCTAAAAAACTGTAAACACCTACATCTTACCTGTGCTTATAAAAAAAGGTAATTTTAACTTCAATTCGTGTATTACAACAATAATTGTATTGAAACCACAATCATGTTTGCTACAAAAATAAAACAATACATTTAGTTGGCGACCAAGAAAATACTCCGCATAATGAAATAGCTATTCTTTACAAACTTGCTCCAGGATTTAATTACAAGTGTTAGGAAAAGCTGGATGGTCAAGCTTAAACTGAAGAACATTCAACTAAGCGAGAGATTACACACATTGGACTTTGTCCCATGCGAATTTAAGATGGTAATCACTTTGCGGAAACTTCACCAAGTTTTAGAGGTTACAGAGGATAAAGCTTCGAGCTTTATTGTCGAGGAGGGTAAAAAGGTGAAATATATTTAGTGCGGACACTCAAACATTCCACATCTCATTGCTGTAAAGAAAACTCTTTAAATTCTTACAAACACCAATTAAAAGCGATATACTATCGGCCCAAAAAACCGTTTCAGGTCAGTGCAAAATAGAATTTGTTTCAGTGTTGTTATGTTCCTTTTACCGTGCTTCCCAGTTGATGAGAATGGTTTTGATTTGAATTCGTGCAATTTATTGCATATTCCCAATTCGCTAACGACTTCTCTCTCTTGTTTTAAATTTAGATTATCAATTTGAACTGCCGAATCTCCAATGTTCGGCTGCCCCATTAAAATATTGGGACAGAGTCGTAACAGAAGTTGGGTATTTGGTTTCTTGGTTAATGTACATATTCTTTAACTATAATATATAGAGGTTTATGAAGAAAGCGAAGGTCATGAGAAGGAAAACAAGCCTATTGACGAAGTAATAGCAATGTTTGTTCCTTTGTCTTTTCCGCAAAAGCATAATATAGGATTAGTCTATCTATGCCTTGTTTCATTGTTTTCATTTTTGTTGTCTTTAATTTTGCCCTAATTTATTGGAATACATTTGTTTTTATCTTGCTACAAGAAGCAAGCTTTTTCTCTTATTTCGTCTCTGTGAACTTTATCAATGGTTTCAGTACTTTAGTTATGATATCTCAGTTGTAATAAGACTATTCGATAATTAAATTACAACGCAGGGAATAGTTGGAAATCCTGCGAGTAGCATGGATAATACATGGAGAAACAGACATGGACATGGGCATACATAATTGAATCATCAGACACCAACGATCACAAACAATTATTATTACCTATTACACTAAAGAAAGGCACGAGGAATCGAACCCGGAACAAATTCTAGGCTCAATAACAATACCAATAGGATGGTATTGATTTAAATTATTTAATTTCATTGAATGATAACCTGCAACGGATATGGAAACCATAAAACTTTGTTAGGGCAATAAATTTGCAGGCAAATTGCAGATGTATCTAGACATCCTGGCTGAAGTTTTAATAAAAGTTCTTCTCAGTTGAATGATAATTGCACGTCTCGTAAAACTAATAATTTATAACACTTTGGTACCTTTCTTTCAGGAATAATAAAGTTATATTCGGTAGTTGCAACAAATCAAAGATGAAGTGAAGAAGTTGGGGACAGATTAAATGTTTTTATTGACATATAAAGAAGAGAACGAGTTGATTTATACTTTTAAGAAATAAGGAAAAATGGTTATAAGAAATTTTCGTTGTTTTTGTTGATTTCAACAGCAAATAAAATGCGACATGTAAGTGGTAAGAAGACAAAAGTAATACCTAATAAACATAATATAAGAATCTGTCGTAAAATATTTGAAAGATCAACTGAAAATAACATTAAATATACATAAACCTCTTAAACCAAATAATTTCTTAAGCTACTGATATTTTCTTAAGCTGCTTTAGTAATTATACATTTAGCTATAATCACAGACATATATCAAGAATAGACGACGCATGTACCTCGAATTGTATGAAAACCAAGCGTGTCACTTTTTTTTGACACATTGTGCTGTCACAAGAATATTTAGTGCTGAAATTCCCCATCCTAGCGATATCAATTCGAAACTGATTCGTTACCGATTCTCGACAACGATTAATGATTCTCAAAATCGATTACTTACCGATAATAATTAGGTAAATAGAAAATCGTATGATCGTTTGTAGGCGTAGAATATGTAAAACATAAAAAATGCCTTTGGTTGGTTGTACATAATAATATAGTATAGTGCTTGAATATGACCGAATAAATAGTTTTGTGTTTTATTTAACTTGATTATTTGTTAATTATAAACACAAGCTTCAAAAATGTAAAGATAAATAAAGAGATCATAAATATTATGATTGTTTATTATTTGCTTTCAAGAAATTAAATAAATGAAAATTAAAAAAATATTTATAAACATTTCTTTTATGAAAATCAAAACATCATATGGACACATTTAAACTTACCTAAAGTTAAACGAATATTTTTTTCTAATTAAAAATTCAAAATAAAAAAACAGTACATCAATATTCGATATTGCGCTTGAAATCAGCCTTCGTTTCTTTTTGGAACGAAGTTCCTTATCGCGCGTTCTGAAAGGGGGCTAGACGGAAAATTTCGACACTTTTTGATTTTACGAATGACGACACTTTTTTTGAAGTGATTCAGTAAGTTTTACAGAGATGGCGCTGTACTGTACAACTTTCTGAATCACGCTATTTTTTTTGTGAAGAATTTTAACTTTACACAAATTTTTAATGAAGTACTAGGACATCATGAGCAACTAGGAGGTTCGACTGAACGTATTCACTGAACACAGTCGCATTTAGTCGAACCTCCTAGTCGCTCGTGATGTCCTAGTAACTTATTTAAAATTTTTGTGAAGAATTTTAACTTCACACAAATTTTTAGTGAAGTACTAGGACATCATGAGCGACTAGGAGGTTCGACTGAACGTATTCACTGAACACAGTCGCATTTAGTCGAACCTCCTAGTCGCTCGTGATGTCCTAGTAACTTCATTAAAATTTTTGTGAAGAATTTTAACTTCACACAAATTTTTAATGAAGTACTAGGACATCATGATCGACGAGGAGGTTCGACTGAATCACGCTAGCGTGATTCAGAGAGTTTTACAGTACAGCGCCATCTCTGTAAAACTCATGGCGCTGTACTTTATGCTCTGTATAATGTATACATGGCGCTAGCGTGATTCAGAAAGTTGAACAGAGATGGCGCTGTACAACAAAACTTAAATCGCAAGGAACTTCGTTCCATCCGGGTGTCCCTTGACACCTCTCATGTTTTTTCGAATCCGTAAAACAGTCATCATTGAAATGAATAGAACATATACGGCTATGTTTTGTTGGAAACCAATATCTATGCCCCGTCGCTATAATTCATTTTGCTTTAATATTGGGGTCACTTGAAAACCTTTAATTATAATGTTATCATGAATAAAATCACTATACAGAAACATTAATATTGTAATGAAAAATAATTTTCCTGTTAAAAACTGTCTCTATGTAAATATTATTATTCATTGGTTTTCAAAATCGATTAACATCGAGACCACACCGAGTAAATGAACAACACTATATGCTATATTTTACAGAAACACGACAATATTCACCGTACTACGAAGCTAAGCGACGATTTATAGTAACGATTGTTTTACTTTCATTGCGTGTTCCAGTAAACAAGCCGTATAAATTTTGCTACCAAAATCAGCAATGTATTGAGTAGTATGCAGTACACAGTAAGTTAGTGCTTTTCGTTGTAAAACGTGGTAGAAATACAATAAATATGAAAAAAATTATTTTAAAATAAATTACTACACAATTTTATAAATAAATTACTTAACGATGAAAAGAAATATTTCTTTTACCTTTGCTAACTGTATTTGTAGAATTCCTACAGTTTAAAACGTTTCAATTAGGCATTTTTCGTTATTTCAGTTGACATCTATTGCCAATAGCAGTAAAACGCCAACTAAATGACACGGCGCTCAAATAGGATTTAAAATCCTTTCTGTTACACGTGAAATGTATGAACATGCGGCATCTACTCTAGGTATACATGTCTGTGGCTATAATAGACTTAAGTAAGCTCTGCGTGTCATATTTAGGTCAGAAATCAAACTTAGGCTTAACTTGGAGTGCTAAAAGCTACCAGTAATCACGGAACTAAGTACTTAATAAAGATTGTATCGGTGATTAAAACCATCAGATTTAACAATATTTTACCTTGAAACTGGGACTTAGAACTAGAATCCAGGACTTAGTATGTGTCTTGTAATTGAGGAACCATGGAGCGTCAATATAATTCACATAATACATTGCGGAATAATGAAGGAATTAGAGTCGAATTTCGTCACCACCGTTCATGGTGTAAAAGGCTCCGTTCAACCTTGACTCCAAACCAAACTCCTATTCTTGGGCACCCTAACAATGGTCGATCAAATCTACCGTAGAAGATCGCTGGGCTCTGTACCATCCAGTTTAATCAGACTCTCTCTATCGTATTTTTTATGTAAGTAAGCGACAAACCGGCGATTTCCACTTAGATCCATTACAAGGATCCATCCGACCATCCACATAATCGTAAGTGGCCACAGTAACACCATTAATACAATTGGAAATAAAAAATTGAAGCTCTTTGCTCATCATATTGCCATCTTATTCGTAAATGGCTGCAGGAGAGGAGTTCAAATCCATAGAAGCCCATAATATTATAAATACTATTATTGTTAGCAACAACAACGCAAGTCTAGAATTAAACAAAGGCCCTGCGTATCATATCTGGGTCAGAACTCGAACCTCAAACAACAACCTCATTGTGTTGAAAGCTTGTCTCAAAGTTGAGGATTAGGGCGGAAAGTACAAAATATCTTAAAGCCGATATTGGCTTAGAAGCCTACTCGTATCTGACATTTGTAATACAGAAAACAGTATATTTTGCCAATAAAAGTTATTAAAGTTGGTAGAGAGGAAAGGATTTAATAGATACCACTGTTATTGTGTAACTTGATAGGAAGTAGGTTTGGCGATTTTGGAAAAACATTTATTTCATTATTTCTGCCGTCAACGGTCTTCATTACATAAAATACTCTTATATATTCAAAACTGTACTATTTTAGTTCATAGATAACTATACATTTTAGTTCTAATGATATCGGATGAAAACTGATTCACATGATTTTACTAAATATTTTAAAATTTTATTTTATTCAAACTATATTAACCACAATAAAAACATAATTGCGGTACAAATGCTGGGCTTAATGCTTAACGTATTTTGGAACAACTTAGTATTATACCTTCCTAGATAACCGAGCTTTGCTCGGTTAAGCTTTAGTCTTGCTACTGGTCAATTATCAGGAACAGTCAATTGTAGCAGTTTTTCAAGCAAACACGGATAAAACGACCTTTTCTAAAAATGAATCCTAACTATAATATCGCCCCCAAAACCCCCTGCATCCTACTAAATTTCATGATTTATTTTTCTGCCCTAAGGTTGACTAGCATTAAGTCCGCCTTTTGTATCTTTTAATTTTAAGGTGCAATAAAGAATAAATAAATAAATAAATAAAATCGTTGGAGCCATTTCCGAGATTCCGAGAATATAATTATGTATATATTTACATACAAGACTTGCTCGTTTAAAGGTATTAGATTAGGACTACATAATTAGGTATAACACAAAAATTCTTTAATATTACCTAACTTTTTTGTTTCATGCCTTGTATACCTAATTCTTTTGCTGACTGTACACAGAGTACCTAAATACAAGAGAAGCTACTGCAAATCGTGTAAAAAATGTTTATCTCACAATATCGGAGGCTAAAGCTTGTCTCCAATATTTCAAGTAAAAGCTTACAGCTATTCTTTTTATTTTCGCCCTAATCCTCTCTCGATCCGTCAGTCACGACCAGCTTTTAGTGCTATGAGGTTATTTTTCGAGCTAGGTTCGAGTTCTGACCCAGATTATGACGGGGTCTTTATGTCACTGAAATATGGTGACACTTCAGTTTGTTACAGAAGTTTAGAAAAATAAAATTAAAAAAATCAATGGCCAAACGATAACTGACTATGTGGTGGTAAGATATCATCCATGAATGTCCAGAATGCAGCTAGAAATCTTAAAAATTGGTTTGGTAATTTAAACCATCGATTTTAAGATTTCTGCTGTCTCAAAATTTGGTTTGACATCTGACATATTACGTCAGATCGTATGTAAAAGTGACAGTTGCGAGATGTGAAATCGCGCTCTTGAGCAGAGATTAGTTTATTCATACGGGTCTAAGTAATAGCCGCCCATTTTTTTAAATTGAAATAGCCGACAAACGAGCTAACGATTCACCTAATTATAAGGCTATCATCGCCCATGGACATCAGAGACCATGAATTTCAGTAAAGGCATCTAGTACAAATTTTTAGTTTTGAAGGAATCGAATTTATTTATTCGAAATGATTCATTTATTTCTATTTCCGTTCTTTTCCAACATTAGATATTTATCCTAACTGCGAATTGGGAGACCGCAATGGGTCTATTACAATGTTACTGTTTGTCTATGGCATTTAAAAGCATTTTGCGTCTAACAGCCCTCAAAATGTAATATTATTTGAGACCGTTAGACACAATATCCTTTTAAATTCCTACAATTTTGGTAATAAAATGTTAATGAAGAGGGTATTGTTTCTGTTATTGTTAGGAGTATTGGTTATTTATACAATTAAATTATTCCGAGAGACGACTATTTTTGGAGGTTACAAAAGGTAATATTTTGCGAACTCCCGGGTCGACCTAGTAGGGCTTTGTTTTTATAAAACCAAATTTGAATAAAAAAATGTGTTTAATAATAGTTGAATAATTCTCTATAATTCTCGGATTTTAATTTGCGTTAATTTTTAAAGTCTGTATAAAGGGCAATCTTTACTCCTCGCACTGTAAAAAGAGATCCCATTATATTGTTGGTGGCACAACATTCCATTTAGAGTATATTGTATTTTTCTCAAGTA
Source organism: Thymelicus lineola (assembly GCA_963932265.1). Taxonomy (NCBI): domain Eukaryota; kingdom Metazoa; phylum Arthropoda; class Insecta; order Lepidoptera; family Hesperiidae; genus Thymelicus; species Thymelicus lineola. Next base: position 4,472,147 of record OZ010707.1, on the reverse strand, counting down.
CTGAGACAAAAAATACATTAAAAATGCCAAGGTTTAAGTTCCTAAATAATTCAAAGCTTCAAGTAGCTCACAGTTATATAAATAAACTAAAAGAAAAATCAAAAAAATGTAAAAATATTTACATTGCCAATTGGTTTCATATAAACATTGAAAGTGCTTGAATTGTTGAAACTAAACGCTTCGTTGTGAGAGAAAATAAAACGTTTATTCAAAGTGATTCAAAGTGACAAAAGCGCATTCAAAGAGCATTTTATTTGCGATGGACCTTAGTCGTGAATCGACCGAGTCGGTGAAGGCAGAGAGTTACACTGATTTATACTGAATTTTACAGATATGTCAATGTATGTTTATTTTTAGTTAGTTTTTATTTAAATGACAAAAACGCATGGAAATGACCAGCTCTGCAACCAGTTCCGCTCAGATTAGTAAATACTTTTGTAATATATTTTTTTTTGTGTAATATTTTATTAAAAAGATGTGCTGAAGAGTTTCTTTACGGCTTTTCTTCTCCTCCATGACAAAGCACCTTTTCGAAAAGCTAGTAGGTTAAACAAATTATGACGTGCGTAAGTGTATCAGTGATAAAATATTTTGACTTTTGACTTTTTAAAAGTTCAAATAATAATGATACACGTTTAACTAACCCTGTTTCTCGGACTAAAATTGTTACTTCAGTTTTTGAGGTTCATGTTGTACGTACATTTTTTTATCAAATAGGTACTCACCCATTAATAATGTTGTCAGCTTTGAAAATGCTTTATTATTCATTAGAATACCTTTAACTTAACAAATCTATATTATGTTTTAAGCTAATAGCACGAGGTAAAAATCAAAAAGAAATAAAACAATATATAATATTTAAACGTAGGTTTTTTTGTGTTGCGTTAAAGTGGGCGTATGTTAAATTTTGAGTTTTTATTGCAAATTCTGGTTCTTTAGAAAGAAGTTGTTTTAGATTTCAAAATGATTGCAGCGAAATTTAGAATTGTATACATATCGGTGTAGATTTTGTGTTCAATTTATGATACTGAACAACTGATACAAATTACAATAAAAATTTACTTTGAGCACGATGATTATTATTGCTCTAAATATTCTTATAACTATTACTCATAAGTATTACTTACCTTATTATCCAGTGAAGCCAAGTTAATTTCACAGTGCCGCATAATACACAAATAAAAAATAAATCACTTCAATATAAAAACCTACATAATCAAACAATGGCTAGCCATATTCCGATTCTGTCGGCCGCATATTCATATCACCATCAATACCCAAAAATTCATATTCAATTCGCTAATGGACTTTCCTTTGCCTCTAGAATTTATGAAATTAAAAAAGACGTCCAAATAAAAATTAAAAAACGAATATGGGGAATCGTGCACAACATTCTTGCTGCAGGGAGTGCATTCGGGACTCATGCACATTTACAAAATTATCAAAGAATTGCAACTAGAAAAATAAAAGGTTCTATCCCATTTAGATGCAGAATCTCGTTTTGAGAAATTCAAAGCGAATTACAAACACACAGCCATTAGGAGTGCTTTTATTTCTCTAGACAATCTTTAAACATTTAGATTAAAATAAAATATACAGATAATATGAAACTACTCGCGTGGAGCTTTTTGAAAAATTCGTTATGAATTTATGAAACAAATTATGTTTATGGCAACATTATTTTTAATTAAAAAAGAGATTTTTCTCTATACAAATTTTTTTAAATCATTTTTTAGTCAGAATATCCACGCAAATAATTTCAAAAGTATAGCTAATACAGTTGGATACGAGGATTAATATCAACATTAACAGTTAGTGAAAACATTCAAACACCGAAAGTGGCAAGAAAGGTGATAGAAAGAGAAAAAAAACAACACGAGGGGGATAGAAAACATCGAGTATATTTTTTAAAACACCGATGCGTACGCGGACCGCTACGCGACAGCCAACCGGGTATTTTTGGATTTTGTTTAGTTGAAAAACTATTTTTAAACTACTTTTAATTTTAATGACATAATAATTTTAATCTTAAATAAATATCTAATATACTGTACTGTACTATTGTTATTCATATTTGGTTACAAAGATGTAGTGGAAAAAGAAATAAGCTTGATATAAAACTTCTACGTTCTTGATATTTTTATGTTTTTATTTTTAGTAGTTTCTACTTTTCAATAGTTTTAAGAGGTTGTTTGATGGTAACGTCCATAATAACACCTCAATGTAAATCGAAATTTAATATAACTAATTATTTACTCAACTTTTTTCAGTCAGCTTTTTAATCTTTTTTAATCTTTGCGTCAAATTTAATAGATTAGATTAAAAATATAACCGTAATGCAATAAGTTGAAGGGTGACTTCTCTTTTGATTTTTTTATGGAAATAGCCGACAAAAGAGCTGACGATCCACCTGATGGTATACGATGGTATTCTATTTTCTTTGAATAATGTGGTTCTAACCTATTTTTTATTAAAAAAAATCCTTTGTCCACTTTTCTCCGAGTTAATTTACCAAACTTTAGATTCCGTATCTCTAATATTGACGTATTATTATAATTAAAAAATATTGCGTATTTGCTTGGATACTTTTTATTCTTGATTCTTGTTTTAACATTATTTTACGTAAGCCGCCAATTTCGTAATTTCTTTATAATCTATTTATTCACGACATTTTAAGTAAGACTATACTTGAACTATTAGCACCCAATTAAACATATTGACCCTATTGATTTAATAATCTAATATTAAGGTTGCACGTATATATTATAATTTATTTTTTTAACTCGTATTTTACTAATAATGAAACAGTATTACAACTATTTATAATAAATAAATAAAATATGTTACCTTACCAGTTAAATAATAAATACTTTAACAAGCTTTAACACTGAAATATTAAAAAAAGGATTTTAGATCTTTCGAATACGTTTTTACCCGTTTATGCATTTTATTGCTTCATTCTCTCTGTTTCTGTCACTCTATTATTTTGTTTGAATTAACATATTTAATCATTAATAGTATATCTATAACGGAAGATCTACATTTTTATTTAATTACATTTCTTTCTCTCGGTGTTAATTAATAAAAAATAGACTCTTTAAGTTTCATATAAATCATTGTATCATAAATATTGTTTTAATTTTAGTTTTAATTTTATTAAGTATCGATACCGATATTTCGACATATCGGTGTACAAAATTAATATCGTGGGTATTACAGTAAAATATCTTTTTATGTCTTACACGAAAATTACACAAGTAGGAACTGTTACTTTTATCTTTTACTGTTACATGTAAGTATATCTGAACTGGTCGTAAAAAATATTATAAATACTTAGTTTACAGATAAAAACCAATTTATTATAAATTCTACTCAACTAGAGAAATCAATCTCTTATAGACAGTTTATAGAAACTGGCCACCATTGAAGTATAATGTCATAGAACAGACATCTCGAACAAAATGTGTCCCGCCCGGGAGGTTCAATTTTCAAAATTGAGCGCCGGTTCTCCTTTCAAAATCGAACGAATCCATTGAAGACTGAAACCACGTGGCGCCAATGCATTGGGACATACATGGTGTTTGGGGTGTCTGTTCTATACGCTAGTAATAGTACTTCAATGATAAAAACCAATTTATTATAAACTCTACTCAAATAGAGAAATAAATCTCTTATAGACAGTTTAGAGAAACTGGCCACATATAATTTTGAATTTGAATTTGGAATAACAGAATTATAACTAAAGAAAGCAATCTACCTGAAAACCGTATCTGGTTACAAAATAGATAAACATAAACCCGTTAATGAGAACGAGCCAACGGTACAAGTTCCGCGCTACTGAAATCTGATTCTGCTGAAACGGTACAACAGGGCGCGTCGGAGCATAACGGAGCTTTCAGCGGAAACTTTCCACCTGTAACATGTTCACTAACTAAACTACCTATTCTAGTACTAGTAGTACCTATAATCCCAACTCCTATTTTGCTTATAAGCAAGAATTTTTTTAAAACATCTAAGAGTATACGGCAAGCTTCGAAGATGTAACTGAAGACGGTACCTAAAGACCTTTCGCATGTAAACTGAGATGAATTTCTAATGGAAAATGGTCACTGGTTTTGATTAATGGTCAATGACAGTGAATTGATAGCCAATAATAAAACTGATATTTATTCAAAGCTCTTTGATATAGCAAATACGATAAAATATGTATTTCACGGTGGATTTTAGGAGAAATTTAAATAGCTCTAAAATATACGAAAAGGTAACCCTGCTAAAAAACTGCCTTATTTCTTCAGTTTAGAATATAAAATAGTGTCCCAAAATTTGAATTTGTACATAAGATTTGAATTAATTTTACGTGAAAACAATTTTTTACATAATGGAGTCCACAACAGTCGCTGCTCGACCAGTAAATATTTGGAAAATATTTACCAACTGTAGCCGCTGAGTTTTCATTATTTTTAAAATATTGTACGACAGTGAAATTACTTAATTCGATTAATAAAGTATCTATTTGAATTAACACTGAACCATGAATTATCAGCTGTCAAACACTGAACTACTCAAACAAACTACTCAAACACTGAGCTGTCATCAACTCTTCTCCGCGCCCATAGCAGTGATTTCAAATCTTCCGTAATTTTTGAGAACCCCTATACGGCCAAATGTTTATTGGTTTTTGACTTTTTAAGAAATAATTTATTAGCTAAAGGCTTCATATAATCTTCTTTAATCTACAAATTAGAAATAGATGTAATAGTTACAATAACTAAAAGAACTACTGCAAACTCTACACAGAATCCACACTTAAATTTTGTCCCTTATCGCGCAGGAAAAGTTTTCCAAGACGCAAGTATGTATCCTAAGTATTTGCTCATTGCTACAAATTGCTTAACTTCCATTGACTTCCACTTAAAACCATAAGTCCATAACACAAGCAAATAGATAGTCTAAAAAATTTTTTTGGACTTTTACAGACAAAGCCAATCTAATTTCCAAAAAATACTTAATGTACACATAGGCTCTGTTTTATTATTGCTACAGAAGATCAATGAGTTCGGACAAAAGTCACAACCCAGGGAAATTTCAGACAAGCCAAGCATGGTTTTGTCTGTAGTAACGCAATGCGTAAACTACAACGCCATTGGTAGAAAACTGATACTCATCTAGGGATGGAATTAATTTTCTATTTCACTGACCGACGTCACTATTGGGGAGATTCCCTTTGTGCTTTTGTATTGTATTCGTGAAAATATCTAGCGTTTCATTAATGATGTGTGTCCTAAATTATACACGATTATAAATTTATATATTTATATGTTATTTAGAAATAACAATGATTTTGTTGTGTATCAATTTAAAAGTAAGGCGCGGAATTTCTGAATCTTTACCAGTTTATTAATAAAATCTAAAGTAATAATTATGTAAAATAAGAAAATAAACCAAAGACTAGTTACGTCATCATATTGATAGATGTAATGAGATATGAGTATTCAATTTAAGATTTCTTTGCGTATAAACCCATACTTAATATCCAATATGCACACCCCTTACTGTAAGAAGACGAAAATTCTGCAAATAAATTGTCCTAAGATAAAACAGACAGTTTGTTATTGTTATTTTACTTTAACAATTGTGTATAAAATGCAACTAAAGTGCAAATAACAAATACAAGTTGAGTATTCCAGCCCTAAGCACAATTGTTATGGAGGTGGAATCACGAACTTTGAGCGCAGTTCTGTATGGGCGGCGCTATGCCGTAGTGCCTCTGCATTTAGCTTATTCACATCTTTCGTATCGATTTCACTACTTAATACTATTTTAGTGTTGTAATGTAACTGTTTTTGTGTATTATCGGCAGTTACATGAGTTACAATACTGTTGTTCAGAGGTATTTCAGTTACTGTAACAGGATTAACATTAACAGACTTAAGAGTATCAAGAAGTTGAAAGCCTTTGCTTATGACTTAAGATAGTACTATATTTTTATAGTTAACTAGCTGACCGGTGTAAATAGTACTCTACTGTTTGGTTAGTAATTATTTGCAGAGGTTTTCGACGATTTATTAATTGTATTCTATTATTGATCCAGGTAATTTGATTGACTTCACAACAAATAACATTGCGTTTATGCGGGTGTAAACAATTCTGACACGATCTTCTGAGTTTTTAATAGAGAACTTTGTAAAAATCATCTTATGAACGAAAACTATTTAGTCTATTGGAGTATTCTTGTTCCCATCTTGAGGAAAACCGATGAAAGATATAATAATTAAAATTTCTAATCTTGGTGCAGTATTAGAGAGGCAGCTACTTAATTGATTTATAGCTGGTCATTTGCCTGAGAAAGCAACGATTATTGCCTAATTCAATGTAACAAATTGCGAAGCTTCTGCTTGATAAGAGATAGCAAATAATAATGATAGTCAAATATTAATTTGTATTTAGTAAAATCCATTTGGACTACCTATTGCTTTTCAAAGTAGTATCTATCGTGAACTTTTCCTTGTGTGATGGTAATGGTCTATTTCACTACTCCATAAGTCCTTAGTTCCCAAAGTGGTTCAGGTGGACCACCAGGGGTCTACGGGAGGCTCGACGAGGGTATACGTTGGCGTGACAAAATCAATTAACCAATCTTAACTCAGCCGTAACGCAAATTTCTCTGGTTAGATCTGATGATCTTCACATTTTTTGTGGAGTTTTGGGAATATGGTAGAAATATGGCAGGGGGTCCACCGTACCAGCTATATTTTGAAAGTGGTCTTGGAGAAATAAAGCCTAGGAACCTCTGCCATAGAGCTGAACTATCATCTGATTCCTGATCTTCCACTGCCCTAATGTGAGGGGAACCTAAATTATAGGAAAGTGATGAGCGACAGCCCTAAAAACTTGACCATAAAACGGAAATAGTTCAATATTTAAAATTCGGCCTCTATCTTGCATGATATTTGTTTACACACACCTCTAGTTCTACAAAGTTAGATTCTTCTCTTACGATGTTCGTTTGCGATTCAGTATTCTTAATACTGCTAAGTTTATAATCCATCTAAGATTTAGTTCAAATTGTTTTCAAATTTCAGACGAGAAGCTTTAGTCTTATAACATTATCAAATAATTTAGTAGGCTCAGGAACAACAAGGTGTTTTTTTAATCTCACTATTCAAAATTACTGCTGAATGTAGGTAGGTAATAACAGAATCACCAGAGATAACTATCTTTTAAGTTGAAAAGAGAAATTAATTTTTATTTCGATAATTGATTTTTAAGCAATAATAGACTTAAAATAGATATTAAATTGATTATTAGTCACGTTCAACCCACGGAGTTGTTTCTAATCTCAATTTATTGCATATCGTCTAATTAGTATGCTATTTCGAGACCTTAATTTTACATTGAAATCCTGTTTTTCCATATTGGGTTATTTACACATTATTTTTTAATCCTTTTTGATCCTTTTTGACTTTTCTTTAATTCATTAATACAAGCTCTATCTCGTTAAAAACCTACAATGATAAATAATGAATCTTTTAATCTTTAAATAAATTGATATAAGAATCATAGTATCTTAAACATTTAAAATTTATGATGTATTTATCAGTTTTCTTAATAATAAAAGATTCTTATCTTAGAAGCTTATACAAATAAATTAATAAAACAAATCACATTACGCTTAAATTAACTTACATTATCCAATCAAGGGAATATTTCCATCTTGTAAATCAAAATTTTAATCACTTCCTGTCTCCATGTCATAGATTAGACCTTTGTGTCCTGTGAAAACATATAACAACCGTGACATTTGTCTTAGGTTTTAAGGTACGTTAATGGGGAAAAGAAGCCTTGGTTTCTTAGTTAGACTTGTGTTTCGTTATGGTTACATAAAGACTGACCGAATCCCATTGGTGATTCTACACTTCAGAGCCATTCAGACCAGATGCATGTAAGCTTACTAAACCATAATTTATTGGTAATAATAATCTTTAAATAGACGTAACAGTTCCCATTCTTGTTCCTAAATATGCTTCGCTTAATCAGTCTTTAATAAAACAAAGGATTTAATATGTTAATTCTAGATGTTTTTCTTAATAAATTTAATTTCATATACACTTCATCGTGTGTGAAAGTCAATAAGTTTTCCAATTTAACACACGTCGCTGACAGAGAGAATGAGCACTTCGTATCGTAGTAATGTCTAATAAAGCTTTATTCTCGTCGTGAGGCTTGCGAAGTTCGGCAAAGCTCCGAAGCTCCGAAACCAACGCAGCCTGTTTATTGCGGTCTTATCGATCTGTTTACAAACTTTGTTATGAGCACTATTTACGACATTACTTTAGACGTTTCAACATTTTCCCGTAAACACTTCACTTTTTGTTGTATCTCGCTTCCCAATAGGATTGAGGGACGACAGATTTATGCGTCGAGCTAAGCCGCGCCACCACGTGCTTTTTTAAAATGAAAAAAGGGTTTACGGACATTGTTTTTACAGTACCTTCGAGTCTGATATCGTCGTAGCCAGCCTACCATAAGACATCACGTGCGACCAAATCGATCGGACGGCGAAATCGGCCCGGACCGAAAATACCCGGGCGGCAGACGCGGCGTAAGTAAGCGACAGTAGCTCACAACATCTGTTAATATGATCATTGTTAATTACATATGGGTTTGTTGTTAATATATTGTAGCCACCTGTCCCGAGGAGGGCGCTTGAAGGTACGTCGCTACGTCGTCCACCATGCAGGCGCGCGGGAGGTCGGGGAGGAACATAATACGCTAGAGGGCGCGCATATCGCGTGCGTGCTGCGCGGCGCGCCGCGTCCGACTGACGGCTCGTGGCACGCTACCCCCGCGCCCCCGCCCCGCGCCGCCCGCGCCCCGCCCCACTGCCGCAGGGCTGAACACCGCAGATTTTCCGATTTTCCTGCACCGCGGCTAATTTCATTAACATGCTGTGGCCGGCTACGCGATCTGTCAAACTAGTTCGATATAAGTTGGTAACGTAAACTGTTTCGTTGTTATAAATGAACGGTACGATAGGAAACGTACGGTGGGGTAGGGTTCAGTGTTATCGTGTTATTGTAGTAATACTACTATGGATTTGTAGAGTTTATAAACTTTTAATTGATTTATTTAGTTAATTTGCATTTTGTAAAAGTTATTTAATATTATTTCATTCGTTTTTTGATAAACAGTGTCGTACTGTTAAAATTATCCATTATAATTGCATGGACACTTTAAAGAGTATTATTGCTACAATCACACATTATTCAATTAGGGTTTTCAAAGCTTCTAATATTGTATTTTTATTTAATTCCAAAAGTACTTTCAAATACCTTACTACTCTCAATTTCTACTCTATTTTTTACTTAATTCTTTTCAACTTTCATTTAATATAATATAATACTTAATAATCTAATAAGGTCATATTTTGTGATTTTGTGACTCCAAATTTTCATTTATTTATTAGGCATGGAAAAATTATTATTAAATTACTACGCAGACGTACTCGTAACATAGATAAGTGAAATAAGTATGCTGTAAGAGTTATAGTGGCATAAACCATACAAGTAGCATTTAGCTAACATTAATATTTTCCAAATACTTCATTTCATACATTTCCTAACCTAAACGTTCACTGACTGTATTCGTAGGGTTGTCACGAAATAAATAATTTATAATTAAATTGCATTACCATAGAAAATAATGACTATTAATTACGGCTAGTAATTTTTATCCTAATATCAGAATTAATTAGAAAACTTGTGACAAAATGATAATCGGTTAAGAGGTGACCAGGAATCCTATAAAAATAAAAATGGAATTGATGAATTTGAAATAATTGTGTAAATTTAAATAAACAAAAATAAATAATATTTGCTTTGCGATATTTTTTCAAAATAGCGACTTCTTATACTTACAATTATGTGTACTAAACTTATTCGTTATTATATCACAATTACATAATTAAAGTAATTGATATCACATAATGTAAAAGAAAATATAAATTATAGTAGTTACAAACTTTTTCAAAATTTTAAGTTTTTATATAATATATAAAATAACATCGCACCTTCAACGCTGAGCTTTGGGCATTTTTTCTCGGCATCAAATTCTAATATGTAAATTGACAGAGTATACAAATTTTCTCCTGCGGCAGCCCTGTGCAGTAGTAATGCATTCGCGGGCCGCTCGGCGCCGCTCGGGCTCGATCGGTACGCGCTCGGTCACGCTCGTCTACTGCCGAACGCAACCAACGCATCCCTCAAACAAACCGACCTTAACACCAAGCTTTAGAGTCGAAATTGTAACGTGTAAAACCAATTTCGAGTGTTGTATTCGACTTCTGAAATATCCTAATTTATCAGCCTTTTCGCCAAACGTCATAACCTCTAAGAAGAGGAGTTAAGGTCCCGATTGGCGCGGCAAGCTTTTTCAGCTGACGCGTCTATTAATGTCACGTTGGTGAGCATGTGTGTGTAGCGTGCGTGTGGGTGTGAAAACACATCTTGGGCGGATCGACGGCGCGATTTAGAATTTTTTCCATCTATAGTTTTTGTAATTCATTTTCTTTAGCTACATTTTTGTTCTGACAATTGTTATTGGTCGATTAAGTTCAAATAAGGCCTCGTATGTCCTTTACTTGGCTAACGTGGCGGTATTTAGCCTTAACTCCTATCATTATCAAGTGAAATCCGAATGAACCCGGATGAATCCTAGTCAAAGGAAAAACAAGGATGGATTAGCAACCGCATGTTCCAGCATGTTATTTTTTTTAATAGAAATAATAGACAAATATACGAACTACTTAAATGGATAAATCTTACAAAATGTCGTTTATACATACGATTTGACATTATTTCAACATCTCAAATAGAATCTTAAGTTCGCAGAGAATTTCAGATTTATTTAAGATACGGACCACAGTCATTTTATATCAAAGGCGTTGACAACGAACAAGGAAACAGGAACCACTTAGTAACTTTTATTAGTATTAACATATCTACCAAACATCCACAGAAAATTTCACAAAAATCGGTCGAGCCGTTGCGGAGGAATGTGACCACAAACATCGTGATACGAGATTTTTAAACCTATATTAGTTGAGTCTTGAATGAATGAATGATGTAAGGAGCTCTACCTTTTATCCTTATATCTAAGGCAACCTATGATTCTCGAGGTGCCCTGGTGAACAACGCACGAGGCCATGTTCCAAGTCCCTTCTAATTGAATGTCATTGGGTACAGCAGTTACAGGATTGCTACAAGAAAAGAAGAGAGAAGATAGAAAGAGCTGTGGTTATTTCAGTATAGTGTCAGTATAGGGATCCGCCTATATAGCTACCAAGAGTACCAAGTACTACCTTCTTGCGTGAGTCAGCCGCCAAACCACTCGTCGTGTTCCGGCTTGGGACTTGAAAGTCAATTCTGTTTTCTTTTGCCCTCTTTCTTGGCCAGCCACGCATCAGTGATGCCTTTGGTGTTGCGGATGTCCATGTTCAACGATAGCCAGTTACCATCAAGTGGATCGTCAGCTTATTCGCCGGCTATTTCCATTAAAAAATAGAAAGAAATTTGCCTTAATAAAGAATAAAAAACAAAAATGTACCTGCAAAATAAAACATTCTTTGAAATGGATATTTTTTTACAAGTTATCTACAATTACAATCTTATTGCAAGGTAGTTCACTACTTATTTTATTACATTTTGTATATAAAGTACATTTTATTGGTTAGTTCCCCGGTCTGTACGTACGTCACAAAAGGAATGGCAATGAATTACGAGGCAGCTCGAGGCGGCGCGGAAGCCTCTTTCAGCGGCTGCAGACATGAAGCGAAACGCACTGGGAACCCAATAATTTATACATAACATCCTTCTTTTAACTATCTTTGAAACGAACGAGGTTGTGGATTTCATGTTATTTAAGTAAATTATTTAGGTACCGTTTGTTTTTAAGGAAAACATCGCAAAGAAGCCTAAGGCCTAAGAGTTCTGTTTAACTGAATAATGTTTTCTTAATATAATATAATCCGATATCATAAAGTCCGATTTGCAGTTGACCAGCGGGTACACTGTGTATGTCATCCATCCATCCATAACCATGTCAAAAAGATACTCCATGTATACTTAGTATAGTTATATTTTCTCAAATCAGCGTTTTAGAAACTCTGTCGAAAGCTGTTAACTTTCAATTTAGTTGATTTTGATCAGCATTTCAAAAACCAGTGGGTAATGTTTACTTAACAACACGCATGTCAAATGACAAAGACGCATGGAAATGACGAGCTTTGCAACCAGTTCCGCTCAGAATAGTAAATACTTTTGTATTAATATCTTTTTTTGTAATACTTTTTTAAAAGATGTGCTGAGGAGTTTCTTTACGCTTTTCTTCTCCTCCACGACAAAGCACCTTCCGAAAAGCCAAAAAATGACGTGCATAAGTGTATCAGTGATACCTATATGAATAAAATATTTTGATTTTGACTTTAACTACCTAGTTCAAGAGTGTCTCTGCGACTGCCATGGAGGCGTCCAAGCAAAACTTTTTAACCAAGATGAAGAATTCGTAGAGCCTGTTGTTCACCAAAGCAGAGTGACAGAAACTGAAAACACAAGTATTTTTGTGTCACTAGTAGCACGCTAAATGACACATCAAGTCGTGGCATGCCACTCATTCATAATAGTAACTAATATTAATGATTAATAATAAGCTACAGGAAAGAGAACGTACGATTGCTTGTGTAGTTGCTTGGTTGGTAGGTTGCGTAGAGAACCAAGTCTCTCTTCATGATCTTTTTAACACTGAAAGCGTTATGACCTTAGACTCTAAGGATGCTTTTCCACCAGAGATGTGCTATGTTACGTTGCTATGGATGCATTTGATATCCACCAATCATATTCATTGGTGGAAATCAATCAATTTATTGAACCAATCAAATTTATTAGATTTCACATCTTCGCAGCATAGCTGCATAGCACATCTCTGGTGAAAAAGCACCCTTAGCAATGTATTTTACATGAGTTAGCGCCCTCGCTTTGCTCCGGTTTTCTTTATTTTTTACACCTCGGGTTATATTATTGGAGATTTATTAAAGATCCCTAATTTTTTTGATAATTTAGTATAACCTATGTCACCCGGCGATAGTGTAGCTTCCCAACAGTGAAAGAATTTTTCAAATCGGTTCGGTAGTTTCGGAGTCTATTCAATGCAAACAAACAATCAAAACTTTCCTCTTTATAATATTAGTATAGATTAGTACCTATAGATAAATATTTTTGGTGCAGGGGCAGATCAAGATTTATGTTTGAGAGATTGATTGTGTAGTGTATGTAGATGAATATTATCGTAAAGATTACTTCTAAACTAACGCCTGATAGTACCTATAAAGATAGGTTTTCACATACTCGTAAAATGCTATCCAAACCCAAGAATGTCATATGGAGAATTTCTGCAAAATAGTCTTTTAAACTGAAACCGATGTAAGAGGTGTCTAAGAAAGTATTTTCATAGGTTTTATGTTAGAGGCGACAAGGGGGTGCAGAAATTGCAATTTGGCCCGGGCCATTAAAATGCGCTGGAGAATTTGTGAATATTGGAATGGAATTTATATTACGTGTAACCTCGCGGATGGGCTGCTATGATAGACTTGATAATGGATAGAATAGAAAGGGATGGGGCTGGTACAATGTCAGCTTCGATATTTCAATTTTACTTGGATAATTTCTACTTCCAACCCTAGGTCGGTCGCGCTAATTTTTATAACTTTGTCGGTCGCATGGGGTCTTTTAAAGCCCTTTTATTTTAATGATTTTTTTATATAATTGCTTCAGATATTCTCATTTTTTATTTATATATTAACAAGATAATAAGGTGTACTTTTAAATAAAAGCATAATAATCCCTTTAATACTTATTCGTTTACAGCAGTCTTAATCAAACTAAAGAAAGACGTTTTTGGCTCATTTTTGGTAACTTTACTTTAAATTAATATTAAAACAATAAATATTATCTTTTCTTTTTAAAATCAACACAAGATATCAAAACAAAGACTTATTTTACCGAGATTACAAAAAAAACATAAAAATATTAAAATATATAAGTTAATTTTTACACCTCATTTCACTCGTCCGAACAGCTTGAGTAAAATGAAGCTGCGTGTCTTGAATATATGTTTTGGCGACATGAATAGCATACTGTAGAATATTTTCTGTCAATTTGTCGCGAGAAATACCCACACCTCCTTCTCGTCATCTGAGGCTGAATTTCCAATCGATTTTGTAAGACATCAGGAGCAGGACCAACAACCGCTCATAGCCCTGCGGCTTGCGTCGATCCTAAGTGATCGACAAAGTTAAGCAACAGCGGGCGTGGTCGGTAGTTGGATGGGTGACCACTAGTGGCAAAAAATTCTTGAGCGTTTCCGTGCTTCGGAGGGCACGTAAAGCCGTCGGTCCCGGTTGTTATCATATGATAACAGTCGTTAAGCCATGTCGGAGGCCCTCAGGCGGTTTGAAAACTTCCGACACTCGGGTTGGCCACTAATCTCTCCACCAATCCGCACTGGAGCAGCGTGGTGGAGTATGCTCTAGGCCTCCTCAAGAGGAGAGACCCGTTCCCAGTAGTGGGCCATTAATGGGTTGAAGCCAGGACAAACAAAGCGCTTTGTGCTGTCGAAGTGTTCTTGGGAGGATGTTTATTGTGCTTCTGTATTTGAAATAATCATCAATAAGTTGAAAAGATAATGTTTTAAGATTTTTTTAATTTTAAATTTTCTAACTCTTCTTGTAACCATTGGACTATCTGCTGTTCTTTATAAGAATCCATTTTAAGCTAAATATAACAAATATAAGTGTCTGCCATCAAACAAGAAAAAGCTTACACGATCGGTCGCGTGGGGTCTTTCGAAGCCCATGCACAAAACAAACATCTATCATGCACAAGCGCAACGCGCTAACTAAGTGGTAACTGCACTATTTTTAACTTAAGTATCTTTTAGGAAGCTACCATAAAGTACAAGTTTTTACCTTAACTATTTAAAAAAATATGGCAGTTTTCCCAAACGCCGTGCTTTCAAAGACCCCATGCAACCGACCTAGGGTTAAAAAAATCAAAAGCAAATAAATAAATCAAAAGCAATCAAAACATTAATGACTAGACTCTTAATAGAACCTCCTTATGTCCGCTTTCCACTACGGATAGGTAATGAGCGAGAAATAGCTGGGCAAAACCGAGTAAAAGAGTTTCGGCCTTCCACTGAAAACAAGTTACTCTGAAAACTATAGTTACAACCTCTTTCGTAACTCTTTGTACTTGTTTAGTCCGTTCCGCTCACACGTTGACGGTGGAAGCACTTGCATAAAATTTACTACTGCGAGTCGAACGGAGTTCGTTCGGAGTCCGCTCCGCTCTCAGTGGAAGGCGAACATTACTGAGTACAGATTGGTTTCCCTCGATACTTCAAATAGTTAATTCTTCCTACATTGATTTTTAAGTTTACGATAGATTTAGTTGTAAAAAAATCATCTTGTTGGTTAGCTTGGTTAAATAAAAATTCTGTACCTGTGGAAGAAGTTTCCAAATAATTAAATAAAAATTCTGTACCTGTGGAAGAAGTTTCCAAATAATTAAATAAAAATTCTGTACCTGTGGAAGATGTTTCCAAAAAATTGCGCGGGTGTTTTTGGCTCCAAAAACTACACAATGTTTTTTCCAAATGGAGTGTTTGGATTTCAGAACTTAGCTTAGTTATTCTAAGAACCCCGAATAACGAATGACACTTTCGTATCACCGTGTCTATACATTCATAAGTCTATGGCCTACGAGATTATCTTTTGATGTAGCGACGCGGTGCAACTTAGCACTTTTAGTGGTTGCACCGCCGCACGACCATTATCTTACGTCTCGCTTCGATCCCATATTATATTTTAATAAGGAAAGAGACAGAAAATCGTTTTTATTGCAATAAATCTATAACATATCATATGAAATATTTTTACTATTTTTGTCATAAATCTAAGGTAGGAAATTAATCTGAGCATCTTTAATTTATACCGTTGACTTTAAATCTTAAACATTATAGTATTGGATATATTTTTACTAGCGCTATGCCCATAGTTTGCCTGCGTTTTCTGAGAAAATAATTACCTTTTATCCTATTGCATATAATGATCTACCTGTGTGTCAAATTTCATGAAAATTCGTTCAGTAATTTTAACCAAATACAACAAAACTTTTAAACAAAAATTCGAACCGCCTTCAAACTTGAAAAAGTGAAATATAGTTAAATGAAAAACTGAACTTCGTACTTATTCATGTACTAACTAAGTATTAACCAATTTAAGCCAAGCCCGATATAAAATTAAGTACCAAAGTATTTGGTGTAAGATATAAAGCTTGGCACTGACTATGTAAGTCAATAGATCGTGTATAAAATAATAATTTAAATACATGAATAAGTGCGAATTTTTGTAATCTATCCACATTTGGCGGAGAAATCGGTGAACGAACATAAAAAATACATAGTGGAGTTTTTGAAGTCGGTTAAAAATAATATTTATCTTTTATATAAACCACAATCGAGAATCGAAGCCGAGACCCCTCTCTTGGCAGGCAGCGTAGGCTAATGGCTAATAATAACAAAGGAACTTGTTATGTAAAACCCACTCTAATGTTGACATCTAGACACGCGGCAGCGTGTCAAGCCAAGTTCAAGCAAAGGAACTGGCTAGCCAGCGCCGAGTGTAATATTACACGAACCACTTGGTGCCACTTTTGACCCTTCTATAACTCAAAACCTCTTTAACGTAAACACATAAAACTACGTGTGTTTAATAATATCCGTAAGGACATGTAGAATACCAAATTTCATGAAGCTAGCTCAAACGGTTATAAAGATATGAAGATCAAAAAGTCGTAAATTTTAGTACTGACTGACTGACATATAGTACCTAAATCTAACCTACTTCCAGATAACCTAGAAGGATGAAATTTGGAATACAGCTCGGTAATTGTGTGTAAGCGTAGGAAAAAATCAAAAAATTAAAAAAGTCGATAAATAAGTGGTGTCCCCATACAAATATTGTATGGGACCAAAGCAGAGCCATCTAGCGGCAGTGAAAAGAAAATAATAATAATAATAATAAATTTTTATTTCGACCAACTTTGGATCATATTTTGTTGTTAGTAAGTACATACCTTAAAAAACTAATGTTAGTATACTACAAACTACACTACTAAAAACTAACCTAACCCGGTGCCTCTCTGACAGGCTCGATTTGTCAGCACATGCACCATATTACAATGGTTCATGAAAAAAATGGAAAAGCTTCGGTCCCATACAAATCTTAGCCAACTCGCATTTACATTGTGACGTTGTGACGTATGTCACGTAAAACCTCAGGCCTAAGGCCTAAACCTAAGGCCTCTGTGCACGCGGGGCTCAATATGGCATACTTCAGCGCATGGAGTATTGAGGTAGAACGAGGGCCATCTCATATGTAGGGAAAGTTGAAAAAGTTTCCAGCTGTTTACAAAAAATAGAGGTTCCAATAATGGCCATTTCTAAATGGCGCTAGTGTGTGACAAATAGATATATGAACATGGCTGTTGTAAACGGAGTGAAGTTTGCTGTGTTATGCCACCCTAATCAATGGCGCTAGTGTCCGCCAAATAGATATTCGAACATAGCTGTTGTAGACCACACCGCAGCCCTACCCGTAATTTTACGCGTTTTACGGACACTTTTCCCTTTGCTGTCACTCGCGGAAAGTCGTTGTAATATACAACACATTCAACGCAACAAACCATGCGTGTTTTCCATAGACGCTGATATACTTTGGTACACCATTAAAACAATGCGCGGTGAGGCAGATCTACGCTGTGTGGCGGGACGCGGAACAGTGTGAGAATCGCCTGTTTGTCATATTTACCTAGATATTTAGTACTCGGCTAAATATTATAAAATTAGCTGTATATCGAATATAACCATAACCAAATACTCGTTCTTGTAAGCAGAATAACTTTTGAATTCAGTTAATCAGGGTAAATATATTATGAATATAATTATATACGATAATATGGTTGCTTAAACTTATTTTTATACCAGTTTTAGGGACTCTTCAATAATCATACAAATATTCGACTCACCGTAAAAGCTAATGCTTTTCCGATTCACTTTTCGGTTTATGGTCATCACTGTTTAATTTACACCCGAAACTGGTCACCTATGAAACGTCAATTTAGTCTCTAAGATTTGTGGACAGGGTATATTTTTCTTTACAAAAAGTAATGATATCCCACCAAAAACATTAATGTAAAAAAGGAGAGCCAAGTTCAATACAAAAATTATGCTTGGCTGTGGGCTTCGCCGCAAAAAGAATGGAGATCTAAATGAGCGCCAAGTTCTATGCAAAATCTAAATATGTATTTATAGGAACGAAATAACATTATGAACAAGTATTAAACTCTATTTCTTTGCTGTATTGGATACCTATAACAATTGCTGTTATTTAAAAAAGTGAGATCTTAAAGTAGGTTAGATTTGACTTGGCCAGTTTTTATCAGAATTAAAATGTTGAATAACTTTATAAAATGACTGATGTAATGACTGATGTGATGACTGGCGAAGTCAAATCTAACCTACTTTAAGATCTCACTTTTTTAAATAACAGCAATTGTTATAGGTATCCAATACAGCAAAGAAATAGAGTTTAATACTTGTTCATAATGTTATTTCGTTCCTATAAATACATATTTAGATTTTGCATAGAACTTGGCGCTCATTTAGATCTCCATTCTTTTTGCGGCGAAGCCCACAGCCAAGCATAATTTTTGTATTGAACTTGGCTCTCCTTTTTTACATTAATGTTTTTGGTGGGATTATCTCTACGGCATTACTCTGGATGCTACGCCGTAGACCTTGACAACCGAAGCGAAAACAAAACATCTCCAAATTATTGAACGAAACACAAATACATTTATAACACGCTTTATATTAGCTTCAACTGTATGTATATTTGTTTGTAACTTGTAACCGACTCCTTTGGACTTGGTTTTGACCCACTTCAAATGGTCAGATTTCTTTCAAACTTTGTCGACTTATCGAAGACCGATGACAATTCAGTATTTAAAGAAAGAAATAAATCTTTCAAAAAATCAAACTAAAAATGAAAAATAAATAATAGTTAAAAAAACTAAAAAACACGCTTTTTTAGAAAATCCAACTAAAAAATAGAAAATAAATTTGAATTAAGAATCGTGTAATTGTAATAAAAGCGTGGGGTGCATGGTGTCAAGAGTAGAAGGATTATCATTTCGATAATATCCTAAAAAGCACCCCACGCTTTTATTACAATTACACGATTCTTAATTCAAATTTATTTTCTATTTTTTAGTTGGATTTTCTATAAAGTCGTGTTTTTTAGTTTTTTTTAACTATTATTTTTTAATAACTAACTGTGAATACCCTGTGAGCTCAGTAAAGGGTCCAGGATTCAATTCCCGGTTAAGGTTTTTTAAAAGAAGATAAATATTTGTTATCTGTGTTACTCTTAAACTCCACTATTACCACTATACCACTATTATTTAATTGGTTTTTAATTTAACAAATACTTCTTCAAATGATATCTGCAAATTCTGCAACCTTTTAACTCAAGTTAATAATTATGTTAACAAAAAATTAAATAACAGCGCGCTATTAACCGCCATTTAGTGCTAACGGTTGCAATTTCAAAAATAGAAAATGATATGTGGGTAGTTTATGCCAATTTTCAAATAACCGTTAACCGATATTCGACCATAGATAAGGCCCATAGCACTCTGGCGGGCTATCGGACGACATAAACTCCAGCGGTCGAAATTAACCCCTTCGCTGCCCACGACGTTAAATGTCGGCCTAATAAAAGTTAAAACGTGTTAGAAATTAGATCAGTAGTGGCTTTTTGATACGTCAATTACTACGTTTGTTTATAAAATAATTGTATCGAAGTACATCCTTCGTTGCTTCACCTTCAATTCATGCGTTTCTGGCTTCAACTCATTAAAGGTAGAACTTCAACGCATTCAACGCATTAAAAGTAGTGGACTACTGAGCTTAAGTCTATCTTCTTGAGGAGGCCTAGAGTATACTCCACCACGCTGCTCCAGTGCGGATTGGTATTGGATTGGGGTTGGTGGCCACCGCAAGAGTTGAAGTCTCCGACATAGCTTAACGAATGTTATAATAGATTACAATAACAACTAGGACCAACGCCTATAATTATGTGCCTTCCAAAGCATGGTCAGTAAATTTTTGACACTATCAGTCAAACATCCCACCACCGACCGCACCCGCTAATGCTTAACTTCGCCTATCACTTACGATCAACATAAGATGCCGCGCTATGATTCAAACGTTACTAGTTAAGCGAAAGCTTCGTAAAAAACAAAAAGATAATTTGCCTAGAATTAATATTGTGTCCACGGAATTTTTACATTCATATCTTTTTTTACATTAAAATAAAAAATTTATATTAAAATGCACTCATAGCCTTGCACGGCTTGCGTCGATCTTAAGTGATCGACAAAGTTAAGCAACAGCGGGCGCGGTCGGTAGTTGGATGGGTGACCGCTAGTGACAAAAAATTCTTGAGCGTTTCCGTGCTTCGGAGAGCACATAAAGCCGTCGGTCCCGGTTGATATCATATGATAATGGTTGTTATCATTTGATGACTTTTCAAATTAATGTTTCTTATTATCTTACTTTTCCTTTTTGTAATCCATCTAAAAAATCTGTCAATATAATTTCAGTTGAAATAATTTCAATCAACGTCATTTAATGATTACTTCGTTCTGCGATGTATTGTAATATATGCAGTAAAATACAGTGTATAAGTTGCCATAGTCTGTACACAGATCACTGACGAAATATATCGTCCATTGCACTTAACCATCAAACCCAGTGGTAGCAGGTGAAGGGTTAACAAGAATAACGGTGGTATCGTCGCTCGGGGCGGTGCGGGCGGCAGTTTTTTACTTTTTATTGTAATTAGTGACCATTTATGCATAATGGATTGGTTTTTCGACAATAAAAACAATGATGTTACGAACTTTAGAGTATAGTTGCGCTGTGTTGCGTATTTTATTAATTATCACGTTTGTACTAACGCTATTTTTGTCAGTTTGGAAACTGAACGTTTTTGTAACTTAACCCTAACTTGCACCACTATGAATTTACTGCTTTTTTCAGGTCGTCAGTTGAACTAGTCAAGATTTTAGGGCTCAAGGATGTCCGAGAAGTCGTCGCCATTCTAGGACCATAACACATAGGCATACAATTAAACTTTACATCCTAAACTTCCCTCACTCTCATAGTAGAAGCCAGCTTAAAATCTTAAGTCACATTCACAGTTGAGTTAACGGGAGGGAAATCAAATCTGTATTTAAGGCGAGTGCACACTGCACGAGCAAGTGAATTATTAAAGCGCTCTGTGCTCGGCCTAATATAATATACGCCGCCGGATTTTGAGACTCCTACTTGTGCTATATTAGATTTACTACTCTCTGATTATGTGCAGAGTAGGTGAGAATACAGAGATGAACTTATAGTGGAGTGATTGGGGGTTTTGACCTTGGACTTTTGTTACAGTGAATGAATTTAAATGACTGAGGTGGGATTTTCTTTTTTGTAGAATAGAGTTCAGTTTACCAAAAAATTTTGTGTACTTTTGATTATTTATTTTTTAAACAAAAACTATGAAAAAATAATACTTGAGCATACAATTTTCTGGATAAACTTCCTTTCAGCCAATACCCTCGATTGATCAGAATTTTGGTATACCTATGTATTTAGATGTGCTGATAATGAATATCATAGGTAAAATACTCACTTATTTCATTTTCAAGGTCACCTTGAAAAAACATTATTTTTCAATTTTCACGTTTATTTGTCAAAATATTGATTTTACAGAAAAATATTTCAAGTAAAAGTTGTAGCCCATAAGGAGACTAACATTTTATCTTCAGTATATTTCTGAGTGATTTGGGAGAATGCAAATTTCATTCCGCATAATTTCTTGGTACTACTTCACTTGACATACTATTTTTTTTTAATGGAAATAGCCGGCAAACGAGCTGACGATCCACCTGATGATATGTGGCTATCGTTCCATGGACATCAGCCACACCAAAATCACCACTGATGCATGTCAAAAAATACAAATTAAAAGCAATCTGTCTATGATTATATTAATCTGTGGCCCAGATATTCGTCAGTCATAAAATAGCGCACAAGATCTATTAAATTCGGTTGTACTTATAGCAGTTTGTTATTGTTCAGTAAAACAGGCATACTGCTTCAAACATCAAACTATATGTTTGTCCGTGACCACGACCTATACAAACAGGTCTAATCATTGCCAGACAATATTATAATAGTTATATTAAACACGGACGTGAAAAGAACACCGGACGTCACCTTATCGAGAGTGACGCCGCCCGCTTACCATGTGTGCGTAATTTTTAGTGCGGTCCGACCAATCCGACGCGGTAATGGCGGCCGATTATTACAGCATGGTGTCAATGTGTGCGTGTGAGACTTGTACGAATAGAGGAGTTGGTATTACTATGGGTGCCTCACTGAATTTGTTGCTGACAATCCTACTGTTCTTTTTTTAATTCTGTGGTATTTTAGTAAATTCTTTTAGACGAGTCCTATTCGATAAACTATCTTATACTCTCTTTTAATTATTATTTGGAATTTTAAAATAAGGCAGTTGCAAAATGAAAATAATTTATAAATGAGTAATCATTAATGCAATAACTATTATAATTTCTGTTTACCACTAATTATTTTTAAAGTATTTTAAATTAATATTCACTTAAAAAGTTATACTAAGATTATTTACCAATTAACTTTTCCCTGAAAAAACGGAGTATACACGTTGTGAGTGTCATAGTAAAATATGGTGACATTGAAATAAGGTAATATTGAATTCAACACAAATTCAGTCTGGAAGACGAAAATATAGAGGAAATTATAATCGTTTTTGGAACGAAGTTCCTTATCGCGCGTTATGAAAGGGGGCTAGACGGAAAATTTTCTTACGAAATGTTGGTACGATACTTTTTGAAGTGATTCAGAGAATTTAACACAGATTTTTTCAGAAAGTTTTACAGAGATGGCGCTGTACAACTTTCTGAATCACGCTACTAGCGTGATCTGTAAAACTTTCTGAATCACTTCAAAAAACAATACTTAAATCGAAAGTAACTTCGTTCCATCCGGGTGTCCCTTGACACCTCTCATTTTTTTCATATGAGTTTCTCATTGTCAATTTAAAACATGTCCCTTTTTTTGAAGTCGGTTAGTCGGTGGGAAATAAAGCGAAGTATCTATCGCGTAGTTAGTCTACGTCGCAGAACTACGGCTGCAGTAACAGTGCAATGCAGCCCCTAACACTAATCAGCTGCTAATAAATTATCAGAGATTTATTCTAGCCGCCGAACCAAATAGAAACTAAGACCTAGATTGAACCCGAACGTTTTATGTTGGATTACCGAATTATTATAAAACTAGCCGACACGGCGAACTTTGTATCGCCTATTATTGGAATAAATCAGTATAATCTATATTTTAACCCTCTTAGGATTTGAATTTTACTGACATATTATGTAACTTATTATTTTTGCCGTACTCAATTCATACGAAATTTCATACAAATATGTCCAAGGAATAAAAAGTTTCATATAAACTTTTATCCCTGTTTCACCCCTTTGGGGGTTGAATTTTGAAGTTTCTATCCCTAAGGGTTTGGCCTGTGCGTTGATACATCAGTTAATCCCTTTCGCCTTTTATATAATATGTAGAAATAAAAGTTGTAAGTGCACTCGGAATGCAAAGGGTTATATAATATTTATTTTATGGACAAAGCAATATTCTATACGAAATAAATACGCAGAAATTGAAAACAATAGTCAGTAATTATTGCTACGCTAACTCTACATCGGCAGAATCGTAGCGCCAGCGTAGAGCGTTGCTCTACGAAATTACTGCTGTATATATTAGGCATTTTACACATAACTATTGTCTGATTACACTGTGACTTAATTTAATTATACAATACTGTTAATAATTCTGTTATAGTAAAAATTGCAAGTATATAAAAATATAATTTTAAATAAAGTTTACCATTCTATTTATTTATTTATTTTATTTAACAATTCTTATACACAAATACAGTATAAAATAATAGAAATTCATTCTTCGGTCAAAATTCGACATTTGAATTCACGTTGACATTAAATGTAAATTACATGTATGTATTAAATACATGGTAAAGTATAATGTTTATTTTATATATTTTTTTGTGTTTATATTGCACATTATATTATACATAAATATTAATTGTGCCTTTCATATTCACCCGTCCACGTAATTGTCGTAAAAATGGATACAAAGTTTTTGCTTCACGTATTAATATTATATTATAATTATATGTATTACATTTTTAAATTAAATAATACCAGTTATTAGAGATAGAGACATATGAGTAACTGAGGGATGGATGGACAGACGGACAGACACCGGAGTCTTAGTGATGTTGTCACCCAAATTGTACGGAACCCCCAAATACACACAAAATCTCTTGAATATTAAACGCTATCCTATACATTTAGTAAAGCATGTGTCTTCGTACGTTAGTTCTCTTCACAGGGCTGATGTAATGACATACTTACACATAATTACTTCGAAATTAACCAAACCTTAGCGAGACTAATGTTATTAAATTAACCAGAACTAGTATCCATAAATTGTGTAAATTAGTACCAAATGTGGACTCAAAGAGGTTAAAGTGTATTTTCATTTATAATCCATGCATCTCGCCCGATGCGCCAGATATTACTGAATAAGTAGCACTGCGGTGCGACTTGCGACCGCGCGACTTTAATCCGCTAGTCGCAGCCGCTCACATATTTATAATTTGTACAATTACCACTGCCGAGACAACGGGCTATAGAGCTGAGAAACTCGTAGACTTGGCTTCGCTTGTTGCTTTAAGATAGTACTATAGATAGTAGTAGATACTAGTTAGTTGAATACTAACTAGTAACAAACTATTTAACTAAAGAACTATGTAGTATCTGTCCTTACTTCGCTTCAAGTTCATTAATGACTTATGACGTAGCCGCAATTCCACCAACTCGAATAAAATTGTTTTAAAATGTTCTTTAAATTAATACACCTAATTATCTTTTTATTTGTGTTGATTAAAATAAAACAAACACTTAATCTTACCTCAAAAATACTACAATCAGTGAAAAACGCGTTGAAATCAGCTGAGATTAGCGGGAAAACACACAGACAAATCGACAAATAGACTCAATTCTGTGCTTTTGAAAATAAACTACACACTAAGCGTAGTTGTGTGCTTTTGTCATAAATCAGAAAACAAGAAAGGATAGAAGGCTATAACACGTCTATAAATATATGAAACAGCGTATTACCTAACGTTACTGGATTATCATCAAATACCCGACAATTCTACCTCATTACTGCGTCACTGCAGTGACTGCAGCGAGCAGACAAATAAATTCGGCGCGCGATAAGCGCAGCATAAATCAGCGTAACCTTGCGCGGAAAAATACGCCTGCAGGAAGCTTCCGGCGCTTCCGAATGCTTCTGAACGCTTCTGAACGCTTCTGAATGCTTCTCCGTGCTTACCTACTTCTCGAGTTTGAGTTGTTTGAGTTGGATTGTATGTAAATTATGTGATGTAAATTAATAATTTTTAAATTTAGTCTCTCTAATTGGGAGCGTTTATCTAACTTTTTATGTTAATGGAACCGAGGGTCACATGATTTCTCTTGAGAGCCAGTTCTTTCTTTCTTGGCCGGCAACGCATCAGTGATGCCTTTGGTGTCACTGATTTCCATGGGTTACGATAGCTGCTTACCATCGGCCTGACGACCACGGGGTCATAACCTAGTTGGTAGTGAATAGTGACCCTACCTGCAAAATGAGCAGTCTGTATCCCGGTACATAATATATTATGTAGTATCTGTTGCCCACAGCTTCGGACGCGGAAATTATACTTATCATATTTATTCCCTATTTCACCCCCTTGGGTGTTGAGTTTTGAAAAATCCTTCCTCAGTGGATGCCTTCGTTATAAGAGGAATACGTGTGGGAAATTCCAAGTTTCTAGCCCTAACGGTTTGGTCTGTGCGTTGATACATCTGCCAATCACTTTTGCCTTTTATATACATAGATAGAAAGATAGATTAGCCCGCTGATGTTTGTGCGTAGCTTGACACTCGAACGAATAGTTTGGTAGAACAGAGATAGTCCATGACCAGTTCGAGAAATTGTTGATTTTATGGCGGGTGTGTGTGTCCCCTGATGATATTGACGTTTATATCTTTGTGATTTCGTTATGTAACACGCTGTCCTTTATAGACTTTGAAACCATCCAACCGATATGCCCCAAAATGGTTTCATTTGAAAGGCAATAATGCGAAGATGGTTTGAGACCACTAAAACAATGCGTTAGGCACATTATTGTTTTCGAAAAAAAAATTTGCGTAGTACACACCGGGTATCCACTAATATGTATGTAATCTATTACTAATAATAAAGAGGAAAGATTTGATTGTTTGCATTGAATAGGCTCCGAAACTACTGAACCGATTTGAAAAATTCTTACACTGTCGGAAAGCTATACTATTCCCAAGTAATATAAGCTATATTACATTTTCAAAAAAATTAGGGATCCTTAAAAAACTCCAATAATGTAACCCAAGGTGTAAAAAATAAAGAAAACCGAAGCAAAGCGAGGGCGGTTACTCGTAATAAATAATTTTAACGATACCCTACCAATAAGACCTTTAAGTTAAAGTAACGAATACAAAACACATTTTAAAGTCCTACTTGGCACGCACGCCAGTTCAACGCTTCAGATGATTACGAATGCTACGTCACACTTTTCACAACAACAGACTTAGGCTTCCAGTGTTGTTAATTATAACCAATTGTTTAGGACACAACACCGTTTTATAAAACAAATCTCGTAATCTGGCGTCATGGCTGTATCTATCCCTTACGATACGAAGGTATGAAGGCACGTTTAGTGACGTTTCATCGTATTTACACAAATGGGATTTTGAATTTGAATTTAAACCGTCCTTTGTTTCATTAAAAAACCTATAGGTACTTAAACCAACTGTTACTTGAGGCTACAGAGGCTAAAACTTTTCCTAAGTAGGTACTTCTGGAGATGTCTAATGAAAAAGAAAATTAAATTCATGTGAGAGAACGTTAATACTATTAGGTATGGCAGGTGGCTTCAATCAATTAATGGCCCACTACTGGGCACGGTTCTTTCCTCTTGAGGAGGCCTAGAGCATATTCCACCACGTTGCTCCAGTGCGGATTGGTGGAGGGGTTAGTGGCCAACCCGAGTGTCGTAAGTTTTCAAACCACCCGAGGCCCTAGAGCCTCCGCCTGTGCTTAACGACTATTATCTTATTATAACAACCGGGACCGACGGCTTTACGTACAGGGACTTTTTGGCAAGTATTTATAAATAATTAAAAAACACTTCCTCGTCAGCAACAGCTAGTTTATTATAAATTTTATAACATCCACCCAACGAGAGACATCGAAATAAGAATCATTATTAGTAGCATTAACAAATATAATCTATCTCTGTCGCGTTCGAAAGCTTGTCCATGTGCAAGGGAGACATAATATTGAATTTTTGTGACGTTTGCAGTTTCTAGTAAATGTCTTCACTGAAAATTTTTGTTTTAGACAATACACAATCGCAATTTGTCTCTGTGTTGTACGTACCAGGTTATGGTAATCGACCTATTCCTATTGATTACGGCGGTTGCTCTAAATTTTCTAAAATATAAAATCACTTGTGTTGTGTTATGATAATAATCTTAGCATTTGCTATAACTTTTTATCGGTAAAGTCAACCTGGCATTGTACGTTATAGGTACATCCATGCAGATATACAAATTATGGTGCAGGGCAATTGCAGGGACATTATGAAAACGGTCATTCCAAAAGGGATCCTAACGGCTAACGGAATTTAATCAAATTCCTTAGGATGATAAAATAATATACACCGATAAATAGATAATATTGCTTAAATTTAAATGGGACCACATGACAAGCACCAGCCTTTGATTAAAAATATCATCAAAATCGGTACACCCAGTCAAAAGTTGTGTTACCTACCTCATAACTTTTTACACATTAAAAATACAGTTGAATTGAGAACCTCCTCCTTTTTTAAAGTCGGTTTGAAAAAAAACTAAAGCCCCAAATATCTAAGATGTCCAGACATCGAGCATTATAGAGCTTACAATTTTATTGAAGTACCTATAGATTAATCTAGAACGTAACTTAATGAGTGTGAAGTGAAAAACACTGGAAAGAAAAAGTCAACGACCTCCGTTTCGTGAGACCCAGTCGATAAAATGCAATAATTGCGTTTTCCTACGAGATGCGGCTAATAGCTACATATTGCGCTGAGTTTTCCACAGGCGCTCCGGTACTTTTAATACTTGAAACTTTTTGGACAAAGTAACGGGCTAAATTAGTTTTTTAGGCATGTTTAATTGAAAAAAATTAATGTTCATTTCTTTTCTTATTTTTCTGCTGCAATTTGGTTTTATTTTTGGATTGTTAAGAGTTACATACGAACTATTTTTTGTAAATGGTTTTATTTAGCCTCTTTGTGTAATCTCAAATCTAGTAATTTTAATTAGAGCTACTTCCACAATCCTAATTAGACCAAAGTACCTCGTCATATATCAAGGAATTGAAATTTTACATATTGCTATAGTTCTGATAACCATGCATTTTTGTGATATGCATGACCAAATACACATAAGTTCAGCTCCAGGCGTGGGTGCCATTTTTTCTTTTGTTAAAACTACAAATAATTGATATTTCGTTTGTTACAAAACCAATAATGGTATGAAAATTAATCATTCATTTATGCTTTCAAAATGTTATGTTTATGCTTTTGGCCACTGAGCAGTTCCGTCATCTGAATTCCAGCCCTGAGCCACAGCCTGAGCATACAGTAGCATGCCATCATCACCCTTACAAAAAATGCAACCAAATCAAGTCGTAAAATTTTAACTTCGTAGAATGAGAGAAAATAGAATTATGCTTGCAAGATTTCACCCTTATTACCATTGAAGTATAATGTCATAGAACAGACATCTCGAACAAAATGTGTGTCCCGCCCGGGAGGTTCGATTTTCAAAATTGAGCCCCCGTTCTCCTTTCAAAATCGAACGAATCCATTGAAGATTGAAGCCACGTGGCGCCAATGCATTGGGACATTCATGGTGTTCGCGGTGTCGGTTTTTTACTGTGGTTTTATACTCTAGTAATAATACTTCAATGCTTATTACTAACAAATCTTGTACAAAAGCAGCTGACGGATTTACTGTCACTTTCTTTAAATTGTTTGTATTAAATTAAACTAGCTTGTATACCTGCCAATGTTGTGGTCGAGAATTTTGAACCGACGCGGTTAAAGCGCCAGGTCCCTGATGAAGGTTGCTGGGTTAATTTAATCCCTATGGCATTCATGTATGTATGTGGTAGGCTAAACCATGTGCCAAGGAGTTTATTTTGCCATTTCTTCTCCATGCCAACGATCCATTGGAGAAGAAATAGACAATGTATTTATTATTATTATTAGACGAATTATTCGCCTTACTATTGTGCTTGGCTTATATCCATTAATGGCTCACTACTGAGCACGGGTCTCTCCTCTTGAGGAGGCCTAGAGCATACTCCACCACGCTGCTCCAGTGCGGACTGGTGGAAGGGTTAGTGACTAACCTGAGTGTCGGAAGTTATCAAACCGCCCAACGGCCTCCGACATGACTTAACGACTGTAATCTTATGATAACAAGCGGGACAGACGGCCTTATGTGCCCTCCGAAGCACGGAAACGCTCAAGATTTTTTGCTTCTAGCGGTCACCCATCCAAGTACCGACCGCGGCCGCTGTTGCTTAACTTTGTCGATCACTTATGATCAACACAAGCCATTGGGCTATGAGCGTGCTATAGTGCTCACTTACTTTCCATATTTCAAGACAATGATTTAAAGCCGTATTCTCATTTCATTTAAACAAAAACCACACGCTAAAACAAAGTCAACACGAATAAGTTGAATCCTAAAAAAATTTTTTTTTTAAACGCTTTTATTTCAATAATGTTTAGTTTATAAAATTAGCTACAAGTTGTGAAAATTTCAAGTCTCTACGTAAAATAGAACATAGAGAATTATGCGTCTAAAGTCTGAAAATCGTTTTTTTTTAATTTAACAACAAATAAACAATGAAAATTAGTTTAAAATATGATTTTCGTGTATTGTCATCGGAAATACACATGTCTGCCAAATTTCATCAATTTTCATTAAAGGGAAGTCATTCAAATTAACGTTACAAGATTTGATGCTTTGATGCTTTGATGCTCCGAAGTGAAGCTAAATAAAAGCGTTTAACAAATTAAAGTTAACGAGAGGCAGGTTACACCAGAATTGTCTCGTTTCCCTCAAAGCCCGGTTTTAACGCGAATAGACATCGCGTATTTGAACCCAGGACCTAAAAAGTAACGACGCTGTTATGCAACTTTCTAGGCGCGGGCTCACTGGTATATAAGTCCTAGAGCTACGAAAGTATAGAGAACACTCCGCGTGAAGCCAATAGGGCCAACAGCAACTAATCATTCGAAACAATTCGAAACAGAGTTTAATCTGCTTTAATTTATCAGCCTATTTTATTGTTTGCAAAATATTAGGGATGGGAAAAATAATGAGTAAGTAAATATTGATTTGCCCGGATGAATTGAGGATTTGAAGGTTGCATTGGATTCATAATAATGACTGTGGACTGTGTGGGTGATGAATGGACAATGAAAAATAATTTTAACCGATCGGTTTACAATAATATTAATATTGCTATATACTTACTATACAGTCTACTACTCCAACTACTATTTTAAATGGAGTGTAAATAAAAGAGTGAATAGACTTTTATTAAGTTAGTGCGCTCACCATCTTGGACCATATTATGTATTATCTTCACTTACCATCAGGTGGGATTATGGTCAAGCAATAACTTATCTTATGTAAAAAAAATTCCAGTCGTTAAGTAACGACTCCTACTTTATATGAAACATTGAAACTCGGTCTGACCGAAATACCTATAACCTAATATTTTACTGCTAATTAATTTCAAAGAAAATAATATAACTTAATACCTAGTCTTGGGTGGTAAAACGCACGACGCACTAAGTAAAAAGCTTAGGTAATATTCACACTCTTAAAAACACCACGGTACTATAGGTCTATCTACAATATCACAATAGGTCTATCTTCCATTGTAGTTTCGTAGCTCGCAGGCTGTCCCGCGCTAATTGCTGCAGCCACCAGCCAGCGCCAACGCAGTTTGCGGCGATGCCTTGCGCGTAATGCTGCTGATCGGCTTTTTGTAAAAACCTCGGCTAATGGTAGACGGTAGCCGTGTTAGTACATGTCTACTCTGGGTGGCTTGGATGTGGCGCATTTAGTTTGTAGATAAATCCTTTTGGGTGTTTGTTTTTGACCAGTGGCTATTTAGTAGTAGGCTTTTGCAAAGCGTGAGCCGTTATGGGAATGCGGGGACATGGTGATTGCTGAATGATATGGATTCGGGATACTATAGAGAATGTTATTTTTTGCGATAGTGATTGCGTGGTAAAGTATTAATACCAGAAATACAATCAGTTGTAATCAATTGTAATTCAATGAATTGATTTACTTGGCTTCAACCCATTAATTGTCCACTACTGGGCACGGGTCTCTCCTCTTGAGGGGGCCTAGAGCATACTCCACCACGCTGCTCCAGTGCGGATTGGTGCAGGGGTTAGTGGCCAACCCGATTGTCGGAAGTTTTCTAACCGCCCGAGGGCCTCCGACATGGCTTAACGATTGTTATCATATGATAACGACCGGGACCGACGGCTTTACGTGCCCTCCGAAGCAAGGAAACTTTCATAGCTACTTCTAAAATTATAAAATGTAAAAAAAATTTCTCTGAAAATACTGATAGGCAGCTAGTTTTTTCTCGTTCGAAACTGTCCACCCGTCTACTATAAAGCTCGTGCCTCGTATATTACTGAACAAATTGATTTATTCTTCGCTCAACGCGAGCCTACAAGTGCTACAAGCTAAATATTTTAAAAATAACGGGTCTCTTCCCTGCATCTGCTGTGCTTTGTATATAAAGCGCCTGACAGTTAAGTGAACTGCTATAAACAGCTATTACTATTACATTTTTATAGGCGCTACAATAATTTGTAATTTAAGCCAGGCTTCAAGCTAATTTAGGAGTTACTTTGTTTAACCTTATATAATTGTTATAGATATATTTATGGATATATGATATTTGGGTGCATATATCACTAAAATAATTTTTTATGAAGAATTATTTATTTTTATTACAATTTAAAATAATGATTATTTAAAGTGAAAACCTTCGTAGCTTTTGTTATTAAATGGATAGATTAGAATTTAGATTGATCAATTTAGGCTATAATATGCATACTCACACTGTTATTATACTCTTGGTTTACCTAAAATAAAAAGTAAAATAACTATGTAAAACAGACCAAAAAAAACTAATTAGTGATGATAATTTTCATAAAAGTTTCATTGTTATTTTTAACAATAATATGAATGGATATATTTTTGGTGTTCAATTCTTTCTTTTGTTAATTTTGTATTAGGTATATGAAATGTTATATAGAAGTCAAAGAAATAAAATTTACATATTATTATTTCTGAAGATTAATGTACAACACATAGTAATAAGCAGGTCTTTTTATGGTTACCTACATCCTATGATTATAATGATGAAATAAAAAGCAAACATCATTTCAACAAACATTTAAATTTTATTGTCCTTTATTTTTAACATTTCTCTTAATTTTAGATTTAATTAGACTAGTGGTGTCATCATTTAGCTGTTGGAAGAATGCCTTTGAAGTTTTCAAGGCCTTATCATTTGATTCAACACCCTTCGTAGTATTTCTATGTTCTGTTACTTTCATAACCTTTCCTTTTTGTTTCTGTAATTTCTTCTTCTTCCTTCTTTCCCTATTCTTGTCAGTTTGTGTGCGTTCTTCTTTGCTCATTAGGTCACCTCTATGTTTCTTTTTGACTTCTTCCGGTGCAAGTAATGCAGCATCACTAGTGGCCACTGGAGCCACCTCCTCCATAGAGATAGCAGGCGTATTGCTGACAATCTTGACCTCTGCTTGCGGAGCTTTCGGAGTGTAGTGATAATGGCATAAGGCATCAAGTTTGGCAAATAGTTTGCTCATTGCATCCCTTATTTCCGTGTGACTCTCCGGTTCATTCTCTTCTTCTTTGTCTCCAGATAATGCTTGCTTTTGTTTTAAAAACTCTGCTTCATAAACTTGAGCTAAGCTTTGCTTGCTTTTATTATGATCCAATATCTCCGGTTTTCTAAACGCTAGTTGATCGTCGACCGGCTTTTCTTTTTTGACAACGTCATCCCAAGCTTTATCTTTTATTCTGCGCTTAATTATTTCTTCTAATGTTAATGTAGTTTGCTCGGTAATGACTGGTAGTGGTCTTGTTGTGAGATCAAAGTCAACTACCTCTTCAAGTAAGGAGTTTTGTGGCCGTTTCGTTGCATCAACTTCACCCTTCAACTGCCATGGGGCGTCAGTTAATGACTTTTCTTCAAGCTTAGAGATCTGCTGTGTTAAACGCTGTTGTCTCATTTCAAATTCAGATTTCTTTTCAGTATCTGCATGGCCATTTTTAGTTACATTTTTGTTTGTAACATTATTTTTAGCATTGGAATCACTTTCATCAGATTCTTGGACTGCAAACCTGACCTGTTTGTCTTTCTTTTTAGGTTCCATTGATGAGTTATTGATTTCTTTATAGTTTTCTTCATTCATGTCCACATCATCATCTTCCATACTATCTTCATCATCTATATTATCTTCCTCACCTTCTCCTGAATTTTCACCATCAAAGAAGTCAGAATACATAACATCCTTAGATTCTCCTTCTTCCTCATCTAAATCTTCATCATCAATATCTTCAAACATGTCAATTGACTCCTCGTCACTATCATTACTCTTAGTTTTATTACCCTTACTTTCCATTTTCTCTTCATTTATCAAGAACTTTTCCATTTCTTGAAGGTTGAAGAATTCATCGTCAACAATAGATGTTTTGTTTTTTGGTTTGGTTTGTAACTTAACCTGTTTTTTTTCTTTTTGGGTTTTGATTCTTTCCGTATCCTTATCAGATTTTTTTGGAAGGTCTTCAATGTCAGAACTTTCACTATGACTTTCTGAAAGATCATCTTCGTGAGGCTGAGCAATTTCAACAGGAAAGTTGAGATCATTACTAGATGAGATGCAGTTTGCAACATTCCAAACAAGTTCATCCCAAGACTCGGAATTCTGGAGCTCAATTTGCTGCCAAATTTGTTCCTCGTCAAAATCCTTTATAATAAGCTCAGACAACGCATCTTTTTTCGCCTTTGTTCCCTTTTCTTGTGATTTCGTAAAATCATACAATGATTTAACCAAGTTTTTTATATCTTCTTTCACTTCAGTCTGGACAGTCAGATATTTTACAGGTTTGTCCGTTAACGAACAAAACCTATTTATCACACCCTCTATTTTTAACTCCGCCATTATCAATTATTGTAGAATATATTTGTTACATTTATGCAATCGAGTATAAAAAATATTATTGATACTATTGATAGAACTTCAGAAAATCACACGCGGTTTACTTGGTTTATATTTTTTAGGTATGACATTGACATTTGATCACGACGTGCTTTTGACGTCTGACAGGTTAAGAGGTTTTTGATTTTAATTCTTAATTGCCTTAGACTCTTAGCTTTAGGCCAAATAATTGATAGAGAGAACTTCAAATCAAATCAAATCTTGTAAGCTGAAATAAAATATAACTTATTTCTGTAGATGTCAATACCTTTTACTGTACCTTTTTATAAAGTGCATTACCATTATTATTCATTTTAATATAACACGCCGGAAGGGTGTCGTAAAAGGCGACTAAATCCGGCCCGCTGGTGGTAGGGCCCTCGGAGGGATTATATTAGTAGCATTGATTTTAATTGTTAATTAATACCATTATTACTATTATTATTTCTCCAGGGGTTCGCCTGGATAGCTACCACCCTCGAGCATGAGTCAACCGCCAAA
This sequence comes from Thymelicus lineola, assembly GCA_963932265.1. Lineage (NCBI taxonomy): Eukaryota > Metazoa > Arthropoda > Insecta > Lepidoptera > Hesperiidae > Thymelicus > Thymelicus lineola. The sequence continues at coordinate 4,436,881 of OZ010707.1, read as the reverse complement.
CGACTCGTCGTGTTCCGGCTGGGGGCTCGAGAGCTAGTTCTTTCTTTCTTTCTCTTCTTTCTTTCTTGGACGGCAACGCATCAGTGATGCCTTTGGTGTTACTGATGTTCATGGGCGGCGATAGCCACTTACCATCAGGTGGATCGTCAGCTCGTTTGCCGGCTATTTCCGTAAAAAAATATATATAAAAATAATAATAATACGATAAGATACTCGATGGTCGTTAGAATTGGCCATAGAGCAAAGTTCCAAAGTATCCAAAGTAAAATTAATTTTATTATTGATATTCAAAATGCATTAAAACACCTTCTTTTAAATTTCATAATAATACTGATGACGATAAAAATATGACATTTAGACCGCATCATTTTGTATGTTAATTTATGAAAGTATACTTTACAATACGAGGAACGACGTAAAAACTATGGTATTTTTTGGAATTCCATATAAGATGGCGCTGTTCAATTGACGGACTTAAATTGGAAGTCTTATGTACTTATGTAATTTAATCCTTCACTCCAGGCTCCAAAGTAGAATCTTCAAGGGAAAAAACTTATCTTTATATTATCATCTATTGTTAAAAAATAATAGTAACCAAGAACTTTAATATTATTGATATTTAAAATGGATTACAACACCTTGTTTTAAATTCCATGATAACACTAATGACGGTAAACACATAATGACGTGGTCTAAATGTCGTATTTTTGTATGCAAACTCATACTTTACGATACGAGGAACGACGTAAATTTTTAGAATTCGATATAAGATGGCGCTGTTCAATTGACGTTGGACAAATTAGAAATCTTTTGACTTTTAACCCCTGGTGTGCTTAAGCACACATCTGTGCCCATACCCTCGTATGCTTAGGCACAGATCTGTGACAACGTCTGTGACCAAACACCCGAGTGCACTTTTTCTCGATTTTCTAATCTAATACCTAGGTAATAGTGCTTAAAATGGATTCTAAAACATCCCCAGTAAATAAACTAACCATAGACATTTTTTGTTTCTATCAAAAATTCATTACCAGCATAAAAAACTCTTTTCAATTTGAACTAATTTCTTTCGTGAGCTGAGAAGGTAACGTGCGTTTCTAGATCGAATATTTCGTAAATCACTTAATAAGTTAAGTAGACTACCGTTTTATTCGATTATTTATTTCATTAGGGACCTATAATTAACAATTTAACAATATCAAATATTGTTTCTTTTAAAAAATTGTCGGATGTTTGATATGGTTCCCTTTGGACGTTGGTACTTTTATTTTCTTCACTGGTCCTTTGCCTCTTAAATTTAAATCCTTCACTCCAGGCTCCAAAGTAGAATATTCAAAGGAAAAACTTACCTTATCTTTATATCGTCATCTATTGTTAAAAAATAATAGTAACCAAGAACTTTAATATACAGTGAACCCGACGGCAAGCTTCCAAGAGGTTTTTAACCGGACGTTAAAATCGGATCACGTGACATTATGATGGAGGTTTACCTTCAGAATCGTAAGGTGTCCTGGATTTGTCTACAATATTCCTTAGATCAACATGTCCTAAGTTCTTCAAATAAAATTACATTTGTGATAATAAAACCAGTTACTTAAATGTATTTTTTAATGAAATTCGATTTATCTTACATTTCATTTTATTATTAAGTAATTACAATTACATCAGACCTCGATTCACTTTAATTTTTTACTTAAAGACACAATCATAAAGAGTATTTTAGAACTTGCATCCTTGCTTTTAATCATAATCATAATAAAGTTCGATCACGAGAACAAACTTCAAATGCTCATAAGCGATAAAAATGTTACTTAAAAAATATCGGAATAAGTTATATTCTGCAACTGATTGTAAGTCACAAGTAAATTGAATAAAGTTTACAAAATAAATGTTCAGGAAAAGAGTATAGTTATATGAGATATAATTACTGAATTTATTGGCACAGACTATCAATCAAAATAATCAATTAACAAAAATGTACAATTGCATTAATTTGATACCATTAATTTGCAATCACTCACAACACAGGAAAGATAGAATGAGATTTGAGTATTCTCTCTTAGTCATTGGCTTGTCTTATAATTAAACTTATTAAGATAATTTATAATTATTAACTATGTACATGTTGGCAATACAGTTGACTAGAAAAATTATCACAGAGCAAATTAATAATACTGGAAATGCCTCAAAATTGGCTTCTTAAATAAAAAAAAGTCTCAGCACAACTGAGATACAACTTATGAGAATATAAAACGTTTGTAGACTTGTATTTGGATCTTTGTCAAGCATTAACTTATTTCATGTAAAAAAAGTATTTTTACATAAAAATCAAAGATATAATAATGTTGTTAATAGCTGACCTGCCTTTATAGTTTACAATGCATGTTCATTGGTGATAATTTTAAACAAAATAGGAGGAAATAAAATCAGATTTACTTGAAATTATCACCAATAGATACTCAATGTATTTTTTACATTATACTATACAAGTTGATAGTTGCCTTTACAAATTATAACATGAAACAATTGTTTTGAACTTGTAATCAAAGTATACTTATTTCATAGTTGTAGTGAATTATGGATTATTCCATTAATTATAGATTATACCTCAAGAACCGTGCAAAATATCGACTATTAGTCATAAATTGGAAATACATATAGTTTATTTTGATATAAATGAGTTTCAATAACCAAACAATTGTGTGTCAAGTCAAAAATCAACTTTGTGCAAATGAACTAATATACTAACGTACATTGTGCACAAATCTTTGGTTAAACCATAGAAGACATAATAGTACATAATAGGTTAAACATAGATAAGTATATATCACAATTTTTATGGCATTTTATAAAAGATGATTTTGGCTACAAAGTGAGAAGTTGGAAACATACTGACCCCTATATGACTAAATAATTCTGATTTGACGATTGTAGTATGTGTTTTGTCTTATTTGCACAAAATAGCAAAGGTATATGGTTAAAGAAGTGAATGGAACATTATTTTTATCACTTCAACAGAGAGCTGTTGTCATATTTTCAAGAAATTCTCACTAATTAAGCTAAGTTCTGTTGCCAAATATTTAATTACCGACTGTTTTTTATTTAAATAATATTAGGCGTCGTCCTAATTGGCAGCGATCGTACGAGCAAACGATGCATTCATCGTCGTGCGATGAAAATGACCGTGCGATGGTCCAAAAGTGTCTTAATAGACCCTGCGATGTCCATCGAGCGATGCTAATCGCTTACAAGGCGCCGCCTTATTTTATTTATCAATGGCTGTCTACAGAGATGCACAGTTCTTACTGTCAGGCAATATTGCTTTGAAAATTGCAAGTGACATTGAAGAAAGATAACGCAGACCACATAATATACTTTATAGATCCAGAAGTCACCGCGGTGAATTTTTCAATAATTATTTTGATGTACGGAATAATGAAGAAGGCTTTTACGATTATAGTAGGGTAGTTGTGCTCGCGCGATGACGCGGTTACCAATTAGGACACTCAAAAGAGATTTGTAGCTTTGATTGCACGATTGCACGATTAAACCCATCGTACAATCGTTTTAAGCATTTATTATGCTCGTGCGATGACTTGCATGCTTTAATTAGGCCACACTTATTTAGTGTCCGTGTTTAATTTCGTCGTGCGACTAAATCGCATCGTTTGCTCGTACGATCGCTGCCAATTAGGACGACGCCTTAGAATGTAATAATTTTCATGGGTACAATAACAATGTTCTTAAAAAATATTCATTTTTGACATGTGTTACAATGCAGTATTATGCATGATATTCTCAGAGTATATTACATAATATTAAGTACTAATAATAATACTGAATAACGTTTATATCATAGGTTTGTTTAAAGTAAAAATTCTTCACTAATACAATTTGAGTCAAGGACATCATTTCATAATTCAATTAAAATTATCACATACAAATCAACATAAAAGTTTATGTCGTAATGACTTCAAAAACTAAAATAATAAAGGAGTGTAAGAAACCCAGTAAACATAATATTTTTAGAAAAGTTTTTATCAAACAAAGTTTTAACATATGTTATTGATTATGATATCAATAAAACAATTGAGGGATTATACCAAATATGATATTTTAAAAGTTTAAAACTTTTGGTAATCCATAATTTGAGATTTATTTTATTACAAAACATCGACTTTAGGAATGATCTGAGATTGAGTTTTGCTTGGCAAAGTAAAATAAATAGCCAATAATACTAATCAACACATCGGTAAAATCCCCCAAATTTTCTTTGGTTAGTAAAATAATTTTGTGTGCTTTTAATTATTTTACCTTTAAAGTAAAAGTAGTAATTTGCATTTTAGTATTAATTTTGACAATGTTTGTCAATAACAAGGATAGCATAACAAATTAAATTATCAACAATTTTTTATTCCAAGAGAATTTTGCACCCAATTAGAGTTTGTGTATTATTTACACATAATCACTTGATTTAATTCAGTTACACATAATTATGTATCTGTTGTCATAAATTCGTTTCCGTAAAATTCATAGCCGAAATTTTTTGACCTCTAATTATTACCAATACTTTGTAAGGTCAATTAAGTAAAGTTATGTAATTTTTGACAAAAAATAACTGACTTAAAATTAGGGATAACGTAAATTTAAATAGGACCACATGACAAGCACCAGCTTTTGAATATAAAAAGAATCATCAAAATCCAGTAAAAAGTTACGAGGTAACATACATAAAATAAAATACAGTCGAAAACCTCTTTAGAAGTCGTTTATAATCATAAATAGATCATTTTACTCATTTGAAGCTACCAAAGAAAACTTGGGGCCTATTAATTCATTATTTCCATCATCACCTCAATTATACACCTACCCTACAATATCCTCTACATAATGGCAATATACAAGAAAGGAAAATTGACAGCAATTGCTATCTACAATATTTTATCTACTTACACAAGTAACTGTTATATATTGCACAAAAGTTGAACTATAAGTCTTTAATTTTACAATTAGTATTGTGTGCATTATGTAACAGTTACAGAATTACATGATTTGGAACATGCTGAATAACTAATTAAAAAGGTTTAGTAGATATATAAAAAATAACATACTAAAAATTAATTTTAATTTTAATTATTTAACAATGTCAAATAATTGGTATGGAACACATGTCTAAAGATGACTTTAAAAAACCGACTTCGAATAATGCTATAGTTCCTTAAGAGATCATGATATTGACTAAAATTGTACCTAATTTTGTAATTGCCGTTGTAATTTATTCCCGTCATAATCTAAAATTTTAACAAAAAAAAAAACGGACTTCAAATGAAGTACATCCAATAAAAAAAGAATCATCGAAGTCGGTTGGCGCAATATTGAGCTATTCGTCCATTTATCGCGCACATACTTAATGCAAATTTAAGGCTTATATGCCTTTGACATGGATGCCATTGTCAGATCTCGCTCAAATGTAAGTGGGACCACACGACAAGCACCAGCTTTCGATTAAAAAAGAATCATCAAAATCGGTTCACCCAGTCGAAAATTCAGAGGTAACAAAGTTAAAAAAATACAGTCGAATTGAGAAATCGGTCGGTTAAAAAGTACACTTGATACTTTGTATTTACTTGAATAAAAAATAGTTGTGTAAATAATCTTAATAATTTATAACTCATCAATTTGACCTGATCATTAGATCACACAATTAGGGAATGCAATCTCGTTCTCGCGAGATCTCGTTTTCTTCGTTCGTTTCGTTGTTTTCTCGTTTTCGTTTTCTTTCTCGTTTTCTCGTGTTCTTTTTTAGCGAAATTGATCTCGGACGAAAAACAGGGCGAGATCTCGCGAGTTTAACGAGATTGCACTCGAGCATAAAATCGTCTTATTCGAAGCGCGGACTGAAGGTCGTAGCTCATCTACACGACACCGCTCCCACCCAACCAAAGTATGAGAATTCAAATATAAACTTTAAATCGTGCTCTGTAGATGCAACTATTGAGTGGTAAGGTTGCGGTAAGCTTGCTTCCCGCGCGCGGGCTGCTAATTTTGTTGTTACTGTAAAGTGCACCTTGGTTGGGTGGGAGCAGTGTCGTGTAGATGAGCTACGACCTTGACACGGACGGAGCTGCGATTTGTCGGCTTCGTTCGGTGCGCGGGAGGCGGAACAAATCTTTCATTTGATTGCTATATTTTGTTAATTAATCTCTAATATCTAATTGATCTACTGAGTAGATATAGTTTTATTTAATCGATAATAAGTCAACTCAACTTAGATAATTAGTTTGATTTTTTTTACTTCTCGTTATTTTGTTTGTTATAAAATAACTGTTTTATTACTAAAAGATTTTTGATTGATATTAGAAGAGAAGACTGGTTGCTTATTTCATTTGTTATTTGATAGCTACGTACGTCAAAGTTTACTATTAAGAAGTTTATTAAAAAATTATAGACAGATACGTCAAACAATGTTTGGTACATAAAAGTCTACTGAAAAAATTCATGAAAATAAATGATTATCTTGTAATACTTACAATTTTTATAATTTTTTTCCTAATTTATTCAAATGTTGTGATTATTTGCAAAGAAAACACACAAAACTGCCAATCTCGCGAGATCTCGAAATTGGCGAGATCTCGCAGTATTGTTATTCATAAACTCGCTTGAGCCCCAATCTCGCGAGATTTGCATTCCCTACACACAATGTCTACAAAATTAATTAGTTAAACAACAAATCCCAACACATGTTCTTATTTTCTAGAACCAAATGTAGAAAAAGTTTCAGTAAGAATTTTGACAACATTTGTCAATAACAAGGACGTCGTATAATAAAATAAATTATTAACAATATTAAATTTCAACAAAATTTGGCACCCAATTAATTTATATAGTTAAAATTTAATACATTGATATCCAATCCAAGAAGTATTATTTTATTATGAGTTCTATTTTAGAGAACACTTGACTGTTTTCTTATAATTTTATTCAAATAATAATAAAATTTATAATGATTGTAAGTTGGTTTCAATATAAACCAATTCATAGATGTTTATATTATGGATAAAAAAAATCATTTTAATAAAATTGATCTTACAATTACATCTTGTATAAAGTATAAAAAATGTATAAGCAACAAACAAGTAATAAAAAAATATTTAATAAAAAATAAATAACCTTTGTAAAGTTGACTAGAATTAAAGTAAAATATTAGAATTAAAAAACAAGTAAGAGACTAATATCCTCCTGTTTTTAACAAATGATCAAAATTTTAAAGTTTATCTCACACACTACATTTTTGAAATATTACTACTAGTACAGAACTAGCATAATATTATATTATGTTATATAAAGTTTCCAACCAATATAATCGTTTGAATCTGAAGCAAATTTTATTTCCTCTGATTCATCATTTAAATTTTAGATGTGCTAACAAAACTTACTCGATATTTTGTAATATTACAACAATATAAAATGGATAGCCCTATAACTTTGAAAAAACAAGTAACTGCAGAGTTTATTGCCAGTACTTCTTATCAGAAATATCGAACCATTGTATAACTAAAGGAATAAGGTATGAATAGACTTAAGTAGTGCGTGAGACACCTAGACTGAGAGCGGGAAGCACTATATTGGAACTATCTACAATAAGCCAAGCTTGTAAGGAATAAAAAACTACTCACCTACATGTAAAAGCTATAACCTTCAAATCCAAACTACGGAATTAGTCTTCGATTTAAATTAATTGGCCCTTTTATTAGTTTTTTTTAACTAACACTAACCTATTTTGGCGATAACTGTTTTGGCACTTCACTTTGGCACTGCACTATATGCTTGCTCGGTGCGGGGGTAGCTTGAATGTGAGGGTGTGGTCGATGAAGTATTGATCCTGTTCCGTTTCATCGGGTAGATAGTACCCGTAACTTCCATCGTTGGAGACCTGATCAGGGGGGAACGAGCTTCCAGGTAACCCTGTGAAGTCATCCCAATCCTTTTCAAAAGATTTTCTCCTCTTCGCGAATAGGATAGACCCGTCAAACGCATATTCATCATCGAAGTGCAACACTGCATCATCGTAGAAGTAATTCTCCACCCGTTTGTTACTGGTATTCCTTGCTATATTCTTCATTAACTTCTTCCGTGCATAGCTGGATCTTTCTGAATCATAGTCGTCGACTAGAGGATCATTGCTTCGGTTCTCAGACCTCATGTTCATGGAGTAAAGCGATGAGCTGTGTGGACTGATGCTGTGTCCGTACGGATTCAGGTACCGTTTCAATTCGTACATCATCATGCCTCTACGGAGTTGTTCCCGTCGTTTCGCCACCATTTCTCTGAAGTCTTCAGGGTCGAGTTGGAAGTCATTGTTTCTGGCGTTCATGTATAGGTAGCCGGATGCAGAGTTGAGACGGAGGGATTGTGAACGACTCTTGGAGGAAGATTTCTCGATGTACCGCGGTATGTTACCCAGCTCTCGGTAGTTCTTTGATCTGATCTGTCTGAAGCTGGTCGGTGGAACAGGTGATAAGGGATCTCGGTATGGTATTGATCTGGAAATAATAAAAATTTATTAGTTTGGTGAGTTGTCACTACAATTTTTTTATTTTTTATTTTTGTGAACTATGATACAGTATACAACTTTTCTTACACTGAATTTTAAGAGGCTTTCATGGACGAGACGGTGTTTTTTTTTTGAAATTATTACAAAAAAAACAAGCCAGCATAACCTGTGTTCTACTAATCTTCCGGCGAGTATATGATCGCACAAAAAAGTTTTCGAAGGAATTCTTACGAAGGTCCTCGGAGGACGTACGACCTTTGTGCAGGTTATAAGCAAGATAAATACTTCTAGGCCTCAGCCAATGATATTAAAAGATATAGATAAGTCATGCCCTTACAAATCAACCAAGAAACCTGTTCCGAAAAGAGCTACAACACACACGTTTGTCTTTTGTTTCACTACAGTGTATCAGTGATACCTATATGAATAAAAAATATTTTGACTTTGACTTTGACTTTACATCAATCACTACAATAATACACGAAGGCATTTTAACGTTGTATGTCAAATCTCAAGCACGTCTGACAACAACAAAAACGTGCATATCGTCTTGTATTGACAGAGCGACTACGAGCAGAGGGGTCAATTGACTGCTCTTACGATCTTCATCGTCGGCGCGCTAGTGACATATCTATACCTATATCTATACATATCTATACCTATATCTATACCTACGAGTATATCTATACAATGTATACCTCTTTTTTACTTATAATATCATTGGCCTCAGCTAATAGTATATTCCACTCACCTATTTGGTCCAAAGCAGTTACAGGAACAACTACACACGCTGGGGGGATACTCCTCGTCAAGGTATAAAGGCACTACAGCATCACCTGCAATGGGTACGGTATTAGAACCGAGCTTACGACGGTGGAGGCAACTAACATGCTAATAGAACAAGGATATGAAAAGTGCTATGTGACGAAATATTATTTTATACATTGCAATTTTTTACTATGCTTAATAATTATTTGATTCCAAATTTTTTTGAAGAAAATGAAAAATTCTTGAAAGAAGTGGTAAGAAATCTTCAAGGATATTATATTTTGGAACATTTTCTTGCGATAACATTTGTTAATATGATTTTTTAATATCAGTATAAAACACTGATTTGTATACATAACAAATGCATGTCCAAGTGAGTATGATTCAATTCATCTTGAATCATTTATTGCACGCAAATGAGTACATCACAACGAGAAAATTGATTGCCTTCATAAAACATAATTTTAACATGGCCCCATTATTAATTAAATTTATTGATTAAGTTTTGAATAACAAATAGAAACGGCCGTTAAAAACTATCTAATATATAAAATTCTCGTGTCACAGTTTTCGTTGCCATACTCCTCCGAAACGGCTTGACCGATTTTGATGAAATTTTTTGTGCTTATCCGGTATCTATGAGAATCGGCCAACATCTATTTTTCATCCCCCTAAATGTTAGGGGTAGTCCACCCCTAATTTTTTTTTAATATATGGCAAAACAACGTTTGCCGGGTCAGCTAGTAATCTATACTAATGTTATAAAGAGGAAAGATTTGATTGTTTGTTTGCATTAAATAGGCTCCGAAACTACCGAACCGATTTGAAAAATTATTTCACTGTTGGCAAGCTACACTATCCCCGGGTGACATAAGCTATATTATTTCATTACATTTTTTCTTACTATTTTTCCCGAAGCGAAGCGAGGGCGATTTCCTAATGTTAAATAAAGCAAAATCCTACAATAATCCTCATATCCCTGTTCTATTACAAATAATAATATAATGCTACATATTCTCAATCCGCCAATTTAATAAAACTGCATAGACCGAACAGTAGGCATTTAATGATAGGGCTATGACTCTGAAAATAGCAGATAGATTTTCTAAAATGCGAAACATTAATTCAAAGCTATTACTAGCCCAAATCTAACTTAGTTTAAAGTAAAAGTAAAAACGCTGAGAAAGCCAAACTCGATGATCTTCTAAATCTAAAAGCGATACGATTCTCGTCGATATTTTTGCTGCCTCATGAAAACATTTTGAGGTTTGTTACCAAAATTACCAAACATAACTAGAAAATATAAACGCAATACAATGATGAATTCATTAGATTCAATGAATTACACAAGTACCAATACGCAAAAATTACCAGTACCAATAATTATCAGACACAAATACCAATGTAGGCTTTCTGAGCTAGTCTCATAATAGTTCACTGGCAAGTCTGATAACTATACTTTACTATTATAAAAAGCAACACAAATGGATGAATTTCATGTTATTGAATAAATTTTGCTACTAATAACATCTCCAAATACTCCAAGCATTAAATATGATAGAATAATACCTTATACCATTCATTATTCTTGCATATTTTTGCAGAATAAATATATACAAATTTAATGGCAATGACATCCTTCACAAAATACGTATTAACTAAATTATTAAATGATAATTGGTACTATCTTGGTACTAATATAATGATATACTGGTACTGCTATAATTAAACCAGGCTCACATGAATACGTAGAATCCTCTATAGCGGCACAAAAATGTACAAAAATATTTTACCTGAACTTAGTTTCAATATTAATATAATTTAAATACATAGATATAATATTATTGGGAACATAATTAAACTAAGTACATACAAGACTTAAATGTATAGTATATGTATAGTATTATACTAAAGTTTCTACTACGCAATAAAAATGTATTATTTACCTGTAGTATTTATTATTTATTTACAGATACAGGATAGCTCATTATTCAAAATTAATTTCAAAATCTTAAAAAATTAAAAATCCATACTGTTCCTTTGTAACAATTTAAATTGGTGAAATAAATAGCCCAGGCCAGGCGCACTCCGCACTTTTGGTATGATGTTACAAATACATAACGCGTTCGACGTGCCGGACCAATTTAAGAAGGGCTACCACACCATGTCATATATTCGTAATATATCACACATGTCATCACAAAAAAGAAGTCAACCCTGAAGTTGTCAGAAAGGATAACAGTTATGATTAGAAAGAGAGGCAACGTCTAGATGTACGATTAGCGCTGTGCGACCTGAATTACACTTTATTGTGTCGGAACAAGAGTCGCTATTTATTTAAATGATTTTGCGGAGTGACTCTTCTGTATTAATAATAGGGATGTTGATACTAACTGTAAATTAATATAAATTTATATTTCAAGTATTAAGGGAAATATTCAAAAACGTAAAATATTTTTTTTTTTGCTGTAATCAATCCCAATAAATTAAATATAATTAATTTAAAATGTTAAAAATAGTACTCACTGTCACGTGACCTCAAACGCCATTTTGAGCTTATGACGACATTACTCGTATTTTATATGGAAGTTCAACAAACTTCAGTAGATCGATAGTATAATACTGAATATAGTTTAATGACGTCACGTGACGTTTTCGGTGGGAGATAATGCTTATTATTTTCATAATATTTTTTGTGAATATTAAGGTTCTATCTATGAAATAAAATTGAATCCTAAAAGTCAACATCCCAATTAAGTATTCTGTACCTAAATCTACTCACCCGGTCGGATTCGTCGTGGCGCGGCCGGCAACCGAGTGCCTCTCGCCACGCCTCGCAACACCGCCCCGTCTGCCGTGATCACGTCGCCCTCCAGACGCACTGCTACTTGCTGGGCCTGGAACGATGGTGTTTGTGATAAGTCAAAGTCAAAATGATTTATTTCGTCATAGGAAACGGATCACTTAACGAAAGTAAAAATTTACAAAAGTATAACGATATCATATACATACATTAAACACGATAATTTTTGAAAGACGAACTAAGCCATCGCATTGCATCGGTAGTATCGTGAAAGAATAAACGCCAAAAAATTCCTAAGGAGTTTTGATCCTACTCAATTATCTTACGCCCCAACTCAGAGTCACTAATGGTTACTTAAATCGTTCTTTAGTAAAGAATCAATATACAAATTCTATACTAAAGAGCAATTTAAGTAACCATTAGTGACTCTGAGTTGGGTCGTTAGACAGCTTTGTCTTTAAAGTGGTAAGTTAAGTAGACATATGGAGGTTCGTAAGCCTCTTAACATCAAACATAATTATCATCTATACATTGGCGGTCAAAAAGCAAAGAGTTGAAAACTAGTTGTTACAGTCACTCATTATTATCATACGTAATGTCCATCCATCCATCCATCAGCCCTTGGAGGTCCACTGCTGGACATAGGCCTCCCCTAACTTGACCACTCTGACCGGTCCTTAGCCTTCTGAATCCAGCGAATGCCCGCTGTCTTCTTCAGGTCGTCATTCGATCAGCCAGCTAATTCATACGTAATTATACAGTCAGTAAAAAACTTGTGTTCATCGACCGAGTTAAGCTCACTACAATTGTCTGGTCCTTCGAGCCGAATCCAAGTCCATACATAACTCTTTTGCGGACTGAACCATTGTATATCGAGTCCCATATACGCCTTACAACCACTAACATACCACCACCATACCTGTTCCGCCTGCTGTTGATCCCGCTTCTCATCCTCAGTGTTCATGGTGACGAACCGTAGCACCAACAAGTTGAGGCACGCAGCCACGATGGCCAGCCCGAACAGGATGAAGATCAGTGCGAACATCACGTACGAGGGCTTGCGGTTGAGTGCGTTGTCTTTCTGTAGGGCTACCATGTCGCCGAAACCTAGAAGAAAAGGCAAAGGAATACAGAAACGTTAAGTAAAGTCAAAGTCAAAATATTTTATTCATATAGGTATCACTGATACACCTATGCACGTTATTTTTTTGCTTTTCGGAAAGATGCTTGTCATGGAGGAGAAGAAAAGCCTAAAGAAGCTCCTCAGCACATCAAGTAAATAAGCAATAAAGTTTAATATTAGAGAATGTGTAATTTGTATTATGATATTATTAAGTTATACCTTACGAATACAGGAAGCAATTAACATTGATAAAACGCAAACATTCTACAATAATAAACATTATGTAAGGTTTTTGTATCATGTCTTGTATACTTAACTCTTATGCTGACTGTACACAAAGCAAATGAGTTAGGTATTTATGGCACGACACAGAAACGTTTCGCAAAGTTTAATATTACAGGATGTTTGTGTTATTGACCGACTTCAAAAAAGGAGGAGGCAATTCGACTGTATTTTTTTATGTTTGTTACCTCAGCACTTTCGATTGGGTGAACCGATTTTGATGATTATTTTTGTAATCAAAAGCTGGTGCTTGTCATGTGGTTCCACTTAAATTTGAGCGAGATCTAACGAGTAGTTTTTCAGTTATTCCTAATTATGAGGTCAGTTATTTTTTTGTCAAGAATTATTATTTCCAAAAATTTAGTTTTCCCTTTAATTCAAACCTTGAAATTGTCAATGATGTTTTGAGGTCGGTTATTTTTTTGTCAAGAATTATTATTTAAAATTTTTAGTTTTCCCTTCAATTCAAACCTTGATATTATCAATGATATTTTGAGGTCGGTTATTTTTTTGTCAAGAATTATTATTATGAATGTTAAATCATACTTTACCTTTTTTAGGTAAGATTTAACAGTGATAATAACACAACCGTTAACTGTAATATTAAACTTTATAGAATTTTTTTATATCACATTCTGCATCTGCATACCCAGTTGGGTATTGCTAACAGTACAAGATGTAATTTCAGGTTAAGAGAAGGTAGTCGTAATTCAGTTTACAATTTTGACTTATATGTATGCTTGAAAAAAGTATAACCCGACTAAATTTTATTTATTATTCCCGGATAGATTCTGAGTTTTATCAAAGTTTAAAATAGTAATAAACACACAAACGCACTTGGAGATAATATATTAATAAAATTATCTATACTAATATTATAAAGAGGAAAGATTTGATTGTTTGTTTGCATTGAATAGGCTCCGAAACTACAGAACCGATTTGAAAAATTCTTTCACTGTTGTGAAGTTACACTATCCCCGGGTGACATAGGCTATATCATATTTTCAAAAAAATTAGGGATCCTTAATAAAACTCCAATAATGTTACCCAAGGTGTAAAAAAATAAGAAAACCGAAGCAAAGCGAGTACGGTTACTCGTATATAATAATTTCATGCATTTTACACACTAAATGTGAAGAAACTTTGCTTTGCACTCGCTACGATGCTTTCAAAGTTTTCTGCCATTTAAAACTAAAATATCCTTATGTCACTCTCTTGTTTTGCCGATTTTAGATTACGCAGATGTTTGCTACTTAGATGCCACAGAGGAGCTTTTAAATAAGCTTGAGCGCTTGCAAAACTTATGTATCAGATTTATTTTTGGGTTACGGAAATTTGACCGTGTGTCACAGTTTCGCAAGGATCTCAAGTGGCTCCCAATCCGCTTTCGCAGGAACACTCGTATCCTTTGTTTACTGTTCAGTATCCTTAAAAACCCATCTTCCCCTTCCTATCTCCGAAAACGTTTTACCCATGCCCGTCCATCTATTGCACCTTGTAGAACGCACATTAAGTCCTTGCTACACATCCCTTTTCACAAGACTTCATCATATTCCCACTCCTTTTCTGTTCATGCTGTTAGGCTGTGGAACTCACTTCCGCCAAAAATACGTGATTCTCAGTCGCTTCACTCTTTTAAAAGACAAGTCAAAGAACACTACCTTTCCTTAACATAATTACAGTTTGTCACTATTACTGTATTGTTAATATCTATATTTGTTAATTTATATATATATATATACATTGATATATATTTGTATTATATATATATATATATTTGCTAAGTATTTATGTAAATATGTGTATGTTTATATTATAATTTTTTGTATGTTAAAAACAATGTGCACGCTAATCAAGTTCTACATCACCTCTCCATTCCTAGGTCTGCTGGAAGAGATTTCTGATAGAAATAAGCAGTACCTTTGTACAAATTTTCTATTATTAAGTCTCACATATTGTATTTGTGTACAAAAATTGTTAAATAAAATAAATAAATAAAATAAACCTCTCTCGCTCCTTGGACAGTTGTGAGGTAGAATACTGAACTCGTCACACATATACACTGTACGTTAGTATATTAGTTCATTGACAGTCACACAATAAAAATAATTACAACACTTACCAATAGTAGTAAGCGTAATGAAGCAGTAGTACACACTATCGAAGTAACTCCACCCCTCAAACTTGGAGAAGGCAGCCGCCCCACCAGCTATCGTCAACGAGGACAGCGCTGTCACCACACATATGAGATCCACTTCCGATGCGTTTGTGTGTTTGCAGTTCATTGCTTGCTTTAGTGATGTTATTATCACGCTGGAATATAAAGACGGCAATGTACAATATATCGCACCTTCAGTGGAAAAAAGGCATAAGATGAAAATTGCAATTTTACAGGAGAGCAAAAAATAGTTAAAATATCAATAAGTAGTCAAAGGAATTTACATGATAAAAATTAAAAAAAAATTGAGCATATGCAGCTTTCCTCCCTCTTTCCAATCATATTAATAACTAAAATTCAACGTAAGACTTATGCTTTTTTTCCACTGAGGGTGAAATTTTAATCAAATTTAATTTTTACAAATCACTTCACTGTAATGAGTTGGAACAAATCTCTATGATTAGTGTTCTCGGAAGAAGCGAAAAACTCCCGGTTACAGATATCACCCCTTTATTTCTCTCTCTCTCTAACACACATACGCACAAACGCACACACACACACACACACACGCGAACGCACACACACACACGCATGAACGCACACACATCACAAGCTCTCAAACGCACACACTAATAAAGTGATTATTATTACCTGCTCAGCCTATTAACCCGTTCACCGATGCTCTGAAACATGATGAGCCCGAGGGGTATTCCCACGATGGCGTAGAACATGGTGAAGAGCTTCCCGCCTATCGTTGCTGGAGTTGAGTGGCCATATCCTGTGTCAACAGTAAAATGATTAGGCTCCTATAGTAGGTCCTTTTTTAGGGTTCTATAGTCAAAGCGGAACCCTTATAGTTTCGTCATGTCCGTCCCAACATAGCCTCTGCACTATAGGTCTCTCTTAAGATTAAAAAGCTGTAATTTGGCATAGACATAGATATTTATTACGGTAAGGTTATAGGGCAAAGCAGTCAGTATAGAACAAATTTTCATACTATAAAAAAAGAGTTATATATAGGCTATTTATAAACTTAGGTCTTGGGAAACTTTGCGTGAAAAGTTCAAGGAAATAGGTATACTTACAGTAGCTTCACAGTATATTTATAGTAATGTAGTTTTTATATGGAATAATATAAGGGTGTATAAACAAAACTGTGTTATTCATAATCACCAAAGAAAAGAATGCACCAATTAGTTGCGTTTTCACTAAGGTCCATTAAAACTAACAACCTTTTTGGATTGAAATGAAAATTAAAATATTTATTTGCAGAAGCAAATATTTATGTACCTATTGGATTGGTTCTCTGTTGTTAATAAAAGATCTTCACAGTATAACATCCAAATTAACTCACCAATAGTAGTCAATACTGTAGTGGCGTAGTAGAAGGCTCCAGTGAACTTCCATTGCTGACCAGCCTTGTGCGGCTCGGACTTCAGTACCACCGTCTCCATTATACGGAAATCCTCTTCGGTGATATTGTATTTCCTTATTATCATTCCCTCTATAGCTGCAAAGGAATTATTAGAATCAATGAAATAATCAGTATTTAAGCAATAATTTTATTTATGGAAACAAAAATAAAAATGATTATACGAGTAGATAAATAAGAAAATATTTAACAGAGATTACATAAAATAATTGAGATCTCTGCAATGAATAGTCCTTAAATATAAATTTTTAGTTACATAAACCAAGTATCCAAGTTGTGGAAGACAAAGCCTAAGATAGAAGGATGACATCAGAATGGCTGGCCCAATGTAGAGACAAGTGATTCAGTACAGATTTCAGTGGAAACTGTTACGGGAAGCCTATTCCAAAAGTCACACTGAGATTAGAGACATTTTATACGATATTCCATTGATGCTTCACTCCTATTGGTCGCTGCGTGATGTTATAAAGCCTAAAGCCTTCCACGATAAATGAAATATCCAACACAAAAATAATTTTTCAGTTCAAACCGATAGTTTCTGAGATTAGCATGTTCAAACAAAAAAGCAACAAACTCTTCAGCTTTATGATAGAGATATAGTTGTATTTGCAGTATAGATGTAGTTGATTTGTGTTATCTCTTATTCTAGAAAAAGGGCTTTATTATTATTAATATTATTTAAACCTGAGTCAATATAGTAACCAAAGTAGCATGTACAAAATATTGTACACTATCATTACTATTACATTACCACTATCTATATTTGTAAACTATCAATACATTTATTACAAAATGAATTCTATAAAAATCATAATCTTTGTTATTGATCCTTCTAAATAGTATGATTGTAAATTATTTACTAAGATTAATTTCCTTTTATATCTGGTTGGCAAATGAGCGATGATGGTTTAAAGTTATGGTAATTGGTCACGATTGTGTGAAAGAAATATTTTAACTCAGTTTTTTTCATTTTACTTGTATGAAGAAAACAGTATGGAGATGAAGGACATACCTTGCAAAACGTCAAATCTATTCCTCTCAGTTTTCGACTCCAACGCATCAAAAACTGCTGCACCGATCAACAAATATGTAAATGTGCACACAATTAACGATAGAGTGCGAACATTTTGCTTCTTCATCACTACCGAGTTGCCTCGGTCTCAGGGCATAAGCCCCCAAACTCAGCTTGGCAATGACTAAACAGGCATTTCATAAACTTCAATACATCATTACAATATTTCTCGTATTGTCTCATTTAACACTAAGTGACCATTCGATTCCAGATACAAATATTAAAACCCATGTTTAATGATATGCCTTGAGGGTTTCAAATTAGTTGTAAAACTGTTTGGCACATCTTGTAGTCTCTATGTCCAAAAAGTTACATAAAATTTATCTACATGGGATTTATTAATTCTATTTTTAAATTGATCCCTCAAAGGAAGTAGGTCTATGTACCATGCATCATAAATTGTTTATGCTATGGCCATATTGGCTATTCTTTGGAGTAATTTGAGAGTGCAGTAAGGTGATTCTTCCATCTGAAAAAATATAAAACCTTTTGAACATGCAGTTATTTTTGACCTGTATGTATGAAGTTAATTTTTAATTTCCTGGGCAAATCAAACTTTTGAACAACAAATTATTATGATGTGAATTTTAAAAGTTATGATTTTAGAATACCAGAATTATTTATCACTTCAAAAAAGGAGGAGGTTCTCAATTCAACTGTATTTTTTATGTGTGTAACCTCATAACTTTCTACTGGGAGTACCGATTTTTATGATATCCCTAATTTTGAAGTCGGTAACTTTTTTAGAAGAATGATTACTGTATTCAGTACGCAATACAATTTTTTTTTTAATTTAATTAACATTAACAAGAAAATTATTACCTTGATATTTTACGCAAATAAAGCGCTAAATGTTATTTAAAAAATTGAAGAAATGAATTCTGTCTTTCGAAATTTAAGAAGATAAAATGAATAATATTCTATGAATAAAAGATTTTGATTTGATTCGATAAAACATTTTAAAAATTAAATATAAACAAAGAACTCACCATTCCCGGCTAGGAGCAAGATAATGCTCCTAGATTTCCGCAGTGTCAATGCTCGCGTAATTCTGTTTTTGAATCGCGAAGAGCATCTATAAATATTTAATTATCTGCAAAGCTGTAACTAAAAATAACATTGCGCCCAGTCCGCAATCGCATTGGATAGGTCAACCCACAAGGCGCCGTAATTGGGTCAAATGTTATCACTACTTTTTTTAGCAGATTCTGGAAAGGTACTTCCAGATGACTCTTTCTCCGGACCACTAAAAGACAGATCTTGATTTTAAAACCATATCGTATGAGAAAATATAATAAAATATCTAGCCTATGCGGTATTCTTGACGTGCACCTGCTTCTTTCCTCGTCCTTCCTGCTACAATTACACTTTTATTACACATCACACTTTCTCATCTCATGATCATCTTGAGGACGATGGAATTCGATGTCCTTTGTGGCATTTCATTGAAAGAATAAAAGAAATAATATTTTTGGAGAACAAACTCCGTCAACTGCACTTCCTTGATTGACCTGGATTGTGTGGCCAACTAAAAATATTTCATTCGCTGAAAAGTGAAAATTCTAAACCCAAAGTATTGCTATATTCAAATTATGAAAAAAAAAAGTTATTACTTTAACTTGATTCAGAATTACGTTCTATTGCTTATACGTTAATTTATATATGATATAAATAAAAGAGTAGCTTAATTTAATAATTATATTTTAATTACCAAAACTTAGGTCCCATAGGTCTCGTATGAAGCAAAAAAGTTTGTAAGTTAGCCACTAGATGGCGCAGATACCATAAACATTTATATATATAGCATTTTTTTTTTAAATTAAAATGTTCTTAATATTTAATTCAATAAACTCGAAACTTATAGGGTATCCAATCCAACATGATGTTACAAAAAGTGACAGTGACCAATCAGTTAAGTTGCAACAATTTCATTTTGTTTCATGATTAATTTGTAGGTACAAAACTACAAATGATAAAAGTGAACCCCGTCATCAATGTAGGTAAAGTGGGGGACTGTACCAGTGGCGGATTAAATGTCGACGGCGCCCTAGGCAAGGAGTTTATCGGCGCCCCTTGCTCTTTGTTATAGAGTTGTTTTTTTCGAATGCACAGTTGCTGTTGACCCTAGCGGTCTTTACAGCTCCAAGCGATCAGATGGGCGAGCTTGGAAAGGCTCAGCCGAGAAGACAAAGCGAGAAGGGAGGACGAGCTCTCCCTCTACGAAAAATAGGGGATGCAAACGACCTAAGGGAGGTGCCCTTAAATTTTTAATTTTGAAAATTTTCGTCTTGCTACGGAGTGACATTTTACTCTTCTTGTTTATCATGGGATAGAGTCACCTTAGAAAGCAGCCCGGTTTCTTGCCTTTTTGATGTGCTCTTTGAATGACGGTCGGGGGTCTGGTGCCGCGGCAGCTCTTGAGTCTAGAGTGACGCCGAGATATTCGACAGATTTCGCCCAAGAAATGGTTGAATAATGAAACAGGGCGGATCATTTATCTATGGGTGGATCTGTTGAATTTGAACTGATCTTTTTCGGGATTAAACTCTATTCTTCATTTCCTAAACTGCTCACTTATGGCGGTGGTTGCGGCTTGGAGGGTTGAAGTGATGCTGGCAGGTACAGACAGGGTGAGATTGGCTGGCAGGTGTATTTGGATGTCTAGTAATGTCTCTAGTTTATAAAGTATAGAGTAAAGGGGAAAGGGCAGATCCATAAGGATCTACGGCCGTGAGTCCTCACCTCTGTATCGGAACTTTGTGATTCGTTAAAAAGTCTCGTATGATTTGCACCAATCTGGCACTCCCATTTGGTAAAGTTTGGTTACGTCAAAGAAGAGGGCACCGGTGCCTCTGGTAGGCCTTTTGTAACTGAGGCTGGTTGGGATGTGCTCCGTTATGCGGTGCACCTGTTGTACACAATAGTGATTGATTCTGAAGCCGAATTGATCCTTTATTAGGAGAATCTTGCATGGGGCGACTTCCTTGATACGGCTGAGAAGTATCTTTTCGTGGATTTTTCCGAACGTGTTAAGGAAACTGATAGCTCGGAGGCTGATTCTTGTGTTTGCCGAGCTTATGAATGCCTATCACATCTGCCTCTTTCCAGGCGTCTGGGAAGATACAGTTAGATAGTAGAGCAATTAACAATAGTGTATGTAATAGTGTCCATATCGTGATTTTGACAGGAATCGAACGATGTAGGTGTAATCTTGTCGACGAGCATGGTCCGAAGGTTTTAGAAAAAGTAAGCATAATTTTTTTGAAATAGGTACTTAGTTAATTTTCTCGTCAAAAAATTCGGTCCGTGCGCGCCCTTTTCTAAAGAAGCGCCCCTAGGCATGTGCCTAGTTTGCCTTAAGGATAATCCGCCCCTGGACTGTACTATAAGTTATAACTAACCATATTGGCTCGGCTTGACATTGACCCCGGCATACAGTAGTACGATGTCATAAGAGGCGACAGAAGCCGGCGTGCTTGGTGTTAAGGCTTTACAATATATTGATTATGATAAGTTACCATCCCCGGATGTTAATTTGACGCCTAAGCCAAGCCTAGCGCACTCCGCACTTTTGATAATTATGATGTTACAAGTACGTGCTGCATTCGACGTGTCGGGCCAATTTCAGTAGGGCTGCCACGCCGTGTCATACATTCGTTCGTTCTTTCACACGTCATGTCATCACAAAAAAGAAGAAAACCCTGGCGTTGTCAGAAATAATAAGAGTTTCCTGTGATTAGAAAGAGAGGCAACGTCTATTGACGATTAGTGCTTTACACTTTTGTGTTGCACAAGAGTTGATATTTATTTATAGGATTTTGCGAAGTGACTCTTCTGTAGTGTGCCAATACGATTCGTATGATGGACGTTCCAAAAGGAACAGAAAATTCTAATTTCTCCCCTGACTCGACTTCCTGAGGCCTCGAAGACGCCTTTGGTATTCAGTTGCGCGACGGCAGCCACTTACCATCAGGTTGACCTTCAGCAAAGTTGTCAGCAAGTAAGTATAATTATAAAAAATTGGTTGTCTGTAAAGTCGGTTTACGGACAATGGTTTTACGTGATAACGTCTATTTCGTAGAAGAATAATTTATGATATAAATAATGTAATGTAAGAACGTAATGGAAGCCCTACGCACGGAGCCGCGGTGCTACTCGCCAGTTGTGTCAGCTTGAACATGGCTTGACGCGCCACCGCGACCCGCGTATCTAGCTAGATTATAATATTAAATTTCATACTAACTATACGATTTTAAACATATTTGAGTTGAAAATTTGGCTTAAATCGTTTTAAATATCAGGAGCTGCGCGACATCTGTGATTTTCTTGACTACAACTAAAGTCCGAGTCGATGTACTGTGTAAAGTTCTTTCAAGTAGTTCATACCTATAAACAGAGATGACGCTATTGTAGATTTTCTTCCAAGCGGACCGATTACGCTTGAGTGGGAGAGAGACGGCCGGTCTAGCGTGCCTCTCTCTCTAATGCTGCGCGCGCTTCCGTGACGTTACTCGGTTTTCGTAAATGCCTCTCAGGCTCATCGTCTTTATAAACGTTATCACGTTAAAAAATAGAAGAGTAATAAATCTTAAATCTTTAACGGTTAGAACTTGGTTAGAACCGTTTTAGTTACCGTCTTTTAACCTGAACGTCGGCTTTTAGGAGTAAGTTCACCAGTTATATTTATTAGATAGATACTTAGGTATGTAGGTACCTACTAAGTGGAAGTGGATGGAACAATTATCTTTACGTCACACGTAATTGTATAAGAATGTCAGGTAGGTACTTTTACTAAGAAAGCTAATATAAAAATTATAAAATACGTTATCTAGGTAGGTAATTCGTTCTCGCCTTGAGTCGTGCCACGAGGCGAGCAGCGCTGCAGTGGCGATTTACCGCAAACGTTGTGAGCGAAAGCAGTAGGGCCAAGCCAACTTTCTCGCGGCTTCCCGGTGTGTTTATCTTCCTAAGGTTAAAAATAAACAAATCTCTTGAACTAACATTTAGCACGCGATGTGTAAATGACGATAATACAACCCATGGTGTCAAAGCGACAGGTCGAGTAACAACACCATGTATGAAATGAATGTACAGTTAGTGGACGCCATGGACAAAATTTCGTAAGCGGTTTCGTAGTTTTAAACCTTTGGTGAGTTGTCAGGGCCTTCGGGGCTAGGTCCAGGTTAAAGTATGATGTTAGCACACAGTAGAGCGAAAGTTCCTTTGAATAAATACATAGTACACATAATAAATGTATGTTGCATGCAATGCATCTTGTGGACACTTCCTGAGTTGATCCACACTTGCGTGTAGACATAGTTACTATAATTAAACCTTATCTACGACCTTTGGGTGGATAGCAGATTACCCTTGGTTTAGCTTCTTCACGTCACGAATAACTATCTACCTCTGACCCTCTTCACGAATACGCAACTGTAAATTCCATGCCGCAAGTTCCTAATATTTGAAATTCTGAAGCTGTCATTGCTGAAAGCTGTAATGTGGTATGAATATATTATGTAAATATTTATTAAAACTACAATCCATCCATCCATCCATCCATCCATCAGCCCTTGGAGGTCCACTGCTGGACATAGGCCTCCCCTAACTTGCGCCACTCTGACCGGTCTTGAGCCGCTGTCTTCTTCTTCATTAAAACTACAAAGTGGTAGAATAAAAGCTTAATTGTAGATGACTAGTGATGTAATAGCAAGAATCAATTTTCTAAACAGTAAAACCTGCTTTCATAATGCAACGATCGTTGTACTCGTTGCGCACTGTCATAAACTCGAGATGCAAAGCAAGTTGTTTGCAGCACGCGGTAGAGGGGGACACCTAGACCTTTCTCTCAAGTTCTGGGTCAAGCTTTATGTAAGTTATGTTTACATTTGGGTTTAGTGTGGCGATTTACAACAATTTACATCGCTTGCGCGTGGGCAGAATCATTTTGACACATTTAGCATTTTATTATCTGTGTGTTGTCACAAGATGGCCGCTTAAATCGTCTGTTGGCGGGAAAATGACATGCTGGTAACAATCAGAATGACGACTGATTACTATAATTATCTATAGGTAACTTTTAACTTTATCTATTACCACTCGTATGTCAAAATCACCAAGCCATAGGAAAGGGAGTCATAAATCTTAATTGTAATGGGGTACCATGCCTATTTGCTCACGGATTTTGACATTAATTGGTCAGTCATAGCTAAAGTTAAGGTTAAAATGTACGAGCAGCCTACCCTCAGACGCTCTTTTGAGTAAAAAAAATATTTATTAGATATATTTTTAATCTGAACAAGAAAATCTGCTTCAACAATATTCAATTATTTATTACACGTTGATTTGAATTTTTGAAATTTATTTATCAGGTCATCATTGAGATTTCAAAGCCAAGTGAAGTTAACTAGTGATTTGTTTTCATCTGATTTAATTTCATCTCATCTCATGTAATCTCAACTCATCTCATATCATCTCTTGTGTTATGAACAGGAATTTTACCACAGTTTCGATTCAAATACATTACATCAATACTTTCCTGATACTCCTGGGATAGGTATCTAATTATTCAAAGAGATGATAATATCTTGATGAAACTAACGATCTGAATAATTCATGTTCAAAATTCGATACCTTAAATTATACCACTAAAATTAAAACATGATTGCAATTGCAAATAACATTCTGATCGTAGTTATAGAAAACGTCAACAATTAAAAAAAAGCAATTGTGTGGTTTTATGAAACCACGGTAGGTATAAGTGAAACTTTTTTTCGTATTGTAGACATTAAAATAATTTTTTTTTGGATAAATATTCCATTTAGGATATTAAAAGATTTAGGGTATTAAAGGCGCTCCATATTGGCCTCGGCTGCTCTGTCGAGCGCCTTTCACTTTACCCCCACTCCGCGGCCGACCGTCACGCGACATGCGACACACAGACCAAAAAGTTTGAGACGATGTAATAAAAGTTTCACTTTAAAAAACAGGAAAAATAAAGTTAGTCACGCACCCTACATCAAAGGAATCACTTGGCTATCGATTACTGTTCGTGTCGGCCGAACCTTCTAGCTTCTAAGCCCTTTCACTGAGTGAAAACGTGAAAAGTAGCTACGGTGACCGCTCGCAATAAATGCAAGCTTGTAATGGGTTAGAAATGTTCTCCCTTTACCTAACTAACCTTTAAATTGTTTACTGTTTGTCTCAACAGCTACCGTAGCAAATATAATTGAATTGTTATTTATTTTGGTTTCTGATTGTTAACCGTTGTTATTGGTTAAACCATTTTAACATAATTATAATTCGCTTGTAAAGCATGAGATATGCTTGGTCTTAGAACTTGTGACTTGTTTGATGACCGCTTGACATTAACTGAGTTTAGCAACTTAGAACTTAAAAGTGTGGCCCATTGAAGTATTATTACTAGCGTATAGAACCGACACCGCGAACTACATGTATGTCCCAATGCATTGGCGCCTCGTGGCTGCAATCTTCAATGGATTCGTTCGATTTTGAAAGGAGAACCGGGGCTCAATTTTGAAAATGGAACCTCCCGGGCGGGACACACATTTTTGTCTGTTCTATGACATTATACTTCAATGTTTTAGGTAAGTATAGACTCGTATTACCTACACTACAGTTCTTTGTTAATGCTTTTTTTGCCTTCAGGTTGAATAAAATTTTGGGCACTTAGAGGCCACTGGAGTAGATTTTTTGCTTTCCAACCTTACTAGCCAGTTTATCCTACTTCAATAAATTTTTCTTTGAAGCTCTTTCTTAGTAAATACTTAGAAAATGCTAAGTCAGTCAAAAGTTATTAATGTATGCATTATTTATCATTATTATCAATTCTGAGTAATTAAAAAAGATGTAAAAACAATTGTTACAGTAATTAAAATTAAATTTTATCTTAATTGGAAACGGTAATCAATTATCTAACGCGTTGTTCCGTTTAACCGCGGTCGTTAATCAAACAATTTTGTGATTGTTCCCATTTCACCTAGCTAAACACCTTTCTTAACGCACACTATTAAGCAACTCATGCACATATACTCTGTGCAGTATGTGCATGTGTATGTGGCTGTATTGACAGATATACGTCCATGTGTGTGTCTGTTATATTCATTGTACAGTATACATGAGCATTTTGAGTTTGTGTGAGTGTGAAAGAGGCATACGTCACACTTTCGCATAAAGTATATGCGTGTGAGGTTTGTATGTGTGTATACGCATCTTTGTCTGTGGTGTTAATATTGCGTATACGCATGCAATGCCAATGCCATGCCGATTACGCGTACGGAAAGTTGGTATAAACTTTTACGCCAATATTACATGACCAGAAAATTGGTTGTAGGAAACAGTGCTATAGTTTTTTGTGGAAAAGGCGAATGCGTTTAATTAAACGACAGAGAATGATGTAAATGCTTAGGAAGTGATTTACGGAATTAAATGTTGCTGATTACGAAGCAATATGTGTAATTAAATAACTCGGATATTAGTTATGAAATCAGTTTTTTATTGTTGGTTTTGGCCTATTACTAATTTAATTGGATTAATTAATATTATCAGTAGCATTTGTAATAAGTTGCTGGGATTTGATGTTGCTACCTTGCTACCAATTTATTATCTATAATTCCGTAGTTAGACCAACCTATTTGTTAATATAAGTAATAGATATAATATAATTTACGGTGTATGGCCACGGTATAGCTATCTGGCCATATAGCTATCTCATGCACACTGGATGCCGCATCGAGTCAAACTGCAAACTTGACAAGTAGATATACTTGAACGCTGTAATGATGTAAATAAATATAGATACGTTATGCCCTTACAAATCAACCGAAAAATCTGTTCCGATGTCCGCAAGGCACGCTTTATTGTTTTATCGCATGTCTATAACGCTCTGGCGTCAAAACTACATCGCTATCTCTTTCTTCACCTGAATAAGAGTTCCTAATTGGGAACTTTTTGAGTCACACAACGCGCGCGCTTATGACATATCTGCCTCTTTTTAATATATAATATCACTAGCTGTTACCCGCGACTTCGTACGCGGAAAATAAAGATCCCTTCAGCATAAAACATGTTTTTCATAAATTGACAGCAAACTTGTCCATACTATGAAGAGAGGAGACACGTGCCTTGTAATAGTCCATTATGGGTTGAAGCTAAAACACCTATACTTAGTACATATAAATTCGTAAATAATAATAATCGTATTATGTAAATGAGTAAAATATTAAACAAATCTTTAGTGTTGATAATGAAATGATAACTACGATCTGATATTGTAACGTGATTGGTAGTCAGCAAGATACTAAACTCTTCACCAAAATTACAGCAAAAGTGACATGTTCTTAGAACTCATTAATTACCCATCGGGAGAAGAATTCATAGCCCGGGCGCAGCGGCTTGTGTCGGTTCTAATAGTAATCGATGAAGTTAAACAATAGCGAGTGCGGTCGGTAGTTGGATAGGTGACCGCTAGTGGCAAAAAATTCTTGAGCTCTCCGAGCTTCGGAGGGCACGTAAGGCTGTCGGTCCCGGTTGTTGTCGTAAGGTAACAGTCGTTATGACATATTGAAGGTCCTCGCCCGGCGACACTTGGGTTGATTTCTAATCCCTCCATCAATCCACACTGGAGCAAAGTGGTGGAGTATGCTCTAGGCGTCCTCAAGAGTGAGTGTTCAGTAGTGAGCCATTAATGACCCACCCATAGAAAAGGTCCCAAAATAATTAAACTTTTTAGAATTTAGAGGTTTAAGTCAGGGCCTGACAGTTTTTGAATTTTAAATTTAGGTACATTGTAATTTTACAGAATACACAAAAAAAATATCTTTCTTTTCTTTTTGGGCAGCAGCAAATCAGTGATTCCTTTAGCGTTGCTAATGTACATTGGCGATAGTGACCACTTACCATGAGGTGACTCATCTGTTCGTTTTACAACTTCTTACTCCAAACATACTCTAAGCTTACAACCTCTAGTTTTAGCCCTTAGGGAATGTATTACCAAACAATCATATTACAGTTATTTTTGTTTTATGTAAGATTACATACTAACTACCAACTTTCACAGTTTTACCTTAAAAAACCGGGCAAATGCGTGTCAGGCCACGTGCAATATTGGGTTCCAAAGTAGTAAGTTTATTGACTATTACTCATTAACTACGATACGTATGTTAACATAACCTTGATAGTTTTCCTTATAAATCCATCGTATAACCTATTTTTGAGAATGTTCTCACTTGTCCAACTCCAACCGTTTAGCCGTTAGGGGGGACTTGACTTGGGTACCCAAAATTAGCACTTTCAAGCCAAATATTTCGCAAACGGAACTCTACATCCAAAAATGGTCTCAAAAGAATAATATTTTTGAAAAAACTTTTCAACGATACCCCACACTATAGGGATGAATAAAAAAATAATGCTCACGTTACCTGTAGTGGAGGTACCACGAAAAAAAAAGTTTTTTCAGTAGTTTATTCTACGATTTTGGAGTTTTAATAAATATGTATATCCATGCCAAATTATAGCTTTCTAGCACTAAGGTTCTCGGCGCTTTGCTTTGGACAGACGGACAGACTGACGGACGGACATGACGAAGCTATTCCGATTTTAAGCGGTTCCGATTTTACTTCAGAACCCTAAAAATGACGGAGTTTCGTATAAACATTCCCTGAATTAACCCTTTAAAGATTGATTTTTCAAATTATGTTAAAGTTAATTTTTGTTTATAACAGTCGAACTGAGAACCTGCTACTTTTTTGAAGTTGGTTAAAAAACCGGCTAATAGCGTGTCAGGTCACTGGTAATATAGGGTTTCAGAGTTCTAAGTTTATAGAACTCAATAACTACGTATGCTAATAATAATATAGCCATGATAGTTTTCCTTTTGATGCTATTGCCATGAATTTTTTTACGTGTCTAACAACGAATATTTCGCAATAAAAACTAAAAACATATTTTTAAAAATGTTATTCTACCAGAAGTTTAAATAAACATGTATATCCTGGCTAAATTACAGCTTTCTAGCATTAAGGGCCTCTGCGCTATGCTACGGACGGACGGATGGACGGACGGACGGACTGGCATGATGAAACTATGAGAATTCTGTTTTGACTTCGGAACCCTAAAAAGGGTCATAAAAATCGCTTCATAAAATATAACGAATCTATCAACTACATATAACAAAATTTGACCTTATCCCTCAGGAACAGGTCTGTTATCCGGGATAAAAAGTATCCTATGTCCTTTCCCGAGCTCAATTCTATATCTGTACTAAATTTCATCGAAATCGGTTTAGTGGCTTGAAAGAGTTATCCCTCAGGAACAGGTCTATTTTCCGGGATAAAAAGTATCCTATGTCCTTTCCCGAGCTCAATTCTATATCTGTACCAAATTTCATCAAAATCGATTTAGTGGCTTGAAAGAGTTATCCCTCAGGAACAGGTCTATTTTCCGGGATAAAAAGTATCCTATGTCTATTCCCGAGCTCAATTCTACATCTGTACTAAATTTCATCGAAATCGGTTTAGTGGCTTGAAAGAGTTATCCCTCAGGAACAGGTCTATTTTCCGGGATAAAAAGTATCCTATGTCCTTTCCCGAGCTCAATTCTATATCTGTACCAAACATCAAAATCGGTTCAGTTTTTTAGGCTTGAAAGAGTTATCCCTCAAGAAAAAGTCTATTTTCCGGGATAAAAAGTATCCTATGTCCTTTCCCGAGCTCAATTCTATATCTGTACCAAATTACATCAAAATCGGTTTAGTGGCTTAAAAGAGTTATCCCTCAGGAACAGGTCTATTTTCCGGGATAAAAAGTATCCTATGTCCTTTCCCGAGCTCAATTCTATATTTGTACTAAATTTTATCAAAATCGGTTTAGTGGCTTAAAAGAGTTATCCCTCAGGAACAGGTCTATTTTCCGGAATAAAAAGTATCCTATGTCCTTTCCCGAGCTCAATTCTATATCTGTACTAAATTTTATCAAAATCGGTTTAGTGGCTTAAAAGAGTTATCCCTCAGGAACAGGTCTATTTTCCGGGATAAAAAGTATCCTATGTCCTTTCCCGAGCTCAATTCTATATCTGTACTAAATTTTATCAAAATCGGTTTAGTGGCTTAAAAGAGTTATCCCTCAGGAACAGGTCTATTTTCCTGGATAAAAAGTATCCTATGTCCTTTCCCGAGCTCAATTCTATATCTGTACCAAATTTCATCAAAATCGGTTCAGTGGTTTTGGTGTGGAATAGTTATCCCTCAGGAACACGTCTATTTTCCGGGATAAAAAGTATCCTATGTTCATTCCCGAGCTCAATTCTATATCTGTACCAAATTTCATCAAAATCGGTTCAGTGGTTTTGGCGTGGAATAGTTATCCCTCAGGAACACGTCTATTTTCCGGGATAAAAAGTATCCTATGTTCATTCCCGAGCTCAATTCTATATCTGTACCAAATTTCATCAAAATCGGTTCAGTGTTTTAGGCGTTATTGAGTAGCAGACAGAGTTACTTTCGCATTTATAATATTAGTATAGATTGCTTGAACGTATGGCCACCATAATCCATACATAGTTGTTATAGTGCAAATTAATAAATACTGTTACTTCGTAACGGGAGTTTAACTACAATGTTAAAATACAATGTGCATGGCAAGTTGTTTTCTGGACGTCGTTGGGTTACCTTCACATTACATATCCATAAATATTGTCCGTTTTTTTAACCGACTTCAAAAAAAGGAGGAGGTTCTCAATTCGACTGTATTTTTTTATGTTTGTTACCTCAGAACTTTGGACTGGGTGAACCGATTTTGATGATTCTTTTTTTAAACGAAAGCTGGTGCTTGTCGTGTGGTCCCACTTAAATTTGAGCTAGATCTGACAATGGCATCCATGTCAAAAGCATATAAGTCTTAAATTTGCATTAAGTATGTGCGCGATAAATGGTCGAATAACTCAATATCACGCCAACCGATTTCGATGATTCTTTTTTTTTATTGGATGTACTTCATTTGAAGTCGGTTCTTTTTTGTTAAAATGTTAAATTATTAGACGAGTCTTATTTCGTGAACAATCATAAACCTAACCCCTTTTTATTCAAATATTAGTTTAAGAAAAAAATGTGTGTGTAATCTTTACGCGCGATTGAAGTAAAACTTTGTTGACGTCGTTGACATGTAACGTATTACCAAAAAAATTAAACTTTATTTAAAATAAATATCATAATATTACAGTTGACTCATATTTATTAGTGAGATATATACTTTACAATAACGAATATAAAGCTATAATTACCGTTACCAATACCGTTACCGGTAACGGTATTAATATACCGTTATTTGTTACCCTGCGATACTTATTTAATCTATAGACTTGTCACAGATACAATGTAATCTTAATAAGTATAATAGAATTATGTATCTGTACTTCAATTTCCTTATTTCCGTCCGAATACTTCCGTCCGTAAAATAATCTGAGTTACTCTCAAGTCGCGCCTAAAATTTTACTTGAATAATTAATAAAAATAAGATTTTTTTAAGGATAAAGGTATTAAACGATTTAAAGTTGTTTAAACAACCATTCTCGCTAATTTATTAACTCCCTTAATGAAATAGCAGTGATAGCCTAGTGGTTAGAACGTTGGTCTCCCGAACGCGGGGGCCCGGGTTCAAATCCTGGCACGCACCTCTAATTTTCAAATATTATGTGCGTATTACAAGTTAATTATCACTTGCTTCGGTGAAGGAAAACATCGTGAGGAAACCTGCACACCTGAGAGTTCTCCATAATGTTCTCAAAGGTGTGTGAAGTCTACCAATCCGCACTTGGCCAGTGTGGTAGACTATGGCCTGTACTCCTCACATTGTGAGCGGAGACCCCGAGCCCAGCAGTGGGTCAATAATTATGGGTTGTTGCTATGCTATGCTATGCTTAATGAAATGACAACATTGCGAATGTTTTCGTCTATAAAGAAGTCACTGAATCCTAATTACAAAGTGTAAAATAAAAAAATAATTATTAAAACAAAAAAACCCGACTGGGTAAAATAAACTAAACGGAGCGGAGGGAAGGGGTAGCGTGAGGGGAAGGGGAGGGGGAGTGGACGGGAGGGGGTGGGCTAATGGAGGGTGGTAGGGGAGGAGAGGGGAGGGATAGGGGAGAAGAGGGGAGGGGAGCGGAAGGGGAGGGGGAAGGAGAGGGGAGGGGGAAAGAGAGGGGAGGGGGAAGGAGAGGGGAGGGGCAGGGAGAGGGACAGGAAGCGGGAGAGGGACCGGGAGCGGGAGAAGGGGAGGGCACTTTAATAACGTGTTAGAGCACCAAAAAATTTTTTTTAATTGTTGTTTGTTTCTGTTTCTCTGTCTGGGCATCACATGAAAATCTTTAAACTGATTTCGACGGAAATTAGGTTGATCTTTATACTTTGGGTCATGTTACAGAAAACTTTTCTTCCCAAAAAAAATTAAAAGTTTTCCCCGGAAACAAGATGTAACTTTGTATGGAAAAATTTAAAATATCAAATATTTAATTTAAATCTGCAAAAAACTTTCCTCCTTTAATTGATGGAATACATGTTTTCAAGTTTTTCAACATTTTTCATGAAAAAGAAAAAACAAATTAGGTACTATATAATGTTAATGATGTATTTTTTCAAAACCCGCTCCCACCCAGAGGAATGATTTGTTATTGTATCGTAGGTTTCAGTATATAAATTCCTAAATATAAGTAGGTCAATATAAATTAACCTGTTTTTAAATTTTCTTCCGTAAGGGGTACAAATATGATAAGCATAATTTCCGCGTGCGAAGCTGCGGGCAACACAGCTAGTACTTAGTACATACATACATATATTATATAATATATAATAATATTATAGGTAATACTGAACAACTACACCGTAAAAGTATTAACAGTCGGTTTAAAACAGGGCTGCTTGGGAAAAACGGGAAAAATAAAGAAGATTTGATTGCTTGAAGAGTCCCAATCTCAATTGTTATTCTGTGGTGTAGTGTAGTTCATGTTCAGTATTACTTTTAACAACTACTGAGCTTTTTTTAGTTTATTTTACGCAGGCCGGTTTTTGTTTTTTTATAGTTATTTTTTTAAACCAACCTTTACATAAATTTATAACGTTTTTTTGTATTTATAAACGACAAGTTCACAACCGCGTTTCCTTTTTGTCCGACGGTCACATTGTATACAGTTTGCTCGTTAGTTTAAAAAAAAAACTGCAGCATGATACCGCACAGAGTAGTTACATTTCCCTAATTTTCCCGCTCTGGGCGCGGGCGTCGGTAAGTGCGCACAGAGTAATGACGCAGCGCGGGAAGTGCAACAGATTGCAGTGAAAGCCGCCCGCGGCGCCACGGCATGAACTGCGCTAGAACACTTGATACTTCAACATTAAATTAAATATTTAACTCTAAAACTATCTCAACATTTAAAAAACGCGTTAAGGACTTCTACTTAGCTCAAACTTGATGACAATGTTATACCTATTTAGAATGTGTATTAATATTATTAGTATATTATGTAAGTATGTAAATATAGTATGTATGTATTGGTTTATATGTATGTATACATAAGTATGTATGTACGTATATTTTGCTATATGTATTTATATGTAAGTAGTATTTAATTATGTGGTACGCACTGAGTTTGCCTCATTGAATCTCTATTCCACTTATGGGCCTACTGGAAGAGATTTCTTAATAGGAATAAGTAGTGCCCTTGTACAAACTGTCTTTTAAATTATTTATCCTGTAAATGTTTTGTGTGTACAAAATAAATAAATAAATAAATTTACACATTTACCCAAGAGTTTTCATTTTTTTATTTTCTTCATTACAGAGGGACATAAACTAACGATTACGATAGAGAATATCAATAATATTTACTAACATGACTAACCTCTATCAGTTCTAAGTAATAATTCTAAAAATAAGAAAATCGAGCTTTTTTACTCGAAAAATTGTAATCGAATTTTATTTCTCCTTTTTTTGCTCCCCATCCCAAATAATATGGCGCCCAAGGCCGTCGCCCCCCCCCCCCCCCCAACGCCGGTACTGACAGTCCTATTTGAGGTTTTTCACAAATGTCTTTGGGAGCCAGGGGATCATAGCACTGCGAACTCGTTGCAAGCCACTTATAAACAGCGAAAGGGCGAAAGGCATCCTGAAGCTATCTTCTAGCTTCTGCCTCTGACATTATTACCAAAAGATTACGGATGATGAAGGGTTTATAAGCTTAATATAAAATAATGTAGGAGTACCGTCAAGATTGCAAGGTGGATATAGAGCTCACTAACTTGGAAAAGGAGGATCCTAACGCAAATAGTCGTCGTCGTCCGTTCATCATAATATAGTTCATATAAGCGGAATAATAAAGGGATAAACTTTCTTTTAGCCCATAGCCCCGATTGATCTGATAACAAATATCATAGGCAAAATACCCTCATATTTCATTTTCAAGGCCACCTTGAAAAAACATTTTTTTTTGTCTTTTCTTTCTTTTACTAATATGATTATTTATTATTAGCTTTACCAATCATAGGTAAATCAATGATATTATATATTAAAAAGAGGCAGATATGTCATAAGCGCAGGCGTTGTGTGACTCAAAAAGTCAATTGGGAACTCAGGTGAAGAAAGAGATAGAGATGTAGTTTTGACGCGAGAGCGATAAAGACGTGCAATAAAGCGTGCCTTGCGGACATCGGAACAGATTTTTCGGTTGATTTGTAAGGGCATAACGTATCTATATTTATTTCAACATCATTGAGGTAAATTATATATTGCTACCATATCAATGATCAAAACGAGCGAGCCGAGTTTTGATCATTGCCAGTTATTAGTTACAGCTCACAGATCTAAAACTGGGGAAAGTTACCATCGAAGTAGTGTGTTGATAAATACTCTATAGATTTGTACCTTGAATATTATTTAACATTTAAAATACAAGATAAAATCGTGACTGGGGTGTAGCTGATAATATTTTCTCGTTTAGAAAATAATGTGCCAGTTAGCGTAGAATATAATTTTATAGTCCGCATATAAATAGTTTGCATTTTGAGTTAACGGTTCATTTTCTGTATCGCTTGGATTTTGCCATGTTATGGGCCAGAGAAAGAGCTGTCCCGGGCAATAGGGTTGGTAATTTGGAAATTATGGATGACCCTACAACGCTTAGGATGAAATAAACCAAAATCAAAATCATAACCAAAACCAATGACTGGGAGAGCCCCATGGCATTAAGTCCACCCTTCGTAAGCCTAGCTTATAGGTTTTACAATAAAGCTTATAAATAAATAAATAGCATTGGTCAATAAAAAAATTAGCGCCAAGAATCTCAAGAGAATTTCAAAGGCCCATTTTCTTTCAACGGGTCCACGATGGATAGGCAAAATGCTCTGAATCACGTAAATATTTTGGATTATCTAGTGAATACTAAATATTGATTTGATCTATTTCCTAAATACTATTTGCTTTGTGTAAAAAGCATCAGAAAGACGGAATCTTTATTTAATTTAAGTTTTCGTTAATAATTTATTTATTGAATATTGAACTACCCTCCTTAAAAAACCGTCAAATGTTATCTACCTAGGTACTACCTATCGAATTTCAGTTAACTACTAATTTCAGTTATATACGGACACAGTAAAGTGTACCATAATACCGATGATTACTGAAACCTAATGCAAAAGAAAACAATACCTAAAACATAAATACTTATTTATGTATGGAAACCAAAACACAATAGACCGGCTGATAGATCACAAGCAACTCCATAACGGTAAAGGTACATCATTGTATTGTGTTGTGACCCGCGAAACTAGTGCACAGAGCCACAATAATGTAAAAGAACAATAGTGGCCTGACAGCCCGATAAAAGCGGTGAAAAAAAAGTTGGTGTTCCAAATTCAAATAATTTCCCACACGTAACGTTACGCGGGCGGACATCGGGCGCAAGCCGTTATTTGAGTGGCAGTGACCTACATTTGTGCAACATTTCGCTGCCATTCTGTAACCGGTTTTGTTAGTAACCCTATTGAGTGCATTTATGTATCGTTATCCGTTGCTGTTGTTGCTTACTTTCTTTTTACAAAACTCATTGCTAGCAAGCAATGGATGGTATGTTTAAGTGAGAAATTTCTTTTACGTTTACACTCGGTGGGGACTGTGTAAGTTTGCTGCGCTTTCTGATTTTAAGACGAGAAATTATACTGTCATTTCAAAGTCACGTTCCAACTTAATCGACTGTTACGTAGGATGTGGCAATTATTTATGATGTTATAATAAAGAGTTAATATTCTGGACAAAAAACATTGCTTTATAAAACAGTGACCTTTTATAAAAAATAAAGAGATGGTCGCGTGTCTCTACGATTATGAAATATTTAATTTTGCAATATTATCGATATAAATTTTTGTTATATCAATATGTTATAAATTATGCATAAAAAAGTAAAGGAATAATTGAATATATGAAGAAATAGCCTGTCTATTAATAAAATTAGCCTGTCTATTAATAAAATATTTATTTATAGAAAAATATTTTTTACTTATTGTAAAAAAACTGCTCTTTCGAATTCAACTAAAAATCATTTAATTATTATGTATTTCGTCAAATATCATCACTTTTTGCTGCTACTTACAAAAATTTTGGAAAGGTGTTTTATTTATCATCCAGGAGAAATAACGGCGAAAGAAACTTCTCAATGTATTTTTTGTTACATTGCATCAATGGAAAAATATTCAAATTCAAAGAAAAGTATTTTATTTCTGGAAAAAGTCAAATTACTCAAATTTTATCAATTTATTTATCAATTCCGTTATTACAAAACATTCGGTGTGAGTAACTTTAATTTTTTCCTTTATTCTCGAAGCATCTGTTAGAATAAAAAAAACTAAATTAAAAATAATCATCTATGTAGTTAATTTTAAATGTCAGTACTGTTAATTTTAAAAGAAACCGGTTGTTCCGAGCCTAGAAATGTTCTATGAATTGTTTTTACTTTTTAATAATAAATTATTCATTTATTATCATATATTTAATTACCTATGATATTTATTAACGGAATTATTTATTGTATCATTATACTAATTAAATATTTTAATAAAATTTACTATATTATTTCAAAAGCATTTTTTTAAACAAAAATACCTAGATTATGCATTTTACGCACCTGACGTCACTAAATGCGGCGTTTAATGCATTTTACGTCTTTCAAAAAACATTGCAGACAGATTCCTTGTATTTGCGAACACATTAAACTTGTTTGTCTACGAAGAAAAATTAAATTAAATTATTCATTTGTTACTAGGGCTTGTAATATCGGAAGGTTTTCAATTCCGATATTGATTTTCGATATTAGATCTCAATATCGGAATTCCGATATTGATATCGGAATTGTAAATATACTTTATAAATTGGAAATGTTAGTAAAAGTTGGATTGGGTTCAATAAAAACATGTTTTAAACACAATTCTTCAATTTAGTACAAAACTTAGTAAGTTTATAAACCTAACTGAATACTTAATGAAGCTATATTTTGTCTGTTTTGCGAATAAGCAAGTTTTAAAAATAAAGTGTGAGAGACAGATAGAACTATTATAGCTATTGTATTGCTTTCTTTGTGCAATAAGCAGAGCAGTCTCGCAACAGGAATTTGCTTAAATATTAAAGAGTTCTACCGCGTGCTTCATAGGTAGCTAAAATATAATTACTTGTTCAATTTTGTGGCCTAGTCGACCATACCTCGTGGCATGTATTATAGGTCTTTACCTATGAAATTGGAGATTTGTATGAAAATTTTAAAATATAAAAATATTTGTATTTTCTTATTTTAGCTAATCAAAATACTGCCCCAAATTATCTTTACAATTTTGCCATTTTGATGGCAGTTTGTTTATCCCTTTACTGTATATGTCCGGGGACTGGAAGCGATGAAGTCAGCAAAATCGTTTTGTACCGCCTCTCGGGTGTTGAACTTAAATAATTATCAAAATTTTGAAAAAAGCAGAAATCTGTAAGGGCAAGGTCCAGTGAGTACAGTGGGTAAAGGAGAGCTGTAACTCTTGTAGCTTTGCGATGGTTTGTCGTAAAGTGTGAGCTCGCGCGTTGTCGTGGAGCGCTTAAGAGCGGTTAACCAGTCTTGGTTGTTGAATTGCGAGCTTCTCCATCAATGTTTGCAATTCTTGACAACAGACATCTGACCTCAATGTTGTGCCATTCAATAAGAAGCTGTGATGTACAAGTCCGGCACTGGTCCACTGGACAATCATCATCATCTTCCTATGGGTAATCTTTTTTAGCGCACTGAATAGGTGTTGTACCCAGGTCCACCCACTGAAATGAACGCTTACAGTTGTCGTACAAGATCCACTTTTCATCGCAGGTAACAATTCGATTTAGAATTCCCTCGTTTCTATGCCGATTCAGTAGTGCTATGCATGTTTCGACGCGCACGTCTGTCTGTTGTTCGCTTAGTTCGTTCGACACCCACTTATCTACTTTTTTATCTTTCCGATTTGACGCAAGTCTTTCAATGTTGTTTTAACACTAATTACAAAGCCCGCAGCAAGCTCAAGCGTAGATTAAGTTAGATCCGCTTCCACAATCACCTTCAATTCGTTGTGGTAGACAATGATTATCGGCCGACCGCGAGTCTCGTTTTTCAACTGAAAACTTCCAGATTTAAAAAGATTGAACCAATAATGGACCGTGTTTTGCAGGCAGTATTTGGCCCGTAAAAGTTGTTAATGTTTCATGTTGTTTGCGCAGCGGTATTTCCACGTAGGCAGTTTTATATTCGAAAATTGTACAAATTTTCAGTTTATCCATGGCGCCAAAATCTACCACAATTTAACAAAAACAAAACACTATTTAAACAAATGACTGAATTTGAAATTAAAATAACACGGCTTTCGAACAAAATTTATTTGAATTTCGAATTGTACGCCACTACACAGATAATTAATTCTAAAAATACTGGTTATAAAGTCTCCAATTACATAGGTAAAGGCCTGATATTAAAATCTATTTTTTTTAAATTCAAATACAAAAAAATACTGATTCCGATATTACGATATCGGACCATTCAATATCGGAATTGTAATATCGGATCAAACGGTCCGAGATTCCGATATTACGAGATTCCGAGATTCCGATATTCAAGCCCTATTTGTTACCCTATACATGAGTTATTGTTTTTTTGTATAATAAATTATTAAAATTTTTTCTGCTTTTATAATATATCACTATTATTATTAATATTATTATCACTATTCTGTCAACCTTTTCACAAGAAACTGCACCTCAGTAGTACCACAGAAGAAATAATAGTACATATTATATGTAATGACGACTACAAACACGTAGTTTTAAAGCAATAATTAATTTCTAACAGCATATTTGTATTCAGATAATATAAGGTGTATATTACTACTGACATTCTCTAGCAGATAGAATACCTACTTATCTCAGTATCCGGCTAGTTAGATCTAGAAACTAGGCTCACAGTTTATCCGTGAGTATCTGTGACACAGACAAGTACTTTGACCCAGTCGCAACAGGCTGAAGATTTAATTATTTCAAAGAACGGTAGATATACGCTGTTGTAAATATCTTTATATAAAACACGAGTAACCGCCCTCGCTTTGCTTCGGTTTTCTTTATTTTTTACACCTTGGGTTACATTATTGGAGTTTTATTAAGGATCCCTAATTTTTTTGAAAATATAATATAGCCTATGTTACTCGGGGATAGTGTAACTTTCCAACAGTGTAAGAATTTTTCAAATCGGTTCAGTACTTTCGGAGCCTATTCAATGCAAACAATCAAATCTTTCCTCTTTATTATTAGTACCTATAGATTAGTAACCGCGGCTCATTGAAATAAAACAAAAGTGTTACTAAAAGTTTAAGATACCGTAGAAAACTAGTATAAATAATAAAAATAATAAATAAACCAGACTACACAAAAAATTAAAAGGTGTCAAGGGACACCCGGATGGAACGAAGTTCCTTTCGATTTAAGTATTGTTTTACGCGCTCAGCAGTGTGATTCAGCAATATGAAACTAGATGGCGCTGTACAACTTTCTGAATCACACTGTTGAGATTCTTTGGCCCTAACATAAGTAAAATAGCAAAAAGTGTCGTGACAACTTTTCATAAGAATTTTGTCCGTCTAGCCCCCTTTCACAATGCGCGATAAGGAACTTCGTTCCAAAAAAAACTTTAAAAACAATCATTTTCATTTTGTGAAATCCTTATGGTAGCGATGCGCGATTGCGAGATGTTTCAACAATCGAGACAATCGCGATTATCCGA
Source organism: Thymelicus lineola (assembly GCA_963932265.1). Taxonomy (NCBI): domain Eukaryota; kingdom Metazoa; phylum Arthropoda; class Insecta; order Lepidoptera; family Hesperiidae; genus Thymelicus; species Thymelicus lineola. The sequence continues at coordinate 4,396,360 of OZ010707.1, read as the reverse complement.
AATTTACAATCGAGATGACCGATTACTCGCTTACCGAAAAAACAATCGAGATGTTTTTCGATTGTCGATTGTCGATTGTTCCCAAGCGCTCGACGGCTGAAGTCATCAAGCTCTCGCCTCTCGCTCGCTCGCTTACACTCGATCTCGTCGACCAACATACGTAATTTATAAATACTATCTCGAATTGAACCAATACATCTACAAATAAATAAAATTGGAGTGTCTGTTAGTATTATTAAAATAACCGCTTTTTACTAAGTGCATTTGGACGTATACACGGTTCATATACCAAAACAACATTTTTTACAATGTTTGTCTGTCTGTTTGTTTCGGCTAATCTCTGAAATGGCTAAACCGATTTTGACGAGCTTTCACTGGCAGATAGCTGATGTAACAAGGAGTAACATAGGCTACTTTTATTTTAGAAAAATAATAGTTTTGAAAAAAACGAAGTTCGCCAAGTCAGCTAGTCTATATTAAATTGTAAAGAATGTTAGTTAAACATAGACAGAGATAGAAAGCATACATGATACAATATTACGGAAATACTTTGCATTCCATGTTCCCACTGCGCCATATACCTGGCTCAATGACGTCACGCAAACTGGAGGGATAGCAAAAAAATCGAGATGTAAAGATTAAAAATATTATTTCGATTTGCGTGTATCTACTTTTTATAAGAAAAAGACGGTTTGACTTTCAACAAACGACTGATTTATTTTAAATCTGAAATAAGAACATTGTACAAAAGAAGTAAACTACATAGCCAGACACTTTATGTTACAACCTTTTTGATATCATTTCTAATACCCCCACTATATCAAAAAATACAACAAAATAAAACTATGTCATTTATAAATACATAACACAAAAATAAACTTACTATGCCATTTATAAATACATAACACAAAAATAAACTTATTTTTGAATAATTCCAAGTGTCTGCATGAATCTATGTTTTACTGCAATTAATGCCTTAGTTAACATGTCAGCAGGCTTAACTCAATCATCAACATAAATTCCAATAATAGTTATCTTATTGTTACTATGACTTTATATAAAAACACAATGTTCAAATTTACTTTTACTGTACCCTAAATTACACAATGTTCCATCAACTCTTTGATACCAACTGCTTCAAGCCATAAACAGCCTTTTTAAACTTTAGAACTTTACTAAGATCTTTAATAGGAAAACCTGGTAAATACATAAAATGTATAAATAAGTAACCATTAAGAAAGGCTTACACTTAAAGCAAATAGTAACCCGGTTGAATGCCTTACCACTGGCGAGAATGTCTATTTGTGGTCACACCAGCTTTTTGAAACCTTTGGCTACGAGCCTTGCACAATACCGCACACTATTGTCACAATCTAATATCTTTTTGAAATCCCATTTACACTGCACTACACTTGCACTATCTGGAGCACCAATAATGTCCCACACCACAAAGGACTGCAGCTCCTCTGCCATCGCCTGTAACCACTGTTGTTTCTCAGGACCACTGATAGCATCTGCAAATGTCAAATCATTATTTTCTTTCCACGTAGTGCATACATTAGCATATCCATATCTAATAGGTTTCTTTCTTTCTCTTTTTTTCTTTGGCTCCTGCTCAGTATTTCTCTGTTCATCTTTCTGTAAAATATTTGCCGGAAAGTCATTCTGGACCTCTTCATCCTGCATATTTTCTTTTTTTTCAACTATGGGGATTTCATCTAGGCTATCCATATACTCTGGTTCTGATTTTTGTTCTTCAGATTCCCCCACTGAATCTATGTTCTCTATGGAAACAGTCACAGTCTCTTTTTTCTTTTCCTGTTCCAATATCACAACATCTCGACTGGTTATTATGACATTCTTGACTGGATCATAAATTCTATAACCTTTGATGTTGTCACCAAATCCAACCAATATATATTTCTTTGATTTTCTGTCCCATTTAGCCCTTTTTTCATTTGGGACATGTGCCATTACTGGACTCCCGAATATCCTTACATGTCGCAAATCTGGTTTTCTACCAGTCCATGCTTCATATGAAGTTTTTTCAATACCTGAAGCTAGAGATCTGTTCTGTAGGTATACAGCTGTATTTGCTGCTTCAGCCCATAACTTTTTCTCTAAACCTGCTTCAGAAAGTAAGCACCTGGCTTTCTCCACGATCGTTCGGTTCGATCTTTCACTAAGTCTATTCTGTTCCGGAGTATACGGGTTTGTTTTTTGGTGTACAATACCCTCCTTCTTTAAGAAACATTCAAAATCTTTGCTGCAGTATTCACAGCCATTGTCTGTTCTTAAGATTTTTATTTTCTTATTTTGAAAGTTCTCTGCCATAGACTTAAATTCTTTAAAATAGCCCAACACTTCGCTCTTTGCTTTCAGGAAGTAGATAAATGTCATCCTCGTATAATCATCAATAAACAAGACAAAATATCTTGCACCACCAATCGACTTAGTCTCCATCGGACCGCAAATATCAGAATGAATAATTTGTAGTGTTTCTGTGGCTCGTGAACCTGCACTAAACGGTAGCCTGGACTGCTTCCCTTCACAACATATCTCACAACTTGATTTGCTTGTTGTAAACACATCTGGATAATCTAGTCCGTCCACTAATCCACAACGCTTCATTTTATTCATATCATTGCTATTTATATGGCCAAGTCGCCTGTGCCAAGTTTCTCCAGTCACTTTTGTTATTAAACATTTCTGTGTTTTCAATTTTAACTTGTAAACACCATCAATAAGTTCTGCTTCAGCAACTAAGTAGCCCATCTTATTTCTAATTAAACACTTATTGGGCTCAAAAACAACACTATTTCCATTCTTTATCAGTTCGCTGACGGATAATAGGTTAGTTGTAAGACTCGGGACGCACAAGACATTCTTCACAGTTATGTCGTAATTGAAGCTTGACTTAATTTCCACATCACCTGCGCATAAGACGGGTACCTTTGTCTTATTAGCGATTATTATCTCCGGTAAATCGGTAGAATACGTAGGATTTTTCAACCAATTTTCGTTCGCGGTCATGTGTTGACTGGCGCCTGAATCTATATAAAAATCACTTTTGCTGAACGCCCCACTGAGGAAAACGATATTAAACGCTGTACTTTGTTTCAAACTATCTGTTTTCTTCTTCAAAAGTGGACAATTATTACGATAGTGACCAACTTCATTACATTTGTAACATTTGTTTACATATTTTGACGTCTGTCCGCCATTGACATTTTTAGTTTTCTTTTTCTGCCACTTAGCTACCAGCGCCGAATTACGTTCCGTTTCACTTCCATCTACTGGTTCCATATCAAGCAACTTCGATTTGATTGTATCCGTAGTTATTTCAATCCCGGAATGTTCAACTGCCATAATCATTGGCATGAACCTTTCTGATAAACCGGCTAGCAACAATGAACCAACCCATTCATCGTTAATCTCGAAGCCCGTACTGCTTAAACGCTGAGATGTTTCCACAATTTGCGTCACATAACTCGTCATACTCTCACAATCTTCTAACCTGATAGATATGAGACGACGTAACAAAGTAATTCTCCTCGAAAATCCTGAATCGTCGAACAATGAACGCAACTTTGTCCACAATTCCTTCGTGGTCTTTGTCGACTTTATGTGCACAAAAAGTGATGAGTCGATCGTCAAAATTATTTTTGCCCGTGCTTTTGCATCTGCCGCTGCATCCAATGCTTCTGTTCCTACATTTTTCAAATATTTCTCTGCACCATCCAAAACCAATAGGTTTTCTACAGCGAACGCCCAATCATCAAAATTTTCGCGTCCTTTCAGCTTTGGTACATTATTTATGTAACTGGAACTCATTTTCCGGCTTGCAAAACACAAAAATAACTAAAAAATATACTATATTTTAGCCATTTAGTCTGGGCCCATAACCTATAAGAAAAAGACGGTTTGACTTTCAACAAACGACTGATTTATTTTAAATCTGAAATAAGAACATTGTACAAAAGAAGTAAACTACATAGCCAGACACTTTATGTTACAACCTTTTTGATATCATTTTTAACACTTTTATACAACTTTTAGATCAATCTGTACTTTATAGGGTTCTGTAACCAAACGGTGTCAACGGGACCCTATTGCTAAGCCCCGGCTGTCCGTCCAACCGCCTGTCTGCAAGCTGTGTCTTATGAACCGTAATAGGTAAACAGTTGAAATTTTCACAGAGTAAATATTTCTATTGCCGCTGTAACAACAAATAACGAAAATAAAATAACAATCGGTACAGTGAAAGAGCCGTGTTTTTTTTTCATTTTCAAGGAATTGGATTACTTTGAACACTAAATTCCGCTCTGCACTATGTATCGTCCTACCTATCTTACAACACTAAATAATAATAAAGAATAAACAACAAGAAACAATAAACAATAATACGATTACGAAGCAAGAATAATACACGTGCGTCGGCGCTTGCGTTGGCAACGGTGCTGGATAGGCGAAAACAGGACGAGGTCCAAGGAAGCGGGAGTGGCATCAAATTCCAGCGAGGTCCACAGATATTTCCGACGTGTTATAATAACGATATATATTACGAGATAATTTATAAAACATTATATTATAACATTATATTTTAATTTTTATACTCCTATTTCCTACGAATATTACGCCCAACTGTAGATTTAGTTAAAAAGCACTATAAAAAAACAATTCGTAATCTCGCATCGCTCCAATCGACAGAAACATTTCGATGATTTCGGTCATCTCGCATCGTTCCAATCGACAGAAACATTTCGTCATCTCGCATCGCTCCGATCGAGATAAACATTTCGATGGTTTCGATCATCTCGCATCGCTCCAATCGACAGAAACATTTCGTTATCTCGCATCGCTCCGATCGACAGAAACATCTCGGTCATCTCGCATCGACACCGAGAAGAACATCTCGAGAGGTCTCGAGATGTTTGTACAATCGAGACAATCGAAAAAAACATCTCGTCATCGCGCATCGCTACCTTATGGTGATTATTCGTTTTATTTTTAATTTTTGATACTTCAAACAATGGCATCTCGCAGCAGTGACAGTCACCACGTTTGTTTTTTTCTAATTTCATTTATCTAAGGACACTTGGGCTCTCAAGACACATCTAACGATATTTTTAACCGACTTCAAAAAAAGGAGGAGGTTCTCAATTCGACTGTATTTTTTTATGTTTGTTACCTCAGAACTTTGGACTGGGTGAAACGATTTGGATGATTCTTTTTTTGAAGTTATACTTCTTTTGGCGCGATGGTGAAAAATGATGAGAGTGAATTTCTACGATGCGCGCGCACACCGACACCTAAATTCTGCATCGTGAAGTTAGCTCAATTCTGTATTTTTTCTGTATGCAAAAAAGTTTTCACAGTATTTACCTCATTACAAACGATTTTATAATCGATTGAATTGATTCATAATAATCGATTGATGGAATATAATAATATATTTTATGTATTATTTGTTAATAATAATTATAATATTAATTTATTTCTTACATGTTTTCGTATTCCATACATATTAAAACTATGTAATATATTTAGAATTACCATTCAATCGTTACGCTAATTTTATTAAATTACATTTCGAATACTTTGACATCGATTAATCGATTGACAACAAAGATGATGTAATCCCTAATAATGTCATTTTGGTAACCATAGTATTTATAAATAACACCACTGTACTGTCATATTTGTCATCGATCTTTCATGTTTCTACGCGTGGTTTTTTGTATTTTTCTATTAAATATTTTCAGCGTACCTATTTGGAGTCCTATTTACTATTGAAACTCATCGACACGCACACAGTTATTTTAATTTACTGTTGTATTCGATTTCGTACTTGTGTTTTGGTGAATGTGTTTTCGCAGTTTCGCTACAATTTCTGGCAAACCAATACTATATGAATATGGACTACTTAATCGCCTGTTTTGTGACTGACAAAGGTTCAGAATAAGTCCTGAACACTGGATAACGTACCCTATACATCTTTAGAAGATCAGGAGGTTGCTGTGGCCATACTTACAATGAGTATGTTATGGTATCTTGATTGGGCAAGGTACCAACGAAATATAGCGCCTCCTGCACAACTAGACGAAATATTAATATAAATGATAACTAATAAAATCTCTTGAAATATGCAATAGCTTTTATTATACAACCTTTTTATGACATTCGTTTTGGGTAAAAACCATTTAAGTAGTAGATAGTATAATAGACACCCGCCAACTTAGTTTTAACCATTAAACTCGTAGATTCTATTGGCAAGTCACGTATTAATTTTGGGATTTTATTATAGAAATGTACACCAAGCCCTATGATAGATCGTTGCACTTTACTTTGGCGGAACGAAGGCGTAATTAATTGATACACTCTTTTTGTTTGGCGATTATTAATATCAAAATTTTGTTTATACGCGTTTATGTCTATTCTTCCTTATAAAAACTACATTATTAATTTATTAAGTTGGTTAACCTTAGCTGTGTGTTGTAATGTTTAGTTTGTACGATTCCCTAACATGAAATATTACATGTTTCTTCTGATGTATATAAATATTATTTACTAGGTTGATCCAAAAGTAACGATAGTAAAAATGATACACGTTCAAATAAAATAATGTATTATTTTACAGTCTCCTAACTAATCAGTTCACATTCTCGGTAGTTATATTAAAATTACAACAAATTGAATTGCTTTAAATTGGGTTGGCATACGAATGATCCAAACGCACGCCTAATGATAAATAATCACTATCGGACGAACATGAATCATCAAAACTGCTCTCAGATTCCGTATCACACTCGTCTTTCAATTCTATAATAAATTTATCAATTTCCGCGTCTAAGCTTCCATCCATTTTACAAAACTTATCCTCAATATGTCGCACATGTTTTATACGCAGTCGGGTTTTTTGTATTTTTTAATTTTTTTGTGTGTAATAGACCTATCATTGATTCAGTTGGAAAAAATATTAGAACACGATTTCGTGAGCCATGACCACGTTTTATGCTATAATATGTACCTACGTTTGCCCAAAATTCTTCTGTATTTTCATTGAGCGACTCAGTTTCTTTTGTTTTTTGTATTTATAACACTATTTTCTATTTTAATTTTCAATATTATATTACATTGGTAGAAAATGCAAAAAATCGGGAGAAACGGTCGCTAAAACGTGATATCGGGAGACGATAATCAAAATCAGTAGATCTCCCGATAAATCGGAAACTTTTACAATACTCGTCACTTGACAGCAAGTAATGCTAATCTAATGGGAAGGTAATGACAGCTTGTCAGAGGTAAAATAACTGTGAACGGACTGTAGTAGTAAATAGTAATCGATACTTGTCTTTGGGACTAGGAGCACATTCTTTTTCTCTCCTTAATCTGTATTAAAGTTTAATGCCTGTCGGAAAATAAATTATTCTTCAACTGAACTGAATAAAATCTTTCATTCCCTCCCCCCCAAAAAAACTGGTTTTACAGCATGGTATCGTAATGTAATAGTTCTCGTAATAGAACATAGATGGTGTTTTTACAATTGTAAAAACAGAAAAAAAAAGATTTACAATTGATTTGTTTTTGCAATTGTAAAAACACCATCTATGTTCTATTACGAGAACTATTACGATACGTAGCAAAGTAATATTAGAATATACTACAAAATTAATCACAGATGGCGCTTAACACATATAGTTTGGCTATAGAGATTCGTAAATTAAATTATTTCAAAATATTATTTCATATTTATTTTTACTATTGCTGTTTTTGAATATTGTATTTTGAACAATGTTTTTTTAATATTGTTTTTTGATTTTTTTTTCATGTCAAAGAAGTATAACTTCTCACGCGCGTACAAAAGTACACGCACCCTTTTTTTTATTAATCGAAAGCAGGTGCTTGTCGTGTGGTCCCACAAAATTTGAGCGAGATCTGACGATGACATCCATGTCAAAAACATATAAGTCTTAAATTTGCATTAAGTATGTGCGCGATAAATGGACGAATAACTCAATATCGCACCAACCGATTTCGATGATTCTTTTTTTATTGGATGTACTTCATTTGAAGTCGATAATTTTTTTGTTAAAATGTTAGATTATAATTATATAAATTGGTCCAGCGGTTTGGAAGATATGAGATAAGAAAGAATATTACATACATACATACAACATACAACCTCACAGCAGTCAGAAGTCGCAGTTTATTCGCGGTAATATTGTAATAACGTAATAGGTAAATTACTTAAGCATAATCTATGATTAGCTTAACGTAAGTATTACTCGATGTTAAATCATTTTACCGTGGAATTACTTACTCCTGAATTAAATTTATGACATTACAAAAATACATAATTTACCACGTAAATGTAAACCGTTACATTATGTATTGTGACGTTCTGAGAAAATAATTAGGTTTGACTTCAATTTCATAAAAATTATCTGTTTGGTTATACTTAGCTTCAGCGAAGCGTTTACTTAAAGCAAGTCTGCAAGACTACCCAAACTACAACTATAAATAAAATTATACACAAAGGTTTCATAAAACTGGCAAAGAATAAAAAAAAACTTAGTCTATTGAGAACCTCCTCCTTTTTGAAGACGGTTAAATAAAAATTCAATTATTCTCGATTAATTTTTTTTAATATGTTATAATATCCTTACATTTTATTCGTGCATTTTATACTTTATCACTTTGCGTTTATGACGTAAAAGCCTTCCTTATGAGTAAAAACCATAATAATTAGTCTAGATTTTTGAATTCGCACGTTTAAACATTCGTTACCGAATACTATTCTAACGCTTCATAAATATTGATAAGCGAAAATTAAAATATTTTCTTTACTGGTATTTCCCGTGCATAGCCATTGAACTAACTTATTATTACTACGTTAGTACATTATACTTCAATTTGTATAGCGGCAATTTTGCAGTACATTGTATATCGTAAGTGGAGCAAGTTTTGAGGACACGTAACACTTCGGTGAAAGAAAGTTCGTGTTTTGATACAATTCTCGTGACTTCTCGTGAACTTTGTTGACGCGCTCAGTTTTTTATTATTTTATCAAAATTAAGGATTTGTACGGCCATTACTAAGTGACACTCTGTATACAAATAATTTTTGACAAAAAATTACCGACTTCAAATGAGGAATAACTCAAAAACTGCTCGTCAGATCTCGCTCAAATTTAAATGGTATTACATGTCAAGCACCAGCTTTCGAATTTAAAAAGAATTATCAAAATCGGTACACCCAGTAAAAAGTTATGAGGTAACATACATAAAAATACAGTCAAATTGAGAACCTCCTCCTTTTTTTGAAGTCGGATGAAAAATCGATTTTAATTAAAACTGGTACAAATTTTTGCGTTTTTGTCATTCAGATAACTTGCGCAATGCTAACTAACTAGTGGTTCATAAACAAGGTACATAGGTATTAGGCGTATAATGATACTTATCACTGAATTAATAAATTATAGTTTATCAACAGAAAGTATTAAACCTCTAAATGTTTTAGATTAGCGTCACAAAGTTATTACTCCTATGATTATGCTATGCTATCATTGCGCGTAATGAAGACAACTAATTAATATCTACTTCGGATAACAATATTGTCCAGTTTTGGTATCTGGTCGTTAACCAGATACTATAAAAAATGATAATTATTTTTGATAGGCAATTAATAAATCAAAAGTAAATCAATAAGTAAAATACCTAGTTAATAAACTAAGTAACTGCTTAAAAGAAATAGACAAACGTTAAAACATATTGATCTCAGCATAAATTCAGAATTAAAGAAAATTTTACTTTACATTAAAATCACGTAATATCCATAGAGTGATATCATTAAAAGTTCTTGCCGCATTTTCCAATACCGTTAATTATAACCGAGTTCTAATTAGTGATGAAAATTGAATTGTCGTCAAGTGAATGCCGGGGAAATGCAATTTTCTTATGCAACGAGCTAATGCGATGCAACTGATGTATAAAATCAACGTTTCTAATATTACATACTCGCATTTTAGCTTTCTTCGACATACTCTCCAGCAAAATGGTGGCAGCAAAAACTAGTGCTTTCTTTTTCAATGTCGGTGAAGAGCGTGATAGAAATAGGAATTCCATACATTAGAAAGAGACGGATCTATATTATGTTATTGCGAGCGCTGTCTGCACGGGCATACGTCAAATTTCCCGCCAAACAACTTTGACAGTTGTGCACTTGAACTAAGGCTGTTTATTTTCTAAATGATCGAGCGTAGTGATGTGCCGCTTTGGAGTCGCGCTGTTATTCGCGTGCAGTGAAAAGTAGGACAATCGAAAGCCTTTCTCCGTTCGGCTGTTAGGTATTTTATTCCGTTAGTTTTTTTGCGGCCGCCATTACACCGATATGGCGGGCTGGTGGCATCATTTTTTCGCTTTGTCACGTTAGATCATTCTTGTTAGACGCTGTTGGAAAGCTGCGTTCTGCTTCTAAGAATCTGAGTCGCATAACTGTACTTGGCGGAGAGAAATGATGTAATTCTAATAGTCGATGGATCTGATTAATTTTAATCGGCGTTTACGTATGCATAAACACCGTTTGAATTTGAATATTCAGTAGATGGCTTGTTTATTCTTCTAGTCAGTTAGAATTTTAATACTTTGGTGCCAACTGTGTATATAATAGTGTATCTATTAATGATAAGATTATTTTAAAATAAATTGTGATTTTTTTAGATAATTAGAAAAAATAAGTAGGCACTTAAATGTAATTAGAAAATAATTTTATTTATTTAATTATACACATCCATCATTAATGTCGTAGGTTATTACCATTTCAAATTCATAACAATAATACCCAAATACATCATTTTTGATAAGATTTCTATATTAGAAATGAACAGCTCTACATTTTCATAATTATATGTTCTACAATAACATGTTTGAACTTTCTTTGAGACTTTTCTTTATTTTTTTAATAGGAGTCTTCATTCCCCTGCGATTTTTTTATTAATTAAAAAGGTTAAGACTTATAAATTGTATAATCTATTCCTATAAATGTAAATAGGCTAAGAGGTAAAAGTCGCATCCCTTTTTGTCCTCTGCTTGTCAATCGATTTTTTCGTATAAAAAACTGTGTTTTAAAAAAAGGGATTCTAAAATTTTAATTATGAATTTGGTATTATGGTATTAAATTGCTTTGTAAGCCTACGGTAAATATAAAAAAATATATGGCCTCAGATAGATACTCACGAATATATTCTGAGGTAGAAAAAAGGAAACATGGACATTAATATTTTTTCCTCAAATCAATATGATTATAATCAGAATTGGACTACTAAGCGAACACTAGTAAATTGTAAATTTCCAGAAGATTACATCTCTACATAGCGCCGTCTAATTAAATTCTAGATTTCAATCATTGTTACAGGTACAACACTAAAGCTGTGAATTTCTGTCTAATTTGACAGATGTCAAGCTTGTTTTTTTATCACATTTTATCTCGGTAGCAAAGACGTAATTGTATAATTAGCATATACATATACAGTACATACACTTTCTCTAGCTAACGGGACACTGGTACTATTCTATCTACTGAACTTATCGCGTAATGATGCGAGAAAAATAATTGTATTTCGTTATTAACTAAATAGAGCCTACATTAATTTAAATCAATTAAAATTAATTAAAATTCTGTTCAGACACTTCTGGGACAATATTTTAAAAGGAATGTTTCGATCACAAAATTAATAAATGCTGGGTAATACTTTATAAGCTAAGATTCATTTTAATATTATAACTTATTTTTTGGAGTTTAACTCCTTCAGAGATGATTTTCATATTTAAGCCCGAAAAAATACGGCGTTATATTTGTAATTCGTAACACATAAACTAGATGGCGTTGTAATAATCTTGTGACTAGATGGGTTGTAGCAAGTAGCAATGATAGCCTAGTGGTTAGAACATTGGTCTCCCGAACGCGGGGGCCCGGGTTCAAATCCTGGCACGCACCTCTAATTTTCAAATATTATGTGCGTATTACAAGTTAATTATCACTTGCTTCGGTGAAGGATAACATCGTGAGGAAACCTGCACACCTGAGAGTTCTCCATAATGTTCTCAAAGGTGTGTGAAGTCTACCAATCCGCACTTGGCCAGCGCGTGGTAGATCCATGGCCTGTACCCCTCACATTGTGAGAGGAGACCCCAAGCCCAGCAGTGGGTCAATTATGGGTTGTTGCTTTGCTTTTTTTTTGCTTTAGATGGGTTGTTACTGATTTGACGATCGCAAACAGATCTCCCACAAATTGTACATTCCTTATTGTAAAAGAGTAAAACTAACATTTTGTGGAGATAAATAAAGAATTTTTTTATTTTTTATTTTTTTATTTTAAAACTAAATGGCGTTGTTACTGATTTGACGATTGCAAACTAGATGGCGTTAAACTTCAGTCGCGACGGAGCTGATACACACATATTTTTATTAGGACACCCAACATAGATAACTATTACAGTCTTATGAATACTTGTGTTGCTAAAGAGTTATTACGTTATTACATTTACCTATGAAGTGTGCACAATTTTGCAGCGAGACAACAAACAGTGAATAGTTCGTAATTAAATTTAAGAATACACAAATTAAAAATGTAATACCTAACTAATTTATTTTACTAAAACAGATTTATTAAACTAAAACTAATACTTTTTTGAATTTGTTCAGTGAAATGTCCAAATATTTAAATTATTGGCATTTGAAGCCAATATTAAAATAAATTAATAACGTGGAATAAAACAGTTCAATAATAAAAAGGAGTGTCATTTACTGGAGTTTAGTAACCTTTATTCACAACATGTTGTAGAGAAAAATACAAAAATCGATCATAATTATTATTCGGTATAATGTGACCTATAGAACATAAATAAGTATTATAATTTATGAGCAATGTCATATTTTTAACATGTACCTATTATCTCCTCGTCAGTTTTATATAACGGAACATAACTTTTTGTAATCCGTTATGTTTTTGGTGATCACCAGTGAGGTGATTCACTCAATGTGGCTGTAACAATGAACATAACATACCGCTATATTTTGTACGTCGAATGTAGGTTAAAACATTATAATTTAGTTGTACTATGTCTATCTACATCATACAAATTAATAGGTAGGTATAATTTACTGAATACACACAGTAGGTACAGTAGAAGACAAATATAGAACAACCCTAACTGCTTGAAAGTCACATGTACCTACTAAAATAAAATTTAGCGATTTATTGGGGTTTTTAAATAATAATAACTTGAAGAAAATTATGAACTATTATTCAACTATCCATAACCAACCTTCAATTATGAAAAAGATCACTTTTATAGTCCGATAACTTGATCCAAGCAGACTCCCGACTCTCGATTTGCTGGCATAAAAAATAGTGTGACTGCCAAGATATTTGATATAAGAATCACAAAAATATTATAAACGTTTTCTAACACAGTACAACTATATAATTGCGTTCGATATTACCACAGTTTAAGAATCATATCCTTATACTGTGATATTACCCACCGTTTGTGTTTATCCCACTCTTCCATACATAACTAAATCGTGTTTCTAATGCTACATGCGTTACTTTTACAAGCTATACTTTTGTCAATAAGTATCTAAGTAATTTAACAAAAAGAAGAGATAAGATTGTTTTTCGAACAATCGAATCGGCCATACAGCACACTCGTACGATCGGTCTTCTTCGAAACATCGCGTCTTCTGACGTCTTTGGGCGTCGATAAATCTCGTCGAAGTCGAAAAAGCGGTGTCATTCCAGTTCACGGTCGACATAATGCTCATAACAAACCGTTCTCGTACACCCAAGTGGGTCACATTGGAGAAAGTCAGGCGAAAGGTGATCGCCACTGGGTCAGTTACTAACGTTACGTGCTGTGACACTTTCTTTAATTAAGATGTGGACGCCATCTTGGATATGTCATCTATATATCTATATACTAATAATAAAGAGGAAAGATTTGATTGTTTGCATTGAATAGGCTCCGAAACTATCGAACCGATTTGAAAAATTCTTTCACTGTTGGGAAGCTACATTATCCCGGGGTGACATAGGCTATATTATAAATTTTTTTTACTATTTTTCCCGAAGCAAAGCAAGGGCGATGTCCTAGTACTAATAATAAAGAGGAAAGATTTGTTTGTTTGCATTGAATAGGCTCCGAAACTACTGAACCGATTTGAAATATTCTTACACTGTTGGAAAGCTACACTATCTCCGAGTAACATAGGCTATATTATATTTTCAAAAAAATTAGGGATCCTTAATAAAACTCCAATAATGTAACCCAAGGTGTAAAAAATAAAGAAAACCGAAGCAAAGCGAGGGCGGTTACTCGTGGTTATATACATGTGGAACGTTGACTCGTGGTGGAAGGTTGGCTTTCTAAGGGTGTATCCATGGCTTTGACTTGATGATGTCATCTTGCTCAGTTCTGTTTGCGAGCGGCGTAGTAAACCTTTCCTTCTATTCTTACCTATTAGTTGTTACCTTTACACTGACTCCCTTATCTTTCATATCATCTCTGAAACAATCTATTATTATATTTCCTAGTCCTCCTCAGTTTCTTCCATCCACATTCATATCTATTACTGTTCTCGTCACATGGGTTTCTTTTCACATGTCCATAGGCGACGACCAATTTTAGTTTATCAAAAATGTTAACCTGCTAATAAAAACGGTTACCTCACAGGCATCGCCAACGCGTTGTCTATAGAGGGAAGTAGCGTACTCGGTTATTATTGATCCTCAGATATTCTGGGTCCATTATCCATTAAGAATTTCATGGTTGACTCTAGGTTCAGTTGTTTCAGCTCTGTATTTAATTGTATACCTTGTCCGTTGTTTCAGCGCTGTATACAACGAGCAAGGCAGATTGGCGGTTCAAAGATAGCTACGAGTATTACAGTCTTATAAACTTTTTATTGCTTTAAATTATTGACGATTAAAAGTTATGTTATGGTAAGTAGTCATCATCGCCTGTGCCTGTGCTCCATAATACTTTTTACATTTACACCTTCCTTTAATTTAGTTTTATAATTTACATAATCATTATATACCTTTTTAAAATCCTTATGATGAGCTCTTTTTAATATCTATATTGCATTATGCGATTTATTTTTATTTTTTGTTACTTCAAACAATGGCATCTCACCTCCACCATATTTGTTTTTGAAGTTATACTTCTTTTGGCGCGATGGTGAAAAATGATGAGAGTGAATTTCTACGATGCGCGCGCACACCGACACCTAAATTCTGCATCGTGAAGTTAGCTCAATTCTGTATTTTTTCTGTATGCAAAAAAGTTTTCACAGTATTTACCTCATTACAAACGATTTTATAATCGATTGAATTGATTCATAATAATCGATTGATGGAATATAATAATATATTTTATGTATTATTTGTTAATAATAATTATAATATTAATTTATTTCTTACATGTTTTCGTATTCCATACATATTAAAACTATGTAATATATTTAGAATTACCATTCAATCGTTACGCTAATTTTATTAAATTACATTTCGAATACTTTGACATCGATTAATCGATTGACAACAAAGATGATGTAATCCCTAATAATGTCATTTTGGTAACCATAGTATTTATAAATAACACCACTGTACTGTCATATTTGTCATCGATCTTTCATGTTTCTACGCGTGGTTTTTTGTATTTTTCTATTAAATATTTTCAGCGTACCTATTTGGAGTCCTATTTACTATTGAAACTCATCGACACGCACACAGTTATTTTAATTTACTGTTGTATTCGATTTCGTACTTGTGTTTTGGTGAATGTGTTTTCGCAGTTTCGCTACAATTTCTGGCAAACCAATACTATATGAATATGGACTACTTAATCGCCTGTTTTGTGACTGACAAAGGTTCAGAATAAGTCCTGAACACTGGATAACGTACCCTATACATCTTTAGAAGATCAGGAGGTTGCTGTGGCCATACTTACAATGAGTATGTTATGGTATCTTGATTGGGCAAGGTACCAACGAAATATAGCGCCTCCTGCACAACTAGACGAAATATTAATATAAATGATAACTAATAAAATCTCTTGAAATATGCAATAGCTTTTATTATACAACCTTTTTATGACATTCGTTTTGGGTAAAAACCATTTAAGTAGTAGATAGTATAATAGACACCCGCCAACTTAGTTTTAACCATTAAACTCGTAGATTCTATTGGCAAGTCACGTATTAATTTTGGGATTTTATTATAGAAATGTACACCAAGCCCTATGATAGATCGTTGCACTTTACTTTGGCGGAACGAAGGCGTAATTAATTGATACACTCTTTTTGTTTGGCGATTATTAATATCAAAATTTTGTTTATACGCGTTTATGTCTATTCTTCCTTATAAAAACTACATTATTAATTTATTAAGTTGGTTAACCTTAGCTGTGTGTTGTAATGTTTAGTTTGTACGATTCCCTAACATGAAATATTACATGTTTCTTCTGATGTATATAAATATTATTTACTAGGTTGATCCAAAAGTAACGATAGTAAAAATGATACACGTTCAAATAAAATAATGTATTATTTTACAGTCTCCTAACTAATCAGTTCACATTCTCGGTAGTTATATTAAAATTACAACAAATTGAATTGCTTTAAATTGGGTTGGCATACGAATGATCCAAACGCACGCCTAATGATAAATAATCACTATCGGACGAACATGAATCATCAAAACTGCTCTCAGATTCCGTATCACACTCGTCTTTCAATTCTATAATAAATTTATCAATTTCCGCGTCTAAGCTTCCATCCATTTTACAAAACTTATCCTCAATATGTCGCACATGTTTTATACGCAGTCGGGTTTTTTGTATTTTTTAATTTTTTTGTGTGTAATAGACCTATCATTGATTCAGTTGGAAAAAATATTAGAACACGATTTCGTGAGCCATGACCACGTTTTATGCTATAATATGTACCTACGTTTGCCCAAAATTCTTCTGTATTTTCATTGAGCGACTCAGTTTCTTTTGTTTTTTGTATTTATAACACTATTTTCTATTTTAATTTTCAATATTATATTACATTGGTAGAAAATGCAAAAAATCGGGAGAAACGGTCGCTAAAACGTGATATCGGGAGACGATAATCAAAATCAGTAGATCTCCCGATAAATCGGAAACTTTTACAATACTCGTCACTTGACAGCAAGTAATGCTAATCTAATGGGAAGGTAATGACAGCTTGTCAGAGGTAAAATAACTGTGAACGGACTGTAGTAGTAAATAGTAATCGATACTTGTCTTTGGGACTAGGAGCACATTCTTTTTCTCTCCTTAATCTGTATTAAAGTTTAATGCCTGTCGGAAAATAAATTATTCTTCAACTGAACTGAATAAAATCTTTCATTCCCTCCCCCCCAAAAAAACTGGTTTTACAGCATGGTATCGTAATGTAATAGTTCTCGTAATAGAACATAGATGGTGTTTTTACAATTGTAAAAACAGAAAAAAAAAGATTTACAATTGATTTGTTTTTGCAATTGTAAAAACACCATATATGTTCTATTACGAGAACTATTACGATACGTAGCAAAGTAATATTAGAATATACTACAAAATTAATCACAGATGGCGCTTAACACATATAGTTTGGCTATAGAGATTCGTAAATTAAATTATTTCAAAATATTATTTCATATTTATTTTTACTATTGCTGTTTTTGAATATTGTATTTTGAACAATGTTTTTTTAATATTGTTTTTTGATTTTTTTTTCATGTCAAAGAAGTATAACTTCTCACGCGCGTACAAAAGTACACGCACCCTTTTTTTTATTATATTATTAATATTAATATGACCATGACCACGCTATTTTTTATTTCACCATTGTATTATCCTTATTTCCCGTTTTTTCAGGAAAAAGTTGAATGGATATTTATGGCAATATTTACTTGTGAGTGTGTGATGAAGATTATAGCGTACGGGTTCCTCTTCCATCCAGGTGCTTACTTGAGGAACGCCTGGAACAGTCTCGACTTTACCATAGTGACTATTGGGTAAGTTATAGCGAAGTTCTTCACTAATATGACTTCACAAATACAAAATATAATATCGACGCTTGAAAGGAAAAATTGACTAAGCGACATTGAGCTAACTTTACAGGAGAGCAGTTTAAAGTTGGAATTTTTAGAAAAAAAACATAATTTTTTTATAATCCTCCTACCGACGTTATTCTTACTATTTTGGAATCTTTAATTATATCATCTATATTGTTCTGTATTATTCTGTATTATATTGTGGCATATACAACAACTTTTCTAAAAATTCAACTCTAAACTGCTCTCCTGTAAAGTTAGCTCAATGTCGCAGTCAATTTTTCCTCTCAAGCGTCGATATGTTCTGGGTGGTTACTATACGTGTCATTGGATGAATAGGTCTGTGCTCCATCAAGGTCCGCCGATACCCTACGAGGGGCTACGAGTCAAGGTCAACGTCAGTCAGGCCTACGATTGATCGATTGTTCATCCAATTTCACGTGACCCGTTTTCAGAAGCTTGTCCTCCAGATTAATGAAATATATGCTACGTGCATATTTGGACCTTTTTGACAAACTTCTACTCGTAGAAAAACGTCATGTTATTATGAGACATAGTTCAGTTCACAACAATGAATATGTAATGTAATGCAGAATGTGTATACATGTCTGTGGTAATACCTAATACCGAAGATTAAAAATAGGCGACGACAATATCGCCTGACCATATATCAATCGTATGAATGTTCAGTCAAGAAAAGAAAATGTTTGGGTGATGATGCCTTCGATAGTCAGTGGTTGAGTTGGTCTGATCCTAGTTTTTCTATTTATTTTTATATGAGACTGTTAGAGACAAAGATATGATAATAAAGAATATTACATGCATAGAGCGCGAAAAACATTAGGTACCTTTCCGGGCAGTCGGGTAAAATATAATACCACAATCATTTGTTTTATCAGCACTTTAATACTTAACATAATTTAACACGCAGAAAATAAAATAATAATATAAAAAACTTTAAAAAATGTAGTGTTACAATTAAATTCAAAGTTATCCGATTAGTTTGAACGAAAGTTTTCGGATGTGTAATTAAAAATACAAAAGTAAAACATTAAACATTATCATTATACTTTTATCTCAACTGTCAAATTGTCAAACTGTCATTGGTCGAATAGGGCGGAAGTGCTTGATCGAATAACGGTCATCCAACTTCTCGGCCATATCGCGTTATAACTCTGATCATTTATGATCAAGCTACCTTGTAAAAAACATTGTAGTGATGGTCTTTGACGGTAAGTCGGGTCCGTGTATGCTTTTTTGGCCACAATATATCGGTGATGCCATAGATGTTACCAATTTCCATGGGCGACGGCGACCATAGATAACATAAAAAAACTCAGAAGTATTAACAACTGAATATCTTGAAGAAATCCTCTGTCTTCTCAAGAGGCTAGATTCTTCAATTTCAGGTAGCAGAATTTGAGGGACATCGAATTTTTTTATGCCTTGAGCAGGCAAACGAGCAACGAACTTGATAGTAGACTACATCATTTTCGCAACACTATTGTCCGTTACATTACTAGTACCTGGACCACTCTATTCCAATGTCCTCACTTAGGACAAAAAACACTGACACCAAAGCCGAACTAGAAGTGCATTCTCCAAAGTAAAACACTAGGATGTGAAGAGAAACTGGCTGCAAGTGTAACAACAATGCATGGAGTACCGTTAGCTGGTCCATTCGAGGCCGCTTTCGAGTTTCACCGTCCACATCGCGGTCACCTCGATTTGGTATTAGGGTTGTCAACGAGAGATAGTGTGGTGTTCCACGAGGCGAGGTAAATGTATATATGGTAGGGGGCTTGAGAGCCAGTTCTTTCTTTCTTTTTCTTCTATCTTTCTTGGCCGGCAATGCATCAGTGATGCCTTTGGTGATGCAGATGTCTAAGGGCGACGATAGCCACTTATCATCAGGTGGATCGTCATCTCGTTTGCCGGTTATTTCCATAAAAAAATATTATGCAACAGTGCGTTCTTGAGAGGTCCCGGAGCGAAGCCCCTCCATATGCAGCGGAAGGCTGATAAGGGGGTTTTAGTAGCTAAAAATTCTACATAACCCGCAACCTGGGGTTCGGGTATATTTCGAAGATTTCCCTCTCGAAAAAAAAGGTATAAACAAAGCGCATGTCTGCAGTATTTGCACTCGCTTGCAGCCACAAACTGCTTGCTGATGCATAGGCTCTACAGATAAGATGCCCTGCACAGTCATGTATCAATACATATTTATGACAACAAATTTATTTATTTATTGCAATTGATTGCAGGATTGAGAAATCACAATCATTTGATTGACGTCGACTAGACTTACTACAATCAAATATAGTCATAGAAATATTAATTACGGCCGCTTGACTGCAAATGTGTTTATATTTAAAGAATATTTAAGCCGCGAAATGAATATGTGCTATGTTTTTTCTTGGGCAATCAACTAATTATTAGGACACCATCTTTTTTAAAATGTAGCGCTGGCATTATAATTTGATTCAGAGTTGACATACCAATATTATAACGGTAGATAGCATATCATTATTTACGTGATTTAATTATTGTGACTTCATACCATTTCTAGCGTTTCTTAGATTGATAATACAAACTTGGCATTCCTTTTAGTTATTAACTATAATACCATTTGGAATTGAAATCCGTATTCGAGATTGTTTCCATGTCTACTTGTGATATTAATTAGTTGCAGTCGAAAAAAAAATGTTTTAATGAACGTGGGATTTTAACTTTAGACAGCCCTAGCGAAGCTGTCAGCGCGCATAGAGACTACAGTAGGGCGCTTGTGGGTAGTCTAAGCTTCTCTACAGAACATTATTAACTGCATAACTGTTAGTTGTAGGTATGTGTACTTACTTTAATAATTACAATTTGAAACAGTGTATGTCGGTCTGTCTGGAAGCGACAACTTCGAAAACT
This sequence comes from Thymelicus lineola, assembly GCA_963932265.1. NCBI lineage: Eukaryota > Metazoa > Arthropoda > Insecta > Lepidoptera > Hesperiidae > Thymelicus > Thymelicus lineola. The sequence goes on along the minus strand of OZ010707.1, from coordinate 4,375,314 downwards.
ACATAGAATATTAATTTACATAGATGTACATGGATTGTATTGGTATGGCTTCAGCCCAATAATGGCCCACTACTGGGCACGGGTATCACCTCTTGAGAAGGCCTAGAGCCTCCACTACGCTGTTCCAGTGCGGATTGGTGGAGGGGTTATTGGCCAACCCGAGTGTCGGAAGTTTTAAAACAACATGGATGTTATCTTATCTCTTATCTTATGATAACAACCGGGACCGACGACTTTACGTGCCCTCCGAAGCACAGAAACGCTCAAGATTTTTTGCTACTAGCGGTTACCTGTCCAACTACCGACCGCGTCCGCTGTTTCTTAACTTTGTCGATCACTTAGAATCGACGCAAGCCGCTGGGCCGGGATATGAGCGACTGTATTGGTTTACCGAAAGGAAAATAAAGAAGAATGCTTACTAAATAGGAGTAATAATTGCTTTAGGAGCTGTTATTACTATTGATTGTTGTCAATAATTGTGTTAGTTAGTCTAAGCCAGGAAGGATTACCCGCGCCCGAGAGCCCGCGCAAAGTCGTCTTTGGTTGTTAGGCGCCGGCCACACAGAAAAGACGCAAGACACGGACCCGTCGCAGTCGCGGCGCCCGTTTAATCTACTTTCATACAAAATGTATGCAGCCGTCGCGACGTAAAACATACAGAAAAGACGGGACGCCGACACGACGCTTTCTCGTCGGCGCCCTATTGGAAAACATACAGAAAGGACAGGACGCGGGCCTGCTTAGGCGCCAGCGGGGGAGCGGAAAGGACGCGGAGAGCAGGTCTCTTAAAACGTAGTGATTAAGTACTCTGTGGCCGGGAAAAGCCCAGTGTGCACCGACCGTCACGCCCGTTCCTTGTCTTTTCTATATGTCTTAACGGCGCCCTGTCTGCGACGGGTCCGAGCCCCGTCTTCGTCTTACGTCTTTTCTGTGTGGCCGGCGCCTTACACTTAGGTACATGTTAGTCGATAATCACTGGATAACACCTGATACATCGATAAGCCACTGAAATTAAATAAATTTTATTCAAAGTTGTGTTTTACAATCACCTTTCAAAAGGCAAATAACATACTCGTAACTTCAATAAATCCCTATAGAAAGGAGTGGTAGAAACTGTAAGTTTTTTTACTTAAAATTATAGCACTGGATACATAATAGTACATATTAGATTATGTACACATTAGAGTACATATTAGATTAGTACATATTAGAGTATGTCTTTTGTGATTTTAGTACTTATAGACAGCGCTTATTAGGGCTTACGACTTCTATGATACCGTTTGGCCTCAATAAAAGCGAGACACGTGTACTGAGTCACTAAAATGTTCAAACCTTTAGGTACTAAACATAGGACATTAATTTTTAGCCGTATTGGGGCGGCTTAGACTACTAACCCCAATCCCACGCCGGATGGGTGCCGTAAAAGGCAACTAAATCCGGCCCGCTGGTGGTAGGGCCTTCGGAGGGATTATATTGGTAGTATTGATTTTAATTGTTAATTAATACCATTATTACTATTATTATTTCTCCATGGGTTCGCCTGGATAGCTACCACCCTCGAGCATGAGTCAGCCGCCAAACGACTCGTCGTGTTCCGGCTGGGGGCTTGAGAGCCAGTTCTTTCTTTCTTTTTCTTCTTTCTTTCTTGACCGGCAATGCATCAGTGATGCTTTTGGTGTTGCTGATGTCCATGTGCGACGATAGCCACTTACCATCAGGTGGATCGTCAGCTCGTTTGCCGGCTATTTCCATAAAAAAAATATTAATCACTGACACGAAGCGGCTTTAATAAGTGTGACTTATACAGGTCATATTAAAACATTATCATAATTATGTTGAAGCGTTCCCGGGGCGCCCCCGCGCTGTCCGGATGAAGCTTTAAAAGATTCCTGGGAGAAACCTGGATACCATTTATGTCAGAGGATGTCCGACTAATTATTTGATTCATTAGCAAACCTTTAAATGCAAAATGATTTAAATTAACAGTTGTTTTTATTGTTCCCTTGCATTTATATTACCTAACTTATTAACTCTTGAACTATGCAACCCAATTCAAGAGTTTGTAGTTCGGTAAATTACGGATATAACTATCTACAAATATTTTTATGAGATTTTGTAGGTAATATCATGTAATTTAATAACACTTTAAAAATATCCTATTCAATTTTGGGTAAATTCTATAGATAAACTTAACAATAGATAAACTATGAAAACTACTGGTAAATAAAAAAACAGAATGAAAATAAATGTACAAACAAAAAAAATATTTTCAAATTTTGCAACAAGTCAGGTTTTTTTTACAAAAAAATAAAAAAGCTAATAAAAAAAACAAACCGATAAGACCTTTACTTTAATGATATTTGTCGATGGTTTTGCCCAATCAATAGACGCCGGGCGGTTACTTCGCTCTGGGACATCCTGTATATACAAATAAGTTACAGACATAATATACAAGCTTTTGGATTATTGTAATAGAGATACAATATCTATGACACAACTCGATTACAAAATTGAGGCAAGGTAGCGCCAGATTGAGGTTAACGCCAAAAAGGAATTCACATTCTGAAAGGTTGCTTCTGGTATGAATGTGGGCCAGTTTTTTTTTATTTTAGTACATTAGATAAACATATTTTATTTCATAACATTTTCTTTTTGGCTCGAGCGTTTACTTTGACATATTATTATAGCCTTCTTCATATAATGAACTCTGGTGGTGGTGGAATTATCTAAGAATATCGACATTCCAAATTCACTTCTAGTCCGTAATTATAGAGCTAGCTATCAGTCCTTATTTACAAAGAATTAAGAACATTATTAAACAAAAAAAAATCCCGTAAATGAGCGGGAAAATTTTCGCGCCACCAGCGCTGCTATCGCAATGCGGCGCGCGTACGCATCACATTGACATTCGCAGTGCGTTGACCTCACTTTCACTCATCCGGCCACGCCCGCGCCTTCCTGTTGCATAACGCGGGAAGCATGACGTCACGCACAAGAAAATATAGGAACTGTGACAATCGATGCTAATAAGTAGTTTTTTTTCGTCGTGCAGTTCTGTTAGTAACATACTTAATATCGTTTATGCGAACACATTACATACAATGCAAGATTGTAAAGTAGGTAGGTACATACATGGATTACATGGTGTATACCATTGGGTAAATAACGTTATATTAATTCATGTTTCAAGTATGGGAATAATATACTATTTTTTATGTATCTTTTGTGAAGTTTTGTCTGTGTTGATTCGCAGATATTTCTAAAAAAAATGATATAATATGTGTCCTCTAATTTACTATAAAAAGAAAAAAATCTTTCAGTAACCGCCTACGCCATAATCTTCCCGTAGAATTAAAAGGTAAGCGTTAGGTAACGTCATTGACGTCACAGTAAGTTCAATATGAATAAGAAAAAGGAACAAAATGGCAGAAAAGCATAAAGCGAATTTTTAACCATGTAACAATAGCACTGAAATCGGGCGGTTGGTCGCGACAAATTGTTTTGTATTCCATTAGCATCACACCTTCATTAATCACAGGATTATGTACTTGAAAAGGCATATACCTATAGGATAATCCTTGCTATTCCAGCGTTTACATGGGGTACACACGGGGCACCTAGGCTTACAAGCATTATTCAGACACGGCCTTATTATAACTTTATTGTTAGTATAGTCATAGACACAATGTAAAAACTTCTAATAATTCAACGACTTTGATGTCGGTAGAAGACGACAAAGTGTTGTGACGCATTTCTCAGGGTCTTCACATGATGCAGAGCGATAAAAATATTATATAATTATGTGTGTGAGATTAGTTTTACTACATGGGAACCTTAAACTTAACGCTCTGCCCAGAACTCTACCAGCAATCTGGGAATGCAATGTGGGAAAGCCCCGCACACAGACTTGTCTTGACGTCATCATTGGCCATTGTTAAAATAACAGTCTGTAAAATTTTAAATAAAAAAAATGCCACAATATTAAACAGTTAGAGTTGTTCACCTTTAAACGCGTTAATCTTCATAAAGTGTAGCTAAAACCATCTCAATCACGTTTAAATTAAAAAACCGCATCATAATTGAACCAATCGTTTAGGAGCTACGATGTCACAGACAGACACGTCAGACACACACACATACAGACACACAGATATGTTAAACTTATAAGTATAATCCCATTACCTCTATTTCTGCGTCACGGGTTAATAATCGGGAAACAAGCTTATAGCCTACTGTTTTTAGTAGCCTGTAGTTAAATTCAAGCAAAGACGTCGTATCTACACGAGGAAGTGACCGTTCGTCCTGTTTGTCTGTCTCATCTGTTAGACATAGATTGTAACTGACATTTATCGTCGGATGTGATAGTTATCTTCGCACTTAACTGTATATTATATTGCACCTTCAGTGGAAAAAAGGCATAAGATGAAAATTGCAATTTTACAGGAGAGCAAAAAAACTTCATATCAGTAAGCAGTCAAAGGAATTTACATTACGATTTCTTGCACAAAACCGTCAAGATTAATGATAAAAATTTGAAAAAAATTGAGCATATGCAGCTTTTGTCCCTCTTTCCAATCATTTTAAAAACTAAAATTCAACGTAAGACGACTTATGCTTTTTTCCACTGAGGGTGCGATATGTCGTGTAGTAACTCAGTTGTAGCAGTTACAGCTTATACTTTGAAGGTCAGTTGCAAGTCCAAATTAGTGCTTCTAAATTATTTGCATATCGAAAATAATTATTACTTCAGTTGAAGTACTTAGTTGTCAAAAAAGGATTGAAATATGAAGAATTTTCATTATGGTGTTTCATTAGGATGTGTAAGAGGAGACATACGCCGGCCCTCTAGAGCTTGGCGTAACGGTTATTTATAAATATAATATTGTTAATTTTATTGTGTTATCTTTCCATAAAAACTGGCTGGCTAGGTAATAACCTAGCCAGGCAGCGACTGATTCAAGCAAGGTGTTCCTTGCTTGAATCAGTCGCAAAACGACTCGCAGTGTTCGAACGTGGGGCTCGAGAATCAGATCTTTCTTTTTTCTTCTCTTTTCGTTGGGACGATGATCTCTTCCCATCATGTGGCTTGTCGTCTCTTTGTCGTGAGTGTAGCTAATATTATATGTGGGCGTAAATAGAAAATATTTTTTATTTACTTAACATAACACGTACAGTTATATAAGGCACGGCAAAGCACGATTCCTATAAAGGAAGCGTACACAGCACGCAGAAGAAAGTACTGTTAACGAAACAATGCGGGGTGACGTAAGGAGAAATGTTAACTTACGCAACCGGGCCTTGAACCCACGGCGGTTAACTGCTGGTTATGATGCGATAAATATGCAGTCCGTTTTGCTACTGTTTTGCCATTCATTCTTTTTAGAGTTCCGAACGAAAAAATGAAAAACGGAACCCCTATAGGATCACTCATAGCCCTGCGGCTTGTGTCGATCCTAAGTGATCGACAAAGTTAAGCAACAGCGGGCGCGGTCGGTAGTTGGATGGGTGACCGCTAGTAGCAAAAAAATCTTGAGCGTTTCCGTGCTTCGGAGGGCACATAAAGCCGTCGGTCCCGGCAACGCATCGGTGATGCATTTGCTGTTGTTTTACCATTGTTGCTTTACCATCAGGTGGCTCGCCTGCTTGTTAGTTCGAAACTGAAGGAAGAGATGTTTCTGGTCTGTTTTAAATAATGTCTCTATATTATATACTAGGAAATCGCCCTCGCTTCGCTTCGGGAAAAATAGTAAAAAAATATATAATATAGCCTATGTCACCCGGGGAGAGTGTAGCTTCCCAACAGTGAAAGAATTTTTCAAATCAGTTCGGTAGTTTCGGAGCCTATTCAATGCAAACAAACAATCAAATCTCTTTATAATATTAGTATAGATATTATCTCTCCATATAAATATGGGCATATCCATCCATTTATCAGGCCTTGGAGGTCCGCTGCTGGACATATAGACAGACATTGTGCCACTCTGACCGGTTCTGATCGTTGAGCGGATGCCCGCTGTCTTCTTCAGGTCGTCTCGGTTCATGTGGTCGGGGGGCGTCCTGTTCCATTTTCCGAGACGTGGACACCATTCGAGGACCTTTCTTCCCCAACGGTTATGGGTCCTTCCACTTCGAACTATATGCCAGCCCATTAAAAATAATAACTGTGATCTCATTACATGCCTATTAAAAAATAAACATGAAATATTAAAATTATTATAAATATATTGTTCAATAATTATAATTTAAAGATAAATTCAAAAACATTTATTTTTAATGCATCAAACTTCAAAATTCGTCTTTCAAAACAGCATAGTCGAAACGACGAAGGATAAGGTTTGTGATCTAAGGTTAATAAACACCTTCGCTTACATCACAACGATACATTAAATATGAAAAAAAAAACAATACAGATTTTACGCAACTGATGTCATGAGTGTTGTTTTAATCTACTATCTAATCGACAAGCGTTTAGGGAAAAAGGAAATAGAAAGAAAGTAGCGAAACAATGAAGTGTGATGACGTAAGGTGAAATGCAAGGCTTACGCAACCCGGGCCTTGAACCCACTATCATAGGGTTGCCGTCTCATAATAAGTTATTATTGTGATAGAGGAATTTCATATAAAAATTATAGAGGGAAGCAGAAAGTGCTGATGCGAAGTGAGGTGGCTGGTGGGGTAAGGTGAGTTGAGGAGATAGATAAGATGAGATGAGGCAGGAGCCTTAAAAAGTTGTAATACCCAAACCCTTGGAAAATACCGCCATTAATAGTACCTATTGTTCAAAAGAATACAAAAATCTACTGTAAATCTATACTAATATTACAAAAGCTGAAGAGTTTGTTTGGTTGAATGCGCTAATCTCAGGAACTACTGGTTCGAATTTAATTTTTTTTTGTGTCTGATAGTCCATTTATCGAGGAAGGCTGTAGGCTATATAACATCATTATTGAAGTAGTTAATTATTTTCCACAAATTAACGCGGGTGAAACCGCGCGGCACAGCTAGTCATACATACAAGTGTCTCTACTGCATAATGCCCAATAGGCCAATACCCATCCAGCGGGCTACAAAATACTCCTTATTAAGCAGTCATGAAGCTTATAGAGTATCTAGGGTTTAAAGGAAAGCCTTGGGGAACAAGGTTCTCCAAATCCAAAAGCATCTGCCAGGGGATCCTGAATAAGATATACCTATATAATAAACATAACTGCGGGCAACCCTTGTATGAGTATGAACGGGTTATAAGTATGAAATAAAATCAGTAAGTAAACAAGTAATTACAGCCCTGTACTTGTGTGAATCGCAACTCGTGACGTAAGACCGTAGTAGCAATATTTTGAGTCATGAATTGGATAGAGTATACTAGTAGTAATATTGGGAGCTATGAATTGGACTGGATAGGTTACAGCTAGTGGCATTATTGAGATTAACAGGTCTCCCAATGACCTGATAGAGGAAATATTTGAAGTCATAGATTGGATAATAATCTGCCATCAATACCACCTGGATATCTGATGTTTGTCCATAGTTCGGATCTTGCTTAGTTTTCTCCCCCGCACGTGTAGACTGTGGAACGAACTTCCTGCACCGGTGTTCCCTCCAAACTATAACATGGGGTCCTTCAAGAAGCGGGTCTATCAATTCCTTTGAGGCTGGCAACGCCTGGTGACGCCGTCATTGTTATTAATGTCCATGGGCGGCGATGATCACTTACTATCAGGTGACCCGTCTGCTCGTTTGCCTGCTCAAGACATAAAAAATATATTTATATCAATATTGGAAATCGAGTGTTGGATAAGTAAACTATAGTGCAGAATATGCATGCTGCGAGTTCATTGCATTTCAGTCTGTTTTATGACAACTAATATAAAGTGCATGACAAAATTGATTAAGAACTTGATACACTATATAAAAAATGGCGGGAACAAATGAAGGCAGCTTATAAAAAAAGTATGGCTGCGTTCTCAATTTAAATTTTCAGTAGTATAAAACATGTCTACGAGACAAAATCGAACTATGTACCAAAAAAAAAGCAACTTACACAGATTATACAAACCGATTACACAACGTAACGTGACAGGAAATAAAAAGAAAATCGGGCCTTGAACCTGCGGAACTGTTAAGCAGGAACTTGGGAGGAAAACTCGCATTAACTGCCTGTTAGTGCATTGCACGTTGCATGCGTCGGCTAAATGGTGTTGTGTAACCGGAATTAAATAGGTGCAGAGATATTATAACTTTAGTCAGCTTACACTTACGATTTTTGTTTGCGAGAGCCTTGACCATGATCGGAAAGGCGTCCGGGCGAAATATTTACTTACCATCGCTTTGCACGCGGCTGTGACCGCGTTTTCCGTGTTTCCATGAAAATACGTTCAGAAGTTTTGTTTAAAAGACTAACAAACATCCATACAAACTTTCTCGTTTACAATATTAGTAGGTTAATACTGAAATAGCGCCTATATACGTGCGAAAAACAACACACTGCGAAACTTTTGGAGGCTAATTCAAACGAAGATGTTAGCTCTAACTAGCCAGGCAGGCTTCACGAAAATATAATAATATTAATAACTCTCGTCTAGGATTTCTAGGCCTCCCCAATACAGAAAAAATAATAATACGCACATCATTTGAAAATAACATAAAGTGCTCTCTTGCTAGTAAAGGACACAATCATTCATTCACAGTCATAGTCGTCGACCACAAACTAAGTGGACTGGTTCGTAACTTCGTACCGATGACGCAAAGCGCATGATTTCTTTAGAAACGCGAGGTTCAAGGCGCCGGTTGCATAAGCTCAGGTGAATAACCTCCGGCTTCTGAATCGCATTGCACTTTATGGTATAAACTCAATGATTTTAAAAGGATGGATAGTTGGAACATTTCACACAGACGCCTAGACGAGGAAAAAGTTGCGTTATCTCTCTTACTTTCTCTCTCTAACGAACTCAATGAGATCAGCGTCACATGTTTTAATAATATATGATGTGCATTGATCCAATCCCCCCCCCCCCTTTATCAAAAATAATTACGGATCCTCTACTACTTGGCAGAATTAACACATCTTGAAGAATATTTTATTGTAGATCAAACGATTGTAGATTTCCTCACGTTACTTCAGCTTTCAGAAGCGCATAGAAGACTTGAGATTGGTGACAAGGGATAATCCGACACTTGACTACTTACTCCTTCAATTCGCATTACAGTAACATGGTGGACCATAGAATCCACCAGACTACAGAGGCATAGGCCTCTTCAAATTACAAATAACACATTGCATTGCAATAGCGCGGTGCAGTCTATATGATATGTGTTGCCATGGATAACACACAAAGACAAGGACACACACACCCAGACCGAGAACAGATATTCAAACTCATCATTCAAATTTCCGCCTCGCTAGGATTCGAACCCAGGACCCCTGGCACGGCGATCCTGCATGGTAGTGGTAGCCACACGGGTCGTCAGAATGAGATACTCGTGCTATGGGCCATTAATAGGTTAACGTCACTTCAGTTTTGTTAAAACCTAGTGTCTCAACTGATTATATCTTCGGCAGGTACGAATCTCCGAGTTCGTTCACCGAATGACGTAAGCTTACGTAACCGAACCTTGAACCCTGATCTCTCATTGAGATAACAAGACTGCATAGCGGACACAGACTGAAGTGGATTATTTTCAAATTAAAACAATAATAAGACTTTAATTTTTATCGTTGTAGCTGGCAGCTGAGGACTGAGCAGGGCTTACACCATGGGGATGGTACTGCTGACATCAACGCGTTTAAAGATGTTGAACACGGTAGGTACTAGGTATACTGTGGTCCGTATTAAAAAATCGAGCTCGGCTCAAGAGCGCGATCTCAAATCTTCTAAATGTCATTTTTACGAATACATACGATTTGACGTATGTGAGCATCTCAAACCGAATTTTGAGATGACAGAGAGATAGATAGATGAATATTTTGAGAGATTTTCAGGATGTCAGTAGTATGAACGCATACAGAAAAGAGTTCTGTCTACTTAGATTAGTATGCCTACCTTCGTACACCGTGGTTAGGTTCTGATTCAGATTTTTCCAAATTTGCATTTTTCTAACAAACGAGTAGAGTCCTTTAAAATAATCTGGAACCCTATTGGCAAACCGTAAAAACTGCCACTTCCGCCTTTTTTTACTCAGTTAACTTGCTTGAAATTTAAGAAATAAAAAAATTGGTAAAAAAGCAAAATACTTTCTTAAGAACATTAGTTCATTAATCCCGACACAGAATTTCAATTTGTCACGCCAAAAAAACTAGATGATAGTTTGAACTTCATTGTTTTAATTACCATGCCTACAATAAGTACATTAACTTCTATTGTTTCGGATTAAAACTTTATTATCTGTTGAAAGAACATTGTTCTAAAATACTCAAAACTCAATCATCATTTAATTACCAACTAAAAGAAGTGATCGAATAATAAGATATTGATAGAAGTTTATGTAATAAATATACTGATATACTGTGTGTTTTATTTAGGTTCCTGACATTTATTAAAATTATTAAGTATAAATAATACGTCCAAACTAAGCAGATGAATCGACACTAAAAAGGTTTATATATTACAGTTAATTAATTAATTGATTAATTATTATATTATTTAAAGGGTCCAGTTAAAGGGTAAATCCACCTGGTAATCAAATTTAATATGTTTTATTGTCACCGGAGATCAATGTACGTGAAAAGTTTCATAAGAATCTGTTTAACAAAAGCAGAAAAAACTTTCATGGTGAAGAATGTAATGTAAGAATGTAACAAAGTTGTCGAAGCAACAGACAATGATTGGTTAAGGCTATCCTTGAACTTACATCAACTTACAATGACTGTGCATTGCTCATCTCATCTCGGTGACATAAACTAAATAACCAGTCTAGCCTTGAGGATTCCTCACATCATAATACGGAGTTCATTAACCTTGTTATCTAAGATGTGCATTTGATTTTTTCATATCCGGATCCGGTCAGAAAGTGCGCAAACATAGTTTTCGCAGTTTCACCAAACAGAGGCCTGCGGTGCGCATGGCAAGTGCGCACGACGCGAAAGCGCTGCGCGACGCGCATCTTAAAAGGTTGTACAGGGATCGAACAGTTTTGAACTTAAACAGAGATTTCAGTAAGTTTTAGAAGAGTAAAGAGTACTTGAAAGTTTATCCCATAAATAAGCATTAGATTTTTTTTAACAAAATATTAATTACTAATTATAGTTGTAATAATAAGATAATAATAAAAGTAAAATAAAATAAATACATATTTTGTAAAAAATCTAGTGCTTAGCTATTATGGCTTTAATTATGTATTTTTTCTTTTCTGAATAAAACGTGAAGCTTTTCATTTATTATTCACTGCTGATATCATACATAATATTTATTCATGTCATATAATAAAGAGGTATCAAAGCACATAATTATCAAAGTATGTAGGTAAATAATCTTTGTTTCCTAATTAAGTAAATATATGTAAATAACAGTAACATAATACAATAGTCAATAACATACACAGTAATACACACACGCACACACACACACAAACACAAAAACACACAATTACTCAAGACTAGTGGATCGCGCTACAAGGTTGGGTGATCGACCGTCTGCTAGACGACTCGCATGGAAGGTCGACGTTCGATTCCGTATGAAATGAGTTTGCATAACATTGATCTTTGTTTCCCAACTCATTTACATAATTAATTCACGATTAATTATTTATATAAAAACCCGTCAGATACAGTAATGTTTCTATAGAGATTAACCTTCACCTTTAATTGTTTATTTTTGATCGAGTGGGACATATAAACTAACGATTGGATAAAAATGTAACGAAGCAATAGGGACATAGTTTTATGTAAGTTACCTCGCTAATTTAGTGTATCGTCTATGCAGTGTTTTTTTTTAATGCTTTAAGCAGGCAAACGAGCAGACGGGTCACCTGATGGTAAGTGATCACCGCCGCCCATGGACATTAGCGACACCAGGGGCGTCATCAACGCGTTGCCGGCCAAGAAGAAGTATAGTAGTTTATCTATTCTATACTTATTCTAATATTCTCTTTATATATCGCTCACCCAGTAATACAACGGCACATCTATGTTTGTCATATTTTAAGGACTCGAATTTCAAAAAAATTATAAAAATGTTTAAAATTAATTTATGGGTTCTGTTTACGTTTTTTACAGATTGTATGGGTTTGATTACTAGTATAGACATTAATACATATTTACTTCTATGTAGATCAGGCACTTTTAAACACTTATACCATAAAAACTCAATTTCGCATTTTTTGCAGATGTGCCATTATATTATTAGGTGAGCGGTATATCTTATATATACCATTCTATTTACTTTTATACATAACTACTATATTAATATTATATTTAGTTATTATTTATGCTTTATTTATCATCTCTTTATTATTGGACGAAGACGTAACTTTTACGACGATTACTAATATTATATTTACTAACAGGATTAACTCACACTGGCAGTACTAACTTCCACAGTGCTCTTACTAACGAATAATAAATATATAACATAATTATAATTATTCTTCGTACAAAATTATTCGTATCTCCTACATTAGTGGTATTGTCATATGCAATACCACTAGAGATTAGTCATTAACGGACTATAGTGCTTTTCAACTTAATCTGCAATTGGGCATAATGTTGGTAGCATTGAAATAGGAATATAAAAATAAAAATGTTATATTAAAAGTAATGTATTAAAAGCAATGTTATATTAAAATTATTGTTCTCGTAATATCGTTATAACCTTTGATGAATTTGATAACAACGCTATTATTATGTCCAATGGTTTTTGAAATATAAAAGACACTTATTTCAATGCTACCAACATTACGCCCAACTGCAGATTTAGTTGAAAAGCACTATAGTTATTTCAAATCATGTTGTTTTGGTAGATCTAGATAAGGCTTACAATACGTACTTACGTAATTACGCAAATACGTAATTACGGACAGATTTTAAGAGTCCCACAAATACGTAATTGAAGAGTTCAAATCCGTAATTACGGATAATAACGCAACGGATAATAAATAAACGTATAATAACGCAAGTACATAGATAGGATATTATTAATTTAAAAGAAAGAAGTTTACGATTGTTTAAAACAATTTTAAAAATTTTCATGCTGTAAAATTATAAAATGTGGTATGTCATTTGAAAGGTAATTTTACTGGATTTCAAATGCTAGTAAAAAAATAATTTTATTTTATATTTCCTACTTAAATTTTAGGAATTAGTGCAACAGGTCGAAATTGTAGACATCTAAACGAATAGATATAAAACGAAAAGATCTTAAAATTTTATTTCCAATTTTATTTTCTTCCCCCTCAATATTTTGTATTAATGACTCTAATGACCCCCTGGCTCTAATGACTGCTCGTAATCGGTTTGTCATCGACCGGATGAGTTTCCTGATGGAATCTTGTGAGATTTCCTGCCACTCTTCGACTAAAGCAGTTATTAGGTCCTCAATCGACGCTGGAGCTTGCCATCTTCCTCGTACCTACCTTTTCAACTCATCCCACAAAATTTCAATTGGATTCAAGTCAGGGCTACGGGCTGGCCAGTCTAGTGTGGAAATCCCGACTTCTTTCAGGTACTGTCTTGTCGCTGCAGTGGTGTGGCAGCGGACATTATCGTGCATTAACAGCATATCCTGCCCAATAAAACCAGCGTAGGGAAGCACATAGTCTAGCAGAATGTTGTTGATGTATCTTTCTGCGGTTAGTATCTTTTTCCCCGACCTCCACCGAGTATGAATATCAGCTCCGTTCTGGCTTCGATAGAAATCCCTGCCCACATCATACAGGACCCACCCCCGCATGCCACGGTTTTCGCAGAACAGCATTGTGCAAGTCGCTCCCCCGGTCTCCTGTAAACTCTTCTTCGACGGTCGCTACCACGCAGACACATTCTAGTTTCGTCCGAGAACAAGACTCTGCTTCATTGCTCTATACCCCAGTCTAAGTGATCGCGGGCAAATTGAAGCCGGGCTTGTCTGAGCCGCTGCTGGACGTCAACGCCGGTCAGGTATCGATTCCGGAGTGAAGTGGAGACAATAAAACGGTCATTTCCCACAGAAGTGTATCGCTGACGGCCAGAACCTGGTCTTCGCACTAAGTTTCCAGTTTCCCTGAAACTCTGGTATACTTTTGAGACACATGACTGACTCAAATGAAGCTGATGAGCGATAGTACGCTGAGACAACCCATGCTGGATTAGAATGACGATTTGAGCGGCTTCTGCAGGTGTGGTTTCTATTTTTTTACTTTCTGTGTTCCCAGTGGTGTGAATTATTGGACTGATGACAATTTTTTCACCCATGGCCCTTTTTATAGGGTTTCAGGACTTGCAAACCATATTTTGTTTTATTTTAAAAATTAATGAGTTTTGATTTTACGTACCATGATATAAGCTGACTAAGATTTGGTTATGATATCAAAAGAGGATGAAAGCCAATACCTCTTTCAAATGATACCTACCTTTCAAATGATATACTACATTCTACAATTTCATTGCATGAAAATTGTTAAAATTGTTTTGAACAATCCCCGTTTAGGTGATTCCAGTATAAAGCTCGCAAGTGTAGATACACTAACTGCATAAATAACTTTGTAATCCCATATAAATATATAGGATAATAAAGTTACATTTGCAGTGAATGAATCAGTGTATATGTATAATATAATGGAATAATAGGTGTAGATAAGTACCTAGATATAATTATGTTCAAAGGTAACTTATAAAATGGTCAACGGAATAAAAAAGCAAGAATGGGAGGAGATATCTTATGAACTTTTACCAAAATCCCGCAAAATATTAAGTAGACTAAATTGCCCGAAATTGTTAGTATTCAAGAAGTAGAAGGTACTGGAAGGGAAAAAAGTAGGACTAACTACAAAAAGAAATGAGATGCAATCAAAAACATAACTTGTAAGAAAAAACAAGTCTTGCAACTCAGTTCTACCGTAAAAATTTGTGAGATCCATGTAATACCAAGTTGGTTAATTTATTCAATCCCTACTTATGGGTCCTTCTGTCTTAAGTTATTACGTAATTACTTAACCTAACAACATCTTACAGTGACCATATCAATATTTAAAATATTTTATATTCTATATAAATAGATTGACTTGGCCATCATACATGGATCTCACAAAATTTTACGGTAGAAGAACTGAGTTGCGAGACTTGATTTTTTTTACAAGTTATGTTTTTGATGGCATCATATTATCAACAACAAAAATTAAATAAATAATTTGAGCCTATTCGTACGTAATTGATTTTAGATCTGGAGTTTAATTTTAAAATTATTATTTTCTGTATTTTCTTGTTAATATAATAGGTAAATGTGAACATTTGAAGATGTTTGATTTTTTTATTTCTATTCCTTCCTAAAATACAATGTATTTTATACGCAAAAAAATTGCGCCCTAAAAAACAAATCAGTTACGTAATTACGTAATTACGTATTTAGAGCAGCGAAATGCGTATCTAAATACGTAATTGGAAAATCCGTATTTTTGGAAGCCTTAGATCTAGATCAAAAACAATTGCATTGAAAAGTGATTCATTTATAATTTTTCCGCTTAATAAATTAGCAAAAGGAACAGGCGTAATTTTCCTGAATGAAAGACACGTTGCGGTTTTGATTAGTATGTTCATTATTATTAAACATAGTGTGTGGTATAAGTTAAAATATTCCGTAGCTAGGAATACCAATTTATAAGACAGTTATAAAGCAAATACAAAGCTAGAAACTAGAAGCGATACGGCGCCGCGGCGATAAAATAATAATCATAATTATATCAAACTAGCTGACACGGCGAATTACGTATTGCATATTTTTTCTAAAACTATTTTTTTCTAAAATAAAAGTAGCCTAAGTTAGTCTTTGTTACATCACTTTCTGCCAGTGAAAGTCCCGTCAAAATCGGTCCAGCCATTTCAGAGATTAGCCGAAACAAAAAGACAGATAGACAAAAATTGTAAAAAATGTTGTTTTGGTATATGTACCGTGTATACATGCAATGCTCCTTTTTATGATCAGAAAATATTTAAGGTCTTGCAGTTGGTCAAAACATAGTTTTCTTCGAAGTTTCGGTAACTTTATCCAGAAACGTCTTTTAACGTCATCCATATAAATTGTTCTGTGTTCTTGTATAAGTTTCGTATACGTCGGTCAAATGTGAAAAACCTAACAAAAGCAGGATAAGCCTAACTTTGTCCGGTTTTATCCGGACGCCTGGCAACCCTTTACGAAAAGAAGGACAGTGATGTGATAAACGGAGAGTGAAAGCGGGAGGAAAGAAATGAATTTTTACACTATTTTTTAAATTGAAATTAATCAATCTACTATTTTATAATAATACTACTTTAGATCTTTGCTATGCTTTTAGAATGAATTAAAATCTTTATAATTAGTAATATTTCTTAAAGAAAATTTATCGTTTGATCGTTACTCGCTGAAAGTCCAACAAAAACCCCATCACACGTACGTCATTGCACCTTTTAATATGAGTCAATTGTGTTGTTTTTATAGGTGAATGGATTTGCGTCAAGAGATAGGAAGGTGTATTCTGCGGTGTCGACTACTGTCGACCGTCGATAAAACAGTTGTTATTATTATGACCTATTTGTGGTCCATTGAAGAGGCTTAAAGCATACTGCAGCGCTCTATTCCAGTACGAATACTGACCAAACCGAGTGTCCGGTGTTTTAAATCGATCCGACAATCAATCGACTATTGCTTAAAGATGGTAGGTTATTTTTACTCGCCTGGCCAGCCACCACTCTCTTACGATCGACCTGGGATTGGATATGATTGGTTCAATATATTTTCTATACTACGCTCAAAGCCACATCCAGTTTCGTATACTCTTTACATCTGTGTTACCTCCAAGTTATTATACGCAATATTGTTGTATTACCCTAAAGTTTTATAATTTTGTATTAGTACGCACTTAATGCCCTTTATTTGTTTTGTTAAACTTTAAATGTTTCTCATGTAAGTGATTAGTGTATTCTTATGAGAAATAAAGATTCTCTTAAACCTGAATATCTTATGAAGATTAATCCTACTTGATAATTCGTACTTGATAAGAGACTAACGGTGTCTGACTGACAGACAACGTAAAGATGTACCTTTTCGAAGCTTGCGGTCCAGATGTGTAAGTATACTATAAAGTTCTTGGACGGATCTATCCTTTATCTCAAAAAAATTGGGTTTCACTGATCATGAATATGTCCCTTTTGAGGACGAAAACAAGCTAGTAAACCCATCCCATGAACCGGTTCGCCTGCTAATGACAGTCACATTTTCGGTCACGTTTGTGCGTTTGTTCAGTCACGTTGCTTTCAAGGTCCAATTACGTAAAATATTGGCTTCAATTAATTAGTGGCCCACTACTGGGCACGGGTCTCTCCTCTTGAGGAGGCCAAGAGCATACTCCACCACACTGCTCCAGTGCGTATTGGTGGAGGGGTTAGTGGCCAACTCGAGTGTCGGAAATTTTCAAACCGCTCGAGGGTCTCCTACATGACGACTGTTATCTTATGATAACAACTGGGACCGATGGCTTTACGTGCCCTTCGAAGCACGGAAATGCTCAAGAATTTTTTGCCACTAGCGGTCATCCATCCAAATACTGACCGCTGTTGATTAACTTTCGATTACTTAGGATCGACGCAAGCCGCCGCGTATAAGAGCAATTAAAACATTACGATGGTTAAACTACCAAACTACCTGCATCGGTGTTCCCTTTAAGCTATGACATGGGGTCCTTCAAGAAGCGGGTCTATCGTCATCTTCTTGGCCGGCAACACGTTGGTGACGCTCCTGGTGTTGCAATATCCATGGGCGGTGGTGATCACTTACCATCAGGTGACCCGTCTGTTCGTTTGCCTGCTCTAAGCATAAAAAAATGAAGTAAGCTCTGTAGGTCAATAAACTTGCTTATACCGATATCATTCCCGTTTTTTTCACACAAAATGCTGTTTTGGTCACTACTGCAACTTCAAGAGTAGGTATATCTTTAGTACTGGTATGATAGTAAAATGTATTTACTCCACGACGAGTTACGTTTAAAATCATGTACTTTAAGTTGCTTAAGCGACTATAATTTACGTCATGTGTTGCATATGACGTCAGACACGGTGACGTCATGCATATTATAATACGATGTCATACTAGTAATATCGTATTGGCGGATCGCTCGGCAAAACTTCGAGTAATCAGCATTTTATCTCCATGGGAAAATTAATAACTATGACGTCATTCATGTATGTAGAGCTTGAGTAGACTACCCGTGTGGCGCAATGCCACCATGCCGGATCGCCGTGCCGGGTCCTGGGTTCGATTCCCAGCGAGGCGGAAATTTGAATGATGAGTTTGAATTTCTGTTCTCGGTCTGGGTGTGTGTGTCCTTGTCTTGTGTGTTGTCCATGGCACCCACGACACAGGGAATCCTAGTGTGGGCCTGTGAGTGTATAGCATTATTTTTATTTTTAATTACATTGTTAAATAATCACTCTATTCTTTTCATCATGTGTTATACCTACAAAATAATTTTTATTTACCGAATTTTTTATGCGTCACAGCGTGGAAGAGTTAGAAAATAATAATGCGTGTTCCTTGGTTTTTTTGGCCAACAACGTATTATCTGTGATGTCTATTTTAATGTTAAAATTTTAAGAAATAAGGGACCAATCTGGATATAGGTTACATCTGGTATTATATGCTTTAAAAAAGAATTTGGCAAATCCCATGACAACAATGTTACCAAACATAAAAAATACAACCGAATTTAAAACCTTAAATATCATTGAAGTATAATGTCATAGAACAGACATCTCGAACAAAATGTGTGTCCCGCCCGGGAGGTTCGAATTTCAAAATTGAGCCCCCGTTCTTCTTTCAAAATCGAACGAATCCATTGAAGATTGAAGCCACGTCGCGCCAATGCATTGGGACATACAGTCATGATGTTCGCGGTGTCGGTTCTATACGCTAGTAATAATACTTTAATGATAAATATAATATATTTATTGACGTCAGTTAAAAAATCACTTACCACCATCAGCTATTTACATAAAAAATCATAATCCCCTGTAAAAACCAAATGAGTATGACTCATAGCCGCAGGTGAGTCATACTTTCTCCAATACAGTTCAGTATAAATTGTGACGTCAGTTGAGTCACGTGATTAAATACCTCATTTTAATTTCGTGTAACGGAATTTCCGGATAGCGTTATTTAACAATTAGCACATGGTTAATTAATCAAACAACGTGCTTTAGTGCTAATTTACTTTTAAAAGTTTTTATTTAACTTGCGATGATTTTGTTCATATGATGATCATATGGTACATTAATTATTAGTTATTATAACACGGGCCCTTGGTACTCCCTCTTATAATCTATCTATAATACCTTTAAACGAGCAATTCTTGTATGTATATATGTAAATATATTCTCGGAGACTCGGAAACGGGTCCAACGATTTTCATTTAGCATGCAGGGTGTTTCGGGGGCGATAAATCGTCGATCTAGCTAAGTAGGATTCATTTTTAGAAATGTCGTTTTATCCGTGCTTTCAGGCAATGAAAAACTGCTACAATAGACTCTTCCTGACATCTATTGGCGAGTAGCAACATTAAAGTTACTTCAGTAGATGGGGTTATTTGTAAAATAAAGCGAAGCTAGGTCATCCGGGTACTAAATACTTAACCACCATAATATCTAAACTAATGTTATAAAGATGAAATATTTTTTTAAATTTATTTACCAATGAAGACAAATAATACAGATTTAAGTTCTGTCAAACTGTAACCCAGTTTGCCGGCAGTTAGATTTTTCATTTGTTTATTTGTTTGTTATGGGTAAACTCCTGGCTGCCAATTCTCATTTCGTAGAGATACATCTCTAACAGAGATATCTCTAAAAAACATGGCGGATCTCTAATTAAACCTAATTTCCTTATTCTCGGGATGTCACATTAGAGACATCTCTGAGCCTTTTCCTACGACATGCAACGTATGGTCCGGAGTAAGGCTTCCAAAAATACGGATTTTCCAATTACGTATTTAGATACGCATTTCGCTGCTCTAAATACGTAATTACGTAATTACGTAACTGATTAGTTTTTTTAGGGCGCAATTTTTTTGCGTATAAAATACATTGTATTTTAGGAAGGAATAGAAATAAAAAATCAAACATCTTCAAATGTTCACATTTACCTATTATATTAACAAGAAACTACAGAAGATAATAATTTTAAAATTAAACTCCAGATCTAAAATCAATTACGTACGAATAGGCTCAAAGTTTTATTTATTTAATTTTTGTTCTTGATAATATGATGCCATCAAAAACATAACTTGTAAAAAAAATCAAGTCTCGCAACTCAGTTCTTCTACCGTAAAATTTTGTGAGATCCATGTATGCCAAGTCAATCTATTTATTTAGAATATAAAATATTTTTAATATTGATATGGTCACTGTAAGATGTTGTTAGGTTAAGTAATTACGTAATAACTTAAAACAGAAGGACCCTTAAGTAGGGATTGAATAAATTAACCAACTTGGTATTACATGGATCTCACAAATTTTTACGGTAGAACTGAGTTGCAAGACTTGTTTTTTTTACAAGTTATGTTTTTGATTGCATCTCATTTCTTTTTGTAGTTAGTCCTACTTTTTTCCCTTCCAGTACCTTCTACTTCTTTAATACTAACAATTTCGGGCAATTTAGTCTACTTAATATTTTGCGGGATTTTGGTAAAACTTCATAAGATATCTCCTCCCATTCTTGCTTTTTTATTCCGTTGACCATTTTATAAGTTACCTTTGAACATAATTATATCTAGGTACTTATCTACACCTATTATTCCATTATATTATACATATACACTGATTCATTCACTGCAAATGTAATTTTATTATCCTGTATATTTATATGGGATTACAAAGTTATTTATGCAGTTAATGTATCTACTGTTTTGGCTTTCATCCTGTTTTGATATCATAACCAAATCTTAGTCAGCCTATAGCATGGTACGTAAAAACAAAACTCATTAAATTTTAAAACAAAACAAAATATGGTTTGCAAGTCCTGAAACCCTATAAAAAGGGCCATGGGTGAAAAAATTGTCATCAGTCCAATAATTCACGCCACTGGGAACACAGAAAGTAAAAAAATAGAAACCACACCTGCAGAAGCCGCTCAAATCGTCATTCTAATCTAGCATGGGTTGTCTCAGCGTACTATCGCTCATCAGCTTCATCTGAGTCAGTCATGTGTCTCAAAAGTATACCAGAGTTTCAGGGAAACTGGAAACTTAGTGCGAAGACCAGGTTCTGGCCGTCAGCGATACACTTCTGTGAGAAATGACCGTTTTATTGTCTCCACTTCACTCCGGAATCGATACCTGACCGGCGTTGACGTCCAGCAGCGGCTCAGACAAGCCCGGCTTCAATTTGCCCGCGATCACTTAGACTGGGGTATAGAGCAATGGAGCCGAGTCTTGTTCTCGGACGAAACTAGAATGTGTCTGCATGGTAGCGACCGTCGAATAAGAGTTTACAGGAGACCGGGGGAGCGATTTGCACAATGCTGTTCTGTGAAAACCGTGGCATACGGGGGTGGGCCCTGTATGATGTGGGCAGGGATTTCTATCGAAGCCAAAACGGAGCTGATATTCGTACCCGGTGGAGGTCGGGGAGAAAGATACTAACCGCAGAAAGATACATCAACAACATTCTGCTAGACTATGTGCTTCCCTACGCTGGTTTTATTGGGCAGGATATGCTGTTAATGCACGATAATGTCCGCTGCCACACCACTGCAGAGACAAGACAGTACCTGAAAGAAGTCGGGATTCCCACACTAGACTGGCCAGCCCGTAGCCCTGACTTGAATCCAATTGAAATTTTGTGGGTTGAGTTGAAAAGGTAGGTACGAGGAAGATGGCAAGCTCCAGCGTCGATTGAGGACCTAATAACTGCTTTAGTCGAAGAGTGGCAAAAAATCTCACAAGATTCCATCAGGAAACTCATCCGGTCGATGACAAACCGATTACGAGCAGCCATTAGAGCCAGGGGGTCATTAGAGTCATTAATACAAAATATTGAGGGGGAAGAAAATAAAATTGGAAATAAAATTTTAAGATCTTTTCGTTTTATTCTATTCGTTTAGATGTCTACAATTTCGACCTGTTGCACTAATTCCTAAAATTTAAGTAGGAAATATAAAATAAAATTATTTTTTTACTAGCATTTGAAATCCAGTAAAATTACCTTTCAAATGACATACCACATTTTATAATTTTACAGCATGAAATTTTTTAAAATTGTTTTAAACAATCTTAAACTTCTTTCTTTTAAATTAATAATATCCTATCTATGTACTTGCGTTATTATACGTTTATTTATTATCCATTGCGTTATTATCCGTAATTACGGATTTGAACTCTTCAATTACGTATTTGTGGGACTCTTAAAATCTGTCCGTAATTACGTATTTGCGTAATTACGTAAGTACGTATTGGAAGCCTTAGTCCGGAGCGTTCGAGATTGAAATGTCACGCGTTTTGACCAATCATGGCGTTGTAAAGCGTTCGGGATTGAAATGTTTGACCAATCACAGCGTCGTAAAGCGTCCTTGATTGAAATGTTCACAATTGACAGTTCGTATTGTGCTTCCGGATACTACCATGAATGTTTCGTTATACGGCATGCGACGGCTAGTCTTTTTGTAATAATGGTTTTTAACTGCAATATCCCAGTAAATAAATTATAACTATTCAAATATATTTTAGAATGGATACTACAGTGATTGTTTTGTACTTTTATATGATTTGAGTATTTTAAAACCTTTTTTACGTTTATTTCATATGTCTAATGGTAATGTCGAAAGATAAAATCTCGAATGTGCCCCAGAATAACTTTTTTGGATACATTCGAGATTTTGCCGACTTGTCTCGTCGAGATTTAAAGATTAGTGATATGTCTAACTTCGAGATTATCTCTACAAAATGAGAATTGGGGGCCTGGACTAAAAATTACTGGACCGATTTCAAAAATTCTTTCATCAATACAATGCTCTATCCTTTCTGAGTAACGAGGGCTATATTTTATTAAAAAAACCGAAGCAAAGCGAGGGCGCTTACAAGTAATAATATACCTACACTCAGATTTAAGTCCTGACGGTAACTAAGCATATCTTATAGAATACTAGCTGACCGGGCGAGCTTCGTATCGCCTAACAATCATATTAAAAAATAGGGGTTGGTGTTAGAAGAGTGAAAATTTAGGGTTGTATGTATTTTTTAAAGCCACATTATAAAAAAAATGTTAGGAATGGACAACCCTTATCACTTGGGTATGAAAAATAGATAGTAGCCGATTCTCATACCTACTAAATATGCATATAATATTTCATAAAAATCGGTCAAGCCGTTTCTGAGGCGTATGGTAACTAACATTGTGACATGGAAATTTTATATATTAGATAATTAAAAAGAAACAGAACTGCGAGATTCTAATTAGCATATAGTCATACGTTTGACAACGATAGAATGCGATATGACGTCATCTTCACCAGTGACTCGATTCTAATAGATCACGTCATGAATTTTCCCGAAAGCTCTAAAGGTGAAAGTATGACTCAGACGTATGTTATGTGAGCTTACGTGAAAACTGCGAATTGTTGTACGTCGCTGATCGTACCGTGACTCAAGTGTGATTCACCGATTGTTTTTCACGTAGAATTACAGGATTTACAGGCGAGTGACTGACGTGATGAGGGAAAGGTAAAATATTTTAGTTATTTTTACTGAAGAATCTTTTGAAAATCTTTTAGTAAAAATTATACACCCTTTTTAACCGTTCTCAGTTCATTTTGCTTGAGAGCCAGTTCCAAAGGCATCGTTGATGCCTTTGGTGTTGCTGATGTCCATGGGCGATAGCCACTTACCATTAGGTGGATCGTCAGCTCGTTTGCCGGCTATTTTCATAAATAAATTATTTTAATATTTGTTACCTCAGAATTCAGTCATTTAGCAACCGATTTGGCTAATTCTTTTTTTATTTCAAAAGGTCCTAAAGAAAATGAATAGGTTGTGTTGAGGTGCACGGTTACTTAAATCGCTCCTTAGTACAGAATTTGTATGGCGATTCTTTACTAAGGAGCGATTTAATTAACATTTAGTGACTCTTAAGTTGGGGCGTGAGAGTCACATACAAGTGGACACAATGACATAGTTAAATTATTAATTAATTGGTTATTTTCCAGTACAACAATTGTTTGGCCATTTTTTCTAAGTTCTCTGTAACTTTATTGTTGAAAACTTTTCGCAACAATGTATGAACAAACCGAAGCACTTTCAGTGAAACGTTTTGAAATCTGAAAACGTGACTGTTTGTTAAGTAACCTTTGAAACGTTCCTTTAATAAGTATTTTTAGAAAAGGATGTTATATAAATGTATCTAAAAACACGATCTTGGGTTCTGTTGAAAACGAGAAAATATTGGTATGTATTATATACTTATGTCAATATTCCATAAAAACGAAATAATACACACATAAGACGACCCGACATTATACCAGACCACTTTTCGAAGCGTCCTGGGTTCGATTGGCAGCGAGGCAGAAATTAGAATGATGAGATTGAATTTCTGTTCTCAATTTGGGTGTGTGTGTTATCGTGTGTATACCTGTGTGTGTTGTCCATGGCACACATATGGAATGAGAGTGAGGAGCTATGATTGTGTAGCGTTATTTATTTAATTCAGGGCTCTCAAGGATTCTGTTTATACAAGGAAAAAACCTAACCCTAAAAGCTCGAGCCATGTGACTCTAAAACAAAAAGCAGTTAGCATTCTTTCGTTCCAATTTATACAAAAGACGGTCTGGCTTACAAGATTTCGTCAGGACGTCACGAGTCCCTTTGAAGAACAAAGTTATGAAAGTATGAAGCCAAAGTAATTGAAACTTCCAAAATGTTACGTACTGCGTCGGCGGTTTATTCTTTGTAACTGAGCGCTTTTATTTTCTTCGAGTTTACGACCTATGTACCTTTCTTTCTTCTCTTTTTTCGTAGTTGGCAACGCATGGTCCCTGACCAAACTGTCTGCCATTTGACTTCTTTGCAGCGACAGGAATTTGCACTGCAGTGACAAATTGGATAGCAGAATACTGGCAAGGTTACCAGATCTGTTGTGTGGTATAAAATAAATAATACCACACACTCCACTCATAGCTCCACATTAGAATTCCCTGTGTCATGGATGCCATGATCAACACACAAACCCAACACACAACCAGAGCGAGGGTAGACCTTCGAACTCATCATTCACATTTTCGCCTCACGCTTCGCGACGCTTCGAACGGCGGTCTGGCATATGTCGGGTCGTCTTATGTGTGTATATCTCACCAATTTTTTACTGGCCAACCAATCTTACGATCTGTTGAAAAAACAGGTGAATTTCGTGACCACTCTCATGCAACACACGGGTTGAATGGTCAACTACGACAAATCTGTTTTGGTTCCGACACATTAACCTGGCCATACACGACCTTTAGTTGTCAAGTTTGCAGAGGACTTGATGTGGCATCCAGTCTGCATGCAGTGTTGCCAAGTTAGCCACTTTTTGGCTAGATCTGGCTACATATTGAGGCACAATTTTAGCAACTCATGACTTGACAAGCTAATAACAAGTAATTATTAGCTAATAACAAGTAATTATTAGCTTGTCAAGTCATGAGTTGCTAAAATTGTGGCTAAATATGTAGCCAGATCTAGCCAAAAAGTGGCTAACTTGGCAACACTGTCTGCATGAGCGGTCTTCGATACATATGTAGATGGCCATACACCGTCAAGTTTACTGGATGCCGCGTCAAGTCCGCTGCAAACTTAACAAGTATACTTGATCGTGTATGGCTAGCTTTAACGACGGTCCATTGCGACGGTGACTACCACTAATTACCAACAGATAGCTTGTTTGTCGTATTCACATAAATAGAGGCCCGTTCTACAGTCAAAATTCGACCGTAATTAAATGTGTCAAAGAGTGACTTCTCATTATCATATTTTACTGTCCTATCTATATATCTACTATAAACGAGAAATTATTGTGTATAAAAATATATATTCCCGGAGTCTCCGAAACGGCACAACGATTTTCATGAAATTTTGTATGCAGGCGGTTTCGGGGGCTATAAATAGATCTAGCTAGAATTCATTTTTAGAAAATATATTATCCGTGTTTTCAGGCAATGAAAAACTGCTACAAAAGACTCTTCCTGACATCTATTGGCAAATAGCAACACTAAAGCTACTTCAGTAGATGGCATTGCTGACCAAATATCGGACAGCCGGGTACTTTTCTTTAATAAAATGCAATTTTAAACATAAATATTATTCAATGTTACTACACAATTAAAGAATTTGTATGACGATCTTAATAAACATATTTATCCCTTGACATTTAATTGCTAATTAGTAATGTAATAATAATTAATACTATATAATAATACTAAAATAAATAATAATATACTGAAACAATTTGTACGCCATAATATGGCAAATGTGAGATTCATCGTATAATATTTGACCAACTTTATAACCACATTTATACAAATAAATATATTTCATTTCATTTCATTTCACATAATTTAGCTTTCTGCACTTCTTCTTCACAAAAACTTTAACTAAGTATATCAAATATCAGACTTCTCCGTGCGTCCATTATTCTTAAAAATGAGTACAAATGATTAACATGCGAAAACCTCTACACGGTCAATCAGAAATGACTAATGACCGAATACTATGACGTTGTCTATGGCAACTTGGCTGAACTTGGAACACAAAACTTCGATCAAATATTCAAAGTTATTACGTATTCTCCTTTTTGTATTAATGTGTTTTAATAATTCCGTCACGTTTCTTATCCTATTATCCTATTAAAATATATTATATTATAATATTATCCTATTATTATTATAAATCTAAAAGTTTATTAAGATGTTTGGATGTCTGGATATTTCTTCCTTAATCACGCCACAACTACTTAACCGATTTGGCTGACATTTAGAATGGATATTATATCTCCATTTTGTAGTTGTACCTATTATAATTGTAGTTTTAGTTTAAAGGAAAGATAGGGGCATTGAGGGTTAGAAGAAGTGAGTTCTGAGGAATAATAAGAGGGGTGATATAACATTTATAAAAACTTTATAAATTGCCATACTTGAGAAATTCTATAACAAATAGTATGGTAAGTGGTTATTGTCATCCATGGACATCAGCGTCACCAAAAGCATCACTGATGCGCTGTCGGCCATGAGAAAGAGAACAAAAAAAGATGATGATGATGAATGTATATGAATGATATCATTATCCATCGCCATCATGTTGGGACTATGGTTTTAAATTGAGAAAGAGCTCTACAATACTCTACGTAGAGCGTAAAAACAGGGTTCACGACCTGTAGAGTCAAAGCCCCCTGGGTGAGACAATTATGTAGACGTTTTTCGTTAACAGGGGCAAGAACCTTGGGGTTATTGTCTATTACCTATATACTTAATTATAAGGTTGAAATTGCACGATCAATTTTTGGGTCCCCATTGGAGGGTAAGGGATTCTCATTGGAATTGAGGTGCCGGTATCCATTTATGGCCCCTAAAGGACACGGTCCTTTCTCATACCTAAGAAGGACATGAACATTCTCTATACTGCTGCAGTGCGGATTTGTGAGCGGCTTAGTGGCCAACCCACACATCGCAAGTTTTTATGCTATCCGTAGATTTCGACATGACTTAACGATTGCTACGAAATACGAAAGTGTACAACAAAATTTTGTCAAATTTCATTTTACATCCCACATACCAGTATCCGTACACTTTTGTGATAGGGTGCACTTTAGGAAGAAACTCACCCACCTCATTTTATAGTATGTAATTTTTTTATCTATCACTAGCTGCCTCGGCAAACGTTACGCGATATACAGGGTGAATTTTCCAAGTATGCGTGGAGGGCCAAATCCAAAACTACGAGGAATAGCGAAAAATGCTCAAAGGAGTCAAAAATCAATATTTCTAGCCAGGAATCAACCCGTTGATTTTGAAAAAAAAACGCACCCCGTATTATTACACCGTTAGATAGTATCATTAGCAAGGATCAAATTCTGGGAAGTAATGACATACGATCTTAATCGTTCTTAAGTGATCGGCAAAGTTAAGCAACAGCGGGCGCGGTCGGTAGTTGAATGGGTGACTGCTAGTGGCAAAAAATTCTTGAGCGTTTCTGTGCTTCGGGTGGTTTGAAAACATCCGACACTCGGGTTGGCCACTAACCCCTCCACCAATCCGCACTGGAGCAGCATAGTGGAGTATGGTCTAGGCCTCCTCAAGAGGAGAGACCCGTGCCCAGTAGTGGGCCATTAATGGGTTGAAGTCATGCCCAACTGCGTCTCTGCGCTATGCTGCGGACGGCTGGACGGACGGACTTAGCGAAACTATAACGTAGATAAAACGGAACACTAAAAATGTAAATAATTATCCACCATGATAAGATAATAAATGTTCCCTAAATTCAACCTCTTGTAATAAGTTTCCGTAGTGTAGTGGTTATCACGTGTGCTTCACACGCACAAGGCCCCCGGTTCGATCCCGGGCGGAAACATAATAAGTTTCTTGTTGGGACAATATTTTTAAAGTTGTTTTTTTCTGTTTGTCCTATAAATGTAAGCTTTAAAGGTGCTGCATTAATTTTTTTTGTCCTTATTTTAAGATTTAAATTGAGTTTTGTGTGTTTATGACGCATAGATTACCCCCGTCATGAGTCATATTAATACTCTATTATGAGACATTTTAAGGGCTCAGGGGAAAAACGACCTAAGTCCATTAAAGCTGATTTTGAAAAAATCAGCAATTCATAGTTTTTCTACATAGTTCCGGCGCTAGGAAAAAATACCTAAAAATCAGTATTAATTCAGGAACCTGTGTATTAGTGAGTCGTAAAGCTTTTATTTTTCTAAAATGAAGATCACACTTCAGTTTTTTTGTCACACTCATGTAATTTTTTCCCTAGCATGGTAGTTAATTCTTTTTACTATATTTTCGAGGACTCAAGTCGTTTTCGCCTTTTCTTGAATAACGCATGTTATAGTACTCTCAAATTGCTACTAGATGGCATCTCAAGCTCATTTTGAGGTAAAACTGGACTGAGGTCGTTTTTTTCCCCTGAGCCCTTCATTAGTTTTCTTACTATAAACTTGTATTGTTACTTTTTTACCTGATTTGAAAACAAATGGAGGATTTAAATTGTTTTTCTAAAATGATATACCTACTTCCAGATTGGTTTCATATTTACCAAAAGTCAGTTCTGATGAGGAATCCATGAGAAATCGGAACTCCTTAAATATTATATGGCGATGTTTTATTTAGTAAATGTGAATGAATGTTAGGCAATTGGAAAAGTACAGCATTTTATATCACTTCATGTTGGACTGTTGGTGCCAATTGACCGAACTATTCGACAAAAACGGGCCACAAACATTGTACATAGTTAAACTTAATTAATATTAAGCAAACACACATGCAAATTCATTATTTTATACACAAACACACACACACACACACATACACATTAAATACATAGGTACAACATTAATCTTTTGTTTTGATTGATTTGATTCGTGGTTACAAATCAAAATTTAAAATGAATATCCAACTGGATTTAGAATAATCACCTTCACGATCACATGTATACAGTTTGTCTGTGCGAAGCTATCAAGGCAGATAGTGTCAACAGGAATAGGGATGTTGACACTAATTATAAATTAATATAAATTTATGTCTAAACTCTAAAATATTAGTGGTAACATTTAGAGGCCTAAAATATGATTCTTTTATTGAAATCAATCACAATAAATTAAATATCATTAATTTAAAATGTTAAAAATTGTACTCACTGCCACGTGACCTCAAACGCCATTTTGAGAATATGACGTCATTGGAACAATTTTATATGGAAATTCAACAAACTTAGTAGACAGATAGTATTGAATATAGTTTAGCGACGTCACGTGACGTTTTTGGTGGGATATTTGATAGTGATTTTTATTTATCAATTTTTGTTTTTAAATTGAAGATTATTATTTTTATAATATTTTTTTCGTGAATATTGAGGTTCTATCTATAAAATAAAATTGAATCCTAACATTAGTCAACATCCCTATATTGTCCATTCGAAAACAATATTTAATCAGCGGTGACGGAAAACTCTCTGGTAACTTTTAGGTAGGGATTTCCCGCAAACAGGAAAAGAGGTTGTGTGAGAACATGGTCAATAATTATTATTATATTTTGATATAATTCTATTTTGGGGAATATTCGCGGTCATGTTAAATTTGTGATGAGTCGTAGGCGGAAAATACTGTAGACGAAATTCTATACCTCTCACACACACTCACACACGAGAAAGACAAAAATTTAAGCGACATGCTATGTGAAGTGAAACAGCTGAAAAGAAAAAATAATTTATTTGAATAGGTATGTAGGTTATTTTAATAAACTATTTTTTATGCAGGTTATTTTATTAAGATTTATGTTGTGTCATAATCACATAAGTCTTGTAGTAATGTTAAAAAAAATTAAAACAATAATAATAATAATAATAACGCTTCACACTCATAGCCCCACACTAGAATTCCCTGTGTCGTGGGTGCCATGGATAACACACAAGACAAGGACATTCACACCCAGACCGAGAACAGAAATTCAAACTCATCATTCAAATTTCTGCCTCGCTGGGAATCGAACCCAGGACCCTTGGCACGGCGATCCGGCATGGTAACCATTGCGCCACACGGGTCGTCGAATGCATCAGCAGTCTGAAATATTTTGAATCTACGTCATGGGAACATTTTTAAATAATACCCGAAATAATGAGTGTGATTTAATAAAATACGTACAATGATTCATTGTTGAAACGTTATTATTATGTATGTCGCTACGATCGTAATGGCCACAGACTTGAAAAAAGAACCAGACGGATTGTCAGCAACAAGTTCAGTGAAGCACCCATAGAAATACCAACTCCTCTATTCGTACAAGTATCACACGCACACATTGACACTATGCTGTTAATTATCGGCCGCCATTACCGCGTCGGATTGGTCGGACCGCACTAAAAATTACGCACACATGGTAAGCGGGCGGCGTCACTCTCAATAAGACAAGGTGACGTCTGGTTCTTTTTTGAAGTCTGTGGCAATGTCCTATTAAAATGTGGTGAGGATGATTTAGTGTTATGTGTTTTGTGGTTATTGCGTCACTAATTAACAAGAAAAGCCTGGCTGCAATTGTGGGTCACTATAGGTCTTTCTTTATAATTGAGGAAATCCACAGTTAATTTCCACTGCGTTATTGGTCGAGGGGTTAGTAACGAACCACGTGTGCCTACGTGTCAGAAATTACCGATTCAAGTCAACACAACAATTCAGTTCAATTTAAGTGCTCAGAACCTGGTGGATAAGTAACAGCACGGTCGGAAAAATCAGGTAATATGCTGGTTTTTTCATCGTGTCCTGTGACCAGCAATTAGACTTTAGTGTCCAAAATTCGAGTCATAAATAGGGGGCTGGTGGCAATGAGCGAAACAGTTTTCGCTCATTGGAACCACCAGTTTGCTACAGTTAGCAAACTGTAGGTGATTTCATACTTGCGAGCAACTTTAGAGGAGCGCTAAGCCATCTCGCTCAATAGATGTAATACCCTAGTAAATTATTTCTATTCGGAAATTCGTGAATATTGGATAGGTGGCTTGACAACCTGAAGAATACAGCGGGCATCCACTGAATGAAGACTCAGGACCGATCAGTGTGCGGCAAGTTAGGGGAGGCCTATGTCGTGCAGTGAACTTCCAAGGTCTGATGGATAGACAGATCTGGAAATTACAGGGCATCCTGTATTGCTGCAGTCGATACCAGCTCACACAGCGTCAAGCCTTCGCCTATCCATTAGTTGATACTTGACTCATATCGCGAGTTTAAACAATCCGTACCGACAAGAACACTTGCGTTCTAACAATGTGACGTTGCGTCATCACAAGTAATATTATGTTTTATTTTGAATCCAGTTCGTTGATCCGAGATGTTTCCAATACGAAGCGGGGTGAACGACCTACCGTATTAGTACGGTGGGTAGCTGATTGTTTGCCAATATTTCTAACGCATTCTTTGTGAAACATCAAAATGTCAGTGCTATACATTGAAGTATAATGTCATAGAACAGACATCTCGAACAAAATGTATGTCCCGCCGGAAGGTTCGATTTTCAAAATTGAGCCCCGGTTCTCCTTTCAAAATGGAACTTCAATGGATTCATTGAAGATTGAAGCCACGTGGCGCCAATGCATTGGGACATACAGGTGTCGCGGTGTCGGTTCTATACGCTAGTAATAATACTTCAATGATTCTATATTAATTTACGAGATCGAAGTCGACAGTCGACATAATAAGGATAGAGAGCGTAGCTTTATGTAGCATTTTCACGCACTGAGGCAGGTCTACGCGTTATTTGTTAGTTTGCTAAGGCTATACTATTACCTACTACTAAAGATAGCTTAAACTAAACAATTTTGAAGCCATGCACTAATATGTTGATGGCATAAAATTTCTCTCGACATCGTGCTCTGGTTTTTATTTATTTATTTTTCACAGTTTTTTTATGCCTTTAGCAGGCAAACGAGCAGACGAGTCAACTGATGGTAAGTGATCACCGCCGCCCATGGACATTAATAACAATGACGGCGTCACCAATGCGTTGTCAGCCTCAAAGCATTGATTCTTGAAGGAACCTATGTCATAGTTTGGAGGGAACACCGATGTAGGAAGTTTGTTTCACAGTTTACACGTGCGAGGTAAAAAACTATGCGAGAACCGAACTGTGGACGAACGCTAGGTATCCACGTGATGATGTTCAGTGACGAAAATTAACCACAGGGATTAAATCAAACAGTTCTTCAGAAAAATCCCCAGTATACACACGGTAGAATACGTAGAGAGAGCTTACATATGTCTCTCCTTAACTCAAGCGAGTCTATCCGCCTTTAAGCTTGGGATCGTCGAAAAGACTTGTCAAACTTTTTGCTACGCAATGACTATGACTATGATCTATTCTAATTGGGTAAAAGATAAAAAACTCGAGAGTAACAGGTAAATTGCTTAGTGTTTGCAATTGTAACAGGTTAAAATCATCATATGTATTTAATTCTTAACTAATCCTTGCAATGTGCCGTTATATAGACAGGAATATTAGAATTAACAATTGACTCGGTTGAAGACTCACTTATGAAAATACTATTAGAAACGCGAGGGTGGGAAGGTCAATACACAGATAGATTGTAGGCTTGTATTGTGCAATAGTTCACACCGAAAATTTGGCGGTTGACGACCTCAGTAATGTAACGCACACATCGACAGGCGTCGCGACGCTATAGGCGTGTACGTACGCAACGTAACACATAAGCAACGTATTGGTATAGAGATAGGCTAGTGTGTGTCTCCCGTGTGTCTGTGTGTTGTCGTATGAAATTGAGGGCGATTAGGGTAGTGATCTCCTTTATACGTGTTGATTTTTGTGTGAACGTGCAAAAATTTTGTAAAAAATATTTTAAAAGAACCTAATATTCAGGTAGGTACTAAGCATTGCTGTTTTAGTAGATAAAAATATTATTATATCTGACCACTAACCCCCTCCGCCACTCTGGCGTTAATTTTAGTTGTATAAAGAAGATAATTCTTTTTAAAATCGTTGAGTCATACTTTATTTATCGATAGGCCTTCAAGCTAGGGTTCATCCAAGAACCATACATCCCAAGAAGAGTATTCTACTAAATATAACTCTTTCAGTTTTTCTTTTCTTCTCTGGGAGTCAAAGTTCTAGCTAGTGCGCAATATTTTTCACACGTTGAGGTAAATGAATTTCAAGACGCGGTCATTTCAAGATCAGTTCGGTGGACTTTTTCGTAACTTAAGTAAATATTGCCTGCATCAGAGCGCGTGATGTGATAACTAAATGGATTGGAAATTGCTTCGACTACGTGTCACTGTTATATGCAATTTATTGTTTTAGCATCTAATGAAAAAAACATAATAATTACGACCCGTGCGGCGTAAGATAATACCGGATCACAATGCCAAGGGTCCTGGGTTCGATTCCCAGCAATGATATTATTTATTAAAAAGAGGCAGATATGTCATAAGCGTGCGCGTTGTGTGACTCAAAAAGTTCCCAATTGGGAACTCTTATTCAGGTGAAGAAAGAGATGCCGATGTAATTTTGACGCGAGAGCGATAAAGACGTGCGATAAAGCAATAAAGCGTGCCTTGCGGACATCGGAACAGATTTTTCGGTTGATTTGTAAGGGCATAACGTATCTATATTTATTTAAAACATCATTGATTCCCAGCGAATGATGAGTTTGAATTTCTGTCGGTGTGTATCTCGGTCTGGGTATGTGTGTCCTTGTCTTTGTGTTGTTCATGGCACCCACGACAGAGGGAATCTATGGGGCTAGGTGTAGCGTAAAGTGTTATTACCTGACTGCCAAGAAGGGTTATATGTTGTTCGTGCGTCTCTTGTATGTATGTATGCACGTATGCATGTAATATTCTTTATTACCTCATAATATCTTCCAAACCGCTGAAAGGATGTTGGTTGCGGTGGCTGTGATGCCATTGTTTGACGTCACAAAAAATAAAAATAAATTGAATATATAATAATAATATAATATTCCACATTATGGGGCCTACTGGAAGAGATTTCTTAATAGAAATAAGTAGTGCCCTTGTACAAACTGTTTCTGAAATTGTTTATATGTACTGTAAATGTTTTGTGTGTACAAAATAAATAAATAAATAAATACATAAACAAATAAATAAATAAATAATTCTATATGAGTATCAAATTAAGGAGCTCACCATAAGGATTTCAAAGAGGTATATCATACTAGTTTTTTGATTGCAGGCGGGTTTTTTAATTTATAATAATTATAAAATTATCCTTCTACTAGTGTGAGGATCGACGAAAAAAGAATGACCGTGACGATTTACCATCCGGTGGATCGTCTGTTCGTTTGCCCCCCCTTCAAACGACATCTTTGTTCTTTTACAATCCCTAAACAAAATGCAGCCAAGGTTGTCTTGAGAATGGTTCGTTCTATTGCAATGGTTGCATTATTTGTAAGCAT
Organism: Thymelicus lineola; assembly: GCA_963932265.1. Lineage (NCBI taxonomy): Eukaryota > Metazoa > Arthropoda > Insecta > Lepidoptera > Hesperiidae > Thymelicus > Thymelicus lineola. The sequence goes on along the minus strand of OZ010707.1, from coordinate 4,340,001 downwards.
GTGAATATGTGATGCTCTAGCCTAGCTTTCAACCGTGATCGACCAATTTAAGCAACTTTAGACGCGGTCGGGACTTGGTAGGCTAACTAAAGCGATGGCAAAATATTTAAGCCGTATTGGGGTGGCTTAGAAATTAGAATACTAACTCCAATCCCACGCCGGTTGGATGTCGTAAGAGGCGACTAAATCCAGCCCGTTAGGAGGACCCTGGAAGGGATTATATTGGGATTATATTTATTTTAATAGTTCATAGATAGCTACCCTCTTGCTTCAATCAGCCGTCAAACAACAAAATATTAAAAATTAAGAGTAAAAAAAAGATGTGGATCCCATTTGCAACTACTCAACTGGCATAGGAACGAAAGAAGTGGGTAACTATGCCAAATTATAAATCGAAACTTTTCTGAGAATTTTTCTGAGAACGTCATAATGAAAATATTTAAAATACGGTTCCAAAATACGTTCCTGTATTTAAAAAAAAAAACAAGTCTAATCCATCATCAAATTTTATAACTCTACGCCTCAGAAGTTACAGAACTTGAATTTGTATTTTCAATCTATCCGCAAAGATGACCACATACCATTGTATACTCCATTTGCTATTCACAACAAAAATTGGGATGTAATCAAACTCCCATTCGCCAGCAAGCCGCAAAGGCAAGAGATTGTCGCAAATCAAGGCCTATTTACGACATCGTGTCAAAATAGTTTCGCAAATGTCGTAAGCGTCTTGCGACAACCAACGGGCCTGTAATGTCACGACATAAGTCAATTGTGATAAGTTATAAAGTATTTTGTAATCATTTGTCCTTTAATTGCATTTTTATTGTGTAAAGTTAGTGAAATTAATATAACTGCCCGGGAATAGGAGCTAAATAAATTAAACGGTGTGTGATATAAAACATTGTTTATTGGAGTACAGAAAACAGAATCTTAGTAAGTAGTATGTAGTGTAAATGTCAATTTAGAAAATATTCTGTCATCTTCAATAGATAGATGTATGTTCTTTATTTGAAGATGGCTGCGTACATAATTCATCATCCTCCCTTGAACGCAACTTCATGCTTCCAAGAAAAAGCAGTAATGATAGGAAATGTTCAATTAAGCCTTCAACGCGTTGCCAGTCAAGAAACCACAATCGTTTTAAAACAACAACATTGCAACTTAAATACATAATTAAATACATAATCTGTGTAATAAGCCTCATTATGCATTAACACTATCGAAACTAGGATTAAAATATATAATCTGATATTTTTCAGTGACACGGGTACTCAACGACATTAGGTATACGTCGATATTACCTCACAAGTGAACTACAGATGCATACAGTTGCTGTTTCGGAATTTATTATTATGCTGTCGTCACCTCTGAAATTAAGTTTATAATTTATTAAAATGTGGGTTATCTTAATTTATATAAATTAAGTGTCACGTTGTTTGCCCGCGATGGACTCCTAAACTACTTAACCAATTTTAATCTAAATTTGCACACCGTGTGCAGTTTGTTCCAACTTGAAAGATAGGATAGCTTACATCTCAATTTATAGTCGCAATATTTTATTGCAAATTATTTCCTCGTGCGAAGCTGCGGGCAACATTTAGTTATTTTATAAAAATCTATAAAGTTTTATGTCAAAGCCAAAAACAATAAAAAATTTAGACAAGATTAATATCTAGATCAATATATTATTTGAATTCATGTAGAGAAATGTGTAAAATAAAACAATTTGTTGGCTTGCCAAGATTACATTTTTTCTCAAGTTAAGAGTTTTAGCATCAGACCTGTATAAACTTAGGGTGCTTGCCCGGACAAAGGGACTTTTACCTTTGACATTAGGATATTAGGGGTGGTTGGACTAACGCATGAACCCTCGAACCCCCCTAACCCACCCTAAACTTCGCTTGGGATCGCCGTGTTTTCAATGAATTTCGGAACTTTATTGTTTTTATTATAGAAAGAAAATAATGAGTTATTTTGTTCGTAAAAGTTATTTAGATTACAGTTTTGCTCTTATATTTAAATATATTTTAATATTATATGTATTATATTTTAATATTATATTTAAATATTATGTAAAACCTCTTTACAAAAAAGGTAACCGTGATGATATCAGTAATTTTAAACCAATAAAACCAATACCAGTAATTTCGAAAATTATGGAAAAAGCATAAAAGGTTGTTCAATTTAGTGACAAGTTCAAACATATTAAAAAAGGAACAATTTGGTTTAAAAAACAGCTCAACTACGCATACTTTTCATTAGTTAAGGTTGTTACAAAAAGTTTAAATGAAGGTACACCAATATCTCCTGTATTTTTCGATATGAGTATCTCTAAGGATTTTGATCTAGTATGTCATGAAATATTGCTCGATAAGCGTTACGGAGTGCAAGGAAACGCCTGGGATTGGATTAAAACTTATCCTACAAATCAAAAACAGTCAGTTATAATAATTAACAAGAATGGCCACTAACCCTTCCAGCAATCCGCACTGACCTGTGCTTATTAGTGAAGCCAAATTTATTTTTCATTTTCATTAAGAAAGGTAACGAAAACTTTCGAATGAGATTTGAGAAGGCCAATGGGACTCCCCTAATAACGACTAACTATTCTATCTATAACTATTCACACGTGCTGTCATATTACATACTGGCGTCAACAAAAGATCAAATTCTAAATAATGATTTCAAATTTCTACATTGCCCTCCAAGTTATAGACCTACAAGATAAGATTTATTAGTTGTGTTTTTAAAAAGACAAAAATGTGTAACAAGTTTAGCTGTGTAAAAAATTAACAAAGTTTGTTTGTTTTAGTATCGTGTAAATAACTACAATAAGCACTCGAGAAAACACTCTTCGTAATCACAGACTAACAATTCAATTTTGTTTATATGTATAGATTTTTGAACTTAGGCAGGATATAGGTAGAGACTAGAGCTACTGAGCTATTTAACAATTATGTAGGTAGGTATATTATAAGGCTTGACCAGCAAGAACTCAAATAAACCTATGTGTACAATACCTATGTGTTATCTATGTAAATGTGCATTCGTTACAGCCCACCAATTTCTTCTGTATAATAGTATTATTATGGTACAGGTACTCGCGAATTCGCGATGACCCAGTTTCTTTAACGGACACCTAGTTTTAACGACATGCACCTATTTTATTTATCAGTACAATAATGTACAGTATCATAGTAAGTACAATATTTTTAAAGTTGCAATATTACATTAAATTTTCTAATTACAACTGTGTAAATTACGATTATAATAAACATAATAAAATTTAAAATATGTTATATAACGGAGTCGGAAATAAAGGCTAATGGTAACGATATGATAACCGGTATATAAACCGGTGATATAACGTTAACTAATCGCGTTGTCAACTGGCAATCAGTAACAAGACGCGGCAATCAACAAGAGTTCGGCAACCGCGCGGACGACGACCTTCGCTCGCGACCTTGCGGGGGCAATGCCCGCTTTCGGACGCTGTAGGCGCGTAGGCTAGGCGCTTGCGGTGATTTGTTAGTTGATTTTGTTTAGGTGCCATTCATTAATTACGTGAGTTCTCAAAATGGTTACATGCCCTAATCTGGGGAGGGGGAGGAGATGAACGTTACGTAATGTTTTATAAATTGAATGTAAAAATGTGATACACGATAGTAAAAAGGGGGAGTCCGAGGAATCTTATGCGCTCTCACATAGAGGTAGAGGTCGAAAATGGCTAAATGTATTCTAACGTAATTAATTATTTGCCCCATAAATCGATGTTTTTATGAAAATAGCAGGCAAACGAACTGACTATCCACCTGATGATAAGTGGCTATCATCGTCCATGTAAATCATCAACACCAAAGGCATCACTGATGCGTTTGGCGGCTGACTAATGCTCAAAAGTGGTAAGCTATCCAGGAGAACCCCATGGAGAAATAATAATAGTAATAGGTTATTAATTAACAATTAAAATCAAATTACTAATATAATCCCCCCGAGGGACCCTACCACCAACGAGCCAGATTTAGTCGCCTCTGGCGACACCCATCCGACGTGGGGATTAGGGTTAAATTAAAATACTGTATAAACAAATAAAAAAATGTTTAATTTATGTGTAACTTTCGAACTTGAAGTTACGCTTATATGAAGTTCGTGTTACAGATTAGTAAATTTAAGTGTAAACTGACATAATGATTGAGTTTATGTTTGCATGTTTATGCATACATAATTTATTTACAAAAATTTGGTATAACATTTTTAATAATAACTGGATTAACTGCGACCTTTAGTCATATTCTGGGTTCATTAAGCAATACTGCAGTATGAATTTATACAATACTATACTACTATACTAATTACCCCTATTGTCCTTACTTTAAATGCTAACAATATAATTTTAGCTCCAATAGCCAGCTCCTAGTCTATAAGAAAATTCACACAAACTATATGAAGACCTCCCTCGCCGCCCGCGTTTCTTTAATAAATTGATAGCTACGGGTGATCAGATACGCATTTTCAGAGGTCAACAGATCTGGTTCTCCGGGCAATATTTTTGTACGCCTACATATCAACGGATATAGATTTTTATTTCAGTTTACGTTCTAGAATTAATTTCAATTATATTTGATTGATATGGGTAGTAAGATTAACGTTTTGCATACATTTGCATTCATATGTTATTTTGGGATTTTGCTACAAACATTGGGGAAGCATGTTATCTTTCTCGGTTAATAGGTATTAAAAGGTATACGACGTTAATTAGATGAAGATAGATGCTTGCCCAGCAGAACTTTACAAGTTTTTATTTTTATCATCATTCACGGGATGGAAATAGAATAATTTATTTATTACAGTCATTATATCGTTCCATGTTTAAAATACAAAGGCTTAGGTTACAAAGACTCTGTGGATGACAAGAAGCGTTGTGGATAACCAACGCCTTCCCAATTCTTGTTATTTTTATTAGTCATAAAATAATATATACTTTGAAAAATATGTGTACAAAATTTTAATTCAAGTCATACAAAGTTGCAAGCAATGCCAACCACATTATTCTGACATCATTGTATCCACCTGCAATATGGTTATGATTAAGAACTCTTGTCAAGTGAATGAAACAAATAGGATTTCGGTACCTACAATTTTATTATATACAATTGCTAAAACCGTTGGCACGAAACACTTGCCATTAATTTTCGAGAATACGCACAGGTGTTCATTATCTAAAACATCCATTATAAGTTACCATATACCATAAACAAATACGCTTCCAGTAACAAAAGAGATAATTTTTCATTTAACGTGAATTTCCGCGATTTTTCCGAACACTGACCTCTAAAATTGTTACACTCGTAGAATGAACCCGGAACGTCGGATAAGTAGGTCTATTTACACAGCTCTGGTAGGTGTTACGTACGGAAAATACCATAGAATGCTTATGACATAGACAGGGCTTGGATAAAAGTAGGATACCTCCATTTTCTAAAAGAGAAGGGAAGGTAGTTTTCCTGTAATACAAATCCAATTTAATTTCACTTTAATATTTATTAACATTGAATTTATTTCGGATACTTTTCTCTGTCGTTAATATACAATATATACTTAAGAAACAGAATGGTATAATTCTCGAAATATTTATAGCTTGAAGATTTATAACTTTATATAGATCAATATTCAACGAAATAAAATATGTAAAATGTAAAATAGTTAACTTCAAATTATGAAAGTTTCCGTTAACAGGTTTGTTAACATTGTTTTGCTATATTTTGTAATAATTCTTCTTATCCAAAAATAGACAAAACCAATAGTTAAAATGTTTTTGAAGGAGGGGGTAACCAAAAACATTTCATTTTAATCAGGTCGATCAAAACTAGTAACAACGGTTTCCGATACGGCATCACTACTATGTAAATGAAAAAAAAATCGGAAGCGCTTCGGAAATTTCCTCACTAGAGGTCGCTCACCTTTCAACCGACCTCATATATCATTAGTTGACTAGCATTTCTACCCGATATCAGTTCTATGGGGTGAATGATCGCTAAATATGATGTATGGCTTGACAACGGCATTAATCAATTTTATACACGGCTATATAATTCACACCGGTGTGTTGTGCGCTATTATGTTTGGACTAGATTGTGGTGAGTATAATGGTAGTGCAAACAAACTACACTATTATAGTAATTATGAACACGGGGTCCTTAACTTTGTGATTATGACATGGATTTTTGCTAATATGTTGTGCTATATGTAGTCTCTGATATTAATGAGATGTTTTTTTTATGTAAAGAATCGACAAACAAACAGACGAGCTAACAAATGAAAGAAAGAAAGAAATAAGAAAGAAAGAAATGATTATTTCACATAAATTAATTATCTACAGCATCAAATTATAGCCAAAAACTATACAACACTTAGATATAAGATAATAGGTGAAAAGGGTTCACGCTTAGCATAATAGTCGCGGAAAAACCACGGCCACTGGTTTTCGGATTGACCCTCAAATTGTGAAATAGTATTACAGTCGCTCATGGAAGTCATCCAAATCAGTGAAAACAAGTCATCGACGCGTTGCAGTCAAAAGGAAGCGAGGGAGCCTTATTTGTGGCTTTCGGACACTGCGTCCGAGATACATAAACAATATTTCAGGTTCAGTTTTAGACTGGATAACCATTGAAGTCTTGGAGTTCGATAGTTTTGATTGGAGAAAGTGTTAATGGAGAATATAAATTTCTAAAGTCCACCCATTCATCCATCCATCAGCCCTTGGATGTCCATTGCTGAACATAGGCCTCCCCTAACTTGTGCCACTCTGACCAGTCAGGACCGAAGTTCAGCAGCCTTCTGAATCACCACCACGAGGGAGATGTGTGGTGATTGTGCAGCATAATCTTTAGTCACATAACTCATGATTCAGCTCTAGACATCACGATTAACGCATGCAATCTGACTGAGTGTGTTCCAAGTTCCGAAGTACATACATTCTCAAGACATTTTGACGACACCTATTGACAACAATGGTAGTTCAGTGTGAAGTCTAAGGTCAGTCACATTCGACGTTCCGATCAAAAAGAAAAGGTGAATTAAAAGTCATCTTTACAGAGCCCTGAAAATAGATACCACAGTTGATCTGATCAATTATAAGGCTTATCATAATTGTCACAAATGTCCACAGATCACAAGTCCCACGCGACTCACGTCATTCGTTCGTCATTCACTAGTTCACTCATTCATTTTCTGGTTGATTCCATAACCAGAGGCTCTCAATCATGCTACTGCATGACATCATGGTTTAAAGACTGACGGGTCTTTAACCCCCAAATGTTTCGACGACCGAGCCTAATTTAGCACCGCGTCATACCGTCCAATTGATTTTTTCATACTTTGTTTGGCCTCTATGTAGGACACCATGGCTCGGAAAATCTGCTTTATTACTAGGTCCACCTGCTGAGCGGTCATTGCTACGGATCGACCACTAGGACTTTTAACATAACCTCATTATGATAGACTATTAATAGAACGTTACCTTAAAAATAATTTACCCTTTATCAGTAGAGTTTGAAAGGGACAGGAATAATAGACAAAATTAAGAAACAAAGGAGTATCGTCGTATCTAAGGTTGTCTAGAAACATGCTACCTGAGCGATAAATAAAATTTTATAGTGTATTAAATTACAAATTCTATAAATAATTCAGACAGTTTTGCTAAATTACTGTTTGTGGTTACAAATTAACAAATATCTGTTAGTTTTAAAAGCAATTGTATCTAGTTTATAACATATTATTTGTATAACAAAATTTAATTACCCCAAAACTTGGGCTTATCGAAGTAAACTTCTATATTTAGTAAGTGGATACGAGAGAAGAACCAGGAAGAAACTACTGAGGTGAATGCTAAGGTGAATTGTATATTAATAAAAGGTGTGTATTAATAAAAGTCATGTCCAATCCAAATAGTCTTGTCTTTAATACAACCAATAACCAATGTCTAATGATAGTTAAATGTTTATACTTATTCATGGTAGCGTTCGCGTGTAGCTACCGGTCGGAGTGAGAAAGCGGACGGAAATGTGGAAAGTGCGGAAATATTACGGCATCTTCAAGGAAAAATGTATTAATAAACACTTACTAATGATTAATTTTAAATGACATAAAGGTTAAAGTTATATAATCAAAGATATTGAACGGTTATAAGGAATAAGTAGCTACGCTGTGATCTATAGTATCTATACTAATATTATAAAGAGGAAAGATTTGATTGTTTGCATTGAATAGGCTCCGAAACTACCGAACCGATTTAAAAAAATTCTTTCACTGTTGGAGAGCTACACTATCCTCGGGTGACATAGGCTATATTATATTTTTTTTACTATTTTTCCCGAAGCGAAGCGAGGGCGATTTCCTAGTTGGTTAATATAGGTAATTAGTCAATATAATTGGAAAGAATGGCAAAAGCTGCATATGCTCAATTTTTTTCAAATTTTTATCATTAATCTTGACGGTTTTGTGCAAGAAACAGTAATGTAAATTCCTTTAACTGCTTACTGATAATTATTATAACAGTTTTTTGCTCTCCTGAAAAATTGCAATTTTCATCTTATACCTTTTTTCCACTGAAGGTGCGATATAATTGTTTGTTTCGAATAGCAACACTGCCCTATAGGAAGATCCGTTTATTTCCGACAGTGTAGGCCGACGGGGTCAATAACCAGTTTTCAGCGATTTCAGTTGTTCAGGAAATTGTGCTAACCGAGGTCGTTGAACCTGTTTGATCATCTAAGGCTGACGACACACTGTTCATACTGTTCAACTAATAAGGTAGAGCTTAGTTGTTTGTTTGTGCAGAATGTGTAACAATATACAGAATATACTTATATAATAATATTGTGAAGATAATTATATTGTGTTTGTATTGTAGATATAAGACACTGTATGTTTCCCAAATAAAGAAAAATAAAATAAAATAAATAAAATACTACAGAAAACTTGTATTACACAAAAGACAAAAGATTTGTATTACAAATAACAATAAAGTTGTTTTAGTATAGAAAGGTGTGAGAATATCTGAACTGTATATTATGCATAACATTCTCAAAGTGTGCATATGCTTTACATAATATTCTCAAAGTGTACCTTTAGTTCTACAATTACGTGTAAGCGTTGTATGCTTTAAATTTTCGAAAATTCGAAACTTTTTTTCTTTTAATAAGTTAATGCTTAATTACAATTCGGATGTTAATTAAAGAAGTAATTTTGATTAGGCTGGTGAAGCCCACTAATCTAGTAAAAGCCTCATCCAACAGACCTTGGAGGTTTACTGCTAGTCATAGGCCTCCTATAACTTGCACCACTCTGACCGGACCGCCTTCTGAATGCAGCGGATGCCCGCTGTCTTCTTCAACTCGCCGTGAGGTCTTCATGACACGTGGCCGTTACTGAAAGAGCTTTCTTCCCAACGGCTATCAGTCCTTCGAACTATGTGGCGGCCCATTGGCAGTAAGTGCCTAAGTCTCTATTTAAACTTCCATTGCCAATTTATTGTCCATCGTACTCAGACTACTAATATTGTAAATGTGAAAGTTTTTAAGCATGTACGGATGTTATTTACTCTTTCACGGAAAAAATATTGAACCTGTAGGTATTCTTGTTTAGCTCACAGGAAGACCATGATGTGGAATAAGACATGGTACTTTTCGACGCTTGAAAGGAAAAATTGACTAAGCGACATTGAGTTAACTTTACAGGAAAGCAGTTTAAAGTTGAATTTTTATAAAAGTTGTTGTTATGCCACAATATAGATGATAAAATAAGGATAAATGATAAAATAAGGATAAATGATAAAATAAGGATAAATGATAAAATAAGGATAAATGATAAAATAAGGATAAATGATGAAATAAGTATTACAAAAAAGTTAATTTTTTTTTCTAAAAATTCCAAATTTAAACTTCTCTCCTGTAAAGTTAGCTCAATGTCGCTTGGTCAATTTTTCCTCTCAAGAGTCGTTATTATTATACCTATCCCGGAACACGTGTGCAAATTCGCGGGCAGAGCGCTAGTATACTCGTAGATATAAACTCATATATTCTAAATTTATTTTGGTCTATCACAAATTCATTAACCTGTTAATTAAGATTTTTGTTATGATAACCTACATGTTAATACAATATTGTTTTCTCTTCGGATACTACAAGCACGTACGTTGTACATTGACCTCGGTTGCTATCTATTAAACATTATGACGTCTGACGTTGGTAACATTCCTACCGATAGGGTTGTCACAACAGACTTAAAAAAAGAACCAGACGAATTATTGTCAGCAACAAATTCAGTGAGGCATCCATAGTAATACCAACTCCTCTATTAGTCTATCACACGCACACATTGACACCATGCTGTTATTAATCGGCCGCCATTACCGCGTTGGACCGCACAAAAAATGACGCACACATAGTAAGCGGGCGGCGTCACGATAAGACAAGGTGACGTCTGGTTATTTTTTTAAGTTTGTGGTTGTCACTTATGGAAAATTTAAAAAAATAATAATATTAAAATTTTAAAACCGATTACCAATTATTGGGGTTTTAATATACTTGGGTAAGCTCGGATACTCAATAATAATAATAATAATAAATCTTTATTTCAGGCATCGAGGCCCATAACATAAATACCTTACAGACTAACATACATACAAAAATATAGACTTAAAAACTAATTCACTTATTCGCGAAGTGAGACGCGCTTTTTTCGGTGAGACTCAATATATCTAACGAAAATTGTATTCTAAATTATGTGGGTTCTAAGGTATTACTTCTACATATTGTTAATTAGTTAATTTTGCCGTTCTTCGAGTTCAATATTATTCGAAAATAAATGATTAATGAAAGTGTTTATTTAAGTTACCCGATCACTGAATTTTTTAGATGTTGTAGTCGTTACTTCTCTTTTTCTTCTTTTCTTTTACTTCTCTTCTTCTTTTTTTGTTATATTCCTACTCCAAAATTTTAAATTATAGTTTCTTTGTGTATTGCTAAAAATACATTTTACAATAAAAAAAAATGTATTGACCTGCAATAAACTCATTCTGATTTTTTGCTTCTCTCTCTGTTCAAATAAATAACACGTGATTACGAATTTTTTTTTCTGATGCACTGTTACTATTATGTGACAACCCTATATCTATTGCTACGCGGAAGATTAGCTCAGTTTTAAAGTATGGCGCCGGTGACCTAGTTCTAATTAAGAAAAGCTATGTTGATCCTAGGTAATATTACATTGAAAAATATATTTTTATAATATGTTTAATGTTTTATTAGGGATTTATTCGTCTGTCTATGTTTATCTGGTTGTCTGTCTATGTCATCGTAGATCCTTGGCGAATGGAATGATTTGATGTGGTTCTTTTTAATCGAAACCCTTGTCCGTTGAGATGGTTTTATAACCTATCTTTGGTGGAAATGAAAACAGATACAAGATACACTTATGTTTTTATGTTGTTTTAATATCGTTCACGCAGTAATACAACGGCACATCTACGTTTGTCATATTTTACAAAAACGAATTTCAAAAATTGTTTAAATATGTTTAAAATTAATTTATGGGTTCTGTTTACGTTTTTTACAGATTGTATGTATTTGGTAACTAGTATAGACATTAATTCATATTTACCACTATGTAGATTAGGCACTTTTAAACACGTATACCATATAAACTCAATTTCACATTTTTTGCAGATGTGCCATGTGAGCGATATTTTATTTACTATTAATTTTTTTTTGTTTAAATAAAGTTTCAAATTAGGTTAACCAAGTCTGAATTAGATTGACATGGGTTACTATTATGTTGGTGGATAAATTGATAAATAAAATTTATTTAGGAATTAGCTGGTTTTCGTGATTTCGTCCGCGGAACTATTTTCAGCTACAAGAGATATTGGATATCCTTTAGAGGATGAATGTTCAAAAATCTTAGCTTTCTTACACTGTGTAAGGAACCCATGTAAATTATGTTTAATGCTTCTGTATCCAATCCTAAGTGAGTATGTCGATCCTAAGTGATCGACGAAGTTAAGTAACAGCGGGCGCGGTCGGTAGTTGGATGGGTGACCGCTAGTGGCAAAAAATTCTTGAGTTTCCGTGCTTCGGAGGGCACGTAAAGCCGTCGATCCCGGTTGTTATCATAAGATAACAGTCGTTAAGCCATGTCGCAGGCCGGTTGTTTGAAAATACAACACTCGGGTTGGCCACTAACCCCTCCACCAATCCGCACTGGTGCAGTGTGGTGGAGTATGCTCTAGGCCTCCTCAAAAGGACCCGTGCCCAGTAGTGGACCATTAATGAGTTGAAGCCAGCCATTGTAAATGTGAAAGTTGGTGAGGATGTACGGATGTTTGTTAATCTTTCAAGCAAAAACTACTAAACTTACATTGAAGTATAATGTCATAGAACAGACATCTCGAACAAAATGTGTCCCGCCCGGGAGGTTCGATTTTCAAAATTGAGCCCCCGTTCTCCTTTCAAAATCGAACGAATCCATTGAAGATTGAAGCCACGTGGCGCCAATGCATTGGGACATACATGGTGTTCGCGGTGTCGGTTCTATACGCTAGTAATAATACTTCAATGTAAACTTATTCTCATTAAATTCAGCACAAAAATACACCATGATCTGTAGAATAAGATACTTATTTTTCCAGAAAACACGGGCAAAGCCGCGCACAGAGCTAAACATGAGAAAATATGATCCTTGGTATTAGGTCGAAACGATTTGACAAAGAAAAAGAACAAACTGTTCTCTTACGCAAAAAGTAAATCGTAAGCTCGTTTTCCCCTACAAATAATAAACAAAAACATTAAAAGTGAAATGACAGGAACGTCTCCAAAGCGTTCGTTGTTCGCCCTTGACGCGATTCGTGCGCGACTTATTTATTTACTGCGTATTATTTGGACAGAGACGTGCGTGGCGTAGTATTTTTAACGTGAAATGTTTCAGTTTGCTTATAATAAGCAGGTAAGCACATATTTCAATCGTTTATTATATTATTATATTGATACATTAATTAGTACGATTGTCCATTCACTCAAGCTAATTTTTCTTTGCCTGGAAAAACTTCAAATATGCTTTTAGATGGAACCACAAGTCCTGTGGTATTTCTACTTCTTGTACATTTGCATCCAAATATCATTTGATTGTATCGGAACTGGGTACCGTCGGAACACTGAAAGTCTCATAAATCATTCGGCTCTAGCCACGACTCACAATGGAGGCCTTTTTCCAACATACTGAATAACTGTGGACTGACAAACATTATTTTTGATCATCAGTTGTTTTTGATCATCACGACATCATTTTGAGAAATTAGAATTACCTGATTTTCGTATGGAAGACCAACTTTCTACCAGCTTTTACTATTACTTAATTATGATTACTACTAAATGCCACTCCATAAGACTCTTGTTCCGCCCTTGAGCTTGGCGTTGCGTCGAGACTGCAGTTACGGCGAAGAATCTCATATGTATGCAATGATACGTACGCCATTTAACCGTGTTTATTGAACTGGGAAAACCTACACCTAACACACATTCACACAGAGTTACATACTGTATACATTACATACATACATAATTTAAAAAATTGTCTCTACTTGACCTACACAACCTTTAACCGAGTAAAGCTTCTCTCGCATTTTTTTAATGCTTCGGTAATGTCACTGATGTCCTTGGCCAGCGGGGCCACATACTATGCATAAAAACCGGCCAACTGCGAGCCGGACTTGCGAATGGAGGGTTCCGTACAAATTTGTTTTTTTGTCATGTTACTACAAAGTACCCGGATGACCGAGCTTAGCTCGGTTTAGTATTGCTTAACAACGCCATCTGCTTTAGCTTTAGTGTAGCTACTCGCCAATAGATGTCAGGAAGAGTCTATCGTAGCCGTTTTTCATTGCTTGAAAACACGGATAAAACGACATTTTTTTAAAATGAATCCTAGCTAGATCGATTTATTGCCCCCGAAACCCCCTGCATACTAAATTTCATGAAAATCGTTGGAGCCGTTTCCGAGATTCAGAAAATATATATATACAAGAATTGCTCGTTTAAAGGTATTAGATATACGTCTTTCGGACATTGCTCCTTGCCAAACACGATTCTAGGTCAATGTGAATTAGGTTCCGAATGCGTTGCGAGTGTTAAAAATACATGACATAAACGGCCGTATCTTTTGATTGGGTTGATTTAGAAGGCTTAATTTTTTCACAGCTTCAAGGGATTGCACACCTAAGAATTGGATATTAATTTCAAAGTGATACTTTCACGTATTCCTGGAGAAAAGGGATACACAGACAGACAAACAAACAGACATAGGACAGACGGATAACGAAGTGATCCTTTTTCCTTTTCAGGACGGAACCCTTGAATTTCATTGCATGGCTTGAGTATTTCGAAGCAAAGCTAAAATAACTAGTACTTCGAATACCTATTACTTTTTAATCTTCTATTTTATAACATTGATAGTAGTAAATAACATTGAGAATAGAATTATGCGCAGTAGTTATGTAATTAGTGATACGCGAGTCCAGTCCAGTGTCCATAAATACTGCGGTACTTCCTCAACAAACATGTTAATATAATAAAATAACAGTTACATAACAACTCATATAATATTATTTAACACAACAATAACACTGTTATGTAACATGTTATCATTAACAGGAATAACAATATGGCGTTATTATTGTTCATGGCGTAATTTTGTAACATGTATCATGTACTAAATAGTGTTTGAAACTAAAAAAGTTTTCATCATTATATTTAATACATTTATTAATAGATAGTACTTGTTTCCTAATGGGTATCCATTTACTTGATTTAATGTGAAATAAGTTGAATCCTAAAAAAATTTTTTTTTTTAAACGCTTTTATTTTTTCAATAATGTTTAGTTTATTTATAAAATTAGCTACAAGTTGTGAAAATTTCAAGTCTCTACGTAAAATAGAACATAGAGAATTATGCGTCTAAAGTCTGAAAATCGTTTTTTTTAATTTAACAACAAATAAACAATGAAAATTAGTTTAAAATATGATTTTCGTGTATTGTCATCGGAAATACACATGTCTGCCAAATTTCATCAATTTTCATTAAAGGGAAGTCATTCAAATTAACGTTACAAGATTTGATCCTTTGATGCTTTGATGCTCCGAAGTGAAGCTAAATAAAAGCGTTTAAAAACCGGGCGTGTCAGGCCATGCGCAATGTAGGGTTGCGAAGTAGTAAGTTTATGGACTATTACTATTATGTAAATTCATCATCTTTTCCAACTTCAACCATTTATCCGGCAGGTGGGGGGGACACTTAACTCTGACCAAAATTAGCACTTTAACTTTAAGACCCTTAAATCCAAAAAACCCATACCTAATATTTTTGAAAGACTATGATAATTGCAAACATATTGCACAGCTAACAATATTCTTTATTTCATTGGAGACCAACTTCATTCTGCATTACATATACCTACGCGTGCAAATTATGTTTCAGGAAAAATTCAGTCTCATATGAATTTCATAGCACGCCAAAAGAAGTATACCTACCTTCGTAAATAAAACAACAAACATGTCCAAGATCATGGATTACTTACCCACAACAATGGATAGGTACTCAAGACTGGACAAACAAGATCCCTCTGCTATCAACTACTATTAATACTTTTCTCATAAGCGACAGATAAATAAATGCGACCTTACCATTTCTGAACATATTAAAGTACAAAAGCCCGCCAAAAATAAACGTCAAAAAATTCAAAATGGCTGCCGGCGCCGATGCGGCCTCGGCCAATCAGGAAGTGCACGTAATACCAATGAACTTTTCAATGTTACCCACTTCAGTTGCTCGGATCCTGGTTTGCGAACAAATATTCACTTCGTTGGACTTATAAACATTAAATTGCTGGCCTTTTAAAGCTGATGCACGACAATGCAACATAAACTTATAAGCGTAAAACTGATTCGTTCAGCTGCGCCGAACGTCATTTCACTGGGCCTTGAGAGGTTGTTTTTAAAATTGACCGTCTCTGTATATTTATGCCATACATACGTATATTTACATAATTTTTATTATTAAATTGTCGTAATAGGGTTGGGATGTTATTACGGCTTTAGTAACAAAGGCATGATGTAATCAATTGTTATTATAATATAATTATCGCAATTGTGTTGAAACCGGGTAAATAAAGACTGGCTCTCAATTACCATATTAAATTTTAATTTACGTTCACAGAACTTTAATGACAATAAAATTAATTTGACAATTTTCTTTCTATCTATAGATATTTAGACACCTAATACAAATACTCGATAGTTCTATCTATACTACATATTCTATGGTAAATCAGATTGCTAGGTATATAAATTATAAAGTATCCCGATAAAACAATTTCGTATAATAGGTATATACACTGGAGCATGTTTGGGACACATAATTTATATATTTTACTACTTACCCTGTAAAAGTTAATAAAGCATTCACAATGACTCCTGTTTCTCTGTTGAAAGTGCCACATAAATTTAGACGCCAAACAGTCTCACACATTACAATCTAGATTTAAGGCTTATTCAGATATAGGCGATATTCGCTCCGATAAATATAGCGATAAATATCGGATGAACATAATATTATTGTACGTGAGGCACATTATTATTATTAGATACTAGGAAATCGCCCTCGCTTCGCTTCGGAAAAAATAGTTAAAAAAATTAATATAGCCTATGTCACCCGGGGATAGTATAGCTTTCCAACAGTGAAAGAATTTTTCAAATCGGTTCGGTAGTTTCGGAGCCTATTCAATGCAAACAAACAAATCTTTCCTCTTTATAATATTAGTATAGATCATTATAATCCCCTGTTCCATTAATGGTCTTACACTTACTTGCACAATGAGTGGACTATGGGAATCATAGGGCACTAGAAATTTATATTCAATTCGATTCAAGGAGGGACTGTACTCATCCTTTTATTCTTTATCAGCACTTCTGTTAAAATAAAGGATATTCCGATATTATAATACAAAAGTTCTTGTCAAAAGTAGGATTTTGACGAATTAAATTCGCAGCCTCAGTGAAAAAAAGCGTAAGTCGTAATACGTTGAATTTTAGTTATTAATATGATTGAAAAGAGGGACAAAATTTTATCATTAATCTTGTTCGTT
The DNA here is from genome assembly GCA_963932265.1 of Thymelicus lineola. Classification (NCBI taxonomy): domain Eukaryota; kingdom Metazoa; phylum Arthropoda; class Insecta; order Lepidoptera; family Hesperiidae; genus Thymelicus; species Thymelicus lineola. The sequence goes on along the minus strand of OZ010707.1, from coordinate 4,322,801 downwards.
TTTTGGCAAGAAATCGTAATGTAAATTCCTTTGACTGCTTACTGATATCTTAACAGTTTTTTTGCTCTCCTGTAAAATTGCAATTTTCATCTTATGCCTTTTTTCCACTGAAGGTACGAATTGTAACTGAATTAAGTTTTTCGCGATGACAATAAGGCTATGTTCCCACGTTCCCGTTCTCCGATGAACATCTTTTTACCGGATCCCGCAAAACGGGCTAGCACATTCACACACTGTCGTTTACATCCTGTTCTAGAGTAACGTACAAAAATTTAATACATGATGCATGTGAACACGTCTTTAGGATACTTAGTATTAATGCTAGTACCCGGATGACCGAGCTCGACTCGGTTTAGTGTTGCTTAACAACGCCATTTACTGAAGTAGCTTTAGTATTGCTACTTGCCAATAGATGTCAGGAAGAGTATATTGTAGAAGTTTATCATTGCCTGAAAACACCCATAAAATGACATTTTCTAAAAATGAATCCTAGCTAGATCGATTTATCGCCCCCGAAACCCCCTATATACCAAATTTCATGAAAATCGTTGGAGCCGATTCCGAGATTCCAATTATATATATATATATATATATATATATATATACAAGAATTGCTCGTTTAAGGTATTAGGTTTGCTGGACAATGGAATCAAGTGTAAACGGAATTGGACGACCGGATGGGCTTTTTGCAGGATCCCGGCATATGCTCGTGTGAATGCTAGCATGGAAATAATTTCGGCAATAAACAGGATCCAGAAAAAACTGTTCCTGCAAAAAACAGGATATTAAATGAAAATAAATTAAAACATTTTATTGCACTTACTAATCTAACATTTTAACAAAAAGATAACCGACTTCGAATGAAGTACATCCAATAAAAAAGAATCATCGAAATCAGTTGGCGTAATATTGAGTTATTCGTCCATTTATCGCGCACATACTTAATGCAAATTTAAGACTTTATTTATGTGGGACCACGTGACAAGCACCAGATTTTGAAAAAAAATCATCAAAATCGGTTCACGCAGTCCAAAGTTCCGAGGTACAAACATTAAAAAAAATACAGGCGAATTGAGAACCTCCTTCTTTTTTTGAAGTCGGTTAAAAAGAATAGGTGTGCATATTGCTACCATAGTATTTTTTATAAATAAATTGTAATTGAATTATGTTTTCCGCGGCGACCAAAATAGGGATATTATTGTTATTGTATGTAACAATTCCTTGTAGCACAATATAGAATTATTATTAAGAAACACCTAACAGTATTATCAAGTTATGTTGATTAACTGTTCAGGAATACCGACGGTAAACCCTATTTGATATATATATTTTGAATCCATTCCTAGTACTGTTTACAATCTATTAATATCAGGTATTCCCGCACCCATTTCTGTAATATAGTTTTCCTGTTATGAAAATATTCCACTGTTATGTATAAAAATCATCAATTTACAAAATAATATTTTCCTTTGAACTTGTTATTCATAATATGCGAGAATTATTTGTTGGTAATTTTTGGTAGTAATGTTTTCATGAGGATAACAATAGGTACTATATTATCATCAATACTACACCAATACCTTATGTTAGAAATAGGGATGTTGACACTAATTATAAATTAATATAAATTTATGTCTAAAATATTAGTGGTAACATTTAAAGGCCTAAAATATGATTCTGTTATTGAAATCAATCACAATAAATTAAATATCATTAATTTAAAATGTTAAAAATTGTACTCACTGTCACGTGACCTCAAACACCATTTTGAGAATAGGACGTCATTGGAACAATTTTATATGGAAATTCAACAAACTTAGTAGACAGATAGTATTGAATATAGTTTAGTGACGTCACGTGACGTTTTTGGTGGGAAAGATAGTGATTTTTATTTATCAATTTTTGTTTTTAAATTGAAGATTATTATTTTTATAATATTTTTTTCGTGAATATTGAGGTTCTATCTATAAAATAAAATTGAATTCTAAAATTAGTCAACATCCCTATTATAAAAGTGGGGTACACCTGGATAGCTACCAATGCTACACTCTTACATGAGTCAGCCGCCAAACGACTCGTGGTGTTCGGGCTGGGGGCTTGAGAGCCAGTTCTTCTTATTTTTCTTCACTCTTTCTTGACCGGTAACTTATGATACCTTTGGTTTCGCTGATGTCCATGGGTGATGATAGCCACTTACCGTCAAGTGGATCGTCAGCTCATTTATCCATAGAAAGGTAAATTTTTTAGGAGTCATTGCATTAATTATTTTCGTTATATTTGTTCTGAAGTTTAATTTTAACTCTGTTTACATTTACTTAGCAATGCGAACAACTTGAAAGGGTCTTATTGACACTGAGATATGGTGCGAGGGAGAGACGGACATAAAGACTAATGAATGGACGGTTTGTCTCTTGTAATGTTTGCACTAATTTGGACCAAGTTTGCGTGTCAAAATATTGGGAGATACAGTTTCGAGCCTTTAAAACTTGTTCCCTTTATAAAGGAGTTATGGATGCACGAGGATATTATATATATTCGAGGAGATGAGAAAACAATTTCATAAGGTTTACGACTACACATTATTTTACCGCCGTATTCATTAAAACAAGCAAATCATAAGGCTTAACAAAGTGTTTTGTTTCTTTCACTCTTAAGAAAAAAGAAAAGATAAACATATTTTTGACAATGCAATATCTAAAATAAGCGTTTGTGAATAAGACTGTTAATTCATTGATTGGTAAGTGGTAGGTTGTTCTAGGATTGATCGGTAAAGGGATCTGTATTTTCATTTATGTTTTTATGCCACTTGCAATTTGCGATTGTTTTGCCAGTTCGCATAAAGCTGCACTTACTCCTCAAATACGTTAGCATAAAAACCAATGCACTGATTGCTGTTACCATATATTACGCTTACGATATCAAACAGACGTGCCACGTGATAAGTGGTAACCATCCATGGACATCATAACTCCAAAACATCAAAGCTGAGACCCTCAGTATTTTAAAATCCAATGCCTCTCATTCTTCGTTCTCTCATGTGAATGATTACAAGCTTTCTTGCTAGGTATAATGGAGGACTCTTGTGACCTTGATTACCATGCCGGATCACCAAGGGTTCTCGGTTCGATGTCCAGCCAGGGGGAAATTTGAATGATAAGTTAAAATTTCTGTCTGGGTGTGTGTCCGTGTCTTTGTATGTTGTCCATAGCACCAACGACACAGGGAATCCTAGTATGGGGCTAAGATTGTATAGCGTTTAAAAAAATAATAACGTTGGAAGTCAAAAGCGCATTCTTTCAACTAGGAACCGAGCTCAGGGTCGCCAGCAGTCACTGGCCAGCGAAGACCTTCGCACTGCATCTCTCCTTAGTCATCCCGCCACAGATTATCCAGACTAGCTACTTCTCTGAACGCTTTATCGTGCCTACGTAATTGTATGGCATATATTATATACGAAGTATAAAATTTCACGATATCGTGTGTGCTAGTCGTGTTATGGAAATTGAATTCTTAAAAAGAAGCTCCGTAAGAGTAATAGTGTTTCTTTGCATCAAATCACTTAATTGTTAATGAAGGCATATTTTTGTTAGCATTTTACAGTTGTTGCTTTTGGAACGAAGTTCCTTATCGCGCGTTATGAAAGAAGAAATTTAGATGCTAGAAGGAAATTTTTCTTACGAAAAGTTGGTAAGATACTTTTTGAAGTGATTCAGAGAAGTTTACAGAGATGGCGCTGTAAAACTTTCTGAATCACTCTTCGTTCCATCCGGGTGTCCCTTGACACCTCTCAAGTTTTTTATTTTTAGATATTCAATTACATTTTTTGAGTACTAATGTCTCATGCATAAAATGAAACTTTGTTACTGGCCTTATTATGTCCATACTCTTGATTAGTCACAGTTAAAAAAAAACTATTATTTGGTACACAATCAGATAGATATTAGATTAGATTATTATATTAGATGACCCAGTATCCGGACAATTTCAGTTCTGATTATGGTTAGTAAAATCGAATGGTTCGTTTATTACGAATAACATGAATATATAACGTTATTCTTTGTATATACAAAGACCGACATACATGTTAAATATTTTCGTCTAAGCAATGTTTTGCATTGGATGTCCAACTTGTAATATTTTTTAAATATTTTTAGGAGAAAATGTATTATAGTGTAAAAATTATTGCGATCGTTTCGGACTGATTCTGAACAAACTACTTTCAGGTTTCTTACATACTAAAAATAATTATTTATGTATTTTTTAAATTATATTACATATGCAGATTCTGGGAAAACTCATTAAAAATTTTTAATACATAAATAAACTCAACTTTACACAGATTTTGCACTAATTTATGACTACTTTCTAACCTATGGCTACACCATAATTTTGGCTTGTATGTTAATAATATTTCACCTCAATGAGACGTATCGGGCCTTCTGGCGTAATTAATCTATGCACACCGGATGACTGGCGTGTAAATTTAGCGCCGAGGTTCACGGACAGGCAGACGACGCCATCTTGCTTTTGTTGCGATTGCACTGTTTATAGCATAGCCGCAGTGAATTGAATTCTGCGAGTTTGTAATTATTCATTTTATGTCAATGTTCAAATTTTGAAAATGAGACTGGCCAGCAGAAGAAGAAAAATGAAAAACGTGTTTTAATTTTTGAAATCTATTGAACGAATGAACACTCGATATATTTTTTAATCATCGAATACAATGAAGTTTTTGAATAGATAAAATATTACGATGCAGTGAAGTGAAATTATAACAATGGTTCCTAATAAATGCTCAATGCAAAGGAGATTATTTTTGTGTGTTGAATTCTTCTCTGTTAAATTTTCTTTTCTTGTGTTCCGAAAATTTAATAAATAGGTTACTCAAATTCAACTTCAAATTAAATTGCTTTTCTTGATTGCCTTGCCTTAAACACCTAGGTACTGTTTTTCATTAATCAAAACTTGTAAATGAGTGAATAAATAAAATTTAAAACATAATTTTAAATTTCACAGTTAGATATTATTGTCTTACAATAGTTTTATGTAATAGGTAGTAATTCATTGAACCTCATTTATTAGAATACCATTTAGTTGGTGTAATCAACATAAATATTCTTTCCACGTTTAACTATTAATTCAACAAAACATAGATTTAGAACGTTTAAGAATTATAACAATTTCTAAATAACCATTAAATCATACAACAGGACAACAGCAAGACTTGTTAACGATTATAACATTTCGACCAATCAGAACGCGTAACGCATGATTCATTCGTGAGCAATTTCCGCCGCGTTCTATTTTCAAATCGAACCCCTTTCTTAAATGGAATAAAATCCGTCGGCGCGCCAACGTCCTTTTATTATTTTGGGTGCATCCTTTTAGGGCTGTTAGAATTGTATTTTTGAACTGTCATGGAGATTTAAACAGAAATAAAGGCGAGATTAGCAGGGAATTATCTTTTGCATTGATGTGATCTTCCAACCGGATATCGGATAACTTTTGCATACACTGGTTAAGATCTAATTTTACACACTTCTTTTCAGTTTTTCAGATCCGTTGAATTGGCATTAAAGGCCAATCCAGTCTTTCCGAACTGAAATACATTAAATACATTCCAAGGTTAGTTCTAAAAGGAGGGAAGCGAAAAAAGCGCTGTTAGAATGTCACAACATTACAGTATTAATTTAATATACTTTACACAGTAACTTATCCAGAGATTAAACATAGATTGATATGAACACCCCCCTCCCCCCCCCCCCTTCGTGACCATCCGTAGTATATGAGAAGACCCCCCCCCCCCCTAGTTTTCACGTGGTAATTGATATATACGGTTTTCAATACTTTTTTGCAAAAACAGAGTTAAAAAATAATAATAATTTTGCTTATATTTGACTTTGTGGCGCAATGGTTGCTAAAATATTGACTACGTGACAAAAACCTAAACCCCCCCCTCCCCTCTGTGACCAATCATGGTGTTTTGAAGACCCCCCTCCCCCCCCCCTAAATGAGGCACGTGGTTTTGGTATATACGTATAGTTATAAATAAATGTTTTTTTTTTCTTATTTTGACAGCCCTATGTTTTCAGTTTTGACTACTGAGATTGATAGTTGATGCATTCATCAAAAGATAACGGAAACCTTTATTTATCTAAACGTTGGTCATTAAGCTGTTGTATACGGCATGCCGTTGGATTAAGTTTATTTTGCCGTAGTAGCGATTTTGGGAGATTTATTGTTATTATTTCTAGTTTGGATAAATTAATTGATGTAAATTGTTCCTAATTGGTTATTTATTTATAATGCTTTATTGATAAAAATACAGGTTTTAGAATCCGACACCTGCGTTACGTCTTCGTAGTAGAAATTTTTTCAGCAATAATCTTCTGTCCTAAAATCATAGAGTATAGACATTTAAATATAATGTCATAGAACAGACATCTCGAACAAAATGTGTGTCCCGCCCGGGAGCTTCGATTTTCAAAATTGAGCCCCCGTTCTCCTTTCAAAATCGAACGAATCCATTGAAGATTGAAGCCACGTGGCGCCAATGCATTGGGTCATACATGGTGTTCGCGGTGTCGGTTCTATGTACGCTAGTAATAATACTTCAATGGTTTTATGCAGGTTTTTATATAAACTACCTATAAGTTATCTGTGATGTGACTGTTATAGTATGTAATTATATTACTTATTTTTTCATATACGACAGAGAATGCGGGCGAGGTCATTAGGAGACTGTAAGGGGGATTTTCTTAACGTCCGTGCTTCGGAGGGCACGTTTCGCACGTTAAGCCATTGGTACCGGTTATTATCATTATCACACGAGATTCAGGTGCTTCTCCATAGGCTGCGCATCCATGGCATCTGCGCTCCATGGTACGCGCTGGGTTATCAATGGTGTTTTAATGGGTAAGAAGCCCATAGCTTCAGGATCATTTAGTGGCCAGATCTTTTTAAAATATATCTTTTAAACAATACAAAAGCAATTAGCTCGTAATGTGAAGTTACATTTTGAAACATACGCTTAAACACGCACTCACCACACATACATACATAAAATTCACCCTTACAAAGCCCTCACAAAGAAAGCTTCAATTTTATTATAACACAAGCACAAAATTATTACATACCTACTTAATCATAATTTTGCGGCATGTTTACATCCAAAACCTCAGGAATAAAAACTGAGAACACACGCCGATAAATAAAAATAAGAGTGTTCCCACTAATATTGTTTACGTTGTTAAAGTTGGCGTAGATTGGCATCGGATGACGCCCAAAGATGAGGTGAACGAGCGATGGGTTCTTGACTTGGGATAAGGGTGCTCGGACATTTGGCCGATTGGGTATTATGTCTCGATATTCTAGATGTTAGCACACACGAATCACGAAACACGCGTTTCAATTAATTTACGTGCGTTTATTTCTTTCTTGAGTCAGTAATTAGGTACGCATTTTTGAGGTTTTTTTTATAAATAGCAGAACACCCCTACATCCCAAGGACATCAGAAAACCGAAGTAACTACCGATGTTTTGAAGGTATTTTTTTATTTTACGCTTCATAGAGTGGCATCATAGTGTTTGCCTATTGCCTATATCTCATTATGCAGCGTGCATGCAATCGACAAACGTAGTTGATGATAGACTCTAATATGACCACACCCTAACGGTCTATCCTTGAAATGTGACTTTGTGGGTTAACCTGAAGGCAATGGCTGCGAAATAGGATCTTTAGCTCATGAATTTTATCTCTCTAATGCGTACACTGAGCTAACATGTTGAGCCACTATCCGACCAATACGGTGTAATGTCGGTTACGGCTCTGTGGCTCTTATAGATCGATAGGGTTAAGCGACTGGGACAATTAATGGATAGACCTTCTGTGCCTACTTCGTGCTTCAGAAATGAAGATGAGACGGCATAATTCATATTTTTACTGTAAGCTAATAGATTTTTAATAATATTGCTTCAGGTTTCACTGGTAGTGTATAGTCCACTTAATATGATCTGATACGAAATAGATATTTTTCTTTGTTTCAAAGAAAATTGCGAAGGTATTGTGCGAAGGTATCCAGAGGAAAAAGTATTATTTGGACTTAAAACTATTTCATTGATATTTTTAATATAATACTTTATATTGCAAATATTTATGTATTTTACTATATTTGTATGTATATATTCATATAAAATAATATATAACAGAATAATGAAAACCCATTCGTTTAAAAACCAAGAAAAATGTACAATTTGTGTATATTATTCGAAAGAAAGAAGGAAGACATTTATACCGTCAAAATTTAATCTGTGTTACTTTAAAAATCTGGGGAGTATCTTTTACCTTATCTGCTCCTCAAAAATGAAGCATATTTCAAATGGCGCAAAACAGAGGTGTATCGTCAATATCCGAAATGATTATGTTATTTTTTGACTACGGAAATCTAAATTCACGATTTTTCTCGTTAGATTTTTATCGTTAATTCGTATGTATTATCTATATTGATATTGATAAATTCCATGTTGTTGATGTAACTCTTTTATTTACAAGTGAAGTGAACGGACTTTGAAAAGGTGAGATGTAGGATAAAGGGCATTCACCAATTGGAGGTTTTTGATCCGACATTTAGAATTTTCATTATGACAATTTGTTTTTAGTTAATGGGATACTTTTTTGTAACTTTGTAATGTTCGACTCGATAATTTTATCGACAGTAGTTTTTATAGCAATACAAGTAGTAAATTGATAAAAGTTTTGATAGCAAGTAGTAAGGTCCTACTACAATAGGGATGTTGACTAATTTTAGGATTCAATTTTATTTTATATATAGAACCTCAATATTCACGAAAAAAATATTATAAAAATAATAATCCTCAATTTAAAAACAAAAATTGATAAATAAAAATCATTATCAAATTTCCCACCAAAAACGTCACGTGACGTCACTAAACTATATTCAATACTATCTGTCTACTAAGTTTGTTGAATTTCCATATAAAATTGTTCCAATGACGTCATATTCTCAAAATGGCGTTTGAGGTCACGTGACAGTGAGTACAATTTTTAACATTTTAAATTAATGATATTTAATTTATTGTGATCGATTTCAATAAAAGAATCATATATTAGGCTTTTAAATGTTACCACTAATATTTTAGACATAAATTTATATTAATTTATAATTAGTGTCAACATCCCTATTATGAGGTGTAAGGGTCATCCATCCAATTTGAGTACAGCCAATCTCGTCTGGTGGAGCACCCTGTTGAAAACCGTTCGTATCAACTTTCTTTCTTTTTCTTCTCTCTTTCTCGGCCGGCAACTCATCATTGATGCCTTTTGATGTCGCTATTGTCCATGGACGACGATAGCCACTTACCATCAGGTTCAGGATGGTCAGCTCGTTTATCGGCTATATAAACGGTTTCTTGTCATTGATATCGCTGAGATCTGTAACAGTTTCATCCAGACGACTCATGATTGGAAATATTGGTGTAGTTAGCAGTGGCGTGCCTAGGTCGTCAGAACAAGGCACGCCCAGTTGTGTCGTACAACCCAGGATCTTAGGATATTTAGCCCGACAACACAGAACACTCCATTCCATACGTATAATTTACCAACAAATAATATGATTGTTAACAGCTGCAAAGTGATGATAGTAAAGCAATTATAGTAAGCTGGGCTTTTCGACTTGTATGGCAGTACCGCCTCTGGTAGTTAGGTTCCCTGGTTACTGTACTTCTTATAAAGGCGAATGTAAAATGTTTATGGGTTTCGGTTAATAATAACCGGTGGTGTAATAACCACTCATACATACTTCCAAAATATTATAAATATTTTATTACTTTACGCTATTGGGTAGTTACCTACTGATCTAGAAATTAGTATACTTATCAGGAGTGTGATAATAAATTAATAGGTAAATATTACGCATGCATGTAAAATGTAAATATACTGGAATAAATTATTTTATATTAAACATTTTTTAATATATTTACAATTCAACAGTTATTTAAAAAGACTGATTGCTGTAAATTTATACGACAACTAGGTTTTCGCGTGGGGCGCGCGCTGCTAAAGCAGCGCGCGTGCCTTTCTCTTTCGCAAAAGACAAAATAAATAAATGTTTTTTTTTCAAAATTGTCATTGGTCTTGGAAATTTATTTTTCGATTCAGGGGTGTGTTTGCGAAATATTTGGCTTCAAACTACTACTTTTGGTTTGTCTATTTTTTTGGCATGATTAACAGAATATGAGAGGGAGAGGGTGAGGGAGAGGGAGGGGGAGGGGGTGAGGGAAAGGGAGAGGTAGACGTAGAGAGAGTGAGCGGGAGAGGGAGGGAGACGGAGAGGTAGCGGGAGAAGAAGAGGGAGAGGGAGGGAGGGGGAAAGGGCGAGGAAAAGGGTAAGAGGGGGAGAGGTAGGGAGAGGGGACGGAAAGGGAGGAGGAGAGGTAGCGGGAGAGGGTGGGCAAAGCGGAGGTAGAGGGGAAGGAAAGCGATGGAGAGGGGAAATAAATAGGCGGTACAAAGTTTGCCGGGTCAGCTAGTTGATAACAATAACTAATAATAACCCTCAATACTAATAGACGCCTCATACATTGTATTGACATTCAATGGACAAACAATCTGAAATATTCGACACAAAATACATTTGTATGAAAATTAATATTTTTATATGGCAACACTGCAACATTTTTCCTCCGATGTGTACGATCTATAAGTACCAACAACTTCCTGATATATTGTAATGACATAAGATTTATGATATAGCCTGAAATATTACATAAAAAAGTACATTTGTATGAAAACTTTTGTTTTTTGTATGGCAACCCTAAAATATTTTTTCACCATCATTTACGGAATATTAAAAACTACAGTCACCCCATACATTACAAGGCCATGAAATGAAGACAACCGCCTCAAATATTTGAAAAAAGAAAACATTTGTATGAAAATTATTATTTTTTGTATGGCAACACTGAAATTTTTTTCACCAAAATTCACAAAATATCAGTACCTACAAATGCCCCATACATTATATTAGCGAAATATTGAATCCAAAAATAAATTTGTATGAAAAATATTATTTTTTGTATGGCAACACTAAAATTTTATTGTTTTTCCAAAACGAATGATTTAATTAAGAAATATCTTCCATACATTTCTTATACTCCTGATCTATAGTTTAAGCTCAACTACTCGAAAAATGAAAAAAATTCTGGACTCCAGTGTTGCCAGTTTATTAAGATGAAAATGGTCAAATGTCATTACGACTACCACAAGAAATCTCCTTGTTTGATTTTTTTATCAAAAATATTTTTCCTTCTACTTTTTATATTTTTGAATGGAAAGTCCAAAAAATTGTATGAACGAAGAAAAGAAAAATCAAACATGGCAACACTTTCGGTCAAGTTACACAACCGCCCCATACAAAGCAACCCCCTCAAGTGTTGCCAACCTACTAATTTTTTCCTTCAAAAAATGCAATTTTTCGTACATTTTACAAAATGGCCGCCGCGGGGTCCGCCATCTTGTTGAAAAAAAAATTATCCCCAAAATATCAAAATTGAGGACACTTGCAAAGGAAAATAAAAATAATATTAGAAAAATGTTGAATAACCACCCCGATGCGAGCCCACAAAGTCACCTCTAAAATTTCAAAACTTTAAAGAAAAATATCTCGGCGGCCATCTTGTATTTTATTTTTTTTCTAATTTCATTGTATTAGTCGTCCCAAAATTATTCGAAAATGACACCAATATTGGGTAGGTGCTCACATAAATAAAAAAGTTGACAGTCGCCGAGCGGCCGCCATCTTGAATTTTCGAACGGTCAGATTTTTCCCATAGTAACCATAGATAGTCAAGCAACTTTTCCATACATTATTATAACCCCCCACCAATACTTTCGGCTGGGCTACTCGAAATGTGAAAAAACGGGAAAAAAAAATCTAGCTCCCAGTGTTGCCAGTTAATTTAGATGAAAATGGTCAAATGTCATTACGACGACCACTAAAAATTTTTTGGTGAAATTTTTTGATTAAAAATGTTTCTCCTTCTACTTTTCATATTTTTGAATAGAAAGTTCACAAAAATGTATGAACGAAAAAAAAATCAACATACCCTGGCAACACTTCAGACCAAGTCCCACAACCGCCCCATACAAAGTAACCCCCTCAAATGTTGCCAACCTAAAAATTTTTTCCTTCAAAAAATGCAATTTTTCGTACATTTTACAAAATGGCCGCCACGGGGTCCGCCATCTTGGCGAAAAAAAAAATATACCCCAAACGTCAAAATTAGGGATAGATGCAAGGCAACAATGAAAAATAATTGCAAAAAAGTTAAAAACCCAACGCAATCCGACCCCGCAAAGTCACCTCGAAAATTGAAAAATTTTAAACTTAAATATCTCGGCGGCCATCTTGTTTTTTCAAATTTTTCCAAATTTTTCGTAACACTTTTCCCAACATTAGTCGAAAACGACACCAATCTCGGGTAGCTGCATAATAAAAAAAAAAGTTGGTCTTTTCACCTCGGCCGCCATCTTGGATTTTTTAAAAGTCGGATTTTTCCCATAGATCCGGAGATGAACAAAAAATTCTCCCATACAAAGTACTCACCCCCCACCACTCCTTCTGGGAGATCAATTCGGGTTTTCGTAAAACGAAAAAAAAATTCCAGCAGTCAGTGTTGCCAGTCGACATCGACGAAAATGGTCAAATGTCATAGCGACGACCGCGACACGGTTTCCTGTGTGACATTTGTATCAAAAATATTGCTCCTTCTACTTTTCATGTTTTTGAATAGAAAGTCCAAAAAAATGTGTGAACGAAGATAAAAAAAATAAAACCTGGCAACACTTTGGGTCAAGATACACAATCGCCCGGAACAAAGGGACCCGCTCAAATGTTGCCAACCAGAAGAAAAATGCACCCAAAAAATGTCATTTTTCGTACATTTTTCAAAATGGCCGCCACCGCGTCCGCCATCTTGTCGAAAAAATTAATAATCCCAAAATATCATAAACGAGGATACTGTCAAGACAACACAAAAAAAATATTGCAAAAAAGTTGAAAAACCTCCCCGATGCGACCCCTCAAAGTCACCTCTAAAATCGAAAAAATTCAAACCATAATAACTCTGCGGCCATCTTGTTTTTTAATTTTTTTCTCATTTTTTCGTAATACCCTTCCTAAACTTTACGAAAACCTTAAAAAACATTGGGCAAAAGGCCATAAACAAAAAAGTTGACAACCGCCGCGCAGCCGCCATCTTGAAAATGGGAAATGTCAGATTTTTCCCGAGGTGTCGGGAGGGGAAGGAAAACTTTCGCCTTTGACAACATTATCGTATCTCGACTCCTTCTGGGAGAACAATTATATAGTTCACTACGTGGTAAGTCTAGGATTATATATAATAAAATAAAATAATAATAACTAGGTTTTCGCGTGGGGCGCGCGCTGCTAAAGCAGCGCGCGTGCCTTTCTCTTTCGCAAAAGACAAAATAAATAAATAGTTTTTTTTTCAAAAATATTGGTCTTTGAAATTTATTTTTCGATTCAGGGGTCTGTTTGCGACATATTTGGCTTCAAAGCACTTTGTCTTTTTTGAATGGCAGCATCGAAATATGTACAAACGGAGAGAGAGGGGAGATGGAGAGGGAGAGGATGAGAGAGAGGAAGAGGGAGGGGGAGACGGAGAGGGAAAGGAAGTGGTAGACGTAGAGACAGTAGGCGGGAGAGGGAGGGAGAGTGAGAGGGAGGAAGATGGAGAGGGAAAGGGAGAGAGAGAGAGGGAGAAGGAGAGAGAGAGACAGAGGGAGAAGGAGAGGGAGAGAGGGAGGGAGAGAGAGGGGGAGACTGAGAGGTAGCGGGAGAGGGAGGGAGAGGGGAAGGAAGAGGGAGAAGGAGAGAGAGAGGAAGAGGGAGGGGGAGACGGAGAGGTAGCGGGAGAGGGAGGGGGTGAGGAAGATGAAGAAGGGGAGGAAGGGAGAGGGGAAGAGGGAAAGGAAGTGGTAGACGTAGAAAGAGTAGGCGGGAGAGGGAGGGAGAGTGAGAGGGAGGAAGATGGAGAGGGAGAGGAAGGGAGAGGGGGAGGAAGAGGGAGAGGGAGAGGGAGAAGGAGAGGGAGAGGGAGAAGGAGAGGGAGAGAGAGGAAGAGGGAGGGGGAGACTGAGAGGTAGCGGAAGAGGGAGACTGTGAGGAAGCGGGAGAAGGAGCGGGAGAGGGAGGGAGGGGGAAAGGGCGAGGGAAAGGGGGAGAAGTAAGGAGATGGGAGGGAAAGGGAGGAGAAGAGGTAGCGGGAGAGGGAGGGCAAGGGGGAGGTAGAGGGGAAGGAAAGCGATGGAGAGGGAGAAGGAGAAATTGATAGGTGGTACAAAGTTTGCCGGGTCGGCTAGTTGATAACTAATAATAACCCTTATTAATACTAATAAACGCCTCATACATTGTATTGACATTCAATGGACAAACTATCTGAAATATTCGACACAAAATACATTTGTATGAAAATTAATATTTTTATTTGGCAGCACTGCAACATTTTTCCTCCAGTGTGCACGATCTATAAGTACCAACAACCTCCTGATATATTGTAATGACATAAGATTTATGAAATAGCCTGAAATATAGCATAAAAAAGTACATTTGTATGAAAACTTTTATTTTTTGTATGGCAACCCTAAAATATTTTTTTCGCCGTCATATACGAACTATTGGAACATACAATCGCCCCATACATTATATGGCCATCAAATGAAGACAACCGCCTCAAATATTTGAAAAAGAAAACATTTGTATGAAAATTATTATTTTTTGTATGGCAACACTGAAATTTTTTTCACCAAAATTCACAAAATATTAGTACCTACAAATGCCCCATACATTATAGTAGCGAAATATTCAATCCAAAAATAAATTTGTATGAAAATTATTATTTTTTGTATGGCAACACTGAAATTTTATTGTTTTTCCAAAACGAATGATTTAATTAAGAAATATCTCCCATACATTTCTTATACTCCTGATCTATAGTTTAGGCTCAATTACTCGAAAAGTGAAAAAAATTGTGGACTCCAGTGTTGCCAGTTTATAAAGATGAAAATGGTCAAATGTCATTACGACGACCACTTGAAATGTTTTGGTTAAATATTTTGATTAAAAATATTTTTCCTTCTACTTTTCATATTTTTGAATGGAAAGTCCAAAAAATTGTATGAACGAAGAACAGAAAAACCAAACATGGCAACACTTTCGGTCAAGTTACACAACCGCCCCATACAAAGCAACCCCCTCAAGTGTTGCGAACCTACTAATTTTTTCCTTCAAAAAATGCAATTTTTCGTACATTTTACAAAATGGCCACCATGGAGTCCGCCATCTTGTGGAAAAAAAATTATCCCCAAAATATCAAAATTGAGGACACTTTGATGGGAAAACAAAAAGAATATTATAAAAAAGTTGAAAAACCACCCCGATGCGACCCCACAAAGTCACCTCTAAAATTTCGAAACTTTAAAGAAAAATATCTCGGCGGCCATCTTGTTTTTTAAATTTTTTCTAATTTCATCATATTAGTCGTCCCAATATTATTCGAAAATGACACCAATATTGGGTAGGTGCTCACATAAATAAAAAAGTTGACAATCGCCGAGCGGCCGCCATCTTGAATTTTCGAACGGTCGGATTTTTCCCATAGTAACCATAATTAGTCAAGCAACTTTTCCATACATCATTATAACCCCCCACCAATACTTTCGGCTGGGCTACTCGAAATGTGAAAAAACGGGAAAAAAAATTCTAGCTCCGAGTGTTGCCAGTTAATTTAGATGAAAATGGTCAAATGTCATTACGACGACCACTAAAAATTTTTTGGTGAAATTTTTTGATTAAAAATATTTCTCCATCTACTTTTTATATTTTTGAATAGAAAGTTCACAAAAATGTATGAACGAAAAAAAAATCAACATACCCTGGCAACACTTCAGACCAAGTCCCACAACCGCCCCATACAAAGTGACCCCCTCAAATGTTGCCAACCTAAAAATTTTTTCCTTCAAAAAATGCAATTTTTCGTACATTTTATAAAATGGCCGCCACGGGGTCCGCCATCTTGGCGAAAAAAAAAATATACCCCAAACGTCAAAATTGGGGATAGATGCAAGGCAACAAAGCAAAAAAATTGCAAAAAAGTTTAAAACCCAACGCAATCCGACCCCGCAAAGTCACCTCGAAAATTGAAAAATTTTAAATCAAAATATCTCGGCGGCCATCTTGTTTTTTCAAATTTTTCCAAATTCTTCGTAACACTTTTCCTAACATTAGCCGAAAACGACACCAATCTCTGGTAGCTGCATAATAAAAAAAAAAGTTGGTCATTTCACCTCGGCCGCCATCTTGGATTTTCGAAAAGTCGGATTTTTCCCATAGACAAGGGGGTTAATAAAAAATTCCCGCATACATAGTATCTACCCCCCACCACTCCTTCTGGGAGATCAATTCGGGTTTTCGTAAAACGAAAAAAAAATTTCAGCATTCAGTGTTGCCAGTCGACATCGACGAAAATGGTCAAATGTCATTATGACAACCACGACACGTTTGCATGTGTGACTTTTTGATTAAAAATATTGCTCCTTCTACTTTTCATATTTTTGAATAGAAAGTCCAAAAAAATATATGAACGAACATAAAAAAAATGAAACCTGGCAACACTTTGGGTCAAGTTACACAACCGCCCGGAACAAAGGGACCCGCTCAAATGTTGCCAACCAGAAGAAAAATTCACCCAAAAAATGTCATTTTTCGTACATTTTTCAAAATGGCCGCCACTGCGTCCGCCATCTTGTCGAAAAAATAAATATCCCCAAAATATCAAAATCGAGGATACCCTCAAGCGAATGCAAAAAAAATATTGAAAAAAAGTTGAAAAACCACCCCGATGCGACCCCACAAACTCACCTCTAAAATGGGAAAAATTCAAACCAAAATAACTCGGCGGCCATCTTGTTTTTTCAATTTTTTCTCATTTTTTCGTAATTCTCGTCACAATTTTAACAAAACACCCGAAAAACATTTTGCAAAAGGCCATAAACAAAAAAGTTGACAATCGCCGCGCAGCCGCCATCTTGAAAATGGGAAATGTCAGATTTTTCCCGAGGTGTCGGGAGGGGATGGAGAATATTCGCCATAGACAACAAAGTTGTATCTCGACTCTTTCTGGGAGAACAATTATATAGTTCACTCCCCGTAAGTCTAGGATTATATATAAAATAATAATAATAATAATAATAATAATGTAATTCAGATTAATTATAATTTATAAGTCGTTTCCAAGGGCAGGGTAAGTAGATACTTATTTTTGTCCTTAGTTATGCAATTTAATTATTAATTACCGAGTGGTGTAAACAACTGATGTAATCCTTTGTAATTATTACCATAGGTACTATTACTTTCTTGTTCAAGGGTTATGTATAGGATTTCCAGATGGACAGAACAAGACAAATTTCAAAGAGTCGGGATTTGTTGGAACAAAATTTTTTTTGGAAATAGCCGGCAAACGAGCTGACGACGAAAAAACGGCTAGAGCGCTTGCGGCAAACGCATTCTGTTGAATGGAGTGAATTGTCGGGACAATCCAGATGAATCCCGACCATTTGGCAACCCTATAAATATTATAACATAAAGTTAATATTATACATAACTTATGTTATTAAATTTAAGCCCTTGTATGTGTAATCGTATTTCGATATCCCTGACTGACTGGTGTATTTACCTACATGCTAAATTTTGAAACTTATTATGTATTGGAATTACGATGATGATTGAAAATTAAATCAAAATTTGTAAAATTTTGAAAGCAACTCTTATACATATTATATGAAAATTTGGTTACAATCCTTCACAAGAGATTAGAAAGTAATTTCCGAAACGTAAATAAATTAGAAAAATAGGTGCATACCGACAGATCCATCCATCCATCCAAGTGTAATTGAAACTACATCACAAATAAACTTGAAAAGTGCGTGTCAAACTCGCTTGGAGAGGGTTCCGTACGTTGATTATGTATTTACCGGTATTTACAGGTATTTTTCTATTTTATTTATTTTCGCCATTTTTCAGACCATAGACGTTCATAGGTTTTACTGTAATATTTCAGTAATGAACTATTCTCTGCATTTTTTTCAAAATTCTAGCGTCAGTAGTTTTGGAGATAAGGGGGGGAATGGTCAATTTTGGCTTTAATTTTCGTTCTTTCTTGAATAATTTTAAAACTATCCATCGTAGAACTATAACAAAAATATTGAGATCCTTACAGCAAGCCGTTTCATTGACAGACCACACGATACGGTTTGCAAAACAATTTTTCATTTTTAAAAAGTATTAATTAAAAGAACCTCAACTCGATAAACAGTATTAAGTAACCAAACATAGCACTTCGCTAAACAGTGACCGCGAATGCTCATTAAAAACAAATGATAAAAACTCGGTCAGACAATATTTACGTACAAATACAGCGCATCCTTAACACACTGACCCACATTCACACGAGAGGGGGAGAAGGGGGAGGGGGGTATTTGTCGTCAAATGTAACAATTGTCCTTACGCCAATTTATCTTTTGTCATCTGATGAATTTGGCAAACGTTACCTCTCTTATCGGATTTGAACGGAGCGCCAAATACACGGGTTTAAAAAATTTTGAATAACATTTTACATGTTCAAGGAAAGATGGAGAATGGTTATATTTTTATGGAAATAGCCGGCAAACGAGCTGACGATCCACCTGATGGTAAGTGGCTATCGTCGCCCATGAACATCAGCAACACCAAAGGCATCACTGATGCGTTACCGGCCAAGAAAGAGAGAAGAAAAAGAAAAACAGACGGTTGTATTATTTTTCCCCATGTAGCTCAAATAATCAATCCCTACTTTTAAAAATACCTATGGTGGCCACTAAACTTCAAATTTTTATTTAATTGTACCTGCTTATATTTAATTTTTTTATTAAATTCACTATTTATGGTAACAAAAAGTGGAAGTTATCGGGATCAGTCTGAGTCAAAGATAACACTGTGGATTCTGGCGGCGACTCCTAGTAACTTTAAAGCGAGTCATTTTGCTTTTAGTTATAGGACTATATTTTAGTAAAATTGTTTATTTGCAATAAAGTCAGTACTAACCGAGATGCGCTGACCACAGTGATCGGATCTTAATTTACTAATTACTTTTTATTTATCATTTCACAGTTACAAAATTATTATAGACTATACAAGTAGATGACTTCGGTGATATTCTGGTAGGTTCAGTAATCTGAGGGTTTAAATTGAAACACGGAAACAAATTTATTAACCTAGCAGACCGAGGTGTATCCAATAAGATATCTACACTACATTAAAATCACCGCATGTAGTCTTTTTTGATACACATAATCTTCTTAATACATCATCCAATGTATCCTCAAAAACACTAAAATCTCCAGAAGGGGGGGCGATATATGCATAAGATAATAAACCGCTCCCGTTCCACACAGGCCAGCTCAATAAAGACACAATATATTTTCTGTCCTTCCAAGACATATCATTGGGCACAAAAATTAATGATCCGCCATGAATTGCGGTCCCGGGTTCAATTCCGGGCGGGGCAGATATTTATGTGACAGATAAATATTATATAATATTTGGACTTGGGTCATGAGTGTTATTTTGATGTGTTATCATTATCCTAATGCGGGGGTACGAATGTCTTAGCGTTTATTTATTTATTTTATTTTATTTATTTCTATATAAAAATTACAGGAGAATAGTAAGAAAATAGCTCATAATCTGTATAACAACATTGTTGTAATAACAATTTACAAAATGCAAATAACACACGAGCAATCCACATTACAATTCGTTGCCCTTCGGCAGCATTTGCCATCATATCTGTAATTCCTTGTTGACACACGCAATAAACCGAGTACCTTGAACGCTTATCAGCTTTACATGACACATATAAAAGAAAATAATGTAAGACAAAAAGAATAATAATTTCTTCAATGCACTGATGTTGCAATTACTTTTACAACCACGCAAGCGATATTCGTTCTTATAGTTTTCTTACAAGGACTAAATTTCGAAAGCGAAAACGTGCAAGCTCGAGATACTTTTCAGTAGAACTGTATTGCAGTTTACCTGATAAACAAGCTGTCTGACCTAATCTCGACATAAACTAAATACACAACGCAGACAATGAAATTTCTCAATAATATGCTAATATTGGACCTGGTGGCGACATAAGCGGGCTTTGCACCGGCCATCATCAATTATTTGCTGCGAAAATAAACAACACAATCTCTGCAAATGAAATTTTACTTACTTTTTATGACAAATTTCTTTACAAGTTAAATAAAGAATGATTAAGCGCTGTGAAGATTAGT
Organism: Thymelicus lineola; assembly: GCA_963932265.1. NCBI lineage: Eukaryota > Metazoa > Arthropoda > Insecta > Lepidoptera > Hesperiidae > Thymelicus > Thymelicus lineola. The sequence goes on along the minus strand of OZ010707.1, from coordinate 4,302,385 downwards.
ATATCGTTTTTAACTCGGTCATAAGGGGCTCCATTAAATGTAAGGTAATTCTGGCAGAGATGACGTCAACTAATAGTATTATGGTAAGTGACTATCATCACCCATGGATTTTAGCGACATCAAAAGCGACTCATACGTTGCCGTCTAAGAAATAGTGAAGGGTCCATTTAACTATCATAACCTGGGTATACAGTCATGGAAATATTCGGCATTTAACCTACGGGCCTCTCCTGTAATATTGTGTACTATAATTTTACATTTTGGCCCTTATTTATAAGAGCCATCGACAAGCATAACACAACGCCCAGGCGCAAAGGTGCCCCAAAGAGGACGGTGCGCAATGTCCTAACAACCTCGTTAATTATTCAATTATTCATTATTATGTAAACTGAATGAAACAGTTGATTTCTGGAGCAGTTCAAGACCGTCACACTTGCTTATTGTATTGTAATTGTTGTAATTAAAACAGGGTTAGGTTATTTGGTTAATGTTTAAAGTTTATTGTATTGAATAAGTGCAATGGTAAATATAATACTATCATAAATACCGTTTGGTGCGTGTTAATCGAAGGAAAAGTTAATCGTATAAGTATTGTCTTAATAAATGAATCGCACAGGTACTTATTGATATTCCGGCATTAGGATTTCGTGTAAGGGATGGCATTGTCTTAATAAATGTATCACACAGTTAATTACATTGTAGATAATCCGGCATTAGGATTCCGTGTCGGAGATGCCCTGAACTGACATAATCCATGTCCTTATTTATTTATTTAATGTCGGAAATAGCCTGAACTGCTTCGAGAAAAGGATGGTACCGCTTTTTTGCTCGACTTGGCGGGGAGGAACTACCGTGCCTCAAGGTTTGTTCATTGTCATCAGAATATTTTTAGCGCAGTGGGAACATGCTGGGTATCTACTAGTTTTTAAATAATTTGTTCAGCAGCATTCACCAGAAAAAGGTGAGAGAGGAGAATTAGGCTCAATGAGCCCCTTAATTCTTTGAGTTCTTTGAAAGAACAAAGAAAGAAGGTCTTTCTTTCTTTCTTTTTCTTCTCAATTTCTTTGCCAGCAACGCATCTGGGACGGCTTTGGTGCCACTGATATCCATGGGCGACGATAAACCACTTACCAGGTAGGTCGTCAGCTCGTCGTCGTATTCCATAAAAAAGCGCTTTGTCTCCGAGAACTCTCTCAAAACATCCATAATAATAATTGTATACGTGCAATGATGTTTAAATAAATATAGATACGTTATGCCCTTACAAATGAACCGAAAAATCTGATCCGATGTCCGCAAGGCACGCTTTGTTGCTTTATCGCACGTCTTTACTGCTCTCGCGTCAAAACTACATCGCTATCTCTTTCTTCACCTGAATAAGAGTTCCCAATTGGGAACTTTTTGAGTCACACAACGCGCGCGCTTATGACATATCTGCCTCTTTTTAATATATAATATCATTGTATACGTGTGACACGTCACTTCCTGTAACAAGCTGCTCGAACAAGTTATGCTGCATGCGTTGTAACTGACCTTGCTCACTTCACTCCACAGCATTAAATATTCAGTACCTACATACAATCATACATAATGAAATACTTCGGTTGTTTTGTTACGATATGCTTCTTGTTTCATACTTACTTTTTATTTATAAATATTGTTTACTAGCTGACCCAGCAGACGTTGTTCTGCAACGTGTTTTATATTTATACTAGGAAATCGTCCTCGCTTCGCTTCGGGAAAAATAGTAAAAAAATATATTATAATATAGCCTATGTCACCCGGGGATAATGTAGCTTCCCAACAGTGAAAGAATTTTTCAAATCGGTTCGGTAGTTTCGGAGCCTATTCAATGCAAACAATCAAATCTTTCCTCTTTATATATTAGTATAGATATAGACTAGGAAATCGTCCTCGCTTCGCTTCGGGAAAAATAGTAAAAAAATATATTATAATATAGCCTATGTCACCCGGGGATAATGTAGCTTCCCAACAGTGAAAGAATTTTTCAAATCGGTTCGGTAGTTTCGGAGCCTATTCAATGCAAACAATCAAATCTTTCCTCTTTATATATTAGTATAGATATAGACTAGGAAATCGCCCTTGCTTCGCTTCGGAAAAAATAGTAAAAAAAAATAATATAGCCTATGTCACCCCGGGATAATGTAGCTTCCCAACAGTGAAAGAATTTTTCAAATCGGTTTGGTAGTTTCGGAGCCTATTCAATGCAAACAATCAAATCTTTCCTCTTTATACCGGGTGTAATCGTTAAGTGTGCACAGGCGATTATTCCGTAACTATTACAGATATCAAAAACCTTTAAACTGATATCGAAAGCACTTTACCTAATGAGTAAAATGACAACAATAACTTATTAAAAATAAAACGAGAAATATCCAAAAAATTTACATTAAATACTCCCATACATTTAGTATGAGATAGTAGAAAGGTTTTACTTTCCTTATCATAAGTGGAATAGTACTACTCATTTTACCCTTTTCATTTTATAATTATGTATGATATAATATTGATGAATTTCAAGTAGATACTCGTTTAGATTAATTATCTTACAACTGCAAATTAATAATAAACCTTGTTTCAATATAGTATTGAATTGAACTGGCTGAAAAGCAACATACTAAATAAAAACAAAAAGAAAGATACTCTTTGGTGTTCGTTCTAAATTCAAATTCTTTATCGCGGGTTCTCGTTCCCGCTTTATTGTGTTTTTTCAATTTGCGTTAATAATCATGATTGTTGCATCTATTGATTGAAAAATAGCATATTCCAATACAGAAAAGAGGGACATATCAAATATCATATCATACATAATTATAAAATGATAAGGGTAAAATGAGTAGGTACTATTCCACTTAAAATAAGGAAAGTAAAACCTTTCTACTATCTCATACTAAATGTATGGGAGTGTTTAATTTAAATTTTTTGGATATTTCTCGTTTGTTTTTAATAAGTTATTATTGTCATTTTACTCATTAGGTAAAGTACTTTCGATATCAGTTTAAAGTTTTTTGATATCTGTAATAGTTACGGAATAATCGCCTGTGCACACTTAACGATTACACCCGGTATATTAGTATAGATAACACAAAAATATTACGGGTAAAAATATTATGGGTCTTTAAAGACCATTTTTGGAATTAGGTGTCCGTTTGTGAAATATGTGGCTTTAAAGTGCTAATTTTGGTTTGCGTCAAGTGTCCCCCTCCTGCCGGCTAAACGGTTGAAGTTGGACAAGTGAAAAAATCTCAAAAATCGGTTATATTGATGAATTTACAAGGAAGACTATCACGGCTATGTTAGCATTAGTTAGTTAATGAGTAATAGCCGATAAGCTGGCTCACTTCAACCCATTAATGGCACAATACTGGGCACAGTTCTCTCCTCTTGAGGAGACCTAGAGCATACTCCATCTCGCTGCTCCAATGTGGATTGGTGGAGGGTTTAGTGACCAACCCGAGTGTCGGAAGTTTTCAAACCATCCGAAGGCCTCCGACTTGGCTTAACGACTGTTATCTTATGATAACGACCGGGACCGAAGGTTTTACGTGCCCTCCGAAGCACGGAAATGCTCAAGAATTTTTTGCCACTAGCGGTCACCATCCATCTACCGACCGCGCCCGCTGTTGCTTAACTTTGTCGATCACTTAGGATCGACGCAAACTGCCGGGCTATGAGCGCTTCATAGTCGATATACTTACTACTTATTACTGGAATTATTATTCCACATCCACCCAGGGTCAACTGATGGACAAAGCCATTAGGCATTAACTTTGCCCTTTGTTTCTTCTTTTTAAGAGGTGACATAAACATGTAAATAAATAAATAAATATCATTATTATCCAAATGCACCCGTTATTTTTTAAGAGGCCAAACCCCTAACCAAACCAATCTTTTGAACTATTTTGTTTAAGAGCCATTTCGCAAAACTCGGTTGATAAACTATAGGTATTTGAAGCGGCTCCGCGGCGTGATATTGCCTCGCGCGGCTCGCGTCGCGCTTGACCTCAGTTCTGTGCGAGTAATCTTCTTGATACTTTCAAACGTAAAAATTTTAAAATTATGAACATATAATTTTAATTATACACTTTGTGACCACATACATGTATCTGGTTTGTGACAATATAAGTTTATATAACAATTAAGAGTACAATGTAGTAGTACCATTATCGGTAACTTATTTACATAATACATTTTAGGTACCTACTTAGGTACATCACAATAAAGATGTCCAATAGATGCATATTGCAAAAATCAATATTTTGGCAAATCAACGTGAAAAATTAAAAATCACGTTTTTTCAAGGTGATCTATAAAATGCAATATGCGTCCATTTTGCCTGCGATATTCGCAGCGCGTCGAAATACATAGGTATACCTAAATTCAAATCAATCGGAGGGTATAGAACCGGGAAATCCCGGAACCGAAAATCCCGGGATTTACAAAGGAATACGGTACTTTTCAAAAGAACCAGGAAACAAAATAAAAGAACCGGGAAACAAAATAAAAGAACCGGGATTTTCTGAACTTTTGGGAAATAAAAATATGTCGCGTCGTGATACAAAAGATAACGTAAAAATAAAGGTAAATACAATCCATACACAAAAATGATTACAGCTTTAAAAAGAAGATATTCAGAACGTCGGCTACATGAAGCAGCTATACTAATATAATATTATTTACACAACCCAGATCGATATTTTTCTAATATAAATGAAGATGATTTAACTCTTTTTTCTCGTCCAAGCAGTGCTGAATTGTGCAATACAATTGTGTTGCTTTCATACAATTAATACGAAACTTATGTTTGCATGTAAGGTATAATAGTATGATGATTACTCAATCACGGCAAACGACTATACGGATTTGGGTAGAAAACAGTTTTTCCCTATTTAATGCTCCTGAGAGATAAAATAGGAAACGCGATACTAACTATTTTCACGCGGGGAAAGCCGTGGTAAAATAATCCCGAAAGAACTGAAAATCCCGGGAATCCCGGTTCCAGCATAGGCGAGTACCGAAAATCCCGGTAATTTAAAACAGGATCGGTTTTCGATACCCTAATCATTACCGTGATACAAAAGATAACGTAAAAATAAAGGTAAATACAATCCATACACAAAAATGATTACAGCTTTAAAAAGAAGATATTCAGAACACTATTCTTTGAATGTTAAAAACGAATTCTTTATTGTTTTCTGTTGGTTTACAAAACAAAATATTGACAATAGTCTAGTATAATAAATTATGAGAAACGAAATTCGCACTTTCCTCCCAAACCACTTGCTCTACAAGAAAAATGTATGGCACATAAAATGTCAATCTTTTTATGGGCTACAACTTTTACTCGATCCTTTCGGAAATCGTCTAGGACGCACCGTTTAGGAGATATAAGGAGTTTTCGGAAAATTTGGGAGGGGGGGGGGGGTTAAGGTTGGGCCCAATAAGATTGGGTAATGTTGCAAGTGTGAGTTCCACAGGGCGGATGGAAATTCAGTCGGAAATCGTCTAGGACGTACCGTTTAGGAGATATATGGTATTTTAGGAAAATTTGGGGAGGGGGGGGGGGGGGTAAAAGTGGGTTCAGTAAGATTTAGCAATAAGGTTTGGGGGTTTACTAAAGGGGGTTGAAATTTCCGTCTAAACTTGTCTAGGACGCACCGTCACCGAGATATCCGGGATTTCCGGTTTTCCAAAAATCTATATCCCGATATCCTGATCTGCCGATCTGCGCCTACCTGATGAGTGCGGTATTTGCCCGGATGCCTCCCAGATTATCACGACGCAAAATTCCACTTTTGGGTGAAGAACTGAGGGGGGGGGGTATAGGGGGAGGCGAGGGGTTGTGAAGGGAGAAAATGAGAGGGTGATTTGTATTTGTGTTGTGTATTTGAGATACGTGAGTTTTGGGGAGTTGACGGAACTTGGGTGCACGAGAGTTTCCAAACAACGAATGTATTATCTTTGACTAATAATAAGTGACTATAGCTGACTAATGTCGGAGCTTCTATCATTCCAACATTTTGGCTTAGCAATAGGGTCCCGTTGACACCGTTTGGGTACGGAACTCTATAAAGTACAGATTGATCTAAAAGTTGTATAAATAAAGGGTATGTGTATACAAGTTATAATTATTTATTATTATTTTTCTATGTAAATATGTAATTTACACATATAACAAAAAACCTAAATACTGTAAACAGTAACTAATGTCTAAAAACGGACAATGTTTTATTTCAAATTACAGCAGTAACTTCCAACCCAATAGGGGTTGAATTTCCAAAAATCCGATAGCCTAAAGCCTTCTTCGATAAATGAACTATCCAATACAAAAAGAATTTTTCAATTCAAACCAGTAGTTCCTGAGATTAGCGCGTTCAACCAAACAAACAAACAAACTTTTCAGCTTTATAATATTACAATAGTAATAGTATAGATTAGTATAGATATAGTTATATTTTGTACATATGTATGTTCGTGATTTTCTCCGTTACTACTTACACTACATAAATTGGAAAGAAATAGTTACTTAATTTCTATTGTTTTCTTCAAACCAAAGATGTTTAAAGCAGAATATTACGCAAACGGACCCCTGAATTGAAAAATGGTCTTTTGAAACCTATAATATTTTTGAAAGACCTTTTCAACGATACCCCACATTAAGGGGTAGACGAAGAAAAAATCATACGGAACGGACAGACGGACGGACGGAAGGACGGACGGCCGGACGGGCTAGCCGGCCGGTTGAAATAATGAACGGACTAGACATGATTCCGATTTGACTACAAAACCCTGAAAATTATAGAAAACTAAAAATAATACAATTGACTGTAACTAAAAATTCTCACGTGATCAAGACTGTTCAATGGCAATATAATTACGTTACTTTTACGAAATCTATTCCTTAGATGGCTAAAGCAAAAATTGACATAGGTCCGACGTCCAAGAGTGCTGCCGCACGACTGATTTGTTCCGCGCCAGTTTGTGTATTTATATGGGAAAGTAAATTCGTTTTAATAAATTATTTTTTGCAGTAAGATAAAAAAAAAATTACGTGTCATATTCGACAAAGACCATATTTTATTACTACATAAATTTTTGATGGGAAATACGCTTTATTGAATACAAAAATCGATGGTAAAGTCATGGCATAAACCATGAAAATTGGTAATGTTATTGAATTAATTTTGAAACGAATATTATAGTAATCGTATATCCCTTGTAATAAATGCAAAATATAATATATGAGTGTTCTCTAGACATTTTTTTTTACTCAATTTAATAAAACTTAATAAAGAAAATCAGTGTATGAAATTGACTCTGTCGTCCTTTTGCTGAAAAATAGTTATGCTAGATTGACAGTTACGCAGAAACAAATTAATATTTTCAAAATTCCGGTAAATGAAGATCCAAGATGAAGGATTGATCTATTTTATGAGTTCATTTGCCAGCATTAATATCTTTCTTATGATACTAATTTTTGACATCAAATTCTTCATTCCGCGCGTCTAACCGCGAAATGGCTCTTAATGCAATGCAACAATCGTTTGTATTTTGAGTCTGCGCCCATATTTAAAATCTCTATGATTTCAATATTTGGTATGTTATGCTGAAAATATCAAATTCATGTGATTTGATCATCATCATCTTTCTTTCTTTCTATTTCTTCTGTCTTTTTTGGCCGGCAACGCATCAGTGATGCCTTTGGTATTACTGATGTTCATGGGCGGCGATAGCCACTTATTATCAGGTGGATCGTCAGCTCGTTTGCCGGATATTTCCATAAAAAGGAAAAAAAAAGTGACATATTTTGTAAGGTTTGATACCCTGCTCTTGAGCCGAGATCGGTTTGTAAATACGGGTCTATGACACTATCTGATATTTCTCAGCCATTAATATAAATAAAGTAAAATCTTAGCTTCACGGGCAGGTGGGCGGATAGAATATAGATCAGGAATTGCAGACGAGATCAGGACAGGTTGATGCCATTTCGGATTCAAGGCTTTTGGTTCTGGAATGAGGTAAATGGCATGAGCGGTGAATATGCATTGTTAATTAAACAGCTCCAGTTATCTTCGTTTTTTTATAAAACTGCTAACTTCTACAAGTGGTTTTCTGTGTTCATATTCCGGTGATAAATAATGTTGAAATAATATACATAATGATGATCTGTATTATTATTATTATCTATCTCAGTCCTGACTTTATTGATTTAAAGGAGAATGCCCATGCCCATAGCCAGTACTCTTAAAAAAATTATTGTGTCACAATGATTTTTGGACAAAAAAATTAATTAAAATGTTTCAAGTATTTTACCCTATTTCCTAAAAAATCCTTATTGGGAATAATTTTCTGAAATTGATAAGTAACTTTACTTCCGTTTTACAAAAGAAAACCATTGGACCATTTATGTTTGGATAAGGGCCAATCAGGAATCTTTTAAGATCCTTCGGGCCAATAGGTTGCATTGATTCGATTATAATTATGATACAACAGTTAGGTATAGTATAATATCCATGACAACAAACAAGATGACATAAGGGGACTGTCAAATGAATAAGAAAATTATTATAATCAGCCAGGAGTAATAGTGTTCTGTGATTATAATACATTACAAACTACATGGTGTTTGGGGACTGTCAAATGAATTTGAAACTTAAAAGATCGACATTACATACGCAATCGCCGGCATAGAGTCCATATTACTGTGAGTTTACTATAACCTAAATACAAATTAATTTTGTTTAAAATCTCTTATTTCCTACTATTAACATTGACTAAAGTTAGTATGTGTTATTTATTAAGATAACATAATCAAATAAAGGTATTTTTATCAAGACACAAAAATGTTAAAGTCAGTACATTTCTCCATACTAAATGGGCATTCTCCTTTCTTACCTTTACTTTTCTCCTTTTACTTTATCTTATTGCCTCTTATTATAACCGTTATCTTATCTTTTATTATCTTACACTTTCTCATCTTAGCTCCTCCTCGCCTATTTTCTACCAGTAAATTCAGTACGTTGGTTGAACTATGTATATTATATCATGTAGGTACTTTTAATTACTTGTTTTATTCTATCTATTATATTATCTATTATATGTTATATATTATATGTTATATTATCTATTATATCTACTATACGGGCCAACTCTCGTTATTATCATCATATATTAATTTGCTTATGTACACCCTCACCCACTTCCTCTTACTAACTAAAGTCATCTACTGAAAGGTTGTCTGAAAGAGATCGCCACCCGAGCGATAAAACCCGTCTTTTGTTACCACTAAAGAGCATTTTAATTATAAAGTATTACACTTTATGTGGTGTAGAATAAAGAATACTTGTATTGTATTATTAATTATGTAGTTTCGCATTGCTTTTTCACGTAAACTGCCGACAAACGGTCTATCTGATTGTAAGCGGTTTTAAAATTGTACATTATAATGGACATCAGTTACATGGAAGGCGTCACCCAAAAGGCAGGCAAGAGAAACAAGAAAGAATGAAAGTACTGGCCCTCAAGACCCCAGTCGAGAGACGACGAGTGATTTATTTACTTACCTACCTACATATAAATAAAACTGTAGTCTGTCTTTGATTTTTGATTTCCAAGTAATTGGGTTTTCACAGTTGCTTGTATTTTTTACACGTTACTAAAACACAAACTTTTTTAAATTTTTTGACTGCCTGTCTTTCGTTTTGTCTGGGCTTATCTGGAAACAACTGGAGGAGTTTGTAGGGCAGTAGGTACTATACTTTTTATACCATTCCCACAGGATTTACGCATGAAAAACTCCCACGTAAACGAAGTCGTTTGCACAACGGTTTTATAATATTTTTTCTCAATAAAAATTAATTAATTATTTTCGAGTTAAGCAGTAAAATTGCAACTTTAATAATCGTTTCATGTGAAATGTGCTCAAGAAATATCGCTTATGTTATTCACAAAATATTTATTAAAGAAATTAATACTTCTGGCAAACTGCAAATAAATGTTAATGACAAAAATCAATATTTTGTAAACATAATACGAAGCGGAGTCAGAATGTCAATAAGGTAACAAAGTACATTACGGCAAGTTGAAGGCCGAGGTAAAGGTAAAATTTGGTAAGATAGAATAACTACCTAAATATAAGGTAAGTCATTATTGAGTAAAGCCTAGTATTTTATAGATCCATCTTAAGAATAGCAACACAATGATAGTAATACAAATGCAATAAATATTTCACCTGTTAATATCAGGATTATCTAAAATGATAGTCAATATGCTGTTCAGTGAATCATCTATCCCTATAATTATGTATAATATAATACAAACAATAAATTCAAACTTGGTTAATTGAGAATATAACTTCTTCAATTAATTAATTTAGTTGTAATACTAATACATACTCGTCCGTAGTTTTGATTGTATGTCGGTTATTATTTATCTATTATTTTACCACTTAGCAAATGAACACATTATATTAGTAAATACACTATCATAATTATAATTAATTTTTAGGTAATGAACTTCTTATCATCTTTTATGTACATAGCTGAGACGAGATTATGGCAAATGGACTCTCTTGGTGGTAGCTGAGTACTGACCATCCAATACAATACTTACTCAGGGTAGGTACTTATGCGTGGTGGTAAACCTTGGTAGCGTGGTAACGTGGTAGGGTAGTAACCCTTCGCCTAAAATCGACCGTGAAATATTCTTACATGTTTCTATTAGTGTTGAAGAGCCAATTATTATGCGGGTCACCTAATTTCTTTATGACAACGGTCATATCATCGTTATTGATGCCTTTATTTTATTAATAATTAATATCTATGAAGCTGGAAATACAGGATCTAGTTTAATTGTCAACTTTGCAGTTTGACTTGATGCGGCATCCAGTTTGCATGATAGCTATATAGCCAGATAGCTATACCGTGGCCATAAACCGTCAAGTTTATTGGATGCCTTTCAAGTCCGCTGCAAACTTGACAAGTATACTTGATCGTGTACCGCGTGTACTTGAACGTGAACGTGACCTCTGAAAATTAGGTGGCTTCTCTCTTGTCAGAGTGTCCGTGGCCGTCATTGCAAGGTTGTGGCGCGCTATTCGGCTCCACTCTTCTCTGACAGCTACCTTCTTTGTGCATCGATGCAGAGGTCTATTCAGCACGTCTCTTTGGCCAGTCCATCTCATGATCACCGCATCCCCTAGTGCCCTCTGCTTTCCTTTGAACCACCAGGCGTTCAATGGTTATAATATGCTGTCATCGCGACCAGAGACATATGAGAAAAACGTTTACCGGCTATTTACGTCAAAAAACTCTGTAGACGCATTGAAGTATAATGTCATAGAACAGACATCTCGAGCAAAATGTCTGTTCCGCCCGGGAAGTTAGATTTTCAAAATTGAGCCCCGGTTCTCCTTTCAAAATCGAACGAATCCATTGAAAATTGAAGCCACGTGGCGCCAATGCATTGGGACATACATGGTGTTCGCGGTGTCGGTTCTATACCCTAGTAATAATACTTCATTGCGTAGACGACAACTATTGCCGCGTTCATCGACCATTATTAATAAACAACCAGTACTTTATACCATAATAGACCTATTTAACAACAAAGCTACCAACCGTTGTCCTGCAAACTCTTGAAAGTAATTTTCACGGTTCAAGAAGTAACCATTACAAAAAAGCATTTACAGTGTAGTTAAAACGGTATTGGACCTACCTCAACACGCTACGTGTTACATGTGTGTGTGTTCGTGTGTGTGACATGCGCATGAGTGCGGACGGGACGCGCGGGTATTTTGAGACTGTAGGTACTGACGGCATAATCATTAACGTTTTTAATGTAGAACAAATGAAAGAGACAAAATTAAGTCGGTATGTAGTGTTATCGGATACAAGAATAGTAGTAAGGGAGTTTTAATGCATAGCTGATATTCTATCAATATAATTGTGGTGCTTAATCTTTATTTGAGTTCAAGAAAATCTGTCATGATGAATGTAAGAGGAAGAAATGACATCTGTAAGTAAAAGCTGCATCCAAATTATTATTAATTATAATAATTATTATTAATAATCATTGAAGAATAATGTTTAGTACATTAATAATAGTAAGGTAGATAAGTCACCGCCTTGTATTTGACTGAGGAAGAAAAATACCGTGCTGGATTACGTAATTCCTGTATTTACAAGCTACCACGCCCATCCACGACAAAAACCATGCTGTTTTCTGCCAGTAACTTCTGGACAGAAAAACAAAAACGGCATGGTTTTTGACGTGGATGGGCGTAGTAGCTTGTAAATACAGGAATTACGTAACCCAGCATGGTAGTTTTCTTCCTCAGTCAAATACAAGGCGGTGAGTTATCTACCTTATTTATTGATCTTTGAGTTCAGTAATGTCAGTAATAGTACGTTTATAAGATTTTTCTTAGCCTGGCTTAATCAGACATTTCAATATACCGGGTAGGTACGTTGCAGTTGTAATAATTACCATCCAAGCTACCAAGCCAATTAAAAAACTAACAGGTTGTCCTGAAAAGCAACGTGTTGCCAACGTCAAGCCTTTGGTCAATGGTCTATAGATGAAGAATCATGTATCGGGGATGCTTTGACAATTTATCAACAGGTAGTAAGTAGGTACACTTTCACTCATGTAAATAAAGATTTAAAAGAATTAAATAATTAGAATGAGTTTTATAAAGATACAAGATTTTTAAAAATGACAGATTTGCAATCTATTGCTCCTATGGAGTCCCCTTTTATCAAATTTTCATAAATATCTTCAATGTACAGACATCGATAAGTTACTGTTTTCAATATGTATAGATTAGCAGCCACAGTTATCATTATAGCTATGTATATTTTGGCTCATCCGTGACTATATACTTTTAGTCCCAGTAAGTAATATTAACTAATCATATTTTTCACAGAGCCGTCACAACTCGCAGACAGATTGGCTTTAAACTATTTACCAAAGAAATAAGATATTTAGGTATTCCAAATATTTATTTGATGCTACATATTTGCTTCCTCATAATAAATATATATTATGAGCTTATCACTTAATAAAACGCGATAACACTTCAACATCCTCATGAAAGGTACAGAAAAGTCAATATAAACACTATCCTTAACTAAATAAGATAAGCAACAAAACTGCTGAAGGACCCTTCAAGTTGGGTTTATGTCTGTATCTTTTAAATTGTAACGAGTTTGTTGTCACAAAGATTATTTAATGTATAATGGATTTTATTATTACTCGATCAATTAATATGTACCCATTTAAGTAAATAAATTGTGTTTCAGTCTTAAAGATAACTCAATTTTGTCTTTTTGATGTGCGCTAGGTTGTGTCTCAAATAATTCTGTTTTCTTTTTCTTCTAATTAATAGTATCAGGCGTTAATTTGCAGAAATCCATTGTTATTAAGTGTATTGATTATTGTAAAGTAGACTAATACTAACTTCTTTTTTCTAGTCCGACGATTTGATTCTTTCGAAGGCATTCAATAGTCGATAGGTGACGGATATTCTTATAATCAGTTAAGTCGGCCATTATAATAATAACCCTCTATTTTTGTTCTTTACTTGTGTGTGAGGATAACGAAACAAATAGGTATGCCAAGGTACGCAGTTTCATAAAAATCTATTTAGTAGTTTTTACTCGAAAGAGTAAAAAACAATACTTTCTCACAAACTTTCACGTTAATAATATTAGTAAATAGTAGAATCTCTGTGAAGTGGAAATAGTGGGATACCAAAAAGTTGATAACCCTATTTCAGTTATCAGTGATATCCAAATAATGAAACTGTTATAATCTGTAAGTAGCCTGTGTAAAAAAAGAAACATAAAATTAGTTAATTAACACCCAAAATATAAATACCATCTGTAAACCGAATCAATGTTACTAACTAGAATTAATCTTTGACCAATTAAAATCAGCAGGCATCAGCACTCTACGTTGAAAACTTATTGGTAAAAAATATTATTGGCAACGAATAATTTCCTTGTTTTATCAGCAAAAGATAACTTGTGTTCCCATTCAGTAGAACTCTCAAAAAGCATAAAGTCCGCCAAATGAACAGGTTTCAAACTCTAAAAGAAGGTGCAAGAGAGTAAACGGCATTGATAACAAAACACAAAAAACATCAACCCGTCAACTAGACAGCTCGAGCTTATTTGCTGACCGTACGCGCGCATCCCACGGCATTGACTTTCTTGATGCCATTAACCGAATAACCCATTGCACAAAGGACTGGCGCTTTTCAAGGTGAACACACACATGCGCACTCGCTATATGGACATGCGATTCAAAATAACACGCGCCCACAACCACGTAACACTCTTAAACCCTTCCCTGTCTGAAACTCGACCTTGCTTCCACGTAATAAGGCATGGAACATTTTTTTTAGTGGTAGTACTAAGTTGGGCGAGACGGGAAGGGTGCACGCACACGTAGGTACACAGACGTTGTGTCGGTACACGGTGCAGTCTGAACGCACACATTGAAAGCTCTTTGTACAAGGTTTAAGCTTGTTATTCAACACCGGCTTTTAAGAAAACGCGCGCAATATCTAATGAGGGACGGAACAGTGATAATGTGGTAAATGTTGAATAATAAATTCCTTTGTTTATAGGACAGAAATACTCTGTTATTTATTTTTATTATTTACCTTGGTTATTACATTTAGTTATTAAAATAAATTTTCTTCGAGGACTATACTATAACATTTAAATGTTTAGTCAAAACCATGGCGTGTGACGATCACAATATAAAAATTATAAACTGATAAACTTATGTCACAGAATTAGGATGATTAATTAACGTTCGTAATGTTTATCTCAAAATAGTTAACACTTAGATAAAGTTATAACATATACCATGGATTATTTTTTTTGTATAAAAATAATGAAAAAAAAATCGATGTCATAAACGAACAAAGTGTCTGGATACAGTGATTGCAACTGTTCCCGCGTATATTACAGATTGTTACGCATTTTTTATTGGTTAAAAATGTGTTTTGGAGTTACTTAATGTCACTGTAGCATTTTTTCAATGTAAGTCTTCAAAGCGGAAGTATTATAAGCGTCTAAAAATGTACATAGGCAGCGTATCAAAATTGAATTTGAACATAATAGATTCAATAATACTTACTTCCTATTTTTCATGAGGATATAACCCTAATTTGGTTAGGATTCATTTTCCCCTCTTGGCTTAGTTAAAAGACAAACTTTCAATACATTAAACATTACTTTGTTATAATATAAAGGAATGACATAAAAGCGACGATTTTCCTTAAACATTATGGAGCAACTATTATTATTAATCGATTAAAGGAACAAAGAGCATTATCTACCGAGGTATATGTCGTATATGTCGTGTATGTATACTATGTACTATAGTACATAAAGTTTGAATGTGTGACAGAGTATGTATGTGTGAAGAATAATGATGTATTACAAATATAACCGCCGGCATTTTGTAATCAAATCATTCGCTGCTGTAAGTAAACGTGGATTTTATAAAAATAACTTGGCATTACCTCTGTAGTTGAATAATTCTTGTTACTTTACAAGGAAATAATTAAGATTTTATAATCTCCAATTCCTCGTAAAAAGTTCAAGTCGTTAAAATAAGAAAAAGAGAGAACATTGTAATAGCATAATTATGCAGAAATTATTTTTGACGTTATGATTATTGTCTTTAAATTCTTTTAATTTTGTGTCTGCTTTAAATGAAAAAATACGATATTTTTTTTAATTTTTAATTAATACCATTATTACTATTGTTGTTTCTCCATGGGGTTCGCCTGGATAGCTACCACCCTCGAGCATGAGTTAGCCGCCAAGCGACTCGTCGTGTTCCGGCTGGGGGCTTGAGAGCCAGTTCTTTCTTTTTCTTCTCTTTTTCTTGGCCGTCAACGCATCAGTGCCTTTGGTGTTGATGATGTCCATGGGCGACGATAGCCATTTACCATCAGGTGCATCGTCAGCTCGTTTGCCGGCTATTTCCATAAAAAAGACACTGAAAAATTATAATTTTTCATTAATTTTAATTATAATTATAATTAATAATTATTAACCAAATAGGACTCAACTACTCAAAACATGGACTATACCTGATGAAACCAAGCCTAGCAATCGGTATAAGGAAGATTAGGGAATTGATTAATAAACGAACATACTTACTTGATTATTTTTGGAACGAAGTTCCTTATCGCGCGTTATGAAAGGGGGCTAGACGGAAAAAATTCTTACGAAAAGTTGCCACGACACTTTTTGAAGTGATTCAGAAAGTTTTACAGAGATGGCGCTGTACAACTTTCTGAATCACGCTAGTGGATTCAGAAAGTTGTACAGCGCCATCTCGTTCCATATTGCTGAATCACACTGCTGAGCGCGTAAAATACTTAAATCGAAAGGAACTTCGTTCCATCCGGGTGTCCCTTGACACCTCTCAAGTTTTTTAAACGTACACATAGGTATTTATTTATTTATTTATTTATTTATTTATTTTCAAGGATCAACAAACAGTTGCACAAACAAATTATTTGACTAATAATAAGTAGCATGCATGTAAATAATTGTGAAACCAACACCGTTGACCACATATTACTAAAAGAGGTGGGAGTAGATATGTAGGTAATACAATAACACAGTATAATGCAAACGTGATTTCAAAGGTTATACAATGACATGACAAGTAACTATGGAATGAAGTATGAATTTTAAGATGAGTCTTGTAGCAATTTCAAGGTAGCTTGTTTAAACTTATGTTTAGACAGATGAAACATATCGATGGAGCTAAATTTAGAGTTATAACATTGTGTTACTCGATGAACTGGAGAACGAAGCCCAGCATTAGTACGACAGGTGGTGGTGGCAAAGAGGCGGTTAAGGCGAGATGCGGTATTTAAGAAAAAGGAAGGAAGTACAAAAAATATCATTTGTTTTATATGTTACTGAGGCAGGATGGTTAGTTTCCGGCCTTCATCTATTTTTACATTGGAGTTACTCACAATAACCTGTGACGTCAGTCGTGATTGACTGAGGTGAGCGGCCGCATTCTATAACGTATCCCCTACTGCCGATAAGATAATTATCATTATCATACATTATTATACAATTATACACATGAACTATAGTTAAAACTGACTGATCGAGGTCTATACATGGAAGATATACATAATTACATTGTATAAGATAGTTCCGGCTAATCTCAAAAATGGTTTAACCAATTGGGACGCGGTTTTGAAATAGGTTAGAGTTCGTTTGTAGGTATGTCAATAACTATTTTTGATGGACTTACAAAAACATACATAAGATTTCCAAGGCGAAATGAGGGAGATTATTACACGTAATTATTGACTGATTTCAAAGATAAATGGTTCCATTCGTTCTTATTCGTTAAAACAATTTATAATGTCATTTGCATTACCTGTTGCTATAAAAGCAATTAGGACAATTGAAGTATAATGCCATAGAACAGACATCTCGAGCAAAATGTGTGTCCCGCTGGGAGGTTCGATTTTCAAATTGAGCCCCCGTTCTCCTTTCAAAATCGAACGAATCCATTGAAGATTGAAGCCACGTGGCGCCAATGCATTGGGACATACATGGTGTTCGCGGTGTCGGTTCTATACGCTAGTAATAATACTTCAATGTTCAGGACAGAACTCTGAACTTGTAGTAAATAAGCCAAGACTGCAGTCAAAAATAAGAAAAATAAAGCTGTTACAGATGAAATAACAAAAATTAATTTAAATCAGAGATGTCTGCCGAAAGAATTATGTGTCTTTAGGTATTCTGAGAAAACTTGTTTAAAGGTCAGTACAATTAGGGTTGCCAATATTTTTTTTTTTTTTTTCATCTGTGCAGTAATTATCTGCACTGTTCATACTGTAGAAAACACGTAACACCAAAGATACGGATCATTGCCGGTCCAGAAATAAGATAAGCAAGAAAGAAATAAGAACAATACATTTTACAATATACAGTATGTCAATTTCACTTCTACTATTTTTCAGAAAGGATTTTTATCACTGATTTTAAAATACTACAAACATAATTATTCCTTAGCAAAGCTTTCAAATTATATTATTTTAATATGCACTACTATTAGTTTCAGATCTACTTGGAAATAAGTGGCAGAAGTTTTTACATGCAATTTTGTTCACTGATATAAGTATAGGTATCAATACTATAGTATCCTTTACCAACCGTACTTCCAAATTACATTGAAATACCATCAGGATATTTCTATCTTGTTAGGAGTTAAAATCTTGGACGGATTTAAATTCAAACTGACATCCCTAATTACACGTACCCGACGTCAAACTTTAACGAGAGTAATAAACAACGGAAAGCTTTTAATATGACAGCAGCTGTCCAAAGTGTCCAATATAGTTCAGTAGTTAGTAAGTAGGTGATGGGAAGGTGTGAAGCACAGACATAGATAGTGTGAAGCGTAACCCACTATGATTTATTTATTTATTTAATTCACAGGCTTAAAACTAACATCACAGGTATCCCCAATTCGTTAGTATACCTAATTATGTTTTTACATTACAATTTTAAACAACGTACAATCAGTCAGCAATCCTTTTAAATAAAATATTTACGATTTATTTTTTTATGATGACTGAAGGTGATCTAAAAAGCAACTGGGACGCGGTAAGTGGCGTTAGTGATCCCTGTGTCGTGGGTGCCATGGACAACACAAAGACACGAACACACACCGACTGAGAGCAGAAATTCAAAATCATCTTTCAAATTTCCACCTCGTTAGGAATCGAACCCAGGACCCTTGGCACGGCGATCCAATTCTTGTATTATAAAATTGATTGCTGTGATATATACATCCAGTATAGATACATCATGTATACCAGTGGTAGTTACCATGTAGGCTAGACTTCATCCTTCCGTACTTAAAAGGTACGTCTTGTGATAGTTATTATCGTTGGATTGCTCTTTGGCCTAATACGGAGGAGTACTGTAAAAAGTTCTGACCATTGGATTGTCAACTAACTTCACACTTCAGGCCTTAGTGAAGAGGAAAAAGCCATTGTGCAATGAGTCGATAATGGAAATTATTAAATAATATCAACATTAATTATTATCATAATGATATAATATTACCACTGGCATGGCGATGTTACTGGCAATGATGTCAGTACATTAACAGCTGTTAATATTGTTGATAATTAAATTGTATTTTGTAATTTAAACTAGCTTTAAGTATTAATCCGTGATAACCCTATAGCGCAGAAGGTAATGACCCTGACAGATGCACTAAGGGTCCTGGAATCTATTTCCGGTTGGAGCAGCGAATAAAATATAATTATTATCTCGTGGATTTAATTTGCTTGGGATGTGTATTTATGACACTAGTTATCGGAAAATAAATGAAAGAAAACTAAAAAAGGTACTCAGGGAAGGAAAGAAAACATATGTTTTTCCTGGTTAGTTACCGCCTTTCTTCTATATTCAGTTATGGAATATTTTAAACTTAGTATGTATTTCAGTCGTGAGAGTGATATGCGATTCATGTTAGTCGGCAACGCATCGGTGACACTTTTGTCAGCGGATTTCATCGGCATAATCGGGATTACTCGTAATATAAAAATATATGTTATTAAAGTGCAAAATGAGATAAGTTATAAAGGTAACACGTCGCTTAAGTAGGTACGTTTTCCTGTGATCATAACAAAAAGTCATAACCGCGAGGTAGTCGACCCGCAGGTCGTTATACCAAGGAAAATATATGTAGGGCCTTGACTAGTCAACAAATGACTGCGTATTTAAAATAAAAGGTTTTTATATTTACAATACTTAAATACTCATCGTTGCTTGTCCAGTGATCAAACGAATACGGCCGTTTTTAATATTCTGCCTAGACACAATGATATTATAATTAAAAAAAGGTAGATATGTCACTAGCGTGCCGAAGATGAAGATCGTAACAGCAGTCAATTGACCTCGTCTACTCGTGGTCGCTCTGTCAATACAAGACGATACCCACGCTCTTGTTGTTGTAGAAGTACTTGAGATTTGACATACAAAGTTATAATACGTATACCTTCGTGTATTATTGTAGTGTGATTGGTGTAGTGAAACAAAAGATAAACGCGTGTGTGTTGTTGCTCTTTTCGGAACGGTTTATTTGTAAGGGCATGACGTATCTATAGTTTTTTAAATATCATTGTCTACACTACACATTAACTATCTATCCATGATTCTCGAGTGAGCTGAATTTTTTGTGCAAATTGCCGACCGAAATACAGACCATCAACGGCGTGTTGCCGTTTCCAAAAACGAGATTTAATTTTCCTCAATACTTATTGTCACTTGATCCAAAAACCACAATAATTCTTCCTCCTACAGGGATTTTCCAGAATGCAAAGAGAATCTGAACCCCACCTGAGTGAGGCGCAAAAAAAAATTATTTCTGTATTAATGACGCATTAGCCTATCTGGTTTTCTTGACGTCATGGAGAAATAAAATTTAAGTTTCAGGGACATGCCAGGTGATTCAGAGTTCTTGCTCTTACCCTAGGGGTGACTAAGGAGTAGGTACTTTTGGGTTCAAATGAGACAAATCTGACATCATGAAATCAACAATTTTTTGTTTATGTTTGAATATTTTTTAATGAATCACTATTGGCGGACTTACTTATCTGTTACGACATTAAGTTTTACATTAAACTTATTTTTTTAATACACTCATTTAAAATATACTCCTCTGATTTTGTTGTTGACGACCCTGTAGCCTAGTTGGTAGCGACCCTGCCTGCGTAGTCCCAGGTTCGATTCCCGGCCGGGGCAGATATTTATGACAGATAAATACTTATACTCGGTCATGGGTGTTATTGTGATGTGTTATATGTGTCGTCCATGCCACCCGCGACACAGGTGATAACCTACGGCGGGGGTAAGAGTGTGTTAGCATTTATTATAATTATGGCATTTATTTATTTATTTGTTCTCATATCCACACATGAAGGTAACCACTTTTGGTACGTATAAAGAGACACGCCTGCTTTTAGGGTATATTTTTAACACGCTTTTATTTTTCCATTGCGTTATTCATGACAAAAATTAAGCTTAAGTATATAAGGTTTTCGTTCAATTTTTAGCTCGTTATATCTTCGTCTCTCTCACTTCGATTTATCTGTTTTGCATTAACAGGAGCCTTAGTGACGTAAGCACAAAGGTTTATAAACCCACAATGGTTCGTGGCGCAAATCACATATCGTGCAAATATCGTAATGCTGAGAGGTTTTACGTCTTTTTATTTGCATCTGTAATGAGATAAAATCAGCGATGATCTGACGAACTCTGGCGCAGGCGGGATTAGAACGTGTCCATTGACGCACGGTACGGTAATTCGTGTTTTTAGGGTCAAAAATTAAGGTTGAAAAAGGTGTATGCTGTACCCCTTGATGGGCCACGAGCAGATGTTCACAGCTTCAAGATTTTAGTATTGGATATAAAAATAAATAACGCTTCACACTCATAGCCCCACACTAGGGTTCCCTGTGTCGTGGGTGCTATGGACAACACACAAAGACAAGAACATTTTACACCCAGACCGAGAACAGATTAAACTCATAATTCAAATTTCCGTCTCGCTGAAAATCGAACCAAGGACCCTTGACGCGCCAATCCGGCATTGTAACCATTGCGCCATACTGGTCGTTATTAATTTGAACTTGATACCTCCACTCATTTCTGCGATAAATGGGGTTAACAGACAGACCGATGTTGACAACGTACAAATGGGACTATTTTTTTTCTTTGAGGTACGGAGCCCTAAAACATTTTATACCATCATTTAGAGTCAACAAAGTAGCTGTTACCATCTACAGTTACTACTTAAATTATTTGCTGTAGCTTCAACCAGACTTGCAAGTCACCAACATGACAAAAATTCACACTCAGACTGTTGTATATAGTTGCTGACATGGCATCCTATCTCCAGTGCACTGGTCAGTCAGACGTTGTATTCTTGTATAATCATTCTCACACTTGAATCATATTCCTACCCTTGAATCATAATCATAGCCTTGAATAATGTACTTTGTGAAGTATCGTTATGAATATCGTTAACGCGTGCAATGGAGTTACGCACCGCGTGCATTGCCTTTACATAAGAGGCGCGTCGGGTCGGTGCAAGGGCGGGAGGGCGTTGATCTAACATGCCATAGAACTGGTAACGTTTAGACAGGACACAGAAGATATTTAGAGAATGGAATTTTGCCAAATTGAAGTAGTACATTGTGATTTGTGAGACGGTGTGTAAAGTTGTGTTTTTTGCATGGGCGTAAAGTCAGCAACTGATCTTGTTGACGGTGCTTCACGTCTCCGCGCCGAGAAATTTACAAGACCTCGTCTACAATGAAAAATTAATTCACTAGTTTTTGCACCGTATAAAAAGGGCATATAAAAGCGAATCTTACGAGCGGGCTTAGGTCACATAGTGTTATAAATGTACTAAATAAAATTATGGCAATAAGAAGGATAACTAGATTTCAATTGTCAAAAAATATCCTAGATATCATTTTAGTGAATTATGAAGATAATAATTCAGTTCATAAAATAATTGTTTTACAGTTTTTAAAGTCAAGGGTTGTAGAGGCTTGGTAATGGACGTTTAGGGGAAAAAACATAACTTTGTCTGCAAACATATCTTTGATGAGTACCCAGTTTTTTGCTATGTTAATAATGTAACACAAACATGTCTCTAACCAACCATCTTTGTAACACGTTCTAGTCTTTAACGTAACGTTATAATGCCAGGTCTACATCTTCGTCACTCTCCCTCGATGTTATATTTGCGACGCTATAAAAACAAAATGATTTGATTTCATCTGTTTACGCCGCACCCCGGACCAAACTTATGGTTTTAATACACGACACAGCTGTTTCTCGTAATTGTTCTTGAATATTCCCTAATCCTTTTTGCATATATTATTGTCCAAGAATCCAAATTACCTCATAATTACTTGAAAATATTGTTTATTTAATAAATGATGCTGCTATTTATTGTTGATCTAATACTAGAT
Source organism: Thymelicus lineola (assembly GCA_963932265.1). Taxonomy (NCBI): domain Eukaryota; kingdom Metazoa; phylum Arthropoda; class Insecta; order Lepidoptera; family Hesperiidae; genus Thymelicus; species Thymelicus lineola. The sequence goes on along the minus strand of OZ010707.1, from coordinate 4,279,305 downwards.
GGTCAGGAAGCCTTTTAACTTAATGCTTTAAGATTATAATGAAGATTTTGTATAAGTATTAAAAAAAACAATCAGTAACATTTCTTTCTCTTCCTTTTTTTTGTTAAAAGTTGAAAATTTTGCCTATCATAGTAGCCTGTATTTTATGTACCTTTTTAAAATCTGCATTTAACAGACAAGCTTTTAAAGTTCTGTTCCATACTGAACCAGTACATTTTTTAAACCACCTCGCGCCAAAGTTGCGTCGAAGAAATCAAAGTTGTGTCAAAAACAATAAAAAATATCCAAAGTATACGTTATTTACTCAGCGTTACCTGTAATTTTAACAAACTGATAATTGTAAAGCAACTATCTGATATTCTCAAAAAAAATCAAAATATCTGCTCATTTATGGACTTAGCAGGAAAGACTAGGGCAACGGTGCCGAATTTTAGAAAATTTAAAAAAGGTCAAAATCTCGAAAATGGTGACACTTACTGAGGTCATTTTTTGACATGTGGTAGGCAATTTTCAATGTAACTGCCCTCTACGGTTGAGCCATTACTTACGGGACCTGTAGATGAGTGCAGGCGTTTTTACGTAATAAGTCGACAAACGATCTAATGATTCTCCTGATGGTAAGTGGCCACTGTTGCCCATGAACATGAGTTATACCGAAGGCATCACAGATGCGTTGCCATCAAATAAGGAAGAGAGAGAAAGAAAGAAAGAACTGTCTCCCAAGCCCCCAGCCTGTACACTACGGGTCGTTTGGTGGCTGACTTAAGCTACCACCCTCTTGGTGGTACCTAACCAATAATAACATAAAGCTGGTCATACATGATCAAGTATACTTGTTAAGTTTGCAATGGACTTGACGTGGCGTCCAGTAAACTTGACGGTGTAATGGCCACGGTTTGGCTACCTGGCTATATAGCCATCTCATGCAAACTGGATGCCGCATCAAGTCAAACTGCAAACTTGACAAGTACACTTGATCGTGTATGGCCAACTTAAATGACTCAATAATAAGGAAGCGTAAACCAAACGGGTTTACACGTATTAAGTAGTTAATTGAATAACTAAATTTTAACAAAATTTAAGTGAATAATTTTTAGTGCGCGTCCAAACGTAATAATTTAATAAAGCTCTTTAGTTCATACAATTCTTCTCAACCTACTTAATTACATGTGCTGTGCATTTTACTAAATTTTGACTAAAAAGTGCCTGTCCAAACGTGTTACAGGATAACCCACCCATCTACTTAACAGAAAAATAGAAAATTTAAAAAAATATTTGTTTACTTGCGTACTAAATTTAAACTACTAAATTGTCCGTTTACATGTATTAATTTACTTAAAATTTAGTTATCTACTTAATACGTGTAAACCGAGCATAATAGACTAGATAACGTTATTAGTGAAACCATACTACCAAGCGGAGATTTCGGAACTCACTGTTGATACGACCAGTACCTTAGACCAAGACCTTGTAAGTTTATTGACTGGGATTTCTGATTGATAAGTACACATATTATGCAGACTGCGTTGGTGGAGATAATAAGATTGCATTGTATAGGGTTGAGGATATTTTTTGTACATAATAGAGATGCACGATATACATCCATGTATTAAAAACACTCGATGTAAAGTATGGAAACAACGATTCAATCCGATGTTTTTTTAATACGTCAACATCGAGTAAGCATCGATGTTTTTTATTCGATGCATCGAAGAGGCAAACCTACAAAATTCAAAAGCGTTTCCTTAGTTTTTGGACATCAATTTCACTGCCGTTTACCTTTTTTTTAGTCGCAACTCTAGTAAAAATAAAAAAAATCAATGTATGAAAACATCGATATAACATCGATGCCACTATGCGATGCATTGCATCGAAAAAAACATCGATGTTTTTTTTCAATGTCCATCCCTAGTACATAACTCTACATTAACGCTTCACACTCATAACTCCACATAAGGATTCATTTTATCGTGGGTACCATGGAGAACACACAAAAGACATGAACACAGAAGACACATCAAGAAGACAAGAAGACAGATCAATAACGGAAGTTTAAATTCGTTATTAAATTTCTGCCTTGTTGCGAGTCGAACCCAGGACCCTTCGAACGGCCATTATAACCATTGTGCCAAATGGGTTTTCAAGCTTTAACAAGAAAATCAATGTTCTACCTGTGTGATATATTTCATAATAATCCATTCAGTAGTTTTTAGCTGAAAGAGTAACATACATTCATACAAACTTTCACATTTATATAATGAAACTTAATAATAGTCAAACAATCTAAATACACCTATATTATGTTCTTTATTTAAATACACGTGAACGTTGCTTAACAAATTATAAAAGCAAATATATTAATCTTATCTAAAACTTAACTTTCGTACTAAAACCGCAGAAGAAATAACAATACTTATAATAAGTAAGTAAAACTTAACACGTCATGCTGACGCAATCGATACAGAACCACAATTTTTCTTGAATCCGACACAAAACGCGATCGGATGAAATTGTCGAGACATTTCAGCCAACGAATTTGTCGTCTCGATGCTTCCAACGGAGAAATTGCTCCGTCTGTCGATTATCTAATAAAATATATTTTCTGGAATAAGAACTGCGCCATTGAGAAACAGATAATCGTCAACAAAAAGAACTTCGAAGGAATTTCGGAAGTGAAGTAAGGAGAGGGATTCCTGATTCATTATGGAACTGCTAGACGTCAAGGCTAGTATCAATATTTTTAATACTAACGAATGGGTGATGCGCTGTGATGTTGTTCGGTTTTACTGATGACCATGGGAGCGACGGTACAAAGGTTTTGAGGAAATAACCTCGTCTTGATTAAAGTCCAAACACGCAACAATATAATAACTATTCATTTTATTATATGGTGTTAGTACGCTTAACTTGCATGAGGTCAATACCCATTCGAAGAAGGCGTAGTAACGCATTATGTAATTCAATCAATGTTAGTATTATAATAGAAACCTTTAATCAAATGACCTCCAATACAATTGTGTTTTGATAATTGGACTTTGAGTTCTTGTTTTGGTTTTAGTTACATCATGGTTGATGGGGTACCTGTAGTTATTTAATAATAAGTTATTTTTTACCATTAAGCATCACCAATTCGTTACTTACCAAAAGAGAAAGAGAAAAAAAAAAATTTGTCAGTCCAAAGAATGTTTTCTGGAATTTCTGTCTACATTACAAGCGATGTAAGAAACAAAACTTTTTCTTTACTTTTAACTAAGTGAAGTCTAACAAACCGATACAGTCCACAGTGCGTCAGTGAAGAAGGAAAGTTCATTTACTTCGGGTCGTCTGAAATAAAATTCAGTTTCTTCACAGTGCATTCACCTGTCGTCGTAGGGTTGGGGTGAGTGAACTGATTACCAAAATGTTGTCAAACAGACCACGCAATGAGTGTTTTTACGTCAACTTGTTATTTTCTTTTTCTTCTCTCTTTCTTGGCTGGCAACACATTAGTGATGCCTTTAGTATTACTGCTGTCCATGGACGATAGCCTCTTACCATCAGGTAGATCTTCAGCTTATTTGGCTGCTATTTCCACAAAATTGTTACCGAGAATCGAATTATTTGGGATATGGTTTCGTTAAAAATTATCTAGAAAATTTATAATATGATTCAAATCTAGATTTTTCATCATCATCACAAAACATCTCTTATCACAACTTTCCCACAAACTAATAACCTCATCTGCTGTTCAACAAAGTATGTGTTACTTTGTTGAGCTGCATAAGAAAACTGTGGAATGAGCCTCCATCAGAAATTTTCATGGGATTCTTTAGGAAAAACGTAAAAAGAGGTCTCCTTCCAGGCTGGTGAAGCACTGGCGACTCCTTTGATGTTGCTCATGTCCATGTAATGTAACCACTTACCATCAGGTTCATCATCTTTCTTGCCTGCCTGTCAGGCTATAAAAAACTTAGTATAATTCAAAGATGGTTCTGCTAAAATTGACATTTTGGCTAAGTAGTTTAAAATATACAGTCCAGTGACCAACTAGCGATAACTTAAGAGCATGAAACATACCTAATTTTATCGACAAAAACACCCACATGCAGGGATTTAGCCCTCTTCATTTTGGAATAGCCGCCATTATTTTTTTTTATTATATTAGACGACTCTCTTCAATAGTTTTCCAAAGTTTTCTAACTAACTAATTCTGTCCGTGAATACTTAATATCAGAAAGCCCGCCTGCTTTTTCGTCAGATCTTCAGACTATAAAAAACTAATACACATTAAAATACTTCTATTCTTATGCTCAAAACAAAAATTAAGTCTTACAGCCAATATTCTGTAAAAACAAATAAGAGTGTATTAAACTCTTTGGCACGATTCAACGAACCTTCGCTACGCCATAATAGGTAAAGATTCCGTAGAGGGTCTACGCGGTCACCGACCCGCCGAAATATCGTAGCGCGTCGTAGCGAGCGTCGACCTTTCGTAGACGGCCTAATTGTGCTTCAAAGTGCTTACGTGATAATGACTAAGCTATAATCGTAACTTAGGCTTAATTATGATGTAAGGATATCGAATACTTAAGTTATGAAGATTTTAACGATAATTATTATACAAACAATTATATATTTTTCTTTCAACGACCTACGATATTCTCGGGCCGTAATCCGACAAGATGGCCATGAGAAGATTCTCAGACTTCTGCACATCATAGGAGAGAAAAACGACATTATAGAAGCAAACGTTATAATGCAATTAATTGAAATTCGTAATTTGAATTTGATGCGCGTGCAAGGTCCTAACTTTAGTTGACAGTGGGAGAGGTCAAAGTTTAAAGTGACATTAGAGTAAAAGTATAAATTAATAGCGTAAAAAGCTAATAACAAAAATATATTACTTGAATTACTTTACGCCTATTAATAAATCAAATACAAAATTTACTCACTATTTACAAAATTAAATATTAAAATAAATCATAAAATCAGACATATTTTACATTAATCTCTAAAATACTGAATTTGTTGAGATCTTTATCTAAGATCTCAACAAATTCAGTATTTTACCCATCATAGAAAGCACATCAAAGACTAAACCGAAGACACATGGATTTTATTTATCAACTTCCCACCACCACTCACCTCCATCGCCACTTACCTCCAGTCGAATTACCTGTCAATCATGTGATATAAAATACTATGTCTTAATAAATCGCTCAGTTTTCTAACCCTCAGGGCATCGACAAACACGAAGCAATAACCTGAAGGTCTATGCCCTAATTGCCGTATTGAATTGGGAGGTGAATGAGCGGAGGGGAGGGTTCATGAGTTATAAAACACGTAGGTATCAATATTACACTGGAGTTATGTTCAATTTTATGCCTGATTGAGTTGTTAAGTTAGGTTATAAAGGTTATTTCTATTGTATCGTATTTTAGGGCAATACGAACTTTATGGTTATTAAAGTAGGGTTTCTTATGACAATAGAAAAATTGTTTAAATGAGAAGTTGTTCGAGCGTTTTAAGACATTTCTATATCTATATGTATGTATATGTGTATCAACTTACCTTCCCGAACCACCTTTCACGCATATCTATTTTGGCCAATGGTTAGCTGGTAGAGAATGCATTTAGCATTAAGCTCGCCATTTCTACCGTGATATTTTATCGTGGTCAATAAAGGTTAAATAAATAAATAAATAAATATATCTTCTATGTGAAATAAAAATTATAATAAGAAACATAGTATCCATTTCCATATTGTGTCAGATGAGCCGGTTAGGTCAAGCAGAAAATTTAATAGTGAGAATCAGATAAAATAAATGTTCTGTTGAGAATAAACAGTAATAATTCTTGACAAAAAATAACCGACTTCAAAATTAGGGATAAATCAAAAACTACTCGTCAGATCTCTTTCTTTAAATGGGACCACATGACTTGCTTGTCATATACTCGTATATACTCATTTCGAATATAAAAAGAGTCATGAAAATCGGTACACTCAGTAAAATTTATGAGGTAATACACATAAAATTACAGTCGAATTGAGAACCTCCTTCTTTTTGTGATTTTGGTTAATAACAAGTAAGAATAAAGTAAGGAATGTGAGGAATAGGTAAGAATAGGTGAAAATGTGTCTCATATTTATGTCAAAGTCTCTTTAAATGTCAGTGACGTGTAACCCCTGGACAGAGGAGATTCGTTTACGGTCATGTTCAATATTCTATCATTATCATAAGTCATAAGTCATAAGTACTTTAATGCATCATGCTACAATAGAATAGGTCTTAAATATTTATACATAGTGAGCATGAACCCTGCTAGGGCGTGGCATATTAACAATTTAACAATATTCTATGTCATTTTTACAATATTCTTATTATTTAATTATTAATTATTTCAATAAAATAGTAACAATTATTATTATAATTATTATTACAATTATTATTATTATAATATTGTTTAATATTGTTTTGTGTGTTTTGTTTATTGTTTGTTTATTATCATTATAATATTGTTTAATTCGATCACTTACCGTGGCTACGAGCATTTATTTTCAACTCAAATATCATTATTGTGGCCCAACCTTATAAATGAGGCCAAAAAATGAAGTCACTACTTATTTATACATATGTAACTGTACATAATTAGAATTATAACTTCTGCCGTTAACTGTCGAGTTGTATTACATTGGCCTCCATTTCCGCATTCCATCCTTATCAACAAACTACTTTTTGTAATTAGCCCAAGGCTTGTATTTAATACTTAACTATTTGTATGTACCTTTATGTGTAGTGATGTTCAACGATCTACATACGCAAATACACACATAAACAGACATGATTCATTAATTTTATTTAAACTTACTTCCATGAATTCTAATTTTATAATTTTTCCACAACATGTCAATAATCTGTACCAATATGGATATTTATCACCTTAATACCTATCACCTTTTGCTAAGGTCATCATTCTTACTTCTCATTCAGATAATTTGCTAATAAGAACAATAGTTACGCGGTCAACGATAGTACTTTCATTCAATAATAACAAGTAAATAATTATTTTTAACAGTTGCCAAGCAACTATGGCTTGTTTCCACAACATCCGTCATTGATGATTCGATTCGACAAATAAATAAATAATAAATAAATAAACGCTTACACACTCATACCGTCGCAGTAGGTTTTCACCTGTGTCGCGGGTAGCATATAACACATCACAGTAACACCCATGACCCGAGTACAAATATTTATCTGTCACATAAATATCTGCCCTGACTGGGAATCGAACCCGGGACCCCTCGCTTTACAGGCAGGGTCACTACCAACTAGGCTACAGGGTCGTCTAAATCAATCAATTTCATAATAATTTATATTAAGGAATTTGTATTGAACAATTTTATGATAAAATTGTTCACACGTTTGAGCCTCAGAATACAGAACAAAATTGAGCCAAGATTTCATTTGCCACGATTGTATTTATTTATTTATTTATTTAATAATTTATGCACACATAGATATATTATACAGAAAAAACATCAAGTAAGGATGGTACAAAGGAACTGCTTATTGTATCATTATTTATCGAAAAATTAAGTTTTGTTTTGAATACTCGTGTATTACCAGGTTCCACCAACACTACCTGGATACCTGGCGTTCGTCCACAGTCCGGTTCTCACGTCATTTTCTACCTCGCACGTGTAAACTGTGGAACAAACTTCCTGCATCGGTGTTTCCTCTAAGCTGACATGGGGTCCTTCAAGAAACGGGTCTATCGTCATCTTCTTGGCCGGCAACACGTTGGTGATGCCCATGGTGTTATTAATGTCCATCGGCGGCGGTGATCACTTACCAGGTGATACTTATCATCAGGTGACCCGTCTGCTCGTTTACCTGCTAAAAGCATAAAAAAATTTAATTACACTGGCAATGTAGAAAGACCGAACTGAAAAAATATTCCGTAAAATCTAATTTAGTAGTTGTCCCGGCAATCATAATCACGATCCGGAGATTCACCGTGCGAACAAGCCGTTACTAAGTTAATCGTGTCTAAACGAGAGTCTACTTTTGTTATCAGTCACGTAAACACACATAAAAACTGCGTGATTCAATCCAATATCTCTATCGGTCGTGTACCCCAGATAGCCCAGTTCGCAACTCCACTACGTGTAATACTTTCGCGATGTAACGGTAATTGAGTTCAAAGTCTTGTTACAAAGCGGGTGTGAGTTATTTAAACTTTATCGAAAGTAGACAACTGTTTATTGAATATCATTATTCATTTTTGATGTAATTATTATTGAGTACACGCCTTCTACCTTTCTGTCATTTTCCAGTCGCAGGTCTGCTGGAAGAAATTTTGTAAGAGGTAAGCAGAACCTTTGTACAATCAAACAATAATATCCGTCTTTATAGCTTCACGCATGTGGGGAGCTTAGAAGACTCAGCTGGAGAATAAACAATTGCGAAGAAAAGTAATTATTTTGGAATCAAAATAAATGCATTCTTTCTTTCTTAGGTCCAGGGCAAAGACACGAATAGAAGGTTCTGGTCCTCTTCAAAAATAAGGTTTTTAAATTTGATTTTGTATAGAAAAACCGAGCATAGCTATCTTCATAATATTTGAACATTTGCAAAAGAATATCTTTTATATGGCATTACTCACATATTGCATAAACACATCCGACTTCATACACTAAAGAGGTACAAAATTAGAATGCCGCGATAGAAGAGAACGAACTGCATAGCAAAACTTGATTTATTTTATTAGCAAGACAGAGGGTTTGCGCAGGCTTGCTTGCATGCTTTCCGCAAAATATCCGTACTGCAGACATTTGGTTTTATGCGGCAACCATTATCTTTGCTGCAATGTTACTTGTTTTAAGAGATTCATCTTCATCCAACTAAAATTATAATGTGATTGTTTTTGAAGATGTTTGATTGGTTGTCTTTTCATCACGCGCTAATCGGACGGATTAAGATAAAACTTGGCACGTATGTAGTCCATGACCAGGAAAAGAAAATAGGGTATACTTTATTCCAGTTATATTTTGCCCTGGGTTGCCTAGGATGTTTATATGTCAGTGATTTTATTTCAAAAACCATTCATCCGCGAGCAAAGCTGTGAGCGAATATTAGTGTTAAAATTTCCAGAAGTCTGCTATTACTGATGTTATCTATCGAAAAGGTGTAATTACAGTTATTAACACCGTTACCGTTAGTAATACCGTTATTCATTACCCCGTGATAATTAATCTATAAACTTGTCACAGATACAATGTAATCTCAATAGAATTATGTATCTGTAATTCAATTTTGTTTATGGTTTTGCATAGATGTAATTAAAATTTTAATTACATCTATGTGGTTTTGTTTTCATTTGACATTCAACAGACTATAGACTACAGAGCCTTCCGTCCGAATACTTCCGTCCGAAAAATACATCCGAGTAACTCTCAGGTCGCGGTTAAAAAAGTTATACTTCAAAAAACATTTCATTGCACAATACAATACCAAATAATGGGTATAATAATATACTACTACTGCAGAATTTAGAATTCGAGACATCAGACGATATTCCTTACTGCACACACCTATAGAGAGCCAGTAAGCTCAAAGAGGCGAGCAGACAACAAAGGCGACTAAATCACCCGGCGAGACGGTCGCTTTATTAACGAAATTTTACTACAATATATTCGATATCACGCTAAATACTCCGTTTATATTGCCATCTTTGCGTCACAGATAATTAAATTAGTCTGATAGGGCAATAAATGAATGACTCGTGTTTCTATGCCACAGAAAGCAGATAGCTGTATCTAAACGGCCCGCCTGGCGTGATGTTTACCTTCTTTGACGATTTTTCTCTATACATATCGTACCCTAAGTGGAAAAAAGGCATAAGATGAAAATTGCAATTTTACAGGAGAGCAAAAAAACTGTTGGAATATTAGTAAGTAGCTAAAGGAATTTACATCATGATTTCTTCCACAAAACCAAGATTAATGGTAAAAAATTGAAAAAAATTGAGCGTATGCAACTTTTGTCCCTCTTTCCAATCATTTAATAAATAAATAAATAACGCTTCACACTCATAGCCTCACACTAGGGTTCCCTGTGTCGTGGGTGCCATGTACAACACACAAGACAAGGACACTCACACCCAGACCAAGAACAGAAATTCAAACTCATCATTCAAATTTTCCGCCTCGCTGGGAATCGAACCCAGGACCCTTGGCGCGGCGATCCGGCATGGTAACCATTGCACCACACGGGTCGTCAAATAAATTCAAAGTAACACAACTTTTTCCACACATGTTTTTTCCACTGAGGGTGCGATATAATGGTGACCGGACTGCCGTTTTAAAGTTTTTGGGTTTGATTCCCTGCGAGGTCAACACTAGTGATATTCAGAAAGTTTTGAATGATCTCTCTGAATCTCACTATTATGGACCTATGTGTATGTAGCGTTATTATAATTGTTATTATTATGCACATGCGTTTTTGTAGACAATAGTTTCATAACATGAGGGACAAAATTGATCTAGTAACAGTTGGTAGTAGAGTATACATAGATTCGATTTCAGCCAGATGTCACTTTAAAGGTCCCGTCATTCCAATATTTTATGCCCTAATTTTTTAGCTATTTTATCACTCGCAAGGGAATCAAGACCTATAGGGTACTACCATTGACTTAGAATTATAAAAATTGGCAAGAATTAATGTCTTATAGTACAAGCAAAGGAAAAAATCCGAAAACCGAAAATGTGTAGTTACATCAAATAAAAAATAATCTTTACTTATTTGCAGTTGTTACATTGATCGTAACCTAGGTCAAAGTATTTGTTATTAAATTATTTTTATATATGAGCAATGTTCGATTCTACAAAGCACCGAACCCTCGATGCGCGAGTCCGCTTTTTTTCATTCTCCATAACATCCTTTTATTTATTGACTGAAGTATAAATTCCGTTTTTCCAGTAAAATGTCCTGAGCAATGAATATATATTTTTACTACATTATTCCTTTGAGAAGACGATGTTAAATATGGAAGTTTATATGTTTACATCGCATTATCTGCTTGCCTAGATTTCAAAACATTATTCGGCCGTTCGTTACTAACATAACCTAACGGTAGATAACTGTGTTTCCTACCAACATGAGTGTGGGCGGGTATTGCAACCACTTTGAATGTTAATTTAAAATTTATTAGATATTTCACAATGAAATGTACTTGATATGTAAGTAGATATGTACTGAAAATCATGTTTGTGACGTGAAGTTTGTATTTGACGCTACAGACGAACCATTAGTCTTGGTCAAGAAAGGGAACAATGAGATAATTAGAAATGATACCAGGTTTCTTTTAAGTAAATTTTGATATTTTTATCTTTTTATTTATACACCAATATAATATAATGACTTCGTCTGATTTAAAAAATTAAATTTAGTCTAGTTTAACAAGTTGTATAATTATATTAAAGATAGCTAGTTTTATTTAAATGATGCCTTTGGTGGGAGTTATCACAACGACCTATAAACATCTTTATATCACATATGACTTGAAAAAATATAGGGTGGTAATTTATTTTTTTCAAGGGAAAGTTAATTTATTTTGTTGAAATTTAAATACAATAAATTTTTTGTTAAATTTTCAAGTGAAAAATTCACCCTTTATTTTTCAAGTGAAAAATTCATCCTGTATTTTTCAAGTGAAACATTCACTTCAAAATTCATCCCGTATACCTATATCGTCAATAAATATCTATAGTGGGATTCGTACCTAGGATCCCCAAGCAATCTGCATTACCACCTGTATTAGAGACAATATTACAACGAAACTGAAAGTTAAGTACAATATAACAACAAAAGTAATTCTTAACGCGAAGTTTTATTCAATACTGCGTCACGTTAGACAACACGTGTAAACGTGACCGACGGAGGGTTGAAAATAGTTACGATACGTTTGCACTGGAAGGGTTAAGTCTCGTGGTTGAGGACGTTATTTAATAATTGCGTAGTCAATGACAGAATTTGGTCATGTAATAAGGGTTATAAGCTGGAATTTTGAAAGTTTGCTGAGGTTCAACAGGTTGTTTGAGGTTTCTCAGCTGAGGGCTGGAGCTCGATGGAATCCGCTGGTTTAGCGACTGCTTTCTAACGATAACAATCGCAACATATCGTGTGCCCTTTAGCCTCTAAAGCAAAGAGAGCTTAAGAAATTTTGCTATAGATCGCACTTGGTCAATGACCATTCACCGTTACTTGGTACATGTGATCGTATGTCAACTACTTTAAAAAAACTGGAATTACCTCATTAATACTTTTAATATTTTCAAAATTATCACAAGGAGATTGTTCGCCAGACGAGGCGCGCGTTGATGCAAACTGATTCACAGGACATTATGAGATACAATACATAATGATAATCTACATATAATGAGACACAAGATATAATCAGACAGTAGATATTATGAGACACGCAGACGTCGTAGGTTTGGACGTAACAGGACACTGGACTTTTTAGCACATTTCACATACTAAGAGAATCATTGTCAGTCAGAATGGAGGCAAGTTGCGGCCGCACTCTGACTAATCTAGTCGGGAACATTGTTTATTTATAATATGCTATTTAATTTGTAGAAAACTTCTGGAAATTCTTCTGAACTTCTGGAAATATCTGTTGAAATTCATAATTTTAGTCTGAATTTATTTGACCGCCTTCGTTGTTCTCCCACTGCCCAAAGTTTGACTGGCAGAGAATGCTTTTAGCATTAAGTCCGCCTTTTGTACCATATTGTTTTTTGGTATAATAAAGTTTAAATAAATAAATAATAAATAAAACTTCGATAGTGTGATGCAGGGCTGGCGTGACGTCACCCTCACGTCATGCAAGTCGCCACACTAGGCACGAGGCAAGAAGCATGATCATTCTCATTAATGCCAAAAAAATATGTTAAACTTCATTCAATCCGTTTCTATGTAGAGATTATCTTATATTTAAATTTTAATTCCCAGTATTTGAATTTTAATGGCAACATTACAAATTCTAAAATACCTGCAAATATTGTCTCCAGTACATTACACATTCTGAATATACTGCTTCATCGTTCGGCGAATAAAAATATTCTACAAATCTGTTTTAATTGTGTCTTGTGTCTTGATTTTAGACCCATTACGATCACATTAGTACTGTTTTGTATGGTATAAATCTATAGGTGGCACTGTAGTAAATCTGCTCAAAATACAAGTAAAACTATTTTATAAACTTATTTGTATTTAAGGTATGTGTAAATATATTTCATGAGTTTACCGACTTGTAAGTAGATATCCGTAGCAAATGATATATTTGAAGAAATCGGCTACAAAGCCTACACAAGGTTTAAGGATCTGTATTATCATCATGGTATTCCAATCCGTTCTGGAGCAGCATGTACGCTCTAAGACTCCTCAAGAGGAGAGACCATATCAGTAGTGGGACATTAATGGGTTGAAGCCAAACCAAGCCAACCAAAGTTATCAATCTTTAGGCAACCCATGCTATCCAAACTCCAGAGCCGTGTATATTCTTACTTTAATGTGCCCAGTACATCATGTTACAACGCGTGCCTCGGGTGACGACCGGTCATGGAATACAACTCCTAGAGTAAACACCTTTCTCCTTGAGCTCGAGGGATCATTGACAGCTTGCAGGATATGGGTTAGATTAGTAAACTCATATGCTCGTAAGGGTTAATTGTATCAACGTAAATGTTTTCATTATGAAGACGATCTAGTAGGAACATTGAAAGTAAAAAATCTCTTTCTCTGTCTCTCTCTCTCTCTTTCTTTTTCTTCATAGTATCTTTTTCGAATTTGAGCTTTATGACTAAGTCCAGAGGAAAGGTTTCAGGTCGGTACTTCATCACTTCAGGCACTGATGGGGACCGATTATAATAATCTTGATCGCTTATGTGCTTTAAAGGGCACACTAAGAGGTTGGTTCAGGTTATTGTGATTAGACAGAAATCACTTAGTTATCAAATATTAAAAGTTAATACTGAAATTATGTGTATCATTGATACGAGTAAATAAATGATGAATTTAAAAGGCTTCTGGCGGTATGTTGGTTTACGACCTTTGGATTGTTTAATAATCACTCCATAAGTCTTAATTAGATCAGCTTAATGGAGTATCGTCAATAATTTTAGTGGGTGGTTATCATTCATTTGTTTGTATTTCCTACCACTTTCCTACGAGTATCTTATTTACCAAGATGTGATCAATAAACGATAAGATTGCCAATTAATTAATTAGACCGTATTCATTATTATAATCTTTCTTTCTTTGTAAAGTAATTTATTGAGTATTCGTATAAACATATACTTTGTGGTTAAGCTTACATTATTAACTCAATCTGTGTAAAGCACTTTATTGTTATCTTTGTTTGTAGTAAAAAAATAAATTGCAAAAAAACATTATAGTTTTTTTTTATTTAAAAGAGCTAAAAATATAGACGGAATGAAATCAAACTCGTCATTATTTTTGTTCAATTATACAAATTTCATGGCATAAAAGATTGTCTAAAAATTCCTCCCTTCTTCTTGGGTTGTCAAAGAAAGTAATTCTATTTCAGCTTGCAAGATTTGACCTGATCATACAAACATGATTTTCTACAAAAAGTACTCGTTTAAACGACAAAACTAAAATTTTATTCCATTGCTCCTTGAACAGTTAAACAAAGAATACATCTATTTTAAACCTAATCAAGAGCAATCGGGTAATAATGTCTCACTGCAAAAACTATGTCTGACTCGTCTAATTAAAGCATACATAATTATGCTACTGTTTAATGCATAACCGGGGCAAACATCTCATTAATGTAAAACTATCTTTAACACGGAAAAATATAGTACAATTTACTTTGAAGCGTTAATAAACCTGACTGGATCGAAGTTTCAGATAAGTTTTACAGCTCAGGAATAAGGGCGGTTTTTCGTTGGTTTTTCTGGGATAATAAAATGCTGTGAATCCGGTTTTGTCTCACCTGGTTGCTTACAGTTATTCTGTAATCCTACTAACATAAAAATGTGTACACCTGGGCACGTAATTGATAAGTTACAAGCTTAGTTTAGTACTAGATAGATAGTGTAGATACGGCTAGAATAAAACCGTGTATCTTTCGGGGTGAATTATATATACTTAAGTTTGATAAATGTTCATTCAGAGTAGCATTGATAAATTAGTTTTCGACGTTAAAAGCCTTCGTGTGTCTCTGTTTGGCCTGTTTGTACTTTTTAACTGGTAGATAATGCATTAAGCATTAAAGTCGCTAATTGTACCGTAATTTAATATTGTGGTGGTAAAAAAGAATAAATAAATAAAGAATAAAAAAAAAAAAAAAAAAAAAAAAAAAAAAAATATATATATAAATGAATAAACAGTCCTCAAGCTGAGTTTTTTAATTGGCAATCAAGAGAACATGATCAGATAAGTGGTGCTTAATGTAATAAATATAATAAATAAATGCTCACTATCCCCCACTAGGTATGCCTGTGTTATGGATGGCATGAACAATGAACATATTAACAAAATTTTACGTAAGGTCACAGACTTTAAAAAAGAACCAGATAATGATAACCAACGGCTGCACCGATGCATTGCTTAACGAGAGTAGAGAATTAAAAAAAATCGAATAACACATTTCAAAATCGCTTAATGTAGGTTTACTTGGTATAATATAAATTGAGTTTTCTCAGTATTTATCGTCCATTGAACATAAAGCAATAACTACTGTGAATTTTGGATATTTTGGGATTTCAAAAAAGAAAAACACCTAAAGAGTAACAAATTTATTTTTTTAAACAGGCATCTTTATCTCCTATTTCTAGGATAGGTACATGATCCTTGCAGACATAATAATTGAAAGTTTTGCAAAAATACTACTTCAGGATTTATTATGTTGATTTCTGAATGGATAGACGCTGTAAAAACTAGTCGTTTTATTTTTCGAGACATATAATGATACATAAAATAATCTAAAATTTTAACAAAACAAAAAACAATTTCATATTAATTACATCCTTTCCAATAACAATAAAAAAAATCATCGAAATCGGTTGCCGTGATATTGAGTTATTCGTCCATTTGTCGCGCACATACTTAATGCAAAAAAACTTGCTTTTCTCATGGATGTCAGTGTCAGATCTCGCTCAAATTCAAGTGGGACCACATGACAAGTACCAGCTGTCGATTAAAAAAGAATCATCAAAATCGGTTCACCCAGTCGAAAGTTCTGACGTAATAAATATAAAAAATACAGTCGAAAACCTCCTCCTTTTTTTGAAGTCGGTTAAAAATTACATGAAACATGTTTGAAAAAACTAGCTGTTACAATGGTGATTTTTTAAGAAATTTTAACTGTTTGTCTGTGTTTGTTCCCACTAATCTCAAAAATTATCAAACCGATTCAGTTTCGATTTTCACTAATGTATACATATATGTAATGTTGTTTATTTACTTTAATGGGTCATAGTCACAAAAAAAATTAAGTATAACAATTAAAAAAATCCCGTCTAATAACGAATAAATACGGAAACGAAGCGAAAGCGATTACTCATAGCGGGAATTATTATTAAAATACCTGCAAAAATAATTCATTACTTTACAATAACGTCTATCAAACACTCTTTTTTTTACAGAAATAGCCGACAAACGAGCTGACGATCCACCTGATGGTAAGTGGCTATCGTGGCCCATGGACATCAGTAACACCAAAGGCATCACTGATGCGTTGCCGGCCAAGAAAGAAAGAAGAAAAAGAAAGAAAGAACTGGCTCTCAAGCCCCCAGCCGGAACACGACGAGTCGTTTGGCGGCCGACTCATGCTCAAGGGTAGTATCTATCCAGGCGAACCCCATGAAGAAACAATACAATCCCTCCAAGGGCCCTACCATCTGCGGGCCGGATTGAGTCGCCTCTTACGACACCCATCCGGCGTGGGATTGGGGTTAGTATTCTAAGCCGCCCCAATACGGCTATATATACAATACGCCCCAATACACTCTGTACTAACCAAATCCTTACAAACTCAGTTCGCGATATAAACTCGTCAAGCAGAACTGCATTGCGTTTAGTATGTGTTCAATTTATTTTTATTTGCGTTCCCGCGTCGCACCTGGCGGTACTGTTATGCCGCATCACAATCTGAGACAGGGACTTTTAGTGTACACGATATTACAATCAAAATCATAATATACTACAATCAATTTTATTTTTAGTATAGTACGGGTACTCACAATATATTCGACCCAGTTACAGGGATCGTGGTCACGTCTGGTCACGTGTAGCCGTGACCACGATCCCTGTAACTGGGTCGAAATATCGGCGTATAAAATATATATCGTGAGTACCCGTATTATACTAAAAATGTTTACAGTCCGCGATGAGTTAAGTTTAAAATCATGAATCAATTTTATTTACAAGAATAAGGATATCAAGATACCAAAGTCACGGTATACTCGTATAAACAATTAGTAGGTATCCGCCCACAAGGACATGCCTTTTTTTGCGTCCAGACAATGAGAATGAACTACCCTCCAGGGAAGCGAGGGAGGGAGGTGGTGAATGCATCATGCATACCATACATACATAGGTATTACTGATACACTTATGCACGTCATTTTTTTAATTTACCAGCTTTTCGGAAGGGTGCTTTGTCACGGAGCAGAAGAAAAGCTGTTAAGAAACTCCTCGGCACATGTCTTAAAATAATGAAAAGTTACATAATATGTTCTAATCTTTGTCATTAATATAATCATTTATACTTACCCACTAAACACCACCTTGGGGGATGGCTTTGGTAATACGGCCTTTAACCCTTCATCGGAGTATGTAGGTTAGTAGAGATTCGATTTAAAAACGACATAAAAATTGTGACTTGATCGTGTCGTGAGCACTAAAAGTAGTTCGTTAAACATCTGCTATGTACTTGTAGAGTCTCCCGTTTTTGTAGAACCTATTAAATAATTGCATTCATTGGGCGACCTTGTATATTACAGTGACCATGGGATAAACGAAGAATACTTAAATTTTTATATTAAGACTACTTGATTTTCATCATAGGTATGTAATGTCTTTATAAAAGCTGTTGAAAATAAAAAACGTGAGAGGTGTCAAGGGACACCCGGATGGAACGAAGTTCCTTTCGATTTAAGTATTGTTTTTTGAAGTGATTCAGAAAGTTATACAGCGCCATCTCTGTAAAACTCTCTGAATCACTTCAAAAAAAGTGTCGTCATTCGTAAGAATCAAAAAGTGTCGTAAGAAAATTTTCCGTCTAGCCCCCTTTCAAAACGCGCGATAAGGAACTTCGTTCCAAAAATGATGGCTAGAAATCATCTTGTATTCGTATTATTATTTATTATCTTTTTCTAGAAGCCAGCCTGGTTACCTCCTCCTTGCTTTGCTCAGACTTGGGCTTGGGGCCAATTTTTTCTTTCTCTCTCTCGCCTCTTTCTAAGTCAATAACGCATTGGTGATGCCTTAAAACCCTTTATTTGAAAATCTAAACGCATTTTTCCAATTAAAAAAAAGAAAAAAATAATTTTATATAATCTGCAATGCTTCCTGCGTTCTTTGTATTAACCGTGTCTTTTATTTTTTTTGTACACTGCCTATATTCCTCCTATAATACGAGTATACATAATTATATAAACTTAAGACTTCTTTATCGCATTTTTTCTTGTTTTGTTATCCTTTTAATATTATAAATGTGAAAAATTGTGAAGATGTTTGTCTGTTTGTTCCTCAATCACGCCACATATACTTACACTATACTTACCTATAGAATACAACCTTTTACCCGAAGACCACGAGCCACTGCTCAAAACAAATTCGCTTTGCACTGCAAGCGTCTGCAGTGCAAAGCTTAAAAACAAACGAAGATCTCAAAACGGCTGAACTCTTTCAGTCTGCGCAGACTCACAGAGTTTTAATTTTTTCTTCTTAACAAATATCCGAACAAAAATAATTGTCCTATTAACATTGTCCGTTGCCATTTCATGACTTTTTAATTTTTTCGTATTAACAAACCGTCAGTTATCTAGCACATTGACTGTTTTCTGTGCAAAATCCAAGTCGTTGTTTTACAGATCTCACCCATAGACACAGATTTAGCCTTTGACTTATACCCAAGCAAAGCCTAAATCTCAACCAGTTAATAAGCACGTTGTATAATATCTGATCGCAGACATTAACTCATAAAGCTAGGTAGGTACCGCTACCGCTTGCCGATATAAATAGCGATGCTGACTGCATACGTTGCCCTTGTCTGACTGGGCAGCGACCGCATCAAGGTCACAACTTGCACACAACCACACTACGTGCTTCGAATGGTGTGCACTGTTCGCTTCGCTAACGTTTTGGGTTCCTGAAGCTTTTACTTTTATGTGACAACCGTTATTGATTGTCAGATGTTTCAGTTACTTATCCTACTGTTATAAATGTGAATGTGTTTGTGAAGATGTACGGATGCTTGTAACTCTGAACGGATTTTTGATGTGAAACATCTATAGGCGAGGGGTAAACCTGATTTTTGGTGCGGTGAGTGGCGACGCTTCGCCGCACTATATTATTATGATAAGGCAATATGAAAAAAAATATAGTAACACAATGTTATGTGGGTACACACAATAAATAAACTTAGTTTGATAGGCTGTAGCATACAGTAGGACAAAACTGTCATCATTTTCTCAAGACAATTCGTGATATTGTATTTTTTCATCATGCCCTATTTAGTTCCTGTCATAATCTGTACTTTTATGCCTATTAGTTGTATAAAATAATTTCGATGTTTCACATCTGCCAGCCGCCCCATGACGGCTCACATTTTTTTATGAAATTTGGCACATAGATAGACTAAGATCTGAAATAACATAAAGGGTAATTATTATCCCATATATTATTATCCCAGTAAAAACAATTCAGTAGGAAAGTGTGTGGTCAACCGATTCTCTTTTCTATTGCTAATTGGCCTTGTTTAAAGATTGACGATTTAGTGGCATTAAAACAATTGGAAACAACAGAAGGTTCCCACGGGAATGGACAATTTCAAGCGTTTGTACTTTAAAATCCTATAAACCTATGCTAGGTTACTATCATTGCTATGGTAACCAGCATTCAATCCTCCAACCATTAAAAAGCATGAATATTACATTTGTTTCCTTTCCTTTTTCATTTTCATATAACGTAACCAAAAAAAGTGGGGCAAATTAAGCGTTATGATTAAAATTACATGATTATCCTGTCATTTAATTTAAGCTAGAAACGCTTCGTCATCATAATAATATCACGGATAATATGATAGTTTTCCTCTTAACACAATACAAGCATGTCATACAGACATCTACCCACATATACACTTAACACGTCCACTTGAGGAAGACCCTGTCGTTTCAATAAATAAAACTTTATTTCTTTAGGTGCTTAAGAGAAAGTGTGAATGGGGAGTGTCTTGTTAAATTGGTAGACTGAATCGAGATAACACCTAACGTCCAGGAGGAAAAACTTTTGCATTTACCTTATAATTTTAATTTGTTTACCTACTATTTACAATAAGTTTTTTTTATAAATAAATAGCAGAATAACTAGCAGACTAGCCACCTAAAGGTAGGTCGGATGGTATTCTTCGCTCATGGACATCAGTACCAAGCATCACCAGGCATATGTTGTCAAGAAGGAAAATATAAAAAAGTTTGCCTAGGTCCTAGATGCATACAGGAACAACCTTTGTCTTTTCTATACGTATAATAAAGTACAACAGATCGATGTCTGTATAACGAAAGACATTTTTAGAAAAACGAAGTGGCCACAAGTTTATTATCACTCTCACTCTCAATCCATCCATACCTCCATCCATCCATCATCCTTTGGAGGTCCACTGCGGGACGTAGGCCTCACCTAAAATGCGCTACTATGACCGGTCCTGAGCCTTCTGAATCCAGTGAATATCCGCTATCTTCTTCAGGTCGTCAGCCCTCCTGGTCGGGGGACGTCCTGTGTTCCTTTCACGTAACCGAGGACTCCATTCATTTACCTTTTTTCCTTAACGGTTATGGGTCGTACGAACTATGTGGCCAGCCCATTACCAATTTGCCACTTTAGCAACATCAGTTACCCTCGTTCGTCTACGCATTTCATACCTGATTCGATCTCGCTGAGAAATACCAAGCATTGGTCTATACTGGTTCTATACCCGCTGGGCGAATTTAAGATAGTGCATTAGGCCAATAGTAAAGCAATACTTATCAGCGACATAAAAAGGCTTTAAAGAGAATGGTTAGAATGAGAGTGACAGCAAGCCAAGCGGGTAAAACCATGCAAAAGACTTCTTCACGTTCACGACATATGAAAATGCAAAAAACACCCTATGCCCTTTGCAAGAAGCCCATTACAAAGGTCGTTCATAATTATTAGGTGTTTCGTCTTCGTCGAATTTTCTGTTCAAAATCCTAAATTTCCATTCTGCAAAACCAATTTTTTTTTACTTTACTACCTATCCAAGCATTGCAATAAACTTGCGAACTGCAAACAAGTTCAAGTAACGATAGTTAAAAACTAAAAAAAAACAGTTTGACAAATGGAAATTCGTACACACTCAATATAAAACGAAAGTGTAGAATCCTAGCGCGTTTGACGTCCATGCGTCGTCACTTTCCCTCGCATTGCAAATCTGGACGCATGAAAGGGACACGAGATGCGTCATTAGGGGGCTGTATTCACGCATTTCTGCGCGGTGACGCAACGCTTACGCAAGGGGTCGTCGACCTCAAGGTGACCCACGAAGGGCTTGAGGTTTCAAAGGACGAAACTCCGATCTTTTTAGTCTTATATTGTTAAGCCCCGACTCTATTATTTATTTAAGCATTGATTTCGTTTCGTCTGGTAATTTTTACCTTTTGTGTCGTACAAAGTTTTTGCGTTATGGTTGTTTGGATTACTGGATGTAATGTAGGTATGTATGTATGTGTAGTCCGTTTTTTTCACGAGTCTTATTTTGTTAAGTATCTTGGCACTATTTGATTTTAAATTAAACTCATCGTGGAAAGAAAAAAAGAAAGAAAGAAATACTTTATTCCAACAGTTACTGTTACAGTTCCTGTTGTGGACTGAACAGTTTTTATTATAATACGAGTACTCACGATATTTATTTTGTATTCCGATATTTCGACCTAGTTGCATGGATCGTAGTCACGGATGAACTGCGGTGGCGCGGAGAAACTTGACAGTATGACAGTTGAAATTTGACACTAGTACATAAGTCTATCAACTTTAAGTCTAGTTCTAAATCCCAAAAAGTGCAGTGTTGTGCGGCAAGATGGTAAGTGTAGTGTGTCGTAATATGGTTAACAAAACGCAAAAACGAACTAGACGATACTTCAATGTTACGGATCCCTGTTTGTAAAGTATTTGTCATTTTTGACGATTCGTCTCCATGTGAATGTTTACGAGTGTATGTGTCACTATAGGGTCACTGCAAAGGTAAAAGCGGGTTACCTGTACCTAATTCAATAACTTTCATCTTTAGTCGGTAAAAGTGACTAAAATTTAAAAAGTAACAAAAGTTTGAACTTGCTTGTTGACTTTGTTTACAATGTATGAACCTTGGATGATATGTAAATTTCATTTCGCGACGATTTCCCAGACGTCATGCAGTCGCGATTTGCGTCATAATTTTATAGTTATCTTTTTATAATCGATGTTATATGTTATATGACAGATGTTATATAACAATTCATATTCTTGTTTGATGTCGATGTTATTATTCGTATTATTAAAACTTATTGATATCATTGATTATAGAACATAAAAGGGCCCAAATGAAGAAATAAAATTTTGGTGTTATTTTAATATTTAATATAATATATTTCAGCGTTATGTACCTAAGTACATAACTTCAAAAGCAAACAAAAAGTTCATAAAACAATTCTACTGTGACACATATAATATGACTAGCTGTTGCCCGCAGCTTCGCACGCGGAAATTATGCTTATTATGAAATTATATTTGTACCCCTCGCAGAAGAAAATTTAATAACAGGTTAATTTATATTGAATTTAGGACTTTATAAAGTAAAACCTACGATACAATCACAAATCATTCCTCCGGCAGCGGGTTTTGAAAAATAAACAATATTCACATTAAGTACCTAATTTGCTTTTTTCTTTTTCATGAAAAATTTGAAAAATTCGAAAACATGTATTCCATCATTTAAAGGAGAAACGTTTCAAGCAAATTTAAAGCAAATTGTAGATATTTTAAAAATAATCCATACATAGTTTCATCTTGTTTCCAGGGAAACATTTTAATTTTTTTGGATGAAAAGTTTTCTAAAATATGACCAAAAGTATAAGAAACAAAACTAATTTCCGTCGAAATCAGTCCAAGGGTTTTGATGTGATGCCCGGATAGATAGACAGACAGACAAACAATAATTTTAAAAACAAATTTTTGGTACTGTAACATGTTATCGAAGTGTTATTTATTAGTTAAAAATTTCAATATTAATCCCTCTCCCTCTTTTTCTCTCTCTCCCTCGTCCACTCATAGTCCCTCTCCAACTTCCTGTCCCTCTCCCTCTCCCGCTCCCTTTTTCTCTCGCTCTCCCACACCTGGTCTCTCGCCCGCTTCCTGTCCCACTCCCTCTCCCGCTTCCTGCCCCTCTCCCTCTCCAGCTCTCTATCCCCCTCCCTCTCCTGTTGCCTATCCCGTTCCCGGTCCATCTCCCGCTCCCTGTCCATCTCCCTTTCCCGTTTCCTATCCCTCTCCCTCTCCCGGTCCTGGTCTCTTTTCTGTTTCCTTTCCCTCTTCCCTCCCACTCCCAACCGTAGAGTCCCCTATACAAAATTTTTGTTTCTCATTATATTAATTTTCATAATGACGAAGTTCCTGTAAAACTTGCAACCCTTTTATTTGCCTCTTAGGGGATGAAATTCCTAAAAACCTGTTAAGGTTAATTTTTAATTAAATTTCACATTTCCGAGTTCGATATTGACGAAGCGTCGTACAAACTTACATCCCTGGGTTAAAAACCCTCAGGGGATGAATTTCCAACAAAACCTGTAACAATTATTTTTGTTACTAATTATAAGCTTAAATTTTTACATTACTTCAGAGTTCAAAAATGATGAAGTTTTTTCCCCTTAGTTTTGCCCCATAGGGAATGAATTTCGAGAAAACCGTAATACAGTTATTTTTTGTGTGTAACTATAAGCTTATAAACAAAATCTCACCCTTCTTACTTAAAAACTGACGCAGTTGCCATACTAACTTACACAATCTTATTTAACCCTTTAGGGGTTGATTTTCCAAAAAACACAACTTTAAAATTTTGTTTCTAATCTTGAGCTAATATATAAATTTTCATGTTGTTAACTTCAAAAATGACGAAGTTGTGTACTGAGTTCCATCCTCTAAAAGTCTAAATTAACCCTTTAAGGGATGATTTTCCAAAAAAATGTGTTAAAAAGTTAACTTTTATTTATTACTATAAAGTTACATAAAAAAATTAATATTTATACCTCGAAAACTGGTGAGGTTGATTTGTATGTAGTTGACTACCAACTCCTATTTTTAGGGAATGAATTTCGAGAAAACCGTGATACAATTTTTTTTTGGGTCTAACTATAGGCTTAAATACAAATTTTCACTCTTCTTACTTCGAAACTGACGAAGTTCCCATACTAACATGTGCCGCCTTAATTAACCCTTTAGGGGATGACTTTCCAAAAAAACGTAATACTTCAAAATTTAGTTTCTATTTTTGAGCTAATATGTAAATTTTCATGTTTTTAACTTCAAAAATGACGAAGTTGCCTACTGACTGTTGTCCTCTAAATTAACCCTTTAAGGGATGATTTTCCAAAAAAAATGTGTTAAACTTAATTTTTGTTTATTAGTATAAACTTACATAAAAAATTTCATATTTATACCTCGAAAACTGGTGAGGTTGATTTGTATGTAATTGACTACCAACCCCTATTTTTAGGGGATGAATTTCGAGAAAATTGTGATACAGTTATTTTTTGTGTCTAAATATAGGCTTAAATACAAATTTTCACCCTTCTTACTCCAAAACTGACGAAGTTCCCATACTAACTTGTGCTGCTTTAATTAACACTTTAGGGGATGATTTTCCAAAAAAACGTAAAACTTCAAAATTTAGTTTCTAATTTTAAGCTAATAAGTAAATTTTCATGTTTCTAACTTCAAAAATGACGAAGTTGAGTACTGACTGTTGTCCTCTAAATTAACCCTTTAAGGGATGTTTTTCCAAAAAAATGTGCTAAACTTAATTTTTGTTTATTACTATAAACTTACAAAAAAAAATTCATACTTATAACTCTAAAACTGACGAAGTTGGTTTGTATGAAAATGACTTCGGACCCCTATTTTTGCTAGTTAGGGGTTGAATTTCCAAAAATCCGTTCTTAGCTGACGTCTCCTTAACATAATCTATCTCCCTGCCAAATTTCGTCATAATCGGTTCGGTAGTTTCTGAGATTTTTTGTTTAATCAGTGGTGTGTCTCTTTTCAATTTTATATATATAGATATAAGATGAATTAAAAACTGAATGAAATGAGAGTTCACATCAATAGAATCGAATAGAATAGAATAGAATACAATAGAATATTTTTATTTCATAAGATACTGCAACAACAAGGAAAACAAAAAAAACTTAAACAATTATGATAGTATTGAGTTGCAGTCAAACTGTATGAAAAGGGACCGCACTCAGCAATGGCCGCAGTAAAACTACGACCGCTGGTTTTCAGGGCGATCCCGAGTTCGAGATCACAGCTGTTCTTGGTAAAAATATAATAATATATAGGTAAATAAAGTTTGTTACTACTCGTGTTTTTGTAGAGATATTTCGTAAATTTTATTGCGCCTTATGGTCGTAGCACACATATCAACTCGTAAACGGAACGTAAACGTATCAACTCTTGGATGTCAGTATTCTTTGTATGAAACTCCCTACTGTAAAGCACACTTATCGGATTCGTAACGTAATCGCCTCGCCTCGAGACAAGCTCACGAACCGCGGTACGGTGCGTGGACGACTTGCCGTACCCGCGCTTACGTCTCACCGTACGCTATCCTTGCACGCCCCGCGCCGCGGCTACTGCTGCGTCGGCGAACTGCTGTCATTCGAGCCGTAAGCGCGGCGTCGCCTAGCCGTAGCCGAGTCGATTTGGAGCTGTTGGTCGGTTGGTAACGCGCTTACGTTAGGTTGACGGCGAGGCGATCCGGTGACGATCCCTTTCCGAGTTGATATGTGCGCTACGACCATTAGTCGGCAAACTACACGATCAGGGTTGCGTGTTTACTATTATATACAGGCCTGACGCACTCCGCACTTTCGGTATGAAGTTACAAGTGAGTTACAAGTACATGCCGCGTTCGACGTGTCGGGTTAATGCAGAAAATTCATAAGGAGTGTCACACGTTCGTAATCTATCACACATGATGTCATCAGTCATCACACATGTCACACGTTAGTGATTACGTTGCATTGTACGTGTGCGGAGGTTTGCGTTTGCAGCGCATATACGCGCCTATTGTGCGTTTTCGGTGCCGTAAAAATACGCCGTGTGCAGAGGCTCTAAGGGTTCCGTTTTTCGTTTTTTTTTTCGGAACTCTAACATTTTTAGAGTTCCTACTATAGGTATATACAGACATGTTTGGCGGATTTGTATATCTCACAACGGCGTAAAAGGAGTTAGGGTGGTTTTACCACCAGATTTCATACGCACATCCGTCTTAGTTATCGGCTATCAATTGTCTGAGTACCTGAGTAGTTTTAAATAAATTGATTGGCAATTATGATATAACTTTGTTTAGGTGAAATCAGTGCGCGTAGTACTATTTTTTCCCTATTATATTCCAAAACAAACAAACAAAAAACATAGCCTGCATAAATAAATAATAATAAAGTTGTTGACAACCCTATAATTTAAAGATTTAAATTTGAGATAGATTCGTTGGACTCACGTGTTAATGCTACAATGTAGATACACGTGGCTGGAATATGTTTTTCCTTCTGAAAAAAAAAATATACACACACACACACACACACACACACACACACACACACACACACACACACACACACACATTTGTTTTATGGCTCGAAAGTCAGTTAGTCCTTAATTCTTTCTTCTTTCTTGGCTGGCAATTCCTCGAAGCCTTTATTTGTTATTTATTTATTTATTTATTTTTGGTTATTTATGTCTATGGGCGTTGGTGACTTCAAATGTCTTGTCTGCTCGTTCAATCGTGTACAAACGTCGTTCTGAGTTTAAAAAAGTATAGATAAAAATCTGATAAATAGAGTTTTCTTTCAATACCGACGCATTCACGACTTTTTTAGTATTGTCAACATCTATGAACGATGGCTGGGTCTTACCAGGTAAAAAAATTAATCTAACATGAATAACTAACTAAGTATTTATTTGCGTACGCTAAAATTTATTCATAACGCGAGTAGTATTATGTAACAGTATGCAATGCGTCAGTGCTGTTAACAAACATGTTTTGTACCAAGGTGAAACAACACATGTACGAGTATCTTTCCGGCTAATATAATAAAAAATCTACCATCATATTTATCTATCAAAGCAATAGTTTATGCGTCATCAATTGTGAATTT
Organism: Thymelicus lineola; assembly: GCA_963932265.1. Lineage (NCBI taxonomy): Eukaryota > Metazoa > Arthropoda > Insecta > Lepidoptera > Hesperiidae > Thymelicus > Thymelicus lineola. The sequence continues at coordinate 4,251,632 of OZ010707.1, read as the reverse complement.
TAGAGACGACTCATTAATGAAAAATTTTGGAAAATTGACTAAATGATTACTCAGTCGAATTACTCATTTTTTATTTCGTTAGATGATGTAAATGGAAGGTGTAAAGAATGCGCCAGTTGATAGTGATCTTGCCCAGTGTAGCGTCTTAGGTTTGATTTCTGGATGTGTGAGACATTATGCGTGTTTTTCTCAGGTCTTAGGCGCGGGCCACACAGAAAAGACGTAAGACGAAGACGGGGCTCGGACCCGTCGCAGACAGGGCGCCGTTAAAACATATAGAAAAGACAAGGAACGGGCGTGACGGCCGGCGCACACTGGGCTTTTCCCGGCCACAGAGTACTTAATCACTACGTTTTAAGAGACGTGCTCTCCGCGTCCTTTCCGCTCCCCCGCTGGCGCCTACGCAGGCCCGCGTCCTGTCCTTTCTGTATGTTTTCAAATAGGGCGCCGACGAGGAAACGTCGTGTCGGGCGTCCCGTCTTTTCTGTATGTTTTACGTCGCGACGGCTGCATACATTTTGTATGAAAGTAGATTAAACGGGCGCCGCGACTGCGACGGGTCCGTGTCTTGCGTCTTTTCTGTGTGGCCCGCGCCTTGATATTTATGTGAAGTCTTTACTACTACTTTTAAACTTTTGTTCACGCTCGTCGCATCCACACACAGTAATTTCAATTAAAGAGAAAATTCAACATCTTAATAACAATACGTTTTTCGTCAAATGCCATTATTCCATTCTGATAAAATTTTAAATGCTAAATTCAAAATCATTTCAATTCAAACGAAATAATTTAGACGGCATATTCAAATCTCTCCGAGGTAATTCAATGCCTTACACACTGGCTCCCCCATTCACTATCGATATATTTATAACGGTTCGCAGAACACCATGCCAGCCCCAAGGCCAGGGTCAATGGCCAGCAAGGTGACATTAAAGTCACTGTGACCTATCCTAACGTCTGGTCCCTGGTTCGATTCCCAGAACGGAATAATAGTGGAACTCTTTTGTCGAGCCGGTTTTGGGGCAAAAAATTTAGAGCAAATGTAGGTTGCGTATAGTTGAGCAAGGTCGGCGTGTCTGTGTTTTTGTTTGTAGAACCAGGTGTGGTTGGGATAGGGTGGATACCAGTTTTTTGCGTTTGAACGAGACTTTATTTCTGGGTTAGCAACAAGACGCGATTGTCTGGTGATAAGCTGGAGGTAGACATTGAATGCGCTTTGAATAAAACGAGATTTGATGGCATCTGGTTTTAGATGTGCTTTTTGCGTGTAATGCAGGACTGTAGGTACATGTTTTGACGTGATGAGGCTAGTTATAACTGATTGGGCTCAGATGTATACTGAGTTTAAGCCCATTATCCACTGCAAAACCAGAGAACCCCTTAAAATTATCCATCGGCGAGAAAATTATGGAAAAATTTCAAGAATTTTACTCGCGATGTTCTAATTCGAATCAAGTGGTTTTCATTCTCTTTGTGATACAATTTTACTATGTAATCGGTTTTCTATGTATTTACAATGTACATAATGACAAGCAATTTCTGCAATCGTTTATATTCGTAATATTAGGGCGTCACTACCAAACTGAAATAACTTCTAACAGTTCCTTATTTCAGCATTTAGATGATGATCCATGTTCCTGAAGAACCCAATATTAGCTTTATGTACAATGGACCCGCTTATTAAAGACCTCTTTTAAGTACTATAAGAATACATACTGTTTACATGCGAGATAACTATCAAAACTGTACTAAATGTACGAAGCGGTTTTCGGTTCCCGTTTTTAAAACCTTGCCGAATGTCCCTTAACTATTGCATCACCCATCAACTTGAGGAATATTTAGAATACCTCCACAGTCACAATGTAATTTGAGGCTTACTGTTATGTGTTAAGGTTAAAAATTGTTTAACATTAACAAATTCTCATGAAGTCTGTCGATATTGGTCGAGAATGTTACACTTTGCGTTCTCATGTCTGGCGCTCGCCCAATGCGTTCTTCGGAAATTATGCTCGTTTGTATAATATCAATGCCAGCTTTTATGACGAAGGAAAATACGGAGAAAATTTATGTATGATAAATAATTACCGATACTAAAACCGAGCACAAGGAACTAGCCTTGACTCATTATTATTTTTAATGATGCAATTCCTTTGTCTTCCAGAGAAATATCGATTCAAATGTAGGTGTTATTTGTTTAAAAGAAGACACACTTGATACATATTAAATCCACGATACGATATTTTAGATATTATACCTAGTCATTCTCAGTATATTGTGTTATCAATTTTACTGAATTTATTAATTTTAATTAATTTTAATTTTACTTTTAAGTATTTAATTCTATACAGTGTAAATATTTTTATATTGGCTTGTATAATACTTTCACTAGTAATTTTAATATTTTTATCAAAACGTTTATAGAAAGCTGTGGTATATTTATATTAGTTATAAAACAATTAAATAAATACCAAGACCAAAACCGTCGGTCCAGGTTTTTATTGTAAGATAACAATCGTTAAGCCATGTCGGAGGCCCTCGGGCGGCTTGAAAACTTCCGACACTTGGGTTGGCCACTGACTCCGCCACCAATCCGCACCAAACAGCGTGGTTTAATATGCTTTAGGCCGTGCTCAGTAATGGGCCATTAATGGGTTCAAGCTATACTTGATTAGCTTGTAGCACCTGTGCAAATTACTAATTACACAAAAATGATGTAACATTTTTCGTTGCGAACAAAAACATGCCTCCAGTTATGCATTACAAGGATAAAGGTCAATATCCTTTATCCTGTATAAATAAACAATTCCATGCAGTCTTTAGCATAACCGCGAATGCAATAGGGAAAATGTATTTCCCCAATTCTGACTTCCCGTTTGCAATTCAGAGAAAACCGCAATCGAATCATAATGGATTCTAATTATTTATTATAATTAATTACGAATACCTAGCGGATGCTACAGCATTATACGTTACAACGTACACATTGAGTCATTGTCTCCTTTATGGCGGCACATCTAGATTTTAATGCCAATATCTGAACGACCAGACAGTTCACTTTATGACGATTAATGCCTTTAAAAGCCATGCCATGGCCAAAATTGCCATGTTTAAAGTCAAAAAAATTTTTTTTGCTTATATCCTTTTTTCCCTAAGTTGAAGAGAGCTAGAGTTTCCCTCGAGACAGCGGGCATCCGCTGGATTCAGAAGGCTCAGGACCGGTCAGAGTGGCGCAAGTTAGGGGAGGCCTATGTCCAGCAGTGGACCTCCAAGGGCTGATGGATGGATGGGAGAGTTCCTCTCAGTCGGTCACCATGAGCGTTTTACTGTCGACTATTGTCACTGTCTGCCTATCTATAATTTCTGAACTCAGTTAACTGTTCTTGATACTTCTTGGGGTTTCAGTCACAACATTATTGTATGTTATCGTCTACTACATAACTTATCCAGGGGTAATGGATACATAACTAGGGCCAGTTTTTATCGCCATATTATACATAGCTAATGAAATTACTTATGTCGAAGGACTTCGACATAAACCTGGATTTGCCAGGAACCTCTTCGTACCTTGCATGACTCTCAAAAAGTGTAAAAGTAAACCACACCAATTTTTAACCGACTTCAAAAAAAGTAGGAAGTTCTCAATTCAACTGTTTCTTTTGGGACCACATGACAAGCACCAGCTTTCGATTAAAAAAAATCATCAAAATCGGTTCACCCAGTCGAAAGTTCAATTCGTTTAAAAATAAATCATGTCTTTGATATCCAAAATTACAGTACAGATAACTTTCGATGATCTGCTCATTACTCACATGATGACGCATTTAACTTTTGATTCTCATGCCACGTGAGTTTGCATGATTCTATGTTATTTTTCCTTGTTTTTGTATAGAAAAACTATTGTAATTACACATTATTGATATGTATATGGCATTCATATCGCGTTACATAATTTTAATGACTTGCATTTATAAATTGTTCAGTTAACTATTAGTTTACACTTACTAGGACTTCTTTCAGGGGACATAATACAGAAATTCATACATCATTTAATTAAAAAAAATGTGTGAGTGTGAGACTTTAAAAAATATATAAAGCTAACCATTGCAACCTAAACCTGAACCACATACAAAAAATTATTACATCGCAATTTCAAAAAAAGTGCCAAAAATGCTGGCTAGATTTCTACACTGAATTGCAATGCTGTTTTATATACTAACGGAGCCAGCCTTTTTGTCACTACATCTTTTAATGCTTGACCAAAATCTCACCCTGATTAAGTGGCGAAGAAGACCAAGATTTAAGTGAATCCACGGACCCAAAGATTTTACCATAGACAAAATATTCACAACCTCTACCAAGGTTGGTTTATCTATACCGTTTGAGGGTTTCCACTTTGGTCATCTTCTTACCTGTTCAAAACTAATCTCTGGTTGTGTTTACAACTCTTTTCTTTTTTATAGAAATTGCCGACAAACGAGTTGAAGATCCACTTGATAAGTAAACCACCCGGTAAGTAGCTATCGTCACCCATGGACATCAGCGACACCAAAGACAATACTAATGCGTTGCCGGTCAAGAAAGAGAGAAGAAAAAGAAAGAAAGAATGACTGTATGATGATGATATAATATGATGTAACGCAGCGACATAAACAGCTCACAGAGCAAGGATTCATCACTATAGTTGTAGAGCGATATTCCGGAGCCTTCTCATGCATGGCAGATGCCGGCAAATATATTTTGATATGTAAAAATGAAAAGTAGTGGGATAAGATTAACAACTTCAGCATATACAAGTTCTATGCAATAGGTACCGGTGCGTTCACCAGAGATCCCGGAGCCTCACCATATGTGCAGGATGGCTGCCGAGGGGGTTTTAGTGGGTAGAAATCCCACATAACCCGCGACCTGTAGGTTCGGGTATCTATGGAAGATTTCCCCCTCGAAAAAAAATAAAGGAATCAGTATCTTTCCGTTTAATGGAAAGATACTGATTCCTTTATTTTTTTTACTACTAGTCAGGATATACTGTATTTTAAATTACCGTTTTACATACTCATATCCCGGCGGCTTTCGTCGATCCTAAGTGATCGAGTTCGAGATCGAGAGTTGGATGGGTGACCGCTAGTTGCAAAAATTCTTGAGCGTTTCCGTGCCCCGGAAGGCATATAAGATAACAGTCGGAGGCCCTTGGGTGGTTTGAAATCTTCCGACACACGGGTTGGCCACTAACCCGACCAATGCGCACTGGAGCAGCGTGGTGGAGTATGCTCTAAGCCTCCTCAAGAGGAGCCCGTGCCCAGTAGTGGATCATTATTGGGTTGAAGCCAAATAACCTTTTTAATGTCTAGACGTAAAATAATGCCACAAAAACAAAACGAACTTTAAGACCAATCCACTTCGACCTGTAGCTGTGACCTTTTAAAATACAAGCTTAATAGCTTGTCACAACCATGATTGATGGAAGAGGAAATTAGGACTAAGCGAGAATGGAAACAGATGATGCGAACGGATATAAAGAGTCTAGAGTCTTGTTACGTCCTTGTTGTCATTTATTACTTGCAAATAATTTTATTTTAAACATTGAATTATAGTAGTTGTCATAGAACAGACATCTCGAACAAAATGAGTGTCCAGCCGGAAGGTTCGATTTTCAAAATTGAGCCCCGGTTCTCCTTTCAAAATCGAACGAATCCATTGAAGATTGAAGCCACGTGACGCCAATGCATTGAGACATACATGGAGTTCGCGGTGTCGGTTGTACGAGTATACGCTAGTAATAATACTTCAATGATTTTAAACGGTTTTATTTACCTTATCCTGTTTGTGTAGGTTAAATCTTGCAAGCTCAATAAAACCTATATTTCCTCTTCAAAATCTGTAAGTAACGTTTAATATGAAATTATTGTAAATTATTATTACGCGTTAAATTATTAACTAATTAAGTAATTACACATGACATGCAAAGTATTACCGATTACTGAAGAGGACAAGCATACAGTGTGTAATGACGTAATGCACTGAATCACATTGCCTTGCATTCGACATTGCTGCCTTCCTGGAATTGTGTCTAGACTTGTTGACATTGCTGTATACCGTACACACTTGTATTGTATTGTATACTCTGCCCTCATTCTTGTACCTCAAAGGATTGATGTATATAGTTGGTAATTAATTACATGAGGCTTGTTAGTTTAATGGATGAATAAGTTTTTTCAGTTGTTATCTATACTACTCGTAATATTATAAAGAGCAAAGATTTCATTGTTTGTTTGCATTAAATAGGCTCCGAAACTACCGAACAGATTTGAAAAATTCTTTCACTGTTGGGAAGCTACACTATTCCCGGGTGACATAGGCTATATTAAGTATATATATTTTTTTACTATTTTTCCCGAAGCGAAGCGAGGGCGATTTCCTAGTTTTAAGAATAAAAGAACGGATCCGAATGGTGAATATAATATTTTCGTTAAATAACGATTCAAATTCGCTTATTATTATACTAGAGATTTTCCTGCGGCTTTCCCACATTTTCTGGAATAATATGTACCCCATATCTTATTTCAGATCATGGTCATAATTATGATACCTGTGTGCAAAATTTCATGAAAATGCGTTCAGTACTTTTCGCATGAAAAAGTTAAAAACATCCTCACTTTCACATTTGCTAGCATAAAAAAATAATTGTGTAGAATTATATACCAGCCTATCCTTCCTTTTGCTTATCGAATAGCAGTCGTTAAGCTACATCGGAAGTTTTAGTTAAACAACTGTTCCTTAGCTAGCTCAAAAACTCCCCAAAACATTTCATCGAATTTCCCTTCGAGACTACTCTATAACCACTAATATTATAGACATGACGTCGCACTAGTTAATACCCTTAAAGTCGTTGTCATTCCTGGAATTGTGTCTAGATTTGTTTTTGTTACTGCGGTCATGGGAACGATAGAAGTCTAGATAGAACCGATCGAGAACAATGGGTTTAACAGGCCTTTTGTTAGAACTGGTATATGTTGATATTTGGAGTGCATTTCATTAAGACTAATCAAAATTTTATGTTTACAAATAGCACCTACACTTAAATAAATTGGTATTTCATAAGCATTTACTTACCAGATAACAGGGTTTTTTCGGTAGGTATGTAAGTTTTTGAAAGAAAGAAAGAAAGAAAGAAAAAGCATTTATTCGAAGGAGCAAAGCACAAACAATAAAATCTAAGAGTCTCACTCCCTTATTCACAAAAACAAGCAAAGATAACGGGTACCCGTACGGGTACGGAGTACCCGAGAAATTGTGCAAATGGATTGCCAGTTTTTTATCGGAGCGGAGCATCAAGGTCGTCGTTGACGGAACATGCTCGGATACGAAGCCCATAAATGCTGGCGTCCCACAAGGTTCTGTACTTTCACCGACACTGTTCATCATGCATATCAATGATATGCTGGACATCGGGGATATCCATTGCTATGCTGATGACAGTACCGGTGACGCCCGTTATACAGGCCGAGCAAATCTTTCTCGGGTGCAGATTGAGGAGAAGAGGATAAAACTTGTGTCTGAAGTCGAGACATCTCTGGAGCGGGTCTCGGAATGGGGCAGACTAAATTTAGTCCAGTTCAACCCCGAGAAGACACAAGTTTGCGCGTTAACCGCTAAAAAAGCCCCATTTGCCATAGCACCACAGTTCCAGAACATTCCTCTTAACATCTCTAAAAGCATTGGGATCCTTGGTGTCGACATTTCGAATGAAGTTCAGTTTCGGGACCACTTGGTTAGTAAGGCCAAACTAGCCGCAAAGAAATTGGGAGTGCTCAATAGAGCTAAGCAGTACTTCACGCCTAAGCACAGGTTGATGCTCTATAAGGCGCAAATTCGACCACACATGGAGTACTGCTCCCACCTTTGGGCCGGAGCCCCAGCTGGCCAAGTGGATCCGTTCAACCGAATTCAACGGCGAGCTATTCGTCTTGTCGACGATCCCAAGCTTACGGACGGATTAGAATCGCTTGAGTTGAGGAGAGATGTAGGCTCTCTCTGCGTATTCTACCGTCTGTATAATGGGGAATGTTCTGAAGAACTGTTTGGCTTAATACCTGCAGTTAATTTTCGTCACCGCCCATCACGTACCAGGTTCCACCAACACTACCTGGATACATGGCATTCGTCCACAGTTCGGTTCTCACGTCATTTTCTGCCTCGCACGTGTAAACTGTGGAACAAACTACCTGCATCGGTGTTCCCTCTAAGCTATGACATGGGGTCCTTCAAGAAGCGGGTCTATCGTCATTTTCGTGGCCGGCAACGCGTTGGTGACGCCCCTGGTGTTGCTAATGTCCATGGGCGGCGGTGATCACTTACCATCAGGTGACCCGTCTGCTCGTTTGCCTGCTCTAAGCATAAAAAAAAAAAAAAAAAAGATAAAGGAATTTTTAGTCTTTTACCTATGAAAACGACAAAACATATGAAAATACATCCATCACCCATAAAAAAAAAATTAACCTTTTATGAATAAGGCCATAAGACCCCTAATCTTAAAAAAAAAAGAAAAAACAGTAACAAATGATGACTGCGCTGCAGCAAGTCCTTCGAAATGGTCCAGACTCGGCTTAAGTCGTACGAGACGACACCGATTTTCAGTCTGGCCTGTGTGACAATAGCTCGGCCATCTGCCTGCTCCGTATAAACAATTAGAGGTAAGTAACAGGTAGGAACAGTGCACAAACACATACATAATAAATTGCAGTAGTTACGGGTAGGTAAGATCTTAATTAATTGAAATATGAACTCAAGAACTTCATGTTATTTAAATACTTGCTGAAAAGCAGCCAAAAGTTGTTGTAAATGCCCTTCGCTATGACCAACAGCAGGTCTTATGCCTTCAAAAAAATTATAATAATAATAAAAATGTGAGCCGTCATGGGGCGGCTGGCAGATGTGAAACATCGAAATTATTTTATACAACTACGAGTAATAGGCATAAAAGTACAGATTATGACAGGAACATGGCATGACAGGAACAACATTATGGCATGATGAAAAAATACAATATCACGAATTGTCTCCAGAAAATGATGACAGTATTGTCCTACTGTGTGCATTAAAGGTCATGGTCAAGGTCAGGTTCAAGGTCGTTTTTGGCGTAAAATTTTCTGCCCTTTCCGAATGTGGAATAAAAATAGGGGTTACAATTTGAAAAAATGAAGTTGACCTTGATTTGACCTTTAAAGCCACGGTCAAGGTCAAATTCAAGGTCATCATCGGTTAGTCGAGGAAAAATCAGAAAACTTTTGTACGAAACATTTTCCTCCAAAAAGCATTCCTCTGAGAAGTTATTCAGGGGTTTCCATACTTTTGGACCACCCTGTATATTTTTTTTCATATTGCCCTACCATAATAATATAGTGCGGCGAAGCGTCGCAATTCACCGCGCCAAAAATCAGGTTTACCCCTCGCCTATAGATGTTTCACATCAATAATAAAGGCATCACCGATGCATTGCTTAGCAAATCTGACCTAAAACGCCGTTACTTCATCAAATATACAAATTAGATCTAACGGGATTCAAACCCTGGTCCAATTCAAGACATCGAAATCAATATAGCTAGTGCGTCATAATAAATTCAAAGTGATCTCGTTCTCTGAAAATTTAATATAATGAGCTGCTATTAAGAGCCATTACGGCTGAAATATGATGATATTATGCATTAAACAATTGTTAAACGTTTTAAGGAGGTAATAACTATAAAAGTGGGGTCACTACAAAGTGACTTCTAGTGACCTGACGGAATGAAGTGGTCAAATATTCGCAGGTAATTTTTTGCCAACATGTAGCTAAACGGACACAAAATGTATATTTATTGGGCTTAGAAAAACCGATTACACCTCTATTTCTGTTTGTCAACTGATTTTATGTTTTTTAGTGGCACTAACTTAAGCTGTTATCAATTTTTGTCATATATTTTTAAATATCAATAGATTTTGAACGACGTTGTATTGTAACTTGGACTTATTAAAAAAATAGAGTTAACTATCATTATTATAAGGGCAGTATTATAAGGGGGTAATCGAATCATGCAAATGCAATTTTCTCGACTCGATAAAAATGATAATTATTCCATCTTTCGACTACTGAACACTTATTAATAAAACTTCACATAACAATACTTGAAGTATATACAATCAATTTAAAGATTGCTTTGTACTAAGCCGAGCCTGGAAGTTCCCGGAAAGTTGAGTCACCGTCGCGGCGCCCCCTCCCGACAAGTCTGACTCACGTGACGCAATAGCCATCAATTGTAACAACTTTATAAACAAGGAGGTGAAATAGAAATAATTTTTGCCACGTTTTTGGTTGATAATTTGATTGTGAATTTATGGCCGATTTCAGCTGTATCAACCCTTTGACCGTGAGCAAAAATATTTTCATATTTTTTTACTTTATGTCATTTTATGTCAGCCACCAAACGACTCGTCGTATTCTGGCTGGGGCTGAAGAGAGGAGAAGGAGCAAAAAAAGAGAACCAGTTATTTTTCTCTTTCTCCTCTCTTTGTTGGTCGACTACACATCATTTATTAGTTATGCTTTTGGTATTGCTGATGTCCACAGGCGACGATAGCCACAGCCTTTAGATGGACCATTAGCTAGATTATAGGCTGTTTACATAAAATAATCTAAAATATTAACAAAAAAATTACCGACTTCAAATGAAGTACATCCAATAAAAAAGAATCATCGAAATCAGTTGGCGTGATATTGAGTTATTCGTCCATTTATCGCGCACATAATTAATGCAAATTTAAGACTTATATGCTTTTGACATGGATGCCATTATCAGATCTCGCTCAAATATAAAAAAAATATAATACAACACTATACTGAGCATATTTTCCCCTCTTATTTGCTTTACCTGCTTCTTGTTTATTCTCAGGAAATTATAAACTGTATCGATGTTTAAGCATGATGATGAATTATTAAAAAGTATTCAGGAAAGATAAGATATGAGCTAAAGATGAGATAAAGTTAAAGATGAGCAGTGATAGCCTAGTGGTTAGAACGTTGGTCTCCCGAACGCGGGAGCCCGGGTTCAAATCCTGGCACGCACCTCTAATTTTCAAATATTATGTGCGTATTACAAGTTAATTATCACTTGCTTCGGTGAAGGAAAACATCGTGAGGAAACCTGCACACCGGAGAGTTCTCCATAATGTTCTCAAAGGTGTGTGAAGTCTACCAATCCGCACTTGGCCAGCGTGGTAGACTATGGCCTGTACCCCTCACATTGTGAGAGGAGACCCCGAACCCAGAAGTGGGACAATTATGGGTTGTTGCTTTGCTTTTTTATTCAGGAAAGATCGGGAGAGCCGAGGACAGTTCACGTGCACTAATTTAAATAGTTCCAGACTTATAAGTGAATTTGTTTACGCTTTGTTTATTGCAGTTATCTGAATAAGGCAAAGATGGTATTAATACCAAAGAAAGAAAAAATCGGCGCCGAAAAATCGGAAAGTTCATAGTCTTTTGTCGCAAAAACCTAAGCGCATGTTGATAAAAATAATCTATAAGTATCTGCTTCACTGATCGAGATACCCGGGTTCAATTCCGAGCCCAGCAGTCGCACAATCATGGATAGCAGTGATGACAAATCTATCAAGCAATTCATAGAATGTAAAGAAGGTTATAACACCTTTTCTTCCTAAATCTGTAAAATCTCTTAGTCAGTCTTATCTGTACGTATTTTATTTTTAATTGTTTTATAAGTATGATAGATAGTGTATTTTGTCACTACCCTGATTAAGGCCGCACATTGTATTGTACTTATCAACTACTAGTGGATACCGCGCGTGTTCCACTACGCTAAAAAAGATGAGATCAGTCATTTTGTGTTGACTTCGACGTTGATGCGCCATCTTAAGTAATAGCTTCAAAATTTTGTATGGGAAAAGTGGAAAATCGACTTTATCAATGGACCGAATATACCTCATGCATTGTTTTAGTAGTCTCAAACCACCTTCGGATTATTATCTTTCAAATGAAACCATTTTGGGGCGTATCTGTTCGATGGTTCCAGAGTCTATATAAGACAACCGTACAAACATTTTTTGTGCTGTATATATAAATATACAGTGTACCTTTCTATATAATTGTTTTTTTGATGTGTACAAACAATAGAGTTTAAATATAATATAATATTATAAATAAAGTCATGTTAGGTCACACGTGTAATTAATGACTCAAAAATGCTGATTTACCTTACATTATAACTAGGTAAGAATAATTATGCAAAGTAGCATAAACAAAAAAAATACTAATGCTGATTCCATAATATGTTATTAAGTAATGTAGATAACATTACATAATTGCAGAGCAGAAACCAATATAATGTATAGTTTTACTTGAAATTAGATGATTTGTGTTAACGCTGTGACGTTTGTTGCAAAATTACCAAACGGCCTTTAGAATTTCACGTGACAGATTGGCAAGCTTGAAAAGACTTAGCCATGGAGACAATGTTTGTGAAACAATGGGGATTAGCCCACCATAAGGGGCCTATAAACCTCAGCTTAGGACGTGATGGGCATACATAAACTTACAGAAGTTTCATATACAGAAGTTCTTAATTCAGAGATGTAAATATCCTAAACATTCCTATTAAAATAAATCAGGTCGTCAAAGTGGCACTTATATACTTGTGTCTAAAATCCAGGTCACAGTTTTATAATCCAATTGTTTGCAAATGTCAACGCGACGGTTGGCCTATTTACAACGGATTTCATTTGCTCCCGTCATGTTTAGAACCCTATAAATTATGCTAACTGGTTTCGCCCCAGCCTTGGGTCTTCTATCAATAAAAGACGTCAAGATGATGAGCCAATATCCAAGTCTAAACAAGAGTAAACGCTTCAAGTCCCTTGTGTCGTGGTAGGTAACAACACAAGGAAGACATGAAATATCCAAATTCAGGTGTCCAAACCCAGCCTGGGCTTAGCCTGGGCCTGGCCAACCAACTAGGATTTTGGGGTCATAGGAACTAGGGTTCATATTATTGGTCCATTGGTCTTTGAATCCAAGTCAATCTTCTCTGCTCGTGATGATTTATGTAACAGATGAGGTGAAAATTAGACCCCTAATGGTAATTATGTGTAGAATGATGATAACTCTGTCCATCAATGAATAGTGATTTTTAACATGTTTCACTTGCATTGCTGAGAACTGGTCACAAACTGTTTTGTTTTATTCTTCGGTCGAGAACTTGTCAGTCCTCACAGCTTTTTTAAATGCATGGCCTGCAACTATCGCTTATCATGAAGTAGCATCTAATCGTTTTTCATCTGATACAAAAATACATACATCACACAAGACTCCACCTTTAAACTTTTGTCATGCCTCTTGAAATGTTTGCCTCTGCTGGAACCGAGGGTCGATTACAACTTATAACAATTGAACTAAAGGCTCAATATTTCTCTTATCACTCATGTCTAAAAATAGAAAGATCTGAGACGCGCTTGTTAGGAAACATTTTATTATCAGCTACTTATGAAATTCAATTGTTTACAAATACACGGCTCTTGTGCTTGAGTTGTCCTTGTACCATTTCAACTCATTGCTTAATAGGTATGGTAAAACAAAACTGATCAATTTATTTTAATAATTTTTCTAACGATTTCACATGATACAATTGAATTTATTTCGACACTGACGGTTCCTTACGAAATTGTTTTAAGTACTGTCAATTAATTGTTTCTATTTTGTGTATTTACTAGCTTTTACTCGCGAGTTTGTACACTTAAAATACTTAAACATAAAATCTTTCATCTTGGATTATTATTTTCACCTACCCAGTATAAACTTCCATCCCCTTTCATCTCGTTTTTCGGAGAAATATACTCAATTTTCTTAACTATAGAGTGTACCCTTCAATTACCTATACAGTAAAGTGCGTGATTTTGTGAACTAACATAAATTGCGACGGATTACCTCACCTTCACCACGCCGGACGGCTTCTTCAGCGTCACCCATCATCTGCTATTTGAACTGCGTGGGATTCATACCGGGAAAGAGCAGGGTGGGTGAACCTAGTTGCGCTTTAGTTGATTTTTAGCCAGTGTTTATAGGTCTGACGAAATAATTTTAATTGTTAGCAAGTACGCAGTATTGTAGTTATTTACACGCTATACGCAATAACAGGTACATACAGGTGTCCTAAAACTAATAAACAAAAAAGGTATGAAGGGATGAAGGGATGTATTAAAAATACCTAAGTAAATATTAAAAGTGTCACCGTTAAAAAATAAATAAAAAAGAATAAATGTGTATAACTACATTTTGAATCATGAATATCTGTATTTAAGCTGGTTACTCCTACCCATGGAACTCCGTTACACCGAAGCGCACGCGCTTATTACTGACTTTCAGTCACTGCAACTGAAACATGCGAAAACATTTGGCACTTGATTTTAAAAGAAGGATGAAATATTGTCAGGAGGGAACTTTCGAATTGTCTACGTCTATCAATCTAGCTTAAGACGTGAAGATTTTAGTTATGTTTGACAACATCCAACCAGGAATTTGTAACTTTTTAACTCCCGATGCAAAAAGAAGTTGTACCTAAGCTTAACATCTTAATGTGTATCTATGTGTCTGTAGGTGTGCCATTGTGTCTGTCTGTGACATCGTAGCTCCAAGACGAATAGACCGATTTTGATGCATTTTTTAAACCTGACCTGATTGAGACGGTTGTTATTTGTTAGTGTTTTAAAAGTGTTGGTTTTTTTATTTCAATATAATATCTATAATAAATTAATAGCAAGAAACAATGCTAAAAGATTGCTAACTATACCACAGTGAAAGATTGAAGCGTAGTGGCCATGAGCTGTTTCAGGTCAGTTTCATAATTCAATTGTACACAAAGTAGACTTAAATTGTTAAGTATGACGTTGACCTGTATGTCTCCAATTGTGTCAATTGCATAATTTATAAGGCACAGTTGACAAAGCTTACGACTATGTATGATGACATCTAGCTCGTAAACTTGTGGAGCTGAAATAGTTAGGAACTCTCGTAGAGATATCTTCGTCACTATCTGTCGTGATAAAACTGCGCATTTTAAAACTGCGTGAACTACTAGGGCATCCATCCATCCATTAGCCCTCAGAGATCCACTGCTGGACATAGGCCCCTCATGGACTAGGGTATCATATGTATGTTACTCATTTATAATGTAACTAGTAACCAACCTCGATTTACTTCGGTTTTCATACAGATCATTAATTTTAAAATAAAATTACTCAGAAAGATTAGAGCATTGAAATAGTAAAAGAAAAATTAAATCGGTCTAGTGTTTCTGAGCAGTACAAAAAAAACAAAAAAAAACACAATATTTCCTATTAATAATATGAGTAATTCTCTTCTCTTAATAATAAAATACAATATATGTGTTATGTGTAATCATTGAATTAATAAAATAATTTAGTCTATCACACCAAAGAGCATAATGCAATAAACTCTTTAGATTACGCATATTTACGAATGCACTTCGATGCTTTCCTAAAAAGAGGTAATACTTTTTTAAATGCACTTTTTTAAAATTTCGATGTGTCTGACGTGATCTATTCTAAAACCACTAAGCTATTTGTTTAGCTACAGTGTCCATGTAAGTCGATATTACACTAATGAGTCAATTTTAATCGATCTGTCCTTACATTCGTTTTCAATTGATTGGAAATGATACATAATGCGTTGCGAATAAAAATGGTTCAACTTACGAATTCGTTGTAGCAAACTATCGTAGTAAATGTAATAGGAATCAATATACATAATTATTATTTTTCCTAGTTATAATTTGTAGTTTTCAATTAGTGATAACAGAATTAATAAGGTTTATAGTTTTAATATGGTATTAAAGTACGGCTGGGACGATTCTTCTGTGTATTAATAATCCTTATTTTTAGACGACTTAAAATAAGGCAGACATAAAATGAACCGAATTGAAGATTAAATTTTCATTTAATGCTAAATATTATTTATGTTTAATTATAAACAGATTCTTAAAATAATATCTCACCGTCAGTGGAAAAAAAGCATAAGTCATCATACGTTGAATTTTAGTTATTAATATGATTAGAAAGAGGGACAAAAGCTGCTTATACTCAATTTTTTCAAATTTTTATCATTAATCTTGACGGTTTTGTACAAGAAATCGTAATGTGAACTCCTTTGTCTACTTACAGATATTTTAACAGTTTTTTTGCTCTCCTGTAAAATTGCAATTTTCAACTTATGCCTTTTTCCACTGACTGTGCGATAAAAATCAAAGTTTAAATTAAAAAAAAACATATGAATTCACTTCAATTTTAATATAACATTTAAAGACTTTAACAATAATGTTATAAACAACTTTTACTATCACGTTTTTAGAGACATAATTAACACAGGTTCTTTGATTTTTAAGCTAGCAACGCATTGGTGATGTTCTGAATAACGGTGACCACTTGCCATAGAGAGGCTTGTCTCCTAATTGACAGTGATAAAAAAAACAAAAGACAAAAACCAAGGTATTTAAACATAACATATAAGTTTATATATTCATTAATTATCAGCACGAATATTCGTCGTAGCGAGTCCGCACGTGCCCTAGTTGCGGCGTATCTAAGTCGAATTGCGCCAGCGCTTGCATAACACCAGTTTCGATACTCGTATTGTTCGTTCACTTTAGTTTAGGTAATTGTTGACATAGAACATAATACAATAGACACGGCATGTGTATGACATGCGTGGCAGATGTGCATATATTAAGAGTTATGCATATATTAGAGGATGAATAACAAGTTTGTTTACTGTTTCACTGCTTGGCTTAGGTCTTCCTTTATAAATGATCTAGGGTGGATTGACGGTATTCCAATTATTTGCCTTTTTTTTTGATTATTCTGACTTCGCGTCACTGACACATGCTGTACCTACTAACAGTAAGTGAATTATATTGACCATTTGATAAGTTTAATTTGTGTCTACTGTGCATTTTACTGTGTTTTCAATAGTCATTATTTGAATTGATTAATTGTAGAATCACTTGCAGTTCAATAGTGAGTACTCAATTTATTGTTTTCAGTTTTCACTTCTGTCGGCAGCCCTTATAACTGCCTATTTTTAACCGACTTCAAAAAAGGAGGAGATTTGTTCCTCAGAACTTTCGACTGGGTGAATCGATTTTGATGATTCTTTTTTTAATCGGAAGCTGGTTCTTGTCATGTGGTCTCTGCTAAATTTGAGCGAGATCTGATGAGTGCTTTTTGAGTTATCCCTAATTTTGAAGTCGGTTTTTTTTGTCAAGAATTATTTCATTATTCATAGTAGAATAGTAACTACTGACCTAAATCCCTTGTCGGTTGACAAGAACCTCGACTTGATAATTCAGGTACACGTAGTACAATCGTGAATAATAAGTCTTGTATTGACAGAGCGACCACGAGCAGCCGAGGTAAATTGACCGCTCTTACGATCTTCATTTTAGGCGCGCTATGACATATCCACCACTTTTTTACTTATATTGTCATTGTTTATACCCCACAAAATGTTCTCCTTACGTGTTATTATTATTATATATGCCAGTTATTTAGGAAGGAATTTCTGATAATTAAGTGTTCTATTATCATAAATACTGTCGTTACGGTCGCTCACTTGTGGCTTATCTTGTCATTACCGTTTACGTTTTTACGTTGTTCCATTAGTTTATTCAATATGCGTTGTAAAATTTTTCCAGATGATAGTTTATTAGTTATTGAAAAGCAAATGTTATTGCATTTTATTTTAAACAAAAATAATCTGCTTGTTTTTTCAATATCAAATAGATATCTACCTATTATAAAATACTTGTCTAACAAATTTATTTTTTCGTGAATCTCCTCTTCTAGTAGATACCACTTTGCTAAAACAACAGTACAAGTAAAGCGAAATTTGAAATTTGGAATGGCGATAGCCTATACCCTGGATTAACACATAGGCTACTTATTTTCCCAGAAAAGTTCTGAGTTTCCGCGGGACATATAAAAAAACTATATATCCACGCGTGCGAAGCCACGGGCATGTATTATAGATCTAAATTAATTAAAAATTTCGTTTCCAAACCACTCTACCGCGGGCGGAGCCGTGGGCAAAAGCTAGTAAGTAATAAGTAAAACAACAATTGTAAGTTTAATTTGAAGATCATTTTAAATCCAAGTAGGTATACTAAAGTACACAACAAATACATTAGTAAACAACGCTTCATATTTTTCCTTGTTGCATCTCTCCCAACACGCCTAAACAAGTTCAGTTGTTTCCTTATCTCACCTTGTTACATCACATGCGCCTTGAGCAGCTGTGGCACTTCCGATACACGCCGTGCATACATACATAGATACAACCATACAGTCATACAACCTTAAGGCAGTTCCGGTTGTCCTTTGAGGTTTTGTTAGGCTGTGTGCATGCTTGGGAGATCAATGATAATATAAGTAAGGTAGATATGTCAGCAGCGCGCTGCAGAAGATCATAAGAGCAGTCAATTGACCTCGTCTGCTCTTAGTCGCTCTGTCAATACGATAGGCAGTTTTGTTGTTGTCAGAAGTGCTTGAGATTTGACATACATCGTTAAAATGCCTTCGTGTATTATTGTAGTGTGATTGATGTAGTGAAACAAAAGATAAACCTGTGTGTTGTAGCTCTTTTCGGAACAGATTTTTTGATTGATTTGTAAGGGCATGACGTATCTATAGTTTTTAAATATCATTGTGGGAGATTTACTGATCAACTAACGCTTTTGTGTTACATTTTAAAGTATTTAGCTTTGTTTCAATTGAAGTGTTTGTGTTTTTGTGTGTTGTTGTGAATGTCATGGAGTCATTGATATGGTGAACTTTAATTTGGATTGTGTAAGGATTTTATCTGATATAATTTTTCTAAAAAAATAACAGACTTAAGGCAGAACTCAAAAATTACTAGTCATGTATCGCTTAAATTTAAATAGCACCGTCTTTCGAATAAAAAAGAATTATCAAAATCGGTACACTCAATAAAAAGTTCTTTGGATAACACAAATAAAAACACAGTCGAATTGAGAACCTCCTCTATTTTTGAAGTCGGTTAATTAAAACAAGGGTTTTTTTAATTATTTATAGTGTCCATGAGAAAGTACTATGCATAGATAAGAATATTATTGTACTTTTTTAAACCCTGGTGCCTGTTGTAGGGCCTCGTGTCATTGATAGGTCACCAGTGCCCAGTCACGATATTGAATGGTACAAACTACAAAACTAGTAAGCTAATTATAATGTAATGTTTATGATATACTAATATCTTATTAACTAAAACCACTTGGGTAATTGGGCGCGTGTGCGTGTGTGTGCGTGCGGGATATTTGTACAATAAGAGATAAACATATTGATATTTCAGTTGTGATCTCACCTTTAAACGCTTATTGTATCTATTTTTATCTTGTAAGTCGTAATGAGTATGTAATAAATACCACGGCGGAATAGTGAATAGTGAGTCACGAATAACAACACAGAGCGATTAGCGTAAAGTTTCCTATCATGGCTCCCATATTCACTTTCACCACTAGCTGACTAGGCAAAGGTTATTTTGCCAAACTTTTACCATTATTAGATTTATTGGATTAGTTTCAGCCAGAATAGCAGAATGATTATTAAAATATCGAAAAAAAAACAATTTTGATTAGGAGAATTAATGACAATCGTCAAAACAATTTACAACCGTCAAAACAATTGATAACCGTCAATGCAAATGACAATCGTCAAAACAAATGACAACCATCAATACAAACAAAAATCTACAAAACAAATGAAAATCGTCAAAACAAATGACAATCATCAAAACAAATTACAATCGTCAAAACAAATGATAATCGACAAAACAAAATGACAATCGTCAAAACAAATGACATTCATCGAAACATATGACAATCGTCAAATTAAAATGACAATCATCGAAACATCAATCGTCAAAACAAATGACAATCGACAAAACAAATGACACGAATGGGCATTGATCGCAGGGCAATTACAAAGCAGGGTCACGAACGACCAACAGAGCTACAGAATCGATATTTTTTTAATTCCATTAATTAATTAATTATTGTAACTGCTATTTTGTACAATCAATATTTATTTGCGCTCTACCCAACATTCAGACTTCCAAGTTCCAACATTGTGAAATTACAAAAGAACCGTTACAATATAAATCCACCGTACACTACACTTGACGCGATGTCCTAACGACGCGATGTTAGACATGACATGACGCAACAGGCAATTGTGAACGTTACGAAACAACCACAGGATGTCCCGATAGTCGTTCGAACGATGTTTGGAACACTTCACACGATAATGAAACGATGTAAATTAAATTATGGTTATAATAAGACGGGAATATTGATTGGGTTGTTACCCAATAATACCAAGAATAAAAACCAAATATACCCAAGTATTTGTTACAAATACTTCTTAAATGTATTCTATTAGACCGGCTGTAATGTAGTAAAAAATAGCGCAAAGCCGATCCTTCATATTTAATTCACAATCTCTCTTATTATTATTTGAATTTTCGGGCCCGGGACAACCATCCCAGGGGTCACTGCGACCAGACTTGATTTGTTGTGGCCGTACCCGTTTCTGAGTTAGATCTGGTCTCCAAGTCCTACTGCCCGGAGGAACAGTAGGATGTTCCTAGGTTCCAGATCTCTTACTCGGCTAGGTGGGATTAGGTGACCTCCTAAGATGCGACTTCTGCCGTAACTTATGGCAGGGCATTCACAGAGTATGTAGATGGATTTTTCTTCTGCCTCGCTGTACACAATCTCTCTTACTCTTTCCATGAATAACATAAGAGCAAGCAGTATAACCAAATCGGTGATCGAAGTCAAACTGCCGCGCTATGCCGCACTTGTTTATTAATTTAGAACAGCCTAATAGTATAGGTTGGTTGTGACTAGGTGCTGTAGTTCTGTATCCAGTAGGTACAAGCTTGTTTTGTCTGATCACATATAGGAAAACATATAACAGAATTTTAAATATAGTTTTAACTGATTATAAATAACCATGGCGTAAAATTCAAACCGTTGCGTCGCCGCGTCAGTAATTTGTTCATTCGATAAATAAATTGTTAATTCCCACATAACACACATAACCGTTGTATTTATAACCGAACACTTATAACTACGACTGCATCGCAATATCGGTTGCACAAACAGCGGTTGCGTGAAGGGCATTATTGCAGATGTTGTTTGATTTATTGAGCTTTGATATCGCTGTTCTGCAACAGTAATTTTATGGGTGCTAATCAAACTGACTTCTTTTTATTATAATAGCATTATTCTCTCAACATCTACATTGTCCTCTGTATTACTAAGTCAGCCATCATCAATGTGCGTCTAAAAATACTATCTTCCTAAACTAAAAGAGTTCCTATTTCCGGGTAAAAATTTATACGAACCCAACCTAAGACATTCCTTTTTGGATTCCTATAGCATTTTTCACTGCGGGGGGCTTGGCCCTCCCGACCTCCTCCTTCTAGGGGAACTTCGCCACCAGGGGGGAACCCTGTCACTGCCGAACCCCCTGGAGGAGCCCCCCGTGATCTCCACCATTCATCTTTTTTCGCCAATGTTTAAACTTGCATCCCTATCTCACACAAATACATTTTCAATCTCACTAAACCTAAGAAAAATAGAATTCATGACTCATCTATCACAAACATCTTACTAAGAATCGAACCCAGGTCTCCTTTTGCTAGAATCAAAACTAAACTATGAGATTATATGACAAAACATGATGATGTCGAGAAACCTTGAAAAGCAGATATTATCAAAGTAGTTAGCTAACAAAAGAAGATTATCACTATAAAAATCTAATTATTATGACACAATTAGAACAAAAACTATTGACATTTAATCTGTGCTAATGTTTTAATCAGTCCTAGGTCACGATTAGCGATGAAATAGTTTCCCAATCAGATATCAATTTGAATCAGATTCACCCAAGGATATTTAATAATAAAAATATAAATATTAAATTACTGATTTAAAGTATTTTTGAATCAGTATTATTTTTCGCTAATTTCATGTTTTTACAAGCCACCTGATGGTAAGTAATAAATGCACAAATAAACGCTACACATTAGTATTCCCTCTGTTGAGGGTGCCATGGACAACAGACACCCAGACAGAGAACAGAAATTCAAACTCATCATTCAAACTTCTGCCTCGCTGGTCGAACCCAGGACCCTTTGAACGGTGTTCCAGCATGGGAACCATTACGCAACGCGGGTCTTCAAGTCACTTCCCTCCATGGACAATAGCTACACCAGAAATCGCCAGTATATTGCTGGTCAAGACGAAAGAGGGAAGAAAGAAAGCGGTAAGGTCAAGGCAAGCCCAAAAGTCATATTACTATTTCTGGGCTGGGGTTCATAAAGAATGCCCATCAATTGTTCAAATAATGTGTGTTTAGAAATAATTTAACACATGCCTCTGTAAAGGCAAATATAGTCACGAAACCTGAGCACGTGACAATTCTCCTAAGGGTGTAAAAAATCTGCAACTAGACTAGCTTAGTAGATCACAGCGATGTGGCCTTAATCTCAAATTGTAATGATAATAACATAGTTATTAAGAGTTTTCTTGTCAATATCGATTTCTTTGAATCGATTAATAGAGTTGAATATGTATTACTTTTCCAAATAATGAAGCTAGCACATCTTTAACGATCTGGCTTTGTTTTACAATTCATAAATATTGTTGTCTGCCCGGGTAATCGAACCCAAAACCTTGTAATACACAAAATTACACTATATCAATAGAATTTTTTTTTTGTTTTACTGGAATTGACTGGTAGGCACTGTAATTAAGCATTAAGTTTGACTTTGACTTTTTTCTTTTTACAATATGTAAAAATAAGATAAATAAAAAAAACATCACACAAGAAATTGCTTACCCTAGTACCTTAATCTACAGTAGCACTACAAAAAATCTCCATATTGGTAATTGGTTTAGTACGAAATAGGTTCAGCAAAAACCGAACAGTGGCATTTGGTGGCATATCCCATTGCCCAACGTTTGAAAGGAGCTCGTTTCCACAACGCCTTGACACACCACTCCTTTCCTAAGTCGACATTTGCGTTACCCAACGACTATCCTTGAAGCTTGCGTAACGTTACTTCATTCGCTTATAGAGGGCGCTGTAAGTTGTGTATGATTCGTTATTACTTTAAATTATTACTTACATGTTTTTGATTTTGTTACCTTACATATTAGTGAACTAGTTTCTTATTAAATCAATGACTACGGTGAGCAGTCTCTTCGGGAGGCCTACTACCAAGTCTCATGCTGACGGTAGGAATGCATGGTGGAAGGTTGACCACCTGGGTAACGGTACTCTTCGTAAATCGACCATAAAATATCAGAGAGCCGACAAATCGACCGTAAAAGTTTTTACGTCTTTCTATCGCGGTATCAGAGAGCCAGGATTACTATGTGTTCCCGGTTATTTTTAGGTCATTGATGCCTCCGGTGCTAACGATGGCCATGGACAAAACCACTTACCATCAGATTAATCATCTACTATCTGTAAACTTATTACATGAATATTTTCTGTGATCGAGAATTGAAACCGGGAATATAGAATCAACTGAAATCACCAATTTCAAAAAATAACGTCCAATAATCACTAAAATCGATAAGCCATAAAAACGCCAAAATAAGTATATTCCTTGTATATTTGAGGCGTTCCCTTAATTCTTCATGAATCCCATTATCAGATCGCAATTTTGATAAATTGAAGAACAGCTAAAATATCGTTATTCCCTTCGTAAGTTTCAACATAACTGAGGCGTGTACCAACACTTTACATTAGGTTAGATACACACTGATTATCACGAGCTCGCCTCCTTTCATAACTAAACATTATAGCTGTTGCCTAATGGTCTATCCTTGAGGTTCGCGTAACGTTACCTCATGTTACTGGCAATTAAGGGCGTTTACACGCGGACCACTTTCAACAACCACTGGAGAAGCGATACTTGGTTGCGATTATTAATTCTTTAACTGTGATGCTTTTGTTATAAGATACATAATAATTAATAAATATATTTCGGTTTGTAAGTAGATTTATTTAGTTAATTTATTGATGACTTCCTAGTGTAGTTGGTAGTAAATCTGCCTGCATAGTGCGTAGCGAAGGAGAAAAATGTTTATATAGATATTTCTCAGGCCATTCAGAAAGTTTTTATTTTTCGAATGGACAAATTGATGTTAGCCCTAGCAGCCTTTACAGCTACACGCGGACAAGCAACGCGAGGTTTTCGTTCGAAGAAGAGGACACCGGAGCGTATGGATCGTACTGAAATAAATGAAGATTTCCTACAAACATTAGTTACTCGTGTACAAGCGCTCTAATTTTGAGTGTTAAGGCTTATGTTACTCGAGTGTATGCAATCAAAGGGATGAGTCAAACTGCTGTGATAAACGGAGATGGGCAAAAGGTCTAGTAAAGGTATTAACTTACGCAATAGATTGCTAACAATTTGCATTGATATTTAATATATTTTTCGTCTGTACTTTTGCGCCTGAATCTCAGAAACGGCCTGATTTGAATGCTATTTGCCTATTTTCCCTGATGTCTAACTGTAATATAGTAAGTTTGAGATATCATTTTGTGTGTGTAAAAATACACAACAAGTCGCACCTTCGGTGCAACAAAGTCACAAATAGCCAAAACTGTAAAATTGAGTTAGTATGCCAAATTGTCTATAAAACAAGCATTTTACGTGAAACTGTAGCAAAAACTATAAACAATTAATAGTATATATATCTTTAACCTATTACAGATAGTAATCCAGTAATATGGAAATAAATGCGAACGTGAAAAAATCTTAAAGTCCTCTCCTCTAAAATTACAAAAAAAGCTGTTGTGCCTTTGTTGCACCGAAGGAGCGAAGTATTGTTTTGTTTTAATCTGTTTATATTCCCGTTAGAATATTTTTTGGAGTAAAAGGTTTTTTGAATCAAAAGGAGGGCAGTTAGGTTTTAAAACGTTTTAATGTAGTTCTACACTTATGAACGTAGGTAATTTAGCATTTACTATTATCTCGGAAACCTGCAAAGAAGAGAAAGTTATTCTAAAATTTACTGCAGATTATAATAATAAAATTAATGATATTATGAATGTTTTTGATATTAAGGCGCGGTTCCAAGCGGGCTGTTTCCTAACAATGTTATTACACGAATAGACCTCTGATTGGTTCGACTGGATTCTTAAACTTATGGTTGCTTAACCACGAATGTCTGAGGCACAACCAGGAATAGTTGAATGTCCTTGCGCATAATTAAATAACAATTTAGGTCGGTTATTTAAACTGTAGCCATTTCCTTTTATCCCGTGAATCATAATAATAATTATGTACTAGGGTTTTTCCCACGGCTTTGTCCACGTTTGCGATAGTTATTTCAGATCATGGTTTATCTGCATACTAAATTTCATAAAAAACCGTTCAGTAGTTTTTGAGTGAAAGAGTAACATCATCAACTAGTATAAAAAAATTAAAAAAAAACCCGCCTGCTATCAAAAAAGCTATCATGATTACCTTTTTAGAAATCCTTATGGCGAGCTCTTTAATTTGATACCCATATTTAATTATTCGATTTATTTTTATTTTTTGATACTTCAAACAATGGCATCTCACAACCACCATATTTTTATATATTTGTTTTTTTTTATTTCACTTATCTAAGAACACTTGAACTATCAAGACGAATCTAACGACATCTTAATTATATAAATCCGTTCAGCAGTTTGCAAGATATGAGGTCATAATAGTACATTATGATACAAGTGTGGTATGTTGGTCATTACACTCGAGGTGATATTGCACAGCGCGAGCCGAAGGCGAGTGCTGCAAGAAAACCGAGAGTGTAATGACCAAACCTCACGTGTGTCATACGACGTTTTTCAACACACTTACGAGTAAAAAAACATTCATACTCAAATAAACAATGCTCACAGACCAGACGGAAAGTTTGTTAAAAATGGCGCGCTCCGCGGTGATATTTTTTTCGATTGGAGCGTAGGCACGAACAATTACGCTAAACAGCTCATCTCATCATCTCATCATCCTGCCCATTTCCCAATTTTATTTGGGGTCGGCGCAATATGTTTTCCTCTTCCACACTTCCCTATCAGCCGTCATCTTAATACTAACTCTCTTATCTTTCATATCATCTGTAACACAATCCAGCCATCTTTTCTTAGGTCTTCCTCGTCCCCTTCGTCTATCCATCACATTCATATCCATCACTCTTCTCGTCACATGCGTTTCCTCACGCCTCATCACATGCCCATACCATGACAATCGGTTTCCTTTCAACTTTTCTGTCATTTTTGCCACTTTCACACTTCCTCTAATATACTCATTCCTTACTTTATCCATTCTCGAAACTCCACACATCCATCTCAACATTCTCATCTCTGTAACATGCATTCGTCTCTCATCCGTCTTCTTTGTAGCCCAACATTCTCATCCATACATTACGACAGGTCTTATGACGGATTTATAGATTTTACCCTTCAATTTAATGGGCATCCGTGGGTCACAAATGGTTCCTGTAACCTGTCGCCATTTCATCCAACCTGCATTGATCCGATGTGTGACATCCAGGTCAATGTCACCATTCTTTTGAATAACTGAGCCCAAGTACCGAAAATCAGAGCAGACTGGTAAGGACATTCCGTTGAGTGTTATAGGTGCAAGACTGGAGAGACCACCGAAATCGCAGAACATGTAAGTGGTTTTGGTTCTGCTTACTTTCAGGCCAACACTCTCCAGCCGTTGTCGCCATTCCTCCAATCTCAGGGGCTCTGAATCTCAGGGGCATTTTCGGCCACCAGCACGATGTCATCCGCAAACAGCATGCACCAAGGAGCCTCCTCTTTCATGTCCGATGTAAGGGCGTCTATAATTAAGACGAAGAGGTATGGGCTCAAGGCTGAACCCTGGTGCAGCCCCACGGCCACACCGAAACTAGTAGTCGTACCAGCCGCCGATCTAACTTTTGTTGTACATTGCCTGTACATTACGCTAAACAGCCAAAACGCAAAATGTAAAAAAAATCTAATATTTGTGTATTTATGAATTAGTTTCACGTTGAATTATTAATTAAAGTAAATAAGTTGTTGAAAATTTATCATATTCAAGGTGGTACAATTTTTTTTTACAAAAATAGTGTTATTTTTAGTCTTATGTTGAAACGAAACGTATCTAAGTTAAAACTTTTTTCCGAAATTTAAAAATAAAACTATAACCCGGCTAAGTTAAGAGCAAATAAAATGCATAAATAATATCTTTCAGCAAGGTACAAACTTAATTTGATGGAATATAACATAAAACACTAGTGCGATCAAGAAAAAAAAGCACAAGTGTTTAATACCATGGTTTATGAGTGTAAAAGCCATGTGATAAAAACCAATTTATGAGCAAGGGTGTTGAAAAGAATATTACATGAGTACATACAAACATACACATACAAGATACGCGCGAAAAATATAACCCTTCCTAGCAGGGGGGTAAAAAGAAATTTTCACATAATGGTCAATATTTTAGTAACACTGGTGAATATCTGGTAAGTTTAAAGTTGACTGCTATTATTTACAGGAAGTTTAAAATCCAAAATGTTTGCTTATCGTCCAGTCAGATCTTGTTTAGCTGGCAAACTAGACTACCTAGGTATTAAGTATTTGAGCTAGAAAAAACTTCCGTAAGTGATAAGACTTACGTAATGCAGTGAAGGTTACGAGGTAATGGGTGTGTAATAGTTAGGTAGTATAATAACATAATATATTATAATATGACTTGAAAAAACGTTCACATGATATAATTTTCATATGCTATAAAAACAAATAACCTAATTTCATGTGATCTAACTTTATTATTTCATATAATGTTATATTTCATACATAGCAAATGTGAAACCATTTAGTATAACGTTCACTTTATATAATATTTATTAAATATAGTAAGTATAATGCTCTTTTTATATAACTTTCATTTGACCTAATTTTTATTTAATCTATAATAATTTTAGAGATTATAAAGAGGAAAGATTTGATTGTTTGTTTGCATTGAATAGGCTCTGAAACTACCGAACCGATTTGAAAAATTATTTCACTGTTGGGAAGCTACACTATCCCCGGGTGACATAGGCTATATAATATATTTTTTTTACTATTTTTCCCGGAGCGAAGCGAGGGCGATTTCCTTGTCGATAATAATTTTAGAGATTTCATCAATTCATCCAACCTACACACGAGATGCAAGCTGCAGAACAAGGAACAGCGACTCACGTTGAAGATTCCATGGACAGCATTTCGTACAAATAAACAAGATGGTCTTAAAAGAACTGCACATTAAGGATTCACTTAGTGCCATTTTACAATGTAGGGATCTTAAGTTCTTTGGGCACCTCTCGAGGAAGGAAAGTTATACTGTATGGCGACTTGTGCAAGGTCAGGTCAAGGGTAAGCGCCACAGGTCATTACCTAACCTGACATTCAAGTCATTTGGTGGCTTACAAATGCTTCTACATACATGATTGTCCAATGCACCCGGAACGCTACAAACCGAGAAAAATGGAAAATTTTAGAAAACGTGGTAGGCGGTAGAACCTCGATTCGGTTTGCCTAAGGCAGTACCATCGCCTCGCGTATTTCTGCCGTGTAATAATTATCTTATAAGTACATAGTTATATCCTAGTTGGAAGTGTGTCGGTTGCCGGTTACACTCGTGCTTATACAGCGACCATCTATCCTCGGGGGTAGAAACTTATCAGTAAAAAGTCCCATTTTCTAACCACAATCAAATATTCGATTACCTCAATCAAAGCGGCCTTCAACGTTACCTAAAAAGTGACTCTAAAATTACCACAATCGTTTGTTAATCAAACTATCACACGACGCAAGACACTCGTGACATTTGTGTCACTGTTGAGAGATTAGGCTATTGAGATATTTGTATAAAAACCGTTTCTAAACACCGTAAAAATGTAAATTTTAAAGCTATAAAAGTAACGATGCAACGTTGTTGCTTCATCGTAATAGTGAAGCGATAGGCGATTATTATGAAAGATTAACGCTCTACAGTCCTAATAATAGGAAACAAAACAGCATGGTAATGGGCTTATCGATGGAAGTAGGAACTTACTTGAAGTAGGAAATGCTTTTGTTTTATATGCTTACCAATACGTGACTATTTTTTTCACAAAAGTGCTTATTTTGCATGCGTTGATAGAAAGTCTGAGGAGATTACATCCTGGGCAGTAACATCTGATGACCACCCCTCCCCGGGCCAAAAACTGGGTACGCCTATGAGCATGGTAATTGGAATCTCATAAATGAAACCTGTCATCTTAGTTGTCATAATTATGGTATCTTTATTCAAAATTACATATTACATGGAAGCTTAAAATATTTAGGTAACTTTTGTTAGGTAACAATTGTTATTGGAACGAAGTTCCTTATCGCGCGTTGTGAAAGGGGGCTAGACGGAATATTTTCTTACGACATGTTGGTACCATACTTTTTGAAGTGATTCAGAGAGTTTTACAGAGATGGCGCTGTACAACTTTCTGAATCACGCTAACTTTCTGAATCACTTCAAAAAACAATACTTAAATCGAAAGGAACTTCGTTCCATCCGGGTGTCCCTTGACATCTCTCAGTTTTTTAACTATGTTTTTTACTGTTGAATTTTCAACCATTATAAATTATAAAATAAATGTTTGCAATTTTTATCTTTTACCACAGCTGATATAGGCCAGTGCCGATACCTCTGAAAACGGTAAAAAAATGAAAAAAATTATAATAGGATGAAACCTATTGCAAAAGGAAGAGAATATAACAAAAAATAAAGGAAAAATAATTTACGGGCGATCTGAGGTCGGGAAGTGGGGGGGAGGGGGGCTTTAAGGGTAAAAAACGGTTTATCTCAATTTCCAGCAAAACTATAAGTCCTATGGAAAAAAGTTAAATGGCAAAGTTATAGGTAATAAAAAGGTCTACAATTTTTGCATTTACACTTTTTTACATAACCTCAAAATTTACGTGAAAAATTCAAATAACCAAGTTTTTGGTTTATTATTTTTATCTTATACAAAAATATTTCTTTTTTCACGAAATTTGGTGAAAACTTACCTTTTTATTTCTCAAATATATTGTATTTTTTTTTATTTGAAATAT
This sequence comes from Thymelicus lineola, assembly GCA_963932265.1. Lineage (NCBI taxonomy): Eukaryota > Metazoa > Arthropoda > Insecta > Lepidoptera > Hesperiidae > Thymelicus > Thymelicus lineola. Next base: position 4,221,362 of record OZ010707.1, on the reverse strand, counting down.
TTATTTTTTCACCTTATTTTGACTTAATATCGAAAAATCACCCTAATTTTCAATCGAAAATTCACCTCTCAAAATGTCCGCTTTTTTAAAAAAATCTGTGAGCTTTTTATTTGCTAAAATCTCTACTTTCTGATGGTATAAAAAAGATATACACTACTATGATAAATTTTCTCAGAAAATGCAATGAAAAGACAACTATTTTTGCATGTTTCTTGCAATCTTTATGGATTTGTAATTTTTTTGCTTATTAATTTAACATGGATTTTGACGTTTTTCGATTAATTAAAGTGTAAATTTTAATAAATGGCTCAAAATTGTACATAAATATTAAAAATATATATTTAAAAACTCGAACTCGAATAATTTTTGTGAAAATAGTTGTCGTTTCATTGCATTTTCTGAGAAAATTTAACATGGCAGTGTATATTTTTTTATATACCATCAGAAAGTAGAGATTTCAACAAATAAAAAGCCCACCGACTTTTTAAAAAAATCGAATATTTTGACGGATGAATTTTCGTTTAAAAATTAGGGTGCTGTTTCGATATTAAGTCAAAATAAGGTGGAAAAATAAATATTTTAAATCAAAAAAATTACAGTATGTTTGGGACATAGAAAGGTAAGTTTTCACCAAATTTCGTGAAAAAAGAAATATTTTTGTAAAAGGTTAAAATAAAAAACCAAAAACTTGGTTATTTGAATTTTTCACATAAATTTTGAGGTTATGTAAAAAAGTGTAAATGCAAAAATTGTAGACCTTTTTATTACCTATAACTTTGCCATTTAACTTTTTTCCATAGGACTTATAGTTTTGCTGGAAATTGAGATAAACCGTTTTTTACCCTTAAACCCCCCCTCCCCCCACTTCCCGACCTCAGATCGCCCGTAAATTATTTTTCCTTTATTTTTTGTTATATTCTCTTCCTTTTGCAATAGGTTTCATCCTATTATAATTTTTTTTGTTTTCAAAAATTATCGGCACTGGTCTAATATTCACTCGCCAATGGTAAAGCAGATACCCAATACTATTTACAAAACAATTTGTTTCGTAGTCTAATCAATGCTGCTGATCAATTTCCTTTACGAAATATCTGAGATCGTCTGAGGGTAAAAGTCGTTGTCGGTTGGACACGCCTGTTATTATGCAGTTTTTCCTCTAATTACTTGCCTAGCAATTATTGAAGTGACGAAAATAAATTGAAGCAATCTTGTAACTATAATATTGATGACAAAATTTGATTCTGAAAATTAAATGGAAATCTTGATTTATTCTTTTTTAGTAAAATGGTACATTTTGTATTGGTACAATATTATAACGGTAGGGTATTATAAAATTAAATTATGTAAGATATTGTCAACGTCATAACACATATTTGTCGAATTATGATAAGTAGTTGACATGTTCTGCGGAAACTGATAATCATCATGTTGCGGGTTAAAATAATAATCCTCTTTTTTACTACGCTTGTATTACCCATATTAAAAAAAAATATATAAATAAAAAATACACATTTTTATGGAAATAGCCGGCAAACGAGCTGACGATCCACCTGATGGTATGTGGCCACCATCGCCCATGAACATCAGCAACACCAAAGGCATCACTGATGCGTTGCCGGCCAAGAAAGAAAGAACAAGAAAAAGAAAGAAAGAACTGGCTCTCAAGCCCCCAGTTGAACACGACGAGTCGTTTGGCAGCATTTATTTAAAACCTTTTACCACATTTACCACAAACATATGAACAGTCATCGTGAGGTGCCGAACAGAACGTACTATGTGGTACAATCACAGGACAATCTTGGTACAACGGTACATTATACGATCCTGGCGTACATTTTGTGTCCTGGTACAACGTAGGGTACGTGTACAATGTATTGGCTGTTGCTGTGTTGCTGGGGAAGTAAGAAGGTTTAGATACACAAGTATCCTCAAAATCGCAGATGGATATGTGGACTTTGTCTTCACATGCAGTTTGAGGTGCATGCAGGTATATGGGTCCTTCATAATTCTTTATTTGAATGACTGTAGAACCTTCTGAGCAGCAAGCGTTGGAAGAGATTATCTGAAAGGATAGAAAAGTATAGTAATTTTTGGCAGATGGCTATTGTGGTGCATTTGAGACTAGGAAACGAGGTTATAGTGAATGGTAAGTTAGACGTGACGTCATTATGCTCTGTACTACTTAGCTTATTAACGATTGTATTTACGCCTGGCTTTTATTGCTAAACGACTTTTTATCAAATGAATCGTTAATTATTTTATACTTTTAGTGCAGTACTGCTGATAAAGACGTGTTTTAAGTTTTTGAAAAATTAATTTATTTCTAGCTCGCTATCATCCTGCTTCTGAATGCTCGTTGCCCTATGTTTTGACTATCAAAAGTAGCAATGCATTAATAATGCTTAAAAACCCGTTATTCTAAGATATACTTTTTTGTCTGTGTTTCTTTTGTAAAAAAAACTAATTAACACTGAAGTAGGTATTATTACTAGCGTATAGAACCGTCACCGCGAACACCATGTATGTCCAATGCATTGGCGCCACGTGGCAATCTTCAATAGATTCGTTCGATTTTGAAAAGAGAATCGGGACTCAATTTTGATATTCGATCCTCCCGGGCGAGACAAACATTTTGTGCGAGATGTCTGTTCTATGACATTATACTTCAATGCTAATTAATAGTAAACTAAAATTACTGTCGGCATTAAATATAATAATTGTCTTTAAATTATTTTCATATTGTGTCAGACTTACACTTACTTAAAATGCAAATTACGGCGCCATAAATTCTTCTCTAAAAAATTGGGCTACATTTCTGCCAGTGTCCCGTATCTCTTAAGCAAATGTTAATTTGTAAAATACTAGCTGTGTACCGCGATTTCACTTGCGTTAATTTGTGGAAAAAACTAACTACAAAAGTGTATGATGTTATAAATGGATAAATGGACTACCAAACACAAAAAGAACTTTTCAATTCGAACCAGTAGCTCCTGCGATTAGCGAGTTCAACGAAACAAACAAACTCTTTAGCTTTATAATATTAGTATAGTATTAGATTAATCGGATTTATAATAATGCAGAAACTATGTACTTACTTGAACACCAAGAACGATAATCAATGAAATAAACTTCATTTTGTACTCAAACACTTTTGGTTCGATTTTCAAATACTGTTCAATTATATAGCATAAAAATTATCAGTTACTTCATAAAAACCACCAAAAATTAATACGTTTCGTAACAAAGTCACGTAATTAAATTTCTTGTGTGTCACATAACTGCAATAATTACTTTTTTGGGACTAATATTACAAAAATATGGAAATTACTTTTTGGAATTATTGGTTTTCCATTTCATAATTATTAGGTTTTCGTATGTAATATGTAATGAATAAACTGAACCGACATAAGAAGCAGGGCAGATCTTATCAGAAAATTTTTATTACTGTTTTTACTTATGGGGCTCGCTTGTCACCTTTCAGGCAAAAAAATGGGGTGTGGTTGTGTCATAGACACGGCCATGTGTTTATTTTATAATTTTAAAATGAAATATTTTAAAACTAATCTTGTAAATATAATCGATATTTTTTGACGACAGCTGACACCTCACACGTATAAAATGTCGTGTTTGTGCTCGCACTCCTCAGAAACGGCACCATCGATTTTTACGAAACCTTTGTATATATTTGGTTTATACGAGAATAGGTCGAAAATTATATTTCATATTCGCTAGGTGATTAGGGTGTCCCTTATAGAAATTTTTTGTCAAAACAACGTTCGCCGAGTATAATACTACATAGGTACAATAATATGTACATTGTACATAGGTGTAGTACTAATTCAATAGCAAAACTACCGTACAATTCTCCATCGTGGACACGAGATTCCCATAGCCGGTGCCGTGACATAACCCGCTTACCTAGAGACCACGCGGATACGGATAGGGTTGGCACAAGCACATAAATAAAAAAATATTAATATGCTTAAAAACCTTCTTCGTTTCCAAATGGGATGTTCATTTCATAAGTGACGAAACTTTAAAAGCGTTTTACATGAATTATGTGTATTTTACATTAATTAGTAAAAGTACCTACTAAAGTCTGTCCGCGTAAATTTGTAAAGGCCGCTAGTGACAACAGCAATTGTCCATTTGAAAAAACATTCTTAACTACGTATCTTCGTAAGGCAACATTCTTCGTATCATTCTCAAAGTTATGAGCTTTGCATTCGGTCTTGATGATAAACTTTGCTGCTATGCTTTTAGAGACCTTACTTGCATTTAAAAATTGAAATTGTTCTTTGTCTCTGTATAAAGAATAACATCACATGTAACTAAAGTCCTGGTTATTAAACAGTCCAAGTGCATTCTTCATTATTTTCATCAAACTACTTAAATTCAATTAGCAAATATAATAATATTATATAATAACAATAAATGATGCAGAGGCACTGTGAGTTTTACAAGAATAACTGCTGAAGTCTTTATTTAAAAAAATGCCGTACTAACTTCGTGTTGCACAGCCCTAGCACACAACAGGGATGTGCTGAACGGATGCTAACCTAGAGCCATGTAACGGGACCCCGCTGCTCTATCGTGTAGTGAGATTAGTATGGACATTCCCTATAATATTTAGTAAGTATACAACAAAAAATTTCTGTCTAATATTAAGCACTACTATCATAATCACGGAATACAGAGACAAGAGATTATGAAAATGCGAAAGCCTGCGAAGATATTTGGATATTTGGGTAGATGTCATGCGCTAACCGTAACACAGACCATGTCTATCAGCAAACAGATTATATCCAGACTTTAAAAAAAAATGGGTAGATTAAATCGTATACTACGTTCCCGTGGGATGATTTTTACGTCTTTGTGTTTGTGAAACTGTGCTAACCGCATGCGGTATAACAACTGAGTTAACTATTATTACGCCTCGTTTTTCAGGGAAACGCTAGCCACATTTGGTAACTTGTCTATTTTTAAGTCAATTAGTAACGTAAAAAATATAAATATTTTAATGTTAATGTATTTCGATTGCAATGTTAAATAGCTAGTAAAACTGCAAGTCCTTTAATTGTCATTGATGTCAATGAACGACGATAGTCTTACCATGAGGTGGCTAGTTGCCTTTATCTGTTATTTATGTTAGACTTATCCATATTATTATCTCGATCCGAGTTGTATGCAGCCGGCACACTGATCCACATACAACTGTGTGATAACTGGGAGAGATTACACTTGTTTTTACCACAGAATCAAGAGTTTTCATCGATTCTATTTCATTATTCCTATCTGAGCTTGTACATGCCATTCTGGTTATCGTTAGATAGAAGTTAAGCCAAATCAGCCGTCTGGTGGTATGAAAAATATTATTATTGTATATTTTACGTTACATTTACCTACAATGTGTCTGTAGATTTATATCTAATTTATATCTAGTTGAAGTGTTTGTCTGTGATTTTGACATAAATCCTTTTTTTCGATACTGGCACGATACCAAAACCGAAAACAAGTTGTTAAAATTTTTGTCTGTCTGTCTGTTTGTCTTCGCTGATCTTTAAAACCACTTAACGGATTTTAACAGGACTTTTACTATGATACCTAATGAATTAAAGGATAAACCTTATATAAAATTTAAGAAAGCTTTAAGCACATGGCTACTTGATAAATGTTTCTATTCTGTAAATGAACTTGTTCAAATTTAATGTATATTGCAGTATTATTATTATTTAAGTATTATTCTTATTATTTACAGAATGACATTGAACGCTATTAAATTGACTATTAATTTTGACATGTACTACATCTATTGACATTTGAATTCAATTTTATTTAGAGTATTATTTGACGAAAATCAATAATTAATACCGTTAGATTTGTTAGACTTATAATACAATTCTTTAAATATTTGCATGCTTGGACAAGCTAAATGTGTGAAAATTATATTAACTATATTATGAATTCAATTTTATTTAGAGTATTATTTGACGAAAATCATTAATTAATACCGTTAGATTTGTTAGACTTATAATACAATTCTTTAAATATTTGCATGCTTGGACAAGCTAAATGTGTGAAAATTATATTAACTATATTAAAATACCACCTTTGTACTACCATATTTACAGCTAATAAATGATTATGATTATGATATTAAGTAGTCTTCAGCTTAAAGTAATAGGCTATTTTTTAAGGTTCCGTATCAAAGAATTTTGAGAAAGTTTGTATGGGAATAAAAAAATAACTTGAGTCAATTTTTTTTGAACTTGTAAAAACTTTTTCCACACAAAATAAGACATTCTTATTTTTTTCTCTCAGAATATGGCACTGGAGTATTTTTTTACAATAATTCAAGTACGCATAACTGACTAAATATCAATACTATTATTAACTTTTTATTAAAACATAAGTGAAATATTTTTCAACGTGTTGTTCGCGTGTCGAATAGGCAGTAAAGCGAATCGACTGCTTCTGTTTTAGCCAGCAAGGCATCACTGATGCCCGGTATTACTGATGTCAGTGGGCGAAGGTAAATTTTAAACCTGTTCTAGCACTAGTAATTAAGATACTGACGTCCGTGCATCACTAAATGGACTCACTGAAAATCAGCGCCGTAGCTTCCATTACGGCATTATGCTGAGTGAACTCCATTTTCTGGGCCACTGGACACATGCGAGCGTTATAGATCAATTAGTCGTAAATATTTATTTTTGTTTTCTCTATTTTTTGTCTGTTTGAATTTTTTTTTACTATCTATGTTCATTTATTTATTTAAACTTTTGACCCTTACAAAAAGTAAAAGGAAAAAAGGCGAACTTAATGCTAAAAGCATTCTCTGCCATTCAACCTTCGGGAAGTATGACAAAAAACGAAGGCGTGTGTGTATGTTCGTGTGTGTACCTAATTGGCACAGAAATAAACGATTTTCTTTCTTTTTTCCTTTCTTTCTTACTTACTTACAATCAGGTGGCTCAACTGCTCAGGTTAATATGCCATTAATTTAAAATAAAAACCTATGTCAAAAAGCGTCTTGAATAGTAATTTTTAGATGAGACTTATTTGGTTAACAATCTTGGCAAAATTTTGAATAAAATATGAATTTATAATGTAATAAAAAATACCACGTGTTAACAGAAATTAGTTTTGGCGTTAGATGATTATTTTTCTTTAAATTCTTTTAATTCCAGTAAGATTGTTGACCAAATCTCACCCTTAGTGGAAAAAAGCTTGTCGTCTTACGTTGAATTTTAGTGATTAATATGATTGGAAAGAGTGACAAAAGCTGCATATGCTCATTTATTTTTTATTTTTATCATTAATATTGACGGTTTTGTGCAAGAAATCGTAATGTAAATTCCTTAGACAACTTACTGATATTTTAACAGTTTTTTTTGCTCTCCTGTAAAATTGCAATTTTCATCTTATGCCTTTTTTCCACTGAGCGTGCGAAATAAGACTCGTCAAAAAAATGGAGTACTATTCTCGTAGGCATGTCCACTATACATAGAGCCGCGTGTTAGAACACACTGCAAGAAATTCACTCACGAAGCGAGGTCTTTATAGTTGGTCATAGCTAAAAGCTCCTGTATGTCAGTTAACTGCACAGTTACTGGCGCCGTATTTACCAACAATAGGTTACAGCCGTTGCGTCATCACATGAAACGGTTCAATAATCCGCTGTTACACTCATTCACAGTTCACACACATACAGTATTACCTGAGACGATAACGAATGGACTTTGTAATGGGCTGCAAAAATATAGCAAGTTTTAATACCTCGGCCATTATTGTATTTTATGTAATAATATGATTCATGAAAAAGGTTTATGCGGAAGGAAAAATTTTGTAAATTGCTTGATAAATAAAGTTTTATTTCAGGTGCGCATGATCATCGTCTGATCATCTTCAGAGTTATATTTCCCAATACAAAATGAGTAAAAAAAACGTACATTTGAATTAAAAAAATTTTCATTCAGTTAACCAAATTTATATCTGTCTAATTTTTGAAATTTCGTAGGTATTTATTTATTCCAAAAGCGAACATAATTACTTACCTATAAGACAATTGTTACACGGTAAAAAATAGACGCGGGGGTGGTAGACGCCCCTGAGGAACCATATAGAAGTTAAACCATATTCTACCACCTCCAAGGGGGCTCTTCAAAATCTCTACATGCCTTTATGTTGGAGAGGGGAGGGGATAAAGCCATTATTACGTAATAATTTTACAAATCTAAATACTATTATAATAATATAAACAAATCATTGATTTATGTCAATGATGAGTTTTAGTGAAATTGATCCCTTTCTGAAGCCAGGTAAAATCTTACGTAAGAAGGGGAAGGTGGGGTTCGAGAAATATTACGTACTCTTTTAATGACAAAAATTTTGCTTACGTAATTACGTAATTGTTGGACTATGTAGCGACGATGACGTCACTGATGATGTTTTGTCTTTGTTTATTCGACTGCCAGGAAGGGTTATGTTTTTTTCTAATATTCTAATGGTTAAATTAAATCCATATCAATAACGGGGCAGTGACGACCTTGCGTTGCTAACTTTGCATGCTAGTTTTTTTCAATTTCTATTACAATTGTAATTTAAATATCAGACCCAAAATCAACATTTTTATTTGATGTATTTTTATTAAGTAAACTAGAAATAAAAGTATTTTATTATTTTATTTAAAAAATGTTGATTATAATTTTTATTAAAAATAAAAATAAAATATTCAGTTTTTTTGTTGATTCATAATTTATTGACGCAGTATATAGGTACCTACATACATTTTATACCAAATAGCATTTGAAACGGTTAGTTTGAGTAACCTAATTCGATACGATTATTGACATTGCAGCCTAAATCCAACCTTGTTATTCACCCATAAGTCTCAATTTACAATAAACGAAGCCACAGGTTCGGGTTTACTGTTACGTAAGACAAATTTAAGGTCACTAGGGTTGCATAACTTGGTACATTACTGTAAAAGCGACCAGTCTTGTTAGGTCTTTAGGACTGTGTTGCATTCCCCCGAAGTGACCTTCGTTGGTTGGTAGGGGAAAGGCGCGGTAGGTCATGATAGCTGGTCAGGTATAGGTTGGTTAATTTAGAACGTCGATTTTGAAACTTTAAGCGTATTCACTATGATTTATTGGCACATCTCGTTGCAGTCAAGCGTGCTACGGACCATACGGTTAACGAGTACGGCGATTTTGGTTGTGGTTAATTTAATGGTTAATAAATAACTTAAATTTTGAGACTCGTTTTATGTCTGAAAATTATTGTTATATTTACTGGGAAATACTGGGAAAAACTGTCACGTAAATATCTGTTCCAGAAGTCGAAGAACTCTTCGGTAACCAAGTCAAGTACAGTACAAAATTGAAAATGTCTTTAAGTATATTACATTTTTCAAAGGAGGATCTGAAGGGTTATGTTTTTCGTGCGTATCTTGTAGTATGTATGTATCATGTATGTATGTAGGGTATGTATATAATATTCTTTATTACCTCATTTTCAAAATTGAACGGATCTATATAATTAAGATATCGTTAGATTAGACTTAAACACCCTAATGTTCTAAGTTATGTGAAATAAAAAACAAGTACGGTGGCTGTGAGATGCCATTATTTGAAGTATCAAAAAATAAAAACTAATCGAATTATCAAATTAAAGAGCTCACCATGGATTTCAAAAAGGAATATCATCTTAGCTTTTTTGATAGCAGGCGGGTTTTTTTCATTTTTAAATTTATACTAGTTACAAAGTTCAATCCATAAACTGGTTATAATGACCTGAAAACCTTGGCTCATATGAAACTGGACCAGTGCAACAGTGATACAACAGATTACATCACCCCTTTCTTGCAGACTGACCGAAAGATCTATGACCTAGATTCGGTTCGCTCGCGACGCCGTTGCTGATGGTAAACCGATTATATACAGATCATCAAAAAAGGTTTTAATTTTGGTTATATTTTTTATGTTATTTGCCTCAGAAGTCTGTCCGTCCGAATTATTAGGATTTCGATATTTTATTTATGTATTTGAAAGAATACTTTTAGATTGGTCCAATATTTATCAAAATTCAGTTTGTATTTATGTAATATTATATGTATGTGGGTAATATTCTTTATTACCTCATATCTTCCAAACCACTGAACGGATTTTTCAAGTGTTCTTAGATAAGTGAAATTAAAAAACAAATATGGTAGCTGTTAAATGCCATTGTTTGAAGTATCAAAAAATAAAAATAAATGGAATAATGCATTTGGGTATTAAAGAGCTTGCCATAAGCATTTCAAAAAGGTATATCATGATTCATGATAGCTTTCATTTTCATGATAGCTTAGATTTTTGATAGGAGGTGGTTTTTTTTAATTATAATTTTACAATGATTTAAAGACTGACTTTGAATTCGGTTATTATTTTGATAAATTTTGGATCTTGTGTAAATAGAAAAACAGGTAACTAGATGTTCTGTTAGTACATCCGTCACATTTCAGATACGACAACAGCTCAATGACGCGTTGCTGCCAAATAGAAGTGAGAGACGTGGTAGCTAATAATCAAATGGATTACAGTGATCTTACGCCCCAACTCCGAGTCACTAACGGTTACTTTAATTGCTTCGTAGTAAAGAATCATGATACAAATGCTGTACTAATAAGCGATTTAAGTAACCATTACTGACTCTCAGCGGTTTTCTTCCCTCAGCCTCTTCGTGGATCAGGATCGCTGTAGCAAACCATTAGTGACTCTGGATTGGGGCGTTAGTGTCTTTTTATCGTAATTTTAACCTAATTTCTACTCGTATTTACCATGAAAATGAGTGCCAAGTTGAGACGCGGCTAAATCAATAGAATAATATAAATCAATAGTAGGTTCTATTGGTACCTACTACCTACGCTTTACAAAATTATATACCTATTTGGCGTACCATTAGTATGACTTCCAAAAACTTTTTATTAGTCCCAAAGCGGTGCCAGATCGTCATGGATTTGGCTGAGTTTTTCCAACTTTAGTCTATACAATACAAAAAATGTTTGTACAGATGTCCTATATAGACCTTAAAACCATCGATAGATATGATAAAAATTTTGACATTTTGACTCAAATGGTTTCATTTGAAAGGCATATAATACAATGCAAAGATGGTTTGAAATCACTAAAACAATGCATTAGGCACATTTGGTCCTTTTATGAAGTCGATTTTCCACTTTTCCTGTACAAAAATTTTCCCGAATTGATTTTTTTTTACTTTGGCGTAGTAGCACACTCCGGGTATCAAATAGTTATTTAATAAGAGTGACGCATTAGTTATTTTCGGCCACAGACTTGAAGAAAGAAGCAGACGTCACCTTGTCTTATCGAGAGTGACGCCGCCCGCTTACCATGTGCCCGCTTACCAATCCGACGCGGTAATGGCGGCCGATTAATAACATCATGGTGTCAATGTGTGTGTGTGATACTTGTACGAATAGAGGAGTTGGTATTATGGGTGCTGACAATCCCTCTGTTCTTTTTTAAGTCTGTGTTTTCAGCCGGTTATTTAAGAGATGTGTTAACCGTTATGTCATTAGCTCAGTTACATTGAGGTAGGTTACGACTTCAAGCTGTTGAGATGTAACTACGTTTTCGAATGCGTATCGGGGTCAAACATAAATCGAAATCAGAATAATGTTGAGTCTTTATCAATATCAAACGTTAACGTAAGATAGAGATTTTTTATTATCATTAAAACCCGTGTCAAGGAAAGGCAAAGGAAAAGGATGCAGAGTATAGATAGAATAGACGAATTGCAATTGCTACCACGCAAAAAAGATAAATAATAGAAAATGTGCCTAATGCATTGTTTAAGTGGTCGCAAACCATATTTTTTTATGGAAATAGCCGGCAAACGAGCTGAAGATCCACCTGATGGTAAGTGGCTATCGTCGCCCATGGACATCAGTAACACCAAAGGTATCACTGATGCGTTGCCGGCCAAGAAAAGGCGACGAAAAAGAAAGAAACAAAGAACTGGCCTTATTGCCTTTCAAATGAAACAATTCTGGGACATATCGGTTACATGGTTTTAAAATCTATAAAGGACATGTCATTTGTACAACATTTTTTTGTGTTTTATATACAGTACCCGGATGACCGAGCTTTGCTCGGTTTAGTGTTGCTTAACAACGCCATTTACTGAAGTAGCTTTAGTAGTGCTACTTGCCAATAGATGTCAGGAAGAGTATATTGTAGAAGTTTATCATTGCCTGAAAACACCGATAAAATGACATTTTCTAAAAATTAATCCTAGCTAGATCGATTTATCGCCCCCGAAACCCCGTGTATACTAAATTTCATGAAAATCGTTGGAGCCGATTCCGAGATTCCAATTATATATATATACAAGAATTGCTCGTTTAAAGATATAAGAATAAGATAGTTAAGGGTCTACTGCTACAACATGTTAACGGTTCCAAACTTACTCTGTAACTGTTATTAGTTAACCAGTGCTGAGGAGTTTCTTTCACCATTTCATCTCGATGATAAATTATCTTTCTGAAACGAGAGCAGAAGCCAAACATGATGTGCATAACCCACATTAAATAATTTTGGATTCCGAACTATTTCTTAATTGATTACAAGCCAGTACATAGTTTTTTTTCAAATTTAATGTTCGAATGTAGTAATAAAAAGTAAGTGTTAATCTTTTATCAACAATTTATTTGAGCTGTAGATACATTAATCTAATTGTAAGTACCGTTATCTATTTAAAAAGTCCATAAAATAAAGAGAAAGAGGGAAGTGGTACAAGGACAGACAAAATTATATACTTTAGTGTTTTATTTATAAACCGACACTACGTTTATCTAATGTTATGAACGCTGAAATTTTTTGTCAAAGAAATTTTCGTTTGTTCTATTTGTACTTGAGTAAAGTCAAAATATTTGTGGTGAAACTACGAGTATTTTCAGCAGGTATCTTTTTATACAGCAGTAATAGCCAAGTGGTTAGAACGTTAGTTTCCCGAACGCGGGGGCCTAAGTTCAAATCCTTGCACGCATCTCTAATTTTTAAATATTATGTGCGTATTAGAAGTTAATTATCACTTGCTTCGGTGAAGGAAAAACATCGTAAGGAAACCTGCACACCTAAGAGTTCTCCATAAAGTTGTCAAAGGTGTGTGAAGTCTACCAATCCGCACTTGGCCAGCGTGGTAGACCCCTCTTGCATTGTGAGAGGAGACCCCAAGCCCAGCAGTGGGACAATTATTGGGTTATTGCTTTGCTTTTTATCTTTTTTTAAATATACTATACTTTTTCCCATATAATATGTACCTACATGTGAAAATGATTATTGCGTATATTGTTTACGATTTGTATCTCACTTGAATCTTTGTTTTACTGAGGTAAGTGCCAACGGCTTTGCTTAATTTGTATCCGAATATCCAAATGCCAAAGACATTTTACTACATACATACTATTTTGGACATATAAGATCATTGCTAAATGCCAATGGTAAATACAATTTTGAAAATTTAACCACTAAAGAGTTTAGAAGTGAGGCAAACTTTTGTGGAAGGGATTCACCTACCTCCACCGCAATGGAGAGCGTGGTGGAGTATTTTCCAGGCTAGGTTTCCTCAAGAGGAAAGAGGTCAGACCCATGTTCAGTATTGGAGCCAAAATTTTGTATAAGTGCGAGGATATGTCTAGGGAATCCTTAGACTGGGAGAGCACTGGTAAAATAAAACTTTGTATGACTACAAAATACTTTTCTCTTAAAGATCCAATATTTACAACCTACACAATCGTTTCACTAAATCACGAGTATTAATAATAATCCATAATAATACGTAATATCGAATCAAAGGTCAAAGTCGTACCAACAGGAAAACGTGACGTAAAAATCCCAAAACGGAGGCTTGCGTAATATTCGAATTAACACGATGGTTCGGCAAATGGATTATAGAGACATTGACATAACCTTTTGTCGGTGGGTGTAATATTCCCATACTGGATATTTAAACTATAGTCTATAAAGAATCCTTACAACTGACGTCACGTTTTGGCCTGCGGTGACGAGGGACGATCCTCGGCGTACTTTTTCTCTGGTATCGTATTATAGACCGCGAAAGTACCGCGTACAAAATATAATCACCCGTAGTACGCAAGGATATTGACGTACATGCACAGGCATTATGGTATTTTCTCACACACGTGCGTTGTCTCTGCTATGTTCTCGAAGCACTTTTTTTCGGTTTGGGGTACTTATGTCATCCGCTGACAAAAGCACCTCGTCTGCGCAGACCATTATATCCTTACTGAAGTTAAGTTCTTTCTAGACATTAGAACAAGTTGTAAAGTTAAATTTTCCCGTCAATACGTCTGTCATGTGACGACTTTAGTTGTAGCCAGCAAACGAGCTGACGATCCACCTGATGGTAAGTGACTATCATCGCCCATGGAGTTGAACGTTACCAAAGACATCGCTGAGCATCGCTTGCCGTTGCCGGCCAAGAAGAAGAGAAAAAGAACGAAAGCAAGAACTGGAAAGAGCCATCTCAAATCCAATGAAATGATGTAAAAAATTCGTATGATTACAAGGCATCAGCCACACAATAAATTTCATGATTCATCTTTCGTAAAGTATTCGATAAATAAAAAAATAGTTGCTAAAAAAACATTTTTTTTTATTTTTGTTTTTATTTCGATATTTTTATCCGATTTTAATCTGATTTTAAAATTTCAATGCTCATCGAAAAGGTAATGTAATTCCAAAATTCTAAAAAATTAACATTAAACCGCTCTATGAGAAACACATTTAAAAATAGATTAAAAAGAAACTTTTCATAAAATTTGTACCATACGATATTTTCCAGTATTAAACACGTCAATGATAACCGCAAAAAATAATGACATAACTATCATGACGCATTATCATTATCGATCTGGTTTTGCATGACGCATGGTGCCACTACTAGTATTTACTAGAAACTTATGTAACAAAGTTATTATTCACAAGTTCACGTGTATGCTAAGTGGTCGTTATAAGCGTATTTTTATTATTAACTGACTTCAAAAAAGGAAGAGATATTCAACTGTATTTTTTATGTTTGTTACCTCAGAACTTTCCACTGGATGAACCGATTTTGATGTTTCTTTTTTTAGTCAAAAGCTAATGCTTGTCATATAGTCCCATTTAAATTTGAGCGAGATCTGATGAGTAGTTTTTGAGTTATCCTTAATTTTGAAGTTGGTTATTTTTGTCTAGCAATATATTATTTGTATTATTATTGTCCGCATTTTCTGGGATAATATGTTAAGGGATATTCATTAATTACGTAATGGTTTCGAGAGGGAGGGGGAACCTTAAAATCTCTACATTCCCTTATCTTGGAGGGGAGAGGGGGTAAATCCATTCTTACGTAATTTCATAAGTCGAATACTAAATAAACAATAAATCGTTGATTTACGTCAAATTACAAGTTTTAGTGCAATTGATCCTTTTCTAGAACCTATTAAAATCTTACGTAAGAAAGGGAGTCCGAGAAATCTTATGGGCTCTTACATAGGGGTAAGGGAGATCAAAGATGGTAATAATTGTCAAATAAATAAACAATAATAATTAATACGTAAATTAATAAATGACCCCTTTAATCGTACCATGGTCTAAATGTGTGAAAAATTTCATGAAAATCTTTTCAGTATTTCACATTTATAGTATTAGTATGACTGATAGGATCTGTCACATAGTACTCGGACAGCCGAACCTGGAATACGCTCCTATACATAATACATGCCAGGGCCGAACTTTAAACATAATTAAATAAATAAAGCTCAAATAGTACCAAAAATAAAAACCGCCATAAAATCCGATTCGCACTTGGCATTAACCAGTAACTAGTTAACCAATCGGTAACCCCGGTAACCACTCGCCGGTTACTCAACCTATCGATAAATATAATCTTACAGTGATGTAACATCTCTGCACTATATGTGCCAGGGTCGGACTTGAAACGACTGACGTACTTAGGTTGATAGTTGTTAATGGGTGTCGGTTTGTGTATCTTAATTTTTATATTAAGACGTTGAATAAAATAGTCTTTATGTTGACTGATATGGTCAGTGTACTCGTTTGATACACTGGAAAATATAATAACATTTACATTGTAAAGTTGCTATTTATGTTTGTTTGTTTTTGTAACTACTTTTTAACGACTCGTTTTGATGCTTCATAAATTATATAGAAAATTTTCTGAATTTCATTTGAAAAATGGATTTTAAATCAAATAAAATTAATAAAAAATCATACAATTCATAGAAATAATCCAAAAAGCTTAAATATAACTAATAATAAAACGTATAAAAATACTCATGTTTGAAGCAAAGCAATTGCAGTTTACTAGTTAAAAATTACTACTATTTTCATCTAATGTAACAGGTATGTATGATCTTACTAAACACCATATAACTTAAGTATATCATCATTAGCCACCGAAGGTATAACCTTGACTGAACCATACATTCCCAAGCATTTGAGCAACCATCTCACAACAGTAATAACGAGGTTGCAAAACTCGTGTCAAAAGCAAAAAACGGGTTGCACTAGCAACCTTGACACGTTACGTCAACCAAGGTGAAGAGCGTTAACCATTAACCAGTCCAATTATGTAACCGTTGTGTAAGATAAGTTGCTAAATTCTCTTTTCGACTCGATCTGTATGTTGCAGAATTAATTATGTTGCTTAAATTTAAATTGGATTTCGGACATGGGGCACATTTTTGTAACAACGATTTTATGGCTTAGTTTTATATCATTGTAGTTTATATCACATAATTTAAAATGTAAGTGATAGAAAATAAATTAATTTTCTTTAATTCATTATCTATTCATTACTAAGACTAGACATAAGATAACATTGTAACTAATATGAATATGGAATACCTATTCTGAAATAAAATATTATTTATGATAAGTATGTTATCAGTATGTTATCATTGATAACATATTATTATTATCATTAGATGGTGGTTAGCTAAAGAATGGGTCACGCGGTGATAACTGGTACTTGCCACTCAAATCTACATGACCAGTCACATAATACATAGAGCAAGTAAATGGATTCACCACATATTGAATAAGAATCCTACTAAAAGCAAAACATATTTAAAACCATTATATGATTGATTTTTAGCCAGGCTAGGCTGACATTAAAAATGGTGTCGGAATTAAATAATACTCCAAAACTTCTTATTTATACCCCTACCAAGATATTATTATTTTAATATGTTTAAAAGTTTTATCTAAAACATACATAGGAACTATCGCATGCTATAACAACAACGATTAACGTGTAGCTTCCCCAAAGCGTCGATAATTGTCTCAAGGGAAATGTATGGAAAAAGTAACATAAAATTAACGTAAAAATTACATAAAAGTAAAAGTAAATTTACGGCGCTACACTTAATATAAAATTAACAACATTAACTTATAATATGTCGATGAAAGCAAAACAAAACAATAAGTATATTAAAATCATTATAACACTTTTTTGAAGTTGAAGGACACTGTCCTTCATCAAGCTAAGATTTTTTGATCAGCCTCACCCATTAAGTAAGAAATATACAGATGTGCTCCAAGTATACTACTGTATATTTGAGCAATATCAAAATTATACAAATATCTTGTATTCGATCACGCAACTTTGCCTTACTTTGCAATCCTTACATGCGGTTGCGTGAAATTGCGTCAACACGACGTAGTAATTAGCCGACAGGCTTAGCTTCGGGTATTGAGTTCAATATAAAGTTTAAAAGCACCTATACTACGCAAATTCAATTAGGTATGACTATGTATTATAAATTCAATAAACAATAAGTCATAACATTTTAACAAAAAATTAACCGACTTCAAATGAAGTACATTGTACTTTTGACATGGATGGCATTTCCAGATCTCGCTCAAATTTATGTGGGACTACACAACAAGCACCAGCTTTCGATTAAAAAAGAATCATCCAAATCGGTTCACCCAGTCCAAAGTTCTGAGGTAACAAACATAAAAAAATACAGTCGAATTGAGAACCTTCTCCTTTTTTTGAAGTCGGTTAAAAAATAAACGCTTGCAAACTCATACTCATGCGGGAGCATTGGGTTTCCCTGTGTCATTGGCATAGACAATACAAAAATAATACTATACATTCACAATTCGAGTATTTCTTCCTTTTGAAATCATTGGTTAATTCCATGGCGTAAAGACAATTGTAAAGAGAAGAAAAAGAAACTGCAGTCAAGGAACTTACATCCTTATTTTTAAATCAATTACTGAAACCCTGTTACACTGTATAGCTAATTCTAATGTCATCACTCGCAACTACGGTGGTTAGATTTGTAAAATTTTCTTCATAACTAATCATTTGCCACAATAGTTAATCAGCGAAATATTTTTCTTTTTCGCTTACAAAATTCTTAACAAAAATTTTGATCCAAGATTCACAAAGACGACTATTGCACGGATTTTACTGACTAAAAAAATTACGTTTTTTACTAAGTACTAGAGAATAATATTAAAGATCGATTTCCTACAGAAATTCTATTCATAAAACAAGTGCAACACTAAATTATTCTAGTTTTATACCGAAATTAAATGGTCGATTTATAATTTAAGCGTGAACCAGGCGATTAATTTGCAATCGTGTCGATTAACCAATTTTTACATCATCGCCCATCTAAATAACCTTTCCAACTCATCTTTCACTACTACAGCGAATCAAATAACAATACATAACAAGAATACAAATACAACAGCCAATTTTAACAACAAATACTTTGTAGTTAAACATAAGTATTACTAAAATCGATATTTCATCGACTCGTTTGCGATATCGATTTAGAAATAGTTCGAAAAGCGTCCAAGGACACATTTAATGGGTCTAACGTAATGCTACGGCAAGTTTACGCCTGTCGAAAACTGGCTATTTGAAATAATAGTCGTTATGTAAGTTTTATTATCGATGTAGTTAAGAGAATCAATAACTCGCGAATTTGGATCATTTTAAGCGACATTGAGTTTGTTGTCGAAGTTTAAAATTTAAAATTAAGTAAAACTAAACAATCAAGAACAATTTTAATGCAATACATTAATGGTCGTGTTTTGTTTTGTTCTGAATATTCAGGACTGAAGTCCTCATCAGGATCAGGGCATTGGTTATTGATAGTAAAGAAGTCCGTAATGAAGTCCATAGGCGAACAAAATAACCGTTTCAAAAATATTAGGGGAAACTACTCCTTGCCAACCTCTTCTGTTCGTGGTAGTAGGGTATTTTGTACGGAGTAACTACCAACTACCAACCTATCTGCTCGACGTTCATCTGATGACAAGTGGCTATCGTCGCCCATGGACTCCAGCTACACCAAAGGAATTACCTATGCGTTGCAGGACAAGAAAGAGAGAAGAAAAGGAAAAATGATGCCTTTAGTATTACTTATCCCCATGGGCGCTGGTAAGTGTGCTCGTTTGTCGACAATCATCTTTTTGTATTGCAACGCTATTTCATTATTATCAACCTATGATCATATTATGGCTAAAGCTATAATGCAAGTTTAAAATTAGCGAATAATTCGCAACTAGTAACACTATCGCTGTCGAAACCGTAGTTCCGTAGATATGTCAACATCGGCGTGCATGCGTCGTCTTACCTCACGCTTGCTAAATATACATATAAGTGATAATGGGCATACGACTATGTTTGATGAGAGTTTTTATATTTATATGACACATGCAAAGCAAAGCAACAACCCATAATTGTTCCACTGCTGGTCTTCTCTCACAATGTGAGGGGTACAGGCCATAGCCTACCACGCTGGCCAAGTGCGGATTGGTAAACTTCGCACACCTTTGAGAACATTATGGAGAACTCGCCGGTGTGCAGGTTTCCTCACGATGTTTTCCTTCACCGAAGCAAGTGATAATTAAATTGTATTATTACAATATTTGGAAAATTAGAGGTGTGAGCCAGGATTTGAACTCGGGCCCCTGCGTTCGGGAGACCAATTTTCTAACCGCTAGGCTATCACTGCTTAAATGACACATATCATATAGGTAATAATTTATGACTGTGGTATTATGTATGTATGATAGACTGTAGGGTGTTGCAACGCTAGAGAGCACAGTCAAATACATACATGTACGTACATCCTATGTCCTCCATAAATTATTGCGAGCTGCACATTTAACTGCACATTAATATTAGCTTTTTTAAAATTCTGGCAATACCTGCACCTCTACCTACGTGTTTCTTTAACGCCTGTGTCCTCTACCCTTAGGTTATCTGGTAGAAATCGCTATTACAGAAATAAGTCTTATTATAAGACCGCCTATTGTGTTGATTATATTTGCATTGTTGTATATTGAATATTTCTAAATGTGCACAATAAAAAATTGTAGTGTATTATTATTTATTTTAACTTTGCACCATACATATGTACAATAGCAAAGGCGGACTTAATGCTAAATATTATTAAAATAAACTCTTAAATATAGGAATACTTTCAAACTGATAACACCGCACTAATGTCGCGAATAGAATGGATAACAGAAATAAAACATTAGCAAAACCAATGACTTAAATCTGTTACATATGTCTGCTACAGCCGGGAATCGAACCGTTAAATCGCACGCATATCACTAATGACTAACCTATAAGTTCGGCCAATCCAATGTGGACTTATAACCCTACGAGAAAAACGGTCACATAATCATGTCTGGAAAAGAATATGCGGTCCGCGAATAGAAATAGACTAACGCCCCAACTTAAGAGTCACTACCGGTTACTTAAATCGCTTCTTAGTACAGAATTTGTATTGTGATCTTTACTAAGGAACCGTTAGTAACTCTTGAGTTGGGGTGTAAAAGATCTAACACACTATTTAAGTAATTCGCAGCCTGACACCTAAATAACCTTTAAAATTATAATGGGCAGGTTTTCTCAAATTTTTCTTCACTTTCTTCATTTGAAGTGCTAAATAATTTCTAATTTATACTCACGTTTCTCTTTGAGCTCGTTCAAATCACCAATCTATAGCTGTCTTTCACGTTATTATAATAGAATATCGCACTATTATTCCGCGCACGAGCCGTAGACCTTCCTAGCTATTTCGCCACCAAGTAAGTTGACCTGTTGCAATTCTACTGCTCGACAACCACCGAGAGTAGGCGAGAACCAAAATAACTGAAATAACCCGCAAATAACTATTAATAACACCAGTTTAATGAAGTTATGTTACTTAATAACTATGACAGCAGAATTTGTTATTGTAAATTATGTGTAGCTACAATGTGTCTACAATGATTAAATTGTGGTAGAATTTGGTATAAAATCTGTGTAGTGTGTACTTACTATTCTTTGTATACTAAGTAATATTATGTACCTTTTTATGTGGGGGCAAGTAGTAATAAAGAATATTCAAAAGGACAATAATTAATCTAAAAAAATAACCGTCTTAAAAATTAGAGATAACTCAAAAACTATTCTTCAAATCTCGCTCAAATTTAAATGAAACCACATCGAGAATCATCGAAATCGGTACACCCAGTAAAAATTTATGAGATAACACACATAAAAAAACATTCGATTTGAGAACCTCCACCTTTTTTTGAAGTCGGTTAAAAATTATGGTAACTGTATGCCCCAACTCCGAGTCACTAACGCTTACTTTAATCGATCCTTAGTAAAGAATCACCATACAAATTCTGTACTAAGGAGGATTTAAGTAACCGTTAGTGATTCTGAGTTGGGGCGTTAGTGTCTTAAAACTTACAAATTACAATAGTACCTACAACTCATAGCCGTGACCATAATGAAGCCATGGGGAATGTTTTGGAGGTTCACAATATAACGTAATTATTTTAATTTAATATGTATATAAAATTCTCGTCTTATAAGTATATAAAATTCGTCTTATATAAAAAAATGTTAGTTACCATACTCCTCCGAAACGGCTTGACCGATTTTTATGAAATTTTATATGCATATTCAGTAGGTCTGAGAATAAGTATCTATTTTTCATACCCCTAAGTGATAAGGGTTGTCCTCCTGTAATATTATTTTTTTATTTTTTGGACAATTTTTTTTATATTGTGGCATTAAAAAATACATACAAGCCTAAATTTTCACCCTTCTTTCACCAACCCCTATTTTTTAATAATCATTTTAGTAATTTAATCATTTTTATCCCGCTCGATAACTGATCAATTGTTAGGCGATACGAAGTTCACCCAGTCAGCTAGTTAAGTATAATTTTAAAAATCTAGTCTAATTTTTTTCCGATCCCAACCGTCTCTGAATGAAAAGTATGAGCACTATTAAATGTCCCAGGTTCACTAAAATTGGACTTCAACACTATTTTCGATGGGCCAGAGCTTAGCACCCAAAGAAAATTACAACACCTTTGATAACGAAGGAAAAACGATAGAATTTTTTTTTAATTATATAAAATAAAAATACAGATATTTACATATTAAGACATTTATCGTGCAAGTACTAAACAAACATAAAACGTTATCAGTCTCGAGTACTTGTCTTTATCAGTACCTATATCGCCAGACGAAGTCTACGTGTTTCGCAGCGACCTATAAAAATGTAGATAACACGTTATATAATTTATAGATAAGTATTATTGTATTGTATTTAGCATTTAAGGCTGTAAACAGACTTAGAAAAAGGAGGTTCTCAATTTAGTTTTGTGTTTTTTCTTCGTTTGTTAGGTATCTCAGAATTCCGTCATTTATGAAACGGTTTGGAAAAATATTTATTTATTTAAATATTTAAATGCGTCCAGATTTTTTTACTGGTTCCGTATTTATCAAGATTGAAATCTGAGGATCGGAGGGTCCATGAGAAATAGCGCTTGAAATATTATTATTACACTAGCTTTTGTCCGCGGCTTCGCCCGCGGTAGAGTGGTTTTGAAACGAAGTTTTTAATTAATTAATTAGATATTAGATGATGCCCGTGGCTTCGCTCACGTGGGTATCGATTTTTTTACAAATATGGAACCCTGAATTTTTCCGGAATAAACAGTAGCCTATGCGTTCAAGGTATAGGCTATCTCCATTCCAAACAGCCAAATCGGTTAAGTAGTTCTGGCGTGATTGAAGAACAAACATCCAAACATACAGGATGGTAATTTTGATAATTATTTTATTTTTGTCAAAGACAAAGAATATAGGATTCAATGAAGTGTGTTATGTTTTTAGTAACAATTCTAATTATAATCAATTGTACTTGCGATAATTTACTCGATTTACATCAAAACAAAATAACAGTACCAAGGTTATGCCTTCTTAATTATTATCAACACAACACGTGTCGATACAGCAGACAGTTATTACATTACCCTCCCTGGCAGTCGGTAATGATATCAATAAATTAACAACAACACAGTATTGTGTTGAAAATTTACAACATTCAGAGATATCTCGCAAGAATTAGCGAATGTGTGAAACAAATTGCAATAGTAATTACCCTGCGTTGTTCGCGAGTTGCTTCATGTGGTAATGTTGAGAAAATATGGCGACGCTGACATTGGAAGTTGGTATAGATCAAATACACTCTAGATGAATTATATCAATGCGTACGCTTAGACTAGTGCTACGGACAGTTCCGCGAGTCCTCTCAAAACTACAAAAAAATCGATTTTGTATGTAAGCCGCGCCATTAAAGAAACGAATCTAAAATAGCGGAAATTATCATTCCCCTCACTCGCACGTTATTCCTGTCTTTAGCGTGCGAGTTACGGGGAATGATAATTTCCGCCACTTTAGATTCGTTTCTTTAATGGCGCGGCTTATAACAATTTTTAATTCTGTATTTGGGTATGTCACGCATTTTTTTATCAAACCATATAATTTATCAAAAATATATCCTACGGAATCCCGAAACATTAGACCTAGTAGAATACTAGGTGCTATTGACAATCCTACCTTGACAATGATCCATGTATAGGTCAAAATATCCGTATAAAACAAAATTCGTCACTATTTCCGTGCTGTTGTTTGAAGAGTTTCAACTAGCAGCTGTCACAATATGGCAACAATAAATTCTAGTTACCACTCGAATATTTAATATGAATATTCAATACCCTCAAAACACGTTGATAAGTTTAATTCGAACGTAACTGTCTCTACCAGTGACGTGACGTGACGGACGCGTGACTGAGGTTCACGTGTTGCGTTTACGTCACGCAAGACCCCCTATTCCGGCTGCAACTGACAACGGGATTATTATCCCGTCACCAAAGCTAGCACAGAATATTCAAGAAAAATAAGTTCTTATGGAAATAGTCGACAAACGAGCTAACGATCCACCTGATGGTATGTGGCTATAGTCCTGATACCCATGTATCAGGAACACCAAAGGCATCATTAAGTCGTTACCGGCCAATAAAGAGAGAAGAAAAAGAAAGAAAGAATAAATCAAGAAGATTTTTTATTATGTGCTACTTTGTTGATTATTCATTGATTTCTAATATCTATTTCTATAATTTGGACAATCCACTATTTAAGAGTGAGACTTACGATTACACGAAGGGTTTTAAAATCACTTATTAATAATTAGAAAATATAATAATTAAGGCAAGAAAACTAAGGAAACAATCGGTGATTTGTTGTACAATTTAGTAACTACCTACTAGGAACAATTTTTTTTCAGTTGGAGAACTAAATGCTTGCATTTAACAATTAGATAATGCATTTTCAACGAAGGAAAGTTCTCGGTCACCACCCGCCTCCGCCAAATCTGTCGGGTCCACTGGTCTGTATGTCAGGTCTGTGTTACGTCTGTACTCTGTATTACACGTGAGGGAAGGACGCACGTGCGTCTGTTAAATCTGTTATGTAGTAACAACTGCCAGTTACGTCCACAGGTAATATGTAACGGGAACGTGACAGATACCTACTAATATACAGCAGTTGATTTTTTATCCTAAAGATCCATCTGATGGTTAATGGTAATCGTTGCCCATGGATATCAGCATCTAGAGAAGAAAAAGAAAATAAGAACTATCTCTTCAACTCCCAACCGAAACATGATGAGTTTGGAGATTATTTCAATCAAAAGGGTGATAGCTATCCAGGCGAATTTAAATTTAAACTAAACGACAAAGCCTAGTTGGTAGCGACCCTGCCTGGGAAGCAAGCGGCGGTTCCGATTCCTGGCTTGGGAAGAGTTTAACGGCCTAACCAGGCTTCCGGCGGGTTACATCACTATGCAAGTCAGGATTAAACCTGATGGTGCAGAGCCCAGCTAACTCCAACGGGATTAGAAGGGACCTACACCGTAATCGTGACTTTTGTCTACCAGGGTACACCACGAGCAGGAGAGGTTGCCTTGATCTCAAAATGGTTGGAGTCCAAAGACTTCTGTGTATTCTAGTTATTTCTCCATAACTCCTTCACTATCTCGCCATAGCCATATTGGCTTACTCTTTCCATGGATAACATAAAGAGTGAGCAGTATAATCAAGGCGCTGGCTTGGCTTCAACCTATTAATGGCGCACTACCTGAAAACGGGTCTCTCCTCTTGAGGTGGCCTGAAGCATACTCCCCACGCTACTCCAGTGCGGATTGGTGGCCCAAGGCGCTGACAGACCTCAAACTCCCGAACTATGCCGCATTTTTAAATTCAGAATAGCCTGTCTATTTCTTTAGAAGTCTTTGATCGAGTACTTTACAGCCCAATAGATTGTCTAAACAGAGCCTCTAAAACAGACCTTTTTTCTGTTAGCGTTCAAGCCTACGTCTATAATATTATGTATGGGAATGACTTTAGGTGTGGAAAAGTCAGGTGCTCATTTTACGTAGTTTAGTCTAGAGGCCCATTGTAGACAAAGAAACTAACTTGAATAAACTTGGGTTCTCAATCCGTGAATCGGAAAGGCGACTAGGTCGCACTTCTCATATGGATGGATGTTTCCTATATCTCGTTGCAGAGCAGCTAAATCGTTCACGGGATTTCCAATGGAATTCAGCGTTTTCTGAAGAAAACATAGCTGAAGCTACAATCAAAAAATCAAAGTTTCCAATAAGCATCTTATAAGCCAGTCTTACCTCCATCAGGTCGCAACATTTCCAAGCTGATGCTTGAAAATGACGTACAGATGATCGTACAGATTCGTCATTCAATGATTTGAATGACGAATCTTTACGATGGTAGTGACCATTTGAAATGAAATGAAATGACAATCAAAAAATCAAAGTTTCCAATAAGCATCTTATAAGCCAGTCTTACCTCCATCAGGTCGCAACATTTCCAAGCTGATGCTTGAAAATGACGTACAGATGATCGTACAGATTCGTCATTCAATGATTTGAATGACGAATCTTTACGATGGTAGTGACCATTTGAAATGAAATGAAATGACAATCAAAAAATCAAAGTTTCCAATAAGCATCTTATAAGCCAGTCTTACCTCCATCAGGTCGCAACATTTCCAAGCTGATGCTTGAAAATGGCGTACAGATGATCGTCAGATTCGTCATTCAATGATTTGAATGACGAATCTGTACGATGGTAGTGACCATTTACGATGGTAGTGACCATTTGAAATGAAATGAAATGAAATGAAAAAAACTTTATTACGGCTTTTGAAGCACAGCAACACGTTAGCAAAAAAAAAATATCAATATCCTAAAAGAAAAAAAAGAACAAATTATGTAAATAAATTGAAAAAAAAATAGAAACAAAAGATCAATAAAATATTACAACAAATAAGTAAACTACGATGGTACATTACTACATTTACGATGGTAGTGAGCCTGCCTGCGATCTGAAGGGTCTCGGGTTCATTTCCCGGCCGTTGCAGATGTTTATATTATATTCTCGGGTCATTAGTGCTATAGTGATGTCTTACTTGTGTTGTCCATTGTATGAGTGTATAAGGGTATGAGTGTGGAAGTGTTTATTATTTTATTTATTATCTAACCTTCAAGAAAATACAAAGTACCTAAAGGCAGACTATTACGTCTTTACAAACAGCACGTGTTTTGTCATGTGGACAGCGAGGAAATGCGCACACACACACACACACTCACACACATACACACACTCACACAAACAGTTTCTTAGTCATCAATTATATAAGATAAACGCTCGAGTTGTTATGGCATCATTATTGATAGTTTATTGGCTGAATGGCAAATAAAACTGATAATAATTGTTACATTTCATACTCTTTGATTTAATTATGTTTGATGATTTGATGATATATTTGATGATTTAATGATTTATTTATTTGATAATGTGCACCGGTCACTCCGTCAGGATCAATTGGTAGTCGAAATTTTTTATGCCATCCGAAAGCCTGCAACTAGGGTATCGAGAATCGGTTCTGTTTTAAAGAACCGGGATTTTCGGTTCTTGCCTATGCTGGAATGAGCAAGTGCTTCGATTCGGTAATAAATGCTGTACGACAAAAATTGTCGAGTCGAATGTATGTACTGAAAGGAATTGCATCAATAAAATTAACATGTAGCAAGCTGAACTGACAACTTTTTGGCACAGGATATACTAAAGAGAAAGGTGGAGTGCACAAACAAAACTTAAATAGGACTAATTATGTTAGTTATAATAAATATCATACACTACACGTTCATAGCCCCACACTAGGATTCCTTGTGTCGTGAGTATGGACGATACACAAAGACAAGGACACCCACCCAGGCCGAAATTCAAATTCATCAATCAAATTGCCGCCTCGCTGGAAATCGAACCCAGGACCCTCGGCACGGGGGTCTGGCATGGTGACCACGCCAGACGCCTATCGTCAATGATTCGAACCCACATGCCCCAAGTGGGAGTCCGACCATGTTATCATAGTTTACACTAGTTGCGTAATAGTAAAACCAAGAAAACTGAGTCACAATAGTTTCGTAATAATAGTAAAATTGTTAATGTAACTCAGTGTCAAGTTCAATGTAAACGGCCTGCGTCGCCACTCGCCACTCTGCAAGGCGATACGGTGATAACCAATATTATTATTATGTTGACCGATATTATTATACGTTTATAAATAACTAACGCTCTGCCCGCGGGTTTGCTCACGTTTTCCGGGATAATAAGTACCCCATATGTTATTCTAGACCATGGTTTACCTGTGTGCAAAATTTCATGAAAATCTGTTCTGTACTTTTTGCGTGAAAGGCAATGATATTATACGTACAAAAAGAGGTAGATATGCCAAGACGGCGCTGAAATTACGTCAGTGGAATTTAGTCAAGTATAGCGATTTTAATTCAGACAGTTGATAGCTGCCTCTGAGTGAGGCCGTCTAGTTGTCTTTTTCACTATTATGGTTTTAGTAGTGCCTACCCTTTTCCATAATTTACCAATGTAATAAGGATTGGAGCAGTGAAACAAAAGATAAACGTGTGTGTGTTGTAGCTCGGTCGGAACAGATTTTTTTGTTGATTTGTAAGGGCAGAACGTATCTATAGTTTAATATCATTTGTGAAAGGGTAACAAACATCCATAGAAGTTTTCACTTTTATATTAATAGGACTAACGCCCCAACTTAGAGTCACTGATGGTTACCTAAATTACTCCTTAGTACAGAATTTGTATCGTGATATTCGTGATTCTGAACTAAGGAGCGATTTGTAACTACAGATAAACTGAAGTAAAGTGACTTGATGCGGCATCCAATTTGCATGACACAGCTACCTATAATATGGCCAGATAGCCATACACCGTCAAGTTTACTTGATGCTGCATCAACTTCGTTGCAAACTTGACAAGTATACTTGATCGTACTTTTCATGTATGACCAGCCTTAGTGACTCTGAGTTGGGGCGTAAGTTTATTAATTTTGTGTCTACATCACAAGCTGATACAGATACTCGTATTGTCCGACGTGTCATTTTCGATTCATAATGAACAGGCTTTGTATTCGAATATTGCTTGCTCGTAATGCCCTATTGTGTTTATTCTGCAAAAAAACACAAAAAAAATCTTTTATCTGTGTTAAACATGCTAGTTGTTAGCACACAAGTATGCGCAACGCAGTCCTCTAACTAGGGTTCGAAGTATCGGCCTCTGGTATCGATACCGAGTACTCGTGTGGTATCGACGGGTATGGTATCGATACCAAAAAAGTATCGGTCCTGAAGTATCGATACTACTCAGTATCGAGTATCGAGTACCTACTCGTGAGGATCACAGTCAGATCACAGCTAAAAAAAAAAAAAAAGGTCGTCGACAGTGAATTTCTGTTTAGTCCGAGCGCTAAAACGGGCCGCAGTTGATCTTTTTCCTTAAGAAAAAAATTAAAAGTACTCAGTATTTTAAAAGTACTCGATACCGACGTTTCATATGAGTACTTGCGAGTAATTACCAGGTACGAGTATCGAGTACTCAGTATCGAGTATCGCGATCAAAAGTATCGATACCTACTCAGTATCGAAAGTATCGTTCGAACCCTACCTCTAACTGAGACCCAAGTGGAAAGGGGCAAGCTTTGAGCATGTGCTTGTGTATGTATTCAAATATTTATGCATGTGTGCTAATTTCAGACATGTGTATCATAATTTCTTCATTCTCAGGCCTTTTTCTACGAATGAAACGAAATAAACGTTTCATTTGTGGAAGTAGGCTCCAACCTGGCTAATAAATATTAAAGTATTTTACTTGCTTCTATTAAGTAAAAATTAAAAGCGCTTTCAATACCGATTAAGCCACAAGAACCCTCATTTGGCCTTGAAAACCCATGTCTTAGTGCTAACGACATGTTGAGACGAGATTCTTTAAATTGCCATAATTATTATCTTTTTTATTATTCACATTTTCTTTCATAATAATATCTTTCTGGACACAATTCCAGTCCAGAACTCCATATAGAAGAGTACGTGTAAAAAAAAGATCATAATAGAAATGAAAAACAGGCAAAGCACAAATTGAGCTGACTGGTTCACAAATCCGACTCACAGACTGAACCTACGTCATTGACCACACTGGTCACTTACCATCAGGTATCCACTCAGGTCCTATCAGGTCATCCATTCGTTTTTTTTTTCAAAATTCAAAATAATTCATTCATATAGGTATCACTGATACACTTATGCACGTCATTTTTTGGCTTTTCGGAAGGTGCTTTGTCATGGAGTAGAAGAAAAGCCTAAAGAAACTCCTCAGCACATCTTATAATAATAAAAATACATGGGTATTGTATTTATTACAAAAAAAAATACAAACTTGAACGGAACTGGTGGCAGAGCTGGTCATTTCCATGCGTCTCTGTCATTTAAGTACTCATCCACAGTGTAGTAACCTTTGCCTAAGAGTTGGGATTTTACGTCTTAAAAAATTCCTCTGGCAAGTCACGTATTAACTTCGGGATTTTATTATGTAATTGTACACCAAGCCCCATAAAATATCGTTTGCCGGCCATAGACAAAAAACAAAACGCCTCTAACAACGCTCATTTCAGTGAATATAATATTATTTTAATTTTATTATTGTTATAAAACTTGCAAATTATTACCTCAAAACGAGCTACTTATCGTTGTAATTGGAGGTCAATACGAGTAATTAAAACAATAAAAAAGACAGAAAAACTTTGCATATTACATCACGAGGCTTCTTCTTATGGAGTACAGTCGGAAACAAATGCATTTAGTACCTTCAGATATAGTTTTTCTAACAGGAAATAGGTATATTTAATAGCGAAAGATTTATCTTTACCTATTGTCCATGGATGAACATTATTCCAAAACGTTAATAAAGAAGAACTTATTATAGTAATAATAAATATCATTAACTTGAATGGGCTCAAATATACCTTCGATACTAAATTAATAAATGATTTTATTATTTGATTTATTCGTATTATTTATTGGAGTAGAATTTATTTAGGTACAATGATAAAAATGTTTTACATAATTTCAATTCCTATAAAAATCTCTTAGATAATTAATTTATATTGGAAAAGTAATTTGGACACTGATACAAATACAATTCTAAATTTTACTACAAAAATAACCAACTCCAATGAAGTGGTCTTCGACACACCACTATAATATCGCTGGAACATGATTGTATCAAAAGCGCCATTCCCTCAATATTTCATGGACCCCCATCATTAGAACTAAATGTTGATCAATATGAGACCATCCTTAGACATAAAAAAAATCCAAATCTGTTGATAAACGGAGTTCAAAAGTATCAACCATCAAAAGAAAATACAACCAAATCAAGAAACACCTCCTGCTTTAATCAAAAAATATTTATTTATTTGATGCAAAAATTATGCCCAATCAATAACTTATTCACCTGACTGTACTGGCTGGTACAACTGAAATTAGTCTCGGTCGGCGCGCGAACGTGACCGCCATGTATCGAGACACGTGGCTCGCGGATCACGTGGTACAGTACGGCCGACGTATCTTGGCGCGTCTGAACATAGGCTTTGCGAACTTTAGCGCATGTAAGACAGAGATAACGACACGAACATGCTAACGTGTGACTGAGACGTAATACGTCGCGTACCGAGCATTGCCGAATTATGTTACTGCGCAGTCTTCTGCGCGAAGTTCAGACGCGCCAAGATGCAGCGGCCATACTGTGCCTGGTTAGACTCAGTGGATCACTAGCTCACACTGACTATGGAGGATCATAGGCATCACAGGCTTTCTTCCTTTTTCTTCTCTCTTCCTTTGCCACGCAACAGTGATGCCTTTGGTGTCGCTGATGTCCATGGATGATGATAGAACTTACCATCAGATGGATCGTCAGCTCATTTGTCAGCTATTTCCTTGAAAACAGTTTTGTGGGCAGAGTTCGGTAGAAGTAGGCTTTCGCACCGGCTGCCTGGATAGCTGCTGCCCGCTTGACTCAAGCGTTTGACGCCTGACTCAAACGGCTTGAGTCAGGCGTCAAACAACTCCTTGGAGGACTGCCCAGCCTGGGCGGAAGACCGCGCGCAGTTACGTGCGGTCTTTGGGGACGACCTATCGCTGCCGAACGTGCTCAAACGCATGGTCGATAGTGAGACGTCGTGGACAGCGGTGCAGGCCTTTGCGGAGTGCGTCATGCTCCGCAAAGAGGCGGCGGAGAGAAAGCGCGAGGACTCTACAGAACCTTGCCATCCGCCGTCGGCGCACAGAGCAAAGAAGACGGGCTTACAGACTGTACCTCCTGGCCCCATAACAACAAGCCGGTCGGGTGACGGATACGGGAATTCGTCGTCCGGCGTAATGTTGCGGTTGAAAGACGCGCCGGTGTCGAGCGAGCCTTTACCCTAGCGGGAAATAGTAGGCAGACGGGCCATCCCGCTAGCCGTTCCAACCCTCTCGACAAGGAGAGGGGCTAGAGAGCGCGCCGTGCCGAGGCCGCCGTGGTAGCGGCTGCCGCGCCGGGGCAATGGAGCGAGAATAGCACACAGTCCCGGCACCAATGCGGTAGGCGTCGAAACCGTGTGGTTTTGATGGGTTCAAGTCCCACATACCTTTCCGACTTACTGTGTCCGGATGGACGAGACGAAAGTCTTTGCACACGTTAAAAAAGCCGTCAAACAACTCGTCGTATTCAGTTTGGGGACTTGGAAGCCAGTTCTTTCTTTCTTTCTCTCTTTTATTTTTTGATGGCCGTTGATGGCCACACCTTTTGGTGTTACCGATGTCCATGGGTTTTCGTCTTCGTTTTTCGTCTTGTGGCGACAGCGCACCGTTTGCCAAAGTCTATTTCCATTAAAAAAAACTCTGGACCAAAACCGCTTCGTACCGGCTTTGAACAGTACCGCCTCCGCTCCAGACTATATGTGTAACCCTCATTTTTTATAGCCTGAAGGGCTGATGAAAAACAGACGGGCCACCAGACAGACAGAATGCCACTCACCACCACACCTCATCACAACCACACTTTATTCTTATTACTCTTTTCTAGCTTCTTAAAAACCAATGTTATAATACTCATTAAGTAAAGCATTTGACAATTTATACCATAAAGTATTACCATAAAAATCGAGCAGTGATACCCTAGCGGTTCGAACGATGGTCTCCCGAACGCGGGGTCCGAGTTTGAAACCTGCACACCTGAGAGTTCTCCATAATGTTCTCAAAGGTCTGAACTGTGAGCTCTGAACTGTGAAGTCTACCAATCCGCACTTGGCCAGCATAGTCTATGGCTAAGACTATGGCATGTACCCCTCACATTGTGAGAGGAGATCCGAGCCCAGCAGTGGGACAATTATGGGTTGTGACTTTGACTTTGATTACCATAAAAATCACTGTTACGCTGTTACTATTAAAATTTTATCTTACAAAAAGATACGCTGGGTAAGATGTATACCTATACAAAATCGATATAGTACAAGTTTATATCACTGGAGCAAACCGGAAATCGAACCTAGGACACCTAATGACAACTTGAGACCTATTACGTTCTTTTGAAGCAATCGGGCTATTTTTATCACTCGATAACATCCATTAACATACCAATCGATATGCCCTTGCTACAGAGTACAGACGCTTTTTATAGCTCTGTATTATCGAATTGTTCACTTGTTTTATCCCAAGCGAGTAAATGAAAGCTATCAACAATATTTAGAGATAAATTAAACTAACACGCCATGATGAACGTTTCACACATTAGAATAGTGGAATAATAAGGAAATAATCCATCCATCAATCCATCCATCCATCAGCCCTTGGAGGTCCACTGCTGGACATAGGCCTCCCCTAACTTGCCCCAATTTGACCGGTCCTGAGCCTTCTGAATCCAGCGGATGCCCGCTGTCTTCTTCAGGTCGTCAGTCCACCTGGTCGGGGGGCATCCTATGCTCCTTTTTCCGAGACGTGGGTGCCATTCGAGGACCTTTCATCCCAAACGGTTATCGGTCCTTCGCACTATGTGGCCAGCCCATTGCCACTTCAGCCAGCTAATTCTTTGAGCTATGTCGGTTACCCTTGTTTGAAGAAAATAATCATTGAAGTATAATGACATAGAACAGACATCTCGAACGAAATGTGTGTCCCGCCCGGGAGGTTCGATTTTCAAAATTGAGCCCCCGTTCTCCTTTCAAAATCGAACGAATCCATTAAAGATTGAAGCCACGTGGCGCCAATGCATTGGGACATACATGATGTTCGCGGTGTCGGTTCTATACGCCAGTAATAATACTTCAATGGAAATAATAAGTAAACATATTCCTAAGATATGAGCGTGATATTTTTTTATGGAAATGGTAACATATTTTATGGATTAATTAGATAAATTATAATTTGATTAGGTGTAATAACTCGCCCTTACAGAACCTATGTAATAGCACTTACACCCAAAACAACCGTTACAATGTTTTACTGTGAATACAATAATTAAATAGCCAATATTCAGTTATATATTATATCTAAATGGGCAACTTTAAACGATCCGTTACACGATGAAGGGTTATTAAATACATCTGAGCCTAAAATTACCAATAAGAGACATTAAAAGTTATCATACAGAAAAGGTTTTGGAAAGCCTAAGTTTACATAATAAATTATATTATCATAGAAAAAATCACACAGATTCAATACTGACTCGAGCTACGTGCTAATACAATATAGCTTCTCGCTTCTCGCCTTTGATAATATGAAACACAAATTAAAGTTTTTATAGCAAAGTTACGCCAGTTACATAGAAATAAAATGACACTACAAATAAGTTGTCAATTTAATGATCAATATTGTATTAACAAAGAGTTGTAATTTATTCTATTGTTATTAATCTATAATTATTTCTGCAGCGTTTACCTTAGATAACAATTGCGATCCATTAATACGGCTCAATAAGAATTATGCAACTATGATAAATAAAAATAGATGTTTGCACATACCTCTATGTACACTAGAAATTGAGACAAATCCTATTTAGTAAAAAATCTTACAGTATTTTTATCGTAATTTCTAATTAAAAAAAAGGCTGACACAAAATCAAAAGAATTGGTGCTACTGATGTTCATGGGCGGCGATAGCTACTTACCATCAGGTGGATCGTTAGCTCGTTTGCCGGCTATTTCCATAAAAAAATTTAAAGACGGATAATCATTTGCCGTACCAAAACTAATTTCCATTAACATGCCAAAATTAATTCCATTTACTGTTATGGAAAACCGAAGGGAATCGTCTTCAGAAAGTTCCGCGGACGTCGGCGACCACCGGGAGTCACCGAAAGCGTGTCACTTCGCTGTAGTTATAAGTATATTGATATGTATGTTAGTCTATAATGTATTTATCACTAGAAAGACGGGAGCAGTCATTTGACCGGATTTTCAATTTAAAAGTTTGCTTATTCCAAAAGTTTTTGACTAAGTTTACTGATAATTTGTGACTTTTATTATTATGAGTAGAATCTTAAAAATACATGACGAAAACACTCTTAGTGTCTTTGTTTACTGCTTAAAGTGCTGATATACCGACAAAGACGGCGACAGTCATTTGACTGCTATAACCTGAGTAGTGTTTATAATTGTAATATGAAGGTGCTTTTGTAAATATTTGAATTGATTTGTTTTGTTAGTCAGTTGCTAGAGTAACTAGCTTCATATTGTACATATCATTTAGAATATTGTGAATAAATTAATGTAAAAATGTCTCAAAGACTCGATAATAAAGAAATACTTCATTTACTGCAAAACCTACCAGACGATCAGTCGGAATGTGAATCTGAAAGTTCTGCACTTGACAGTGATGATGACTTTGT
The DNA here is from genome assembly GCA_963932265.1 of Thymelicus lineola. Lineage (NCBI taxonomy): Eukaryota > Metazoa > Arthropoda > Insecta > Lepidoptera > Hesperiidae > Thymelicus > Thymelicus lineola. Next base: position 4,185,637 of record OZ010707.1, on the reverse strand, counting down.
GTTACCTGCTATTAGTTCGAGCTCTGATAGTGTAGACTCTGACCCAGAAGATCAGGTACCCCTTTCGAATTTACGTTACATTAGCAATAACAATAACCGTGCTCGTGGAAAGGGTAGATAGGGGTCACTGTTTGCTTGCCAGTACTGCTCACGAGCAGGATCGTCATTACACGGCCACAGACGGGGCTACATGGGCTCTTCAGACGGTATCAACTCCAACTGGTCACCGGGCTCGACAGAATATTATTACAGGCAGGGCCTACATCATTCGCAAGAAGGAATTTCAAAGGAAATGTAGTGGATGCATGAAGGCTATTTATTGACGAACATATTTTGAGACACATTCAAAAATGCACAAAAGAAGAACCTACTAGGCAACTAGGACACAATAATTGGGTACTCACTTTGAAAGAATTAGAAGATTTTATTGCTATTTGTTAGTTCGTGAAATAATGAAATTGAAACAGGACTTTCCGGTTCTGAGCCTTTGTGTGTAGAACCTATGCCTTCACCTTCTCAATGTTCGTTACCGATCATCCAGAAAAATCGAAAAAGGTGAGAGTGTTATATTAGCAAATGTAAAAATAAAACTAAAAAGTATGCTATGATTGTAAAAAGCCACTTTGTGGTTCTTGTAATAAAAATAAAAATTTTAAATGTAAAAACTGCAATTGAATATTATATTATATGAGCATTATATTATGATCAGTTCATTGCAGCATTTTTTTTATCCTAATAAATAATTTTCTGAATATGAGTACCTGCAGTCATTTGACCGGCCGCCGTCTTTGTAGGTAGTTAAATTTTTCCGTCTTTCTAGTGTTATACTATGGGCCTTGTTGCTCGAAATAAATAAATAAATAAAAATATTGAAGTGAAACTTCTTTAGAATCGTTGTGATTTCAAACCGGATGCAACGGAAAAAACGACAGGTAACAGACACAAATACAAGAATGTGTAGGATGAAGCCAGGAAAGAATGAGACAGAAATATTCGTCAGTTAAAATAAATAAAAACGACATCGCGACAGTAAAAATGCTAAGTTGTATTCATAGATGGCGCGAGGAATAAGATAGAAGATTCGTTTTATTGCTAGATAGATGGCGCTAGCTGCTCATTTTACTCTTCATAATTATGTTAAGAGCTGGCGTTAGTTACCACTGTTTTCTTTTTCTTATGTTCGTGGTTATCTTTTAAAAAGTGCTAAGTTGTATTCATAGATGGCGCGAGGAACAAGGTAGAAGATTCGATTTATTGCTTTTTCATCTCATTATCTTGAAACCAAAATTTTGGAAAGTTTCACTTCTACCACGTGTGAATTGCACACATTTTTTTTAAATTAATTTCAATTTATATTTCGATAAAAAGTAGTGCCAATATTGTTTACCAAATAAGTCTCGTCCAAAAACGGACTACTCAATAACAGATTATTTATGTTACATTAAAATCTGCCCCGGTTGGGAATTAAATACATGATCCTTTTTTCTGTAAGTATGATAACTAGCTATGCCCGCGATTTTGTTTGGGTGGGAGCATTTCCCGCATAAACCCCGATCCCCTGGGAATAGGGGTATGAAATATAAATAATAATAAATAATAAATGCTTACACAGTCATACCCTCGCAGTAGGTTTTTACCTGTGCATGGACTACATAATAACACATTACAATAACACCCATGACCCGAGTACAATTATTTATCTGTCACATAAATATCTGTTCCGGCCGAGAGTCGAACCCGGGACCCCTCGCTTCGCAGGCAGGGTCGCTACCTACTAGGCTACGGGGTCGTCAAATATACTTTACGACCTATTCTCATATCTACCAAATTGGTTTCGGAGAAGTGCGACCACAAACACCGTGTAGTTACACATGAAATCGAATACTTTATATCAACCAGACTAATCGGTGCGTTGATTGTACTCTCGAAAATTTTTTTAAACTTGATTTTACACATAGATTTCTTGATCCGAAATATTTCTGGTAAGGAGTTCCTATTAATGAAATAATTTACTATCAAATAACATAAAAATATAGCAATGAAAATGTACTCAAAGGCTTAATTTATTCTTGTATTGTATTAAACACAGGCTTTTCCTTTTACGCAAGGCACTTCCTGGGTATGTTGTCAGGAATAACTCAACGCGACCTCATAATGTTTCCTACTATTAGCTCATATGCTATTGTGGCAGAAGGAAAATAGTCAGGGTAAAAAATACAGTAATTGATTTTAAAAAAGATTTACAATCTACATTGGTTCTAGTTTTCCTTTTTAATACGTTTCGCCATCGATTATGGACATCAGTAATTCAAAAGACAGATGCGTCGATGGCCAAAAAGAAAACAGTGGAAATTTTTTGTACCTGGCATGTACCTATTCGTAAACAATAGCAATAAATATGAAATTATGTTACAGATGTTTACATCCACTTCATAGGCATGATCTATTATCCAAATACGAGTATAGGCTAAGATAAAAATAGAAAGCCTTTAACTGAAAAAATATTAGTGTTTTTTTTTTCATTTTAATAGAGCTGCAATGTTTGTCTGCACTTACAAATTTACGATTTACTTAAAAATTGGGTCTTACTTACAAATTTACTTTTGTAAATTAGGTGGTCTAACGCCCTCACTCAGAGTCACTAACGGTTACTTAAATCGATCCTTAGTACAGAATTTGTATGGTGATTTTGTACTAAGGAGCGATTTATGTAACCGTTAGGGACTCTTGAGTTGGGGCGTAAGAATCTTAGATTTACAATTAAGAATGTAGAAGAGTAGGTATTTTATATTTTCCTCAATGTTTTTTTTTGTAATGATTCTATGGTTGAATTTCGACAAGTGGGATAATTTTTATATTGTTTTTATTTGCGGTTCCGTATCGCAAAAGGAAAAAACGGAACCCTTATAGGACCACTTTGTTGTCCATCTGCTTGCCTATCTGTCTGTCTATCCTTCTGTCTATCTGTCAACACTTTTTTTCTCAGGAACGCATGGGAGGTATCAAGTTGAAATTAATATCCAATATTTAGTCATAGTCTGAAGCTATGAAAATATCAAGCTCAACTCTGTTGAAAGATTTTGTTTGTGTCGTATTTTTTGAGTTTATTTTAGCACTCACCAGGCAATCAATCAATACCAATAGTGTACTTCCCGTAGACTTATGGAGGCCATACACCATCATGTGTACTTGATCAAGCGTCAAGCGGACTTGACGCGGCATCTAGTATACTTGATCGTGTATGGCCACGGTAAGCTATCTTGTCATATTGTTATCTCATGCATACTGGAGGCCGCGTCAAGTCAACCTGTTAATTTGCAGACTTGACAAGTACACTTGATCGTATATGGCCTCCATTAGAATGATGAAATTTAGCAAGATGCAATGCACAATAGCACAGTACTAGTAAAAGAATATATTCCAAAACCAAAAATTTGTAGTCACATCACAAAAAATAGCTTTTAATTATTTGTAGTTGGTAAATTCATCGCGACCTATGTCACTGTATGGGGACGACAGTTTTTAACGGCGAAGTTAGGTTTGTTACTCAATTTTTTCATTCAATTGTCGTTAAGTTCCTGAAGATCCATTAGAGAGGAAAATTTTAAACCCGATCAGGGTAAAACAAACGCGCGTTTACCTGCATACATAATATGGCACAACACTAGTTCCTGCTGACTTAAGGTAAATCTAATTGACGGTCAAGTTCGGTAAGGTGGCCTCCGTCTATTCAATGTAACATGCTGGTTAACATGCATAACAGGCACATCTTAGTAGTGTAAACTAGTAATCTCGTTCAGTAAGCTTCCTTTTGGCAAAGCCATTCAATAGTTTTTATGTCAACTATAAAAAAAAGATTGTGTGGTTTTATGAAACCACGGTATAAGTGAAACTTTTTTTCGTATTGTAGACATTTAACTTAAAATTTTTGGATAAATATTCGATTTAGGGTATTAAAATGGCATCATCCTCGTTGATCAGTTTTTCGGACTGACTAGCTGTGTCGTTGTTTATCAAAAGCAAGAAATAGCAACATAAGTATATACCTGGTCATCATCAGACCTTCAGAATGTACCATGTAGTAGCACCCGTACTCAATCAGATAAATGTTGAAAGCTAGGTCATCCTAAGTACTTCCGTTACTGAGAACTGATAAGTATATACCTGGTCGTCATCATCATCAGACGTTCAGAATGTATCATGTAGTAGCACCCGTACTCAATCAGATAAATGTTGAAAGCTAGGTCATCCTAAGTACTTCCGTTACTGAGAACTGATAAGTATATACCTGGTCATCATCAGACCTTCAGAATGTATCATGTAGTAGCACCCGTACTCAATCAGATAAATGTTGAAAGCTAGGTCATCCTAAGTACTTCCGTTACTAAGAACCGATAAGTATATACCTGGTCATCATCAGACCTTCAGAATGTATTATGTAGTAGCACCCGTACTCAATCAGATGAATGTTGAAAGCTAGGTCATCCTAAGTACTTCCGTTACTGAGAACCGATAAGTATATACCTGGTCATCATCAGACCTTCAGAATGTATCATGTAGTAGCACCCGTACTCAATCAGATAAATGTTGAAAGCTAGGTCATCCTAAGTACTTTCGTTACTGAGAACCGATAAGTATATACCTGGTCATCATCAGACCTTCAGAATGTATCATGTAGTAGCATCCGTACTCAATCAGATAAATGTTGAAAGCTAGGTCATCCTAAGTACTTCCGTTACTAAGAACCGTTAAATATATACCTGGTCATCATCAGACCTTCAGAATGTATCATGTAGTAGGACCCGTACTCAATCAGATAAATGTTGAAAGCTAGGTCATCCTAAGTACTTCCGTTACAGAGAACCGATAAGTATATACCTGGTCATCATCAGACCTTCAGAAAGTATCATGTAGTAGCACCCGTACTCAATCAGATCAATGTTGAAAGCTAGGTCATCCTAAGTACTTCCGTTACTGAGTACCGATAAGTATATACCTGGTCATCATCAGACCTTCAGAATGTATTATGTAGTAGCACCCGTACTCAATCAGATGAATGTTGAAAGCTAGGTCATCCTAAGTACTTCCGTTACTGAGAACCGATAAGTATATACCTGGTCATCATCAGACCTTCAGAATGTATCATGCAGTAGCACCCGTACTCAATCAGATAAATGTTGAAAGCTAGGTCATCCTAAGTACTTTCGTTACTGAGAACCGATAAGTATATACCTGGTCATCATCAGACCTTCAGAATGTATCATGTAGTAGCACCCGTACTCAATCAAATAAATGTTGAAAGCTAGGTCATCCTAAGTACTTCCGTTACTAAGAACCGATAAGTATATACCTGGTCATCATCAGACCTTCAGAATGTATCATGTAGTAGCACCCGTACTCAATCAGATAAATGTTGAAAGCTAGGTCATCCTAAGTACTTCCGTTACTGAGTACCGATAAGTATATACCTGGTCATCATCAGACTTTCAGAATGTATCATGTAGTAGCACCCGTAATCAATCAGATAAATGTTGAAAGCTAGGTCATCCTAAGTATTTTCGTTACTGAGAACCGATAAGTTAAGAACCGACCGTCACGCGACATGCGACACACATACCAAAAAGTTTGAGACGATGTAATAAAAGTTTCACTTTAAAAAACATTCAGTCAAACCGATAGACAAAAAAATTTAAGAAATAAGTTGAATCCTAAAAAAATTTTTTTTTTAAACGCTTTTATTTCAATAATGTTTAGTTTATAAAATTAGCTACAAGTTGTGAAAATTTCAAGTCTCTACGTAAAATAGAACATAGAGAATTATGCGTCTAAAGTCTGAAAATCGTTTTTTTAATTTAATTTTTTTTTTTTTTTTAATTTTCGTGTATTGTCATCGGAAATACACATGTCTGCCAAATTTCATCAATTTTCATTAAAGGGAAGTCATTCAAATTAACGTTACAAGATTTGATCCTTTGATCCTCCGAAGTGAAGCTAAATATAAAAGCGTTTAATAACCTTATTGCCGTGTAAATAGAGTAGCATTTTGATCATAATATTGAAGATTTGATGCTTTGATGCTCCGAAGTGAAGCTAAATAAAAGCGTTTAAAAAACAGCAGAATATAACATATTTTGTTAATATAAATACATTTTGTTACCGGTGACAATATTCAAAGATTTTATATTATTATAGTTTATTATATTTGTATAGGGATGACCGAAGTGCCTAAGCGAATATAAAAATCATAGACTGACTTAAGTTGAAAGACTTGTCGAATGACGTGGATAAATATTTTCAAATTTTGGCTACAGGAAACGGTAAGACAGTATTCTTTTAAAAACCTGCCGGAACCCTGGAACCCCACCATACGTAACAATTAGGTAACTAACTTCATAATTGCATTAAATTACGGTAAAGAGGTGAAACAATAATAAAAAAGTTAATTAAAAAGAACAAAAAACCCGACTCAGTAAAATAAACTAAAAAGAAAATAACAAGCTCAGTAGTTTAAGAATGCTGTTTAAAGTAGTCCTAAACAACAACACCATAAAAGAATTAACAGTCGAGACCCAATATTCAACTAATCAAATCTTGTTTGTTTTTTCCCAAGCAGCCCTGTAAAATTACTTACCCATAAACCCTACTTACCTTTAAAATTAAAATGCCATACTTGAAATTTTATTAAGAAGTTATACTCCATCTTTTCTTTCCATCAATCTATGAATTAGCTCTTCTGGCTACGCATAATATCTGTAGTCTGTAATTTCTTAATAATGCCATTTAAGAGTTGCAACGCCCGCAATCGCGAATACCTGAGAGTTTTGTACTTTGCGAAACCAAACGTCTATTGCGGAGCGTTGCGCAACTTTAGGACAAACAAATTACGTTTTTACCATGTTTTGGATGCACGTGTTTCAGCATAAATTATTCTATCAAAACTCGCTGCGCAATACGACCTTGGCATGCCGTTGCATAATTGTAAATTAGTTGGCAATTTTGACATGATTTATGCATCTGGATCTTCAGTGTAAGGAAGCGTGCAGATAGAGGAAAGTAGCGAGCGAGATATTTTATTTACCGATGTATTGTAAGCTTGAGTTAACATTTTAGTACTTGTTTTTAAAATTTGGCTTAAGTATAAAAAAATATATCGATTCAAAGTTCCATCAAAAACCAATTTTAAAATTGGGGTACTAAAAATAAAAACGAATCACCGTATATATACTATATACTAGTATGTATAAAGTATAATTATGTTCCGTAATCTCGTCCTCATATTTTGTACTTTTGTACACGTACTACACGTGCTCTGTGCTACTTGCCGTCACAATGTTTAAAGATAAGCGCGTTCTTCATTCTCTGTGGTACGTCCCTAGCTCCATCTGTCCACCACTGGCAATGTCATTGTGCTTTTTTGTGCAAAACGTGCTGTCACGAAATTTTATTTTCATTTTATTTTCGAATTTTATAATCGTTTTTACAGTCCTTTTACAGTATTTTTTCAGTTATTATAGTACGCCCAATTTGAATTAAATATGGGAAAATATGAAAAGAGAAAATGAAAATAATTGAGTCAACGGATTCTAGAGTTGGAAAAACACATGAATAGGTCCCGTCTTAGAAACAGCGGTATGTTTTGATAACTTCTATTAGCTTAATTAAACGCAGTTTTTTGCCCCTGATGTTACTTCGACAAATTTTATTACACACACTAGTCTCTGGAGTTTTCACGAGAGGTTAACCATGAGAACGATGTTGTGTCTACCTTCGACAAATTTTATTACACACACTAGTCTCTGGAGTTTTCACGAGAGGTTAACCATGAGAACGATGTTGTGTCTACCTTCGACAAATTTTATTACACACACTAGTCTCTGGAGTTTTCACGAGAGGTTAACCATGAGAACGATGTTGTGTCTACCTATAACAAATAGGTAACTACCATGTTTCGGCTTTCACGAGGGGTAGCTAGTGGTGCCGCGTGTTCCGCGATAAGATATTGTGACCACCTATTACAAGTAGGTACCACGCACATGCTTTCACGAGAGGTTAGCTAGTGGTCCCGCATGTAACGCGACAGGATATTGTGACCACCTATAAAATAGGTACCACACCATGCATATGCTTTCACGAGAGGTTAGCTAGTGGTGCCGCATGTTATGCAGCGAGAAGGGATTCATGGAGCTTTTACGGAAGACGAGGATGGAACAGACTCAAGTCACACAACTAGAAGCCGTTCGCCTCATGATCGGAGTCGATCAAGCCGATGCTCGAGAAATCATAAAAGCAGGCGCCGCTCCTTTCCTCCAATTCTAATATCCACAGCCGATCATCGACTCTGCCTGACAGAGATGCAGTCAGACAGAAAGAGAGGGGGGGGGGGGCAGACTACTACGGAAGAACAGGTACCTCGTCAATAAAACAACACCAGGTAAAGGATAGCTCTCTGCCAGCAGACGGCGAAGAGCTCCTAGGTCAGGATGGTAAGCAAACTACTTGTAATTCTATATACTTATATGAGAGCATAGCTACACGTTGGTCAGCTATTCTCACTGATGTAGATCATCAATGCAGACCTAAAAGCTACCATGTTGAAGAAACAAGATCCCCTCTCGAACTGACGTCTTCTAGTATCACCCAAGTTAAATGGGGAACTTGTGGCAGTGATGAATGACAGTGGTATCAAATGTGACAATAGAATCTGTGACCAGCAAGTAGTCCTATCTATAGCTATCTCTACAGTGTGGAGGCTTCAATGACATGATTCTGTCAACGAATAATAAGCAGCACATTGAGGTATTGAGTGATTCAATAAGGCTGTTAGTTGATTTATTCCATGATCGGTTACACATAGGACACTAATTCTTCCTGGTCTGAATACCCATGTGACTCAGGTATCATTATCATCGACATCGGGGTCAAGAGCAACCATGATTCAGATACAATGCGGTGGTTTAAAATTATTTTATAATCAATGGTGTGAAAAGTGATATTACATCCAATCCAACCATTATTGGCAGTATAAGGGGTTATACAATGCTATTTAAACGCAAGACCACACGAACTGTTTTGTCCACAGTACAATATTTTTTCTAAAATAGAAAATAGTTTGTTTGCTCTCGAAGTAGGACAGCTATTGGAACTAGGTTCTATACAATCATGATTTCTTGCTCAGGGACATGAAGTTTGATACTTAACCTTAAGAAACTTATAAAATTTGGTGTCACCTTTATGATACTTTGTGCATTGCAGACTCCTATGATGATTGTGCGCAGAATGCATTGACTACTGGGGAATCTAAGGTTTATTATTAACTCACAAAAAAGTTCTTTAAAACTCAGTCAGGGTTGTCTTTATCTAGGATTTATGCCAGATTTTATTCCATGTTCCATATATAATATCATCTTCCCTAGAAGAGGGACCATGTTATCTTTGTTAACAACCACTAAACGCCCTTGCTTCGCTTCGGTAAACCTATTGGTAACCACATTTGAGTAAATAAATGTATGGACGGTATTTTTTAAATCGACATGACTTTTTTATTATTTATGAACCGATTGCAGTAAAACAGTCACTGAATGGTGATCCAAGCTTACTGCAATACAACAGTGAAGATTGCACCTAACTATAACGCGGTTCTTGAGATTGGTCGGAACAAACGCGCAGACAAGCAGACAAAAAGTACAGTTTTATTATAATATGTATATTAATGGATGATATGAAATAAAAATAAATAATAATAGTAATAATAATAGTCAAAACATAGTTGTTATACTTTGGAATTTGTCCAATTACTTGGTCTTCTTGTAGTTTGCTTGTAAATCCATAGAATATGGTATCTTCTATACGAAATCCCTGGAAAACTACAATACAGTGATTTTAAAAGATTTTAATGGAAATTATATTGCAACAATAATATTATCAAAAGGGATTCAATCAGATCGGGATGAACTGATCGGGACATTACACATCCAAGTAATAACAGGAAAATTATACAATTTAATTTTAGTTTACAGATTTCCTCAGATGCTTCGCAAACAGATTGCGGACTTGTCTGTAATAATGTGAGAAGTCACGGACACTGAATAGAAGAAGAGAATCTTTTCAAATAAAATTAGGAACAGCTTTTAAATGTTTAAAAACGTTTACATCTAAGTAATTACTGCGAGGTTTTTGCTTTGGAAAGATAACACAATTGCTATAGCATACGTTAAGAAAATGAAAGCTACAAGGTTGCCACATATCAATAACTTAGCGAGAGAGCTATGGCAGTGGAATGAGAGAAGACACGTCATATGGGTGTATGCATTTTACATCAGCTCAAAAGAAAACTCCACCACAGATAGTGAATCCAGACATTCAAAATCTGAAATCGAATGCCAACTGAGTGACATTGTTTATGAAAGTTGTATACGCCTTAGATGACAAATAACACCGGATGGATCAATTGTAACAATTTATTTACAATAGTTATCAATGCATAGTGATAATTCAATTGTGTATCTAATAAAGATAAATAAATTAATTAAATAAAAGTATAATAAGCAGATTCGATGAACCGCAGGTGGTCCTCTTTGCTGATAGGAATAACACCAAATGTCGGGATTACAATTATAACATGGTTCTCAGACCCAGAAGCATATTCTATAGATACATTCATCTTGAGATGGAATGACATGTTCTTTTATGCATTTCCATTATTCACGCTTATAAGAAGAGTGCTGAAGCAAATTATAGGAGACAAGACAAAAGTTGTGGTTCCTATGTGGCTCTCACAGCCCTGGTATCCACTTTAGAACTCCATGGCTATATCTGAAAAAATAAGAATTAAACCTCGATATAACTAATTTATTCTTATCTCCTTCTACAGACTTGCACGTGTTATACATATAAGAGCCTTACTCTGATTGCAGCCATATAGTCAGGAGAACATTTCTAAGAAAAGTAATCCCTGCTTTCTCAATGGATATAATGTTAGCCTCATTATCAGGAAACAATACGGGTCTGCTCTTGGTGCATGAATTTCACACTGCCAGAGCTACAATGTAGATCCTTTTGGAAGGTTGTTTCATATAGTTCAATGAATACCATCAGGTCAGCAATTTCCGTAATAAAATAAGGTCCTCAACTCGGCATAATACGATATGATATTACGAGTTTGTGGGATCCAAGTATAGTAGATTCTAGACTATTTCTAGACTCTTAGCTTAGAGGTACACTCCTTACTAACGCTGTCTTTTATCTGCATTAAGGATATTGCTGTTAATTCTGATTCTATAATATCAAAATTTTCAAAATTTAATTTATGAAAACTTGTGGTTCTTATCAAATACAACATAATTTAACTTTACAGTTTTTCAAACAAAATACAGATATCTGCCCGGCTAACAATCCTACTATATTATTTACACTTACAAAAATATGTGAGGCAAAATTGTAAATCATTAATTCTAACTGTTAGGAAGCAGCACCAACCAACCTCACTGCAACTATCAGCCGATAGATTAAACAAGTTCGGGTTAATAGTGGATTAGACACTTCCATATTTACAGGCCAGAGACATGCTTTACTTCAAAAGCCTCGTATGCCGGCATTATTGTGGACTATTGAGGTTATAAGGAAAGCAGCCGGTTAGTTCACCTTTTCCTCCACATTTGCTTCATTTTATAAAAGACCAATGATTAGTGGTCTCAGTCAATTAACTCAAAATGTATGCTCGTTGCATAAAGTTGCATAAAGACACCTACACATTATGAGACTGACAATTTAGCAATTATTATTATCGTTTCTTTACGTTTTTTTTTTTTTTAAACTGTGGTATATACGATACAATAAAAAGAGGATGTTTCTTTACTTAATATAAATATTATTTGTTAATTGTATGTGATTATCATCACGAAATTATTAATGAATGAATTATTATCAACCCAACTTTCTTCTTTGAACATCTACATAGTACAAAATATGAGGACGAGATTACGGAACATAATTAAATAGATCGGACTAACTTACCAAGTGACGTCCGATCCTCAATTATGTGAAGTAATCTCGTCCTCATCCTAGACCCAACCCTTCCCAGGTAATATTCTTAAAAGAATATACCTACATACTGCTGGTATCCTTTGAAGAATAATTTGTATTTCGCAAGTTACGTTCATAATGATCTGTATTGCCTACTCTAACCCCTTCTCTGAAAGTTGTGTTGTAGAGCTTTGAAACAATGACATTGCCAGTGGTGGACAGATGGAGCTAGGGACGTACCACAGAGAATGAAGAACGCGCTTATCTTTAAACATTGTGACGGCAAGTAGCACAGAGCACGTACTACATAGTACAAAATATGAGGACGAGATTACTTCACATAATTGAGGATCGGACGTCACTTGGTAAGTTAGTCCGATCTATTTAATTATAACTAATTCGCATTTTTTACTTGTAATTTTGTTATTATGTAGTAATTCCGATGTGCACGTAATGTCGATTTAAAAACATGATTGCTGGACACGCATTTGTCGAAACTGCAAATAAGTATAATGTAATAATTACCTACTTTATTGCAAAAAGCTAAGTCTGCTAACAAAATCAATTTATAGAATTTCAGAAACACTATTGCATAACTAAAAACTGTAGATCTATGCAAAACGTGACCGAATAATACATGTAAGTAAAAAAATTATTTTATCAGTGCAGGCATTAGTAAGAAAGAACTAATTCACACAAGGTCATGACGGGTCATAGATGATTTGTCAAAAAAAAGACATTGCATACGTAAAAAGTGTTTATTCGTGAATCGTTTTTTTACTTTTTTTGTTAATAAGACCATATTCATTTTAGTAACTTAATTAAAGTAACAATTCGCATGTCCTCGTGGTTGGAATAAGAGTATCATAATTATAAAGTATAAATAAATATGATTATGATGGGGTGAGAATAAAAGACGAGGTAAGAAGCGGAAGGGTGAGGAGAGTTGTCAGCGAAGAGTCCAAGAAGAGACCTATGATTTATAATTAATTGAAGAAGAATTTGTAGTTTTCACCTAATAAAATTATGTCTAAGATTGATTGTAAATATCCAAATATTCCTTAAAATGTATTCGTATTTCCGAAAGATAAAAGAAAAACCGAATTCAAAAGTTTCTTCTTCTAAAACCTGTTGTAATTACGAGTGAAGATTTTTTATACAACGGTCTCTATACAGAAATTAAATTCCAGGTTATCTGCATAATTAATATCTACTTAATTACAACAGAAAAAAACCAAAACAAAAATTCCAAAATTATTACAATCGAAGTCGCCGACAAAACACAGTTTATTATAATAAAAATAAACATACAACACTATTTCATTTGTTTACATCTATTTATAGATTCGGCAGAGTCTGCCAATATTATGAAACGTGGTACCAAAAATAAATCTCTAGATTATTTATTATCATAATATTGAATTCCAATTAGTCTATTAGTTTGAGCGTAGGTATGTATGTACAGTACACTGTGTATATTTTTTTTATAATATTACTCCTATTAATTACTAAATACGCTCTTTGGAGCTTCGTTTGATGTCATAATTGCGCAAAGATATTACGTATATTAGAAGAATTAAGATTGTTAAACCAGTATAAACAAAATTTAAAAAAAATCCGCTTGCTCTCAAAAAACCTATCATAATATACCTTTTTGAAATCCTTATGGTGAGCTCTTTAAAGAATACTTGGGTTATTAAGACGAATTTAGCCGAATTGTGAAACATTTTTAACCGACTTCAAAAAAAGGAGGAGGTTCTCAATTCGACTGTATTTTTTTTATGTTTGTTACCTCAGAACTTTGGACTGGGTGAACCGAATTGGATGATTCTTTTTTTAATCGAAAGCTGGTGCTTGTCGTGTGGTCCCACATAAATTTGAGCGAGATCTAACAATGGTATCCATGTCAAAAGTACAATGTACTTCATTTGAAGTCGGTTAATTTTTTGTTAAAATGTTAGATTATCTAAAAACTGAACTGAGAAACACTTTTTTTTGAAGTCGATTAAAATCCATATTATATCAGAGTAACTGACAGAATCGAATCATCATCGAATACCCATCCATAGTCGGAGAATGGATGATGGAGAAGCTGCGCAGGCGCACGACACGCGATGATCAACGTGATGCGACGCCATATTATGTACTGCACACGGTCCAGTTGCGTAACTATTACACGACTGTGCATTTGTAAACGATGACATTGTTCCTTCCGTGATGGGTAAACAGCGGTGATATTTTGCGTGCCAAATATTAACAGATAATCTTTATCTTATATATAAAATGGTCGTGTCACAATGTTAGTTACCTTACTCCTCCGAAACGGCTTGACCGATTTTTATGAAATTTTATATGCATATTCAGTAGATCTGAGAATCGGCTACTATCTATTTTTCATACCCTTAGTGATAAGGAATTTCCACCCCTAACTTTTTTTTATTTTTTGGACATTTTTTTTTATAATGTGGCATTAAAAAATACAAACAACCCTAAATTTTTACCCTTCTAACACCAACGCCTATTTTTAATATGATTGTTAGGCGATACGAAGTTCGCCCGGTCAACTAGTAAGATTATAATATAAATCTCAAGTCACCGAAATGGCTCAATCGATTTTTATGAAATTGTTTGTGTATATTTGGTACATTGTGAGTATAGGTTGTAAATCATAAATCACTTACCATCAGGTGGGATTGTAGTCAAGCATTAACTTATAAGATATAAAAAAGTCCCACAAATTCAAAAAAATTCCTCCCACGCCAAATTCCAAAAAATCCAAATTCCAAATTCTTCCCACGCCGGAAGGGTGTCGTAAAAGGCGACTAAATCCGGCCTGCTGGTGGTAGGGCCCTCGGAGGGATTATATTTGCAGTATTGATTTTAATTGTTAATTAATACCATTATTACTATTATTATTTCTCCAGGGGTTCGCCTGGATAGCTACCACCCTTGAGCTTGAGTCATCCGCCAAACGACTCGTCGTGTTCCGGCTGGGGGCTTGAGAGCCAGTTCTTTCTTTCTTTTTTTTCTTTCTTTCTTTGCCGGCAACGTATCGGTGATGCCTTTGGTGTTGCTGATGTTCATGGGCGGCGATAGCCACTTACCATCAGGTGGATCGTCGGCTCGTTTGCCGGCTATTTCCATAAAAAAAAGTATATTTCATACCACTAGCACTACCCAGATTTTTTTTCTAGTTTTTAACGAAATTATTTTTTTATTTTTTCTTTGGCATCAAAAAATACTTACAACCCCAATTTTTTACCTCCTACATCTTCACACCATTTTTTAGATATAATTTATAATAAGGCAGAAAAACGTTTGCCGGGTCAGCTAGTAAATAATAATAAGTTAAGCTCTCATACGCCAAAAACTTATGGGCTCGTCCAGATAATGTTTGATGCTTTTTTACAATATTTTTTCTTACAGAAGTAGCCGACAAAGAAGCTGAAGATCCACTTGATGGTAAGCGGCTGTCCTCGCCCATGGACATTAATGACACTAAAGACATCACAGATGCGTTGCCGGCCAAGAAAGAGAAAAGAGAAAAGAAAGAAAGAACTGGGTCTCAAGTCCCCAGCCAGACACGATGAGTCGTTTGATGGCTGGCTGTAGCAACTGACAATCCAATTTCAACAATTATTTTACAAAATTAAAAAGAATAAATAAAAAACCTATGTTCATTTAATAACGGAGATCACTTACATTGTCTCATTTTCTTCTTATTTACTTCATCAAAATAAGTCATCAACCTGACCAGGGCTATAGTCCAAATAACCCTTCAGCTTATGTCAGGGGTAACAGTTTCATAGTCTCATCAATCATTGTATAAGCCAATTATAGTATAGGCCAATCTTTATGCATACAATATAAATATCATTAGAGTATAGGCGCATTATTGACATAAACCGTAGGACTATATGACTATCATTAAGAAAAGCCTAAAAAAATACTGTACGGGTCAACTATAAGTTCGGCCGTGTCAATGTCAATGAAAAACGCGTATATCCCGGAAAATACCTTTAATTGCACTAAACAATGCATTGCAATAATTTCTGATATGCAAAATGTACGAGTTAGCTCGTAAACAGTGTTGCCAATTTAGCCCTTTTTACGGGTTTTCAGCCCCTCAAATAATTTTTTAGCACGTAGCCCAATTTCTAGCCCTAAAATCATTTTCCGCCATGTTGAAAAAACGGGATAAATTCAGGTTTTCCACGAACTTTTTGATGCAATCGATCGAAAAAACGATAAAACGTAGTGAAAGATGTCGAAAAAATTACCATTATCATACTTGTAGAGCGTCTGGAGACCTTTTTTTTTCGCCGTCACCTCTGATTAAACAATAGCCCCTATTTTCAATGTATTGGACGAATCTAGCCCTTTTATAAATTATGCTTAGCACGAAAACCTGATACCGAATTGGCAACACTGCTCGTAAATATACAATGCGCACGATTGAAAAAAGTGGTAGGATTATGCGCGTCGTTACTATCGCGCTTATATATTAAAAAAGAATAGAGAAAAACAATCACCGGATGTTAGCTTCTAAGTTCTAAGCAAAACATCGATAACGCTAGAAATTATCGACTTTTATGCACAATCTGTGCTCGTAAAATGCATTTCCTCTAAATGTGGCTAAACACGTGCCTTGTTTGTTTGTGTGCGTTCTATGTATGTGTGCTATATATTAACATCACGTTTTCAGTGGCACGGTCGCTAATAATACAACAGTATGTAGATTTGCGCGTTACTTAAGAGGTTATGGCATACGTCATCGATATATACCTATATGTTTGTTTATCGTATAATATCTTTAGTTAATATGTTTATAATAGTGTGATTAGTTAGCCCGTAGCGTGTATTATGAGGTTGAAGTGGGTGGTGTTACATGGATTTGATGCATGATTTGGTTATTGATTGAGTGCTTACTCTTATGCTGACTCAATTTCTATTTTATTCGCTGAATTATAGCTCAATGTGTATACATGTGATATCCTAACGTTTTTATACATTAAGGTAAACTCATGTGACTTATTTAATTCGGTGATATTTAACTTGAGCGCTGTGTGCTCGGTCTAGTTAGATGGAGGAGGGAAGGGGTTGTTTAAAAGCCCTTTGCAATAGGAAAATGGCAGATTTTGGGGTTAAGTGTCGAAGAGTTTAAGGTGAGAGATGCGACAGCTGTTTTTACAATAACATCATATTCAATGTATAAGTTACTATTTCCAGAAATGTAAGGCAATGTAAGGAAATGTAAGGTTATTAAATTTTCAATTACTTTCAGTCATACAATCGTGGTATAGTTGTATTTCCTTCAATGGCTGATACAACTGTAAACATAATCACTATCACTAACCAAATTTCCACTGCTAGGCTGGCACCTAGAGGTTGCATACCCCATTTATATATTACTAGGAATTCGCCCTCGCTTCGCTTCGGGAAAAATAGTAAAAAATAGATAATATAGCCTATGTCACCGGGGATAGTGTAGCTTCCCAACAGTGAAAGAATTTTTCAAATCGGTTCGGTAGTTTCGGAGCCTATTCAATGCAAACAAACAATCAAATCTTTCCTCTTTATAATATTAGTATAGATGAAATATAATGAGATGAGATGAGACGAGATATTAATGTGAGATGAAATTAAATGCTTTCCGAAGTATCCGCAATATCTATAGATCGAGAATAGGTCTGCAATGAATGACAGTAAGTATGCATAATAAGTACTTTCTAGATAGCGTTATTATTAGATATTTCTAGCTCTGATAAACGAACACATGGGTGTACACGTGTTTGATTTATTAATGAGCTGTGATCGGTAGCCAAGAACTACAATTTTCCGTAACATAGACACTTAATATTATTTAAAGATTTAAAAGATTTTATTTGTCATAAAAACAATTTTACAATAGACATATTTGTGTGGATGTGCGTGTGTGTGTGTGTGTGTGTGTGTGTGTGTGTGTGTGTGTATGTGTGTGTGTGTGTGTGTGTTTGTGTATGTGTGTGTGTGTGTGTGTGTGTGTGTGTGTGTGTGTGTGTTTACAAGGAAAAATTTATAAAATATTATTAGAAATAATTAATTATTAATTCGGTCTCATTATTATATATATTATACTGTATGTTTTCTATGTTAATACCTCCTCGGTTTTTTGCAATATAAGGTGTACTGCAGACTAAAACGTTGCCGTTGACTTTATTCACCTGAGACACCCAGGTGTCTTAAATCCAGGGGCGTAGCTACCGCCGTATCAGCCGCATCAATAATAATTACTTTGCAGAAATCCATTGTTATTAAGTTAATATTAGCAGCATTAGTGTACTTTGCAAGATTGCGCTTTGACAATCGTTTCGGGCGAAACACGTGTTGGTGCTGGTATGTATGTTGGTACTTCATAGCTTCAGGCAGATGTCAAAAAATTAACTCGGTAAAAGTGTCACCGTTTTCAAGATTTTGCCCTTTTTATAATTTTGAAAATTCGGCTCTATTGCCCAACTTTTTCTTGTTGAGTTTTATCTTATAGTTGAGTTTTATTTAAGATGGTGTCGTCCATGTTGGTGGCATGTGTGTAGTGGATCTTATGTTGGGTGCATAGATACACTACTGCGGTCCATTGAGATTTGTACCGCAGAAAAATGGGAGGAGGGGCCTTGGTGGCGGGGAGGGTGGGGGTGCAGCGTGAAGCTGGTTTTGGTGACTGCCTTGGGAGGTCAGTAGGGGGTGACGTCTGAAGATATTAGTGGGGGGGTTGACAGTTGGAGAGAGAGGGTTCAATTACCCTGAGTGGGTTTAGGGCGTGCTTTGCGTTTTTTCGCTCGGGGGGGTTGGTTCCGGTTATCGCTGAGGACGAATCAGAGTCGGAGACCGACTATGCCCGTTTGCAAGAGCTGGTGGCGGAGGCGGAGTCTGAGAACACCACATCGTCAAAGCGAAGCCGCGAAGCGGCAGAGGGGTTGGGGGAGATGGAGCCATTATGCCCCATTGGGGTGGTCGCGAGAGACGCGAGGGAGTGTGAGGCTTGTTCAGCCTGGAGGCGCTGGAGGAAGTCCATATTGTTAAAAGACGGGCCAAAGTATGACGCCATAGCGTCAATCATGTACTCCCACGACGGAGCCATCGAGGACGGCTCCATCGCGGGAATAGGGAGTGGGTTTGGTCAGTCAGGGAGATGTCGAGGTGGAGCGAAAGAAAAGTCAGTTGATCAGGCGGTGGATATCCCTAATTGGATTATCCACCAACCTTTCCCCTTGGGATTTCCTAAATGTAATGGCGTCCGGTCTGCCGGTTTCTCTTAGGCCTCGAGGACGGAGAAGCAACACCGACTGGTTAAGTTGCCACTGTTAGGTATCCACCAATCCAAATATATTCTCAGAGTGAGAATAATACTTAGAAACAAGATCTCTCTATAGCGTATTCAATGAAAATTGCAGACGCTCTAGGGAGGAGAGCTCTGATAAGCGGGCAAAGACTGAGCAAGTGCACAAGGGCGATTGCTCAGATCGACGCGCTGAACCGAACTAAAAAAAAAGCTTATCAACATGAACACACCTAAGTACACGTGCTACTCTGTAATGTTTTCATAGAAGCAGCGATAAGGCACCATTTGTAACGACCCATGAAAATCATTCATTATTCGAATATTGGACTGTAATGTTGTTTCCATTTTTTTAACCATTTGCTTCTTTTTTCTCTTAACTTTTGCCAGCCATTTTGGGTTTTATTTGAGTTTTATTTATAAATTTGAGTACTAATGCTCCAGGTTGTAATGGTATATAGTATGTACCTACTAGTAGGCATAAAAAAATCAAGGAGCTCTCCCCAGATGATTCCCCTGAAACCAACAGCCTCAGATTTTCAGGACAACCCGCAACCCTTCTTATGTCTAAGAGCAATTAGATTAGAGAGTATTAGATATTCTACGACATAATTTCATTACCACTTTCTTCTTTAACATTTCTTCTTTAACATTAGAAGTTAAGCTGGACTTTTTTAACAGGTGGCTCTTCTGCTTACCTACTACTTACATAGACAATCTTAAATTTAAATTTAAAAAATCCCCGACAGCTTTATTTACACTAAACATTGCTAAGAACAGTCTCGATTACGTCACCTTTCAAATAAAAAAAAATGGCGCCGACAGACTAGACTAGAGAGCGTTCATTTCCGTCCGAATACTTACTTCCGTTCGAATACTTCCGTCCGAAAAATAATCGGAGTTACTCTGAAGTCGTTCCTAAAGAAGTTTTATTTCAAAATCTTAATCAAAATCGGTTCATCCGTTTAGTAGCTACGAGTACGATGCCACAGACAGACATACCGATCCACAAATACACAGATACACAAACACACAGATACACAGACACACAGACACAAAGATACACAGATACACAGATACACAAAAACGTCAAACTTATAACACCCTGTTTTCGTCGGGGGTTAAAAAAATACCATGATCACAAAATCCATTCGTTCAGAATTTTTCACACCGGCCATCCGAAGTTCCGAACGAAGCCGGGTCGATTCGCTAGACATTTCATTTAACCGCCCTTGACTTTGTCTCAAATCACTCGATTCTATTGGGTTTTTATAAAGCTTCTATTTACGTAACTAAATTAATCTTTTTTTATAATAAGCGTTCGAATCGGAATCAATCAAGATATTTTCAGATATATAAATGGAACTATGGACAATAGAAGGGCGACAACTGTATTAGATGCATCAACGTGCTCTAATTTGACCACATATTGTAATAATATAATAATATACCTAAATTGATAAATATAAGTAAATACATAGTGTGGCCATAAATACTGTTACAATAAAAAAAAATATCAATTTTTTTGAAATATTTTTTTACAATATTTTTTCTTGAAATATTTTTTAATGAAATATTTTTCATTGAATTCCAGTTAAGGTTTCACTTCTATTGTGTCCCAGCACACATTTTGTTTTTTTATCGGAGCATTAGTTAATACATTTTCTTGAAATAACGTGATTACAACAGTGACCATTGATAGTATTATAGTAATAAACTAATAGAACATACACGGGTTTCTTCGTACAACACGTGTGCGCCGTAGTGCTGACCTTGCTTGCTTCGATGTCAAGTTCTAGGGAAGGTATTTTGTAATTTGTTTACGTTATTGCCCGCCTTCTGTGCCCGCCTTCCACTGCGAGCGGAACTGACTCTGTATGAACTCAGTTCGACTCGCAATACTAAACATAGAAGCGCTTCCACCGCCAACGAGTGAGGTACGGACAATTTTTAAACCCCCGACGAAAAAAGAGGGGTGTTAGTAGTCTGACGTATCTGTATATCTGTGTGTCTGTCTGTGGCATCGTCCCAAATGGATAAATCGATTTTGACGTAGTTTTTTTGTATGTAAGGTGACGTAAAACTAGTTCGCACAGAATATCAGTGCTGTGGTTCTCCATAGCAATTACTGAGTGCGATCCATATTCTTAGTGCTTACAGCAGAGAGCTTACTTAATGTCTTCGTTTTTTATTATACCCATATCTGTTATCTGTAGTAAGTAACTGTTGAAATAAAGTCTTTCTTTCTTTCTTTCTAATCGAGAGTGTTCTTAGCTATGTTTAGTGAAATAAAGCTGTCGGAGTTTTTTAAATTTTAATTTAAGATTATCAGTTTAACTCTTTCTCAGTGTAAGGTTGAAATTCTTTTACTCCATTTCGCTTAGCCATGCTGTTGCCATTCGAGTCCGCTCCGCTCGCAGTGGGAGGCGGGCATAACGGAATTTTCCATCCGGTCACTTTCTAAGTTTTGAAATAAAATTGTTCATATTTTTTATTGTTTTTTTTTATGTAAGTAGTTGGTATACTTCTTGGACAGGACCGGGTAACTTCTTGAAATCAAACGGAAATACTGACTGGAGAAAAATACAAACTGCTCTCCTGTAAAGTTAGCTCAATGTCGCTTAGTCAATTTTTCGTTTCAAGCGTCGATATTATTATAACAATTAATGCTCTGACCGCGGTTTTTGCCGCGTTTTCCGGGATAATATTATAAGCAGATTATGGTCCACCTCTGTGCCAAGATGTATTGTATGCCCAATCATAGTCGTGATTTCGTCACAGTCTCATAATATAATAATATCCGGATGACCGAGCTTAGCTCGGTTTAGTATTGCTTAACAACGCCATCTGCTTTAGCTTTAGTGTAGCTACTCGCCAATAGATGTCAGGAAGAGTCTATTGTGGCCGTTTTTCATTGCCTGAAAACATGGATAAAACGACATTTTTAACAAATGAATCCTAGCTAGATCGATTTATCGCCCCCGAAACCCCCTGCATACTAAATTTCATGAAAATCGTTGGAACCGTTTCCGAGATTCAGAAAATATATATACAAGAATTGCTCATTTAAAGGTATTACATTTAACTATAATACTAATTAGTCCTCGCAATAATGAAGATAGCTGTAGGTACTGTAGACAAGTTTTTATTACTCAAAATAATAGAAATACTTATATTACAATGCTATGTGTACAGAAAAATAAGGCATCACGTGAATCCAAACACGTGAACAAACAGAATGCGATTTCGAGAACACGTTTGGGACGGATTACCATAAGCGTATCGTTTCAAGGCAGGTTAATCTGGTAATATTTACATCGTACGTATGTACTTCAAACATTTTTATAACCAAAAAGACGTAGAAATAAATATCGACGCTTGAAAGGAAAAATTGAGTAAGCGACATTGAGCTAACTTCATAGTAGAGCAGTTTAAAGTTTGAATTTTTAGAAAAAAATCATATATTTTTTTGTAATCCTCATACCGATGTTATTATCATCTATATTGTGGCGTATTCAGCAACTTTTCTAAAAATTCAACTCAATCAAAAGTCAATTTTTCCTTACTAGCATCGATATGTAGGTATATGTCTGCGGGCGACTACTTTGGTTCCTCAACGATCGGCCGAATCGGATCGGATCGCACTCAATCTGTCTTTTTTAGAAAATCTGAGGTGAGATCCTGATTTTGAATCATGGGATTCAATGTAGTCAAAATTTTCACTATTTTTTTTAAGTTTTTTAACATATTTCAAAAAGTAGCACATTAACACACCTTTTTAGTACTTGCGTTGATTAACAAGGATAATATTATGTACAAAACTACATCAAAATCATTGCTCTAAGTTGCAAGACTGGTGACTTATTGCTGTTTGAATATGAGCCTTGCGAGTTTCCATACTTCTTGTAAAATAAATTTATTTTACTTGCTTTGTTTTTTTGTTTGTCAGCACGTAGCATGTATAAGTCAAATCTTGCAAGTTGAAGTATAACATCTTATCCTACGGAGTTGAAATTTTGCATACTGCCTCGGTCCTGATAACAATGCACTATTATGATAATGGCGACCTAATGCTACTTTGAGGGTTGGCTCCAGAAAATCCAATTTTTATTGGGTTTTCATCACTCAGATACATATTTTTAACCGACTTCAAAAAAAGGAGGAGGTTCTCAATTCGACTGTATTTTTTTTATGTTTATTACCTCAGAACTTTGGACTGGGTGAACCGATTTGGATGATTCTTGTTTTAATCGAAAGCTGGTGCTTGTCGTGTAGTCCCACATAAATTTGAGCGAAATCTGACAATGGCATCCATGTCAAAAGTACAATGTACTTCATTTGAAGTCGGTTAATTTTTTGTTAAAATGTTAGATTATTGTCATTTAACCTGAAGTGGTTAATCGGTTATCGGTCTTCTGCAGTACTCCACAGTCACGCTAATTAAAAATATCTACGTTTTGCATCCATTCGTGATGATAAATGTCACTATGGCATTCCTGTCGCAAATAACTGAATCAGCATTTACTCAACATCAGATAACGACAATCGCTACTTTATCAAATCGTGACATAATACGAATAATCGCAACATAATATACATGGGTCGTTCATACAAAAATCACGTACTTACATAACTTTGCGTGGTCGGGTCAAGTGTCAGGTTCCCTCAAACAGACATTCTGCTGTCTGCGATTCTTCTGAGACTCTTGATTCTTCTAGAAACGGGAAACTAACACATGGTTCTAGCTGGTATTATTCTTGACTCTTCTTGCTACGGGTAACAATGTTTTTTCGAATGATTAGTTGCTGTTGGCCCTATTGGCCTTTACAGCTTCACGCGGACTGTGGGGCGGGTCCTGGAAGACCCAGCCGATGACTAAAAGCTCTGTCAGATCTCAGCAGACATCCTTTATAAACAGACCCCATCGTGTTCATTCATTATTTAACTACTAGCGCTGTGCCCGCGGCTTCGCCCGCGTTTTTCGGAAAAATACCCTATATTTTATTCCAGATCGTAGTCTACCAGTAGGCCAAATTTCATGTAAATTTGTTCAGTAGTTTTTGCGTAAAAGAGCGACAAACATCCATACAAATATTCACATTTGTAATATTAATAGGATATAAAATAAAATAACTATTTTCAGATCGTTTGTCGTGAGTGTGAAATGTGACACAGGGAAACAATAGCAAATAGCGACAAAGAAACACATTAGCAATTTATTTCTTGACTTCCTTTACGACTGAGGAATAGTATTAAACCTTCAAAATAATCTAACGCTTTTACATTACCCTTATTCACTTGGGCTTAAGACAGAGATGAAGAAGCATGAAGCTTGAATAATGTAGGAATAAGAAGCAAAATGAAGAACTCTTTCACGTTCTCTTTCTGTAGCGGGGGCTATTATGAACTTTTATAAAACCGTTCATGTTCCAGACAATTCATTTCTCTTTTAAACAACGTATGATTGGCTAAAAAGTGTCACGTGACCGCTTTCGTAACACGAATTTGACGCTTACACTGGAACATGGCTGGAATTAAGAGTTCATAATAGACCCCATAAGAGATTTCACTCTTAGGTATTTAGTTTCAAAGATAGCCGGTATTGCATATCGACAATGGCTTTGAGGGTTGTTACTTGTTACGCCTTCTACAACAATACTCCAGCAGCCATCACTTCAGTCTTCTCTTCTCCCAATAATCTTATTGTCTTATCTTATTGTTATAACTTATATATTTTATCTTATACGTACATACGTATTGGGTATATACGATTCCGTGTCGTGGGTGGAATGGACAAACATACATAAGTGAGACGCTTAACGCACCCGCTCCTCGACCGGGAGTCGAACGCGAGACGTCATCCGAGACGACAAGTACATAATTACTTTACCAGTAAAATAAATAATAAAGCTTTTTATCTTTAATCACCTACTGTTTTTAGCGTTACGTAACTCATAATTTCATGGTTTGAGCGAAATCAACAAAAGATTACTCAAATAACATCAACGTAACATTCACAAATATTTATGCAAGGAATTTTCCTCGCCAGATTGTGAATATTATCACACCGTATACGGAAATACGAGACAATAACATGTATACGTCATTTACACCAACTTTGTGGATAATGTGCACCGTTTTAAGTAATAAGAGACGAAACAACTATTCACTTGTGGGTAAACATGTGACTATAAGTTGTGTTGTTATCCAAATTCCAAGTACGGCAAAGCCAAATTGTTATATTTTTAACCGACTTCAAAAAAGGAAGAGGTATTCAATTCGACAGTATTTGTTTTTCTATGTTTGTTACCTCAGAACTTTCGAATGGGTGAACCGATTTTGATAATTCTTTTTTTAATCGAAAGCTGGTGCTTGTCATGTGGTCCCACTTAAATTTGAGCGAGATCTAATGAGTAGTTTTTAAGTTATGCCTAATTTTGAAGTCGGTTATTTTTTATCAAGAATTATAAGCCTGTATTATTTACTCTGCCATGTATTTATATGGAATAAAATCGTTGTCTACCTGTGTGCCAAACATGAAAATCGAACGGGGGTTCTGTTAAAATGTCAGTAGGTAAACAACAATAATATTTTGCAGAAATAACGCAACTATTGAAATAAATTAGAATCAATCTTGTTTACAGAACATCACACATAATAACGGGGTGAGTATACTATTTTGTAATGCATGAAATAATTAAAAATATATATAATTTTTTATTCAGCAACTTAAGTCACTGACTATATAATACGCTAAGATTTAACGAAGCGAAGCAGAGACTGCTAGTAGTAGGTAATTACACTATCTTTTTAATGTTAGTTGTAATTCAAAAATAATGCAGACACAAAATGAAATTAATTTTAAACATAAATAATCTATTATTAAATATTTTTTATCGTTTATCATTAAATATTTTTTAAACCAATTTAAATTAATACAATATTTCTACAAAAAGTAATGCTAAGATTGTTTACCAAATAAGTCTCGTCTGAATAAACGGACTATAGACATTGAGATTGACCTATTATTACTGGCGTAGGTATAGAACCGACACCGCGAATCCGACATAATATGTGAAATAAACTGTATCCAATTGGCTATAGTTTTCAGTGGATTCAGTAGATTTTGAAAAGAGAACGAGAGCTCGATTTTGAAAATAGAAGCTCTCGGTGCGACACTTTTGTTCGCGATGTCGGTTCTAGTAGGGTTCTAGTACTTCAGTACAGTCGGTAAAAGAATTAAGTATCCAGGGCATGATTCTAAAACCCTTTGTAATGTTTAATATTACATATTGTTTACGTTATTAATAATGTTAAATCATACCTTTCATATACAGGTATAATTTAACATAGATAATAATACAAACAATGTGTAATATACGTTAAGTAAGTTTGTAATATGTTTAGTAATTAACGCTGTTGTTATCCTGAATAAAATAAAATAAAATAAAATAAATAAAATATCAATAATTACAGAAGGTTTTAGAATCATGGCCTGCATATAGTTCGTTTCAACGAATAGTACCTATGGCGTCATGTTGGCAGCGATGTTTTCCAGTGTTGTCACATACCTATAATAACCTACCTCAAAGTAAGGGTGGGGTTTTTAGTTAGATTCTTATATATTTACAAATTAATCAATATTTGTTTACTTGTGTTTACGCAAATTTCACTCATTATAATGAAACAACTTTTACGCCCCCACTTTACCATCGCGATAAAATCCGTAAAAGTTGTTTCATTACAAAATATTCGATTATCATTTTAAAAGTCAGGACAGTAATAAAAAGCATAAATTATTTAACATTTTTTATTATAATTATGATCAGACAAAAAATGCTCATCCAACGGACTTATACCCGAGAGATCGTCGTCATCTTCATCTTCCATATCATCCTCGTCATCAGAAGTGTCGCTATCGTCTCCCACTTCAATTATGAACCTGTCCATCTCGCTATCAATAACTGGGCCATCGGCGTAATATTTTTCTTCCACTTTTTTCACGTGCTCACATTCTTTTCTCCATTCTTCTTCGGTGATCGTTGCAAAGGCTTCTTCTGTGATTTGGACTATTTTATTTGCTTCTTGACCTACGTTTTTTTCAGCAATTCGTCTTTTTAAGACACTCCATATCAGCTCTATGGGGTTTAAATCGCAGTGGTAAGGTGGAAGCCTTACCACTTTATGCCCATGCGCTTCCAACATTATATCGGCTTCATATACGGGCGGCTGTTTGTGCTCCTTTATTATTTGAAATAGCTGGGCTTTTACCATAGATGGCAAATAAGAAAGACCATTACTTGTTATCCAGTTTTGCATTTCTGCCTTTCTGCTTGAAATTGTTGGTGCTTTGTTAAGCTGTACTGTGTGGTATGAGGCGTTATCCATCACCACAATTGATTGGGGAGGCAGATTCGGTATAAGCTTTTCATTAAGCCACTTATTAAAATTAGTTTTATTCATATCATCGTGATAATCGGCCGCTTGTGACTGAGATCTGAAGATCAGTTGAGCATTGGGTATGAAACCCATTGCACCACCCGCGTGGACGATAATCCAACGTGGCCCTTTGGAGTCTGATGATAATACACCTTCTTCTTGTTCGCTTTGCCAACATTTTCCGGCGCAATATGTTGCGTGTATGTATGTCTCGTCCAAATATACAACTGGGCGCTGGTATCCGAGACGATTATTTCGCAATTCTTCCAGGTATCGATAACGCCAGGCGACAATATCGTATCTCTCCATTAGGACTTTCCTTTTGGATCTACATTTTTTAAAATAAAACCCCATATCTTTCATTATTCTCCACAAAGTGGTACGACTTCCTTTGAAATCTATCTCGCTTCGCATTTCATGCAATAACTTTGTTAGAGTAGGCAATTCCTTTTTTACGGAATAAAATTCATGTATTTTATGCCTTATAGCACACCGTTCGAAGTCATCCAGTTCGATTCTTTTAGGCCGAGGACCGCTTTTGCGTGGTGTTGTGACCTTAGTCGACGTGCTGGCTGCGACCTCACCTTCTTTGGTATTTTAGACACGGTTTTTTCGGATACACCTAAAACAAATATTTCGGTTTATTTGTCTATTGTCAAAGTCATACATAAACCAATAATAGTCACAGTCACACATGCTTGCTTAGGTCTTACAAATAACTACCGTTTTAAAAAAACGGCAATTCAAGTGTGGAAATTATTATCTGCTACAGATACTGGTAACCCTATTTGACTAACCTGTAATGGCAGCGACACGAGCCTGAACACATCTTAAAGGAATTAATGGGGCATTATTACGTTTTTCACGTTCACAAAATTTTTTCACCTTTAACACCATCATTCTTTCACCACTTTTCAAAGTTTTGGGCATGATTTCAGTCGAAAATCAAATGAAAACAAACGAAATCTACGGGAGCGTCTTTTCGTGCCAATGACTTTGACAGACAGGGGAGCCAACATAACGCCATAGGTACTATTCGCTGAAACGAACTATACCTAATTCTTTTGCCGACTGTACATTATTATACTTCAATGACTTAAGGTCGTAGCTCACTTACACGACACCGCTCCCACCCAACCAAAGTATGAGAATTCAAATATAAACTTTAAATCGTGCTCTGTAGGTGCACTTTACAGTAACAACAAAAATTAGCAGCCAGCGCGCGGTAAGCGAGCTTACCGCAACCTTGCCACTGAATAGTTGCATCTACATAGCACGATTTTAAGTTTATATTTGAATTCTCATACTTTGGTTGGGTGGGAGCGGTGTCCTGTAAATGGGCTACGACCTTTATACTTCAATGATGACGCAATCGTGTGTTTTAATCGTTGATAAAAATCTCAGTAAATTCATATAATAACCGCAAGGTAAACATGTAACTACCCTGTCTCGTGACTTAAACTTATCGGTAGTTACTCACAACCAAAACTTATCTATATAGTTAGTGTTACTAAACCATTCTTGTTTTTCTGGCTTTCCGAAAACACGTGAATTCATACATACAAAATTATGTTATAATTAATGTAGATTGAGTTTTCGATACAGACTTCATTACGTGTTTTAGTTATTCACTTTAAATATTTTTAACAATATAGAGAATTTTGAAATGTTTTAATTTTAATATATTATTTTTGTTTATGGCATTGTGTTCTGTACCTACTTTATATCTGTCGTTGTTTTCGGTGTTAAAGTAATATCTCCCAGATGCGTTTTTAGGGTTCCGAAGTAAAATCGGAACCCTTATAGTTTCGTCATATCCGTCCGTCCGTCTGTTCGAAACAAAGCGCCGAGACCCTTAGTGTCAAATATGTCATCACGTATATCGTCGACCAAAAAATAAACATTTCGGCCACACAATATAAATGAATATTTCGGAAACCGAACCAGGGACCGACACCAACCGGGCTGCTCAACCCCATCTTACACAATATTAACTTAGTACTTGATACTGGTACCACCCCGAACATCATCGCGTCACCCCGACTAAAAAAGCGAAGCCGTACAAAAGACGGGGGGACCGCCGACATCACGTGGCGTCTAAATTCGTATTTCAATACAACAAGAAAGAAGTTTGAAGAAAAATGTTGAAACGTTTAAAAGAAATCTCTCAAACAATGTTTATTAAACGACAACGTGACTTAGGTCCCGTGGTATTATACACGTGACGTACTGAGTTATATAACGACGGGACCCGGGACGGTACACTGTTACGTCCCGCGCTTATACAAGTCGGTAGGGGCATGAATAATAACTCCATTTTCGTGTTGTAATAGTCCTCATTCGCGCTGTAAGGAATACTTTCGGAATTATGTGGTCCTAGTCACTTGAAACTATTTTAGGTGCGATTGGTTGCAGATATTGTATCTAGGTATAAAAGAAAGGTTTGAAATAAACGGTTGTAAGGAAATGGTAATTATTATAGGTGGAGAGCCCAGGGCCGCCAGACCTCACGTAATTTCTGACGGACGAAATGTGGACGATTGAGTAGTGTTAGTATGTACCTACTATGATCGTATGCCTACTTGCTAGCTTGGAAAAACGGCCAATTTCCAGGTATCAGGTGATCAAGGTACAAAAAATTATTACTAAGTTCACGTATTTTTTCATGGCTGATTTTCACGTATGTTCTAGATAATATAGTTAGAAATAAGTCGTCAATACTCCCAGACATATTCCGTGGGCCATTTTGGTTTACAGACGCCGGGCTCTTAGTCTATTATGACAATACGACGTTACATAATATAAGTGCCCTATAAAATAAGTGACTATAAATACATAATACAAGTGCCCTACATTGTTGCAATTGTAACATATCACATGAATCAATTGTGTAACGTTCGACCGACATTCATAACTACATATTGTAGTTATCAACAAACTATCGCTCGGTGTGATGTAATTCTAGGTTAAATAAACCTGATAAGAGTGGAGTGCTCACCTATATAACTTTATTACATGGGAAATGGGTTACATGAGGAAAATAGATTAATATTTTAAAAAACAAATATTAAAAATTTTGTGTTTGTGCTGTTGGCCGCTGAGGAGTTCCCGATTATGCAGCCAACTCTGGATGTAGTATCAGGTCATCATTAACATAATATGCAATGTCGTCAGAACCAAATCAATTTGTGTAATTTCAACCTTGTAAGTTAAGAGGAAGTCATTTTAATTCAACTTGCAAGATTGGACCCATACATGGTAAATGCTAAAAAAACTGAATAATAGCACAGAAGAAAAATAATAGTATATAATATTATAATAAATAGTATAAAAAAATGTAATATTAAAAATATCAAATTCCATCTGTCATTCTGTCAAAGTTTCTTGACAATTAAGCCGTGAGCCCATTTATTTCTTTAGTCTGAGCCGTGACCATATCCAGCAACTGGGTGGAAATTAAGGTACAAAATACATTATCGGGAGTAACCGTATCATAGTAAACATCCATAGCATATTAAAAGTCAGGATAGAAGGTGGTTTGAAAACTTGGCCATGCAAACAATAAGAAAAATCCATTTTACTGACCCTTTCTTTCATTGGCGAGTGAAAGAGAAGAGAATAATGACGTTTGTTCAAATCCCTTCTCCTATTTAGTTGAATGTTTTTGATTTAATCAAATAAAGAAAAAAGTAAATAAAGTAAACTAAGTAAATAAAGAAGTGCATGATTGAGAAGGTCACTAATTACTAGAAATAACAAATACCGATAGTATTTTTAAGTATAAATTCCTTATTGCTGTAAAGGTGATAAGGTGGTGGTTGAAAAAACAATGCGCAATAACTTCTAAGAAATTAAGTAAGCTGTTGTTATTATGTACAAGAAATATAATTAAGATACAAAAAACATAAGAATTTTACTTAATTTCGAAGAAGTAGACGACAAATTTAATGCGTACATTGAAGACACGAATGAAAAAATCAAAGCCTGATCTGATCAATTAATCAAGAACGATCCGCGTAGTCAAGCCTAGAACCAATTCTGATATACAGTGTTCCAAAAGCAGTACTACAAATGGGAAGATAGCTTGGGGGTCGACCTATCAGATGTCAAAAAACCTTACCTTAGGCGCCGGCCACACAGAAAAGACGCAAGACACGGACCCGTCGCAGTCGCGGCGCCCGTTTAATCTACTTTCATACAAAATGTATGCAGCCGTCGCGACGTAAAACATACAGAAAAGACGGGACGCCGACACGACGCTTTCTCGTCGGCGCCCTATTGGAAAACATACAGAAAGGACAGGACGCGGGCCTGCTTAGGCGCCAGCGGGGGAGCGGAAAGGACGCGGAGAGCAGGTCTCTTAAAACGTAGTGATTAAGTACTCTGTGGCCGGGAAAAGCCCAGTGTGCACCGACCGTCACGCCCGTTCCTTGTCTTTTCTATATGTTTTAACGGCGCCCTGTCTGCGACGGGTCCGAGCCCCGTCTTCGTCTTACGTCTTTTCTGTGTGGCCCGCGCCTTACTTACCTTACCTTAGTAAAAGTGTCACCATTTTCAGATTTTACCTTTATATTTAACTTTCTTGAAATTCGGCTCTTTCACTCTAATTTTATTGCCGACTCCACAAATAAACGAGCTGAATATTTAACTGTTTTATTGCCACGTGAATTTAACACGCGTTCTTAAAATATACCAAACGTTTCCTTATCCTATTAATACAATATTATTAATGTGAGAGTTTGTGAAGATGTTTGGATATTTGTTCCTCAATCATGCCAAAACTACTTAACGGATTTGGCTATTTAGAATGGAGATAGCCTATACCCTGAATTAACACATAGGCTACTTTTTATCCCGGAAAAGTTCAGGGTTCCCGCGGGATTTGTAAAAAATCGATATCCACGCGCGCGAAGCCACGGCCATCATATAATACTCGCGGACATATTATAATATTTATACATATTATACTAGCTGTGCCGCGCGGTTTCATCCGCGTTAACTTGTGTGAAAAAACTAATTTCTTAAATATATTATGATGTGTCTTCCTCGATAAATGGACTATCAAACACAAAAATAATTTTTAAATTCGAACCAGTAGTTCCTGAGATTAGCGCGTTCAACCAAACTCTTCAGCTTTATAATATTAAGTATCTTAATATATAGATTATTAATCCATCATTCTACTAATAGGTGCACTTTATTTTTATGTGGTTCTATAAATCTAAATTAATTAAGTAATTGAAAATTTCGTTTCGAAACCACTCTACCGCGGTAACCGCGGTAACAATAAAGAAATTGTTATATACTTTGTTAAGCTTCATCTTTTGCCCAACTCGGACAAAACAATGTGAGACTTGATCACGTGGCGACAAAAGTTATTTAAAGTATTTTTGAGTAACACCGAGCTTTAGAAACTTGTAGCACACAGTTTGCTAATTAATAGGTACTTTATTAAGCTTCATCTTACCCCAACTCGGGCAAAAGCAATATGAGACTTTGATCACGTGGCGACAAAAGAATGTTGACCAAAGAATGCAGACCAAAGTAAAAATGGCTGAAATCATTGAAGTATTATTACTAGCGTATAGAACCGACACCGCGAACACCATTTATGTCCCAATGCTTGGCGCCACGTGGCTTAAATCTTCAATGGATTCGTTCGATTTTGAAAGGAGAACGGGGGCTCAGTTTTGAAAATCGAACCTCCCGGGCGGGACACACAATTTGTTCGAGATGTCTGTTCTATGCAAAGATGTTAATATCTTTGGTTCTATGACATTATACTTCAATGGCTGAAATGAGCAATATTAACATTTCGTTTGTAATTATTGTGACTCCATTTCTGCAGCCGAAATTAGACTGTAATTCAATTTAACGAATGGTTACTTTACATTGACTGTACTGGATGTTTTATTTTCTTCTATTATAGTAGGGTCAACACAAGAGGCTTCCTCGTAGAGAGCATAATATAGAAAGAATAGTTGGTTTTAGTACCTACCTACTACTTTACGCTGATCCGATGTAATATTATTTTCAGGTCCATGTGTAATCCACAATTACCTAACTATTTGGTAATTTAAAATTCGTAGAAATTCCGTGGATACCGTGATTTCTGTGACGTCACATTAAATTATAAGTAGGTTACATTTCACAACGCTATTGTTATTGATATAGTAGTAGGTACTAAATTTATGTAGGTACTATTATGTACTAAAATGAATTATTAGAATGAACTGTTGCATAGAATTACTAACTGAATTAATGGTCCGCAGTCCTCACCCTCTATCATTGTTGTAAGTACCCTATCAGGGTTGTATCATGTTATATGTGATTCTAAAATATGTATACACACACATACATGTATTAACACCTAAATTGTACCACATATATATATTGCAATAATATACTGAATACTGAAAAGTCGAAGTTTACCTTTGGTTGGAACTTAAGTTCTTATTAGGTATCGTGTTTAAGCCTATACCTACAAAATATTTCACATACAGCTTACATCTCGATTATATAACCATACCTACCACAATAAACCAGTCAAATCGCACGACATTGAAGGTCAAGGGTATTCAATTATTAATGCGAAATGATTTGGTACGTTTTCCTCAATAAAAACAGCGGTGGACAGACTAGATGATGTTATGTAAGGTGGCCTTGCGTTACGTAATAATCTAATGACTCACGTGTGAATACACGTGGCTTGAGCACGCTATGGCGGGACTGGGAGGGGGGGTTTAGATCTATTAGATGTAATATGTCTATATAAATTGTTTAAACCAGACTTCAAAGGCGATAACCCCCCTTGATCGCTAAAGATATTGAAAGACGGTGGAGACAGTAAAAGTAAAAACATAACCCTCTCAGACAGTCGGGTAAAAACATTTGCAGGCGTTAAAGTGTGAGGTGAAAATCTAACTTGTGGTTCACCATTATTAAAACTTTTTTCTGACAGACGAACCATTATAATAATAGTCAACCAGAATCAAGTTAAACATACATTGTAAGCGCCAAATCTCGCAAAAAATGCTACAATATTTTTAATAGAAACCAGTTCTGATGACGGCAAAGTAGCAAGCGAAAAGGATGACTGTCATGATTATCAAATTATATATATAATACACGTGTTTTATGAACCAGAAGTGGAATTAATGTTTAAAAGGATAATAACGAATAATAATAAAATAAGAATTTCGTTAGTTTTAATTGAACCTAATATTTCAATTAAAAAATAACGAAAGAAATCTACTACAATATGAACCATCACAATTCGACCATCACGTCCACAGACATAGATAGTATCACGTCCGTCATATTTCATAATGCCCGTAAGTAAAACGTAGTGTTTATAATAAGTACTCTGTACAGTATCCGTAATGTCACTGCTACCACAGAGTAGTATAATTACTACGCCACAGCGTAGAAGGACTACAGATTAATATATTTCTAGGTCACGTTGATACGCTGCTGGGCTCCACCTCCTTGCCCTTTCTTCTTAATACATGTTTATAGAAGAAAAATGGATGAACTTTAATAGTGGTTTTAACAGTGGCTTAGAAGCAGTTCTTTCTTTCTTACTCTCTCATATTCCTTGGTCGGTAACTCACCTAATGCCTTTGTTATTATTGTACGCCGCAGTGATCACTTTTCACAGCTCGATTTTCACCTTATTACTTAAAAAAAAGATTTCAAGTGCTTCTAGCCCGACGGTGCGTATCCATTATCCATCCTAAACTATCAACTGAGTTAACGGGTCGGTAGTTGAATGGGTGACCGCCAATGTCCAAAATATCTTATGGTGTTCAGTACTTTGCAGGGCGCGTAGACCCCTGCTTTTATTCAGATTACAGTCTTAGCCATGTTCCTACATGACCTCCGGGCCTTCGGACAGTATAAAACTTCCAAACAAAGTATTCACGCATGTAGCAGTTGACGGCCAATAAGGTAGCGGGAATCATTGAAGTACTATTACTAGCGTATAGAACAGACACCGCGAACACCATGTATGTCCCAATGCATTGGCGCCACGTGGCTTCAATCTTCAATGGTTCAATTTTGAAAGGAGAACCGGGGCTCAATTTTGAAATTCGAACCTCCCGGGCAGGACACACATTTTGTTCGAGATGTCTGTTCTATGTCATCATACTTCAATAGCGGGAATCCGCTTATTACTCACACCCTGACACTGCAAAGGGAACGAAAGTAACACAATTGGGCTATAAAGATACCTGCTAGTTAGTAGATCAGAGTGGACATCAAAAATGTATAATAAAAAAACATAGTTATCATTTTCGTTGAAACCATTATTATTATTATGATTTCTCCATAAAGTCCAACTCGCACCTTCGGTGCAACAAAGTCACAAATAGCCAAAACTGTAAAATTTAGTTAGTATTCCAAATTGTCTATAAAACAAGCATTTTACGTGAAAATGTAGCAAAAACTATAAACAATTAATAGTATGTATATTTTTAACCTATTACAGATACTAATCCAGTAATATGGAAATAAATGCAAATGTGAAAAAATCTTAAAGTCCTCTCATGTAAAATTAAAAAAAAGCTGTTGTGCCTTTGTTGCACCGAAGGTGCGAACTGTATCGCTATCACCCTCTTGAATCTTGATTGAGTAAGTCGCCAAACGACACGTGTTCCTTTGCTTTTACTTCTTTCTTTCTTGGCCGGCAACGCGTCAGTGATGCCTTTAGTGTCGATGTCCATGGGCGATTATAGCCACTTACCATCAGGTGGATCGTCGTCTCGATTGCCGGCTATTTTTTTGTGTAGTTATCACAATTCGCACCCTCAGTGGAAAAAAGCCGTCGTTTTACATTGAATTTTAGTTATTATTATGATTGGAAAGACGGACAAAAGATGCACATGCTCAATTTTTTTCAAAATTTTATCATTAATCTTGACGGTTTTATGCAAGAAATCGTAAAGTAAATTCCTTTGACTACTTACTGATATTTTAACAGTTTTTTTGCTCTCCTGTAAAATAGCGATTATGCCTTTTTCCACTAAGGGTGCGAATTCACAAGCCATTATAATATGTAAGTATTATGAATAAGTACTTCGTGAAACGCAATAACACAACCATGTTTATTCGAAAGGATGGAACAGTTTGACCTTGTCGAATATAATTACGCACTACAGCAGATATTGAATGTTTGGTAAATATTAAGACAAACGGCACATTTAGAGACGGGGACCGTTTAGCAAAGTTTAGCGTAAACAACAATTTAATATTTATTAATGATTTGTAGAGTTAAATCAACAGTCCACCTGGTTGGTGACCTTACATTTCTATTCTATTCTCACAGTTAATGGTATTCCCAACTAACTTTTCCTTGCCACATACTATGTCATGGATTACAAAATTACCGAGCATGTTATTATTGGAACGAAGTTCCTTATCGCGCGTTGTGAAAGGGGGCTAGACGGAAAATTACGACACTTTTTGATTCTTACGAATGACGACACTTTTTTTGAAGTGATTCAGAGAGTTTTACAGAGATGGCGCTGTACAACAAAACAATACTTAAATTGAAAGGAACTTCGTTCCATCCGGGTGTCCCTTGACACCTCTCATGTTTTTTGTCCATAGCTGCGTGAATTTGAGCATGTGCTTAAGACTTAAGCACCGTATCTAGAATTCGCATGTAACTTTAAGCTACAACGGACAGTCCATCTTCCATTTTGGGTTCTGTTGCATCTTTTATTTGGTAATTCGACTCTAGAAAATTCTTTAAAAGATTCTGCTCCCATCTCAAGAATTTTGGATCGAATGAATTTTTTTAAATTCAAACGCGTTTCATCAACAGATGTACCTACCTATCACTGACCTCATCAATCTCATCTTCATTTATCAGGTATCCAAAGATAAGGCATAAAAATACATGCCTTAATATTTTTAGATCACCCAAATACTACGACTACTGCGTAGCAATTCGCAACCAAATAATAGACCATAACACGATGGCATAAGGTTTAAAGTGAATGAATGGTCATTGTTTTGAATACAGGATTAGGTTTATTTTTCCGATGTGTCACATTTCCCTTATCGATGCAATCAACGTAAATATGTCGCAATATTGCTACTTGCGCATAAAATTAGTTTTTTACTAGTATCTAGGACAGCCGAAAACACCTAATTATTTGTTTCAAGTATATCTTCGCTTACAAAAATTTAATCGTAGTCATCCAATTATATTATGAGCACACAATTCATGCGATCTTGTACAACTGAATTTGATTGTATGAAAATTTTATACCTGGTATTTTTTACCAAATTTTGATATTCTCCAATCATTTAATCAAAATTCATTTTCATATTCAATGCACTAAAATCTTACTGGATCTGGTTTTTGTGTTATTGTTTCTGCAGTTCTTCACTTATCGGGCTTATCATATTATATATCAGCGTATTCCCAGTAAGTAGATTCCATAATGAGTATTATATTAATTACGCACTCCAAAACAAATTACATCATAGCTAAATTTATCTTGCGTAACAGTTCACAATCGATTTATGGTCAAGGTAATCTCTGCTACGAGAAGTACTGATGGTTTCCAAGTCTCTCGGGATGTCCACGAGACTTCGGGAACAATCTACAAGCTCTTGACAGTATGAATTTGAATAATATTATATTATTTTTTCATCTGATACTATATGCGAAACTTGACAACCCTAAAGGTCTTATTATTATTTTCCTCAGTTAGAACACTCCCTAATTCTTAATTCGTTATACATTGCTGGGTAACAAAAAAATATTCTGAAGGTACATTCTCGTATAAACAGCAATGAATGACGTATTAGAAATTAAGGACTGTCTGATTTTATGTAGTGTTTCATAATTCCCTAGATGCTTGTGACCATGTATATATGTTATGTTACCGGCATACTGTATATTTGTGGTACTCTATACAATCCCTAGGCAATGTATATTATATTATACCTGGGTCGTTTCGGCAATGTATGAAATGATATTATATTGCTCTATTACATACTTTACCTAGGTAATGTATAGTTTTGCCAAGGATTGCAAAGCCTAAGCACGGTTAATCTTGTTCTACCTGGGTAGTTTTGGCAATGTATGAAATGATATTATATTGCTCTATTACATACTTTAAGTACCTAGGTAATGTATAGTTTTGCCAAGGATTGCAAAGCCTAAGCACGGTTAATCTTGTTCTACCCAGTTAGGTATTAGCTACCCATGAGCACACGATTATTTTTTCAACAGTTTTTAGTACTTTTTAGAAATATAAATATTGAATAAAATTATTATAAATTTCAGAAGAACCTTCAGAATTTTCATATCACTCCCACTTGGTTACCGAAATAACGTCATAATTTCTTTTATCGAACAGTGACATTTCATTACTGTGACACCGATGCTGTATAATTTATCACCGTTTATCACTATTTCAGAACATCCTGTTTGGTAAACAAAGAGAATTTCACAACACCGTTACGAAATTCGCTCACTATCGGTTACACGTCTGATAAGGCATATCAGCGCGCTTAGTCACCATTTATTTAAAGGTCGTGCAAAAACAATGCCTATGCATTGCGTTGACACATGGTATTTGGCCATGATCTCATGAGAAATTCTGCATAACATGACCATTGTATCAATATAAAAAAACTACACCACATTAAAACAGTTCAAACATTTAACTCATATTGAATTAAGCACTTTAAATGACATTTTCATATTGCACAGATTGTTTTCACGACTATCAGCATGCAACATAATATCTTGTATCGTGAAAATCGTGAGTACCCCTAATAAACAAAAAATAGGGGGCTGCACTGAAACTACGATTTGCCCGACGATTCCTTATTTTCAGCAACCCTTAGGAACTACCAATACATTCCATGAACTGCTTACCTCGAATTAGTGTTTCGTGTATTATTTGGCCAACTCTGCGAAATAAGTGTACGCGTGTTTTTGTCCGCACAGATTCTAAATAAATTCGAATTATAAAATTAAATTAGATTCATACCTCTGTTATATTCATGATTACGTTTGTATGATTCATATTTACAAATTGACTAAAACCATTTTGTGAAAAAGATTTATCAGAACAAGCATCTACATAATGATTATTTGATTCACACGAAATGCCGCTTCCGTTTCTAGTGAATCTGTGACACATCGCAGTTGGCGCCAAAATGCTAGCACACCATTTTTTTAAATACTTCTTAATTCCATGCCAAGTGACGTAGACTGTTATGAATGTTATGAGTGGTTATGATTCTCGCTAAACAAAGTAATTTTCAAGAGCAATTGGGGTTCATCAGATTTAATTATCGCCGTACCTATATTGAAATATTTTTACAAGTAACATGGAATATTTATTTATTTAAGTTTTTTTTCATACTTTGGTATTTTTAATTTGACTACCATTCGTTTTTGAATAACAAAAAAATGAGAGGTGTCAAGGGACACCCGAATGGTACGAAGTTCCTTTCGATTTAAGTATTGTTTTTTGCTAGCGTGATTCAGAAAGTTGTACAGCGCCATCTCTGTAAAACTCTCTGAATCACTTCAAAAAGTATCGTGGCAACTTTTCGTAAGAAATTTTTCCGTCTAGCCCCAAGCCACATACCAAGAATTCACTTAACCGTAGCTCAAGCAACTGTTTACGTCTACTCTGGTATTCCTCGTGTACCACCTGAACAGTTAACAAGATGAAAAATATTTGGACAACAGTAGATTCAAGTACATTGCGTCATTTGTGATATGAAAATAATTTAATCGTAAGTATTTGTGTTTCCTATTGTGCCGGAGAAGGGTAGTTAGTTTCCCTTGTATAACATTCGGTTTGATGTTTTACAGTTCCTATACAAGTTGAAAAGAGATAATTGCTTGTGTTATTATCAATGTTAAATTATATCTGTATACGTAAGGTATGATTTAACATTGATAACAATGTAAACAATATGTATTATTAAACATTACAGAGGGTTTTAGAATCATGTCCTGCATACTTAATTATTTTGTCGACTGTACTTATGATTAGGATAGCAAAGAAGCTTCTTTGCTATGACTGCAAGCTTACAGTGCCATCAGTGCGGCATGGCGCCAAGCCTGCCTGTAAGAAACCTCGAATAGGAGTGTAGGAGGGACAGTAGTCAGTCCGTAGGTTATTAGTAAGTATTAAGTGGTAACAAAAATAATAGTTGTTAATAGTTCATTAACAAACTACAGCTAAGGGCGACTGCGGGGAGCGACGCAGGCGCCACCATACTCGCGCGGCAAAAGAAAATAGTGTTGTGTTCTCTGTGGACACTGTGGCGCGAAAGACAAGTGTTAATTACTCTGTGTAGATTCGAACTACAATAGCGAACGCGATCGCTGCAACACCTCAGTGATATTAAATCTATTTTATTAGTACCACTTGTAAAAGTAATTAATTAAAATTAATAAAACAAGTACGACAATAAGGCGTTTACAATTATTCGTCACTCGACTTAACAATAGTTAATTATTCTTCGTTATCATAAGTAAGAGAACTGTTAGTAATATTAGTAAGTTAGTAATTTATTTTGTGTTTCCCATGTTACCCGCAATACGGGGAATCCTAGTGCGGGGATATGAGTGTGTGATCGTTTATTTCTTTATTAGTGATGGTTAAACAACAATTTCGTCACAATTTTTCAAAGATGTAAACATATAAATGCTAATAAATAAAATGGTTATTAAATATATATTCACAGTGCAAATATAAACGATTCATATTCGCATGGAAGAGTGATGTAATAACGCATAATTTTGATTCGTCTCGGAAACGGTAGCATTCCTTTGTCCATGTTGATTCATTTGGACAAATAATAGCCTTATTTCATGTACCATAAGGGTTAATTTTCTTTTTCTTTTTCTCTCCTTATTATACAACGATAAATATTATTTACTGATATATGGCACGTCTCATAGTAGTTTACTATTGAACCGATTCTGGTCATATTTACATATTACATAATACTTATTAAGTTGTTATATTATAAATTTAAACGATAGATGGCGACCATAGATACGTGATAATAAGGCAAGTTGTTATCTATGTATACAGAGGAAACTTTGAATATTACATTTATTTCCTCAATACCTTATTCATCGAGCGATTGTTGATCTGCCCCAAGAACCTTTTTGCCTTTTCATCGCGGATTATGTGATAAAATTATAATTTTGTAATATTATTGTAACAAACAAAACGACTTCAATATATCGACAAGTAATAAAATGAGTACATTGTATCATCAACGTAGTCGAAGTCAATTAAATACGCATTATTAGGGATAAATCAAAATCTTAAATTATCCGTGAAAATTGGGCGAATTTTGAAAATCTGTAAGTAAAATAGTAAGACATTTTGTAAAAGTGAGATTATTAAAACAGGCTGAGATTATTAAAACAGGCGAAAAAAATCATTACATTTCTTGGTTTAACATAGTCTGACTGATTGACTGAATGATTGATTGACATTGCCACTTCTTCTGAATAGCTTCTACTGATCTCGTCTCCACATCCACCAATGTTGGAATTAGTGGAGCTTACCTTTACGTGGCTTGTAAATGAACACGGAAATCGGATAGTTTATTGATTTCCCATTTTACTATCGGGGATTTCCCTCGTATAAATTAACAATACCTGTGTCTAACAGCCTCAGGTGATAACTGTCACGTACGCCGCTGATACCTACTCTCTGTCAAGGGCTGTATTATCTAACGTAATCGGAATAGGTTTGATGTAAAACGTCACAGCAATTACTGGAAGCGATAAGCACTGTAAATATTACATCACGTTAAATGAATCCGCG
This sequence comes from Thymelicus lineola, assembly GCA_963932265.1. Taxonomy (NCBI): domain Eukaryota; kingdom Metazoa; phylum Arthropoda; class Insecta; order Lepidoptera; family Hesperiidae; genus Thymelicus; species Thymelicus lineola. The sequence goes on along the minus strand of OZ010707.1, from coordinate 4,143,028 downwards.
TATTGTGATAATACGATATTATATTATGTTTACAGCTCATTGTATGCAACCCAAGTAATAAAAGTTAATAGATTTTGTACGGTGCACTGTTTACACCTATAGAGTATCAATCTTCAACAGGCACAAATGCAGAAATAAAATTCTTACTCTGATGTTAACCCTCCAGAAACTCCCTCGTTTAGAGTCCAACATGTGGGACCAGGGCACGCTTACAAAAAAAATGTCATCAAAACTAAAGCAAAATAAGAAAAAAAACTCCTTGGGATAAGAGGAAGTAGATATAAATAAGCTTGCACGATTACCACAGTCCAGACAAACAGGGTAAGCTAAAGAAAACCGTATAAAATCATTCTTTTTTATAGAGAATAGCAATACAGCTTGCAGTGCCACTCCCGAACGCAGGGGCCAAGTTCAAATCCTGGCACGCATCTCTAATTTTCAAGTTATTATGTGCGTACCTACTATAAATTAATTATCACTTGCTTCGGTGAAGGAAAACATCGTGAGGAAACCTGCACACCGGAGAGTTCTTCATAATGTTCTCAAAGGTGTGTGAAGTCTACCAATCTACACTTGGCCAGCGTGGTAGACTATGGCCTGTACCTCTCATATTGTGTGAGGAGACCCTGAGCCCAGCAGTGGGATAATTATGGGTTGTTGCTTTGCTTTTACAGTGCCACCATCCTCTGCCGCCCATTACCATCTGTGAAAAACCTGGAATAGAACTATAGGAGGGACTGGAGTAGAATAAGATGCTTTTCTACCCTCAGGTGTATCGGAAGATCGCCTCTTGTATAAGAGTAACCATTGTGATAATATTATGCTTACTGCTCAGTGTATGCACTTTCATTCAGAATTGTTAACAGAGTGCAGGGATCGCGTCTTCTGAGATCTCCTACCCTACAGAGTTTAGGGAAAAAGGTTAGGATATTTTATATATATATATATGTGTATATATATGTCATAGAACAGACATCTCGAACAAAAAGAGTGTCCGCCCGGGAGGTTCGATTTTCAAAATTGAGCCCCCGTTCTCCTTTCAATATCGAACGAATCCATTGAAGATTGAAGCCACGTGGCGCCAATGCATTGGGACATACATGGTGTTCGCGGTGTCGGTTCTATACGCTAGTAATAATACTTCAATGGTAACATACGCTATAATCTACCATACCATTATCATTTTATCCTAACATTAAATAATTAAGTCGCGATTGGCTTGATTATGTATGTTTTGAAATTAAATGAAATAATCTTTTTATTCATGTAGGTATCACTGATACAGTTATAAAAATATTGATTTTTAATCTACCAGACTATGTCTTTTATAACTTAATATTTACATAATTACTCTGTATAATTATGTTCTTACGTACATAGTGAGGATAAGGTAAGAAAGAAGTCAGTCTGAAGTCATCATTGTAACCGATGAATGATTAGATTGGTAGGTACTCGCTTCAACCATGAAACATAATAATATTATTAATGATAATTTACTGAAGGTTATTCCCCTTATCTGGGAAATGTTAAATGCAGACGGATTAGTATAACTTTCTTTGCTGTAATCAGTCTACTGTCTACGTTCATAAACAAGTCTGTCACGGATCTGTAAGAAAATTCACAGTTTCATGAAATGACCAATTGACCACTTACGGTCTAAGTAAGTATCCATCTTATTATAACATAAGATTAAAATTATTTTAAATTTATGTAGGACAACCCGTGTGGTGCAATGGTTACCGTGTGCGGCAAGGGTCCTGGGTTCGGTTCCCAGCGAGGCGGAAATTTGAATGATGAGTTTGAATTTCTGTTCTCAGTCTGGGTGTGAATGTCCTTGTCTTGTGTGTTGTCCATGGCACCCACGACACAGGGAATCCTAGTGTGGGGCTATGAGCGTGAAGCGTGTGAAACGTTAAATCTATGTAGGAATCTATGGTATAAAAATCTTTCGACACTTTGGCCACTTTTCCCTTCACTTATTCACACTAAGAGCTATGGAGTAGTTAAGTGTGTATTCAAGTAGGCCTTTTAAACTAGGCTTCAAGTATCACTACTTAAAAAATCCTATCATCATCATTCAAACAAAAAAGAACTATTGAACGCAACGAAACTTCATAAAACACCTGCTGTGCTTACCTGAAAATAACATGAAAATTCCATCAAAATTTGTCCCATATAATTTTTTATTTATTATTTATTTACCTTAAGTCGTACACCTTCACCTACCTTTATCTTATTGTAAACGCTATCCATTATCGAAATCAGTGACAATAAAAATATCTTCTAGGGGAAGAACGCAAGTTATCAAAGATAAAACGCTTTTACATAATAATAAAATTTTATAACATTGGCTGTATGGACTAGCCATAGGACTTTATAGGGATTCCAATCCGGTGTCATTAACAATCCGGCCGGATTTTACCGGCTTTCATCGATCCGGCTGGATTCGGCCGGATCCGACCTGATTGATCACTTCATCACAATTTTTCCTTCTGTTTCTAACATAGACTGTTTTTGTCGAGCTGTAATAAATACTCGCACGGGTCAACTCAGATCTGGTATGCGTAAAAAACGCCGGATCCGGCCGGATTACCAGATCCGGTTTTCCGGATTGCAATCTATGGGACCTTATAGCTTCTAATGACATCTATGAATCAACAAAATTACCTTCAAAACTAATCTCAAAGGAATTTTATAGGATCTTTTATTACAATATAGCTTAGTCAATGTATCAACCTAAACATCATTGACCTTACAGTGTCGTGAGTTATTAGGGTTCCGGAGTAAAATCGGAATCCTTATAGTTTCGTCATATCCGTCTGTCCATCTGTGCGTTCGTCCGTCCGTCTGTTCGGAGCAAACCACGTGCAGCGTGGTGGAGTACGCTCTAGGCCTCTTCAAGAGGAGAGACCTGTGCTCAATAGTGGGCCAATAATGGGTTGAAGCCTATGTCCAGCTGTGGACTTGTAAAGACTGATGGATTAATGTAATGGACTGCATTAAGGGGTACATCACCATGTAAGGCAATGACGAATATATTAAAGTATTTGGTATAGTTTTTATCACGAATAAGACACGGAATATGTAAGAATCTCTAATTACCTAAATTCTCGTAAACAGCTATTACATTTGACAATGCCCCAGTTAGATAGATAAGCTATCATAACAAACCTAAATATATATTTAAGCCGTTTTGATTTAGATAACTATTTCGAGGTCTAACAAGATTGTAAGCTGTATTTCCTACATTTGACACTGATCTTTAATTACGTAATCTTATTTTTTTTATTCTATATCAATACCAATTAGTAAAGAAATAGATTTTTACATTGTCATAATAATGTGTTGACTGTTGAATTGTAGCTATGTATCCGCATCTTTCTACCCAGCACTGAAACGGACTACGGACGGACTCTTGGCTCTATAGCAGAGGAGTATACCTACTATATTTAATTTTTTAGACTAGTCCTATTGGTAAATAATCTTACAACATAATATCTTCGATAATTAGAACGTCACTTGCAGGTAAGTTCGTTTAATCATTTAACTACGCTATGCTTCAGATTTTATTCTAGACATTATTAGATATACACTCGTAGTCTCACATACCTATAATGCAATATGCTGAGAATTCAGCAAAATATTTTAACGGTGTGTCAAGTTCGCGAATCCACATCGAACGTGGACTTTGGCATGACTTTGGCCTATATCAAGATCGTACCCAGTAGCGTATTCGCTAATGTTCCAACAAAAGATACAAAATAGACATTGTAAATCAATTGTACGGACAACACAAAAGCTATCACGGTGATCTCAAAACAACAAAACAATCGGGTGTGTGGTATTCGCAAACACTGACATACTATCAGATATTTCTAAAACATCTTTGTCTATTCAACAGCCCGCTGTTGACCTGACAACAATAACAAAGTCGTTTCATGCGTAATACGCACGGCTAGTATTTGTAGATAGAAAGTACTATGTCATGGATTAAGAATTGAGGCGATAATAAGTGCGATCTGTAACTGTGAGTAGGAAAAAAATACCTCGGTGGTTTCTTGCTGCTTCTTCTGGGCCCTCTCACTGTAAGGCCTTGTTGAAGCATTGGCGTAGCTAGCATGACTTTCAAAAAGTGTTTGTAAACCAAACCAATTTTGAATAAAATACATATTTGAATTTGATCGTGTTTAAGCTTGGTCGATTTCGTCACCGGATGGTCACATGGCCGTTGCTGAAGCATGACGCCACTTTGGGAGTCAACCAGTAAAGAACCAGAAACAGAAAAGCAATTCAACTCTGGAAGTTGCTGCTCCACGCAGTGCGTCTCATCAAACTGTACAACCCACGGGCGTAGCCAGGTTTTAGTTTCTTTTCAAGAAAATAAAAAGACTAAAAGTACATAAATTTATCCATATATTCATAAGAAAATTGCGAATTGGGGAAGTCCTGTTTGTAAAGAGAGTCCTTTTTCGAACAGTATTTATTATGTTTCAAGAGATCTAAAGATAAAATGTGAATGGGGTGAATGGCTATGGCTTCAACCCATTAATGGGCCACTACTGGGCACGGGTCTCTCCTCTTGAGGAGGCCTAGAGCATACTCCACCACGCTGCTCCAGTTCGGATTGGTGGAGGGGTTAGTGGCCAACCCGAATGTCGGAAGTTTTCAAACCGCCCGAGGGCCTCCGACATGGCTTAACGACTGTTATCATATGATAACAACCGGGATCGATGGCTTTACGTGCCCTCTGAGGCACGGAAACGCTCAAGATTTTTTTGCCACTAGCGGTCACCCATCCAACTACCGACCGCGCCCGCTGTTGCTTAGCTTTGTCGATAACTTAGGATCGACGCAAGCCGCAGGGCTATGAGCGCTTCAATGGGGTGAATAGTACATGTTAATATATTAACTTTTAGGGGGAGGAGGATATGAACCCCCAAACCCCCCCCCCCTGGCTACACTCGTGGTACAACCCTTATTCCACCACGCTGGCCAAGTGCGGATTGGCAGACTTTGCACACCTTTATGGAAATCGTTTGGAAACTGCACAAGGTTGCACGATCTTTTTTACAGGTAATAATTAACTTCTGTGTTGTTTATTATAATTATTTATTTATTATTTATTATTGTCTATTATCAAACTTAAGCATATTTATCAGCTAGATAAATATGTTATTAAATTATACAATCCGAAATAGAACAGGTTATCGTATTATCTAAAAGTTTTAACACGTGATTATAACGAGTTAAATGATTACGTCGCACTGTTTTGCTGTTTAAAATTTAAATATTGTCCTTAATGAGTCGTTTTTTTAGCGACTTTAATAAAGGAGGTAATCGAGTCAACGAGCGTGACGCGTATAATATTATAAATATTGCAAAAATTATATTATTAGAACTGCAAAACAAAAAAATATTGTTTAATATAATGTAAAGTTTATAGATAAGTAGCTGTTGTCCGCAGCTTCGCACGTGGAAATAATTTGCTATAAAATATTGCGACTATAAATTGAGATGTAAGCTATCCTATCTTTCAAGTTGGATCAAACTGCACACGGTGTGCAAATTTAGATTAAAATCGACTAAGAAGTTTAGGAGTCCATCGCGGACAAACAACGTGACACGTAATTTATATATAATAAGATAATAAGATTTAAAGTTTTTAAGCAGAAAATCGTAGTTTAAGTACGATAGTGGATAGCAGTATTCTGGGCTGCTTGGTAAATGTCACATTCCCTATGTCATGTGCGGCCACGTCGCTGAGTCTATAGGTACTACATCTATGGCAGAGTTTGTCCCTTGTATGAACATCATGTCACTTGGCATTGTGGATGTGACAATAAAGTTATGCACGTCATTTTTTGTCTCTACCGCCATTTTGGAAAGCTGCATTGGCGTTGAAGACAAGAAACGGCAAAAGGAATACCTCAGCATATTATCTTTTAAAATTTGACATTTTTTTAGATACTTTGCTATCTTCTCTCCTTTAATCACTTTTTTCCCTCTATTTTCTTCTTTCCTCTTTATCATTCCTTCTGCCTATTATCTACTAATGTGGGAAAGATTTATGGTTTTAGCTTATCACTGCTATGATTATTTTGTTTTTTCTAAGTTTTAATATTTTTATTTTTTACTTATTTTGTTTTTCTTTTTCATATTATATTTCTTTCTACTCTATATTCTCTGGTGACTTTACGCATGCCGATGCCCTCTGTGTTTTTCTTACTTCGTATGTATCCTTCATAAAGGTTGCCTGGAAGAAATCGCTATGTAGCGATAAGGCCGCCTGTTGTTTTGTACTCCTTCCATCTTAACTGTTTTTCCTGTACGATTGTATAATATGTGGTGTGCAAACAATAAAGAGTAATCTATCTATCTATACGGAACTTTTTACGCAAATACGTTCACACTTAACCGGTTTCTTACAATTCTGTGTAGAAGGGCTTCTAGTCTAGAGGGTAGATACTCATTACTTCACATACCATTCACTACAACATCACAACCAATCTCATATAAAAGCTTGGAAACGCCTTAGGGCCGAGAGTGGGGCTTGTGTACCTGTAATTACACTCTATTTCCTAAACAATGCGAGTACTCCCACAATAAAGGGTTTGAGGGTTAAAATAAGGGTTGCATTGTACTCACACGGTATCTTTGATCTGTATTTTTAATCATTACAACCCAAAAATTCTCTGCTAGAAAATATACTTTTCAACTGTCGTGTTTAATTAGAATCGAATTTGATTGACAGCAGCGCACGATTGAACGGTGGATCAAATGGGAACTAAGTAGATAAAGATTGTCTACTTAAAAAATGAACGTGTTCTCACTCGTTAATGTTACAAGTGTAAATATTTATTTCTATTTATTTTACACAACATTAAATTGGAAATATTTATTTTCTATATTTCTATATTTAACATAAAATGTTTCCTAATTATAACACGATGTAACAATAATTTAAGGCGCCCCCACGTTCATTGTTACTCGTAAAGGAGATGATTCATAACATTAATTTGTGACAGTTTGACTGCTTCCTAACTTCGTCGCGTAACAGTCAAACCATACAACCTTCGATATAGGTCATATTGTTATGCAAAACCAAATCAAGTTTTTTTCACTAGTTCGTTGTCATTCATGCAATTCACTCCGGAAAAATTTAGGAAATCGAAAATTATGATTTATTCATCGAGCACGATTCATAAGATACAGATAGGTAGGTAGGTACATTTATAACTGTTACTAAGTACCTAAATAGCGGTGTTCTGTCATAATTAACCAATAACACAACAACTTTCCCACTGTGCGGAGGAAAATGTTCCAAAGATGTTTTTAAAAAATCCCTACATTTCTGAAAAAAGGCTATGTTCCACTATTTTGATGCATCGTGGTAATGGTAAAGGTTTGGCCTGGCCTAAATTAAAGTTAGTCCCCGCTTTTTTTGACAGAAACGGGGGTCAAAGGATTCATTTACGAAGAGAGATCTGCGCCCTACAATATGACACTAACAGTTTAAAACTGTTATTGAACCTAAATCGAAACTCATTAAGATAGCAAATCAAAAACAGTCTGAAAATGGAAGTACTTATAATACTAGTAATGGAAATAATTATTATAGTATTACGCAGAGTGCACGATTTTTAACAGACTTAAAAAAAGGAGGAGGTTCTCAATTCGACTGTATTTTTTTATTTTTTATGTGTGTTTTAGGTTTCTCATAACTTTTTTACTGGGTGTACCAATTTTAATGATTTTTTTTGATTCGGAATCTGGTGCTTGTCATGTGGTCCTATTTAAATCTGAGCGAGATCTGACGAGTAGTTTAATTTATGATTATGTAGTTTAGTCTAATTTTGAAGACGGTTATTTTTTTGTCAAGAATTATTTTAAGTTAAAAATATCAATTACCTAGGACTAATACAAAAAAATAGTTTAACCGTATTAGAAACTTACCCAAATACTACGACAAAATTTTTGTAAGGAATACATTATGTAGATTTGAAAATTGGAAAATACTTGTGATAATATTTATGTAAGTTACAGTCTACTCGTACACTTTAATCACATTTTTTTGATACTGCCAAATGAGAAAGCCTGTGGACATCCGATACCAGTCCTAAAATTGAAACATCAATAATATACATTTACCAACAGTAATTATAATTAACAATATTAATATCGTCATCGTGAATATATATTTGGCCTAATGGTTAGCCTGTAGAAAATGTATTATGCATTAAGCTCGCCATTTGTACCGTGATTTTGTGGTCAATAAAGTCTAAATAAATAAATACACATTATTGACGTATTTTTTATTTAAATCGAAGTTAAATCGTAAAAGAACTTATACCTACTTTGTCTGTAAATAACGAAGACAACGCCAGCACCCATTGCGCAACTAGGAAAAAACCGCACTGAATTATTGAGATCGGACTTGACAGCTGAAATATGGCCAAGGTCCTTTTGGTACATACTTATATGTTATGCGTTACATGAGGTATTCGAATCCCGACCTTGGCAGTAAGCTATTCCACACGTGATATAAACATGAGGTGGCCTCAGGGTAATGCTAGACCGCTGGCCGTGACATTCAACGAGGAAAACAATGCTAAACACATTACCTAACGCTTAAATCGCTGAATATGTTATAGGAAGTGGGTTTCGAGTTGTCTATATGTTATTGTAAGACCCCGAACTACGGTAAATCTAAAGATGTACCAGTAAAACCTAAGATTTACCAACTTTTAATGGTAAAAGTCCGAAGTGGTCTGTGATTATTGTCCATTTCGAACTTTTAGTATCATACACTTAGTAAATCTTAGGTTTTACCTGAGAGACTCGGTAAATGTTGGAAAATAGACATCCAAACGTGATAGATGCATCTAACGTACGTATTGTCGCGTACTAATTGGGCAGTCTGCATTCCCCGCTGTGTTCAGAACACACCATAATTTCAACATTTATATTTAACACTAGAAAAAAAATTAATGTAATAAATTAATGTAAATCTTAAACGAGGCGCGCAGACTTATTTTCGGGGTTAAATTATAAATATAATAAATAATGGAGATAGAGAACTAAAAGAGCTGTGACATATTTTTTTGTAATTTTTTTAAAACTAACACAGCTTACTGGGATTCTTAGTACATTTTGTACGTCCGTACCATATTAAAAAACTCTTTCAGTAATAAACGATTAACCCATAAAATAAATATCACCCAAAATAAAAGTGTTTTTTGTTTATGTAAATGCGGCAAGCCACCCAGGAGGGATTGAAGAACGTTGAATGATTCATGACGGTGATTCAAGCGACAAACATGATATAGGTAATCATTTTGACGGATAAAAATAATCTATACTAATATTATAAAGAGGAAAGATTTGATTGTTTGTTTGTACTGAATAGGCTCCGAAACTACTGAACCGATTTGAAAATTTCTTTCACTGTTGGGAAGCTACACTATCGCCGTATGACATAGGCTATAATATTATAGTGCACCGGTGCGTTCACCAGAGATCCCGGAGCCTCACCATATGCGCAGGATGGCTGCCGAGGGGGTTTTAGTGGGTAGAAATCTACGCGACCCGCGACTTGTAGGTTCGGTTATCTATGGAAGATTTCCCCCTCGAAAAAAAAGGCTATATTACAGCATCAAAAAAATTAGGGAGCCTTAATGCCAATAATGTAACCCAAGGTGTAAAAAATAAAGAAAAGCGAAGCAAAGCGCGGGCGGTTACTCGTTCAAAATAAAAGAACATCTGGTTCTAATTCGTAAGTTATACCTTAACCAAAATAACGCTGAAATTCTAAAAGTACTTTTACATTTTTGAGAAAATCAATTTCTGTAATTGCTTTAAGGAATGAACCAGTTTTTAATAAAAGATCTAAAATTCGTCATCAAAATCGGCCTCGAGACTCCTTTGACCATTTTTCGATATTCCTCATAGTTTAGAATATAGCCATCCACGCACACTTGAAAAATTCACCTGTATATGTCGGCGATGGTCGATGGTTTCTTCATCACTCCGATATTTTTTTTCATAAAGGCCACATTCGTAAAGGCCACTAGGGCCAACAACAACAACCCATTCGAAAAAGAAAACCGACTGCGCCCTCTATTGCTATACTTGGTCAATCACTGGATCAACCAGTGCCGGATTTATATTTTTTATGAGTGTAGGCCAATTTATTTCAGCCGCCCCATGTACCTTTCTAAAATAATAATTTTCCATTCATAGTAAGGAAGACACTGAATTAGTCACTAAGAAAGTGCGTAAAAAAACAAGAATTACAATTTTTTACGGCACTTTTTAATAGAAAAATCATCTTTAATATCATTTTCTGAAATCTGCCGCCCCTAGGCCGCGGCCTATACGGCCTATTGACAAATCCAGGACTGGGATCAACACAGGTTTAACTATGAGTGCGTCAACCTAAAATATTACTAAATCGCTCAATACGCGCTTGAAATTAAACTACATTAAATTCCTAATAGTAGTAAATAGCGAGCAGTTGTAAACAGTTATTACAAACTTTTCCGCATTACTGTTTAGATCCTTGTTATCTTGGATAGCCTGTTATTCATAGAACATAATTATTATTAATTATATACAGTTCATACTCGGTATACCTTGGGAGTGTCTATCCGTAACTTCAAATGAGACAGTAAAATATGCAATTAGTACCGTACCTAAATATTATTTTATATTATTAAATAGTGTTTTAAAAATTATTGTCTGTTGGTCGCTTTCCCCTATTGATTATCTTCTTCATCATCGTTACATAGTTTACCTTCGAGTAATAAAATTTTCCGAATTGGCCTCTTAGAGGTCAATGAACCTCTCCAATGTACTGATTATAGCGCAGTGGTTAGAACCTAACCTCTCACGAGAAGAAATCCGTGCCCTTCAGTGGACTAATGCAGTCTCAAAGTGGGGCAAACACTAAGGGGGGCAATAAAAGTTATTCAAGCTTTTGTAGGCGTCGAGATTATCGAATCACAAAACACTACGTATGGATTCTAGAGATTGTAGGAATTCGTAGGGATAGTATAACAGTTGAATCCAGGGCAGCTAATGCACTTCAGGCTACCCGGAAGCTTTATTAAACTTACTTAAAATTACTTGAAAACAATGTAAAACAACTCATTGCATAATTCGTAGTAGAAAACGTAAATAAAACACGGAATAATGAAAAATATTAGTCATCATTACATAAGAAAAAATAAGAATTCCCAAGAATAAATTAACCCACTCAGTTTAAAGACAATAGATAGGTATATATGTTATAATTAGATATTAACTCATTGTGATGGGAAATGTTTATTACTGACGTAATTGTGTGGCGATCCCATATTATGTCCGGAATTTACCAAATTCGTTGCACAGAAATAAGCAAATACATAAGGACATTCGCTGATGACGAAATGAGGGAAAATAATATGTTCAAAATAATAAAATCGCTCCGTAATCAACAAATCCCCCACAAATTTTCCAAACTATTGTTTATGTTTATATATCTAAGAATATCAACTCGTTTACAAGGAAGCTGCAGGAAACAGTGCAAAATATTTATGCATACTTGAACTAATTTATTACGCAAATATAAATTGCCCAAACTGACGCTTATCGACCGATTACTGATTTCGTAGAACTAAAAAACGCCACAAATACAATAATATGACTCAATCGCAAATTAGCTAAAAAAATCGGACACTACATTGACTCAATAGCGCCGGCCGAAGTGATTACACACAGTCAGCGCAAGTTACGTAAATACAACGCACACAGCTGCGCGACACGCACACTGGGACAAAACTAACACAGGCGCAATTCACTCATGTGTGCGTGTCGCAGACCGTGAGTCGAGTCGGCCGACCCCACTACAAAATTTAGTCGCACTCTAGACTTCGCAGAGGAAAGACTAGTCCAAGCAACTAGAGTACTACGCACCTCACAGTGTATATTTCGTCATAACAAAATTGTGATAGTGAAAAATCTTTTTGGACGTGACAAGTGGAAGTGTAACATTCATTGTTTCATTTCAAAGTACTATAAACTACGCCATTGACGGTTCTGTGTTTTTGCAGTTTTTGTGAAATTATGACATTGTTCCCAAAATTTGGATAATTCCGGATAAGAAGTGGAATATTGCCGAAAAAATTTTCGTAAGTTTTTTTTGACTACCCTCCAACATTTTACTATATTTAGATGTTTGTTGTTGTATTATTTTATGTTTTTATAGTTTGCATTATCTTTGAAACATATTTTATGCAGTTTCTATCAATTAATTTGACAGATATTGTATGTTGACATGTAATTAACCCTAGAATATTTATTATTTCATTTGAATTTTATTATATATTTAATTCCAGTTTTACAAAGTTTTCTAGCATAATTACAAAAATGTTACAAAAAGGAAAAATTTACGAAACATTGGGTCAACAAATAATATATTTCAAAGTTAATCTTTAAAACAAACACAAACAAACATGATAACAAAATTAAGTCTATGAAATTAATTCCAAAAATAATAAAATATCAAAATTTATTCGTAATTAAATATAAGTAAAATTCAAGTTATTTTAATTTCAAATTGGGCTAATAGTAAAAATTTACCCAAGAATTGGAATTTCTAACTTAATTTTTTTAGTGTTTGGCGCCTAAACTTGACGACTTCCACCTTGCTTACATTAATTATAATAAATTACAATGACTAATAAATTAAAATGAGTCAGAAGCGAATACTTCAAGCAATCGGTCCGTAGAATTGTTTTCCTAATGTCATTGACTTTTGACTTCGCTCGAATTTGTTTACTCATCGCAAGCATTTGCCAAATATTCGTGCTTTCAACTTCACAGCTTCATTGTCTTTCATCTGCTGTTTGAAATATTTAAATAATGTTTTTAGGATAATTATCATGTATCAGGCTTAGTAAGAACTATAATTTAATTTTAATTATTGAAACTTTTGTTTTTGTATGTAAATGAGTAAAGCGATTCATTAAAAGATTCTCATTCTTGCTTGTACCTATTTAGTCAATCACCGGCTTTGTTTCCAATCTTTTGTTTTGCAACCATTTCCTCAGTTGTGTTTCCATCATAATCTCTGTTTATACCTTACCTATCTCTCAAATCGTCTAAATTGTTTTGTTATCTTTTCATTGTTAGTCATGTTTACGCGATGTTCCGCGAATATTCTTATTACGTTTTAATTTTCGATAACGGGTATGTCAGGCATATTAAACGGATTTGTAGCATTTGGGTTTGTAGCATCTTTATCAATTATAATGAATAATCGGGAATTGTTTTCTGTGACAATAAAAATCAAAACCAAAATATTTTCACTAACCGCTTTGTGTTACTATTAGAGATTGTAAATTACACACGTATCATTAGTTGAATGTAGTTTAAATAAAACAAAATTGCAGACAGCTAACTTTTTTTTAGATTCCGTTACAAACCTGTATGTTTATTAAATTCAAATTTCGAGTTTGAGCGGTAATTGCGATTGCGTTTACAACAGTGTCGCAAGTGGTGCCAGGCGCTGTCGTAAGCCATTGTGGGCTTACACAACTGGTTCAAGGTTCCATTCCCGCGTGCGATCGCTCGGATGTACGGAAACTAGATTTAGTAATATTTTCTGTTCAATTAACTTTGGATCGACATTTTTGGGATTTGGAAATTTTTGAATTTTGGAATTTTCTTGTTCACTTTATATCCAATTGACATAGGAAAAAAATAATCCCGGGAGTTTCTTGCCGCTTCTTCTCCCGGGACCACTCACGGTAGGGATTTGTTGAAGCGATGGCGTTGAGTGACTTTCGAAAAGTGTTTGTAACAAACCTACTTCGAATAAAACTTATTTCATTTCATTTCATTTGTTTGTTAAGATATTTTAATAGGAATACAGAAAATGTAATCTTCCTATCTTATTAAAATAATGGAAAATTCTAAATATTTCCATGCCATGTCTTCCTAGAACTTTTTCCTGTTGTATTACCACCACACTAATATAACATCGACCTGCGTGTACAGGAAAGTAAATATTAAAACGGGTAGAAAACAAACATGAGAGTATCGTGCAGTTGAATCGATCCGCCGTGCAAAGGTCAGTACAGTACGAGAACGTATGACGCAACGTCTCTAGGGCGTTATTGCGCAATCCACTGCAAGACAGACTACAATAGATATCTATCGAACTCTCGAGTAATGACTAACTCGCCTACAATATTCTACATCTATGTATTCAAATGTATCTGTCATAAATGCTAAATCATCTTTGCACTTGACTCCTGACTCATTGATGACGATGAAATTCTCAAAATCTAGAATTTCATTATTTGTACAAGTGGTTTTATTCAACGCTTCCTTTTTTGCTGGTAGCACGTCCGATACCGTTGTAGATTTGCTTATAAGGCATTGCTACAAAAAACCATCTTTGTACTGTTACTGAAATTTTAATTAACTATTTCTTTGATAACAATGAGTTAGCATTACCCGCATCATAGACCTTCAGTGTAAGTTATGTGCCCTCTAAGGTCGCTCTACTCAGTTCCGCTGTACAGCTAAGTCTATTTATATTCACGGTTGTACACAATGCAATGTAATAAACAGATAACGAGCATTAGTTACAATAAACGCTTTATCGGCACATGATGTAATGCAGGAACTACAGCAAGGTTCTCCGGAAGGTATTATTAAAGAACATAAGGTCATACCCGCATGCATTTAGTTAATCGTGCAGGCGGTTATGAAATTTTAAATCCCATCCAACCTTAAGATGCTGATTTAAATGTAGACAATCAAATCACGAAACACGATGATATCATGCTAAATTTTGATTTCGTGATTCTCTTAACACTACAATTAAGTCAACACAGTCCGATAAAAGAACGTGAGCAAACCAAATAATTATACTGAACCTGGAACGCTACATCGGAATCAATGACATCATTTATATTTACATATAATCATACCTACATACATATACGATTAACGCGTTACGGCGTTACGTAACACCATTTTTTCACGCGCAATACACAGTCCGACGATAATTTCATCGGTACGAGGACAAGCAAAGATAACTTGACCTATTTTTTTTATCTCGCTCGCGTAACTGTAACCTACATACGTTGTGAACGTGTGTGTAAACAACCAATTGCGACAAAGCAGATCTGTACGTGTGACGTATCTTATTTAAGGTCCTACGCTTCCTATAGACGAAAATGGAGCACCATGACGCAACAGTGATGATGAGGCAGAATACCGAGAAATTATTTCTCATAACAAAGATACTGTAGTGACCAAGGCTACTACGGCCTTATAAATTAATATAAATAGTCGTATAAAGAATAATAACGTAATTAGAATCAATGTAAGCAAAAATGCTATGATATAACAAAAACGTTTAAAGTGGGAAACTCCCAACGAATCATAAAATTCAACTAGTTTTCTAATACCGGACAGAAAACAATAGGAAGCAAAGAATAACATATTTCTAAACCAGTTATATTACTATCATAATAGTATATCTTCTGTGTTATTACTTCTGTTTCCTGTAATAAGCTTCGAGTTTTTTACGTAACGTCCAAAAGTAGTCAGCAGCTAAATTTGGAGAATCTAGAACACAGAAATAGGTTAAGTGTTTCTTAATAATACAGCAATTAGCTGCAGGTTTGGAGCAAGGTCAGTATAAAGTAGGTCTGTCTTTGTTGAGTCTCGTCCAAACAATCAAGTATTTGTGGAAGGATTATTTTTATCAGATAGGGAAATCCTCTACCGGAAAAATTAACAGGGCCTTGACATATATTTGTATTGGGCGCCGTTATCTAAACAGTTGTTATGAAATGCAACCTTGACATCAAAAGTTTATCGCCACGACCCAAAGGCCACCCCGAAATAACCCTTCCTTCATGCTAAAAGACCTCACGCTAAAATCTGAATGAAAATCGGTCAAGTATACGCAAAATTCGTAAAAAATTTGAAACACATCCAGAAATTGCGAAGTTCTATTAAAATCCTCGACGTTAGTTCACAGCATAATTTAACTCCCAAGGATTTGCTTCAACCGATTATGCGGAAAACCAAGACATAACAAAGTATCTAATGTTTAGGAAACATACCTTGGCGACTTACCATAAACTGTAATCAAACACGATGACTACATGGCGCCAAGCGTGAGGAAATTGCTCATGGAATGCCACGGTCATGAAATTTAAGAGGATACTCATTTTCGTAGCTATAATAAATTATACATAGTTTACCTGGCATTATGTTTTAGAACACCTTCGCATGATAAAATAAAATGTCAAATCAAAGATGGCGGCCGGCCTACTTTTCCCGCGCAATAAGTGGCGAGCGTGTGGAAAGTTACCGCTGTACTACTTTCTCTACTTTTTCCAAGATGGCTGATATTGTCTATGCATTTAAAAGCAAGGTCAAAGGCACAATTGTTTTCATTGTGAATAAAAATATTGTAAGCCAAACCTACTTAGTAGTTAAAATTAAGTTAAATTTACCGTTGCAAATGGATATAAATACAATAGACGCATTATTTAATAATCAGCAAAGCTCACCATAAACGATCGAATGTGACGGTCAAGGGCGATTCCCGCGATCGATAATCAGTTTTCACGTTCCGAGATCACGTTGGAAGTTTATATAACGGTTTAGAGAGGAGCAAACGTGCTTCGCGTTGCGCAAACGTCAACGTGAGGGTTCAAGAACGGGCACGTGTTGAGTGCCGCGTGACCGCGTTGGTTGGCTCCGCACGTGCGGTAGGACAATCACGCCGACCGTGAGGTCATATGCCGATGTCCCCGGGAGCTCGCGCGATCTATAACGTCTTCCCAATCGTTAATCCTGGACACTTGGGACTGTAACACTTCCTTCACTTTACACAACTTTACATCGACATTTACAATCAATTCATCACATCTGGATGTTACTAAAGATAAAAATAAAATGATGATGATATTTGATGATGATGATATTTATTTCGGAATAGGAATAGAATAAAACCCGTTAGAAGATTTGAAGGTTAATAAGTTATCGTTTCTTATTGTCGAACCGAGAAATAAGGATCATCTTCAAGCTATTCTATAATCCAATAGAATCATAAATGGTCAAGGAAATTAAAAATAAATAAACAATAATGCTATGCGAGCAATGTGACGGATTCAAAACATTGTTATGTAAGAAGCGTAAAGAATGCAAGAAATCTTGTCACGTATTTTCAATAGATATCATTTGGCTGTTACTTGGAAACATTTTTTACCTACAGTCACTTACTGTTGAATCAGTTTGGATAAAGAACATTTATTTTTAACAAGTTCAACTTATTTTAACTGAGCTATTTTCATTCATTCTATAGGAAAGCATTTAGTTAGCCACAATGAATACAATAACCCTTTTTGTGTAAATATAGTACCTCGAGTAAGATTAGATTCATGATTAATATTGACCGAGTTCAAGCTTTTTGCGTAAGAGTTAAAAATGTGTTACTCAAACTCATTGTTATCAGTGTTTGCGAAATAACACTTTATGAGTCAGTAGCACATGAGTTGAATAACGAAAAATGTTATTGTGTAACGAATAATGATATTGATAAAATGGGTAATTTATCTAACTACAGATAACCTGAGCCTAACAAATTTAGAGCAAATCTATTGAGTGCAAGTTCAAATTCAAATACCCAGAACGCTAAGACTCAATGTTTCAGTAATTCATTATAAAAATATCACAAATAATGATATTGTTTAAACTCTTAACAACCATAAATCTAGCAGTAAGTACTCTGAAAAACTTAAAAGACAAATCACAGCAATAGACGAAACAAAAGCAAAAACACAGCAAGAAGGATTATAACGACTTGAGCGCGGTAAAAATAACCTTAACCCCGTTCGAGGGCGCGGGGGCACGCCCTCACGTGCAATGCCACGAAACGAGAATCAACACGTTTGTGATGAATATAAAAATAGGAATTTAGACATGATATGATGACGATGAAGAATTGCCACCTAGGATTATTCTTCATGACTATTGTGACGTAAAATGGCATAAGAAATGCCTTGAATGCTAAAAGTATGATGTTATAAAAAAGGACAGATTAGATTAAATGCCTGGAATTTAATTACTTACGAATGACAATAATATTTGGTATTAAGAAACTTTACAAAACGCCATCAAAATTCCGCCAAAGCCCAAAAGAACAAAATATTATCACAGTATTAAAATAATATCTTCGTCCGCGCAAGAAAAAAAAATCAAACGCAATTCAATGTACTCTATCTGTGGCCCAAATAGATAGGGCATAGATAAGCATACGTGAGTAAGCTTATTAACCCAACTAATGATCGGTCTGTCGAAACGATGGCTTGCCCAACCCAACCTTGAAATGCGGTGACGAAACCGAATTGCCGTTTCATAACAGTATTACGAGTTTTAGACACCAGATGAGCATAAAAACATCGCTTGATACCGTAAGGTCCCAGTTTTGGGTAACGGTCTCGCAAGAAAGTATACGATTAGTGCTAACTGTCTGATGTTGGTAGGAGATGGTGCTTGGCTAGTCACCGTTAGAAATTGGCTTTTCGATAACGAATCTATA
Organism: Thymelicus lineola; assembly: GCA_963932265.1. NCBI lineage: Eukaryota > Metazoa > Arthropoda > Insecta > Lepidoptera > Hesperiidae > Thymelicus > Thymelicus lineola. Next base: position 4,124,418 of record OZ010707.1, on the reverse strand, counting down.
CACGGATCAGAATATGATTTTAACTTTCGTAATTTACGTTTACAAGATCTGGATTCAAAACTCACTCAGCAGCAACTAATAAAGATTGTTGTTTCGTTTCATTTTTCAACGGTTTTATTACGTAAAAACATTATCTTACTAACCATGTTCTGTTATGTTACCATGCTTTGGTTAATAGAAAGTTCATACTGTTAATCGGTCTTCAACTGTGTTCTTCCAACCGTCAAGTTAACGGACACTTCGCGATTTTTTGCTCGCAAATGGAGCAGACAGACTTCGCTACTTCTTACCGCAACCTTTGCAATGAGACCCACAGTTATTTAATGCTATATAACATGGACGTTACATAAAATTATATCAACGATGTATAATGTGTTCTTATCTTTTGAGAAATATTATTTAAATCGTCTTTTTTTCATAAAGAAATTGTAATTGTGTTTGGCAATAAAATCTTAAGGGTTAATGATTTTCAAGAACAATAGCGTATTAATAATTTAAATGCGGCTTGGAATTACAAAAACAATTGATAAATAATTAATGTCATCATACGATAATAAAAACCCCGATATATGTATAATGATTCATTTATTATTTCTGGAAACAACAAAGTATATTGTTGCGATAACATAATTAAATATCATTATCGCCCACGAGCACAGTAAAATAAATGTTGTGAGTATTGATCATTAAATACAATTATTAATGATACAAAAACACTGAATGATAAATTACATTATATTACCATTATCATAGTGGATTTGTGACCTAATTCTGAATAAAAACAAGTTAATACTTAAAAAAATACATAGGTAGTTTTATAGTGTCAATGTAGATACAAAGGAAAAATTGGGACTGTGTAGTTAACCATTAAGGAGTTCCCTTGGCTGGAGATCATAAAAATGTATTGTCTTCAGAACTATAGCAGCATACAAAATTTCAACTTCTTAGGGTAAATGGAAGCAAGTCTAATTAAGCTAGCAAGATACAGGGCAGAAGAAGAAGAAGAAGAAGAAACAGGGCAGGCTAAATAAAACTGTTTAAAAACTGAATCCTCACGTAATTCAGGAACTAGCTCAAGGAACAAATGAAACAACATAAGTAGCATTGGTGCATTAAAAAAAGTTCCCACATAAACTCTGACGTTTAGCTCAACACGCATCTATTAAGCTACTTTTACACTGTCCGACACATCACAAAACTATAAAACTTCAAGTCATTTAACATCAATACGTCGATCGTATTGTTTAAAAAGAAGCTAGGTTAGTTTTAATCACATTTACCGGTATTATATCGGATTATGTAAAAACGCTCTTAGTTGATGCGGTTAATCGTACAGTTATCGAGTAACGGAGTTCACATCTGGGGCAGCCTACTGACACCGAATTCTGTGGGGCGCGCATTCTTAACACCGTTCAATGGTAAATCGATTTATTGAGTTTACGGGTTAAATGCTTAAAGAAAACAATTACAATTATGACAAGGTTAGCTTAGGTTTTTAATCAGTGATACAGATAATGACAAGGTCGCTTAATAGCCAATAGTATTGAAAAGGATTACATTTCACTTTATACTGGCTTTGAATTTTATAACTAGGCAAAATATTCCTCTTATCGCCGTTTATAAGTAGAAAGATTTGAATCAATGAATCATCAAAGTACATAAAAGATATGGATGACACAATTTCGATGTTAATTTAAAGCGAAAAAATTAAAATTATTTCATTATGATTTCGCATTGAACTGGCGTTTTGATAAATTCTTACTTTGCATTGTTTTGGTTACTACGTAGCGTTTATCTTTACACAATTCTACAAAACTTAAAACAAGAAACTGTTACAGAACTTAACAAATTATATTGCAATAAAGAACTTAAATCTTAATTTATTTTTATAAAGATGGTAATCACAATTGGTTAAGGACAAGACCCGGTAATATAAAAAATTTAATTGCATTAGAGGTGCCTTATTTACATGTCTTTGAATTTTGATGTGGATAATACGGGACAATTCGTAGACTTGATGCCAGAGACAAGTGATATTAAAACTACACAAAAAAGCGTCACAAAAGTAGTTAACATGATAAAACAAAATCCTTCTCTCGAAGAAAATAGAACTTACGTCTTTCAAAATGCAATGAGTGCACTCAATAGCACCTTAAAAATCTGTACAGTAGCTCTAATAAACGTTTTCAAATTCAAGAGTTAAATAATGAATAATTTCGTATAATACAGGCAGGCACATGATAAAACATGTTTTAGTAACAAAGTTAAAGTACATGCAAATCGGGCTGCTGACGTATAAATTCAGATTTAGAAAGGACTCTCACGTTGCGAAACTGGGATACGTGTTTTAACACGTGATCGAATAACTTTTTTCTACATACAAGGCTGTTAAAAAATCGATTGCCTTTATTGCTCCAGTACAATGGAGGGTTACGATCGCTTCATTGTTTAGGTACTGGGATTAGAAAAGGAATGATTTAAATTTCCTCTATTCATTTCTTATCGTAAAGTTCGCCTAACTCACATTTTGTGTTCTAATTTTGTATGTTCTTATTGTATGACAGTTGATATTGCAGTCCTAGTGTTGAACCTACTCTGTCTCCTAATATAAAACGGTTTACAGAAGCGACATTTTATTTCATTAACAAACTCTTAATTACAAAAGTTATTAACGAGATAGACAGGTGTTAGAATAATATTTGTCAAAATTTGTGACCTCACATAACATGAGATGATGAGATAAAATCGACGAAATTCAAATTACGTTACGCAAAGGTGAACGACATCGCGGTCGATAGGATTTGAAATAATGAAAACGTCGGCGTCAACGCCACGCCGCGCCGTCAACTTCAACCGCGTTAGAGGCAACGTGAGCTGTTGCGAAATCTAAATATTATCGTTCAGAAACCGTTAATAACTCATAAACAGTCGCGTGTTCAACGACGTGCATTGATAATACCGTTCTCCTCGTTAAAAGTCCAATTCAAAGGTTGTTCAAGAAGAAATTAAAACGAGTCATTCCAACATTTAAATAACATTTCAATTTCTTCCACATGCAGTTTTGTAACGTTCCGTTCGTAACCTTTGTCTACAACACGAAAGGTTAGGAAATGCGATTTATTAACTAGTTCGGGTAACGTAAAGGGGCGAAAAAACAGTTGTGGCAACGCGGTTTCACAAAGGTGATCCGCGTCTAACTCGCAACGGGATATTGCGACATCCATTTTTGCAACTCTACTCCATTTTGCAACGTTCGAGGAGTGCAACCTTTCTGTTACTAACGTGAAGTCGTTTCGTTGTTACAGAACCAATTGGAAGTGTCGTGCGGACCGGACTTCGTCCGCCGAAACATGGTCGCCGAGTTCATCCTGAATCAGCAGCAGCTGCTGAGCGCTGGGGCGGGAGCGGGCCTGGGGCCTGCGCCTCCCCCTGCGCGGGTCCCCCCGCCGCCCCGCGCGCGCCTCTCCGTCTCCCCACACTTCCCGCTCGAGCAGCCGCACCCCGTCGGCTCCCCTACCGATGACTACAACTCCTATGACTTCAACAAGCGCAAGGAATTCTTCGGCCAGCGCAAGCAGCGCGAGTTCATCCCCGATAGCAAGAAGGACGACGGCTACTGGGACCGCCGTCGTCGCAACAATGAGGCCGCCAAGCGCTCCCGCGAAAAGCGTCGCTTCAACGACATGGTCCTCGAACAACGCGTCGTTGAACTATCCAAGGAGAACCATGTGCTGAAGGCGCAGCTCGACGCCATCAAGGAGAAGTACGGCATCTGTGGCGAAACCCTGATCAGCATCGACCAGGTGCTCGCCACCCTACCCACGTGTGATCAAGTGCTGTGCGTCACCAAGAGGAGTAAGCTCTCGGGACCGACCCTGTTCCCGACGGCGCCTCCCCCGCCCCCGCCGGCACCGCCGTCCTCGCCCCCGTCGCCGCCCCCACAGCGCGCCCCGGAGCAGTACCAGGAGAGGCTTCCCCCTCCGGAGGCCTACTACCCCCACCCCGGTCACTATGAACAGCCCGGCTCGGTACTCAATCTGTCCCGAACCCGGCGGGCTCCCTCGCCCTACGAGCTGTCCTCGCTCTCCGGCTCCGGGGACGAGACCGCCGAGCAGTACGCGCCCGAGAACAACAACTGCCTGCCCCTCAAGCTTCGCCACAAGTCCCACCTCGGAGACAAGGACGTGGCCAGCGCGCTGCTGTCCCTCCAACACATCAAGCAAGAGCCGGGCCCCCGCTCCTCCCCGTCGTGGGACGGCGAGGGCTCCAGCGACGAGCGGGACTCCGGCATCTCCCTGGGCGTGGAGTACAGGCCGCAGCGGGGGGAGGAGAGGCTCGCGGAGGAGGAGGATGCGCATCTTAAGGCGGAGCTGGCGCGGCTCGCCACCGAGGTGGCCACGCTGAAGAACATGATGCATCAGAACAAGGCGCGCGCGCACGAGCACTGAGCGACCGTGGCCGCGCCCCGTGCCCGCGCCCTCGCCCCGGCCCCGCGCCCCCGCGCCCCCCGCGCCGCGCCTGGACCGCGCCGCGCCCCGCGCCGCCCCCCGGGCAACCCTGTTCCGCGATCATGTCGATGTTTCGTACAAACTGTCTCAACCTACCCCCTCCCTAGTAGTCGAAGTTACCACGTTGTAAAAAGATGAAGTTATATATTTGTATGATATTGTGCAGCTGTACGCGGCTAAGTCGCAACGCCTATTTGTAATCCTTCCTAGTAGTTGTATCGGTGTATTGTATCGTTCCGAGGCGGAGGTCTGATCTGCAAGTCCTCCCCCGAGTTCGATGAGACTTATTACGGTTTACAGACTTTTCGAGCAGATAAAACTTATCTACTCAGTGATAGATTTAAAAAAAATGCATTTTTAGTGTGAGCTATGTCTAATGTATATGTAATATAAGTAAGAGAAGTAGATCTGTTTCATCTATTCGAAGATTGGTGGAAATCGATGGCTAAAGACTACGTTTCTAAGTTCTAGGTTAAGTAGGTTTAAGTAATTAAGCCCATTGTAGATGAGTATTTATAAAATTGATGTATAGTCTTATCTCATTCGGAATGCCCGTTAGTTCGAAACCAAAAAAAATGTAAATTAAATCGGTCCTCTGTATTATAGCTGTCATGAAATCGCAAAGTAATCTTAAGAGCCACAAATTCCTATTGTAAAGCAGAGCGTAACGCATACCAGTGCCTTTTTCAATACATACCTACCTAATATACCTACCTAATATAACATATTTTTGTACTTTAGAATTAAATTGGCGATTTCATAAAATCGATGTTTTATATGCAGCCCCTACCACGTGTTCTCTCAGCGATCAGATCGCAATATCAGAGCGCAATGGGCCATGGAGCCCATTGTGGTCCATCCATAATTGGCATGTGGCGTTCCATTTCATCGTTGCATCTCAGTAGAGTTAACACCTGGTCGGGAATGGTAGTCCTAAAGGCTAGATCGAAAGTATTCGATGTACTGTAAGTTATACTCCTATAATGCCCAAAGGGCATGTGATTGACTGAAGGAGTTACTACTAAGTATTTATTTATTCGGACCGCGAAAGATGATTTTACAATTTATTATCTTTGTATAAGAAACGCTATACGATATGAATAAATTGTGTACATTACATGTGATATTGAATTTTATTTTGTCATCCATCCATCCATCCATCAGCCTTTGGAGGTCCACTGCTGGACATAGGCCTCCCCTAATTTGCGCCACTCTGACCGGTCCTGAGCCTTCTGAATCCAGCGGATACCCGCTGTCTTCTTCAGGTCGTCAGTCCACCTGGTCGGGGGGCGTCCTATGCTCCTTTTTCCGAGACGTGGGCGCCATTCAAGGACCTTTGTTCCCCAACGGTTATCGGTCCTTCGCACTATGTGGCCAGCCCATTGCCACTTCAGCCGGCTAATTCTTTGAGCTATGTCGGTTACCCTCGTTCGTCTACGGATCTCCTCATTTCTGATTCGATCACGTAGAGAAATACCGAGCATAGCCCTCTCCATAGCCCGCTGCGCTACTCTGAGCTTGTGGATTAAGCCAATAGTAAAGCACCACGTCTCGGATCCGTATGTCATCACTGGCAACACACACTGCTCGAACACCTTCGACTTCAGGCACTGAGGTAGTGTTTTGGACGACAAGATATGACGCAGTTTCCCGAACGCAGCCCATCCGAGTTGGATTCTACGAGTGACTTCTTTCTCGAAGTTGGACTTACCCATCTGGATCACCTGTCCCAGGTAATTGTATTCGTCTACAACTTCGAGAGCAGCGCCGTCAACAACAACCGGTACGGGTGTGACATGGACATTCGACATGATTTTCGTCTTGTCCATGTTCATCTTAAGACCCACCCGTTGTGAGGCGCTGTTCAAGTCCCCGAGCATTGTACCAAGTTCTTCCAGGGAACTCGCCAGGATGACTATATCATCGGCATATCGCAGGTGTGTGATGTATTCGCCATTGATGTTAATGCCACGTCTTTTCCACTCCATCAGCTTGAACACGTCTTCCAACGCAGCGGTGAACAGTTTTGGGGATATAACATCCCCTTGTCTGACACCTCTCTGCAGTTGGATGGGGTTCGTTGCCGTGTCCTGTACTCTGACGGACATGGTGGCAGATGAGTACAAACATTTCAACACCTCGATATACCGGTAGTCGATCCGGCACCGCTGAAGAGAATTTAGTACTGCCCAGGTCTCGATAGAATCAAAGGCTTTCTCATAGTCCACATAGGCGACACATAACGGCAGATTATACTCCTCGGTCTTCTGTATAATCTGCCGCAGTGTGTGTATGTGGTCTATGGTGCTGTAGCCTTTTCGGAATCCTGCTTGTTCGGGAGGCTGGAAGTCGTCAAGCCTGCGTGCAATACGATTTGTGAGGACCCTCGAAAACAGCTTATAAACGTGGCTCAGAAGTGCAATGGGTCTGTAGTTCTTCAGAAGGGTTTTATCGCCCTTCTTGAAGAACAGCGTCACCACACTTCTGCCCCACGCTTCCGGGGTAGTTCCAGTATTAATGACGGAATCGAACAGTTTTTGGAGCGCCACTAGAAGGGGTTTCCCTCCAGCTCTTAGAAGCTCGGTTGTGATTCCGTCATCTCCCGGTGCCTTGTTGTTTTTAAGCTGTTTGAGAGCCTCTCTAATCTCATACAGGCTGACGTCCGGGATATCCTCTGTGTAGTGTCGGGTCAGTTTAGCTCGCTTGTCACTCTCATCGCGAGGAGGCGGAGCTTGAGAGGAGGTATACAACCGTCCGTAGTATCTCTCAGTTTCTCTCAGAACTTCGGGTTTCGACGAAACCATGGTGCCGGACTCGGTCTTCAACCTCGTAAGCTGACTTTGCCCAATAGACAGATCCCTGGCGAACACTTTTGAGCCCCGGTTTTGCTCAATAGTGTTTTTTACACGATTTGCGTTGTGTTTACGCAAATCGCGTCGCCTGCTCTTGGAGATCTGTTCATTGAGCCGTCGGTATTCCCTCATAGAGGTTGGAGACTGCACACATTTTGTCATCCATTTACACAAATTAAATACCCTAATAATTGGTAAGATCCTATAGCCCAGCAAGTGGTCCCAGGTTCGATACCTGGAGCAGAGATGAGAGATACATTGAGAGAAAAAATGTTTGCTATCAGTTCTTGGCTCATGGTTGTTGGAGATGTTAGTGTGTCCAGGACACAGATATCCTAATGGACGCTCAAGTGTGTGCGTGTAATGGGTTTACAACACTTACCTAAATATAGCTTCGACTCTTCAATAGCCCACTACCTGAGCACGGGTTCTCCCTTCTTGAGGAGGCCTAGAGCATATTCCACCACGCTGCTCCAGTGCGGATTGGTGAAAGGGTTAGCGGCCACCCATCCAACTGTTGACCGTGACCGCTGTTGCTTAACTCTGACGATCACTTAGGATCGATAAAGCCGCCGAGCTAGGAGCTCTTCGTTTGACCTAATTATGAACAATCTTAAAATAACTAACGTGGCTGACTATGGTTCGATTTGCGGTTGCCGCTTAACTGTATCATTTTTGGCTACGGTTATTACAAAATTAATAATATTGGCTTTTAATTACAACAAAATAATGACAATCAACTGTTAAGTTCAACTCAATAAATTACTACACACATCAACAACTACATACCTAATAGGCGTTTGCTTGCAATAATTATAATCTCTGGATAAGTTTGTAGGTAAAACAATAATTATAACAATAATATTATACCTGATGTAGTGTCAAAACACTTCCTAAGCTATTGATTTCAGGATCTATTAACATTTATAAATTAGTGAAAAAAATACATGCAATAATATTATTATTATGTCATACAGTTTTTACGAAGAAATTTAAACTTGACATTTGAAGCGCCTGATAAAAACAATTAGCAATTATTTTGGTTACCAGTACGTAATTTTGTTATTTTGATTGAACCATCAGAGGTTTCCGGACTCCAGAGCGCTATAACATTGTTTTCTTCAAAAAAAAACGTAGAGGTCTCCTCAAAGAATCAAGGCCGACGAAACATTGACTCCTCTATTGTTGAAGTCCATGCGCCAATTACCACTTACATATCTTACTTATCAAATTGCCCGTCTGCTTTTACATCATCCCTTCATTCAATATCGCTTTTATTTCGGACTGCATCCGTCCATAGATGGCAGTGAACACTTACTAGGTATCAGGTAGGCACTTTACCCGTTTGTCTTTATTTAAAAAACTAGGAAATCGCCCTCGCTTTGCTTCGGCAAAATAGTAAAAAAAAATATAATACCTATAGCCTATGTCACCCGGGGATAATGTAGCTTCCCAATAGTGAAAGAAGTTTTCAAATCGGTTCAGTAGTTTCGGAGCCTATTCAATGCAAACAATCAAATCTTTCCTCTTTATTATTAGTATAGATAAACTAATATAAATTAGAAATAAAAAAAAACACGCCTGCTATCAAAAAAGCTATCACGATACAATACCTTTTTGAAATCATATGATGAGCTCTTTAATTGAATAATTCGATTTATTTTTATTTTTTGATAATTCAAACAATGGCAGTTCACAGCTACCGTATTTGTTTTTTTTTTTCATTTGACTTATCTAAAAACACTTGGGTTATGAAGACGAATCTAACGATATCTTAATTATACTTAGAGTATAATTATTACTCTAAGTAATTATACTTATAAACCCGTTCAGCGGTTTGGAAGATACAAGGTAATAAAGAATATTACACGCATACAATAGCGAAGGACTGATAACCGTTGGGGAAGAAAGGTCCTCGAATGGCGCCCACGTCTCGGAAAAAGGAGAATAGGAAGTCCCCGGACCAGTTGGACTGACGACCTGAAGAAGACAGCGGGCATCCGCTGGATTCAGAAGGCTCAGGACCGGTCAGAATGGCGCAAGTTTGGGGAGGCCTATGTCCAGCAGTGGACCTCCAAGGGCTGATGGATGTATGGCATACATACATACAAGATATCCTCGAAAAACATAACCTGTTTCTAGCAGTTCGGGTAAAAAATACGCAATAAAACTAAGCTAAACGTAATCTAGGGACCTCTGAGTGCTATCAATAGACTACCTATGCGAGAAGTCTTATGCAGAAATTAAAAGATATTTTGTGTATGTGTAAGCAGTATTAATTTATTGTTTACGTCTGGAAATATAAAAAATAACTATTACATAAACAAAATTAATTACTAATCGTACCTAATCACTATTTCACAATTCACACCAAGCAGTTTTTATGTTGACTATCTTTGTCACTGGGCAAAATGTCAGGGAAGTGGATAGATTGTATGCGTTTTCCTCTTCGATCACTAATTCTATTATTGGTCATCGAAGGTTTTCCCGCGTACTTACGTTGTATTCGTATGAGAAATCTTAAAAGAAAACCGGTCAATTCGGGACATCGACTGAATTATTTGGGTTTTTACATCGCAACTTTACTAAGTGCATTTAAATGTACACGGTACATATACCAAAACATTTTTTGCAATTTTTGTCAGTCTGTCTTTTTTTTTCGGTTAATCTCTGAAATGGCTGGACCGATTTTGACGGGACTTTCACTGGCAGATAGCTGATGTAACAAGGAGTAAGTTAGGTTACTTTTATTTTGGAAAAAAAACGCGATACGAAGTTGCCGGGGCAACTAGTAACATATATAATATTAACATGTTTAACTATATTTTAATTAAAAAATTAGGGATCTACAAAATCCGAAGCAAAGCGAGGGCGCTTATTAGACGTCAATAAATCAACCAAATGGGCAAGTGACAACCCTGAGTGATAGAGGGTGACGCGTGAACATGTGTATTTCTGGCAGAGTGGCAGGTGAGGAGGTGAGGAGGTGAGCGAGGTGACCCGGTTAGTGTTACTGTGTTACGTTAGCGCAGGTATTTTGCCAGTTTTCGCTAATAATTTATATGTAAAATTACCGAGTTATATTACCTCTGCATTACTGAGCAGTTTCGGCGTAACCGTTAATTTGGTAAGATATCCTAGCGTAACGAGATGTGATTAGGATGGTCGATATTATTCTGTTTTCATAATCATAATCATTTATTGCTAGAACATAGTACATGCATAAAGGTGGTTTACAAAAATACATTTTAACCTTATGTTCTGCCTCTTTGGGCATGCAAATTGTTACACATGATTCTAATAAAATTAATTAATACAATATTATTAAATTACAATTATAAATTAGCGAAATAGTTCTGAATTTTAAAAATGATTTTCCTGCCTGCTAGCAGTGCTAGCGTTTTCCGATACAATATGATCCTTTTGTCCTATTCCAGATCACGGTCTATCTGTATGTTAAATTTCACGAAAATCTGTTCAGTAGTTTTTGCGCGAAAGAGTTGCAAATATCCTCACAAGCTTCCACATTTATAATATTAGTATAATCAACTAATTTGATATTATATGTATAACATTATCAGAAATCATTAAAATAACTATACCTACATCAATCAAGTTAAAGTTGGTATGAATTTTATTGAATAAAATCGAACCTATGTATTGTACTTACAACGGAACAATGTACTTGTAAAACTAATTTTTTCCAATAAATCATTTTCATTTTTTTTCATTTAGGATAAAAATAAAAACCGATATCATATATTTACATTTTATTAGCATTCCAATATAATGATTTATATACAATTGTCATACGAAAAATTATAATTATAGCGGATTATTAGTATAATTTGCAGTAAATAGATATTTTTAATCAAAATTTCTGGAAAAGGCACTAAGTACATACAGGCCGAAAAAAATCTCAAAATCATCTAGCGTCTACTGTTTATGTCTTCATCACAGACTTAAAAAAAAGAACAGACGGATTGTCAATGTCATCAACAAATTCAGTGAAGCACCCATAGTAATACCAACTCCTCTATTCGTACAAGTATCACATGCACACATTGACACTATGCTGTTATTAATCGGCCGCCATTACCGCGTCGGATTGGTCGGACCGCACTAAAAATTACGCACACATGGTAAGCGAGCGGCGTCACTCTCGATAACACAAGGTGACTTCTGGTTCTTTTTTCAAGTCTGTGGTCTTCATGTAAATATTATTTAAATGTACATTATCTCTACATAAATAAGGGGTCTATACAATTGGTATGTACCATAAAAACAAGAGATCTAGAAGCTAATAATACCGAAGTAATAAAATATCTTACATTTCAAGGGAGGTCTATTTTCAGTTCTCCATACTCAAATAAGTACCCAACAACTTATCCTTAGAGACATGGTATCAGGTATGCAAGTAAAAATATCTAGTATTTTGTTCTTTAGATTCGATAGCAGTAACATAATAAGGGTGCTTTTCCACCTGAGATCCTATGCAGCTATGCTGCGAAGATGTGAAATCCAATAAATATAATTGGTTCAATAAATTGATTGATTTCCACCAATGAATATGATTGGTGGATATCAAACGCATCCATAGCAACGTAACATAGCACATCTCTGGTGGAAAAGCACCCTTATAATGATTACAGATGAAACTTCTTAGCGTTCGGTATACAATAATTTCAGGGAAAGTTATAACAGATAATAACTCTAAAAACCTTGTTTGAATTAAAAGTGCGAGTCTGGCCTATGCCTAGTGCCTAACTTCGAAAGTAACTACTTTGACATTGAAAAAAGATTCAGAAAATACTCATGGAAAACAGCAAAATCTTATTAAAACATACTTACACTTTTTCGTGAATTTCAAAAATAAATAATTAGCAATGTAAACTCATACAAAACAATTCCTATTCTTTTAATTCATAATATCATTAATCATTATCATCTGATTCCTTAACAATAAGTTAAGTACATCAACTCACATCAATCTTAACTTTTCTCCTCTCTTCTCCTCCCCTGTTAGTCCACGTTCTTTGGTAAAGTTCTAAATCTTCTTAATGAGATACACTATCCCTCCTAAATCGATGTGCTATTATCAGATACAGAAGTCTTTGTATGTAATTTAAAACAAATCTTTGGTTGATATGAATGCTATTTAATACAGAAGGCATCAACATTTTCAAGATCATTATATCAATAAAATAAAATTGAGACTTCTATATTTTTATTTGAATAATCGTATTTAATTTTCATGTAATATTTATTTTTAATATTAACTATAACTCGCATTACATTCATCTGGCTGCGATGATCATTGACTTAGCTGTCATATTTAACTTCGATTATATCGTTGGAGCCAAAAATCTTAATTACTTTCTGCACTGAATCTTTGTTATGTATGAAATTAAGATTTAAGAAACTATGTATGAGCATAATTTTTCCGAATAATGTGGCGCTAGGAAGCAGGCCACTTACTCGTAAAATCAAGGTGAATACAGTCGACGGCACCGAGTTCGCGCATACCACACCATTTAAAAATACTTTTATATTAAAAGCACATACTACATGACATCCATTAAATCTCAAAAGCATTGTTTTTATTTATATTTTTAATATTACCTACTTAAATAATTTATAAGGCTTGCGTCACCAGATTTGTTATAATATGGATAATTTGTTGGCAGTAACAATAAACAATTATTATCGACTCAAATCTCTCTTGGAATAGTCAGATCAATGAAGTAAGCCGCAAGGTTCACTATTCGTTCCATTCCCTGAAGTGCCTGCAGAGTTTGTTGCCCTTGAAAACTAAAATTTCCCTCGCCCAAACTTTAATTCAGCCAATTATAGATTATGCTGATGCCTGCTATCTGGATGCCACAGAGGAGCAATTAAACAGACTTGAGCGCTTGCAAAACCTTTGCATTCGTTTTATTTTCGGTATTCGTAAATTTGACCATGTTTCTCAGTTTCGCAAAGATCTCAAGTGGCTCCCAATCCGTTTTCGCAGAAACTCTAGGATTTTGTCCCTCCTCTTCAACATTCTCCACTGTCCTTCTACTCCATCCTATTTGCGTGAGCGCTTTAGCTTCGCTCGTCCGTCAATCGCTCCGTGTAGAACTCACCTTAAATCCCTACTCAAATTCCCTTCACATAAGAGTTCTTTTTACTCCGCCTCCTTTTCTGTGCATGCAGTGAGGCTGTGGAACTCGCTTCCGCTTAATATTAGACAATCTGAAACTATCTCGACGTTCAAGAAACGGGTGAAAGAGCATTATCTGTCCTTAGCTGCATAGTTTTGTTTTTACAATATTTAATGTTTATTTTATCATCGGTACTTGTAGTTACATTATATGTATTTTTATGTATGTTTATTTGTATGTATGTATTTATGTATATTTTATGCTTGTATATATGTATAATATATATATATATATATATATATATATATATATATATATTTTTTTTTTGTATATTTGTATTTATTATATATGTTTGTAGTTCATTTTTATTGTATTTTGTGTACACGGTCTTTCTGCCATCTAGACATACCGCTCTCCAGTCTCAGGGCTGCTGGAAGAGATTTCATGAGAAATATGCAGTTCCTTTGTACCATCCTTACTTGATGTTTTTTTTTCTGTACAATGTATCTATGTGTACATAAATTATTAAATAAATAAATAAATAAATAAATAAAGCATAATTATTATAAACAATTTAATAACGCTAATTGAAAACCTGTGGTCTACGTTAATCCATAAAAAAACTTTATTTTATTTACAATAAAGATTACTAAGTACCTATTAAGTAGGTAAGTACACAAAATCACAGAACTATAAAATAATAAGGAAATTTTAACTAAATTATATTTAATTTTATTACATTATCATCAGGATTAATAGTAAATAATGTAGTTTCTACATTTTGTCCGAAGATTTTTTTATTTATTACGAAATTATCCTCAAAAGTCTAAAATAAAAAAGAATAAATTTTGCAATTCCTATTAAAAAAAAATTAAATGCTAGTACTCGTAAGTCGTATGTATACAAGTATACATTTAAAATACGTATGTAATTACTTACGAGTACTAACAATTAAATGTCGTCTCTTTCGTCTCAATTTATGTGAATAACCGTTGACTTATTTTGTTAATCCATCATTATTTTCCATGCCATCAATATTTTCAGTAATCTTAAGTGCTTTTAACGACTTATAAATTTCCTAGCTACTAATTAGAAAAACCAAATTATTTGACTTTTAATACGACTAAAATCATCAACATTATAATATATATTATAATATAAATATTATAAATATAAATATTAATATAAATATTATAATATAAATATTAATATAAATATTATAATATTTGTGCGTCAACATCAAAATTACATTCAACAAGTACCTATCTATACTTTGTATATAAAATATTTTTACACATTAAGCATTCTCGTGTTTCTATAGACATTTTACTTATATCTTATCATACTTTAATATGATAAAATTTAACGGTAATTTGTTTACAAAAACCGTGGTTTTACCATAAGAATCGTTACAAAGCCTTTGGATTGTTCTAAAACTAAATAACTTTGACTTTAATTATTTTCATATCGAAACCAATCAGTTATTATTATAACATTATAAACTCTGTTAAAAAACAAATGTTTCATTTAAAAACATTTTAAGATTTCACCACCAATTTAACTTTACCTATTTTGACGTTGACACAATTTACTACACGTCCGTGTCTCACAGCGGTCGTGTGTCGACTGATAATTTATATCACTGCTCGAACGCTCACTCCTCTATTCGTCTCACTCGCACATTACCTACTCGTAGTTAAGCGTGAACGAGACCGCAAGTTGTCGTTCAAGCAGTGTGGTAAATTTCATTCGGTGGCCGGAGTTGGGATGATCTCCCCACAACTGAGAGTGTCCACAGGAGGCCCCGCTTGGAGGGTAGGCAGGGGTGCAGTTGGAGCTCGTAATTTAGCTGAACTAAGTTCATTGCTCTGCACCCATAGTTCCAGCTGTAATATAATAGATCAAGGGTTAAGTGTGACCCATCGTTTGTCTTCGTTTGTTTGTTCTTGATAAAACAAACTATTCTAATCCAGACCAATTTAGAAGCAAGCAAGAACTAAGGCACAGACGTAATTTTAAACTTATGTTAGAAACAGAGATGCCTGGGCGGTGCAAATGTAACAAATGACCCAACCACAGAACACTAATTATTAGATGTTCTGTGGACCCAACATTACGCGATCCTTAACTTTGGGAGCACGATTTTTCGTAGATAATATACGGATATACGGATATACGGATACCAGAAGACGAATCACCTGGTGGTAAGAGGTCACCACCGCCCATGGATATCAGTAACAACAAAGACATCACCAACGCGTTGCCAACAAAAAGATTCGAGAGGCCCAGCCGACACGTAAAAAACATTTCACGGTTGGTTGTAGGGGGATGGTGGCTAGTCAGGTGAATAAAAAAACCCATACACCATGCATGAGTATGGCTCCAACCCATTAATGACCCACTACTGAGCACTGGTCTGTCTACTTGAGGAGGCCTAGAACATACTCAACCATGCTGCTCCAGTGCGGATTGGTGGAGCGGTTAGTGGCCAACAAACGTTTGAGAAGTTTTCATGCCTCCGACATGGTTTAACGACTGTTATTTTACAATAACAACCGGGACCAGCGGCTTTACGTGCCCTCCGAAGCACGGAGGCATTCACCCATCCAACTACCAACCGCGCCCGCTGTTGCTTGACTTTGTCGATCACTTGGGATCGAAACAAGCCGGCGGGCTATGAGCGGATCTGTATACACCACTAGGAATGAATAAAGTTATCAGTACCTCAGGAGGCATCTTCCCAGGCGGAGGTTTGCAGGTGCCAGCGCAGTGCAGCTGTAGCAGCAGCTCAGCGATGGCAGCAGCCGAGGTGTCGATGACCCTCTGTCTGCAGACCGCTACGGCGTGGACGAACCCGCCTGGTCCCACGAACTCGTGCTCCATGAACACCGTCTTGTCGTCCCAGTAGATGGCCTGGAGATGATGATGATGAGGAATACGGATGAAATTTGCAAATGCAAATCCTTTTGCAAAACTCGGCCATCAGTTTTATAAATCCTTAACGTAAGTGGTTTGGAAGCATTCGTATTAAATTCACCAAACTATTTTTTATTTATTTATAGAGAGCACTTACATCAGAAAAATTTAATCCAACATTATCGAGACAAGTTTCATATTACTTAGGATTGACAGTTTTGCTGCAAGCTGCCGGCTATTGCTGATTGCACTTGATCAAGAGCAAAGAACTCACGTCACGAGCACGAGAATAATACTCTCCACTAACCTTAGATGTGATCTTGAACCTGGTGAACGGCTTCAGGTACCTCCGATACCGTATGGTAGCAGCAGCCTGGACAACAGCGCCCCCTGCCGCTTTAATATTGGCATACAGCCCAGTCCGCTCGTAGAAGTCCGCTCTAGCGAAGTCCAGCTCTCGAAGGTACCGGGCATTATTCATGTGATACAGAAGTGTGTCTATGTCGTTTGTGAGACACCAGGCTGGAAGACGTATTGGGTTATGAGAGGGAATTTAAAGTAATGATATACGAACATACGGATCGGCGATTAATATGTCAATGTGAAATTGTTTCGTCATAGGAACATTGAACAAACGAAAGTCACATTTACAAACATTTACAAAACACTAATGACCTATAATTATACAAAACGTACATTATAAACAGTACCTACACATTAGTTATTTTCATAAATTACATTAAAATTAGTTACCAATCCTGGTAATACGAAACAGTTCTTTTAAATGTTATAGTCGTGCTTCCGTCGTAGACGTCGCAGTGTTAGAGAGCTAGATTCTTCACTTCCTTCTTGCAGCAACGCATCAGTGACGCTTCAGTAATATCTATCGAGGACTGTGACCAGTTCTCCGCTTACTCTTCTTCGACTCACTGCTTATAGATCGACTACTGATTCAAACAAAAAGTACTCACCTAATTTCATCATAAAATCATAAACCTACCTTGGACTTCAGTCGTTTCCAAGATACAGGCCTTCTTTCGGAAGTACCTGGCCTTAGCGACGGTGTACATCATCCTTGCGAAGTAGGCCACGTCCAAGGTCCCATACAGCAGCAGGGTGCCGGCCACCATCGCCGCGCCCCAGCCCGGTATACACATTGACCACATCTTTAGGCACTGGAAGTGAGTATCAGCTTTTCTTTAGCTTAATCTGGTTGTGTGGCTCAAAGCAAAGAAGGTTAATTAGACCTATTTCCCCTTATCCTAAATTATAAATGTTAATTTATCGTGAAATTACACATATTATTATTGTTTTATTTCTGGTTGGAGGAGGAAAATACATTAAATATGTGACAAAGAAATGTCTGTTACCAGTGGCACCATCAATAGGGGATTTTTGCATGTACAGATGGTGGATATCAATAAAAAATATTTAAAACTAGATAAAAAACTTTTATGTCTCACAGGATATCTGACTATCCTCGGGAAATGACCCTTCATTCTGTCTAACGGCTGACTTCTGAAAGACTACCACTTTTTAAGCTGGCCACGATCAAGTTTACTTGTCAATTTTGCAGTTTGACTTGATGCGACATTCACTTTGCATGAGATAGCTGTATAGCCAGGTAGCCTTACCGTGCCCGTACATCGTCAAGTTTACTGAATGCCGCGTCAAGTCCGCTGCGAGCTTGACAAGTATACAAAAATATCAACTCCTATAGAGTTCTAGTTCATCATCGCCATGTACCTGTAACTTTGTAACAAGGAAAATTAATTCCTCGTAGCCAAACCGTAGCCATAGTTTAAAATAACACTTTGGCCACGAGGAAACTTAATGCCTCGTAGCCAAACCGTTTGTCATAGTTTAAAATAATACACACTATATTATATAATATAATATTTATATGTATAGTCAAATACTTTTACCGCATCTTTTCCAGAAAATGCCTTACGGATATTTCTTTATGCAATAACTCTACTAAATGTTAGGGTTTCTTAAGCTAGTTTATATCACTGCTTTCGTAAATTAATCACGACATAATTTGCAAATTAAAAGTGATTACAAACAGGTAACACACACACACTTTCATCTATTATATATATAAAAGAGGACGTGTGTGTCCCTATATTTCACTTTGCAGCCAATACTGCACGTTGCAAGCGCATAGTGTGTATATGTCGCAATAAGTACGAGGCTCAAATCTCAGATAAGGGTGGTTGCAAGTTGATACCTATAAGGGTGTAGAAGATACGGGGTTGAAACGTGTTGGAACTGAAACGCCTACTTTTTCGTGGGAGCAACGTTTTTTAGAGCCGCGTGTTGCTGGTAGATGACCAGGATGCTACCCACGCAAAATTATGATTTGTTATCTGTCGACCGTCGCTTGAATTTGAATGCATTCATTCTCTCTGTGTTTTTCTTACAGAAATTAAATGTGTGCTCTCGAAAAAGTTTTAATTATTCGCTGCAACAACCAGTTATTCCTCTAAAGAATTAACTAGATTTTAGATTTTAGAATGACCTAGAAATTTCTTAAATGATCTAGATTGTATGCCAATTTTCTGATCAATATAAAATGTTCTAGAAATTCCTCCAATAATCCAGAAAGCTCCAAAATTAGGCAATGGAACTTATTACGCATCTTCGTCATTTTTTAAGTTAAAAACATAAAAATTTATATATTAGGTCCAGATTAGAAACAAAATTTGGAAATTGGAAGTATTAAGTTTTTTTGGAATTTCATCCCTTAAAGTTTTAAAGTTAAAGTGAAACTTTTATTACATCGTCTCAAACTTTTTGGTATGTGTGTCGCATGTCGCGTGACGGTCGGTTCTTAACTTATCGGTTCTCAGTAACGAAAGTACTTAGGATGATCTAGCTTTCAACATTTATCTGATTGAGTACAGGTGCTACTACATGATACATTCTGAAGGTCTGATGATGACCAGGTATATACTTATCGGTTCTCAGTTACGGAAGTACTTAGGATGACCTAGCTTTCAACATTTATCTGATTGAGTACGGGTGCTACTACATGATACATTCTGAAGGTCTGATGATGCCCAGGTATATACTTATGTTGCTATTTCTTGCTTTTGATAAACAACGACACAGTTAGTCAGTCCGAAAAACTAATCAACGAGGATGATGCCATTTTAATACCCTAAATCGAATATTTATCCAAAAATTTTTAGATAAATGTCTACAATACGAAAAAAAGTTTCACTTATACCGTGGTTTCATAAAACCACACAATCTTTTTTTTGTGTAAGCTAAAAAATTATAGTAATTTATTTATAGCTTTCACAAAAAAAAAGAAACATGTACGCGCGTGAGAAGTTATACTTCTTTGGCATCATTAAATAAATATTTAACACTAGCTGTCTTGGCGAACTTCGTATCGCCTAATAATCAGTGAATGTACTTTGTTGGTACTTTTAACTTATAGTTTTAGGTTTAGGTTTTTTAGGGGAGCGGAGTGGGAGGGGGGGGGGAGACTGAGGGGAGGGGTAGGGGGAGGGGAGCGGAGAGGAGGGGGAGGGGGAGGGTGAAGGTGAAGGGAAGGGGAGGGGAGGGGAGGAGCGGAGGGAAGGGATAGCGTGAGGGGGGAGGGCTAACGGAGGGGTGGGAAGGGGAGAGGAGTGGAAGGGATGGGGGAGGGGAGGGCTAATGGAGGAGAGGGGAAGGGAAGGGGAGGGGGAGGGAGAGGGACCGGGAGCGGGAGAGGGGGATGGCACTTTAATAACGTGTTAGAGCACCAACAAAATTTTGTTTTAATTTGTTTGTCTATCTATCTGTTTCTCTGATATCGGCATCACATGAAAACCTTTAAACTGATTTCGACGGAAATTAGTTAAGTTGTTCCTTATACTTTGGGTCATATTTTAGAAACCTTTCTTCCCGAAAAAAAATAAAAGTTTTCCCCGGAAACAAGATGAAACTTTGTATGGAAAATTATTAATTAATATTTAATTATTATTGAAGTGAAACTTCTTTAGAATCGTTAGTGATTTCAAACCGGATGCAACGGAAAAACGACAGGTAAGATAATATAACCGCTAATTTCGTCATCCAATTTGAGTTGTCCATAGCTCAATGGTCAGGACGTAGATACACATTATACCTGATGCGCAGGTTCGCGTCCCACAATATTTCTTTTTTTTTAGTTTTATTTTTATACTGTTTTTAAATACTTTCAAATGCTCTTTTGAATATTTTCAAAGAATTTATCAACAAAAAATAAGAATTTCATTCTTTCATTCTGTAGATCGACCAGCCGATTATACAGACAGTAAAAATGCTAAGTTGTATTCATAGATGGCGTGAGGAGTAAGATAGAACATTCGTTTTATTACTAGATAGATTTTTAAAAAGTGCTAAGTTGTATTCATAGATGGCGCTTCGATTTATTGCTTTAAGATTCGATTTATTGCTTCTTCATATCATTATCTTGAAACCAAAATTTTGGAAAGTTTCACTTCTACCACGTGTGAATTGCACACATTTTCTTTTTTTAATTAATATTTCCTTTAAATTTGCAAAAAACGTTCCTCCTTTAATTGAAGAAAATCATTTTTCGAGTTTTTTGAAATTTTTCATGAAAAAGAAAAAACAAATTATATAATATTAATGTTGTATTTTTTCAAAACCCGCTCCCGCCCGGATGAATGATTTGTTATTGTATCGTAGATTTCAGTATATAAATTCCTAAATATAAGTAGTTCAATATAAATTAACCTGTTTTTAAATTTTCTTCTGTAAGGGGTACAAATATGATTAGCATAATTTCCGCGTGCGAAGCTGCGGGCAACACAGCTAGTAATTATTATATTTTTATTTAAGGCACGCACACACACACACACACACACACACACACACACACACACACACACACACACGCGCGCGCGCTCGCACACTTTCATATTATATTTTTTATGTCACTGAAATAATATCTACCCCGGAAAACTAATCCGTTCAATAGTAGACAGACTGATAACCACCTCAGCTACTCAGCATTGTATCTTCATAATAAATATAAAACTCTTTATCACGTCAACATAACATGTTGATATTATCAATTGATTGAGTAGACATTAGACAATCATGAAAAAGCGTCAATTCGAAATGCGCGAAGAAGCCTAATAATTTTATTGCAATCTACTTTCTATTGGTTTCATTACTGGAGGGATGGACATTGGACATCGGACGATGATGTCAGTTATTTAAGTTGGTTATACTCGTAGCATAAAAGACATAATAGTACATAATAGGTTATTATGTACATAATAGGTTATTATGTACTATTATGTCTATGTACTATTAGGTCGTTTAATCTAATTTAAAAACGCGATAATAACTGATAATTCATTGCGATAAACAATCAATCGATGTTTAATAAATAACTTCTTTATTTCTTATCAACATAGGTGCTTACTTTTTAAGTTTACCTATTTTATTACTGACCAGAAATAACTTCGGTTCCTTATTTATCTAGCAGAGGAGCAATAAGAAGGGAATTTTGAAAATTAACTCACTAAAAAGGGGCAAGATGGGGGAGTAAAAGTTTCAGCCTAAATATAATAAGCCGCGGATGAAGTGGTCTGAGCTGCTGCGTGTCAATAAAATATTGCTTAGCATTGCTTAGTATTGCTAGCATGGAAGTAAAAAAGCTAAGTTTACGCAATGAAACATTGCTATAAAATTTTAGTAGACGCTATGGTCTTACACTACTTTTCATTGTTGAGTCCACAAACGAGCTGAAATTTGTTTCTTTTTCTAAAGTACTCGCAGATATTTTTTTAAAGTAGCAGTAATGTGCTTTAATTGGGTCAAATTATCAGGAAAACGTGTGAGAATAGCGTCTATTTTGGATATTTTTGATTTGATTTCAACTAAAGTACACATAACTTTGAGGCCAGGTGTTTGAAAAAAATTTACCGGACAATCGATATTACGTATGGCTTCAACCCATTAATGGCCCACTACTGGGTCTCTCCTCTTGAGGAGACCTAGAGCATACTCCACCACGCTGATCCAGTGCGGATTGGTGGAGATATTACGTATACCTAATTTAAAAACTTGCCTGTTGAGAAGAGAGGTTTGTGAATTTGCAAAACACAAAGGTGCAATACAAATTATATTTTACTGAAATTTTAAAGTTTAGTCCCCTTCCGTGAGAACAATAATTTCTACTAATTTCTATGTTTACTGTTATGGGCTTATTTTTGCCGAGAAACGCCCTGACCATCTGTTCGTAAGTAGCCAAATTCCATGGACATCAGCAACGTCGTAAGTTCGCAACCAATGACATCAAATAAACATCATCGCGACTAAGAGTCCAAGATAGAAGAGACAAATAAGAAGTTCATGAACTGGCTCTCAAGCCCATAGTCTGCTAATCCCCATCCATCCCATATCCCACCCCTCCCAGTTTAAACCGGTATATTGTATGATCGTTAACGCCTGCCTAGCTACCATGCTCCTTCATAATATCAACCGAATCTTTTTTACGTGTTTCACTCGTAATTCATAGTGTCGGTGAGCCAGTAATAATGCGAGTCTCGTGCTTTCTGCTTGGTCTTAAATCGATAATGGCTTTGGTAATTCACTGGCGCTGATGACCTCTGACCTACAACTTTAACGTGACATTGGATAAACAATTTCGTCCAATTTGACCCTAGTAGCCAGGGTGGCGTAGGATGATGGTGTGTCACTCTGACCAATGATAGGGTGCAGATATTCATCCAATATATGATCCGTCTTCAGACACCTCTTTGAAACTTGGCGTCCAGATATTTGTATAAAGTTCTGACCACTGACCAAATGACCGTCGGCTTGTTTGCCGGTTATTTACATAAAAATGTCTTACTCACGCCATATAATTAAAATGTCATACCTACTGCTTTTACAAAATAATTTTTTTGTTCTAATTAAATTTCTCAGAACTCCTAAAATTACTTTTTGTCTAGGATACTGTCTGAGTTACCCAATTTAATATGTACATATTATTATTTGGTGCACATATTAAATATGTGCACCAAATAACGAATTTTCCGTCCATTACATTGGAAGAAAATTGTGTGTTAAAGAAGGACAGATAGGAATTAATTTAGGGTTCAATTTAGACGAAAGATGGACGAAAGTAAACAATTTAGGGTCCAATTTTCATTACATTGTGGATCATTAAAAGTATATTAAAATATACCTGAATAAGACTAATATCTATAACTATTTTTCTGCTCCACTTACCTTAGAGTCTAAGCCGGTGAAATGATTATTACCAAACCGCGAACATAGTAAACGAAAATTTAGTGAAACAAATTCACAAACCCGGCGACACTGCAAATTAAAATTGCGAGTAAAAGAAAATAATCAAAAATAAAATTTATCTGGTCTAACCTGAGACTCAGTGTCAAAGCCGACTTTTCCGACAAATAGAGATGACATTTCCATGATGCGCGCGCACTACGATCGATAAAGCGCTACGGTGAAATTGGTGGAAACCTCCACGCAACTTTGTACCTTAAGGAATATAAAAAGCAAACATGGAATTGATTCCATGAGCAGTGAGTGTGAGAGAGAACTTAGACTTGGCTTTGCCCAGACTTACGAAAAAATGTAATTCAAAGTTACATAAGAATATAAGACGGCTGAAGTTAAGATTTATCTTAGATCATTGTTTTTCTTAGGATAATTTTAATTCCAGGCAATCTAACTAACCTAACCTACGGTTTGTAGATCTCGTCTTGTTAAACATATCATTCAGCTAATTATTTTCTTTTTTTACCAACATATAATAGAGCCTTTGATCGTATCGAAGCAAACGCATTCTTGTGATAGCACTATGTAAGGTTTCAACGTGACATTATGTGGCATGGTCTTGTTAAGATGCCACTCTAGTGTGGCTATGGGCTATGGTAGGAGGTAATTGGATATATCAGTTATTGTTAAGTTGGTTAGATAGGAAACATTTTTCGAACTGTGGAATAGGCTTCCTTCTGCGCCCGGAGCGCTATGACATAGGGTTCTTCAAAAAAGGTATATTTTCCTCTGGTATTGTTAATGTCCATAGGCGACGGTGACCACTTTTCATCAGGTGGCTCGCCTGCTTTTTCGTCAGCCCTTCAAGCTATAAAAAAATATTTTTGAACCAAGAAATAGTGTGCAAAATATTAGGCTTTAAAGTGCAAATTTTTTGTGCACGTCATGGATCCTCCCCTTCCCCCTCTGCCAGGTAATTTATTTATTAAAACTAATTTAAATAAATACCTAAACGACACACACTCATATTACAGCCCTACACTAGAATTATCTGTCTGTGTGGTACATTGGGTGTCATGGACAACACACAAAGACAACAACACTCACTAACAGACTGAAAATAGAAATTCATCATTTAAATTTCTACCTCACTGGGAATCGAACCCAGAACTCTTCGATTCGAATGGCGCGTTGCGGCGTTTCAAGAATCGGGATCGTCGTCGTTCGTTAGATTCGTTTTAGACATGCGAAAAATATCACTTTATTAGGATATGAATCGGACTTGGTTTAATCCTTACTATTAAAATTTACACGCTGAAGAAGTGAGGACGGTACCATAAAATATTTAATAGTATCATTGTGAAGTAAATCTTGAGTAAATCGAATTACGGTCGTTTGCAATAAAAACCTGAAAATGTAACCTTTCCGTTACACGTTCTGGTTATTTATTACAGACTGGGTAACGCAACTCGTATACACCTAACAATTAAATACTACATTATTAAGAACTTTACCTTTTTACATAGGTTTTTTTATGGAAATAGCCGGCACCAGGTGGTAGCGGCTATCGTCGCCCATGGACATCAGCAACACCAAAGGCATCACTGATACGTTGCCGGCTAAGAAAGAGAGAAGAAAAAGAAAGAAAGAACTGGCTCTCATGCCCCAGCCGGAACACGACCAGTCGTTTGACGGCTAACTCATGCTCCAGCTATCCAGGCGAACCCCATGGAGAAATAATAATAATAATAGGTAACTACTCCTTAGAATTTTTCATGGCTCAACCTTCCTCTTTCATTCTTTATTCATATTTATTTATCTATAGTCCCCACGAACTAAGAATGCATATTTGTCGTTTGTCATCGCAGTGACACTAGAGATGTACAAAAAAAATCGATTCACGAAAGAACCAATTTTTGCAACAAATCTATTCAAAATTGTAAGACTTTCTAATCGATTCAATAATTCAATTGTAAATTCTAAAAACCGAAACATTTAGATATCCACAAGTAACTGGAATGATACTGCCTCCATTGAGCTACTTAAGTTACTTTACCATACCTATACGCTCAATAATTATGTATTTACGACTATAATAAAATTTTTTATTCCTAAAAAACTCACTGTTAATTCGTCCGCGCCGTATCCAGCGTATGAAATTTGGGTTTCGGTTGAATAATGAATATTCTAACCGTATTTTAATCAGTTCAAATGGCTGCGGTTAGAGATTATCGTAATAAACACTTTTGGTCATGTTCTTATAGAAGAGAAGAAATTAAATTGTTTAATTGTTAAACACAAAGAAAGAAATAAAATAAATTCATTTTTATTTTAAGTTTCGAATATAGTAATGTTTCGATTATTATGGTTTTATAAGTGGCTTCATGCCGTCACATCACTTAACGTCAGTGTAGATTTTGTCATCTTCATATAACATTGATTCGACGCCTTATTTTTTTATTCAATTTTGCATAAATTATGATGTGATGGGATTTTTACTAGATTATAACGTTTAATATGATTTATAAATAACGTCAATACGAATACGATACAATACGAATAGGGATTTTTAACAAATTTTGGCAAAATCCTTTGTTCGTAAGTAACCAACTATTCATGTCAATTAAATAATTATTCCATTTTGCTCAAAGACGTACGTACAAGGTTGGTTCATATTAATAAATGGCAGCTATCATTAATGCGTTCTTAGCACAGACATGTATACCTAGAGTAGATGCCGCATGTTCATACATTTCACGTGTAACAGAAAGGATTTTAAATCCTATTTGAGCGCCGTGTCATTTAGTTGGCGTTTTACTGCTATTGGCAATAGATGTCAACTGAAATAACGAAAAATGCCTAATTGTAACGTTTTAAACTGTAGGAATTCTACAAATACAGTTAGCAGAGGTAAAGGAAATATTTCTTTTCATCGTTAAGTAATTTATTTATAAAATTGTGTAGTAATTTATTTTAAATTTTTTTTTTCATATTTATTGCATTTCTACCACGTTTTACAACGAAAAGCACTAACTTACTGTGTACTGCATACTACTCAATACATTGCTGATTTTGGTAGCAAAATGTATACGGCTTGTTTACTGGAACACGCAATGAAAGTAAAACAATCGTTACTATAAAGCGTCGCTTAGCTTCGTAGTACGGTGAATATTGTCGTGTTTCTGTAAAATATAGCATATAGTGTTGTTCATTTACTCGGTGTGGTCTCGATGTTAATCGATTTTGAAAACCAATGAATAATAATATTTACATAGAGGCAGTTTTTAACAGGCAAATTATTTTTCATTACAATATTAATGTTTCTGTATAGTGATTTTATTCATGATAACATTATAATTAAAGGTTTTCAAGTGACCCCAATATTAAAGCAAAATGAATTATAGCGACGGGGCATAGATATTGGTTTCCAACAAAACATAGCCGTATATGTTCTATTCATTTCAATGATGACTGTTTTACGGATTCGAAAAAGAAACGAAGGCTGATTTCAAGCGCAATACCGAATATTGATGTACTGTTTTTTTATTTTGAATTTTTAATTAGAAAAAAATATTCGTTTAACTTTAGGTAAGTTTAAATGTGTCCATATGATGTTTTGATTTTCATAAAAGAAATGTTTATAAATATTTTTTTATAATTTTCATTTATTTAATTTCTTGAAAGCAAATAATAAACAATCATAATATTTATGATCTCTTTATTTATCTTTACATTTTTGAAGCTTGTGTTTATAATTAACAAATAAAAATCAAGTTAAATAAAACACAAAACTATTTATTCGGTCATAATCAAGCACTATACTATATTATTACGTACAACCAACCAAAGGCATTTTTTATGTTTTACATATTCTACGCGTACAAACAATCATACGATTTTCTATTTACCTAATTATTATCGGTAATCGATTTTGAGAATCATTAGGTAATCGTTGTCGAGAATCGGTAACGAATCAGTTTCGAATTGATATCGCTAGGATGGGGAATTTCAGCACTAAATATTCTTGTGACAGCAGAATCTGTCAAAAAAAAGTGACACGCTTGGTTTTCATACAATTCGAGGTACATGCGTCGTCTATTCTTGATATATGTCTGTGGTTCTTAGATAATTTTGAGTATAATTTACATTATTTATTATTATTAAACATTTTACGAAGCAATTACCAAAAAAATAACAATACTCATCCTACATTCCTTCCCACGGAATACAGAGACTTCCCTTTGTTTCAAATTCGCCGATGTCACGGACATATTAAATTTGAAAAATCTATCACAACCGGAAATCGAACCTGCACTCTTCGCTCAGTAGCGTCGGTACTCATGTTCACTGCCAAACGATGCATGGTGGATCAAAACAAAAAATATATTTTTTATTATACTTTATATACTTACCTACCTTGCGATGACTTTAATAATACTAGAGAAACCCTATAAAAATTGTGCCCTCAAAGGTCCTATATATAATAGGTATTATCATTAAACACTTTTATATACGACACAAAGACACACCAGTAAATATTTACCAATACGTATAGGTACATTACACTGACTGAATAGCTCGACGGCTAGAGTGACGTGACTGACGTGCCGTGCCGCCACACGAGTTAACTCGCACGACATTCATGTCGCTGACCTCAATAATACATCCATCTCTGTCTACAACACGCAATATGAGAGAGACAACTGACATACAACGATCCGACATTTTGCCGTCACGCAGTTACGCAGAGACGGGCGAGTGAAAACATTATCCTAATCTGAGTCGCTAGTGGTTTTTGTTTTGAAAAATAAAAATGCCGAAGGATTTTAAGTACGATGTAATACAGTTGCTTCAGTGTATTAGAGATCGTCCTTGCATATGGGATAAAACGTTGGAGAGTCACAAGGACCGCATCGAAAGGAGAGCGGCTTGGCTTGAAGTGTTTTCGATTCTCGAGCCACGATACGAAGAAATGTCCGCGACCGAGAAAAAAACAACAGGTAGCGTCCTTAACGTGACGTGACGTCATGTTATTTACTTGTTCAAATAGGTATAAAATTATTTGTTTTCTTTAAGAAGATGTGATAATATAACAATATGATCATGATTGTAACGCATCGTTTGTTAATATAACTATGTATTTCTTTTCCTATCTAACTAAATTTTAACATTTATTTATGTACAAAAACACACGAAAAATAGACGCAATTTGTAGTATGCCTTTTGTCCATTTGTTATTTTATTTTTTATGGAAGTAGTCTGGTGGTTATTAGTTATCGTCGCCCATTGACATCAGCGACACCAACGTCATTGATGCGTTGCCGGCCAAGACACTAGAGAGAAAAGAAAAAGAAAGAACTAACACTCAAGCCCCAAGCCGGAACACGACGAGTCGGCTGACTTTGACGGCTGACTCAATCAAGGTTCAACTCAAGCAACCATTTTATTATGTGCTACCCAGTGGAGTGTTTATGAGGATTTTCGGCCTTCTGATTTCCTGACAGAAATTAGTAAGCTCATAGCTATCACGGTATATTTAACATCGACACTCACACTATGACTGATCCTGGGTTCGATTCTCGGCTGACATGTCGAAATAACTTAATAATTTACGTTTATTCAAACAGTTAAGATATTCTAAATTTTCATCCTCCTAAAACCTTTATATTTTTATTTCGTTCATTGAAGTTAGATTTAAGAATAAATTTATTCTATCACTGTTAATCTCTTACAGGTGACCAGATTATAGGAAAATGGACAAACACAAGGGACACTTTTGTTAAGTCACTGAAGACTAAATTCGGCAAACCCAAGCGAAAATACATGTTTTATAACCAGCTGAAGTTTTTACTAAAAGTTTTAAAACCTTCGGACCTCGCTTCAAATAGTGAAGATGTGGATTGCAGTAGCACGGAATATAATGATGATGCGGTAGTAAAGTATGAAGAAGATAGCGAAGAACCTGAGGAAATTGAGGAACCTGAACAGGACAACAAAAAACGAAAGCGCCAGAAAAAAGATTCGGGTGATGAAGTGAGAGAATCAAAAAGAAATAAAGAATACGACAAAAATGAGAATTTAGACTTCGTGGAGATTCCGGAGGCAGAAGAGGGTGATCCCAGGGTTATGAACGAAGATGAAGCTTTCTTTGCATCTCTTTTGCCAACGGTTGTGAGGTATACGGAGGATGAACGACTGGAGTTCAGGATAGAGGTTCTGGCGCTCATGCGGAGGATAAAGGAAAACAGAAATTGGATGATGAGGCGTAATTGAGGACAATGAGGACATTATGTTATTATCATTAAAGTCTTAGGTTATTCTTAAAACCTTATCATTCGATAATCCCTGTTATAAAACAATTTTTACCTGCCTATTTACTATTAGTATAATATTACATTAAGAAATAATCCTACTTTTAGAGGGGCCCCCTCTCCGACTTTAATTGTTAAATTTCGCGAGCACAAAGGGCCGGCCGCCAACAATATCGGCCTTAGGGCGGAAGTCAACATTTTTGGGGGGCGCCACTTTTTGAAATGTAGTGAAGTAACATTATGTTGGGGGCGATGGTTGGGGGTAATCTACGTCAGTAGTTGCGTCGATAAAAGGGTGGTTGGTAAGTAAGTATGTCATTCGAGAGGCACCAGTATGCTACTTAGTTGTGGTCCCTGTATAGACCAGGGTAGAAGCCTTTAAAAATAATGAAAAGTGAAAAAAAATTATAATAGAATGAAACCTATTGCAAAAGGAAGAGAATATAACAAAAAATAAAGGAAAAATAATTTACGGGCGATCTGAGGTCTGGAAATGGGGGGGAGGGGGGGTTTAAGGGTAAAAAACGGTTTATCTCAATTTCCAGCAAAACTATAAGTCCTATGGAAAAAAGTTAAATGGCAAAGTTATAGGTAATAAAAAGGTCTACAATTTTTGTATTTACACTTTTTTCACATAACCTCAAAATTTATGTGAAAAATTCAAAAAACCAAGTTTTTGGTTTTTTATTTTTATCTTTTACAAAATTTTTTTTTTTAACGAAATTTTGTGAAAACTTACCTTTCTATGTCCGAAACATACTGTAATTTTTTTGATTTAAAATATTTATTTTTTCACCTTATTTTGACTTACTATCGAAAAATCACCCTAATTTTCAATCGAAAATTCACCTGTCAAAATATCCGCTTTTTTAAAAAAATCTGTGAGCTTTTTATTTGCTAAAATCTCTACTTTCTGATGGTATAAAAAAGATATACACTACTATGGTAAATTTTCTCAGAAAATGCAATGAAACGACAACTCTTTATTTCTAGCTTCTGAGGCTTCTTCGGAAAGTTTTCCGATGGGTACAATTGCTACATTGTCTATGTCAGCACCATGCATAAGGATCTTATGTACCGTTGCTGTCATTATAGTACCAATTGTACAGCTTGATATACCTTTCCGTAGTTTTTCGAGTATATTCTTGGAATTTTTCTGTCAATAATTTCGCCCGATGCTATCACTTGTAAAATTACTGCAAATCTTCGTATGAGCTCTTCATCTAAGCCAATAATGGCAGCAGTTTTTTTGAAAACTCAAAAAACAAAATTCTTGCTGTGTTCCCATCGTTTGTTGCTCCTGATCCTTGTTTTGCTTTATCGACCAGCAAACCTAATTCTTCCCGGAATTTAGATTGAACTTCCTTTTTCTTTGCCTCTAATATAAGCTGGTTTTCTCCTCTTATACGAGTTGACAAAGTTTTCAAGTATAGTCTGTATGAAATATGAAGCAGCCATTCCACACAATTGATACGAGCGTGCAGAGAAGATAATTCAAATTTGTAGAGATCAGTTTGCACGTCTTTGCGAAACTGTCTCCAATTCATTCATTTCGGAAGGTTTTGCCAAGCACAAATAACAAGTTGCAGGAGATTTAGCATCTGAAAGATAGGTGCATACCTCCCCATCGATCGTGGTCATTGTGACTATGAGTGATTTGATTATTGTCGTATTGGGTAACTTTAAGGCTCCTCATTTCGTCTTCCATTTTGGCCAACTGTTCTTGCACTAGAACTTTAGACTCTTTAAGAAGGGGAACTGTATTGGACGGCAATACGCCGAACAGGGTCCCGGGTTTTCCCATATGACTTCTTCCGCAACAGTAAGTTTTAGTGGAACTAAAGTTGTCATAAAAACTGATTAATCACTGTCACCGCTGCTTTTTTCCCCTTCGATCTTTTGTTTATACCCACTTTGAAATCAAAATCATACACTTGCCTTTAGTTTCTTGTGGTTAACTTTGTATAATTCTAGCAGCAGTAATATCTAAAAGTGCTTGAAGAGACACTTTGGCAATTACATCTGTTATCATTTTTGCTTATTTTGGAGGGTAACAATCCAACTTAGCTTGTTACACTTTGTAATACGAAGGATATCTATCTGTGATATCTTCACGAAGAGTAGATTCCCTCAAAGCCATATACTGCCACTACTAGATGATTTAAGTGATATTCATATGCCGAGTGCTTTCGCAGGAGTAAGTGTAAACTTCTTCGTTCCTTTTGTCTGTTGAAGAATGTTATCAGCCTCTTTTGGTTTTTGAAAGAATATATATTGCTGCTGCCAAATTATCTTTACCTTCTTGTTTAAATTTAGCAAATGGCATACGCCAATTCAAAGCCTTTTCGGTCTTGATATTGTAAATTTTCAATCCTTCGTATCTTGTTTCGTTCCAATATCTGTAAAAGGTTTACGTGGACTTAGAGTTGAAAGTTGGTGTTCCAACTGATGCACTTTTAGAAGGTAGACAAGAACCGGGTTCACTCGTTACTTGAAGTCCAGTAAAAAACCACTGTGGCCGTAGATTTTCACGTACGCAAATTGGCCATTCAATGTTCTATTCCAACCAATCTGCGTAATGTTTTCGGAAATAGTCTGTGTTAAATTTCGCCAACTTCCATTTCTTCAATACAGACTGGCTAAATCTTCGACAGAATTCCTGGAGAATGTCTGTATCTTCTTCTGACAAACATAGACTTAACTGAGACTGAATAGTCTCAAACATTCTTAAATAGTTTCCAAGCTTTCCAGATTGCTTCAGTATCAAATATAGGTCCAAATTTGTTTTTAAAATAGAAGTTTCCATATTCACAATTAATACTGGCACAGTTTTACAGAGATTAATTAAAATTTAACTAAAGTAAATATACAGTGCTCCCTGTATTTATACTTGTTTTTACTAATGACGATTATGATGGGCATAATGAGACTGGGACTATTAGGGGATAAGTTGATAAGTAGGTGCAATAATTTAAATAGTAACAATAATGAGCCGAGTACTGACAACATTAAGTCGAGCTCATTGACTAAATTGATGAACACAGGGATCGTACTTAGTAACTGATTAAATAACCATGTAACCTATTATACAAGGGCAGGTTAGTCGGTAAACTGTTATTAAATAGGTTAGGCATTGCAGTAGCTCGTTTTAGACAACGTGTCAAGTACCAAATAGGGCCTTGAAGGCCCTTAAGCATAGAAAATAACGTGCACAATGTGAATAAAAATAAAAAAATATATTTCATTTTTTTTGACCCAAAGTCTATCGAGTGCGCGCAACGTGCGATATGTCAAAAAATAGAGAAAAATAGTGGCAATAATCGTACCAGAGGGAATTAGGGGCACTCTCCTCAGTCTTGAATAAAATCGGTTTTTCTGTTGTGTTCCATACAAATTTAATTTAAAAAATTTTTTTTCGTGTTATAGTCGCCTGTGGTGCATAAATATGATAACGTTGTGGCTTCTAAAACGGTTCTACGTCAGTTTGCGACAAGAAATAAACAAATTTTAACATAAAAATCCTAAGTCTATGAAACCCCTATTTTCGTCCCACTGTGCGCCGCAGCCGGTAGCTACGCCCGACTCGTACTTGACCGGTTTTTTTTCTTCTAAATTTTATTTAGGTAAGTACACCTATATAACTGGCCAGTTCTAAATAATTATAAATCGTGGATAAAAGTTTAACCTAATGCAATAAATACATTATTTATGAGTTAGTACTTGGTTATAACTAATTTAATTTTTTGATTAAAAACAAACTTGTTATTTTTTGTGATGTACGTAGGATTTTATTTTACAATTTAATTGGCAAGTTCAGCAGCATGACAGCTACTGTGGTGACAGTTGACACTGACAATTGACATGCACGGTGCACCATCAGTCAAAACAAAAGTCAAATGTTAAAAGTGCATATTGATAAACAAATTATTGTATAAACACTTTAAACGCATTCTAGAGAAGAAACAAGGTTTAAACGAAAGCAAAGGAGAAATTAACATAAATACTGAGTGCATAAACTCATAAAAATGCCGAAAGACTTCCAATATGATGTAATACAACTAATTAAGAATGTTAAAGAAAGACCCTGTCTGTGGGATAAATCGTTGGGGAGTTATAAAGACCGTGTCGAAAGAAAAGTAGCCTGGGAAGAAGTGTTTAATCTTCTTGATCCACAATACGAAGAAAAATCCTCTAAGGAGAAAAAAATAACGGGTAAGATTTTCCTTGGCTGCATCCACTCCAAAGCTATGGGGCACTGGGTAGCTTTTGATAATCTTGATTAAATCTTTAGATCGAATTTAAAAAGAGAAGAGAAAAAGTTACTTGAATGTCTGCTGAGACTGGGAATTGAACCCGGTTGATTTCCTTTAGAAGCAAGACTCATTAACAACTGAGCTATTTAGGATTGTCAAACCAAAATTAATAACTTTATAATAGTAATAAGATTTAAAAAAATCTTTTATAGATCCTAACTTTCTAATCTCTAACATAAGATTTACTTTTCAGAAGAACTAATTATAACTAAATGGACATATGTACGGGATGCATTCATAAGGACACTGAAGAATAGGAATGGGAAAACCAAAAGGAAATATATATACCACAGAGAACTAAAATTTTTACTGAAAATTTTATGTGACCCGGAACTCTCTCAAAATAGTGACGAAGCTGATAGTAACACAGAATATACTGATAATTCCTCAATATTCAATTCACCAATAAAGTTTGAAAGTGAAGGACAAGAGCCTACTCCAGTAAGATACAGCACTCGAAAGCGGTCTAAAAAGAGGGACTCGTTGAACAGTGAATTGAACTTTGTCGCAGTGGAGGAGAGTGATCCGAGAGTTATGAATGAAGATGAGGCATTCTTTGCATCGTTATTACCATCCGTTGTCAAGTACACAGAAGATGAACGGTTAGAATTTAGAATAGAAGTGCTAGCTCTTATGAGGACAATAAAGAATAAGAGAAAACACATTGATCATTCGTAAACTCAGGACACATACAGGAATGTATTTGAATTGATTTGAAATACTTATCATTGCCAGCACAACCTGGTGCTTGACAAATCATGAGGATGATGGAAGAATGAAGTAGCTTTGCTTGAAGCATACTCATTTTCAGTCAGAAGAGTTTACCTTGACAAATTGCACCTATAAATGCACATCAAATTCTATGATAATGCTAAATAATTTCTTACTCAATGGTGCGCCCAAAAGAATGACCAATAAACAGGGTTGCAATTAAACTTTGATATTTTTTATGCTTGTTACGTTCAAAGACCGAAAACGCTCATTGAGCGTAAAAACAGCTCAAAACCCGTTGCGGCGTCACGATATCTGTAAATCGTCCAAATCGCGAAATTCGTGTTGTGGCACACGTGTTTTTTATGTCCATTTAATGCTTTAGCCACCATCATTGCGACACGAATTGGGCGTTTCTTGGTGGTCATACTATCATGTCATACTGATATGACCAACAAGAATAGTTTGTATCGGTGGTCATCACGAATTGAGTTTTGTGGATGTTTTTAGAGATGCTACAACGCTTTGTTAGCTGTCCTTTCGCTCAATTAGCGTTTTTGGTCTTTTAGCGTATCACAATTCATATAAATAAATAAGCGATGTTCATACATCACATACAAATTATTACACTAACAAATATTTGCCTATTTAAAATGCTTTGGGGTTTTTCTACTATCGCCAAGATATCGCAGCTCGCGATTGAAATATATAAATGCATTTATTTAATTAATACCTAAACGACAACACAGAAGACTTGATGGAAGTTGTTACCTCAGATATAGGCCTAAATGAAAAATATATAAAAATAGAAAACAAGCTCAAACGACAAGCAAGAATACTACCAAAAAACAATAAAGAATCCTATTTAAGCGAAAAAACTAAAAAACTCATCGAAGACAGAAGAAATTTGCTAGTAAAGACAGACAAGAAAGAAAACCAAAAAGAAATTTCTAACCTTAGCAAACAGATTCGCGAAAATATGAGGAAAGACAGGAAAACTAGAAGAATCAAAACACTAGAGAATCACATTAACAAAACGGGAGGTACAAGAAAAGCGTTAAAGGAACTACGAGAAAAGGGGAAGGAATGGATACCAAAGTTAAGAGATAAAGAACGACCAACAACTTCTAGAAATAAAATCCAAAATATAGCAACAAACTATTATCGCTTACTATATTCGAATCAGCCAAACGTACAGTCACCAGATAAAGAACATACAGAGAAGTTAAAGATCGAAGATGCGGAAGACATACCAGAAATATTAGTATCAGAAGTAGAAAAAGCTATAAAAAGCCAAAAGATGGAAAAAGCCCCTGGTCCAGATAGAATCCCAAACGAGCTAATGAGAGGGACAATCAAAGAACTAAGTCCAATACTAACAAAGGTTTTCAATGAGATTTTAGACACGGGAATAATTCCAAACCAATGGGCAGAATCACACATTATTCTTCTGTACAAAAAAGGTTCAAAAGAAGACATAGGAAATTACAGGCCGATATCTCTCATTTCAAACATATACAAAGTTTTTGCTAAAGTCATTCTGGACAGAATATCTATCAGGCTCGAAGAAAATCAACCTGTGGAACAGGCAGGGTTCAGGAAAAATTTTAGTACGATTGATCATATACATACTGTCAAACAGCTTATACAGAAATACAATGAATACAACAAAACAATATACCTGGCCTTTATAGACTATTCCAAAGCTTTCGATAGCCTCAAACATGAATTTGTATGGCAAAGCCTAAGAGAACAGGGAATCCAAAATGCCTATGTAAACATCATCAAAAACATCTACAGCGAAAGTAAAGCTAGTGTTAGGCTGGAATCGGTGGGAAAAGCTTCTCCAATTGAAAGGGGAGTCAGGCAAGGTGACCCACTCTCGCCAAAGCTGTTTACAGCAGTCTTAGAACAAATGTTCAGAAGATTAGAATGGGAGCATTTGGGACTAAACATAAACGGATCGCGATTAAATCACCTAAGGTTTGCAGACGACCTGGTTCTATTGGAAGAGGACCCATCAATACTAAAATCAATGATACAAGCCCTAGCAGACAGAAGTAGAGAAGTAGGTCTAGAGATAAACTCGACCAAGACTAAAATGATGACAAATTCAGTACCCGTCGATATAACCGTCAACGGTCAGAAACTAGAATATGTGGAGGAATACGTATATCTGGGCAATATAATATCGCCGAATGACCAAATGTCGAAGGAAATAGAGAAAAGGATTGCGACTGGGTGGAAAAAATATTGGGCTCTGAAAGAAGTCATGAAAAGCAAAGAATTGAGTATAAAGATAAAGAAGAAAACATTTGACACCTGCATCCTACCCTGCATCACATATGGCTGTGAAACCTGGGCCTTAACAAGATATCACAGGGACAAACTAGCACGATGCCAGAAAGGTATGGAAAGGAGCATGTTAGGTCTAAACCTGAGGGACAGAGTCAGAAGCATAGACATCAGAAGCAAAACGAAACTAACTGATATTCTGGCACGGATAGATCAGCTCAAATGGAGGTGGACGGGGCATATGCTCCGCTGCAAAATTGAGAAGTGGAGCAAACAGGTTACAGTCTGGTATCCTAGGGATGGTGCTAGGAGTCGAGGTCGCCAAATAAGGAGGTGGGAGGATGAGCTGAAGCTAACCCTAGGACCAAAGTGGATCAGAGTTGCAGCTGACAGGAAACAGTGGAAGGAGTTGGAGGAGGCCTTTGCCACAAGGCACACCGAGCACAGGGACATTCTTTAAAAAAAAAAAAAAAGTTTATGTAATAGTTTAATTTTTTGTTTAAATTTTTTTCTTTAAAAAAAAAAAAAAGTTCAGTAACTATGTTATGTTAAACTGTTCGGTAAATAAAAGGCTAAATTATTATTATTATTATTATTTAATTAATTTCTGTTTACCCATAAAACTTACAAAACTAAAGGTATCCTGATAAAAGAAAACGCCATGTAAAGTTTAGATAAGTTTTAATGATCATTTTTATCTGTAGCACTTCAAAAATAATGTACACATAATCACAAACACATCGGGATGAATTAAAATAATAAAGAAACCTCCTAACATTCATCATTAATCTTTTACAGCTAATAAATTTTAACTTCTAAATGAAAAATATAACAAAAAAAACGCAATACTGTACGTCTGCCACATGAGGTTATCTTATCTAAATCTAAAAATCGAACATACAGGTTATGTTACTAAAAAGTAGAACAATAACAACATATCGGGATATATAAAAAAATCTTAACCTTAATACGAATACTTCAGAAAAACTATCCTTACATTTTTCTAGAGAAAAAATACATCAAGTTTTCAAAAAACTTACTGAAAACGGATCTCACTTGAATAATTATATAGTTGCTTTAAATAAGAATGCCTTAGTCGGATTATGGAATTCGCTAAGTTGTATACCTATCGACTTGGCATAATTTAATCCGCCTACCATAGACATAGACACGCACGAGTAAGTATACCGTAAACTTTACCTAATATTACTATATTACTACTGAAGTAACTTCTGAACTATGTTTTTATAGAAACGTACGCGAGCGCACAAAATGTCAGTTACAATTTACTATAACATAACGTAATACCATCAAGGGTGATTACTAAATTCACTAAGATAAACTCCCCGTCTATATACAGTTTGCGACCGAAACGGCTATTGTACGGAATGGATATAATGCCAGTTATAGTCGCATCTATTTTATTTACAAGCTGTCGAATATTGCGTAGATATAGACGGCGTGAAACCATACGAGTCTGGCTTGGGACCGCGTCGATCCTATGACAATACGATAATATTACGAACGGTAGAATAGTGACTAGACGGCCCCTAAGCTATAAGGGGGACACTATATATTTACAAGATAATCCATACCAAATTCACTCTAGCCTAACACGTATGTATCTTAAGTAACGCGTTTGTAATTATTTTCGAAAGCGTAACAGCGCTGTAGTATTGCAAAAAAACTACCGTAGGAAACATATCGAAGCAGTCGACGCCCGAATGTTGGCGTCGGTCAATTAAATTTGTATCTCAATAAACAAAATCTCAAAAATAAACCCCGTCGGCCTATTAAAGCTCACATCGTCTTTCAATGTTCTCAATTTGTGCAGTTCCCGTGGAAGTTGATTCATTTTTAAATCTAAGCGTATATAATACAGTATCCAAAATGAAAGTACAAAATATCGGCTTCGAATTAAACTGGTAACACGCTAAGTCATAAACGTCCATCAGTCTAGAATCATCGAGAAGGGCTATAATTATATTAAGAGAATACATCTATAATGCTAAGAGACGATTAAATTCACATTTGAGTATGGCCTGTAATCACTAACGGAAACACTTAGCCTACAGTCTACCTTGAATAAAGTTTTATACAATTATATATTATAATGTAGTATAATGTTATAATGGATATATTACAAGAAGTAAAATTCAACAATGAAACACAAAACGGTTACATAAAATCAATCAGTTTCACCTTTAAAACTATAATAATGAAGCCCAAAATACACGTTTGAACTGGTTGGTGATCGCGCATTAAAACTATAAATAACACCTAAAGGAACCGCTAAACAGGTAAAACAGTAACAAAAACCGCGTGGAGTTAACGCAAGCTACCAAATATGTTATATACAAAACAACGTCAACAATATTTCTTTTCCATATCACTAACATTTAAGTCTAAATACGTCTCGTCTTCGAAGAGATCACGTTCAGTCTGGCAAAAGCGGACGCTATTGGGCGTCGGCCGGGACGATTCTGGAGTCAATTAGGTTAGTGAAAGTCCAAGGTTGGTTTCTTCTGCCGTGGTTTCTTAGGTTTGGGAGGGGCGGGGGATCCGTTGCAACAATGGCATCCCCTTTTAACAACTCCGCGGTTCGAGGCTCGACGCTTGCCTTCGGAGTTGTCTGTGAACCTGTCGGGTTTGGTTCTACCCGATGCGTTTCTGTGCCCGTCATGGTACGTGCGTTTCGGGGGGTAAGTACGCAACGGGGGGACGTTGTCATCGTTTGTTTCCGAGCGATCGATTCCCCTCGCGTCCTTTATAACCGAATCAAGTCTCATGTTGACGGTGGAGTCCGTGGAGTTGTCCTCGTAGGGGCTCTTACAGCACTTATCGCTGTCACTGCTGAAGTCCAGCCGACTGTTGTGTCGCCGCCTCGTCTCCCAGAACAGTTCCGAATGCCGCTCGGGCGAGGATCGTTCTTCATCGACCGAGTCTACTGCCGTATCTCTCAAGTCATCATCGAGGAAGTATCTATTTCGCTCATAGCATACGCGTCGGATGACTTGCGTTGCGTTGCCGGTGGAGTGTATGATTGCTGAGGTTGTGTTCTGCTCTTGGCTTCTTGGTTCATTGAGGATGTCGTATCGGACTCCATCGTGGTTCATTCTGTCGGCATGCGAGCATCGAACGTGGTTGACGCCAACGCCATCTGGTGTCGCCTGGGAGATGACGGTGGTTTGCGGCGCCGTCACTAGCACAGGCGCGCGGCCCGCGTGGAATATGGTCGAGGTTATGTGGCGTGCTTTCAAATCCGCCAGGGTTACCGGTTGTACCTGAAAATGGTTTGGTATTAATTAATTAATCATAATATGATATGAAATAAACCTTGAGCATGAGTCAGCCGCCAAACGACTCGTCGTGTTCCGGCTGGGGGCTTGAGAGCCAGTTCTTTATTTCTTGGCCGGCAACGCATCAGTGATGCCTTTGGTGTTGCTGATGTCCATGGGCGACGATAGCTACTTACCAGCAGGTGAAAAAAAAAATGAAATAAACATCTGAAGACCCTGTAAGAACATCGAAAGACGCCGAGACCGGGAATAGTGGTATGTTGTTGGCTTTAATACGTTGTAATATAATTTAAGGTCGATGCATACCAACGTAATGTGGACGGGGCATAAATATACGTGCGTGCCCCGTTCCCTTCCCGGCCGTGCCACCGCGGCGTATGCGCTATCGTTTACATTTTCTATGAAACGATGTTTCCAAACTATGTTAACTAGTTTTGTTTTTATTCCCACGGAAAGATTTGACATTTCTTCTAACTGAGTCGATATTTATTTCAGGAAAGTTAGCCTAGTTAGCAGCGACCCTGCCTGCGATGCGAGGGGTCCCGGGTTCGATTCCCGGCCGACTCGGGTCATGGGTATTATTGTGATGTGCTATATGTGACGTCCATTACTTACACCCGCAGCACAGGTGAAAACCTACTGCGGGGGTATGAGTGTGTAAACGTTTCTTTATAATATTTATTCATTATTTAAGTCTATTCTTTCTATCCCTTCATTACCCCATTCCTGCAATTTGTTTTACTTTTCATATTTTCACATATAGACGGACGAAGTTTCCTCAGAATACGGATATTATTTAAGACAAAATATAAGCGTATCCATACAATAATTTAAATTTTTCATCCTCACCTCCCCTTCTTCAGTGAGCTCACTATGGAAGGTAGTATTCGGGTGGGAGCGAACAAACTCCTCATGGTCCAGGGATATGGTGGCCCGCATGCCATCCTCACTGACCGTCACAATCCCCACATCCTCCAAACCGAGGTCTATGTCATCCGTCTGCCTCTCAGCCCTGTCGTCACGGGAGATGAGCTGATCGGTAGCGGTCTGATCGTCCAAGTCCGGTTTGGATATGCTTGACTGGTTCAGGATCACTGGCTGAGCTGAAATAGAATTCAGATTGCATTTACTTATGACGTAGGAGAGACGCGGTGACGAAAAAACTGCTACGTCATTTGTAACGTTTCGCCGTCACGGCTGCATATACTATAGTAATATACAACTTTTGACATACAACACTTGATATAAATGACAGGTTTATATAGATGCATATATTATGTGTTGTATTTATTTAGACTACGTATTTCTTTATTATTTTTTTTTCCTTTTCTCCCTTTTTCGAATATACCGCCATCGTTGTTTTATTACTGCCTGAAGGTTGACTGGCAGAGAATGCTTTTAGCATTAAGTCCGCCTTTGTTTCTATAGTTTTTGTATGGTACATAAAGAAATAAATAAATAAAATAAATAAGTCATAAGCTTGACTACCCTCTGTTTGTATTGAAAATATATTATGAACCCTTGTTACTTACGTGTATGATGTGAAACTTCGTGTGCGGGCGACGATGAGAACAGCAACTCCGCTTCGGGGAAGAGATCCGACGCTGAAGGAGAGTCCACGCCTAGGTCCTCGCACTCCTCCGACAGGGACTTCTGTGGAGTAAGGACGGTTACGTTGAGAAATTAGCCAGTTCCTTCTTACTTTATCTTCTCTCTTTCTTGATTCAACGCTTCGGTGATGCCTTTGGTGTTGCTGATGTCCATGGGCGACGATAGCCACTTCCGATCAGGTGGATCGTCAGCACGTTTTCTGGCTATTTACATACTGGATATTTACATAAAAAATTACTCTTAATTAGAATACGGCTATTAGAGTTAGATAAGTCACAGTAATAGTTTTTGAGGAGTTCCCTCAATTTACCCCATCAACAGAAAAAGACTGATAAAAATATGAGATCAATCTGGAAAAGTCCATGAAAGAGGATACTCTTTAAAAATAAAAATAAAAAGGATTTTCCAAAACTGTTTCTAAATAACGGAGTTCTGAGGTACACATAAAAAACCGGGGAAGTGCGTGTCAAGCCACGCGTAAATTAGGGTTCCGAAGTAGTAAGTTTATCGACTATTACTCATTAACTACTAATGCTAACATAGCTGTGATAGTTTTCCTTGTAAATTCATCACATAATAATTAATTTTTGAGAATGTTTTCACTTGTCCAACTCCAACTGTTATTCGGCAGGAAGGGGAAGGGGGGACACTTTACTCTAACCAAAATTAGCACTTCTTCCTTAATTTCTCGCTTAAAACTGGCTTGTGATATATTGGACATACGCAGTTGGCCGAGCTACACCTCTTAGTAAATGGTCCGAACTGAAAATCAGTGTCGTTTTTATTGCGGCTTTTGCTGAGTTCGGTCCTTTTACGGCTTTGTACTGCAGCACAGATCCCATTTTTTTCCTTTAAAATAGTTTACTTAATTGTTGTAATATTTTATTGATCTTTTGTTTCTATTTTTTTTCTTTTTTCAATTTATTTTCATAATTTGTTCTTTTTTTCTTTTAGGATATTTATATTTTATTTATTTTTTCCTTTCATTTCATTTCATTTTCATTTCACTTTAAAGCCAAATATTTCACAAACGGAACCTTAAATACAAAAATGGTCTTGGACGCCTCATAATATGTATTTTTGAAAGAACTTTTCAACGATACCCCAGACTATAGTGTACGCGAC
Source organism: Thymelicus lineola (assembly GCA_963932265.1). Taxonomy (NCBI): domain Eukaryota; kingdom Metazoa; phylum Arthropoda; class Insecta; order Lepidoptera; family Hesperiidae; genus Thymelicus; species Thymelicus lineola. Next base: position 4,081,071 of record OZ010707.1, on the reverse strand, counting down.
GAATAAAAAAAATAATTCTCACGTTACCTGTATGGGAGGTACCCTGAAAAAAAATGTTTTTCAATATTTTATTCTACGATTTTGAAGTTTTAATAAATATGTATATTCATATCAAATCACAGCTTTCTAGCACTAAGTGTCTAGACTAGGCGGACAGATGGACGGACGATTTTTCTTCGGAACCCTAAAAACGACCGATTTGAGACCTCGCGATTTTTTTAAGCCGGTTAAAAACCATGTAAACGCTATATAGTAAGGAGTTCCATTCTGCAATCGATCTCACTTATACAAGTAGATCCATGTTATACAGGCTCATTCAGGTTTAAATGATTAAAACATAATTTACAATCAATATTTAGATAATGATTTCAATCAACTGTGTGAGAGATATTTTTTTTTGTTTTATTCGAAGTAGGTTTGTTACAAACACTTTTCGAAAGTCACTCAACGCCATCGCTTCAACAAATCCCTACCGTGAGTGGTCCCGGGAGAAGAAGCGGCAAGAAACTCCCGGGATTTTTTTTCCTACTTTCATTACTCTATTTTTACTCTGTATTCTCTGTGGTGCGGTGTGCATTTAGTGATTAAGAACTCTGTGGCATCAACTGGTCTCTTGTCTTTGTCAAGAAAACAATAATAATTATAGTGCTCCGTCTTATATCTTTAAGAATAAAGGTCGTAGCCGACTTATACGACACCGCTCCCATCCAACCGAAGTATGAGAATTCAAATATAAACTTAAAATCGTGCTCTGTAGGTGCACTTTACAGTAACAACAAAAATTAGCAGCCCGCGCGCGGGAAGCAAGCTAACCGCAACCTTGCCACTCAATAATTGTACCTACAGAGCACGATTTTAAGTTTATATTTGAATTCTCATACTTTGGTTGGATGGGAGCGGTGTCGTATAAGTCAGCTACGACCTTAAAACTTACCTGTAGTCTCAACTCGTCTTCCATAAGTGCGAATTTCTGTCTTAGCGTAGCAGCAGATACAAATCTATGACGATTAGACACTCCATCTCTCCTCTGCACCACCTATATACATCAAAAGATAACATTAATAACATCTATACACTCAAATATAAACAAAGTTGTTTCAGGATATAATTTGTTTGGGAGAAAGTAAGTAAAATCAGCATTTTCTGCTTTTCTGTCTTGTCTCATGGATCAGTTCTCAAAAGGAAAATCTGTATTTAATAGAGTAGTCTTAAAAAAAGATGTAAGTAGTCTTTACGTCTTTTTTATTTACAGAGACGTGGCTATGCCCAACTAATGTACCATAAATAATATTTTTCCAAGGCACTTAACAGTGGACTATTAAAATGATCATTACTCTGTAAAACTTGATGGAAATGAGAATAAAATTTAAAAACAAAGCAAAAAGCTTTTCGATCTCCCATCAAGCCTTAACTCAATAAAATATGGAATGATGAAGACTAGCCGACACAAGTTTATTAGAATAACTGCTAAGCTTGTACTTACTATTCGACATTAATTATGTAATGTAATTAATGCCCCAACTCAAGAGTCACTAACGGTTACTTAAGTCTGTCCTTAGCACAGAATTTGTACTGTGATTCTCTACTAAGGAGCGATTTAAGTAACCTTTAGTCAGTCCGAGTTGGGGCGTAAGACATTTAAGTTTAAATAGCACTTTTTTATTTGCTTTTATATTTTTAACCGACTTCAAAAAAAGGAGGAGGTTCTCAATTCGACTGTATTTTTTTTATGTTTGTTCCCTCAGAACTTTCGACTGGGAGAACCGATTTGGATGATTCTTTTTTTATCGAAAGCTGGTGCTTGTCATGTGGTCCGACTTAAATTTGAGCGAGAGCTGACATTGGCAATTTGGCATCCATGAAAAAACTGTATAAGACTTAAATTGGCATTAAATATGTGCGCGACAAATGGACGAATAACCCATGAACACGCCAATCGATTTCGATGATTCTTTTTTTATTAGAAAGGATGTACTTCATTTGAAGTCGGTTCTTTTTTGTTAAAATTTTAGATTATATTTATGTTTTTTTCTTACCACTAGTAAATTATCCTGATCAGAATGAAGTTTAATGATTCATGCGTTGATGCAGTAATTTATTCGAGACGATGAAATAAAGACAGAATTCGTTCCGTTGAACATGCAAAAATTAAACACTTGACAGAAAGAATAAGTAACAACCTTAATATGATTCGAAGTATATTTTAGAAACAGTTTTAAACCCAATAACATAAGAAGTTTTAATACGAAAATTATAAAACAGACTATTTTACGACGAGACGAAACATTGACTATATAAGAATTGGTACTCAATGATTTTTCTTCGCTGCAAGTGGAGGTGCTTAGTCGAAACGTAGACGCGACATACTGCTTTACTTAATAACAGTATGTATTTTTCTTTTTCTCCTTAAACTTCATTTATAGACTAGAGTCGATAATATTTGAAACAAAAAAAAATAATAGTAGGATGAAACCCATTGGAATACAGTATCGGGGATAAAGTTTGGCGTTGTAGTTTCGAATCTATCCTCTACATCAAAAATTAAATTATACCACTGGATAGCTAAAGGATCAAAGAATTCATGACTATAAAAGAGGACAGTGACGAATCGCGCGTGGTGGAGGCACCACGCCACTGATGGAGTGGATTCGTCACTGTCCGCCTCCATTTTTTTGGATTTGGAAGCGCCGCCATTTTGAGGTTATTTTGCTACGTATCGAGATTTGCAATTAATTTGTATAACTTTTAACTCGGAGAAGCTACGATGTTCGTTGAAGTTTTAATCAGCAGCTGTCGTCAAAATCTATCATTTGTATATACAATATTAGTTTCAAAATATTTTATTTAAAAATATAACCCGTTACATAAACGTATTCACATAAAACAGACGGCTGTGTCCATGATACAGCCACACCTCAGTTTTTGTTATATTCTCTTCCTTTTACAATGGGATCCATCCTACTAATTTTTTTTTCACTTTTTACCGTTTTCAAAGGCTTCAACCCTGGTCTATTAGTACAAACAATGTCTCAGAATATGTAAAGATTCCTGTGCCACGACTATTAAAGCAGGAATGTCGCACCTTCGTCAATCAATCGTATAGAGCGCCCAACACGAGAACGATAAGAAAGCGAACAAAATAATCGAGGCGTGCGGGTCTAAATAAGAGGCGTTCTAAGTTTGAGGGGTCAGCGTCATTTCTACGATATGATCACCTGATGGTAGGCCTTATCGTCGCAATCTGACGCGTCAATATCGTAAGGGCAACGCGGCGAATCGTCTTGAGAACCAATGTAACCTTTTTTCGATTCAACGTCGAACATCTTATCAAATATCCTTTGCGCCTCCATATCGGGACTGTATCGATCTGGGATCGCATCCTGAAGGTGCAAAATGTGTTATACACGAATCACACACTTGAATAACTTACTTGGAACCATAAGCAACTAATGTATGATTAGTTCAACGTATCGATAAGAACGCGGGAATAAAAATGAGCAAACATTTGGTTTTTGACAAATTTTTACTTATAGTTCCATGAAAAATGTTAGGGAAATAAAATGACACTTACAAGTACTGTTCTGTCCATCTCAGTTCGTACGGTTTCTTCGTATGAGTAATCGTGTGGGACGTTCCAGGGCTCCGGGTCCGGATCGGGCTCAGCTTCCGGTTCAGGCTCCGGTTCTTGTTCGGGATCCGGCCGTTCTGGACTGGAATCTTGTTCTGGCTTCGATGCCTCAGAGTCTCGACTAGTCCACGAGGAGCGTGGTGCTTTAGCGTCTATCAATTCCGGCGGTGACGTAGCCGGCACCGGGGACGTGGCAGTCTCAGTCGCTTGGTGCGCGCTCGCTGCGGCGGCTAAATTAAAAGTCTGTAGATTATGAAGCGCCGTCGTTGGCAACCGAACATGCCGAACACCCGGACGAGCTAACACGGGTTTCAACCCAGTAGGGTTTATAAGACGTTGCAATAGAAGAGCATTTGTCGCTCCACCCTCGCCACCGCCCACCGTAAGTATTTTTGGACCGCGATTGGTAACGATGGCAATTTGTTGACCGTTCTTGACCATCGAAACGGGTAGAATGTAATTAGCTGGCATGAGGACCGCTGTCGCTGGTTTTCCAGGTGCAGCTCGAGTCAACGCTATCGTTGGGCCATCAGTAACTAATAAGTTTCGCTGGAGTTGAGGTTGAGGCTGCTTATGAAGTTGGGATTGATGAGGTGCCGGTTGCGGCTGAGATTGCTGTGAAGGTCGCGATTGTGATACAGGTGAATCTTGATCAAAGCTCAGTTTTTTGGCAACTTTTCTGGGGCTGCCTTGGGGGGAATGTGGGTCCTGGCAAGATTCACTGCAATCTCCTTGGGATGTTCCACAACTGCTATCTTCGGATCCCATTGTTCGACAATTATCGTCTAATGGACTCGAATCACGTCCACTACGACGTGAGCCACTCGAGCTCTTTTTACGCTTCGATCCACCCGGAGGGGTCACAGCCTGCCCTGCCTGTAAGTTTGTTCTTCTACGTGGAGCAGGTTTATCTTTATCTGGTGAGTTCTCTACCTGTTCTTTATACTCAGCTAATATGTAAAGTATTCGTTGTGTGGTTTGCTCATCTTCCATCGGCTTTTGGTTGGGTTTTGGTGGAAGAGGATTCATTTTAAATTGCGGATGATGAGACTTTGGTCTCGATTTAGACTTTGAAGTTACTTTATTAGATTTTTGTTGACTTAGTGGAGGATGAGTCCCGTTTGTAGATTGCGAAGTCGCACTATGTGATGCTTGCGGAGTAGGTGCATGGGTCGAGGAAGATGGTGATTCAGCAATACTTGACGAGTCAGGGGATCGTACAAACGAAGTTGTTGCTGATGTTGATGTTGAGACAACTGTAGATTTTCTGTTTACATAAGCTACATTCAGTGACTGGTTATTTCCTATGGAATATAGGACCTGTTGAGTAACCTCTGAAGGTGTAGTTTTTGTTGCACTTTCATTTGAAGTAGATGTGTCATTCGAAAGAACATGCGTTTTCGAAAAATCATGAGCCGGAGGAGTACCATTAGGCTGTACTGTACTTCGTTCTTTTACTTGTTCTAGAACCATATCAAACTCTCGAAGTTGTTCAAGAGTAGAAGAACTCATTTGTGATTCAGAAGTTTGACTTTCAGTACCTACTTTCATTTCTCGACTAGTTTGCGCATGGGGTAACCTTATAGGCTGTTGACCAAGTGTTGGAGCGGCAGTAAGAACTAATTGCTGGTAAACAGGTTGATTCGGTCCACCTATGACATTTCTTTGTATTTGGAAGAACGACGGTCGCACGACCCTTGCTGCAGAAACCATTTGTGGGTTTTTACTTAACATTGGCAACTTTATACGCATTTGAGTCAACATTGGTGGAGGCTGTGAATTTTGAGCACTATCACTTGAAACCCCACCCGAATTATTATTCTCCTCACCTGATATTTCAGTATTAGAAGCAGCTGGACTTTGAGGCACAATTTTTATAATTGATGGTTCTACTTCACTTCTACTTCTTACATCAGTCTTATGTTTTTGAGAAGAATCATCTACTCGCTCAGTACTGGGTACGGTTATTAAATTAATAGTTTGACCACCGCCTATATTGACTGGTATTTGACGGGTATATATAACACCTCCATGCATAGTTTGGATGTTCATCGGTGTAATTGCTTGTTTTATATGTTGAACAAGATTTTGTTGTACTGCCGCGTGAGAGGAAGATTTTCGCAGAAGTAAAGGTGGGCTAGCAATTTCTCGAATATTGTCCATATGTAAAGAGTTCTCTGTAGTTTGACAATCATTATCTTCCAGATGATTATTCTCTGGTGATAAATGGGCATCAGTTGCTTCAATCTCATTTGATTTTTGACTGTCTTCTTGGAATACTGGTTTACCAAAGGCTTGGTTGAATTTTGGAAGACTTGTCGATTTTTCAAGCATTGCTTGTTTATTAGAATTTTGTATAAATTTAGCATAATTTTCTTCATACACTGAGCGAGACTTAAGCTCTTGTGATACAATAGATTCTTTAGCAGGACTCTCTCTGGAACTTTGGTCTTGACATTCTGGTTTCGAAGATGTTGATTGCGGTGATTCTATAGTATGTAATCTCAAAACCATACTCCTTTGATTAGTGTTTAATTGAATTCCTTTAGCATCAGCAGATTTACAAACAAACTGTACCATTTTTTGCTCATTCGATCCTTGAACGTTTGTGAGATTAGTTAAAAGGTTTACTCTTTTAAGTAACTGCGCTCCGTTATTAGATTTTTGATTACCCGTATTAACGATATGTAGAAGTTGATTGCCTCCTTGTGACAAACCAGTATCTACCAAAGATAAGCCACTATAAGAATTAGAATTGTGAACTGGTGAACCATTAGAAGTTGAACTAGTTGGCCCGTTTTTACTTTGTACGAGATGCAAAACGGGTGTAGGCGTTGCTGTACTAATAACAGATTGTTGCGTGTTATCAGTCAATGTTATTTGATTTAAAGTATTATTTTTCCCATGGACTATATGTAAAATTTGGGAAGCCACGGAAACTTGTGGGTTATTCTCTGACTCTGCATTCTGATTCAAGGAAGATGGTAAAATTTGCGCTAAAGCATGTTGAAGTGCCATAGCAGTTATATTAGATCTTTGATAATTGTTACCATCTGCATCTGAGGTATTACGGGTCAGTGAATTTGACAAGTCTATGGCTGTGTCTGGTATTGGCTCCGGTGTAGTTGTAATGCCAGCGGCATTCATGGCATGTGCCAACTGATCAGGTTTTCCGAGCGAAACATTTTGCTGGTGTTGTTGAATTTCATATGTCTGAGGAATTTGATTCATATCTACGTCACCCTCTGCTGGTTCAAAAACAATTTTCACATCAGGTTCTTCAGTCTTAATTTTAAGTTGGTTATCATTTACTTCAAAGGAATATTCAGAATTTTCGTCAGTCGAAAACGTCGAAAAATCTTTATTATGATTATGACCTTGTTCATCCATGCTGTCAGGTATATCTTCCAGTACTTCTATTTTCACTTCAGTTTCTATTGTTATGTTATCATTATTATTTGGAGTTGCAGAAATAAGTCCTTGACGATGTTGACCATAGTCCGACATTAATGGCAATGATATATCTGCTGTAGTTAATTCTGTATATTCCGTCTTAACGGTGGGCTCCATGTCACCGTGCGCGATATTATCTACAGAACATTGGGGTGGACTCGCATCAGAAACTTGCGTGACTCGTGGATCACAAGTTACAGGGTTTTGTGCACCAGTACTTACTGGTAATTGACCTATTTGAACAACTTGAACTATATTCTCTATTAATGGTGGTTCAAAGAAATCCGTAATATTGAGATCAAGAGGAAAATTTGACATTGAATCAAGGCATTCACTGAAGTAAGATTTCCTTTTCTCTAATTTAAAATTTTGTTTTAACCATCCATAATTCAGTTCAGCTGTGGTTTTCCTAAAAAATGATTGAACTTGATCTCGAAGTCTGATGTATGAATAATATTTGTCCAATATTTGCATTTGTTTTTCTCTAGAATCTCTAATTTCAGGCATGGAGGATTTGTGTTTATCTATGGACTGTAAAAACGGCTGAGATTGTTTTACGTCCGACAGAGTCACAGCCGAAATTTTTAAACTTTCTTCTCCACCTAATAAATTTTGATCGACTCTGCCGGACCCCTCACCAAAACCCATACTGAAATTCACTTCATTAATTCCAGGGGAAATAGATTTATTTTCGTCATAGATAGCTAATATTTCTTCCGCTAAAGTTTGCTCCATTGGATCAGATAATAAAGTTTTTTGATCAATATCAGTAAACAATTCACATTCAGGTTCATTTATATTTGATGTCGATACTTTAGACTCTTTAATAGGCCAATCTTGTAGCATTGTATGGACATCATCCAACTGTGTCAAATGATATTGTTTTGTATATGAAAATTTTATTGATTCGCAATATTTAGACAAATTTTTAAATTCCTTATTGTAATCAAAGTCATGTACTGAAGCTACCGAAACTTTAGGGTAGTCAATATTCTTGCTCTTTCTATATTTTTTATGAATTACTTTACTGTCCACAGATTCAATCTTTCGCTTTAAGTTTTTTCTTAATACTTTGTTATTGGTTGTAAAATTGTTTGAACAATAATTTAACTTTGAATATGTTTTCAAATCCGTAACTTTGGGTTTAGAGACAATAAGGTCAGTATCGGGAAAGACGTTACTATGCACATCCGGCTTAATTGATTTATCTTCTCTGCTACAATCATCGTCATTTTTTGCAATAGGACGCAACACTTCTGTATTTATAATTGGAAATACATAACAAGTTCCAACTATTGGATTTTTTATGATAGACCCTTTCAATATAACTTTTGAATCACTATTATACAAAAGTGTAATATTCTTAGGACACGAAGACTCATCGATTTTGTTTTCTTTTATATCCTTATATTTGTCGTTACTTATACTACCAGATTGCGTTTTACTTTCACTAAAATCGGATAGCCCAAAAATTCTACTTGAATTATTATCTTTGGTGTTACATTTCCTTTCAAAGGTATCCTCAACATTCACAGAACTGTTTTTCTGAATTAAAATAGTATGCGCACTATTGATTTGCTTTTTTACGATGCATTCGTTTGACTTTACACTACATAATGTACTATCATTATGTTCAGGCCTATTTTTTTTAGAATCAAAGATTTTTCCCAAACTATTGTTTTCTCTAAGATTTTTGTTCTCACGGTCAGAATTTATTTCATTTTTTGCAAATGCTTTCATTACTTGTGGCGACGTGTTACTTTGTATGACTGTTAATAATTCACTATGGGACTCTTTGGTAACTTCATCGAGCATTATTACGTCCGAAGTGGAGATTTCAAATTTGTCCCCCTTGTAAGACGATGATACATCCTCTTTAATGTCAGCACTAATCTTTTCTACTTGAGAAACTTCATTCATGCTACATGTCATATGACTGAATTGGGCGTTTTCCTCTACATTACTCTCAGTATTTACGTCGGTTAGTTCAGATTTATGTTCACTGCAAATATTGATAGGTGCCAACTGTTCAGTTTCAAAATAATCCTTTTTTGCACTTTTTACTTCTATAATGTCTGTATTAATTTTACTAACTTCTTTTGTACTATTATCACTGACTAAAATAGGCATTTTAACTTTCACCGTTTCATCACATTTATCTTCTATCTGATTCAAATCAGTGGTTTTATCTATATATTTCTCATTTAAGACCTGAATACTTTCATTAATTATATTTGTGTCTTCATTCATTTGTTCACAAGTGACATCATTTTCTTTATTTTTAGTACTGAGTAAGCTCTTTTGTTCAGAGTTCAATATTTTTTCATAATCTAAAAATTCATTTTGAGACTTGGCATCAAGGTCAGGCGTTAATAAAGTACTATTTTCTGCAACAATTTCATTTCTTCCTGTTTCATTTGAGTCAGGTACTAAGTGTTCTATATTTATAGGTATAGGATCTTTATTAATACTTTCATTATTTTTATTTCTCTGTATTACATCATTAGAGCTATCCATTTTAGTTTCTGATACTATAGGATGTAGTTCAATATTGTGGAATTGTTCTACAATTTTAGCATTATACGCATCCATGAAATTCGGTGATTGCATATCGTCGTTACCAGTGGTTGCCATCAAATTTACCGTTTTATCAATCACTTTGAGATTTTTATCATATTTCTCTATACTGTTTGCAGTCATAGATGATTTAGAAGATTCTATTTTTTCAGGAAACTCAACATCACACTTAATAAGCACGTTAGGGTTAGTTTCTTCTTCATTGCTACTATCAATTCCAGCCTGTAAGTCAATAGTATTAGAAAAGGTTTGAGTATGTTCAGTGCAGACCGAGCTGTGTTGTTCAGCGTAAATAATTTCACTGCAGCTTTCTATAGATTCTTTTTGTTTTAAAACATTTCTTTCAGATTCTGTTTCCATACTATTATTAGGTAACGTGAAATCACTTTTATTATTGTTTCTAATCAGATTAACACATTTATTTCTTTCATTATATTCGAAACATTCATTTAATTCTCCTGTCGTATTACTAACGGTCAAGCGATAATCCTCACTTTTAATGGATTGAATAGAGTCCATTTTCTTCAGTTCTAATTGTTCAAATTCTATGCATGATACTTTAGTGTTTAATTGGTTCTTCGATAAAGTTAAGTCTTCCTTAATTTCACTAGATTCAACCTTATCAAGTTCAGTAAAAGCTTTATATTTTTCCGATTTAGTTAACGATGAATCTGGATGTTTTAAAATTTTCGTTTCCAACTTCGAACTTAGAATTATATTTTTTATAACTTTATCCTTACTATTGTTTTCCGCTTGTTTTACTTTTAGAGCAGAGGTATTGTCTACACCCTCCGTATCATTTATGCTGAGACTATTGGCTGAACAATTTTGTTTACATTGTAAAGTTCCTGTCATTACTATTGGTATCTTAATTTCTATGTCAACTTTTGAATGTTCCACAGGGGTTTTTGAAATTTTCATTTGCTCAGAGCTAGGGTATTTATTTTTCTCAACTGCTATTACACATATTTTTCCAGTATCTTCACTTCTGTATATATCATCTTGTTGCAAATTTAAAGTATTAGTAGATACCTCAGAATTCAAGTTAAACGTAACATTTTCACAGCAATTATGCACTTCGTCTGATCTATTACTTTTCTCATTATTTACATACGTACCTAAAGATTCAATTTCGTTCCAATTTGCTTTTCTTGGCATATGGTCATTTTGTTTGAAAATATTTTTATTCAATTGGTCGTTAATATCCATACTATCTACAATTTCATCTTTTTTGGGTAATATCGTACCAGCAATGATATTATTTAGAAGATTAGTGGCAAGTTCATGCTCTGAATTATCTTTCCCTTGAATATGATTTCGTTCATTCAATAATTTATACGACGATCCTATTAATACTTCTTTTAAATCATCAGTCTCATTTGAAATGTTAATAGAAAATGATTTATTAATTTTCATGTTCATAGTCGTTTCTTCCTCTTTTGATAGTAAAGTAATACTTTCGTTCATTACACTATTTTCGAGTTTATCGTTAAAAGTGTTATTTGCATAATCTGTTTTAGATTCATTAGATGATAATGGACCAAAGACAACTTTTTCATGGTTATGTAGAATGGGTGCGGCGGATTGACACTGAGCGTCATTATCATTATTTTCTTCTTTCCTTAATACATCAACTATTTCAGTCATTTCCTCTGGTGCGTTTATAGTATATTTGATATCTGAGACTTTTTTATCTGCCTTATGATATACATCTTTCTGGTTCAATTTCATATGTTTTCCATCATTTAGTGTGTTTTTTGATGTACTTAATTTTCTCTTCAGGTGTGGCAAAGAAAAATTCGTTTTTGAGGATGTAGTTTCGTTTGGTTCTGAGGGATGATGGGCATCGCTGAAGAACTTAAGAGCGACTTGTATTAGGCTTGGCACTTGGTAAGTCACACTTTCAGTCAACAACCCAGCACTTTCAATGCCATCTAAAACTGTCCCAGAAAGGTTACTACAGGTATCATCATAATCACTATCACAATCAGTAGAAGTGTCATCAGATATTATACTATTATTATACGCATTTTGTTTCATAATAGAATGAACCCTGGATTTTGATAATAACCAATCTGATTGACATGTGAAAGAATCTTTAGTTTCATGTTTATCATACGTTATTTTATGATGGATTTTACATTCTGTTGGTTTCAGCATAGAATTATCGTAGAGATTTATCTCATTTAAAATTGAAAATGATCCACTACGTTTTAATGTACTGTTAGAGGAATCAAGTTCAGTAACAAATAATGTTTCACTATCTGTTATTTTATTTTCATCTTCACTTGAGCGTATATTACTGATTTTCAGTATATTCTTGTCGCATTTTCTGCTGAACTCTGACTTAATTAACCGGTCACATCTTTCTAAGGACACAAAACATCGTTTATTCTTCAAGAGTTCGTATTTTTTAGCTAAATCATCGCATTTTTCAATTTTGAGTTGACATGTTTTCGATGGTAGTAGTTTATTTTTAAAGGTTGGCGAAATAGTTCCAATATCTTTTAAAGATTTTATAACAGACACACTTTTGGATACAATAGAATCAAGAAACATGTCTTTTATGGTGACCAAATTTTCACAGGTATTTTCATTATTTTTTTGAGAATATTCTGTTGATTCGATATCATCGGAACGTTTAGAAAGCTCAGTTATATTTCGATAGACATCTTTTGAATCATTGGCAACATCTGTGCTTCTGGTTTTTTCTATAACTGGTAATTTTTCATTTTCCGTGTTGAGCAAATCATCACACAAATCCTTTAATAACGTCTCCTTTAAATTTTCAAGTTCCTTTGGGATGTTTTCAGGCATACTCAGCAAAGGTATATTGGTCTCTATAATTTCATTATTTATATCCACACAAAGATCTTTTAATAACGTCTCTTTTAATTCCAGTATGTTCGATTGAATGACATCAGGCGTATTTACTGGTTGAATCTCAACTGTCTTAGTATTTGTAACTACTGAATCGTTAGAACAGTCATCAAGTTCTATGATTGGCAGATTTTTATCTTTAAAAGCATGTAACTTAGCATCTTCCAATAACATTGGTTCACTGACGCATTTGTCTGAACTGGACGCATCTTTTACTTCATCGTTTTTCTCTAAATCCATAAGAGGTTTACTGGTCTCTATAATTTCATTATTTATATCCACACAAAGATCTTTTAATAAAGTTTCTTTTAATTCCAGTATGTTCGATTGAATGACATCAGGCGTATTTACTGGTTGATTATCAATATCAACTGCCTTTATATTTGTAACTACTGAATCGTTAGAACAGTCATCAAGTTCTATGATTTGCAGTTTTTTATCTTTAAAAGCATTGTTTCCTGCATGTAACTTAGCATCTTCCAATAACATTGGTTCACTGACGCATTTGTCTGAACTGGACGCATCTTTTACTTTAATGTTTTTCTCTAAATCCATAACAGGTTTATCTGGTTTATTGTATCTTTGCATTTTCACGTAACATCTTTGGGAGAATCTTTTTTGGTGCGAATTGAAAATATTATCATTTAGATTTCTTCTTACCTTATATTTACCAAACTCTGTATCTAATGTTTGTGGATCATTATCTTCCTCGTCATCACTGATCAAATTAATAGTTTCAAGATTATATTTCTTCGAAGGGTCATCATCACTAATCAAATTAATAGTTTCAAGATTACATTTCTCCAAAGGATACATCCTTTTAATTACAGTTCTTACAATTTCACCGGTTCCGGAAATAACTTGTTGTATATTTAAAATAGCCCTGCTATTGCTAGTTTTATTTTTCATTAGTTCTGACCTTATTCGTGGGTCATCAAACAAAGAATTTATGTTCCCTTTTAGTTTTCCTGAAATAGTAACTGTAAAACTGTTGCCATTTGCTAATTTAATGCTGATGTATCTTTTTAATGGATCGTCATCTTTCTTCCTAGGCAACTCCTCAATGAAAATATTATCTTTGAATGAATCAATTAGTTTATTATCGTCTAATAAGTCTTGCTGTGATTTTCCACCCTTTGATACATCCAAATTATTGTCGTCATTTTTACACGTACTTAAATTTTTAGGCGCTTGTTGATGTCGATCTATCACATGGTGTTCGCCATGTAGCATATTTTGTTTTGAAATAATTGTTTTTTCTTTATTCTGATTTACATTTTGGTAGTCACGATTAACAGATATTGTGTTATTGGGTACTTCGGTTGCACTTTTAAGTAGGTCAGATGGAATCATGGAGTTAAAATAATTTCTGCTGGTATTGTCTAATTTTTCAGTATTATTTATTGTCTCTTTTACGGTATCTTCAGCTTGGTTTCCTGATTCATTTGATATACTTTTCTGCTCTACAAGGGCATTTAGTTTGCATTGACCTTCTTCATCCGTTTTATTTTTAAAATCTAGTTCGGAAATATCGATTTTTTTCTGTACAGAGAAGGTTGGTAAGATTTCTTTATTATTTGAAATTTCTGTATGAGAAGGCACAGTACTTCCAGTAGGATCTTTTTTAGAAATAATCGAGCCTTGAAGCTGTTCTTCTATATCAAGGTTGTTACCTGAGACAAGCATGCCTACATTCTGATTAATAATATCTTTTGTTACTGACACTTCATGGTCCCGTTTTTTGTTTTTAATTTTGTGCCCCTTCTTTTGCACTTTACATTTGTTTAGATTCGAACAATCCTTTCCTTTTGTTAATTTTAATCTTACTTTAGGTCGCATATTGTTATTATCAAATTTATCCTTTTGCGACAATGCGGGCACATTTTTTTCTTTATTAGACGATCGAAGCCGTACTCGAATACCTTCAGTTGGATTACTCACATTATTCTCTTTTGAACCATCTATAAGAACAGACTGAATACTACCTGTTACCATAACATTTTTCTGGAGTAACATTTCAGTGCTACTTTTTATTTTATCTAAGATAAGATTCTTGGAACCCTTACATTCATTGTTAGCCATTGAATCAGCAAACGCCAATGTTTGCATTTCAGTGTTTGTTTGTTTATGATCTGGTACTGGTTTGAACGTATTAATAGGGGCGTAAGTCAGTGGAATAGGTTCAACATCACTAAAGATATGAACTTGTCTATTTAATATAGCCGTCTTTTTTCTTGCCATCCGTTCTTCTCTGGTTTTAAGAAATTCTTTTTTTATTTCTTCTTCAGTTCCAAGGGCAGCTTTTACAACAGTCTTTTCAGGTACGCTTATTCTATGTTTTTCTTGCACTTCAGATAAAACTTTTCTTTCACAGTTCTTATTTGAACTGCTTTCATTCAATTTTATGACAGTCTTAGGTTTGTAGTTAATTACGTCTGATATCGTTAGACGTTGTCCATTGGAGAAATAAGGGTTCGAATTCAATGTTGAACTCTGAATTTTGGTGGGACCATTACTGCGATGCCTGAATTCTGTCGATTTTTTTGGTTCTGCATCGTTAGCAGGCGAAATATTCAAAGGTGTCTTTAAACTTAAGTTTTCTTGTACTCTAGAGAGCAATTTCTTTTCAACAGATTTCTTATTTAAAATGGAATCGATCAATGTGACGTTATTCTTAGAATCATCGGTAATTTTTTCTTCTACAACTTTCAATTTACAACGTTCAGTTAAGGGATATAGTATAGAATTCTTGGAAGCATTCCTGATTTTGCCAATAGTAAAACTGCTACAATGAAGTCCACGTTCTGTTGAAGAATTTGCTGGGTTCATATTGTTAGTGCCACTAAACGTAGAACTTGTCGTTAAATTAAGTTTTTCTTGTTTATCAGAGTACATAACCTTTTCAGGGTTTTTATTTAATATGCCATCACGTACTTTTACATCGGTGTTAGAGTTAGTAACATACTGTATATTTGTGCTGTTTTCATGTAAAAGATGCACGACTGAATTGTCTGATACACTGTTCACTACTGCTGCGATGCTGGGACCCAAACTGTCAATGCGATTACTGCACTTCGCAGAAGTCTTTTCTAGATTCCTTTCGTTAGCGGTATGTTGTGTTGTACCCATATTATATTTTTCTTCAACTTCAGAAAATACGTTCTTTTCAGAACTCTTATTTAACATGCAATCGCCAACTTTTACATCAGTCTTACGATAAGGATAAACAACATCTTTTATAATCATGTGTTGTTCGTTTGATAGTAAAAGATGTGAGGTAGAATCATTTACTGCATTCTGTACTTTAGTGAAATTTAAATCATTACCGCAATCTGTAGAGGTAGGCTTTTCAGTTCCTTTAATATCACACTTTATAGGAAAGGGTAAATTTACAATATGTTTCTCTGTAACTTCGGACAATACTTTTTCTTCAGGATTAGTTCTTGAGATGGAATCGTTAATTTTAACGCACGCTTTAGGAATTTTAGTCCCAAAATTATCTATCGTCGTAATTTTTTCACTTAAATAATATGACTCTAACTTTTTTGCACTCTCAGCAATGCTACGAGGATCATGTTCATTATTAAGATTATTTGACTTCGTAGAAACAGAATGTGTTTCTGTTACAATGGCACTATTCGTAGTATTTACTTGTGGGTTATTAATATTACAAGTATTAACAATCATTGTAGGAATCGGGACAGTGATACTTTTACCAATAATAACAGGATTAGTGACAGAAGCTGAAATCTGTGCCCCAAAGATTGATAAGGAAGGTATAGTATTGACTGCTACAAATGTTTGTTCATTCAGTTGACCAATATTCGAGTCCACCGTTTTTGGATTTTGGTGCAGTTGCACTGTATACGGCTCGTAAATAATTTCTGGTCGTATAAGAACAACGTTTTTGATAGGTGGTTGTTGTTGAGGAACAGTATTAAGAACATTTCCACTGTTTTGGTTTCCTGATGTAATTAACCGTGAGTTATCTTTGACAATATTTTGATAGCTGCAATTAATATCACTTTTTTGAGCATTTTGTACTTTTGGACTACGATTATTATACGTTCTGGAATCAATAATTTTCGGCGGATTGCTAATGCCACTGTTGCTATTAGAAACCTTTTGTTGTTGGCGTTGCTTTGCATTTGATGGCAAGCAACTCGGTGCTGGCTGAATTACATTGTAGGTTTTAGTTTTCTGCGTTATTGTTGGACATTTCCTTTCTTCATTAATGGAAATAGTACTATGCAAAGGTTTACTTTTTACAATATTCATAGTTTCATAACCTGTTGTCGTGGATCTTGCTTGAGCTTCAGACAACTTGTCTTTTTGTAATGTAATAGTTTGTTTATTTGCGCTACACTGGTTTTGACAGATATTCAAATTACAAGTTGAATCAGGACATGCTACCATATTTAGTACTTTACTGGAAACGCCTTTAACTTTTCCTTTTGTAACAACTTTAGTTGTAGGGAAGCTTTCTTCATCTGAAGACAATTCACCAATTTCTTGTCTTAGGTCATCATCCATTAGTTCTCCTAAAATATCATATTCTGAAGAGGGTACATTAGATATTATTGGATCCACGTGTGGCTGTGGTACACTAACATTCAAATCTGATTTGTTATGTAATTTCGTTTCTGTCATTCTGCCAATTCTTTTAATAATGGTTTGGTTGGATTTTCCTAACAAACTTTGATCATTAGGCTTCAATATCAATGGTTGGTTTATCACAGGAGAGACAATGTTGTTTGTCATCATTACGTCGTTCAAAGACTGTGTGTTCGCCAATGACTTAGTATTTGTTTCCGCTGCCTTACTCGATTTTTGTTGAATCACTTGTTTATACTGTTTCAAGGCAGTATCAAGCTTGTCTAGTTTTGCAGAATCAAAACTTGAATTGTAATTTATTTTGTTAATAGAATTGTCAATTTTGGGATCACATGAATTGCTACTTGGCATTTGTTTTTTATCTTTTTTCACTGCCATACTCGGCGTGTACAAATCACGAGCCGGAGTTTTATGAGACAAAAGGTCATTTAAAACCTTTTCCCAATCCTGCTGAACAAGATTTTTTTCAATTTCAGATTTAGCATTAATGTTAGTTTCTTTGGTATTGACTATTGCTGGTTTATGCCATACGTTACTCTTTGTTGATAATTCAGTTGATTTTGTAACGCCTGATAATTTGGGTTTAACTGTAATAGCATTTTGTATGTGACTTGGCACACTTTGACACGGTTGTATTTTTATCGGACAACCCTGTAAGCGATTATAAATTTCATCACCAAGTTGTTGGCTGAGACTTTGTGAATTCAATGGTAGAGGTGAATTAGTTCGCTGTATGTTATCTCTTTTATTCACAACTACTTCTGAAGATATTTGCGGTCTTGCTACAAAGCATTTACTATTAGGTCGTAGTAACTGTCGAACTTTATCGTCATTGCTATTTGAAAGTGTTGTTGGTCTGGGTACTGTGGTGCGTATAGCTTGACTAGGCGTAGGCGCCATAATCAGCGGAGGTTGGGGTTGCAATGAATTTGACTTCATGACGAGTCTATCTTCTACATTGACTGTTTTCTTCGTAAAATTCTGAAGGCCAGTGGCCGTGGAACATTTTTTTAAAGAATTGTCTTTCATTTGAATAGTCTTTTCAGCTGGCCTTATGACAGTACAATCGCCACGAGATAATAAAGTATCTATAATATCATTTTTGCCTTTGACAGGTTCTGAATAAGATTTATGCAATTCATTAGAGGCCGTGTGGTCACTGGTTTGTTTACATACACTATCTTGTTTACTTTTATGCATGTATTGAAGGCGTGCAAACGTATTGGGGGCATTTTCTACTTTCTTAACTGGTTTATACTGTTTGGCACTATAGGTTGTAGGTGAAGAAGAGAAGAGCGTCTTCGTATTCATTTTGACCCCACTAAATTTTCTGTTATTTAAGCTTACACCAGCATTGTTTGATCGTTGTAATTCCTTGATAAAATTATGTACTTTACTGTTATCGGGGGTTGACACATTATTTTCAGTTATAGAGTTAGAAACAGATTCCTTGATTAGTGATGTATTAGTTAAATTATGGGTGGCGGCCTTGCTAGTTTCAGACTGTTGGAACACATTGAAAAGCTTTTGCTCAAATTGATTTAAATTCGCTTGCATTGTCGAAATATCAGACTTAATTGGGATTGCCGAAACATTAGATCTGGGAGCTGATTCAACGGTGAAGTCCCTTGTTCCTGGATTATTCAGGTTATTCAATAGGTATGTCGAGGTTTCTAGACTGGTACCTTGATTTAGGAGATAACTATCAACTTCATGTTTTAAATTATTCAATTGCTGGCTCTGTTTCTTATTTATGAACACTTTTGGTATATCTGGAACTGAAATAGTTTTAGGACTTCCTGGAAGGATTCTAGGTTCACTTTCTGTTCTGTTTGCTACTCCAAAATTGTTAGCAAACTTATTGTACTGGGTGGTAACTGTGTAGCTCTTAACTCGGTTTTGTTCTGCCATATGTCCTAGCTCCGAATCATGTTTTGTTTTGCTAATAAGATCAGTAGCACTTTTTTGTTTTCTAAATTCAATAAGCCGCTTTATACCTAGCTTTACTTCATCCATT
This sequence comes from Thymelicus lineola, assembly GCA_963932265.1. Taxonomy (NCBI): domain Eukaryota; kingdom Metazoa; phylum Arthropoda; class Insecta; order Lepidoptera; family Hesperiidae; genus Thymelicus; species Thymelicus lineola. Next base: position 4,061,902 of record OZ010707.1, on the reverse strand, counting down.
TCATTATTACGTGGCTTTGTATTTAACCAAGGAGGTAACTTAGATACTTCATTATCACTCCTAGCTAAAGATGGAGTTGCTGATGATGGTTTGATCAGTCCTTTACTTCTTTTATCATTCTGCGCATAATATGAGTTTAGATATGATGCAGATTTGTATGCGCTATCCATTAAACTTTTTCTTTTCGAAGAATTACCATTGCCTTGTTGTATGGGGCATGTTTTATTAGTACCTATTACTGTAGTCTTCTCTGGCGACCTTATATCATCCATGGAGAAAAGTCCATCAAAGAGTACATCAGGATCGTTTCCTTCCGTGTGTACAGATGCTATAGAGGATTTTCCTTGACTATCATAATCACTATCGGTGATGAATAACTGATTCAAATCAGTCTCAGTTTCTCGTTTACTTATTTGCTCATGAGTACTGACCGTATTTGGTTTAATGATCTTTTTACCTACTAAGCGAGACAGAACTGTATGTGTAGTAGTTTGTTTTTGCAAATCTTTTTTCTCTTTCTTTTCCCTCTTCTTTCTTTCTTTCTTTGGTTTCTGTAGCAATTTGTTGACATCAACTGCAATAAGGTCTGCTTCATTAGTATCTTTAGGTTTTTCTTTATCTTTCTTAACTTTGACTTTAGTTGCATTAAGACTGCTATCTTTTGGTTGTCCATCCTTTTTCTTCCTTTCTTTACTTCTCTCCTTACTTCGTTCTTTTGTAGGTTTTTTATTACTTTCACTACTAAGGCTGCGATGTTTCGTTTTGTCCACAATGTTACTAAGTGGATCTAAAAGATCTTCTTCTAAAGTAAATGAATGTCGTCTAGGTTTTCCCTTCTTTTTAGGTTTAGGGATTGACAATTCATTTTCAGAACTATAACAGCTTTCAGTTCTTTCTGGATCATCATACAAAGCATCTTCCCAAATCTCTTGTGGTTCTTGCAATTCCACCAGATGTTCATAACCTGTGTTTAAATTTAAATAATAATTTGTCGATAAAAAAAAAACAATAATTCTAACTACTACTAGATATTTCATCAATTTCAACAAAGCCTGATTGTGGCATAAAATATAAGTGATGGGTACTTGATTTATGCACAATAAGTATTTATTAATCTTGACAAATTATCTTCATCAATTTCATTACAATATAATTATAATATGCAAATAAATATACGTAGAGGTCCTTAAAATGATTTTAATGCTAAGGTAATGTTTACTTTACATAAATAAAAACTACATGAAATAAAACCTAAATGGCCGATCCCAAAGGATCACTATTTAATGTTTTTTCATCTTTTCTATAATGTCAAAATTATGGTTAACTACCACTGCACTCATTGACATATTGCGCGTAGCAGTTGCCGACAGCAAAACTGGCTTGCAGTTTGGCAGACATGGAAATGTGGAACATGTACACTCATTTGTTGGAAATAAATAAATAAAAATTAAAACGGCGCACTCCGGGAGTGCCGACAGAAGTGAAAAACTTGAACAATTACGTGTGTATTTTTTGAATCGTCAGGAAATAATTTATTTTGCAGGAAATACTTTTAAATGAAGTGTTTTTTTTTTATTAATTACAATTTTCGTAAATGGCTGCCAACGCCTCGAAAAGTATATGTAAACTACAATCTTGATATTAATACGACCTGTAAATTAAGTAACTATAGTTCTGTACTTCTCTCAGAAATGGTGCCTCAGGTAGGTGTCGTTTAAGACGATGACGGTGTCTAAAGAAGTTTTCACTTAAAAAAAGACCTAAGAGGTATGTGCGAATATGTCCACGTGTGCAGTGAGATACTGCGAATACTACCATAACTGCATTTGAACCCTACTGCTATGTATGTTCTATACTGACTATCTTTGCTGCAGTAAAAATCAAGAGTTTACCTTTCTCAATGCCGTAGAAGATATCGCCCTCATCTTCATCCTCCTCTTCGGGTAAGTGCATGAAGGAATTCGGGTCCAGGTTCAGGTACTTCAGTTCTGTTGTAAGTGCTCGTGTGCCGCCATGAGTTCGCTCCATGTATGATCGACAGTTTTCTATCAAGGTTTCTCTGTTAAAAAAATGGTTGTCTGTAAAGTCGGTTTACGGACGGTAGTTTAACGTGACAACGTCATGACAAAACATTTATGAAGTAGTGCTCGAATATAATATTATCTATGGAAATTAACTTATAATTAGAAACTTTTATCTTTATACTACAACGCCATCTAGAACTCCTGAACTAAACTTTTTTTTCAGCAAGTTCCTTTCTGACTTAATTGTGTATATAGTTTTGTTCATAGATGGCGCTTTCTCCATTGTTCGCTCGCTGGCGTAACGCGACAGATGAGTCATGATTTATCGTGCATGCAGCCGGCGTTCCGTCTTAATAGACGTTATCACGTCAAAAATGGTAGAATTAGTATAGTATTAGCGGAGAAGTGATGTCACACAAACAGAGGGGATAGCGGACGGTCGCAGTCGAGCGCCTTTATAAGTAGCTGTGCATTCATTTCGAACTAATTTTTTCGTGCAGTTAACTTGTTAAGGGGAAACTGCCTGTTTGGATAGCCAATTCTGCTTATTCCTAAATTTCCCATGTATTAATTTAAAAATCGGTTTGATTTACATTACTTATTTTTAAGAATTAAGTCCGTTTAATTAATTTATTTTTATGAATTACGATTTTTGTGTTTCATAAAAATGTAACAATTAAGTAAAAATAAGTGTTATTTTTGAAACTTGTTTCTTTTTTTTAATTTATTTAGCTCAGTTTTGCTAAGAATAGAATAAACACATTGACTTTGTAGACTACTTGGTAGTAAACCTATTTGCCTAGGTACCCGTCAAGGATTCAATACGCTGCCAGCGCACACATTTGCGAAAGATATTTGTTGTAAAACATAGTAATATTACCACAACTGGTAATCATGAAAATGTGTTATGCATTTCAATCGACATACAATACAAGAACCTAATTCTTCATTATGAAACATACAATTTTCAGTATTAAGAGGCCGTGCCGAAAATTTATTTGACAGAGTTATGTCATATTCATTGCGAAGCTATGTCTGTGTGCATCGTTCACGCACACCTGGCTGAAGTTCGAGCTTAAACAATTTTGATCCTTTAGTTGATAATAATTTTAGGATGCATAGTATGAACAATTTAGAAATAAAAGTCTGGAATGTTTTTGTACCTATATTAATTTAGTATATTTATTACAATCAAAATGAAAAAGTTTTAGATAAACACACACTAGGTACATATTTAGGTTATTCAGTGTTTTCCTTCAGAGATTTCATTTATGTTTGCGATAAACTTAGAGTGTACAGACAAATTTAACATGTTTCATTGGTACCTACCCGAAAATCAAACGAGTCTTGATTTCATAAAAAATGTTTTTGAAAATGCAATTAAAATTTTAGGCCATAAAAAAATTTTGTGAGCTCTGGGACTAAATATGTTGTCATATTCATAACCTATTAAATTGGCGTATTATATAAACTTAAATTTAAAAAACCCGGACTCAAAAAAACAAAAAAGTCTGATTAGGTAAAAAGTAAAAAAATCATACAATAAACCTAGACACGCGGCAGCGTGTCAAGCCAAGTTCAAGCAAAGGAACTGGCTAGCCAGTGCCGAGTGTAATATTACATGAACCACTTGGTGCCACTTTTGACCCTTCTATAACTCAAAACCTCTATAACAAAAACCTAAACACATAAAACTACGTTTGTTTAATTACATCCATAAGGACATATAGAAGCCCAAATTTCATGAAGCTAGCTCAAACGGTTATAAAGATATGAAGGTCAAAAAGTCGTAAATTTTAGCACTGACTGACTGACTGACATAATGTACCTAAATCAAACCTACTTCCAGATGACCTAGAAGGATGAAATTTGGAATTCAGCGCGGTAATTGTGTGTAAGCGTAGGAGAAAATCAAAAAATAAAAAAGTCGAAAAATAAGTGGTGTCCCCATCACAGAAAAAACTTGTAATAACGTAAACGCGCCCAATAACGCCACCCCAAAATCTGTATCCAACACCGACAGTTTTTTTAATCACTATTTTAAGGCATACTATACATTTCATGAAAGTTGTAGCCTAAAAATATTTTAGGTATGTATATTGAGAAACAAAAATAATAAAGTATTTGTGCGTAAATAATCAGCAAACAGAATAATTCGATAATAACTGAGACGCGCCCGCAACGGACGCCCGTCTCATAGTGTTGCGCTCCCGGCTACGTAAGTAAACATAATTATTACTTAAGATAAATTAACTTAAATAAAATGTGTATACCTGCTGGCAAATGTGTAAATATAATAAATAATATATTGGTTTTCTAGATTCACATCTAATATTACCATTCTGACTATTTTTTGTGGTTTAATTCGAATTTTACCTTAAAGCGGTAATAGAAACATAATATTCATAAGTTGCTTCTAATACCGCCTCATGGCGTTGTTAGATGTTATTGTTAAGTCGAGTGACGAATAATTGTAAACGCCTTCTTGTCGTACTTGTTTTATTAATTTTAATTATCTTTTACAAGTGGTACTAATAAAATAGTTTTAATATAGCTTAGGTGTTGTAGCGATCGCGTTCGCCATTGTAGTTCGAATCTTGCACAGAGTAATTCAACACTTGTCTTTCGCGCCATTGTGCAGTGTCCACAGATAACATAACACTATTTTTGCCACGCGAGTATGGTGGCGCCTGCGTCGCTCCCCGCAGTCGCCCGCTGCTTAGTTTTTTAATGAAGTATTAACATTCTGGGCCCCCTTGGAAGCCGTGCTTTCAAGAGCTTAAACTTGAGGATGGTCATCATTGCTCTGAAGGAGAGTTGGTTGTTCCGTCGGTTCTCTATCTTCTAAATAGCAAATCTTCGTAACAGCTCTTTTTATGACTCCTTTCTGAGTACGGATGTCAACTACTCTTGTTACGCCGTCTGAGCCAGGATATAACTCATGTACCCGTCCGAGAAGCCACTTCATTGGCGGTAGATGATCATCCTTGATGATGACGAGATCCCCCAGTTTTATGTTCTGACATGTCGTGCGCCACTTGACTCTTTGTTGTAAGTCAGATAGAAATTCCTTGGTCCATCGCTGCCAAAAGTGCTGCCGTAACTTCTCCAGCAGTTTGTATCGCGAAGTACTCAGTCTTTCTACGACTGGTGTGGGCATTGCGGTCAACGGACGACCAATTAGGAAGTGCCCAGGAGTAAGCGGAGACAAGTCCGAAGGATCCGATGACAACGGTGTCAGCGGACGCGAATTTAATATTGCCTCAATTTGTGTAAAGAGTGTAGTGATTTCCTCGAATGCCAAATGTGTATTTATTGTGTGTGACAGCAGCTTCCCATAATTCGCCAAAACTGGGAGAATAGGCTGGGATAAACTTAAAATTAATGCCTTCGCTACATGTGAAGTCGTCTACGCCTATCTCTTTGAGCTCTTACCAACATTCTGTTCAATTCTCTACTTGCGCCTACAAAGTTTTTAGCGTTATCACAATATATTGTATGGGTTTTCCCCTACGCGATATGAAGCGTCGAAGGGAAAGAAGAAAGGAATTTGTGCTTAAGTCGCTAACTACTTCTAGGTGTAGAGCTTTGGTTGAAAAGCATACTAAGAGATATAAGTAGCATTTTACAGTTCTAGCACCACGACCTTTGCGGTTTAATATGTAAAAAGGACCCGCGAAGTCCGTGCCACAAGTTTCAAATGGAAGCGCTGGAGTTACTCGAGGAGTAGGTAAGTTGCCCATCAGTGGTTGTATCGATTGAGCTTTAAATCTAGTACAAATGATGCATTTATTAACCGTTTTTATAGCTAATTTTTTCCCATTAATAGGCCAAAAACGATCACGTATAGAACTCAATAGTTGTTGAGGACCACAATGTAATAATCGAAGATGCTCTTTCTCAAATAATAACCTTGTAAATGGATGTTGTGAACTAATTAGTATTCGATGTTTCTTACCATAAAAACAATGCGAAGCATTTTCGATTCGCCCCCCTACGCGTAACATACCTAAAGAGTCTAGAAATGGATTTAAGGAAATTAAATTAGATTTTTTATGTACTATACGATTGGTTTTAAGATTATGTATATCATCGGGAAAGGAATCAATTTGTGATTGTTTGGCAAGGGTAAGTAATGATTGATTTAATTCATTATATTGTAAGGAACCTTTTAACTTATTATTTTTATTTTTACAATTGTAAATAAATCGATGAACATATGCGATAATTCTTTGTAATTTATATAATTTGTAATATTTAGCAAATGGAATAATGTTTTCTTGATTTTCTTTGTGTAGTACTACTAAACTTATTTTTGTTTCAGGTATCGTCGTGGGACTTCGTGTATGATGGACTGGCCAGCTAGCTTCGGTTTCGAGCCAGAACTTAGGACCGTGCCATTAGATTGTATGTCTTCCCACTGCCAGAACTTGGCTAGCAAAATTTGTATTTCTTTTGAAAAATGACAATGAATTCCAGATGAGGAGTTAGGGCTTGCGCCAGTCGGGCCAGCTACTAGCCAGCCAAACTTAGACTCCTGTAAAGTAGGCTTGTTTCGTCCTAACTTTATTTGATTAGAATTCACTACATCCCAGAATATGTCTCCACCTAATAAGAGGTCTATTTTAGATGGTTTGAAGAAGGTGGGATCTGCTAATTGTATGTGACTTGGTAGAATAAATGTTGAAATGTCTACCATAGTGCTTGGTAACTGATTTGTGATTTTTGGTATGACTAAAAATGAATTTTTAATTTGGAATGTATTATAACGTGATTTGATATATAAATCACACCTTTCAACGGTGTTTGTTACGCAATTATTAATGCCTAAAACTGGAATATTTGTTTTTCTACAAGAAATGTTCATTTCATTTTTTATATTTTCAGATATGAAGGAAGATTGACTACCGCTGTCCAGTAACGCCTTTGCAAGGTAAGTTTTATTAGTTTTTGGGTTAATTATTTCTATTTTAGCTGTACATAACAACACCTGCCCAGAGATGGACGCCGAGAGTGACACTTGTGACAAGGAATTGGTATTGGGAACGGATTCTACAGGTATGTTATTATTATTATTACTTTCATTTGTTCTATGTAATAATGTGTTGTGTTTTTTATTACAGATTCTACAAGGACCTAAACGACAGCGAGAATGATGATGGCCAGGACGAAGGCAGTTCTTACAGAACTTGGATTTTATAATTGTATTTGTCCTGTCATCTAAACTCATTTTCTTAAACTGGTCACATTGAAATAAAGGATGTTGGTCATTACATACAACGCAATTTCTTTTGTAAATTACCTCAGACGATGTGAGAAAGGATTTTGTATGTTTGTTATCCTTTTGAGTATTGCTCTTGTCTATTGTCACACTATCCAGTTTACCATGTTGTAAGATCTCTAAAACATTTGCTCGGTTACGCAAAAACTCGAAAAAATCAGCTAACTTGGGTGAGAGGTCTAAAGAGTTATGGTGCTCTTCCCATTTGCGACCTGTGGCACTGTCAAGCTTGGTAGTCATAATATAAACAATTAACGTATCCCAATATTGTACGGGTTCCTTCAATTCTTCTAAAGATCTTAAGTTCTTGGAATAATAATCTACCATAAACCGTAATGACTTATGGGATTCTTTTAATATATTGTCGAAACTAAATAAACATTTAATGTGATTATTAATTAGTATGGTTTTGTTGTTAAATCTATCACATAGAATATTCCACGCTAAATTGTAATTAGTTGCAGTAAAGTTTATAGATTTTATAACAATGGCTGCGCTGCCCTCCAGAGACGATCGTAAATAATGAAATTTGTTTATTGGCGGAATGGAACTATTGTTATGAATAAGGGATTCGTAAGTGTCCCGAAATTCCAACCATTTTAAGTTATCTCCATTAAACGAAGGTAATTTGATTGTAGGTAATTTAATATTACTGTAGTTATTATTTACGGATTGAGCTTCAGAACTACGGCACGTCTGACAGTCAGGTTCCTCTGCTTTAGAAGTTAAATCGATAATATTTTGAGCGATAGATATTAATCTATAAAATATACTTTCGATTAAGTCACGTTCTTCCAACTGTGGAGCAATATTATCTGAACACAAGGTTTCAATTCTGCTTTGAACTTCATCAAATTGACGGAACAAATCTTGAAATTTGGTAAATTTTAATTGTAATTCGTTTAATTGTATTTTATCTAAAGTACTTGGTTCCACCACTTTGATGATGTCTATATACTTTTGAAAAAGTGTTGTTCTGGCTTTAATATTGCTTCTCTGTTGTAAACATTCTTTTAATTCCTTTGAGTCTGGCATGATTAACGCGTGTACAGACAGAAATTACAGAAATTAGAATGATAATATAATTGACACGTACAAAATTGAACAGACTGTGAAGTGCGTAAAATAATAAATAAATAAAGCCAAACCGTGCTATCGCCTAGTGAATTAAGCAATATAAACAACTTCCCATGCAGCAAAGCAGCAAATTCGGCTCGTCAGCGCACGCCGCAAAAGCAGTAATAATTTTAAAATTATCTCGTCCCAATATTGGCGGGAAATAGCAAGTGTGCACCTGGAATTGACAGTTATCTGTTTATATATAATTGTAAAAAAACTAATTGTAATGTTTACTCGTACCACCTGTGAAAGTAATAAATTTTGTAATAATTGTAATGTGTATGTGTATTGTATTTATAAGTATGTATGTTTGTATATGTATTGTATATTGTGTGTACGTACGTATATTGTATTGTATATAAGTATATTGTACGTATTTGTATATTGTATTACGTTAGGATTTGAAAATAATGTTACATAAGTAAATGCAGGATATTATAATAGTTTAATTGTAGGATTTCCAATGCAAAGGCATAGGCACAACTTGAGGCAATATTAATACGCTTGATAAAAGACCGAAGATAAAATTAAATTAAATAGTGAACAATACTTCCATAATTGGCCGCACCGCTAACTACAAATTCACTTTGTCCTTGCGATGCCCTTACAACTGCAACATGGATTTTGCCGCGTAATCCCGTCCTTGGCGCGCCGTTGGCTTGCACTGCTTTTATAATATCTCGCCGGGGCCTCCAGATGTTAAGTCGAGTGACGAATAATTGTAAACGCCTTCTTGTCGTACTTGTTTTATTAATTTTAATTATCTTTTACAAGTGGTACTAATAAAATAGTTTTAATATAGCTTAGGTGTTGTAGCGATCGCGTTCGCCATTGTAGTTCGAATCTTGCACAGAGTAATTCAACACTTGTCTTTCGCGCCATTGTGCAGTGTCCACAGATAACATAACACTATTTTTGCCACGCGAGTATGGTGGCGCCTGCGTCGCTCCCCGCAGTCGCCCGCTGCTTAGTTTTTTAATGAAGTATTAACATTATACAACAGTTAGTATTTAAGATTTTATTTCTTTTAATACGTTATTTTCGATGTTTCTTTTAACTTTTTTGATTCTTAAGAGTATATTACATAATTTGATCAATTAACGCCATACATTTTGTCTCATAGATTTTCTTTTAAACAAGATTCGACGTAAGCAATAATTTTTAGTAATGTATGGCAATGTATTTTAAATTATATCTCATATCAAAACTAAGAAACTTTTTGATACCGAAAAATAATCATAGCAATGACATCCATCAAAACACGTTTGCACTAAAGCAGAAACTTTAGCCAGTTATTGTTTATTTTTGCTGTCGCTAATAGAATAAAGTAATCTTCATACTTAATTCTATTACCGACCCATACGGTTTTATTTATAAAAATCTCTTATTGTAATCGGTCCTTCGCACTATGTGACCAGCCCATTGCCACTTCAGCTGGCTAATTCTTTGAGCTATGTCGGTTACCCTTGTTCGTCTACGGATCTCCTCATTTCTGATGCGATCACGTAGAGAAATACCGTAGCCCTCTCCATAGCCCGCTGCGCTACTTTGAGCTTGTGGATTAGGCCAATAGTAAAGCAGCATGTCTCGGATCCGTATGTCATCACTGGCAACACACAATGCTCGAATACCTTCGACTTCATGCACTGAGGTAGTGTTTTGGACGACAAGATATGACGCAGTTTCCCAAACGCAGCCCATCCGAGTTGGATTCTACGAGTGACTTCTTTCTCGAAGTTGGACTTACCCATCTGGATCACTTGTCCTAGGTATTGTATTGTCCACAACTTCGAGAGCAGCGCCATCAACAACAACCGGTACGGGTGTGACATGGACATTCGACATGATTTTCGTCTTGTCCATGTTCATCCTAAGACCCACCCATTGCAAGGCGCTGTTCAAGTCCCCAAGCATTGTACCAAGTTCTTCCAGGGAACCCGCCAGGATGACTATATCATCGGCATATCGCAGGTGTGTGATGTATTCGCCGTTGATGTTAATGCCACGTCGTTTCCACTCCATCAGCTTGAACACGTCTTCCAACGCAGCGGTAAACAGTTTTGGGGATATGACATCCCCTTGCCTGACACCTCCCTGCAATTGGATGGGGCTCGTTGCTGTGTCGTGTACTCTGACGGACATGGTGGCAGATGAGTACAAACATTTCAACACCTCGATATACCGGTAGTCGATCCGGCACCGCTGGAGAGAATTTAGTACCGCCCAGGTCTCAATAGAATGAAAGGCTTTCTCATAGTCCACATAGGCAACACATAACGGCAAATTATACTCCTCGGTCTTTAGTATAATCTGCCGCAGTGTGTGTATATTGTATGTATATCTTTGGTGCTGTAGCCTTTTCGGAATTCTGCTTGTTCGGAAGGCTGGAAGTCGTCAAGCCTGCGTGCAATGCGATTTGTGAGGACCCTCGAAAACAGCTTATCAACGTGGCTCAGAAGTGCAATGGGCCTGTAGTTCTTCAAAAGGGCATTATCGCCCTTCTTGAAGAACAGCGTCACCACACTTCTGCTCCACGCTTCCGGGGTAGTTCCGGTTGATGACGGAATCGAACAGTTTTTGGAGCGCCACTAGAAAGGGTTTCCCTCCAGCTCTCAGAAGCTCGGTTGTGATTCCGTCATCTCCGGTGCCTTGTTGTTTTTAAGCTGTTTGAGAGCCTTTCTAATCTCATACAGGCTGACGACCAGGATATCTTCGGTGTAGTGTCGGGTCAGTTTAGCTCGCTTGTCGCTCTCCTCGCGAGGAGGTTAAGCTTGACAGGAGGCATACAACCGTCCGTAGTATCTCTCAGTCTCCCTCGGAACTTCGGGTTTCGACGACACCATGGTGCCGGACTCGGTCTTCAACCTCGTAAGCTGACTTTGCCCAATAGACAGATCCCTGGCGAACACTTTTGAGCCCTGGTTTCACTCAATAGTGCTTTTTACACGATTTGCGTTGTGTTTTCGCAAATCGTGTCGCCTGCACTTGGAGATCTGTTCATTGAGCCGTCGGTATTCCTTCATAGAGGTTGGAGACTGCACACATAGTTCTCGTCGATCCCTCATAAGACCGAGAGTTTGTTTTGAGAGAACCTGAGATCTACCACTAGGGTGGGTCTTGAAATACTTCGACCCTACCTCGTGGACAGTTGTTACCATCCTGGTGTTATACTCGTCCACTGACGTGCACGATTCTCGGTACGCAAAACGGTTTTGCAGCTCTAGTTGAAAGTTTTCGGATCCCTGGATTTGGATAGGTGTTGGGCGAAGCGTAGACTTCATCAGGCGTGACCGTTCCAGCTGCAGGTCGATATTTAATGTGCCTTTTACAAGTCGGTGATCGCTTCCGGTTTTAAACCTGCTGATCACAGAGACATCATTAAATATGTGCCGTTTGTCTGCCAGAATAAAGTCTATCTCGCTTTTCATGGAACTATCAGGACTAATCCAAGTCCACTTGCGTTGTGGCTTCTTTTTGAAGAAGGAGTTCATCATGAAGAGACCTTCCTGCTCCAAAAAGTTAGCCAGCAAGTGTCCTCGGTGGTTCCGTCGTCAAATGTGTAGGACCGTAGGGATCCACTTTCATCTCGGCGCCGCTGTGCATGCCCAGTCTCGCGTTTGAAGTCCCCCATCACAACATTGAAATGAGCTTTAGAGGTATATATGGCTCTGCTTATGTCCTCATACATAACCTCAACCTCATTGTCAGGATGTGTTGAAGTCGGTGCATATACCTGTACAACCTTCAACGAATACCGTTTGAATATTCTGAGTGTAAGGTACGCTACCCTGGACGACACGCTCCCAACTTGCAGAATGTTGTTGACGAGGGACTTGTGAACGAGAAACCCGACACCACCTTGGGACAGATGTTCACCCTCCCAGTGATAGAACAAGTTTCCGGATTTGAGTATTATCGTGTCCTCCCCCTCTCTTCGGACATCAGATAAACCCACAATACTCCAGTTTAACTTGTCTATCTCTTCTTTCAGCTCTTTCACCTTGTCGTCGGTCCTCAGTGTCCTGGTGTTATATGTTGCCAGGTGCAGAAGTCGTTTTTGAGATTGGTAGCCCGATCTCTGCCGGTGATTCTTAACACCCCCTGCCCCGCCGTTACCATAGCCGACACCGTAACTAGGAATAGCGGGGCTGCCGGGGACTTTGGGCCGAGGCTTGGTTGTGGCTATCATAAGGGGGTTGTAGCCGGTAGTCACCACGCTTGGCCAGTGCGTGTTGGTGACCGCAGTAGATGTTCTTAGTCTGCAGGGAGACACTGCTGCCCGTCTCCTGGAATATCCTATTAGTCGCCTTTTACGACATTCCAGGAAGAAGTAGGAGTGGTGCTATTCTACAAAGTGGACCCGGCACCACACGGGGGAATCATACCTATTTACAATGATTAAATTGGGGTTTATTTACAATGATTGAAGTTTTAAGTATTGATTTTATTATTTACACAAGCCTTAACAGATGTCCTAAATGCTCACCTCCTCGAGTGATGCAGAGTTCAGCACGTTTGCACAAATTGTCCTTTACGCGGTTTAGCACAAGAACACTTCACTTAGAACTTTATCAAAAGCAGTCACTATTCTTAATTTTAATTCGTCTCTGTTCGAATACTCCGTAGCATACACAACACTTTTAACTTTTAACACAGCTCTTTAAACGGCTGGACCAAATAATACAATTAAGATATCGTTAGATTCGTTTTGACAACCCAAGTATTCTTAAATAAGTGTCATTAAAAAAATGGTGGCTGTGAGATGTCACTGTTTGAAGTATCAAAAAATAAAAATAAATCGATTAATGCAGTATGGGTATCAAACTAAAGAGCTCAGCATAAGGATTTCAAAAAGGTATAATATCATGATACCTTTTTTGATGGCAGGCAGCTTTTTAATTTTATACTAGTTTAGTGGTCGGTAATAGAAACATAAAAAACGGTATTAGAAACAAACATCATCCATGCGTCGGTAATAGAAGCAATCGCTATTTTAGATTCAATTATTATTTATTAAATATTGTGTGATTTAATACTGAATTTACGTACTGAATATCATAGGATATTTAATCATGTTAAAGAATAAATTAAAACACCTTTTATAGCATAACAGCATATATCTAATTTTCTGAAGTTCATACAAAGTCGGCTTAAACTGGCGGTAATAGGCGCGTTTACCTTATGCGCTAAACAACCGGCCAACGGTCTATCGTCTGCGGCACGTGGCATTGCCTAGTTTTCTTTATAAAAAGTAATGATATCCCACCAAAAAAATATGTAAAAAAGGAGAGTCAAGTTCAATACAAAAATTAAGCTTGGCTGTGGGCTTCGCCGCAAAAAGAACGGAGATCTAAATGAGTGCAAAGTTCTATGCAAAATCGAAATATGTATTTATAGGAACAAAATAACATTGTGAACAAGTATTAAACTCTATTTCTTTGCTTTATTGGATATCTATAACAATTGCTGTTATTTAAATATGTGAGATCTTAAAGTAGGTTAGATTTGACTTGGCCAGTTTTCATTACATCAGTCATTTTATAAAGTTATTCAACATTTTAATTCTGATAAAAACTCGTATATAAAAATAGTAAATAGGTACTTCATACACCTACGATATGCCGATGATTTATAGTTATCCTGGCGGGTTCACTGGAGGAACTTGGTACAATGCTCGGAAACTTGAACAGCGCCAGTTACAACGGGTGGGTCTTAAGATGAACATGGACAAGACGAAAATCATGTCAAATGTCCATGTCACACCCATACCGGTTGTTGTTGACGGCGCTGCTCTCAAAGTTGTAGACGAATACATTTACCTTGGACAATTGATCCAGGTAAGTCCAACTTCGAGAAAGAAGTCACTCGTAGAATCCAACTCGGATGAGCTGCGTTCGGGAAACTGCGTCATATCTTGTCGTTCCAAAAAAACTACCTCAGTACCTGAAGTCGAAGGTGTTCGAGCAGTGTGTGTTGCCAGCGATGACATACGGATCCGATACGTGGTGCTTCACTATTGGCCTAATCCACAAGCTCAGAGTAGCGCAGCGGGCTATGGAGAGGGCTATGCTTGGTATTTATCTGCGTGATCGAATTAAAAATGAGGAGATCCGTAGACGAACAAAGGTAACCCATATAGCTCAAAGAATTAGCCGGCTGACGTGGCAATAGGCTGGCCACACAGTTCGAAGATAACCGTTGGGGAAGAAATGTAATCTATTGGCGCCCACGTCTCGGAAAAATGTCGTCTATGTCCAGCAGTGGACCTATCAAGACTGATGGATGGGTTTTTAATATGGAGCCGTCCCCCAACACGACAATGTTTTATTTAGTTAAATTAAATAATCTATATATAAAAATCAATAGCTGTTCGTTTGTCTTGCTAAAACTTGAGAATAGCTGGACCGATTTGGCTAATTTTGATCTTGAAATATTTGTGAAACTTCAGGGAAGGTGTAAACGGTGGAAAATATGAATAATAAGTAATGAAAAATACTAAAAACAAACAAATTGTTCGTAGCTGTGAAACATTTGATATCTTTTGTCAAATTGTCATTTGGTTGTCAGATATTTATAGGTGCGTTCAGAAATTTGTCTGTTTCATAGCTGTAGTATGAGGTCTGATTTCTTTGAAAACTTAACGACCATAATATTATCTTTCTAATGTAACCATCAGCGACATATCTAACTTTTTTATTTCATAACTGACAGTCGAGAGAGAGGGAGAGGGGAAAGAGAAGGGAGATGGGGCTCGAGGGAGACCTCGAGAGGGGTGAGTTGTTAGGCAGTACAGAGTTTGCCGGGTCAGCTAGTACATTTGTAATATTCATGTTATTTATGACTTTTCGAAAATTTATTTTATGACTTTTTACATATTCAGACTTTTTGTTATTTTTTGAGTTGGGGTTTTTTAAATTTTTAATTTAAGTTTTATACTTAAAATATTTTCAACCCTACCTATATGATCATAAGGTTTAATTTGTTGATTTTTTTTACACAAATAAGTTAATGCTTGACCACAATCCCACCTGATGGTAAGGGAACATACCAAAACCACGTAACCCATTTTTTCCAACTTTTTACCCCCCTCCCCCCCCCTTCGTGACCATTCGTAGTATATGAGAAGACCCCCCCTCCCCCCTAGTTTTCACGTGGTAAATGATAAATACGATTTTCAATACTTTTTTGCAAAAATAATAATTTTGCTTATATTTGACGACTTGTGGCGCAATGGTTGCTAAAATATTGACTACGTGACAAAAACCTAAGCCCCCCCTCCTCTCTGTGACCAATCGTGGTGTTTTGAAGACCCCCCTCCCCCCCTAAATAAGGCACGTGGTTTTGGTATGTTCCCTAAGTGAAGATGTGGTCCAAGGTGGTAAGCACATTAACTTAGTAAAAGCCTATTCACTCTTTTCTTGAAGACATCCACATCATAGGCAGGCGGGAACGCCGATGAAGGCAATTTATTCCAGTCTTTGGCGATGCGTATAATAAATGAAGAGGCAAACCGCCTCGTCCTTACCGGCGGGATGTTCACAACAAAAGGATGGATCCCCGCCGTGCGTCGTGACGTTCGATGGAGAAATGGAGATGGGGGAATTAAATCAAACAATTCCTGTGCACACTCTCCGAAATGTGCCCTGTAGAAAACCGAAAGGCTGGCTACTCTACGCCTGTGCTCGAGGCTTTGCAGATTGGTCTCAACCAAATCTGGGTCACCAATGAGCCTCTTCGCACGCCTCTCCATCGAGTCCAAGGCAGAAAGGTGACATTTGGCTGCACCTGCCCAAATATGCGAACAGTACTCCACAAACGGCCGAACCTGAGCTTTATACAAGGTTAAAAGTTGCCTCGGTGTGAAGTACCGCCGCACCTTTGCAAGGACACCAAGTTTCCTTGCAGCAGTCTTAGCCTTGGTCTCAATGAACCGCCCAAAGTTGAGTTTCGAGGATATCTCTACCCCTAACAACTGAAGGCAGTCGGTTTAATCCAAGGGCATATTCCGAAAAGTAGGAGCCAAGGTAAGCGGTCTCCTCTTGGCGGTAAATAGACACGTCTGCGTTTTAGCGGCGTTGAATCTCACAAGATTGGCTTCGCCCCACTCGGACACAGCCCGAAGTGTGAGATTCACACGAGCCACCATGGCCTCTCTTTGAGACTGAATTTCGTCCTGACTGGCCCTGAGACTTGGTAGGTATTTCTCTACCACTGTGCAATCGTCTGCGTACCCATAAATACCGGGCATAAGCAAGCAGGTCATTCAGTTTTGCGCCGCAAAACATAAGCAGGTTATTCAGACTCAGAGCTTAAACCTTTTATACACGCCCAATCATGCTCTTCGTCCCGCCAAGGCAATGCACGATGCACGATGCAAAAGTCATGAATAGGCTTGACGTACGTCGGTAATTATTATTAATTGTTTGCTGGATTTGCACGACCAATTTTCGTCTTGTTTTCCACGCCTTAGGAAATTTTCCCTGCTCGAGACAGGCATTCAGGAGTCCCCTTAGTCGCTACTCCAGGGACTCTGCGGCGTCTAGGGCGGAAACCAGCTCTCGACCCGAAACACCATCGGGACCCGGGGCGGTATTTTTGGAGCGCAACCTTGCCACAGCGGCGCCAACTCAACTCAACTCCCCTCCCCCTCCCCTGTACAATGCTTCCTATCTCACTTTAGAATTTATGTGTCTGTCTCTTTTTACTGGACAGTTTCGTTTCATCGAATTTCAAATCACCCCCGTACTAAAGAAGTTATCACTTCAAAATGTAAGTTGAAACACTTGAAGTACTACTAAGTGAATTACTAAGTTGAAAAACAAAAATGGAACTTAATTTAATAATTTCTAGGAGTAAAATTTATAATATGTGACGTCACACTAGGGGTGATATCGATGGGGGAGGGGTCAAAAAGTCATGAAATTTGTGTGACGTAATTTATGGATGGCCCCTTGTTGATTACCCCCCCCCCCCCCTTAAACAGTCAATTTAGTACTACACAAATCAAACCCTTTCATTTGATACCCCACTCGGGTATGTTCGCTGAATTCAGTAAATTCATCTTCTTCCTAACTATATGAACTACTATAACTACCCCACCCCCCTTCGAACAGCCAATTTTGTAATACATAGAAACATGATGCATGGTGTTATTAAAATAAAAAATAATTAATTTAATAATTGGATCAAAATGTGATAGTCGGCGTACAATTTGTGTAAATTTTTACGTAAAACACGTCGCGGGAAAAAAAGTAATACGTCCTCACGCGTTGATAGCCTCGGCGGTACTGGTTTAATATATTTAATGCGGTCCATAATATAGTTCAGTTTGCAACTATTATTAACAAACGAAATCATTATTTTTTCATAAAATAAAATTTTGATTCTATTAAAGGATTAACTTAAGATTAATGTGTATTTTTTAAAATTTCCTTAAAATGTTTCTAATTAATAGAAAAAAATACTTACTTCCAACGAAATTACGTTATTTCAAAAATTTTTTCTGCTATATTTGGATAGGAATTTAAAAAACTGGCTAGGCTACTTAATAATAGACCGTATATTCATGTTATTTATATTTTTTAATGTTTGGAATATTTTGTATTTTCGTTGTAAAACGAAGACAAAAATCACTTGCTCGTTACTTTTCGGAAAAGAAGGGTTTTAAATAGTGGTAATTTGCCATTATTATAAATAATATGTTAAATTCGTCTGCGCTATCAGCAAGAACAAGAATTAGACTCTTATAGTTATAAAAAACAAAGCTAAATCTCTTTATCCTGTTCACACAAACAGTGATTAAAATTGACCGAAATTGTTGATATCGCGGCACGGAGCCTTAAAACACATTTGTGAATCTTAATAATGGAAATGATTTAAAATTAGTACACCAGAAATACCAAGTGTATTTAGATTTAAATATCATACAAATTATACATTTATGTACTGTAACATTAATAGATCAATGATAACATCTTACTTCTCCATATCCCAAGAAAGTGTCTTGACTCGAGGTCCAGATAACAGCACCATGAGGTCCTGGCACAGCTCCGGGCTAAGGCCTAGGCCTTCGCCCTCATTGAGGACCGCGGTGGACAGCACATTGGAATGCTGTTGTATCTTCTTCAGGTTCAATGTTTCCGAAGTTTTCACGAAGTTCGTCTGAGAACGGCTGTCGGTAGCCCAACTACCAAACTCAGGATTGGTTTCTATTGCTGCTGGTTCTTGTATATCCTGTTGTAAAAACATGATGAGTACACAGATTACATACAGTGGGATGTAGGGTACTACAAGGGGTATATGGCGTCAAGTCTCTTTTTCTCTTTGGTAGGTAGGATGACCATCAAGTTTGCTGCAGGGTAGACAATACCACGGACATACTTAAATTCACTTATTTATTGACCCGCAATATCACATTTGTTGCTCAGTGTTTTAATGTTTCACAACAGTGGCGCTCAGGTTACATTGGAGTTTGGAACAAGTTGTCATAACTGCATTATTTTGAATTACATATTGTATAATTAAAACCCCTAAAAAACATACAAACAAACTATCATTGCCAGTTAAATAAAAGCTTGTACAAACTTAACTATAATCAGATAAGTCATGTAGTCGTTCAATGCCTGGTTGACATTGACCTTAACCCTTGAAGCCACTCATAGGGTATTGATATGTGACTTCGAACAAAGATAGGGTCATACGACATACATATCGAATGTCACGTGTCACAATCCATCTTCAGGTAACTCTTTGAAGCTTGCAGTTCAGATGTGTATTTACAGTAGAATCCGTTTAATATGACTCCGCATATATTGACCAACCGCTTATTATGACGTAATTACACAACGAATTTGGTTTTCATATAAAATTCTTTTAACAAAGTCGGATATAATGACTTCGCTTACAGTGACATGTCGCTTATTATGACCCATTTTTAATAAATTTTGCCCGTTTATAGTGACCGACATGATTCTTTACACCTTCGGCAATGTTCGTTGATTCCCGACGACGTTCGGCACGTGGCTTGTATTTGTTTTGAATCTCAAAAAATGAAAATACGTGCATTTATTACGTGCAATTTTAATTTTTATTTAATATGCTATGTTTCATTATTAAAATAAGTATTTATTTACCTAAAAAAAATAAGGTTGGTTTTTTTTTCACAAAAATGCTTTGTATGACGTCCGCTTAGTATGACGTGTTTGTCAATTCCCTTCGATGTCATTATAAACGGATTCCACTGTATATCGACGCCTGAAAGGAAACATTGACTAAACAACATTGAGCTAATTTTACAGAAGAGCAGTTTAAAGTTGGAATTTTTAGAAAAAAAATCATACATTTTTTTGTAATCCTCCTACCGACGTTATTCTTACTGTTTTGGAATCCTTATTTTATTATCTATATTGTGGCATGACAACAACTTTTCTAAAAAATTTAACTTTAAACTGCTCTGTTGTAAAGTTAGCTCAATGTCGCTTAGTCAATGTTTCCTTTCAAGCGTCGATATAGACTTGTTATAACAGTACCTTGTTAACGGGCACCGGCTGCAACTGCGGCGCATTGCGGATGCGCTCGTACATAGTGGGAGAGGGGTGCAGCGAGAACGCAGTGAGCGCACACTCGTACGCGAGACGAGCGCTCGCGCCGAGCAACGAGCCGAGCGCCGTGAACCACGAACCGAGCACCTTCTCGGCCAGCCGGGCTTCGGATTCCTGAAGGGTGTTCGGTCAGTATTGACTACCTATTTTCTATGTATTTTCTAAATAAAACACTAACTGACACTAAAGTCCGATTTACACGTATTAAGTAGTTAAGTAGATAAGTAAATTTAAACTAAAAAGTTATTAGAATGTCTGTTTACACGTATTAATTTACTTAAAATTTAGTTAAAATTTAGTTATCTACTTAACTACTTAATATGTGTAAATTGGACTTAATAGGGATGTATACTAATTTTAGAATTCAATTTAATTTTATACATAGGACCTTAATGTTCACGAAAAAATATTACAAAAATGAAATTACAAAAAACGAAATAATATTCCATTTAAAAACAAAAATTGTTAAACAGAAACCAATTTTAAATTTCCCACCAAAAACGTTAGGTGACGTCACTAACCGATATTCAATACTAGCCGTTTAATGAAGTTTGTTGAATTTGCTTTTAAAATACGAACAATGGCATCATATTCTCAAAATGGAGTTTGAGGTCACGTGACAGTGAGTAATATTTTAATAAAAAAAATCGGGTGATAAAAATAGTATTGGCACATCAATGAGTAAACAAGTAACAAACCTTTTCTTTAGTTAATTTTAGTCTTTCCAATTCGTTCATGCCAGCGGTTATGGCTCGAATGTACAGTTCGCAGACAAAGGGTTTGCGCTCATTCTGACACTGAAAAAGAAAAAGAAAAATTTTGTAATAACTGTGCGACTAGAAATATGCTAAATGTCGTGTCTGTATTCCGATTAATATAGGAGTAATAAAATTCAGCACCCAGTCTTTGATGTTACAGATGCATAAGAGCAGTAACTCTTTAGCATCTTTTAACAAGTAAATTTGATGATGATGATGATTATAGATATTTAGACCAATCGATAAAAAAGACAGAATCCGAAAGACGCAATACGTCAAAGCAATATCTTAATTATTTCTTTATTAATCTGTGCATTTGTCCAATAATATCAAAAGCCCAATTGCTCATAGATCCCATCATCAGAACTGAGTTCTGATATGGAAATAAACTGGAAGTATCCTCTTTCAAATAAAAAAAAATCCAATTCCATTCATAACCACTAATATGTACTTCAGGTAACACACAAAAAATACAACGAATGATACAATCCACCTGATGGTAAGTGGCTATCGTCACCCATGGACTCCAACAACACCAAAACAATAAACGTTTGCACTCATACCCTACTGCGGGGTTTTTAACTGTGTCACTGGTACCCATGACCTGAGTACAAATATTTATCTGTCACATAAATATCTCTCCCAGCCGGGAATCGAACCCGGGACCTCTCGCTTCGCAGGTAGGATCGCTACCAACTAGGCTACAGAGTCGTGGTGATTATCTATCTATCTACCTACCTCAGCATCAACAGCCACGGCGAGCGTGTGCAAGTGTCGCGCGGTGGCGGCGGGCGCGGCGAGCGCGGCCATCGCGGCCGGGAGACGGTCAGCCGGCAACAACTTGACCAGCGACCGCGTGCACCCGTACAGCGTGGACCGAGCCGTGCCAATACACGTCGGGACCACCATGCACCGGGCTACCATCACCTGGGACGGTAACAAGTGTAGCTTCGTAAATAATAATAGTAACGGATTGTATATCTATTAACATAGGTCGATTTGGTGAGGATTCATTAATAAAAAAATAATAATAAATCTTTATTTCAGGCATCGAGGCTAACATAAATACCTTACAGACTAACATACATCCAAAAATCCAAATCATTGATAGTGCATGTGCACCGAACAAAAGTTTATGTAACAGATAAGAAATACATTATACAAATGGATATAAATAAGTATGTGGATACATACTTCATCATCCGCACGGTACCTCAGTGCAGGAATATTTGTATTTTACAAAATAAACAATGTACCTATTTAATTATGTAAGGATTTACTTTGAGTTTAAGCTTGGCCTCGAAATAATAGATGGTCTAGCACAGAAATAGGAACTGGAGCATGCACTGAAATTGCTGCATACCTAGTTCCTTTGCCAACTGTATCTAAACAATCAAGCAAAGTAACTTGGGATTTCAGTGCAATTTTTAAACATAATCCAGTTCCTATTTCTTTCAGCTTTTATTTTTTTCAGCTCCAGTTCCAAACCAAGTTAACCCATCTAATCTAATTTAATCATACGTTATTTTTTAGCAGCCAAGTCCAAACCGAAAGTAAATATTATGTTCAAAGTAACACTGCAATCTGCAGACACCCGACTGTAACCACATAACATGTGTCACGACAAACTGCGCTTTATTACCTGTGCAATAAGGATGGCCACGTCCTTGGCATTCTTCCACAGTCGCTTCTCGCGCGACGATACATCGAGTCGGACGTGGAGCCTCTCCACGAGTTGGTAACCGTTTTTGAGCGGCGTTTGTTTCGCCTGTGTGAGACAAAAGTTATTATTATTAGTAAGAGATATTCAGAGGACTAGTTCTTTCTTGGGGATAAGTAATTTCTTTCTCTCTATTCATTCATGGCCGGCAACTCATCGCGCCTTTGGTGTTGCTGAAATCTATGAGCGTCGGCGACCACTTAACATCAGATAGTTCGTTAGCTCGTGTATAGCTTGTAGTCCACTTTTTTAGACCAATTTTATTATTAATTGGCTTTATTATATTTATTATGGCTTTATTTGTAATTTAAAAATAAGTCAGGCTTAAAATAAATTGAAGATTACTTATCATTTAAAACTAAATCTAATTGCAGTTTACTGGAAATTATTATTTTTTTACTGTTTAAAAAAAACAATTTTTAAATACGACTCGTCTAAAAAACGGATTATAGTTACATAAAAAAACCGGTATTTACAACACTTACCAATGCAATACATTTCGACCGCTCCGAATACAGTAGGACAAACTCGATGTCCGTTATCAGTTCCCAGACGTCCACCGTGAAGCCAGCTTCCATGGTCAGCTTGTCAGTGAACGTAGGAGTTGAAGTCGGTTCCTCTGTGAAGGAACAGAAGGAACGTTATATACACATCAAACAACAAGAAACGATTACAAACTTGTAGTCCAGTTGGGTCCAAGATTCCTGGTCATGTCAAAGCATTCATTTATTTATTTTTTCTCCCCGCCACCGAAGTCTCGCCGTAACCACGATGCATGTAACTAGTTCGAAATATAAATGTAATAATATATTGCTTTTTATTCCCACGAACAAATTTAACAGATGCTAATGTTGCCTGCTTTTTGGTAGAGACGTTTCCAAGATAGCGGTTACATAAATGGTTAAGATATTTGTTTTATCGATTGTTATTGTTTATTGAATTAAAATTTTACTGAAGTTGAAGAGTCGTTATTTGGCTACCAGGTGGACTCCTAGAATAATTAAAATAAAGGCTTACTTACTCACTTGTCCCCGCATTAGGTTTATACCTGTCGCGGGTGGCATGGACGACACATATACAATATCACAATAACACCCATGACCCGAGTACAAATATTCATCTGTCACAAATATCTACCCCGGCCGGGAATCGAACCCGGGACCCCTAGCTTCGCAGGCAGGGTCGCTACCAACTAGGCTAACTTTCCCGAAAAAAATAACGACTCTGTTAGTAGAAATGTCAAATCTTTCCATGGGAATAAAAACAAACTAGGTAAGTTATGAGTTACAACATATTATTGCCAACAACATAAAAGCAGCGAGTTTAATTCACATATTTAAAAATCAATTATTCGACTTTGTATTACAACATGAATAACTGTACAAAATTTTTCATCCGTAATTGTATAAAGACCAAACTCTTTTGGCTTGGACCACCGCTTACCGTATTGAACACGCATCTTACCATCTATGTCTACCCACACACCGGACTCAATATTATTAATACTGTGTTTATTAGTGTTTCTCATATAAGTGACTATGTCTTATGAGAATAAAGTTTCTTTAAACCTAACAACATACCACTATTCCCGATCTCGGCGTCCGCGACGGGGACAGCGCACGCGCGCACCCTCTCCATGACGGCGCTGGCGAGGGTCAGCGCGATGTCCACCGTCTTCTTCGAGGAGGCCAGCTGTCGGAGCCGTGTCACGAAGAACACGCCGCGTTCCTCTTTCAGCCATTCTAGGACTGGAGGGCATGTGAGGTTAGTCGTGTTGGGCCCGTTTGGTTAGTCATATTGGTCACGTTGGGTTAGTCGTATTAAGCACGTTTGGTTAGTCATATTGGGCACGTTTGGTTAGTCATACTGGTCACGTTGGGTTAGTAGTATTGGGCACGTTTGGTTAGTCATATTGGATGTATCGACACATGCTTGGCTTGAATAAGTTGACAAGTCGAAAAAGCATACTGGAATTTTCAGTCAGTTGTAAGCTTGTATTTTATTGAATGCAACAAACAAACTTAAAACTGACCACCCTGAAAAGTATGCTTTTTCGACCTGTCAACTTAATCATGCCAGGTATATTTCTCATCTTGTGAAATATGCTCCAGACCACATCAGTTTTTTTTTACTCATAATAAGTTTAGTTAATAGTTTAAAGACAGTATCAATGTCACTAAGTTATTTTAATTTTAAAAGTTGTACTCTCAAGAATGTGAGCAAATTGGTCAATGGTTTTTTTTTTGTATAAATTTGCAAATAGTGGATAATGAAATATTACGAGAATTAAATAACAAGTACAATGGTGAACACGCCACAAGCCTGGTGAATGGAATGTAATATCTGATAAGATAAGATGTCTTCCCACCTATACTTATAAAATTATGATATCATACTTCTCATGGGACATTTTATAATTTATATTCAATTGTGACAATAATATTTTAAGTTTAATAAAATTGATAACCCAGTTAGAAAGTTACTGTTTCTTACTTGACCACGGTGAAAGCCATCAGTAGACAAATTTCTGGCTTCTATTGTTATTATTGCTGATGATAGAAGCCCATGTAGATTAGACCATTTAATATTGCTTTTAATTTATTCAATACCGCCCTAGACTACATCTTCATTTAAGCTCAGATGGAAATATAGTCAAGCATTACCTTACAAAAGTAAATTATAGGCATTCTAATGTATATGTAACAGCAAACAAATAATGATAAACATACTCTGTTGATCACTGGGTGCCTCCCCACTGGGGTCCAGTAGAGCTTTCAGCACGGCGTTCCCCCACGGGTCGGGGATCACCGTTTTGAACCACTCGGCCCTCTGCAGGAGCTGAGTTTCCCATTGCGGGTTGGCGCCTTGCCGTGTGATGATAGCCTCGTGGCACTCAACGATGAAGAAATCTATCGCAGCCACCAACGCGTCATGTTTGTCCTGGTGAAGTGACAGCTGCCGCCATTCGCTCTGATGAAGATAGTGTTATGATGTGTAAATAGAGACAAACGATTTGACAAGCCACCTTACAGTCACAGGCACCAGAAGATATCACTAACACTTATAAGTAACTTAGATATTTTGCTTATTAAAAATCCAGTTTAAAAAACATTATCTGCACATTACTAGCGATAAAGTTAAACTTCATACCTGATAAAAGCTACTGCAATGGTTTCTTTCTGTGTGCACCAAAGTGTCTGTATATATCACTATTTCTTGTTGTGTGCACATTTGTGTATATATAGAGTATATCAGTATATACAAAGTAAAGTATACAGTTATACTTTTCGTTCTCGAACTAGGAGGACAGTATTAATAGGATTAACAAGAAACAAAAACCAGTTGATGGTAAGTTCACTGTCGAACATCAGCAACACCAAAATCATCACACCACAATCATACCTGTAGAATGGTCTGAGCCGTATGCCGCTGCAGCCAGCTAATGAGATGCGGGTGTGTGGAGGTGGCGGAGTGCTGGCAGAGGCAGTGCACTCGCCGCCATGCCTCACATAGGAGGCTCGTGCGCGCGCCGAGCTCGCTTTCAACGCTCAGGCGCGCCTCGAGGGTCTGTTGATGAAGATTGCATTTGACCAAACGATAAAGGATAAGAAATGGGCGACTGACAGAATCTAGCAAGCACGCAAATTATAACCAAAGGTTTTGTAGTAGTAATAAGGTTTATTTTACAGGATTTTTCTAAATTACTTTAAGTCATAGTATTTTTATTTATTTTTTTATGTATAAAAAAAACCGATCAGACAATCTGTATTGTGACTTTATAATCTCTGTATTGTGACGTTATAATCTCCATGAACAAAGCAACGTCTTACAAATCACCAATGCGTTGCTAGCCAAGAATGAAAAGAGAAGAAAGAAAGTAAGAACTCGCTCGCAAGCTCCCAGCCGAAACACGACGCGCGAGAGCTTGTTTATAAGCTGACTAAACAAAAGAGTGGTAGTTAACGAGGCAAGCTTCAGAGAAAGATTATTACATAGAGCCCTGCCACTAAACTGGCCGGCTTATGTCTGTTTACGATATCCTGGTTTAACAGGTTTGGGGTATTATATGTTTCCCCAATCGGCCAAAATCCCTTGACAGTTTACTCAGAACCATATTTCTTTACACAAACTACTGACACTGATCGGAACTCACCCGGGACTAGGCGAGAAGGCATGAAGTTATTTCGGTGGTTCAGATTGAATTGAATACAAATAGAAACATTCCATTAAATTAAACATACCAACAAGTGTTATTATCTCAACAATCCTAGCTAACAAAGGCAGATATTAAAAATTATTTACAAAAGCATTGCAGTAACATAACAAACACTTATAAAGACGTAGTGATGTCAATAACAATAAAGTATGGTAATTATTCCTTTAAAATAATTTGAAGTTATTCTAAACTTAATTTTCCAAAAACATCAAAATCATGTGCCATCTTGCTGAGCTTGATCTTCCTATGCCTACACTAACAAATAATTTTGTTTCTTTTTTAAAGAAGCATTGTTGTGTTAACCTCAGTACTGCAAATATCAGTTCACTCCCACACTGATACTAACAATAAGTTACTGAATATTTTAAGTAAATTTGCAATATTGTTATCTAATTTGATCTGCCAATAAAATTAAATTACAATTAACCATTTCTGGCTAGTTAAGCAGAAAGAAATCAACCCATTAGTTAGTTACCATTAATTAGATTAGATTACCTTATTAATTAGTTTAGGTTACCTTTAATTAGGTTTGGTAATATACATTTTTGTGTTACTTTTTTAGTAACAGAAAAATTTATACAAGAAAAATTATAATGCAGTCACCTGCATACTTATAAAAACAAACAAGTTTTGGTGTAACCTAACTATATTGAAATTAAAATTATGTTCATAGGAATAAGTTTCTAAGATGTTCATGTAATCATTGTCACTTGGTCAGAACCTGATACAATATTAATAATAATAAAAATTGAGAGTAGTATATTATAATGTCAATTATTGAGACATTTTCAATACATAACTATCATAGTAAATACTAATTGATAAGAAATAAAAATACTAAACCAAACCTCACTTCTCGGTAAATGATAAGAAATTCTGGATGGTAAACATTAACTTGGTAAAACCCCAGGCATTTCTGACTGTGTATGACAGTCATAAGCTATTATTAATCTATACTATTAGTATAAAGAGGAAAGATTTGATTGTTTGTTTGCATTGAATAGGCTCCGAAACTACCAAAACGATTTGAAAAATTCTTTCACTGTTGGGAAGCTACACTATCCCATGGTGACATAGGCTACGTTATATTTTTTTACTATTTTTCCCGAAGCGAAGCAAGGGTGATTTCCTAGTAATAGATAAATCTAACAACATTTTAATTATATAAATCCTTTCAGTGGTTTGGAAGATGAGATAATAATAAACATAACCCTTCCTGAAAGTCAGGTAAAAAGTGTGTTGTGATCTGCTTACAGCTTACAATTTACATGTATAAGAGGAATGTGAATTGACTATAAGTGTTACCTTTGCTGTCATACTAAGGGGTATTACTTATGTGAAATGCACTATAATCGAAAATATTTAGATCTTTATTTGTTATCAGATCTAACAGAACTACTGTTTGTAGTGAGATACAACATATCAATACAGGTAATAATCAAGTTGTCAAGTTCATGTGACCACTTTTCAATACTTTTAAGTCTGCTTCAAATAACATCAAAATAAATCACACAAAACAGCAGCAGTAATCTGCAAATAAAAGTAAAAAACAAAGGAACTTATAAACCTAAAGGAGTTTCCATAATTATGTTTAAAGGTTTTAAAGCTAGCAAATTTTCTGTTACAAAAATTTTAAATAACATTTCATATTTAGTACACAAAACATTACACAAAAACTCCAATAGGCTCTCAGAAGCATAAGGGTGTTTTTCCACCAGAGATGTGCTATGCAGCTATGCTGTGAAGATGTCAAATCCAATGATTGGTTCAATAAATTGATTGATTTTCACCAATGAATATGATTGGTGGATATCAAACGCATCCAAAGCAATGTAATATAGCACATCTCTGGTGGAAAAGCACCCTAAGGCTTAGTGTAATTGTAATAAAAAAAAATTGCTAAATAATCATAGCATTAAATTAGTTGTTGCAAAACAATACTGATTTTCCATTGCAAGCTAATAATAACAATTACTCATTCATTATCTGGCAGAAATTGTGTTTAGTGATAAGATTGTCTTCAAAACATTTTTATGCTATTATTAAAATTGTGGATTTCATGTAAACTAATGATAAAGTTACATACTCATAGTCCCACATAAGGATTTTCTGAGTTGTGGGTGCCATTAGCAAAACACAACTCCTATTGATGCTTTTTTAATGGAACACAAACACACACACACACACACACGCACGCAGGCACGCTCGCACACAAGAATGCATGCCGGACACAAACCGTAACTTAGTTTAGTATTTAAGTTTCTCATTTTAAGTGATGTAAAAATCTTATGGGAAATAAAGTTCTTTAAACCGAAACCGAATTAGCTGACAATCCATCTGATTGTAGGTGACTATTGTCCTGAGCCATCGCTGATGCATTACTGGACAACAAATAGAGGAGAAAAAGAAATAAAGTACAATAAAAATGCTAATTATAATATTGTTTCTCCTATTGATCCTAGGGACCAATAAGCAAATCTCAGATGTGGTTCTCAGCTAGCAAATGTTGAAGCAACCAATAAATACTTGTTCTTAGATTTTTGTTTTCATTATAGCATTTAAGAATATGCCAGTCACTAGCACACAGGTCATTGCTTTATGGGCTAATGAGATGAGATGTTTATTGAAGTTTTTTGTTTCCGACTACAGTTTGCACCCGCCTGCCCAACTGTGGTATTATAAAACGAAATCAAAATCATCCCAGGGACTATACAAGTTACCGGGATGAAATCTACCCTAATATCATGTCTTGGACATGGACAACCTGTGTGCCAAGTTTCATTTTATTCCATACAATGATTAATGTGTGATAAAAAGACAAACTTCCACATTTATAATATTCACATGATTTGAATGGATGTTAGCTTATTAGCACGAATCATTTATGTAAACTTTGAAGATAATTCTTGTCAAGCACAAATTATGAGAACCTCTGTCTAAATACCTACACATAATATTATGTGCAAGTGTGAAAATTGACACTGGAACAATAACATAGTGACTCACAATGTTTATATATACTATGCCGAAAGTATACATGCTGTGATACGTGACTTTGGAATGATCAAGTATGGCTGTCATCGGCTCCTCTTCACATCATCATGCAAATACAGTGATCGTATTGTGCAAGCGTATCATTATTCTACGTGACCTTTGCATCTACCTAAGAAGTTATATTACAAAAAATCATACAATAACAAGCACAACGTTTATCGTCAGCAAAAATAAAACTATTTATACAAATACCTCTGCGGCAGATTGTCCGTCACAACGAAGCGGATATCCCGACATGTGCACAGAATTCACTTAGCAGAACCCTCGCGGATTTCATCGATCACTTAATCGCGCACATTTAATCCCGCACTTATAGAAATATTTAACAAAATGCACGAAAACAAGAGTTTACGAGGACAAAAATGGCGGACCTAAAGTGAACTTTACGACCACAACGGCGTCACATTAAAAACCACATTTTCACGAAAATACAAGGTACACTCACCTTATAAAGTTCAATATAATATGTTTTGGCCTTTTGGCCAAGTACTTGATTATTTTTCACGTCTTTTCCATCATTCTTAGAAGTCATTTCTCAAGAAAATAATATAAAACGACATTTAGGCGCTTCTGTTTTCGTACAGCTCCTGTCAAATGTGATGTCTGTGTTACCATACCAGTTGAACTGTATTTTTATTTTTCGCAGATAAAAGATCTATAATATTTTGTCTATTGAAATAATAGTACCACAGATTAAACGCAGGGATATCTATTATATATATAAAAGAGGACGTGTGTGTCCCTATATTTCACTTTGCAGCCAATACTGCACGTTGCAAGCGCATAGTGTGTATATGTCGCAATAAGTACGAGGCTCAAATCTCAGATAAGGGTGGTTGCGAGTTGATACCTATTAGGGTGTAGAAGATACGGGGTTGAAACGTGTTGAAGTGAAGCGCCTACTTTTTCGTGGGAGCAATGTTTTGTAGAGCCGCGCATTGCTGGTACATGACTAGGAAGCTATCCACGCAAAATTATTTGTTATCTGTCGACTGTCGCTTGAATGCATTCATCCTCTCTGTACTTTTTTTACAATAATAAAATGTGTGCTCTCGAAAAAGTTTTAATTATTCGCTGCAACAACCAGTTATTCCTCTAAAGAATTAACAGCGTGTGATTTCTAGAAATGTGTGATTATCATTAATATAAAAACATTTTAACTGTTCTAGATTTTAGAATGACCTAGAAATTTCTTAAATGGTCTAGATTGTATGCCAATTTTCTGATCAATATAAAATGTTCTAGAAATTCCTCCAATAATCTAGAAAACTCCAAAAGTAGGTAATAGAACTTATTACGCATTTTCGTCATTTTTTAAGTTAAAAACATGAACATTTATTTATTAGGTCCAGATTAGAAACAAAATTTGGAAGTATTAAGTTTTTTTGGAATTTCATCCCTTAAAGTTTTGAAGTTAAGAGGCCTTTTTAAAGTGAAACTTTTATTACATCGTCTCAAACTTTTTGGTATGTGTGTCGCATGTCGCGTGACGGTCGGTTCTTAACTTATCGGTTCTAGGTAACGAAAGTACTTAGGATGACCTAGCTTTCAACATATCTGATTGAGTACGGGTGCTACTACATGATACATTCTGAAGGTCTGACTCTGATGATGACCAGGTATGTACTTATCGGTTCTCAGTAACGGAAGTACTTAGGATGACCTAGCTTTCAACATTTATCTGATTGAGTACGGGTGCTACTACACTGAAGGTCTGATGATGACCAGGTATATACTTATCGGTTCTCAGTAACGGAAGTACTTAGGATGACCTAGCTTTCAACATTTATCTGATTGAGTACGGGTGCTACTACATGATACATTCTGAAGGTCTGATGATGACCAGGTATATACTTATCGGTTCTCAGTAACGGAAGTACTTAGGATGACCTAGCTTTCAACATTTATCTGATTGAGTACGGGTGCTACTACATGATACATTCTGAAGGTCTGATGATGACCAAGTATGTACTTATCTGTTCTCAGTAACGGAAGTACTTAGGATGACCTAGCTTTCAACATTTATCTGATTGAGTACGGGTGCTACTACATGATACATTCTGAAGGTCTGATGATGACCAGGTATATACTTATCGGTTCTCAGTAACGGAAGTACTTAGGATGACCTAGCTTTCAACATTTATCTGATTGAGTACGGGTGCTACTACATGATACATTCTGAAGGTCTGATGATGACCAGGTACCATACTTATCGGTTCTCAGTAACGAAAGTACTTAGGATGACCTAGCTTTCAACATTTATCTGATTGAGTACGGGTGCCACTACATGATACATTCTGAAGGTCTGATGATGACCAGGTATATACTTATCGGTTCTCAGTAACGGAAGTACTTAGGATGACCTAGCTTTCAACATTTATCTGATTGAGTACGGGTGCTACTACATGATACATTCTGAAGGTCTGATGATGACCAGGTATATACTTATCGGTTCTCAGTAACGGAAGTACTTAGGATGACCTAGCTTTCAACATTTATCTGATTGAGTACGGGTGCTACTACATGATACATTCTGAAGGTCTGATGATGACCAGGTACCATACTTATCGGTTCTCAGTAACGAAAGTACTTAGGATGACCTAGCTTTCAACATTTATCTGATTGAGTACGGGTGCCACTACATGATACATTCTGAAGGTCTGATGATGACCAGGTATATACTTATCGGTTCTCAGTAACGGAAGTACTTAGGATGACCTAGCTTTCAACATTTATCTGATTGAGTACGGGTGCTACTACATGATACATTCTGAATGTCTGATGATGACCAGGTATATATTTATCGGTTCTCAGTATCTGAAATACTTAGGATGACCTAGCTTTCAACATTTATCTGATTGAGTACGGGTGCTACTACATGATACATTCTGAAGGTCTGATGATGCCCAGGTATATACTTATGTTGCTATTTCTTGCTTTTGATAAACAACGACACAGTTAATCAGTCCGAAAAACTGATCAACGAGGATGATGCCATTTTAATACCCTAAATCGAATATTTATCCAAAAATTTTTAGTTAAATGTCTACAATACGAAAAAAAGTTTCACTTATACCGTGGTTTCATAAAACCACACAATCTTTTTTTTGTGTTAGCTAAAAAATTATAGTAATTTATAGCTTTCACAAAAATAAGAAACGTATACTTATGTACGCGCTTGAGAAGTTATACTTCTTTGGCATCATTAAATAAATATTTAACACTAGCTGTCTTGGCGAACTTAGTATCGCCTAATAATCAGTGAATGTACTTTGTTGGTACTTTTAACTTATAGTTTTAGGTTTAGGTTTTTTAGGGGAGCGGAGTGGGAGGGGAGGGGTAGCGTGAGGGGTAGGGGGAGGGGAGTGGAGAGGAGGGGGAGGGGGAAGGTGAAGGGGAGGGGAGGGGAGGAGCGGAGGGAAGGGATAGCGTGAGGGGGAGGCTAATGGAGGGGAGGGGGAGGGCTAACGGAGGGGTGGGAGGGGGAGAGGAGTGGAAGGGATGGGGGAGGGGAGTGGAGGGGAGGGCTAATGGAGGAGAGGGGGAGGGAGAGGGACCGCGAGCGGGAGAGGGGGAGGGCACTTTAATAACGTGCTAGAGCACCAACAAAATTTTGTTTTAATTTGTTTGTCTGTCTATCTGTTTCTCTGATATCGGCATCACATGAAAACCTTTAAACTGATTTCGACGGAAATTAGGTTATTCCTTATACTTTGGGTCATATTTTAGAAACCTTTCTTCCCGAAAAAAATAAAAGTTTTCCCCGGAAACAAGATGAAACTTTGTATGGAAAATTATTAATTATTATTTAATTAATATTTCCTTTAAATTTGCAGAAAACGTTCCTCCTTTAATTGAAGGAAATCATTTTTCGAGTTTTTTGAAATTTTTCATGAAAAAGAAAAAACAAATTATATAATATTAATGTTGTATTTTTTTCAAAACCCGCTCCCGCCCGGAGGAATGATTTGTTATTGTATCGTAGGTTTCAGTATATAAATTCCTAAATATAAGTAGTTCAATATAAATTAACCTGTTTTTAAATTTTCTTCTGTAAGGGGTACAAATATGATTAGCTTAATTTCCGCGTGCGAAGCTGCGGGCAACACAGCTAGTAAATTATAACCGGATTGCAAACTTCGTAGCTAACGACGCAGTGTTGCCAATTTAGCCCTTTCGGGGCTAGATCTGGCCCTTTTTACGGGTTTTCAGCCCCTCAAATAATTTTTTAGCACCTAGCCCCATTTCTAGCCCCAAAATCATTTTCCGTCATCTTGAAAAAAAAGGGAATAAATTCAGGTTTTCCACGAACTTTTTGATGCAATCCATCGAAAAAACTATAAAACGTAGTGAAAGATAGCGAAAAAATTACCATTATCATACTTGTAGAGCGTCTGACGACCGTTTTTTTTTTTTTTTTTTTCGCCTTCACCTCTGATAATTAAGCAATAGCCCCTATTTTCAATGTATTGCACGAATCTAGCCCTTTTTTGAACTGTGTTTAGCCCCAAAACCTGATACCGAGTTGGCAACACTGTAACGACGCCGCGACGTCCCAACTCAGAGTCACGTCACGTCACGAACATCACTCTTTAGTAGTGAATTAAGAATTTGCATGGTGATTCTTAACTAAGAGCGATTAGAGTCACAAAAACAAAACTCACAAAGTACCTAACCGTTAGTGACTCTGAGTTGGGGCTTAAGTGCGGTTTATTAATATGAAGTGTCTAGTCGTCCGCTAAACGGACGAATAAAATAAATTTAGTCCACTGACAGTCGAACGAATAGATCTTTATTCATATTTTTACAACACAAATTAAACAAATCACATCAGTATTATATTTCGTAAAGACTATTGATATATAAAACGGATGAATAATATTTATTATTCATCAGACTATCCGAAATAAAAAATACTTAAACACTATCGG
Organism: Thymelicus lineola; assembly: GCA_963932265.1. Lineage (NCBI taxonomy): Eukaryota > Metazoa > Arthropoda > Insecta > Lepidoptera > Hesperiidae > Thymelicus > Thymelicus lineola. Next base: position 4,027,199 of record OZ010707.1, on the reverse strand, counting down.
GCAAGCATAGATATAGTACTATATCTATGCGGGCAAGTAAAATAACTTAGTCGTCCGATTATCTGACAAATAAAATAACTTATTCGACCGACTATTGGACGAATAAAATAAGTCCGTTCTTCAAGGATGGTCCTTGAAAAAGTGACGTGACCGAAATCAAAAGATGGATAAGTTAGGTTAATTTAGTTAGGTTTCTGTTTTTATCTATGGGAAAAAGGGACCTCGCGAAGCGAGGTTCCGCGACATCTGTGACAGAGCCCTATCTATTATCATGATGTTAACAGTGTTACCAACTCTCAAAAATATTCATCCCTAAAACTAAATCAGAAACCCCTAAAATCGCCCAAATTACTTGGAATTCCCCCTAAAATTTTTTTTTTGGGAAAATAATAATCAAAAAATATATAGTTATATCTTTATTTATAAATAATGCATATATTTCTATGCCCTTAAGTAAAATGAATTTATAATAATTAACTTTTTGTTTCTTCATTCATGAACATTTGATTCATTAATTGGACTTATACATTCTTACAAATAAATAAATTCCCATTATAATATCGATTTCTTTTATGAGGTAAAACAAATACTCATTTTTGGATTTCTCTTTTTCCAGATTGCAGTATAATCTGATATCTTATTTTTAAATGCCTAAAGTCCCAGTCTTCTTTAATTGGCTAGTTTGTTCCAAGGCCTCTTACATCTTTATTTTCATCAATAAATAAAAAAATATTAAGATTCACAAAAAGCCTAAAAATAACCCTAAACATATAAAACCCCTAAAAAAATCCCATTTTACATATTTACCCCCTAAATTTGGGGGGAAAACCCCTAAGTTGGTAGCCCTATGTAAATTGTATGGGTCAGTGATTAAGTACTCTGTGGTATGGGTGAAGTGAAGCCACTCGTGACCCGCTTTGCAAAAGTCACGTAACGATAATAATTTACGGAACGGACGACTAAAGTTATTTTATTCGTCCGTTTATCGGATAACTAGATTCAGCCTTATTATTAACAATAATATTGTTCTTTATTTGAAGCTGGCTGCGTTCATAATTCATCAATTAGGTACCGTTTATATAGTCCAAGCCCATTGGAAAACGATACTTGTATCTATGATGTATGGAATTAGTCTGTGATATTATTTATGGGCTGGCTCATGGGGGTTGGCTATTCTCTATTCTTCGTCGAACCATAGAGTAACTTATCGTCGAACAACTTGTACAAAGCAACGCGAGTAGTGTCAAGAAATATTGCGTTTTTCATTACAAAATAATCTCCTTTTTATGTAGAAAATGTAAATTAAAACCTAATATTCGATCTCAATTATGTAAGTGTTGCATAAATAATATCTTCGGCGTGGTCTTCCTAATTCTACGCAGTCTGAATAATATAATTCGATGTGTCAAAGTGGTTGGCTATTTGCGAGAATACAGTAATTTAAGTCTAAATGAGATATTTTGCTGAATATAAAGAATTTCATTAAATAATATTTGATTTCGTGTGCAAAGTGGCAGCTAACCGTGATCTTTTGCCATATTTAAACTCGTTTGAAACAGATTTGCTTGCTGTATCTGTACATCTGGCACTCATGCAGTCCATAATTTCCCTTCCGTTTTAGCTGGTTATTTATCTCATTGTCCACTCAAGGTTTACTGAACGCAAATATTTTTTTAAACAGTAGTTACCTCAATATGTTTGACTTTGAACTAAGCACCACAAAGCAGAACTGTCGGCTTTATAAATTTACACTCTAAATCTTTCGCGTACGTATATAATTGTCAGTTGTTTGTTTTACTGTTCAGCTTGGCGTTGTGATGTGTGAACCGAGTGATATTTACGTTTATTTTACAAGATTCAACTGAAGTGAAAAATTGTGACAATGGCTAAGAAATCGGAGAACATTGGTGGAAAACTAGTAACAGTATCTGTGGTGGGATTATCTGGTAAGTTTCCAAATAAAATATTGTTTATGTATTCTTAGAAAATCATCAATATTTGTTATGTGTTCACGTAGACTGGCTCCAATCCGTGTTGAAAAAAAATCTATCTTCTTCATAATAAAATTGTTCTTCTACTTAATAACATGGTGTTTTTGATTCAAGATATAATAACCCCAAGTTTAGCATGCATATTTTTTTTATATAGGCATATATAAATTATTGGACATATCCTCAGAATGGGAGAAATCACAAAATGTTTGCAAAATAATTGGATCCAACCTACCTCTAAATCTGTGATTATGAAAACTGACACAACAGACACATAATGAAATTAATTAAACATGTACCCAGTGTATACTTCCCATCAATTTGTGTTACTTCATCACTGTCTGTAGAGGTTGAATATTTATTCATTTATAATTGTACAATGAATCCTACTAATCTACTTAGTGTAAATCTACTTCTGCAGGACTATCAACAAAATTGTAAGAAAGAATAACCTTGTGAAACAATAAATGTCAAATAAAACACCATTTATTCTGGGCAAAAAAGCTGGCATGAATCATAGGATATTAAATAAATACCCAATTCAAATGCCTTTATCACTAATTGTCAACAGTTCATTCATCTATTGTAATGTTATCTCTCCTACTTCCTATTAATAATGTTTCGTTTTGTAGCAGGGTGTCAACAGGAAGATATCAGGTCTAGAATTATCGGCTGGTTTATTACTCTATGTTGGTTAAAGGGTTGATTTACAATACATTATTCTTATTCTTAGCTGAGAAAGTCAAACTATAGTATTAAAAGAAAGCTTTATTTGTAATGGAATGGTTTTCCTGGCAACTACATATATTTGAATAACATTTTGTTTAATATTTACCTCTTGATGAAAATATTGTAGGACTTATGGACATATTAAAGTAGGTCAATCTACCAACAGATTACAAGTGTAATCTTTTTTAATTGAATTAAAATGTATTGCTCCAAATGCACTTTAAATATGTTTTTTAATAAATAATTATTAAATCAATGTTATCAAATCAAAGCGTGCTTTGAATATGAAAATCCAAATTATAACACATAGTTTCTGTCTAACACTTCAAATTCGTAAAGTTGAAACTTTATTATCCTTTAAAAAGTTGCTTATAAAACATTTCCTTAGTCTATAACTTTCTTCCTTCCCTTTCTGTAATTTTCTTTCACACTCTTCTATAGCACTCTTAGTTTGTCTTGTCAGTGTATATTTAATTAAATTGTATAAAAAATTATATTTAATGTTTCTTATGTCTGTGTACACCCTACCCTGATTTCTCCCAGACACGACTCTCCTCTCTGTTATAGATACTCTGTGCAATTAATAAAGAGTTTAAATAAATAAATAGATTTGCAATCATTGCTAGTATTGCTACAGAGCCAAGAAGAATTGTAACAGTTATTTTAAGTCTGTATTTTGACAAATAGATTATGAAGTTTGGGCAACAGTTGTTGGGAAACATTCAAATCTTATTTTTGGCTGCAAATTATGGCTCATTATGATCTAGTTTAGGATCATAGCCACCAAAATTATGTCTATATGAAAGATATTATGATTATTTTTTTAGGACTAAAACTCATTTTTATTGCATAATGTTCTTTGAAGATATTACAAAATCACAAAAATTATTTTATGCTAGTACGGACTATTATTTGTGACAGTAATTTCTTCAACATACAATTGATCTACATTGCAGTCAAGTTTGAAAATATTAAATACTTGCTAAGGTTGCAGTTTTCATGAAATAGAAAGTCAATAAGTTATTCAGTTTCATCAAACAGACTTGTGCAGCGATTATACTGGGTTAGTGGATCAGAACGACATAAATCATACAATCTGCATTTTATATGCATGTGTACTAATAGCCTACATGTCTCATATTGGCTCATGTTTGAATTCTATAGTGTGATCATACTTGTATGTCAATCTATTTAATTTATATAAATCATATCAAGCCAAGCCAATTTATGGAAGTAAATTCCATCATTTTAACAAGATAAATTGAAAACAGTGATAGACAAGAAAGAACTCTAGGGATTTAGATGGGCTCAGCGATAATACTCTGCAGAGAAGTATGTTGTTTAACCACAATAAATCTACATAAAACTTGACTATTTTGGGGTTCTGCCTAATATTTTCGACAAAAGGGCTCTGTATCCCTCTCGATAAAAGTTTAGTGTTCCTGTGTTATTAGAGAAGATAACTCGGATTCTATAGTAGTAAAATTATAGAGACATAGCTTGACGTATTCAGCGCACTGTGGTGTAGGTTGAGTGCCTCTTTATCATTAGAACTGAGGAGTAGACTTAAAGCTTTATTTTAGAGATCAATAGCCTATTTTGTCGTATAGTTTACAGTTAGTTTAGTGTAAGTTTACAATGTTTACACAAAAACTGTCATCAAGGTCATTACTAAATTAATCCAAAATCAATAAAGTGTTCTAATTGTTCTCTTGAATATGTGTTCTATTATGTATTGTATCTGCCACAATGCGAATTTCAAGTCAGCATTTTCTCGAGGTCTATATCTCAAATAATTTGAATAATTAGAAATGCATGAAGGATTTAAACCCAGGTTTATGAGACTGATCTTCAAATAACTAGGTTTTCATTGTTACATAGTAAAATAAGTAGGTATAATAAGTTTGCTAGAATAAACGTGTATTATGTGAGGGACATGTAACAATATTATATTATAATTTATAATAGCTTTAATATAATTAGCTTTTATAAATAGCATAGATGGGAAAGCCTCAGCTTACCCAAGGTTATGTTGGTTATCTGTCTCCCCTGTTGACCTACTTAGTCTACTTGTAACCATCCCTTGATCTTGATTCTAATCATGCTGCATATTAAAGGGGTTTAGATTTTGTTTTACTTCTAACATTTCATATTTAAGCTGTTTTCCCTCCCTCTATGAGTATGTTAATAACTGTATTAGGCAGCTTATATCATTAACTTTAATCTCACGCTGGATGGATATCGTAAGAGGCGATTAATATTGATTTTAATAGTTAATTCATACCATATTACTATTATTATTTCTCCGGGAGGACCGCCTGGATAGCTATCTCTTGCTTAAGTTGGTCGCCAAAAGATGCGTCGTGTTCCGGGCAGGGACTTGAGAGCAGCCAGTTCTTTCTTTCTTTTTCTTATTCCTTTCCATGAACTGATGTTATTTTTTTTACACAAATAAGTTAATGCTTGAGTTAAGTTCTTATCCATCCTTTTATCGTGAACATCCCGCCGGTACGGACCACGCGGTTTGCCTCGTCATTAGTTACACGCACCGCGAAGGACTAGAATAAATTGCCTGCGTCAGCGTTCCCGCTTGCCTATGACGTGGATGTCTTCAAGAAAATAGTGAATAGGCTTTTACTAAGTAAATGTACTCTCCACTGGACCTCATCTCCACCTACCATCAGGTGGGATTGTGGTCAAGTATTAACTTATTTGTATTATGGACATTTTAATATGTATTTTCTTGCTTCCTCTGCCACAGGTACTGAGAAGGAGAAAGGGCAGCTTGGTGTGGGCAAGTCTTGCCTCTGCAACAGATTCGTGAGGACAGACGCTGATGACTACAATGTCGACCACATCTCTGTGTTGAGTCAGGTGAGGAATCTACAATACGTGAGTGTGACATACTTTGTTGGGTTGTGGATAATGACATTATTTATTTATCAGTATAAGTCAAAGTTAAAATATTTTATTCTTATATCACTGATACATTTATGCACGTCATTATTTGGCTTTTTGGAAAAGTGCTTTGTCATGGAGGAGAACAAAACCCTAAAGAAACTCCTCAGCACATCTCTTAAAAGAATATTACAAAAAAAAGATAATAATACAAAAGTATTTACTATTCTGAGCGGAACTGGTTGCAAAGCTGGTCATTTCCATGCGTCTGTGGTCATTTAAATACTCGTCTATCTGATATCCCTTGCTTAACATTTTATTTATTTATTTATTGAACGACAACATTATGTTATATATATATATGTACACTGTTATTACAATATTTGTCGAGCATAAGAGTGATATCATAAGTGACATTACAATTATAGGCGAAGACTGCATGCATAAAAGTAAAAGTAAGCGGTAACATTATACTCTTTAAAATTATAAAATAAAGAAAAAACAGTGACACAAAAGATCATTATAGAATAATTATATCTTAATCATTACATAGATAATATTTCACAGGTTGCAGTAGAAGTGTTTTGGATCCAATTGTTTCGGTTACGGTTTAGGAGCTCCATCGAGTCATTCAAATACCTGATATTAAACATGTAATACAATACAATACAATATTCTTTATTGTGCACACTAGAAGTACATAAAATATTACAATTTTAGTATTATTAGACACAATAGGCGGTCTTATCGCTGTAATAGCGATTTCTACCAGACAACCTAAGGGTAGAGGACACAGACGTTCAAGAAATGCGTAGGTAGAGGTGCAAACAGTAAAAAGTTTACGAATTAATATTTAAAACAAAAGATAAAACAAACTATGTAGATAAGAAGGTACATAAATAAAACAATATATAATATTATTGTTAATTTGAAAGTCGTAATCCGTGTGCGGAAAAAACTTATCTTCTTATCGGAGCATTCCCCTTTAGGCTTGAATTGAACTACTATTTACGTATCTATTTACTTTTTATAGGGTAAGTAGGTACTAGAATCGACTTCACATCCCATAATAAACGAAATTGAATTACAAAATAGTCGCAAAGTTATTAGATAAATAAAAAAATATTCTCATCCATAACTTTGTCAATGATAAAAAATAGTCATCCTTGACTGAGAAAAGCTTAGAATCGTTATCAGCTGATTCAGCAATAGGTACTTCTCGGTCGAGTATTCTCGAGTTGAGTCTGAAATGAGGGAAAAAAGAATGCAAACCTACACCGACCGCCGTTTGCGGCGAAATGCTGAATAAATGATTTTAATACCGGCCACAGTTCCGTGCATGTTTATTTTTACAAAGTTCGTTATGGTACAGGAATAATTTGGCGGTTTTTTATGTCTATTTGAAATGTCGCGAAACGCTTTGAAACTTCGAATGATTTATGGGTGAGGGTTAGACACTCGGGGATGAGACTGGACATGATTTAAGTAGGACGTAGTGTAATAAGTAAAATGTCTTGACATTCTTGACTGACTGTTCTATAAAGCAATTTGTAACTGGCTTTATAAAAAAATTCTTGAAGCTAGCAGGTTTTGCCCAGATTTGGTGTCCTTCACAGCTCTTATCAAAGTCACACGTCTCTTAGAGTCTTCGATTGAAATTGAAGTTAAAGTTGAAATTGAAGTTCTGACCCTAGTTAACATGTTTTGAGATCAAAACATTGACGATGCATAAATATCCTTACGACTTTGAATAAAACATTTGAAATGAAATTGGTTCTAATAATGTTTGGGATTGAAATTAGCGTGAACATCGCGTGCTCCAAATTAGCAAGCCAGTACAAGCTGGCACTTGCGGTTGTTTGGTGCGGTTTGGCCCTTCGTCAACGCCTCACACACATACAGTTGACGCGTGGTTGTGATGATATAAAAATCTCTGATTGATTGAGCTGAGTTATCAGACTAGCGCTGTGAACGCGGCTTTATATGTCTTATTCCAGGCCCTGGTCTACCTATGTTTATAATTCATGAAAATCCGTTCTGTAGTTTTTATCTGAAAGAGTATCAAACATCCATACTAACTTTCCCCTTTGTACCTAATATTAGTAGAAAGTAGGATGTTTTAAGAACTTGTGTTTAACGTAGGCTAATTGCTTTATCTATTAGGTACGTGTTGAATGTTTTGGGTCGTGTGGTTTCATATCGATTTCAAGACAACATTTCGTACTCGCGGTAAGCGTGTTGATCAACGGATGCAAAGGATGCTACGTTTGTTTATTATACATTTCATGTTTAAAGCTGGCCATATAATGATCAAGTTTACTAGATAATTTACCCAAAACTAATTTCTGTTTACTATTAATTATTTTTTAAACTAATTTCAATTAATATTTCAATAAAAAGTAGTGCCAAGAATGGTTGACCATCTTATCAATAGACTTTATCATCCTCGTCTAAAAATACGGACTAGTTAGAGAAACATAGCTAGGGTCACTTTTCCGTTGGCGCTAGTGATGTACCATCTCAGGGCCTGTCAGTTCTGTAGCCATCTACAGAACAAAGACAGTGTTTATCTTGTATTGTAACTACGCGAATGACGCGGCAATCCCATACGCTCGACTACATTCACCGGCGGATACGAACGTCCGCAATAAACCCTTAATGAGACAAAGGTATCTTTCAAGTTTATTGGTAACGTCAGCTGCTAGACGGAATCGAATGACGTGTGTAGTTAGTTTACGGAAGTACAGCGCGATTATTTAGGGAGGAGCGACCAGAGGGACCATGTATCAAAGTTTCTGTCTATGCTAATCATGGCAGCATAGATCACCAACTTTTACTTCGAATTCAATATTTTAGGAAGGCTTTGCACTACTTCGGATACTTCCACGGTCCGCGGACCTTAGGTTAAGAACCACTGGTCTAAACAATAAAACGTAAGGGAAGTAACTATAGAAGCACTAAAATTATCACAGAACCAAAATCGCCATGTGTATAAGATTTGAGGAGTTGCCTCCATTCCTTTTGGATCCCCTAATCAGAAATGAATTTTAATAAATATGAGACAAATCTGGACTGGGAGTAGCTATAGCTATATTTTTTGAATAAAAAGGACATTTTTCAAATCACTTGAAAAGTGAAGGAAGAAAAGATAAGAAGATTTTTAAGATCTCTAACAAACAAAAAATATAACTTTTTTACGGCTAATTAAACTAGGTACCTAAGTTCCTTTCCTTTACCCGTAAAGGCAAGTAATATTTACATCGGTTTGTTAATTAAGAGCAAAGACAATGTTTTATGACTGGTATTAAAAGTGTGTAATTCATCTGTGAGTCGTTAGAAGTTAAACGTTCAAAGACAAGTTAAATGATTGCGATAGCGGTCGTAATAAATGGATGGTACTAATTTTGGTATTACATTGTTCATAAAGTTTAATAAATTTTGGTACTCGTTATAGCTTGTGGAATGGTATTTATAAAGGAAATTAATATCTAAAGTATCTGCGCTCTTGAAATGTTAATGTCAATACATAATTATATATAAAGTATAAATTAGTCTTTGAAATAGCTTCTTAATTACGAAAATACATTTTCAAAGAAATAAATGAAATAAATTAAGCATTTGAAAAACTTTCATTTCTCAGTTTTTTGAAAATCTATATCTATACTAATAATAAAGAGGAAAGATTTCATTGTTTGCATTGAATAGGCTCCGAAACTACTGAACCGATTTGAAAAATTCTTACACTGTTGGAAAGCTACACTATCCCCGAGTAACATAGACTATATTATATTTTCAAAAAAATAGGGATCCTTAATAAAACTCCAATAATGGAACCCAAGGTGTAAAAAATAAAGAAAACCGAAGCAAAGCGAGGGCGGTTACTCGTATATTATATATGTATATACTAAGCATGATAAGCACTTACCATCAGATGTTTTATGCCTACCTCTAAAACATAATATTAATATACTTACGAATAGATCCCATTTTTTTTATAAATAACATATAGCCCATGTTACTCTTGAAACAATACAGCATACTATTGGTGAAAGAATTTTTGAAATCGGTCTAGTATTCTAGTTTTTGAGTTCGTCCATTACACATAAACAATCTAAACAAAATTTCATAACTTTCCTCTTTATAATATTGGTTTAGATTTTGTGTACTTACTTACTTAAAACTTAATACTTCTACACTTCGTAAATAAAATCGATTGCTACACAAAATCGAATCGGAATATCATTCCAACATCCCTAATTGCATTGACTAAAATGATAGGTGAATTAAGTCTACTTATACCAATTCACCTCGATCAGTAGATTTAAATCACCTGGGTGCATAGGTGAATAAAGTACACTAAAAGTAGACTTAAAACACCTGGGTGAATTAACTCAGGTGAATAAAGTCGACGGCACCTTTGTGTATCAGATTAAAACTGTAGGAAAAAGTATCTCATACACAAAGTAACTGATAGCACCGTGTTTAGTAACGATGTAAGCTTTTTGTTCAATGTTGCCTTTGTCCAATGTTAGTACAGTTAGGTCTAGCAGACCACGTTACCGCTAAGGGTATCCCGCTCTCCACTTACCCGTATCCGTCGGAGTCATTTTCGCTCTTATTCCCATAGAGATAAAGCTTTTTTTAATCGGTTGTAGCCGATTCTGAGTTGATAAGTATGGGAAGACCCTAATGTTGGTGCAAAAATTGTCGAAAACAACCTCAATAGTTGCTCAATAGTTGGGTTCTGTGTGTCAAGCGAACGAAATGTTTGCAGTTGGAAAGCTACTAAAATGTTTAAACAAATAATTTGGTGAGAAACAAAAGAAAATCTTAATAGATAAAAAAAAATATATTTTTACTCAAAGATGATTTGGAAATTTCCAATTTCTTCTCGCTTCAGCAATAAGCACAGTCTTAGAGGAACAGACAAGGAACGTCTTAGGAAAATATTTGGTACAACCATTATAGAAAATATTTATGTTACTTAATTAATATTAAATGTCCAGGAATTCTTGCCCCTAAAAGAAACATCCAGTTTCTTTATAACCTTTCGGCATGAAGCAGCTAAGAATGTTTTTATTGTCATAGCTTAGACAGCGTTTTTCTCGTCCATATACTATGAAGTAATTACTAAAGAGCAAAGTGAATAATGGGGACATTTGGTTCCAATGGGGTGAATCGGCACGTATCATCAGATCAGACCCTATAATCGGAACGTCCCTAACCGCACACTTGGCAGCGCTAATGATAATCTATCTGACGAGACCAAGGTTACACGTAACATTATCTTATCTTTACGTACTACATTACGTGTTGAATGTCCTGTGTTACTTAATAGATAAAGATATAAAGTTAATTATGTGTTATCCAATGAATGATTGTATCTCTCTTCTGATGTATTTATCTATCAGTTCCTTTTTTGGTTCCGTATCCAAAGCAGACTAAGGAATCCCTTGTCCATCTATCAAATTATCAAGTCTACTTGACAGAAGATGTTTGTTACAAACTACAAATTTTGTGAGACGAAAAATTCACAATCCTTTTATAATTACTTTTGGAGGTTAAAAAGAATAAAATAAAAGATCAACTTTTATCTCTGTCTTGTTATATGTGTGTGCGAGCCTTAGTATTTAGATATTTGGCATTGTCTTCTTCTAAAGACTAGTAATTATAGTCTATTTGAACGGGTCCATCAACTAATGAATCGTTCTTCTATTATAGATAAATACATTGGCATTCGGAACATTTCTTTTCTACTGGTTCTGTCCTTTGAATTGCCACGTAAATTAGTCCTGCGAGCGTTTCATTGCGGGATAAAATTGATCGTTACTAATTCTGTCACGTAGCGCCGAGTGTCTATCTCCGAAGCACGCTGACTCTCAGACACAAATAGGGATGTTTACACTAATTATAAATTAATATAAATTTATGTCTAAAATATTAGTGATGAATATGACGTCATTGGAACAATTTTATATGGAAATTCAACAAACTTAGTACACAGATAGTATTGAATATAGTTTAATGACGTCACGTGACGTTTTTGGTGAGAAATTTGATAATGATTTTTATTTATCAATTTTTGTGTTTTTGTGTTGAATATTATTATTTTTATTATATTTTTTTCGTGAATATTGAGGTTCTATCTATAAAATAAAACTGAATCCTAAAATTAGTCAACATCCCTATTGTATAAACGATATAAATATAACAAACCTGGTAAATCATCTGTGCGACGAATTGCTTCAAGCAGTCTTGCTTTTCGGTTAGAGATAGCTTAGTTTCATTAGATGGACTTAGACTTGAGCTGAGCTATGGGCTGCAATGGGAACATAAGAGATCACTGCATTAAGATTGCTTGATTCTCATTTAACATTCGTTAACATTCGTACAAAATAAATGCTTGCTCATTGTTCTACATTTTACTATGGTCTTTGACAAATAAGAGAATCGAATCGAGAACTCCACAAGTGGCTCAATACCCCCCAAAGAACTAAAATTAATATTCACTCATAAGAATATTTAAATGCTGTAAATAGGGTTCATTTTTCGTCAGCTGGTTCAAACCATTAGAAATAGTCTGTCATACGCTCACCTCACTCATCACCGCCATCACTTGCAGTCGGACTTCAGCGGGCGCGTGGTGAACAACGACCACTTCCTGTACTGGGGTAACGTGCTGAAGGAGCAGGATGAACAGGAGTACCGGTTCGAGGTGGTGGAGCAGACGGAGTTTGTTGATGATGCGTGCTTCCAGCCGTTTAAAGGTGAGCTAATCTATTTGACATCCTTGTAGAATAGATAGATAGATAGGGGAGGGGGATTTATTCTTGGGTCATAGGTGGTAAGAGACCCATTTAAACTAAGAGTTTAAGGTGCTGTTAGAATCGCTTCAAGCAAATACGTAAAAAGATTTCTTAGATCTCAGCCAAACAATAAATGCCACTCTAAAATGACTAACTTCCCGCTTGCATGCATCTCTAGGCTCATCACATATCAGTTTATTTTTAGTGGGAAAGCCGTTATAAAACATTATTCTAGTCTAGTCCTATAATAATATCTCACTATACTAACTATATATAATAGATCTATCTGTATACTTTTTCGAAACTTCTCTTCTCTAAATATCTCTTCCACATTTCAGTGGGCAAAACAGAAGCGTACGTAAAACGCTGCGTGGCAACGAAGCTCCAATCTGCAGAGAAGTTGATGTACGTGTGCAAGAACCAGCTGGGAATAGAGAAGGAGTATGAGCAGAAACTGATGCCGGATGGCAAGCTGAGCGTGGATGGCTTCCTCTGTGTGTATGATGTCAGCCTCGTGCCTGGTAGGAGCTGGGAGAAGCAGGTAGGAGGGTTATGGATCCACGGAGTCTACTTCAAAAACTTACAACTGGCTTCTGAAAAGCTGATCAAACGATGATCGTATTTTACCTGACAAAAGAGCAGACAACTTCTTTTTATAATAATATTTCTTACATTTGCTCACAATGTCTCAGAATTTTGTTTCCCTGTTTCGACATTATCGAAGGTTCCATATAATTTTTACTTCAATCTATTTCAGAACGAAATCCTAGCAGCGATCCTGCAAAACATCCTAAAACTCAAGAAGCCAGTAGTCCTAGTAACATCAAAAAATGACGAGTCGTGCGAGCAAGGAGTGAGGGAGGCAGAGCGTCTGGTGCAACGAAAGGAGTTCAAGGGAAGCATTCCTATAATCGAGACGTCGAGCCATGAGAATGTTAATGTGGACCAGGCTTTCTTTCTACTGGCGCAGATGATTGACAAGTCTAAGGCTAGGATTAAAGTGAGTTTGTGTTCCTTATGTTAAGGCCTAGATGGGCTCTGTAATAATATTTTGTCGACGGACCCCCGCTCCAATGGGGCTCCTTATGTTCCGATATTTTACAAGTCGAATTCCGGGAGAAAAAGGGACAAATAGTAAAAATATCAGGACGCTGGACAACACCGATTGCTTCTTCAAATATTTTGGTGTTTTAGCAATAAGTGGACACGATACATTATGTGTGACAAGACAAAAGGTATCACAATGACGTTGGCGGGCGCAAAGTTGGATGAAAAACCAGTTCATTCACATATGCGTCAACAAGTCGTTTGTCGCAACGAAAAATACTTAAATTAGACTTACGCCCCAACTCAGAGTCACTAACGGTTACTTAAATCGCTCCTTAGTAAAGAATCACCATACAAAATCTGTACTAAAGAAGGTTTTAATTAACCATTAGTGACTCTGAGTTGGGACGTTAGTCACTGTATATTTCAGTCCATCAATAAAACAATAGTAATAGCGTTAGAAGATTATGTATTTATTTTAATGTATATTCGATTTTAACTTGTTCTAGGTGGCCAACTACGCAGAAGCACAGCGAATAAGAAGGGAGGCGTTAGATTTTGTTACGGAGGCTTTCACTCAGCTCATTCGGATACATGTGCAAGACCATAAGTGAGTTCAATTTTAAACATAATGCAAATATTATAATAAATATGTAATATCAATTATGTAAAGGATTTTGTGCGAAATTATGCCGAATATGGCATCACGGAGAAATGACCCTTCGGCAGTAGCGGCTTTTTTTGGTCAGCAATGCGTTTGGTGATGTTTTTAGTGATATAAATGTCCATGGTCGTTACTTTAACGTAATTTGCATCCTAATAGCATTAAAAGTAGCATATAATTTTACTTTTCCATATTGTAAATCAACTGTCAAATGAGTTGACGTTTGACACAATTGACAGGTGACTGGTTATTTTGACACTGCGTTACTTTTTCCAGGGAAATGTGGTCGGCGGTCAGCAAACGGCTGTGCCACTACCCAGAATGGATCAAGTTTGTTCAACAATTTGGAAATGATGGTACCCAGGTATGTAGTGGCATTGTTTATTTTATTTATGTATTTCGAAACAAAAGCCAAACTTATTGTCTTTATTGTACATTAGTCAATTATATATAGCAGGTTTTTTAGACGAATCTTTTTAATTAACAATCATAGTGTCTTGTTTTCGTAATTTGTTGTTATCAAAGTCAGGAATAAAATAAGAAGCATTTAAGAAATAAATGTAGCTATTAAACTGATACTTATGAATTCGTTCTTGAAGGAAATCATGTATGAATGAATGTGCCTGTCATACACAAAAATATTCAAAATCTTCAACACCAAAACACCAAAAACAAAAACAAAATCTTCAACTGTAATATTAGTAAGTATAAATATAATAAGCATCATATATGTAACACTTTCTTCTCTCGTCTCTCTTCCCAAGGTTGTCTTCCGTCGTCATATAAGAAGGTTGAAAGAGGAGCGGTCGGCCAAGAAACTCCGGAAGCAGTTGGCCAAGCTGCCCCAAGTGCTGTCTCGCATGCAGCTACCCACTGAGGAGTTACAGGAGAAGTCAGTATCTTATATATTAGTGATAGAGTTAATTTTGTAACAAACCTGTTAAGGGTGTCGTTAATACAATAGATACCAAATAAACAAGAAGATCGGTGACACTCAGATAAAGAAAAGAACTGATTTGTTTCATTCAACGCGCGTTCAACTAAACAAACTCTTCAGTTTTATAATATTAGTATAGATGTTATATTGGACACCACTTTGTTATAGTAAGGCCGACATAACTTGGCGCGTCTGAACATAGGCTTTGCGAACTTTAGCGCATGTAAGACAGAGATAGCGACACGAACATGCTAACGTGTGACTGAGACATAACACGCCGCCTACTTAGCATTGCCGAATTGTGTTACTGCGCAGCCTTCTGCGCGAAGTTCAGAAGCGCCAAGATACCCGTACCATACTATACAATACAATACAATATTCTTTATTGTGCACACTAGAAGTACATAAAATATTACAATTTTAGTATTATTAGACACAATAGGCGGTCTTATCGCTGTAATAGCGATTTCTACCAGACAACTTAAGGGTAGAGGACACAGACGTTCAAGAAATGCGCAGGTAGAGGTGCAAACAGTAAGAAGTTTACAAATTAATATTTAAAACAAAAGATAAACTATGTAGATAAGAAGGTACATAAATAAAACATATATATGTTAATACCTTACCTACCTACCTTACCTATACCTTATCTGATTTCTAAGAATTTATTTAAATTCAATCAATCAATGAATTTATTGTGGACTATAGGTACAATTTTAGTTGTAATATAATTATAATAGTTTACATGTAGGTCTCTCTATGTCCTGTCTCGTTGAGGCGTACTAATTAATCCTATCCCTATCCAAATTAAATGAATTTTAAATTACAATTCAATAAATAAAAATAAAAAAATAAAACCAATCAAACGCATTTCTATAATAGTTGCCTTGAGTTCGGATTTATTCAACAAACTATACCGTCCACATCGTCCAACAGCGACTGGCCGATGGTGGTCCGTCAGTTGCGCGCGCACCGCGACTACTCGGTGTACTTCACGTCGGCGCGCGCGCACTCGTCCGGCTCGGGCTCCGGCTCGGATCCGCCCTCGCCGCGCGCCGCCGACACCACGCTGCGGGTGGGCGAGCGGGCGCGCTGTCAGGTACGTGCCGCGGGTACAAACATACAAACAACTACAATAACAATAACTATGGGCATGATGACAGTAAGTAAAAATCACTAAAATTATGTATTTATTTAATGAAACCTGAAAATGACACTGGCGAACTGTATACTCCGTTTTTTGACAAGACTTAACTTGGTAAACAATCTTAGGACTACTATTTAGTGAAATAATTATTTTAAAATAGAGTTTAATGCTAAAAAATATTTGGTCCTTCGAGCCGGATGTGTTCTGTGCAACCAGTTGTCAGGATTGTCTTTTATTTTAAACTGAATGTTTACAACGTAGACATTGCCCACCAAAAGTATAGTTTTAGTTAAAATTTTGCTTATTTATTAACTTTTATTGTGTTGCTGAACTATTGTATACTTTTCAGACATTGGGTCAGTCTCAGAAGATACCTTATGAGATATTGGAGACGAGCGAAGCGGCTTCGGTGTTCAAGACGTTCCTACACGAAGCGCAGGAGGAGCAAAGGAATTATGAGTAAGTGACCTTTGCATAACTTCAGACATTATTTTTTAATCTAGAATGATTTGAAGTTTATAACTTAGTCTGTAAGTATACATTTATCATCTAAATTGTTTCTCTTTTTGTGTCTATTTTTAACCCCTGACGAAAATAGAGCGGTGTTTTAAGTTTAACGTGTCTGTGTTGTTGTGTTGATTGAAAGCTGAAGCGATCAAGATGGTTCTTAGCTACGATTTATGAAGATTTGTTCAGGCGTTTCAAGGTCATCAAGGTTTATCAAATGTAAAATTTACAGTCATACTATCCTACTCTTAATAATCGACAGATCTGAGCCATACATAAATTTCATGGGTAAATTAAAATGCAATTTGTTTATTAATATGCAGCTACTGTACAATATAATACGACTTTTTTCAAAAGTTAGGTATAGATTACAGACACATGCAGTTAAGGACTTGTATTAATTAATACATAATGCTTTTCGAACAGATGGTGTCAACAATTCAAACGTCTCCTAGAAGAGACAGGGTACGTGACGCCCGGCAAGCAATTGTCGGAGGTGCGAGTGTTGCTGATGGGTCGGGAGTGCTACGAGGCGCTGTCGGAGGAGCAGCAGCAGCGGGTTTACGACCAACACCAGCGGCAGATACAACGCCGTGCTAAGCATAACCTTCAGGTATACTTTTAGGTGTATACTGGTGTCTAGGGACTGATTCGTTATACATTGCTGTTTTACTAAAGGAAAGTTGAAGGTTCTGATTGTTTATGTAGCAATGGATAACAAGTTATGTATTAAGCCTTTTATACGACCAACACCAGCGGTAGATACAACGCCGCGCTAAGTATTACCTTCAGGTATGCAGTTTGGGTGTAATAGTGGGGTAATTCGTTATACATTGCGGTTGTAGTAAATAAAAGTTGAAAGTTTTTCTTGTTTATGTAACAATGGATAACGAGTTATATATTAAGCCTTAAATAAATATATTAAGCAAGGTATGTAGTTTGGGTGTAATAGTGGGGTAATTCGTTATACATTGCTATATAAATAAGGCAATATCGTTCTTACGTAATTAATGAGTAGTACCTAATACCAAAAATATTACAGAAGCGTTGCTGACAGTAGAAAAGCAGGTGACTCGCATTATTTCTGTTAACTTTCATATTTAATACTATTAGTAGAATTAAAAACGTAAAAGTGCGTATGTTTGTTCCCAGGAGCTACTATTAGAACATGCCGATTTGTTCTATCACTTCAAAAGCATATCACCTACTGGGACCATCACTCAAGAGGACATCAAAGAAATTACCGATGTATTACAGGATGACTTTCGGTAAGTACTCTTAAAGGCGAATTCGATTAAACTTACATGATCATTATCCTGCGAATATAATGAGATATAATGGTAACGACGTATGACGTTAAATTAAAATTAAGATTGATTGTCTTAATTTTATTTGGGGGGTAGATGTGATAAAATGCCAGTACATGTTTTTTGTTGACAAATGTATGAATAGATACCTATTGTGGATTGCCTATCATACATTTTCGACATTTTTTAATGGAAATAGCAGGCAAACGAGCTGACGATCCACCTGATGGTAAAAGTGGCTATCGTCACCCATTGACATCAAAGACATCACTGGTACGTTACTGGCCAAGAAAGAGAGAACTATATCTATAGCTGTCTATCATACGGCGTTTAGAGCCTTATCATACTGGCGGGTTGCGAGCGTTTTGAAAGCGGAACTGGTGCGCAGCGAACACGCCGCGTGTGCGTAGCGAAGATGTCGCGGACGTGAAGCGAATACGCAGCGCTTTCGAGGCTTGTGCGTGGCGTGATTGCAATGTACAATACGCTCTCTGAATGCACACAACAAAATGGTGTCCACGGCGAGTTCGCCGTGATATTTGTTCTACGCTTACAAAGTAACCTCCCCCACCAGGTACAAGATGCTGGACCGCATGGAACAGGACCGCAAGCTGATGCTGTTTCAGCACCTGGGGTTCGTGCACTGCCCCATGCGCGAGCACTGCCCGGCAGGTGCCAACTGTCTGGACGCCACCTTGCCCGTCATACTCAACACTAGAGTGGGGTGAGTGCGTGAACACTAGTGTATAGAATCAACACTATCATAATCGACATATCGCACCTTCGGTGCAACAAAGTCACAAATAGCCAAAACTGTAAAATCGAGTTAGTATGCCAAATTGTCTATAAAACAAGCATTTTACGTGAAACTGTAGCAAAAATTATAAACAATTAATAGTATATATATTTTTAACCTATTACAGATAGTAATCCAGTAATATGAAAATAAATGCGAATGTGAAAAAATCTTAAAGTCCTCTCATGTAAAATTACAAAAAAAGCTGTTGTGCCTTTGTTGCACCGAAGGTGCGATTATCATTTATCCCTTACACTTTACTCTAAGCCTACGCATTTTTATGCGGCAAAAAGAAGTACACCTAAATTGTATGACGATAAGGTTGAAACGCATGCATCAATCATCGCACAAAAAACATGTTTGCCCATGTTGTTCGTAGGTCGTTGACGTCGACGGGCGAGTCTCAGTGCCTGGCGGGCCCGCCGGCGGCGCCCTGGGCGCTCACCACCGACTCCAATCAGATCAACGTCATTATATTGGGGGTGAGTGTGTACAACATACCAAATGTGATAATAATAATGTTTTTCTTATTTAAAATGTATTCCACACGTCCCCATATTAAAAATCGCATTTATCTCGCCACGTCCATAAAAAATAGTCTGCAAACTTACCTCTAACTTTGATCATTTATATGATTCATGGACGTAGATGCTTTTGTATTTAGCAGATAACATTTATTGGCCTAATTGTTTTATGTAAGGTAACAATTATGTACGTACTTACTAAGTGGGCCGTTGTTTATTTATTTATTTATTTATTCAATTCACAGGCTTAAACTAACATCACAGGTATCCCCAATTCGTTAGTGTGCCTAATTATATTAAATTTACATTACAATTTTAAATAACGTACAATCAGTCAGCAATCCTTTTAAATAAAATATTTATCAATAAATTAAATTCACAAAATTCATTCAAATTTATTGTTATCTCAATTAAATAAATAAATAGATATAAAACTCAGAGAAAAAAAATTCCGATGTATCATATGTGATTCATTGGATAGGGAACCTGTTAAGAGGTGACATAAATATAAATAAATAAATAGACATATTTTGAATATTTTCCGATGTATTCCAACTCCAGGTGGAAGGCATCGCTGGTGAGTTCGGCAAGCGTCTGATAGCCGGATGCGACGGCGAGCGGCGGGTGTTAGTGCACGGGGTCTCGTGGCGCGTAGAGCAGCGCCTGCGGACCGACGACTTCGCCGCCGACCCGCCCAGGGACTTCGCCCCTAATGGTTAGTGCCTAGATAGATAGATAGATTACTCTTTATAGTACACACCAACTATGCTATTGATACAATAAAACACGTAAAATATGAGGTACAAATGGCGGTCTTATCGCTATGGAGCGGTCTCTTCCAGACAACCTTTGGGAGGAGGATACAGTAATGAGTACGAGAAGGATAGGGTGCACAGACAATATAATACGATAAAAAACTGGAATAATATTACTTACACATATAGGAAAAGACTACACATAATAATATTATACAATATACATAATTATGAAAATATGTGCCTAGTTTCGACGTGGGAATGGTCAGTCAGAATTTTTCGCCCTATGGGCGCAATTCAGATTCAGAGTCAGGTTTGAGAACATTATAGAAAACTCTTAGGTGTGCAGGTTTCCTCGTGTTTTCATTCTGGAGCAAGTGACAATTAAATAGTACTGGTCATCTGCAGAGAAAAGTAACCCATCTGTTTATAAATATACGAACAGCAACGTTTCCATCGCCTATTGTGTTGTAAACAGATGGGTTACTTTTCTCAGCAGGTGAATATAAGTCTAAAATGAGATACATATGCAGAAATTGAACCTAAGACCCTGGGCGGTTGCCAATTCTCAAGCTACTAGGCTATTACTGCTTTTCAAAGCAACACAAATCATCATGACTTCAAGAATAGAGAGAATAGGCTTTTATCAAGTTAGTGCGCTCACCATCCTGGACCATATCTCCACTTACCATCAGGTGGGATTGTGGTCAAGCTTTAACTTATTTTAAGTAAAAAAAGTCATGATCTTTCCAGTCTAAAATAATCTGAAATTTCAACAAAAAAATAACCGACTTCAAATGAAGTACATCCAAAAAAAGAATCATCGAAATCGGTTGGCGTGATATTGAGATATTCGTCCATTTATCGCGCACAAACTTAATGCAAATTTAAGACTTATATGCTTTTGACATGGATGACATTGTCAGATCTCGCTCAAATTTTTGTGGGACCACACGACAAGCTCCAGCTTTCGATTAAAAAAAGAATCATCCAAATCGGTTTACCCAGTTCGAAGTTCTGAGGTAACAAACATAAAAAAAATACAGTCGAATTGAGAACCTCCTCCTTTTTTTGAAGTCGGTTAATAATATCTTATATAGCCATATGAAAACGTATTTATTTTGTTTGTGCAGGTTACTTCTGCGTGTTTCAAGATCAGGAATCGTTTGAATACATCCGGGGTTGTGCGGAGAAAACACTACTGTCCAGCCTCGAACAGGAGGATAAGTTGCCTTTCCAGGTAAATATAACTTAAATATTTTATAGGTGCAAACGTGTAAAATGCCCTTTGTTTCAATAGCTGACTTTCCAAGTAATTACTAAATAAAATAGAGTCAAGAAAAGAGTGAATATTGTTTTACTAATTGCGCTCACAATCATAGACTTAATATCCTTTTATCATCAGGCGGAATTGTGTTCAAGCATTAATTTATAATAAGTAAAAACGCACAGGCATTAAAGAATTGCTGAACGAAAATAAAGCAAGAGATTTTTTAACACTCTACTTTTGGTATACTATGTAGAAATCGGATGTAGCCTGTAGTTACATGTAATATTATGATATATTGTTGTCCCAGGGGTTACCTTTGGTTGTGATGTTCGTCCAAGACGAGGGTATGGATAAGAAAGAGCTAGCACGACTGCAAGAAGAGGGACAGAATTTAGCCGACAAGTAAGTTACTACACATTTTTCATCTCCAAATTAACACTTTATAATAGTGATCAATCATCAAAATATTTATTATAAATTTATAATATGTTGTGATATTTGTCATGATATGTAAGTAAAATAAATAGTCTTTGATACTGGACTTTGTCTAGCGAATTCGGATTAACTGAATAATCGAATATTTAAACTTAACACAGCTGTATTAGATATAATTGATTAGATGCTATATTTAATGTTCTCAACGTCTGTAACACTATCAATAAAGTACCTTTTATGTACATATAGTCCGTTTTTAGGGTTCCGAAGAAAAATCGGAACCCTTATAGTTTCGTCATGTTCGTCCGTCTATCCGAAGCATAGCACCAAGACCCTTTGTGCTAGAAAGCTGTATTTTGGCATGAATGTACATATAAATTAAAACTCTAAAATTGTAGAATAAATTTTGTTTTCAGGATACAGGTAACACGGCGATGAATTTTTTTTCGTCGCGTACCCCATTGTGGGTATCGTTAAAAAGGTCTTTCAAAAATATTATGGGTCTGCTAAAACCGTTTTTGAATCTAGGGACCCGTTTGCGAAATATTCGGCTTTAAAGTGCCAATTATTTAAAGCAGACTTGTTTGCTAAACAGTCTTACAGCCATTACATTTTAAAACTGTCTTTGTTCCAGCCTGCATTGTTCCTACATGGAGGCGTCTGTGGGCGAACTGGGCACCGAGGCGTTGACAGCCGATGCCATCCAGGAGTTAATCCGAGCCAATAGGGATAAGGCGAGCTACGCTCATCTGTATAGAGATCTCATTGTGTGCTTCGATTCTGATATACGGTGAGTGCTAAAACGTATAATTATATGCATAAACATTTTTGAAGTTATACTTCTTTAGGCGCGTTATGAAATAAATGGAAAAAATTATGAGAGTGAAATTTTAAGATTTTTAACACGGACGGTGACACAAAAACGACGGTGACGAAAAACGTCACGCGCGTTTTTAAAAACGTTCATTTTGAAAAAGTTATTATTTGATGAAGTGTCATATCATACTAAAAGTAGTGAAAACATTGTCTGGCACGCACTTGTGAACAAGCTATTATTGAACTCTCAACATAATTATGTGTGGGTCAAATCTTACAAGTTGAATTAGAACTACTTCCTCTGAACCTAAGGAGTTGATATTTTACATAGTGTTTTGGATACAACACCTAGTGTTGGCTTAAGATAACAAAACTTCTTAACAGTATACAAGTTGAAAACACACCACATATTTTAAATACAATTCAATTAGCTTGTTCTAAGCTCCATCACAACCTGACTCTTCTAAGAGCTGGCTTCAGGCAGGTGAACTCCTCAACCGTGAACAGCACAGGCCCAGTTTTTTTAAATTTAGTTCACTAACACTATGTCACCGTGTTTTTAGGTTAAGCTATTAGGATAGTTATATTTCTTCTATCGTTCCAGGATAATGGTGTGCATGTTCTGCGACGACCCCTACTCCCCGGAGCGGGTGCTCAGTCCTCTGTTGCTGCACCGCGCGTGCTTCCTCACCGGCGACCGGTCCATCGTCATCGAGACCTTCTTGGGAGACTCCAAGCGGAAGGTTGAGGTGAGAATACATCACTAATGACATGTTTTTAATGGGAAACAATTACTTATAAACAGAGTTTCAAAAACAAAAATCTTCGTGACTCTGAAACACTTATGATGTGGTAAAACATTAATGACAAAAAATTAAAACAAATTAATGATGTTCATTGTTTGATTTTTTAATTGTTTTTCGTTTACAGGTAATTATCTCGAGTTTCCATGGTGCCTCTCAGTTCAGGGAGGAACTGATCCACGGGTTCATTCTTATTTACTCCGCGAAGAGGAAAGCTAGTTTAGCGACACTAAAGTAAGTATATTATTGGACTACTGATATTTCTATTCAATATACTATTTATTTTACAGTTTTATGCGCTATGCGTTAGGGTTACATTGATATAGTTGTTGGATAGTTTGGCAGGAATATATAAATATAAAGTAAAAATTACCCTTGTAGAAAGGTTTGGTACGTAAAAAAAATTAAGTATAAATACTTAATTTGAAGACTCTGATCTTACACATTGTCCTTTGTAAAATGCATAAATAATTATATTATGTCACTGATAATCAGTGACTGATTAGTTAAGTTTATTACAATTTTATAAACTAACCCCCCTCCCCCCCTCCTATATAATTTTACAACATGTATTCAAATAAACTAAAAAACAGAGAGGAAGCTCTCTCTCCTCTTCTAACCTTTCATGATTGTTAAACCATAATTGTATGTTTTTTTCATTTCATTCTTTATTTGTTTTTGCATAAATGACGAGCAATAAAGTACATGAATATGTTCCAACAGCGCGTTCTCCATGAACATCCCGAATCTCCCCATCCAAATGGTGGCCGTGACGGACGGCGGCGGGTCCGCGGCGAACGCGTTCTTCGGGACCGACGTCGGACACGCACTCATCACTGAGGGGAACGCGACCGCCGACAGACTGGCTGCGCACTTCACTACCTATACCTCTAGTGCGGAGAATAAGTGTAAGTTATACACTGTACTAGGGATGCGCGATATAAATCGATGTTTTAAAAATACTCGATGTAAAGTATGGAAACATCGATTTAATCCCATGTTTTTTATTACGTCAACATCGAGTAAGCATCGTTGTTTTTTATTCGATGCATCGAAGAAGCAAACCTTGGTTTTTGGACATGAAATTCACTGCCAATGACCTTCTTTTTAGTCCCAACGTTAATAAAAATAAAGACAGTCGTATATAAGCATCGATTTATTTTTTGACACATCGATATAATGTCGATGCCACTATGCGATACATTGCATCGAAAAAAACATCAAAGTTTTTTATTCAATGTCCATCTCTATACTGTACCCGACGTACGACACTACACACTCGCACTGCCATTCTCTATCTCGTAATGTACGGATCCAAATGACTGATGTCGGACACGCGCTCATTACTGAGGGGAACGCGACTTCACTACGTATACTTCTACTCGTAGTGCTGAAAATAACTGTAAGTCGCGCACAATGCGCGATCATCATGGACACAAAGCAAAAGAGTTGAACAAATGTAAGTTGCACACTGTACAATCATGAATATAACACTACACATTCTCACGTTGAATTCTCGAGTTGAATATGGGGATTCATGGTTGATGGCAATTTAAAAAATTGTTTGTCCGCTAGGTTGTCAGTTTTTCATATTTTTAAACCGACCTCAAAAGACGTTGATTCGCAATTCGGTTGTAGTTTTGATGTTTGTTACCTCAGTAATAATTTATCAACCGAATTGGAAAATTATTTTTCTATCTCAGGATTTACTAAATTGGTGCCGATTTTGATATTTTTTTATGTAGTTAGTTTACAAACGAGCTAAAGCTCCACCTGATGGTATATGGCCACCGTTGCCCATGGACATTAGTAACACCAAACGCATCAATGATCGGCCAAGAAAGAGAAGAAAGAACTGGCTCTCAAGCCAAGTGATAGTTAACCAGGCCGGCTTCACAGGAATATAATAATAACAGTAACAATGTTAATGACTCGACAATTAAAACAATAATAATGATCCCCGCTCTCCCCAGCGGCGTTCTACACGCCGTTCTTCAAGGAGGTGTGGGAGCGCAAGGGGGAGATCGAGCGCGCGTTCCGGTTGGAGCAGCCGCCCGGCCCCGCCCACAACCTGCCCGACGTCGCCGCCGCGCGCCCCGCGCCGCCGCCACGGAACCACTCCTATCATCTCAACCACAAGTTAGTAGCTTGGCTGCAACCCACTACTGAGCAAGGGTGTCCCTCTTGAGGCCTAGAGCATACTCCACCACGCTGCTCCAGGGTGGAGGGGTTAGTGGCCAACCCGAGTGTCGGAAGTTTTCAAACCGCCCGGGGCCTCCGACATGACTTAGCGACTGTTCTCTTATGATAACAATCGGCACCGACAGCTTTACATGTCTTTTGAAGCACGGAAACGCTCAAGAATTTTTTGCTACTATAATATTAAATATACGTAAAAAAATAGTTTGGTAATTATTAGTATTATTATTAGTATACAGTCTCTTTTAATGGGTATTTTTGTAGATAAAATTAGGTATATCTTATGCCCATAAGTTATCGCTAGTTCGTAAGCGGACACCGGGACATTGTATAACGTGATGTAAAAACGTTGTACCCTTTTTTTACGACAAAACGCGGATCTAGGAGTATGAAATTTGGCACAGTTAAAGTTGATAATACATTTTAACAGATAAAAAATATACATAAAAGTTTGTTGTTGTATGTTTGGCCTAATGGTTAGCTGGTGGAGACTGCAATAGCATGCAATGCATTTGTCCTTCAATATTTGATATTGTGGTCAATAAAGTGTACATAAATAAATAAATAAAAATAACAAAATTAATCGATGTTTGAGCGATACAAGGGATATGATAGCTTGCCGTAGATGAACTGCAGTTGTTATTTATTTTTAAATCTTCTATGTGTTAGTTTTGATAGTCGTGTCTTAGTAGACAATAGTCCACAGCACAATACACGGTTTTACAATTGGGTATAATTTTCAGGATGGAACATAAACTAACAAACTCTCTGGACCTGCTCATCGGACCGGACTCGAGGGCCGACATCGACTCCGAATATAGCGACACTATGAACAATTCTAAGAATAGAGGATTCCTCAAAGGTAAGTTAATAATAAACTCATAGCCCCACACCACAGAATACTTAATAGTACCCTATATTGGTACAGAAGAGTCACTCCGCAAAATCATTTAAATAAATAGCAACTCTTGCTCCGACACAATAAAGTGTAATTCAGGTCGCACAACTCTAATCGACAACAGACGTTGACATCTAGTCGTTGCTTCTCTTTCTAATCATAACTCTTATCCTTTCTGACGTCTGGATTGTCTTCTTTATTGTAATGACATGTGTGATAGATTACGAATGTACCACTGCCCAAAGGTTGACTGGCAGAGAATGCTTTTAGCATTAAGTCCGCCTTTTGTACCACATTGTTTTTGGTATAATAAAGTTTAAATAAATAAATAAATAAATAAATGTATGACAGCGTGGCAGCCCTTCTGAAATTGGCCCGACAAGTCGAACGCAGCACGTACTTGTAACATCATACCAAAAGTGCGGAGTGCGTCAGGCCTCCCCACACTAGGATTCCCTGTGTAGTGGGTGCCATGGACAACACACAGAAACAAGGATACACACCCAGACTGACAACATAAATTTAAACTCATCATTCAACTGTTTGTTAACCGTCATTTATGAACCAATTTGGAAGAGTCCCATATTTATTTCGTATTTTTCTGAGGATGGGATCCATGAAGAATTGAGAGAATTACTCAAATATTATTAGTATACAAATAATGATTTTGATTAGGTTTTTCCGAAGAAAGTTTTTTGAAGTCACATAAATATTTAATTTATTAACAAAGCAAAAAAAATTTTTTGTGTTGTTGTATTGTATTCATATACTTCATAATAAGTACACACACGGTATAATTTTTAAATGTTATAGGATTTAGCGTATACCCACCTCCAAGTACGCCACCCGAGCCGGCGCCTCCCGATCACAGAATGCACGCGGATTTATCACGTAAGCCTATACATATAAAGTCGATATTTGAATACACGAGATACATATGAAATCTTTTTGTAACATATTCAAATTCAAAACCATTTAAGCTTTGTTTGGTTTGACAGTATAGAAAATATAACCTTTTAAGAGTGTGGATCCAAATTATGAAACGATTGTTACTGTCTTAAGTAAATCTAAAATATCAAGCAAGACAAGTACATTCGATGAAATAGGAGCCATTCATTAAATACGTAAGAATCTCGAGGGAGAGTGGGGGTCTTCAAAATCTCTACATGCTATTGGAGGGGGGAGGGGGTAAAGCCATTCTTACGTAATAATTTTACAAATCGAAACACTAATAATAAAGACCTTGATAATAAATCATTGATTTATGTCAATTATGAGTTTTAGTGCAATTGATCCCTTTTAAAGCCAGGTATAATCTCGTAAGAAGGGCGAGGGGGGTCCGAAAAATCATTCGTGCTCCTACATGGGTGTAGGGGGTAGTTTAATGTTTTTATTGACGTTATTAACCCGAGATGCAAAATGAGGGGTTTCATAAGTTTTAAGCCTGTAGCTCCTGAAATGATTAATTTATTATGATGTGGTTTTTTTGGCTGAAAGTTGACGTGATCGAAATGGTTCTTAGCTATGTTTAGTGTAAATAAAATTGTCGGTTTCTTTTAAATTATAGTTATAATGTTTTTTATTGCCTTTATTCACGTGGGCATTATTCAATGTTTGCTTACTATCTATAATATTCGTGAGTACATGTCGATATTAAAATATGTAATGTTATAACGCAGCCGACCTCAACTGTTCGGAGGATTCGCTCAGCACCCACGAGTCAGGTGATTGCATGACAAGCGAGTATCTTGTTACGATAGCGGGAAGGTTCAAATTCGTGTGTAGATAGTTGTTTTGTTTTTAATTTTCTTTGTAGTTTTTTCTTTGGTTCGATGAATGCGAGTTTAGAGAAATATGTGTTTTATTTTTGCATGATTATAGTCGGTAGTTAGATATTGCTTGGTGATTTAATCCACCTTTTTATGTTTGGTTTGTCTTATGTATTAGAGATAAAAATATCTGGCTCGAAGGACCAGAAAATGTAAAGATTGTATTGGTCGGAGTATGTTTTTTTTTAATTATCAGAAAAGCTACTATCACTTCACAGATTAAACTCTTTAATTCAATTACAAATAACACTTCAAAATCGATATTCTCTTTAAATATTATAATCCTGTGAATAATATCTATAACTGCGTCGTATGCATTTAATTAACATAAGAATTTTTTTCCAATATGGCAAGCGGTTGGTTTGTGATTACATTTTTTATCTATACATCAAAGAGTCAATTTTATACAGAGACTAATATAAGTATGTAAGACGAACTTAAAATATGTACTTATGACTTAGTTGTTTGGAGTTGAGTCACCGAGCTGATAAATTGTTTGTCGTCCAGATTACCAGTGAATTTTTATTATTTTTCATACTATTGGGTTTTAAAATTTATCTGTTAAGACATAAGTAAGTCGGCCTCTAAATGAGGTATCATTATGCGACTTATTTCTTATTGATTGATAAAGTCATGATCATCCTTTCCTAATATATATTTTGAAGATTATTAGCAAAAAATCTAATGTATATATTTGTATGTATATTATAATACGTAATAGCGACACCTCTGTCAAAACCTAAAGCATGTTTTTATTTATCACTCTTTTTTAGTTTTTAATGAATTGTTTATTAATCTCAAATACTCATGGCATCGACTTATTAGCGATAAATTCAAGTTATGAGTCACATTGACACGGCAAAAATATACTATACGCAATAACTTTTACACGTACTTAGTTACAAACCTTGTACGTATAATATTATTTATGTAATTTTTTGTTTACTTTTAAATGCTATAAAATACTATTAGTAATATATCTTACTATATTGATTGAACAATGTATCCAACTATAAAGATGGAGGTGGGATGTGGCAGCCGGCGGGTTACGGGCACCGAGCGTTCACCACGGGGCGCGCGAGGCCCCAGCCGCCGCCGCAGCGACCGCGCCACAGTCAGACCTTGAAGGTACTGTGCCCTACAGGGTAGCTAGTGATTGTCTTTGTTTTTTAATATAACTGACTTCAATATTAGGGATAACTCAAAAACCACTTGCTAGATCTCGCTCAAATTTAAGGTGGACGTGACAAGCACCAGCTTATATAATATTCTTTATTACCTCGTATCTTCCAAACCGCTGAATATATAATTAAGGTTATATAATTTAAGCATCATTAGATTCATCTTGATAACCCAAGTGTTCTTAGATAAGTGAAATAAAAAAAAATAGGTGGCCGTGAGATACCATTGTTTGAAGTATCAAAAAATAAAAATAAATCGAATAATGCAATATACTTTGTCTCTGACAAAGCATGTTCTTTGTAAGTCTACAAGAATTCTGTGTGATTCAGCGGCAGATTTCTTTTCAATAAAATAATGAAATAATATTCCTCTTTACTTGGTACTAAACTTAATATTTTTATCACTACAAAAAACAACGTTGTTTACAGCGTGGCTGACTATCACAGACTAAAGTTCAAGGTTACAGACAGTAGTTAGGGTCCATGCGTTACCATCAGAAATCACATGCACGTAGTCCTAGCAATGCCATCTGTTTGAAAACAGCGAGAACTTATTCAAGGTCTAATAATTTTATTTTTTATTTTTGTTCTGCAGCAACCCGGTAAACTGGACATGAACAACTACACGATGGTCAGCGATGCGTTGCAGCACATCACTATCGGACCACCGCACTCGGCCACTAGGGACAGGAAGGTAAGATCATCAAACACACAAGGAATTTGTCACATTCGACTGCCAGGATTCCTTACCTTAAACTGACCCCTGGGTAAGCCAAAACATATGTGAATCAAATAAAATGCAGGCATCACTCTATAAAAGTCAACTCAAAATATGATGTTCTTTCGTTTTGCTTTTCAGTCTGCTTCCAGAAATACTCTTTTAGCCGGGGCGGCTTAGAATACTAATCCCAATCCCACGCCGGATGGGTGTCGTAAGAGGCGACTAAATCCGGCCCGCTGGTGGTAGGGCCCCTCGGGGGGTTATATTGGTATTAATGATTTTAATTGTAAATTAATACCATTATTACTATTATTATTGGAACGAAGTTCCTTATCGCGCGTTGTGAAAGGGGGCTAGACGGAAAATTACGACACTTTTTGATTCTTACGAATGACGACACTTTTTTTGAAGTGATTCAGACCGTTTTACAGAGATGGCGCTGTACAACAAAACAATACTTAAATCGAAAGGAACTTCGTTCCATCCGGGTGTCCCTTGACACCTCTCATGTTTTTTTTCTCCATGGGGTTTGCCTGGATAGCTACCACCCTAGAGCATGAGTCAGCCGCCTAACGACTCGTCGTGTTCCAGCTGGGGGCTTGAGAGCCAGTTCTTTCTTTCTTTTTCTTATCTCTTTCTTGGTCGGCAACGCATCAGTGCTGCCTTTGTTACGGATGCCCATGTGCGACGATAGCCATTTACCATCAGGTGGATCGTCAGCTCGTTTGCCGGCTATTTCCATAAAAAAACCTAAATTTTGAGTTAATAAATTTAAAGTGCGTGTCTAAACGTAATAAAAGCAAAGCAAAAGCAAAGCAACAACCCATAATTATTGTCCCACTGCTGGGCTCGGGGTCTCCTCTCACAATGTGAGGGGTACAGGCCATAGTCTACCACGCTGGCCAAGTGCGGATTGGTAGACTTCACACACCTTTGAGAACATTATGGAGAACTCTCAGGTGTGCAGGTTTCCTCACGATGTTTTCCTTCACCGAAGCAAGTGATAATTAAAATGTAATACGCACATAATATTTGAAAATTAGAGGTGCGTGCCAGGATTTGAACCCGGGCCCCCGCGTTCGGGAGACCAACGTTCTAATCACTAGGCTATCACTGCTACTTGAATGAAATCTAAACGTAATAATTTAGTAAAACTTTAGTTCATACAATTCTTCACAATCTACTTAATTATGTAAGTATTTTACAAAATTTTCACTAAAAAGTGCCTGTCCGAACGTGTTAAGTGTATAAGCCCCGCTTACTTAACAGAAAAATATAAAAAATCTAAATAAATTACTCGTTTACTTGCATACTAAACTACTTAACTACTTCGTACGTATAAACGGAACATAATGTTGGTATGTTTGCGACAGTCGCAGCGGTTGGGCTGGTCGCATGCGAGCGGGCAGCCGGGCGGCCACCATCACCCGTCGGGTGTCAGCTCCGAGACCGAACTAGATGCGCAGTATGCACAGGTAGTACATGAGTATAACCATTCATTCAGGTACACATGGTACACACACACACACACACACACACACACACACACACACACACACACACACACACACACACACACACACACACACACACACACACACACACACACACACACACACACACACACAAACACACCACACACCACCAAATGGTTCAGGTTTCATTCATTCACTACGGCCGACGTATCTTGGCGCGTCTGAACTTAGAAGGCTGTGGGATTCGGCATTCGGCAATGCTCGGTACGCGGTGTGTTATGTCTCAGTCACACGTTAGCATGTTCGTGTCGCTATCTCTGTCTTACATGCGCTAAAGTTCGCAAAGCCTATGTTCAGACGTGCCAGGTTATGTCGGTCGTATTGAACATGGCTTCCGCACTTGGGGCTTAGAGTATACTCCATCACACTGCTCCAAAGATAGCAATACAAACAATCGATCATTTCTTTCGTTCGGTTTCTTGCCTCCTGAGGGCCTCCGACATGGCTTAACGACTGTTAACTCACGATAACAACCGGGACCGACGGCTTTACGTGCCCTCCGAAGCACAGAAACGCTCTAGAATTTTTTGCCACTAGCGGTCACCCATCCAACTATCGACCGCCCGCTGTTGCTTAACTTTGTCGATCACTTAGGATCGACGCAAGCTGCCGGGTTATGAGCGCTTCACTTACTAATTTATTTTTGAACCATAAAATAATAAGTTCTCATTGATTTGTTTTAGATCAAAGAAACAAACGAATACATGGAGGCGCCTTCAATGACGAGGTTGAGAAGGCATAGGAGACATGAAAAAACACCCTTACATCAACCATGTGAGTCCATTGTTTAGGTTAAATAGTGTGTATTATTATTTAGTTATATTATTTGGTTTTTTAGGATTCCGTACCTCAAAAAAAAAACATTATAAGATCACTTGTCTTCATCAGTTATCCGTCTGTATGTCTGTCAAGTCTATTTTTCTTAGGAACCCGTGGAGGTGTCAAGTTGAAATTAATAACACTCGGCATGCTTCAACATATCACAGTGTCCAGTTTTTCTGCTTACCTTGTGTAGAAGACTTCCTATTAATGCATGGCGTTTAGCACCACTAGCAGCACTTTCTATATATCTTCTTAATATCTTCATAATTCATCAATCTCTTGTTAAAATGCAAGCTTAAGAAGCTTGCAAAAGATCTCCGTGATGTGTTTAGATGAATACTACCTACGTGGCCTGTCTACTTTATTGATAGTTTTCGTTATTAAATACAAGTAAGGATTGATTGTCACTAACAACCGGTCTCAATATACTATCAGTTAAACAAACTGTAGTTTTAGCAACCATTAGTATGGCATCTGTCATAGCTGTAAATTTTTGCGTCTTATTAACCTTCGATGGATGGAACATTATCTACCGATGACATACATACATAATCACGCCTCTTTCCCGTAGGGGTAGGCAGATACCACTTCTTTCCACTTGCTACGATCCTTACATCTACCAATGACATTGATCTGTTATACCGTTCGGAGGGCCTACTTGTATCGTAGAGTATGTTGGTCTATACAAAAATAAATACTGGTGTCTCAATAACGCTCTGACAGCTAAGACCTCATCTGTGATTAACATTCTTCACAATTTCAAAAAGTATCTGTATCACTGATATCACTTGACGGGTTAATATCTATCAATCTATCATTGACTTAGGAATTATAAGGACTTGTTATAATGTCTATGTGACATTATAACTGATACTTAGTTATGGAATAGTTTAAAAGACGAAATAATTAACATAGTGGCATCCTTGTCAAACGTATGAAATAAAAACAATCCAACTCTATACGCAACAGTTTCGCTATACTGTCAAATTTTTCATGACGTCAGACGTGTGCCGTGTTCGCCATTTTGTTTTATCTCTTTACTACAGTGTAAATTGTGACTTATTACCAAGGTACTAAGGTACTAACTACTAAAACCCACTTTGACAAAGGAATGTCAAAGTCACGTCAAATTGGACATTAGTAGGAACAAAACCGCCATGTTTTGTTGCGTAGGTATGCACGTTTTTTTCGCAGGTAGGGCAGCTCCTGTATCTCAATGCTATCTATCTATATCTAGCTATCTATCTATCTGTCTGTGTATCTGCAGCGTTCTCCGAGACGGACAGCTCGGGGTCGAGCGAGGCGTCGGGCGGGGCGGCGCGCGCGCACGCGCGGCGGCGGCACAACGCGCATCATGCGCCGCGACATTATAAGAAACGGTTGGTTCTGTTATTATGTTCTGTTAATCTGCTATAGGTTTAGGTTTAAAGATCTTTATTTCTCATAAAAAACATAAAGTTTTACTTATAATGAGATACAAGGTTATTAAAAAGTACATAATATCATTTAACCTCTGGGCATGCTTAAGGAAAGGCGTGATAATATTAAAAATAATAACAAAAATAATAATTATGATTTTAAGAGTTATCGCAATTTTAAGATATGTTTTAAGCGAACGAAAGATGGTAAGTAGAAGGTAAATTAGACATTATGTTCCTTTTTTACATAAGCCATTTTTAAGCTTAATTTTATACAAATGTAAGCTTCTGCAATATTTTACGTCGTTCGGTAGCTTATTGTACTTGTTATTATTATTATGACAACCCTGTAGCCTAGTTGGTAGCGAGCCTGCTTGCGAAGCGACGGGTCCCGGGTTCGATTTTCGGTCGAGGCAGATATTTATGTGACAGATAAATATTAGTACTCGGGTGCAGGATGTGATTGTGATGTGTTATGTGTCGTCCATGCCACCCGCGACACAGGTGAAAACCTGCTGTGGGGATATGAGTGTGTAAGAGTAAGCGTATGTCGCCACTCGCCGTTCACTTGATGAACGGATAGTTGTTCGGGCGGCAAGGATCATACATATCGCACACTCAGTGGAAAAAAGGCATAAGATGAAAATTGCAATTTTACAGGAGAGCAAGTAAACTGTTAAAATATCAGTAAGCAGTCAAAGGAATTTACATTGCAATTTCTTGCGCAAAAACCTCAAGATTAATGATAAAAATTTGAAAAGAATTGAGAATATGCAGCTTTTGTCCCTCTTTCCAATCATATTAATAACTAAAATTCAATGTAACACGACTTATGCTTGTTTTCCACTGAGGGTGCGATTAACTAGTTGGATAGTAACATGGTGTTACGTGTTATATTGTATTGTTGTTTTATATTAGATATTAATAATAATTAATAAGGAATATTTAACTTTTTTAATCCCCGACAAAAAAGGGGGCTGTTATAAGTTTAACGTGTCTGTGTGTATCTTTATCATGTTATTATTATATATTTATCATTCATGTATCTTTATGTCTGTCTGGCACCGTAGCATCCAAAGGGATGAACTGATTTTGATGTAGTTTTTTTGTATGAAAGACTTAATCGACTGTTCTTAGATATATTTAGTGTAAATAAAACTGTCGGGGGTTTTTAATAATTTAAGATTATTATTGACAGGTCATTAGGAAACCTAGTAGCGGTGCAGAGTCCAAGAGTGCCCAAACTGGGCATGTTTGTGGGGCCACCGGAGTTGCCGACGGGGTACAGGGCGCGAACGCAGGAGGAAAAAGGTGAATATACGGTGTTTCATGCTCTCTTATCACATTATTTTACAACTAACTAGGAAATCGCCCTCGCTTCGCTTCGGGAAAAATAGTAAAATATTTATATTTATAATATAGCCTATGTCACCCGGGGATAGTGTATCTTCCCAACTGTAAAAGATTTTTTTTAAATCGGTTCGGTAGTTTCGGAACCTATTCAATGCAAACAATCAAATCTTTCCTCTTTATAATACTAATAATAGATGTCGTCACATATTTTTGCTTTGGCCGGTTGTCACAATTATTTGATGTACTTTTTTATCAGATAATTTTGTCGTCACTTTAATATGCTGTCTATGAAGGATCAGATATTCTTGCTGCGTCCGTGTAGTCAGATATTATTGAACGCATTCCTGGGGTAGATATCATTGCTGATGTGTTTATCTATACTAATATTATAAAGAAGAAAGATTTGATTGTTTGTTTGCATTGAATAGGTTCCGAAACTACCGAACCGATTGGAAAAATTCTTTCACTGTTGGGAAGGTACACTATCCCCGAATGACATAGGCTATATTTTTTTTTACTATTTTTCCCGAAGCGAAGCGAGGGCGATTTCCTAGTGGTAATATATTTATGCTGGTAACTACCTGAAGACAGATCACGTGACATTGGATGAATATCTTCCCTGTCATTGGTCGAAGTTAGACACTGACACCGTAGTGGCTACGAGTCTTAAGGTCAACGTCAATCAGGTATATGATTGATTAAAATTGTTCATCCAATGTCACCGTATCTCTTCGAAGCTTGACGTTCAGTTGTATACAGGGTGAATTTTTCAAGTGTGCGTGGATGGCCAAATCAGAAACTATGAGGATTAGCGAAAAATGCTGAAAGGAGAGACTCCTTTAATAAAATCAACGGGTTTGATTTCTGGCTAGGAATATTGTCTTCAAAAATGTAATGATGCAGTTTTAGTTTTCATCAAAATCGCTATTCCTCGTAGTTTCGGATTTAGCCATCCACGCACACTTGAAAAATTCACCCTGTATATGTATAAAGTTCTTGAAGGCTACGGAACTTTACATGTAATTAATTGATATGTTGTCAACGGCAGCAGCGAGCGATTCAAGTGACGGTAGTTCAGACGGGGAGACGAGAAGGCCACGCCCCCTCCCCCCGCCGCCGCACCACGAGCCACCGCACAAGGTAATGCTTTCGTTGTTCCAAGAAACGTGTAAAAACTCAACTGGTAGGCAAGGGTTATTATAGCATAAATGAATATTTAAATGATAAGGATGCATGGAATTGGAATTGAAATTACCAGCTAGGCAACAGGTTCTGCTCAGGTTAGAGAATACCTATTTGGCTATTTTTGTAATAAATATAAGTTTTTTTAAAAGATGGATAGTATAAGATATCCATCTTATCGATATATAGATATAGGATAGGATAGGATAGATATAGGATAGATATAGGATATATAGATATATAGATATAGGATGGAATCGTTTCTAATAATTAAACAATTTACTAAAAATGTAAAATTAACATTTTAGATTGAGAACCAGTCAATGTTTAGCCAGATGATGGGCGGGGATTACCCGTCGTCGACGCAAGACAATTCGTCTTCAAGCGCCGCTGATTCTAGGAGAAGAGGACAGGCGTTCGGAAAACATGACAGGCGGCATAAGGTAAGCTTTATTGTAATGTGGTAAGGTTGAAATTGCAACCGATGTGTCTAGGCATGCGTTTCAAGCTTAACGTCGTACAATTAAGGTCTATTTCATTTCGTCGCATAAAAAATAAAAATGCCGCCTATCTGGACGGTATATTCCAGTTCTGTGATAACGTGCGATGAGTTATATCTGCGGCGAACAATGGCGATGTTATAGGGCCTCGTGCCCTAGAAGCCGAGGGCTGGCTAATATTTGAACTGGGGGCTAAGGTACAGTCGGCAAAAAAATTTGGTTTACACAAAAGTTTGGTAATGTAAAATGTTTAATATTAGAGAATTTTTGTTTTATAATTAATGTAAAATACTACCTATATACGCTAGGTACGATTTAACATTGATAATTACACAAAAATTGTGTAATATTAAGCATTTTCTGCTTGTAACTTGGAATAAAGTATTTCTTTCTTTCTTTCTTTCTTTCTTTCATTACCAAACGTTTATGTTTCATGCCCAGCTTACCTAATTCTTTTACCAATTTTTTCAATATAATGTGTCAGACTCGGTGCAGTTTTTAATGGTATAACTGGTATTAAACACCCTTTACATCACCAGTGGTGGAAACTGGTGTCAAGCGTACAGAACGAGACGTGGCTATGGTGTTGTGGATGGCGTATTCCATCTTTGTTAAAAATCTAGCTAGATAATTGGATAAACAATTACTTATTGAGGTAGTGATAAGTGGTACCTAATTATCGGTGTTTTACAAGATGCAAAATTGCAGCAAAAATTTCTCCACTTGAACGTCTCTTATGACGCAGGCATCCATAAGGAAAAATTTTTCAAAATTCAACCCCCATAGTGGTGAAATAGGGGATAAATATGATAAGCATAATTTCCGCGTGCGGAGCTGCGAGCAAGCTAGTTTACACTAATCACTTTGTTTCTTATGTTTTGTAACTATCTACAGGAGTTCAAGAGTAAAGACAAGAAAAACTCGTCGCATGCGTCGAACGCCACGGCTATACAGAATTGGGGGCCACAGGTAATGACATCTTGTATTCGTATAATATTAAATTACTTCACAATAAATGTTAACATAACTTTAACCTAATACCGTTGTAAATAGTCTACGGCTGTTCTGCGAATTACAGCAGATGTCAAATAAAATAAATCTAGATCTGGGTTCTAAGCCAAGACCCCATTGAGCTAAGTTACTACACGAACCAAGGGTGATTCACTCATCCACTGGAGATTGCATCTTGGTATTGCTTACAATAACAACCTTCGTCTACGCGCGTGAACTTGTATGAACGTGAAAAAGTCCGGTACATACAATGAACTTGTTCCAGCACTGATGGGTTAGAGATACTGCTTACTACTCATTTACTACTAGACTACTTATCGCACCCTCAGTGCCAAAAAGGCATAAGTGGAAAATTGCAATTTTACAGGAGAGCAAAAATACTGTTAAAATATCAGTAAGTAGTCAAAGGAATTTACGTTACGGTTTCTTGTACAAAACCGTCAAGATTAATGATAAAAATTTGTAAAAATTGAGCATATGCAGCTTTTGTCCCTCTTTCCGATCACATTAATAACTAAAATTCAACGTAGACGACTTATGCTTTTTTCCACTGAGTGTGCGTGATGTTCTACACATAGATTACGAGCAACTAACACCCATACAAACAGTTGGATGATTGTTGACAGGTCAAGTTTCTACTTAGCCCAGGCGGTTGATTTGACACATTATCTTATGGTTTAGGCGCAAAATGTCCCATTCGCGAAATGTCCGGCGGACGCAAAAGCAGAAATGTTCGCAGAATGTCCTATTCGCAAAATGTCCTATTCTCAAAATGTCCTATTCTTAGAAAGTCCAATTCGCGAAATGTCCTATTCGCAAAATGTCCTATTTGTAAAATGTCAAATTTAATGCAGATGTTATGTTTTTGAAGTCATACTTAATGTATGTGTGTATGTATGTTCTCAGGGCCCCCACGGCGTGCCCCTGTTCGTGGAGAAGTGCGTGCAGTTCATCGAGCGCGAGGGGCTCGCGTCCGAGGGGCTGTACCGTGTGCCCGGGAACAGGGCGCACGTTGATATGCTCTTCACTAAGTTCTATGAAGGTATTGTATACTAGCTGTACTAGGGGCCATTCCATAAATTACGTCACACATTAGGGGGAGGGGGGGAATGGGGTCGATGTAGTGTGACATTGTGTGACAAGGGGTGGGAGGGGTCATAAATTTCGTGACGTCACATTTAAAAATCGAATAATTAGTATATATAGGTAAATAAAAAAAAGAAAATGTGTGCAATTCACACGTGGTAGAAGTGAAACTTTCCAAAATTTTGGTTTCAAGATAATGAGATGAAAAAGCAATAAATCGAATCTTAAAGCAATAAATCGAAGCGCCATCTATGAATACAACTTAGCACTTTTTAAAAATCTATCTAGCAATAAAACGAATGTTCTATCTTACTCCTCACGCCATCTATGAATACAACTTAGCATTTTGACTGTCTGTATAATCGGCCGGTCGATCGACAGAATGAAAGAATGAAATTCTTATTTTTTGTTGATAAATTCTTTGAAAATATTTAAAAGAGCATTTGAAAGTATTTAAAAACAGTATAAAAATAAAACTAAAAAAAAAGAAATATTGTGAGACGCGAACCTGCGCATCAGGTATTGTGTATCTACGTCCTGACCATTGAGCTACGGACAAGTTAAATTGAATGACGAAATTAGCGGTTATA
Source organism: Thymelicus lineola (assembly GCA_963932265.1). Classification (NCBI taxonomy): domain Eukaryota; kingdom Metazoa; phylum Arthropoda; class Insecta; order Lepidoptera; family Hesperiidae; genus Thymelicus; species Thymelicus lineola. The sequence continues at coordinate 3,987,442 of OZ010707.1, read as the reverse complement.
TTATCTTACTTGTCGTTGCATCCGGTTTCAAATCACTAACGATTCTAAAGAAGTTTCACTTCAAAAAAAATGAAAATAAAACTTATTTCTGGACTGCTGTTTTAATTTAATGATTTCTAGGTGTAAAATTTTATAATATGTGATTTTATAATATGTGAGGGGGGAGGTCTCACAAATGTGACCAGCTGTGACAAAGACGGGGGAGGGATTATAAAGTCATAAAATTAGTGTGACGTAATTTATGGATGACCCCTATGATGGAAGCGCTCATAGCCCGGCGGCTTGTGTCGATCCTAAGTGATCCACAAAGTTAAGCAACAGCGGGCGCGGTCGGTAGTTGGGTGACCGCTAGTGGCAAAAAAGTATTGACCGTTTTCGTGCTCCGGAGGGCACGTACAGCCGTCGGTCCCGGTTTGTATCATAAGACAAACAGTCGTTTAGCCATGTCGGAGGCCCTCGGGTGGTTTGAAAACTTCCGACACTCGGGTTGGCTACTAACTCCTCCACCAATCTGTACTGGAGCAGCGTGATGTAGTGTGCTCTAGGCCTCCTCAAGGGGCCGTAGTGAGCCAATAATAGGTTGAAGTTATGATGGATAAAGTAATGCTGGATAAGGTGTGAATACGGTGACTAGTCAAAGGAGTCTATGAGAGCAAAATTAAATATTAAAAATAAATGTTGGTTATAATTGAAGTTTTTTGCAAATAATAAGTACAAGGGGTTTGCCTTACTTAATATTACCACAACTGTGATTAAAAAATGAAATTCCAGATCCTAACATAGATCTAGACGCGCTAGACATTCCGGTGAACGCAGTGGCGACGGCGCTCAAAGACTTCTTCTCGAAGAAGTTGCCGCCTCTTCTAGACGAGGCTAGTATGGCGCAGTTAGAAGACATAGCGGGTGAGTTTAATTATACTTTAAATATAATATAATATTATTGGGTATAAATATCGTTAGGGTATTATCGAAAAAACGAAACGCACATAGTAGAAGTGAAACTTCAACGGACAACTGGAATTTAATAAAATTTTGTTTTAAAAATATTTCAATAAAAAATATTTCAACAAAAAACATTCAAAAAATATATTAAAAAAATATTCCAAAAAAATATAATACATATTTCAAAAAAATATAATATGTATATAAAAAAATAATATTTTAAATATTTAATATTTATTTCAAATATTTCCACGCGATATATCGTCTATCCACTCCACGAGGCCAAAACGCTTTTTCGTGACAGAAAAATCCAAATACCTCGTCTATATAAAATAGATGTTTCACTTCAAAAATTGATACTTGTAGAAATTAGTAGCAATACGGTTAATTATGAATTTCTTGATCGGGGTATATGCAATAATTTGCGTTTTAATTTTACTTACCTTGATATTAGTTTCTAACACAAAAATCGGAAAATATTGATTACGTTTGACTGATAAAAGTACGTCGCTATTTGAAAACCACCAAAAACTTACACTGAATATAAATTTTCTCCGTGGATTTATAAGACATAGTTATCTTTTTCTTCCGCCGTTTCTATCAATACAATGCTAACTATGTCGACATGATTGTGTGTCTGTGTGTCCTAGCGATGCGCGGCTGCATAGCGGGCGGCGTGGAGCTGAAGGACCGCAGTTGGCGACTCCTGGCGCTGCGAGCGCTGCTCAACTCGGCGTTGACGGCGCCCGCTCGAGCCACGCTCGACTATCTGTTGCATCACTTTGCCAGGTGAGATACTAACGCCCAACTCTAGAGTCCTAACGTTTACTTAAATCGTTCCTTAGTACAGAATAGGGATGTTGACACTAACTGTAAATTAATATAAATTTATGTTTGAAGTATTAAGGGAAACATTCAAAAACCTAAAATATTATTCTTTTGTCGTGATCAGTGGCAATAAATGAAATATAATTAATTTTAAAATATTACTGTCACGTGACAAACGCCATTTTGAGCTTATGACGTCATTGCTCTTATGGAAATTCAACAAACTTCAGTAGACCGATAGTATTGAATATAGTTTAGTGACGTCACGTGACGTTATTGGTGGGAAATTTGATAATATAATTTAATAATATTTTTTTCGTGAAGGTTATAACTTATATCTATGAAATAAAATTGAATCCCAAAATTAGTCAACATCAAAGCAGGTTGTTTTATTTTTAGGATATTTTTAACGTTGTCTTTTTTATGTACCATTTCGACGAACGAAGTGACGATCCAACTGGAAAAGTAGCAAGCCGTGGTTTCCCGGACAGGCAGATATTTATGTCATAGATAACGGGGGCGTAGCCAGGTTTTAGTTTTCGGTTTCAAGAAAAAAAAAGACTAAAAGTACTTTTTCGAGCATTGTTTATTGTTTCAAGAGATCTAAAGATAAAATGTATGGAGAGAATAGCCCATGTTAATGTCTTAACTTTTCTGGGTTTGAACCCCCAAAACCCTCCCCCTCCTTCGGATTATCCGACATACCACTGACACCTAACCTAATCGTATGACTATGTAAGCGTTTATTTGCTAACCGTGCACCCACAACGTTCACCAGAGTCGCCGACAACGCGAAACTGAACTCGATGGACAGCAAGAACCTGGCCATCTGCTGGTGGCCGACGCTCCTGCCGGTCCAGTTCTCGGACATGGGCCGGTTCGAGATGACGCGCCCGTACCTCGAGGACGTGATGCAGACGATGATAGACCAGCACCCGTTCCTGTTCCGCGGCCAGGAGGCGTTCGTCATGGTGTGAGGACGCGTGAGTATCGCACAATGAGAGAGAGAGAGAGAGAGAGAGAGAGAGAGAGAGAGAGAGAGAGGCAGGCACAACACATACAGATACAAAAGACAGACTCTCAAATACACACAAACAGAGACAAAAACACACAGACGCAGAGACAAAAACACGGACAAAGTCAAGTTAAGGTCGTAGCCCACTTACACGACACCGCTCCCACCCAACCAAAGTATGAGAATTCAAATATAAACTTAAAATCGTGCTCTGTAGGTGCACCGCAACGCAGAAACAAAAACACAGACACACATGTTTTCGAAGGGAAAAGCTTCCATCTATATCCGGACTTAGGTTTTGGGTCTGCCTGAACACTCGACTCCTAGCTCGCGGTCTATTACTTGACATGGACTTTCACGATGCGTATGCACCGTTGCTTTTTGAGAGACACTAATGGTGGGTTGTTCGTACATTTTAACCGCAGATAACTTTAAACCGACCGAATTTTAAAATGCGCGAGAGCCAATAAGGCTGCCATTATAATTATGACTCTCTTACCCATTGGCTCGCGCATTTTGACATTCGGTCGGTAATAGCTAAAGTTAAAGTTAGCTGCGGTTAAAATGTACGAACAACCCACCCTAAGTAAGCACCATATGTGAAAGAGTTGTAAAGTGCCTTTGACATTTGAATTTGAAGTCTTTCAAAGTTTATTTGACCTTCGAAAATGTTGACCAAAGCTCTGCTTAAATTAGGCGAATATTTAACATTGTGATGTTAAACCGAATATTTCCTTCCAGGACCCCACAATGCATGTTGCATTCGTGATGGACGACGTGTGACGTCATCCCGTGTGGTGACGTAACATAAGGACAATGTACCAGTGAGGTTTATACGTTTCGTATCATATAGCATAGTGTCACCGCCTCGCGTTGGCAAAGACGCACGCGATTGTAGGCTTTATTGGTTACGTAATATGTGTCTATATGTTACTGAATGCTGTGCGGACGTTACACATATATGATATATATGTTGACGTTGGCGTTCTGTATCGCTGTTGTTTAGGAGGTTAACGAGGTGTTCCAGTGACGTCACGTACCCAATCGGTTTATTTTTACAAGTCGTGTCATATCATAATGTGCTTAGTATAAAAAACGCGAATGATAAAAACGATGCTTGCATTTTTTGATGTTTAACGCTTTTCGGTTAATTAAAGGTTAAAATTAAGGTTTGTATTCGACTGTGAATTGGACTATACCAAATCGATTATGGACTAATTCAATCAGTATTTTAAACTGTAGCTGTTAGTCGAATTAAATATTGCAACTCCTATGTATAAGTCGATTCGTGCACAAAAGTATTTAACGGGGAAATCCCGATGAATATTTAAATGTAAGTATTATTGGTACATTTAAACGTATATATGTAATCGAATGTTAACACGACATATGAAGCACATTCCGTTCAGTTGAGTTAATTGTGAAGTTAATATTAATATTAAACATATAATATATTAATATAATTGATAAAATAGTGATATATTCGTATTATATTATTATGGTTTCGCGTTTCGTATGGATGTATGATAAAAGCTTATGTGTATATGGATAATATGTTATTTGTATATTGTTTTAACACTAGAAGGGCTGATGGGACAATTTTGGGCTAGTGTTATTTTTGTCATTTTCGCTCTAATAAGTGCAAAATTACGATTATGAAGTTTTAAAAGAGAGGAAGATAATACAAGAAGACATTAAAAAATTGAATATTATAATTTTTTTATTGATATTTTCCTCTTTCAGTATTTTTCATATGTTTTTTTGTTCCTACCTTGTTTTGAGGCAACTATCTTTTAACCTAAATATTTTTTTAATAAGTATGCAGCTGCAGTATTTAAAAAGAAATGTACATTAAATTTAGATACACTTAAATACCACGATCAATTATTCTGAACTATGAAAATTATGAAAACTATAGGGAGTAATTTGACCCATCCGCATTTTTAGGGTTAAAATATTTTGTCGCTTATTTTACGAGCTATTTTTAGTTGCATATTTATTTAGTGAAATTTTATCTTTATTATTTTAAATGGTTTAGTATTTTTTTACATTACTCCATGCATTTTATACAGGCAATATCAAATGAATTTGTTAACAGTAAATATATTAAAAAATATTTTAATTTATCATGAAAATAAATAAATAGATATTGATGTAATGCCTGGTGCAATAATAAATATTTGGGCATTACATAAAGTCACTAATTACTAAAGTCATTAATAAAAAATGTTAAATGGAAACAAATTAATAAATAAATAATGAAAATTTTTCTTTGTTCGCATAAAAAATTTAGGCAACACAAGTTTTTTTAATGAAATTTAAGTATATTTATATGAGCACTAATTTATTGTTACTGCTTTATACCAAATTCTTGTCGAGTGGTTTATTGCCGTCAAATGAACGTAAACTTGCCACTTGTAATCAACGACATTTAGTTTATTTGCGTGTGTACTGCACCATGAAAGCATAATTCAATATGTTCAAATTATATGAAAAACATGTAACGTTTGACTATATACATAATTATATTTTGTTAAAGTCAATCACTTTATTTTAAGCCAATACGGAAGACGAATTTGTAATTCGAAAAAGAAAAAAAGCAAGTGCGTATGCGTGAAGTTTGAAAAAGGTTTATGATGAATATAGACAATGTCTACGATTGACCGAAACAACAACAATAAAATTTAAAAGTACACACGCTATTGTCATCAAAAAAACCATTTAAGACTGACTTCCTACGTTTTGAAACGATTTTACCCATTGCACAGTTTTATTTAATTTAATTATGTTAAATATATCACATCTAAATCATCACATTACATCTTCCTATTTTTCTTAATATATTTTTTTATTTGTAATGATATTATTCACAACAATACGAGGTAAACCTCGTATGGCTTTTGGCCTATTTTGTATATTAAGTGTTTATTGATAGACTGATGTAGAGTATTTTGTTTTTTTCCATTATAATATATAGCTTTAGTAAGTAATTATGTTTATCAGCCATCACTATGCCATTGGCTTCAACCCTGTGCATCAGAAGGCACGGATAAGTCCAGAAACTGAATTTGGATTCCATCATAATTATGTCCCTGGGTTGATGCAATTTTATATAAATGTATAAGTACGTCAGCTTTGAACCAATTGTAACATTATACATATTTAATTATAGGTAATGTAACATCGGTGTTAGTAGTGATATTGTAACGTTAAAATTTACACTTGGGTTTTGTAATAGATTTGATACCCGGTTGTGCTTGGTTCCTTGTAAATGTCTCGACTTGATCGCACGTATAATAATTTATGTTTGTGTACGATTACAATATAAGCACACGAATTCGATTTCGGAATGAATAGTGTTGCTTTAAATGTTATAAAATAAAAATAATTCACATTTAACCAAATTTTCAAAGTCAAGAACAGAGGGACGAGTGAGCTATACTGCCGTATATGCTTATCATTCGGGTATTTTTACTCATGTGGCATGAAAATCCCTGACACTTGGGCAAGCCACAACCCTTCCGCCAATCCGCACTGGAGCAGCGTGGTGGAGTATGCTCTAGGCCTCCTCAAGAGGAGAGACCCTTGCTCAGTAGTGGGCCATTAAGCCATTAGGCGTTGATAGTTATTTTTTCTTCTACCGCTGTCACATAGTCACTTTATTGGTAACAACGGTCCAACGCAGATGGTGATTTTTACGAAGTATTGTCTCGAACGATCAAGTCGGGATAGAGCCAAGCATTTTTTATATTTTGTGCATTTGTAAACTTTTTATAGCATGCTATTTCCATCCAATAAATATATGATGTCGTAATATAGATAGTATGGTTAATATTCTATAAAAGCTGTAATGTTTTAATTTGTTTTAAGCTTAATTAACAAAATTATTTCGACTCAACAACGTGCAATAATGATATTATTATGATATTCGATCGGTGTAATCGTTGCTTTCGAAGGCGTACATTATGAAATGCAATTTCTGTGGTTTTACGTTCGCGTGTGAACACAAATGGAATCGTTGTAAACTATTTTTAAGTATAATATTAATATATTTAGACGACTCCATTAAGCCTAGATAAGGTGTATTTACGTAATTTTTTATCGATATAATAATTGTCATTCTGTGATGCGTTCATTTTGCGTGTGCGCACGCAAGGGACGTGGCGTGCGCAGGTCGAACGCACACTGTCGTGTCCATTAGGGGAGAGATGCGAGGGAATTTTTTATATTTTACTATTGAATCGAAAAAGACATAGAGCCTATTTAAGTTTGAATTGTTTATTTTGTTGTAAGATTTTCGCTTCATAGATCTCACGACACCGAAACGAGGCGTCTTGTAATATTGTTTTATGCGATACCTTCCCTGCAAAAAGCAAAATTCGAAAATTCAATTTTCTATATAAATAATATTTGTCGTGTAAATATTGTACATTCATTGATTTTTTTAATTTTATTTTTCGTAACTTATTTATTGATTGAGATATTTTTTTATGAAAGAGTTTTTTAAAAGCCATTTTATATTTTGTTACACTTTCTATGTACGTTGTAGGGTGTTTTATTTGCTTAGTTTATCCTTAATCTTCCTTTTCACAGCACAATAAGCTTGTCTTAATTTGAACTATGTGCCATTTAGTTTGAAATCGTACGGTGATTTTGGTGATTCCTAAAGTGTATCGTATTCCGAAGTGTTGTGTTTGCGTCCAAAAGTTCTTTCCTGTAGTTCTCGAATGTTCTAAAGTAGAATCAATGTACGCTTCGCCGACCGCTGCCTCAGTGCTTGCTATGTTTCCTTTTAATTAAATATTGTAAAGATTAAAATTGTCATTAATATTGAATGTCATTAATATTGTGGGGTTTGTGTCATTAATTGTCGTTAATATTGTGGGGTTTTACAAATTAGTCCCATTTCCTAATTGTAAACATAAAAGTTCCATATGTACCATTATTATTAATTATCTTTATGAACGGCAACAATATTTGTACAACTTATAATAATACACTGTTCTTGCTTGAGATTAATTACTTAGGGTCAATTTTCTATAAACTATCTTTTTGTTAATAAGAGAACACGTTTTCTTGCTAAACAAAATTGATTCGTAATTTAATGCATTAAATTGATCTTTTCGGGTTATACATATATATGAGGTTTAGTAAAGAGAGATTATAAGTTATCCTAGATAAGTGAGGACGATACTTATAAGATCTGTAACAAGATAACTTGTAAGAATCAGCTGTAAAAATTTTGTGGTATTCAGTCTATTTCTGAAGTCATTACATCACTTCTATAAAACAAATATTGTCCATTACGCTGACTCCTTTGTTGGCAAGAAAGTAATAAGAAGAAAGAAAGCATAATGTAAAAAAATTAACGTTTTTAAGATTTATGGGTTATAAAATGCGTTCCTTGCGAAAGCTCTAAGTTCGAATCTAGCCTATCACGTTGGTAGGTAAAAAGTTGCACATATGATATTTTAAAAATACATAATAAATACCTTTTGCTAGACATACAAATACTAATAACTTTGTGAGGGAATACGTTGAAGAGTGAATTGATATTAATTTTGAACAATTGTCTTTGAATAGTCGGCAGCGATAAATTAATTAAAATAGCATTCTTGGAGGGAATATAAGTGAATCTGATTTATGTATACTTGTTCTGAATGTTGTTCAAATTGAGTCCTGTTTGACTGCACAGAATAAAAAATATTGAGATTGCTCAAGATGCAATATGATAGCAAAGTGAATGAATCATTCAATCTGTATACAGGTTTTAATTTTATGAATGAATGAGTTATTTAGAATTGAACTGTAACATCAATAATACAAGCTAGGAACTATTATTATTATCTTAATTGGATTCGAAACTGCAGTCAGATTAGTCATTAGAAATGCATGTGTTGCGCCGCTCGCCGATCTACACGCGATTAACGGGCGCACTGAAAATCAGAGGACGTAGAAAGTACCTGCTACTTGCTACATCGTACTTTGAGTGCGACCCTTTTCCGGTATGTTGGTAGCTGCAACTCCGAATGCAATTAATAATTGTTGTTTATGAAATAGATATATTATGTACCACCGATTTTTAAACATTGTTGCAATGCCTATGTCGGAATATTATGTTTCTTTCTTTCTTACATGAGATAATATTGCTATAGAACTGGTTATTGCAATGTTTGGTAATGTAAAGCTATGTCTTTATTTATTATTAAGGCATGCACGGGCGCGGTCGGTAAATCAATTTTGCTATGTGCGTTTCAATTGACTGTAAAACGCAGTTCAAAGAATGTGTCATATTTTATAATAAATAACCATCTATGTAACAATAGTAATTTTATTTTAAATATCCAACCCAAATATTCTATCAATACTCAGTTTATTCCTTTGCATTGCAACTGTGAAAAAGTCAACACAAGTGTTGTTAATACTTGACATGTCAGAGATAATTGATAGATAGATTACTGAAAGCTGTTGGTATGCTAAACATAAGTATGCAATGGGGTTTCCTCTGTATGAGACTGTTTTCTGAGGATAAGGTCACTTGTAGTGATTATAACGGTTTTGATGAAAATTCTTCACCGTTAATTAGATAGGTAGACCCACACACTCGCCCTACAAATTAATTTTTCATAGGAAATTGAAAGGAATAAAAAAAGAATGAATATATTATTTTTTATTTATAAATCTAATTTTGTTCTTTTAAGTTGCGTCCCTATTTTAATGGTTTCAGTTGTGAGGTAAAAAGGAATATAATAAATATCTATTTTACAGGGTGACAAGATGGAAAAAAACTTTTTTTATTATAAATCTATTTTATTTCGTTGTTTTGATAGATCAGTTGTTGTCAGTGGTCTTATAATATATTGAGACTTCATAGAACTTTAACCAAAATTATAATACAATTAAATTGTTGTAGATTGCGTTTAGACCGTTAGTAATCCTTGGTGTAGTTATTCATAATATTCATAGCATATATGGAACTTAACTTTTTTATCACAATAAACAAAATAATTAAGTATAAATATAAATCAAAGGTCAAAAATTGTATGTATATTTACTATTTTTTCGCCAAAAGTTTTTCTAAAACATTTTTGTCGATTACTTAGGTACAATTAAGCAATATTTTTGAACAATTTGGTTTTAGCTTTGGTATTAACACTTCATTTATAAATATGTAGTACAATTATTGTTTGTACTAGACAATATTTGTATGCCTATTACAGGCTAAGTGCCTCAAAGTACTTAATGCAAATAAATAAATTGAATTGAATTGAATTAATTTCCAGAGAAATACCTATTTCATTAAAATTATTATGTATGGTTGAAATAACTTACCTGTAAGTGAATTTCAACCGGGATTATGCGAGATGTTGCATCCGAAGAGATATATTTTTCCGAGATGTACCCTACATTGGGGAAACCCTACTTTCGAGGGGATGCACTTTGACTACAATACTGAGTTATTCTGAGTACTACCAGGTAAAGATTTTACGAAATATTTCTATATTTTTAAAGCGACGGAAGTGTCCTGTGATAATATTTACATCTACTTAAAAACTAAGTGCAGAAACGCCTACAGGTGTCTCCCGATTGAGCCGTTACACACATTAAAACATGTCATAGTCTTATAAGAAATCGCGGGAAAGTAGGTACAATTTTTATAATTAAGATGCTTTTACTTTTTATTTAACTAGCCGACAAACGAACATGCAGGTCTGATGAAAAAGTCCACATGGAATCCACAATCTATTTATTCGTGAAATCTCCAGCAAGAAGTCCCCAGTGGTGGGGATTTGTACCTTTTTTCCTGAAATCCCCACCGAATTAACAGCATTAATTAATGGCATCTTAGACAAAGCGTCGAATGACAAAGAAAATCCGCTTATAGTTTAAATTAAATTAAAAGTAAACTGCATTTAATTTTTATACTGGTTTCTAACATTCATTCGGCGTGACTTTATTCATAGAATAATTATTCTAAAGTGACCTATATTATTATTATTATAGGTATTGATAGAAAATTATAGTTTCTGTTAAAGAAATGATAAAAATCTATCTTTTTTGAAAGAAGGTAGTCTACTTATTACCATAAACTAGTTATCTATTGGAGATATAGATAGAAACCTTACTATGACAGGTCAAATCTATTGCTTGTTCTAAGCTTTAAACCAAAGTCTTCGCACAAACACTAAAGCTTGACAGTTATACACAAGGCCCCATCTCAAACACAGCTATCCACTTTGACAAAAGTTCACCAGTTTCACCAAGTTTCACACACAACCTGCCCCCCAACACCCGCACCAAGGAATGGAGCCGTCCTGCGGCGCCGCTGACAGTTTCCTCGACTTATGCGTACACGCCGAAGCCAGGGAATTGACGGACGAACATACGCTGTTCGTTCGCTCGTGCTCGGAATGGGATGTCGTCATCTCCTGGAAAGATAGAACGTAGAGGTGGTATCTTTAGGAATTGTCGTATGAATGGTAAATGTGTAATTTAACGTATTTGAATCGTGAAGCGAGCTGCCAGTAGCCATAGTACGTAAAAGAGGATAAATTGATAAATGTCATTTACTTATTTTGCGCCAAGATTTTAGCCAGATCTAGTTAGATAGTAGGTACATTTTTTGTAAATGAGTATGAATTAAAATGGGGTTTTTAGCCAACAAACAAATTCTAGGGCAATCACACGCCTCCATGCCCATTATCATAGAAAATATGAACGTCGTAAAACTATCATAAAACAGTGACGTAAACGAAACGCCAACGTTAGGATGTGAGTTGTGTCTAATAAAAGATGTTTTAAGTAAAATAGTATAATATAATATATAACTACACATATATATAATATTACAACAGCACAACAAACAAGATGAATCTTTAATGCCTTAATGGAAATTGAAGACAGGATGGAGAGTGAAGATCGTACAGAAAGATCGCGTGTGACTGCCCCGTTCTTGATGAAATTCATGTTAAGTTCGATAGGTTGAGAATATGTTTCTAGGTCTACTAGTGACAATTGAGGTACCTGGTAGCTGTCCCGCTTGTATCGCGGGCCTGAGCTCGCGGAAGATAGCGTATTCCTCGGTCGATGGCGGTTGCAGTGTCTGTGCTTGGGCTCCTGCAACTCCCCTTCTATTAACCTCTCATTATCACCTTCGATATGCACGGGCCCCCCGTTTTTTGGTGTTCCGTTCTTAGCTTCCTTCTTCTCCCGTCGTTTCCTCTCCCTCTTCTTGAACGTCAAGGAGAATCTTTTCCGCTTCTTCGCCTTAGGTGAATCCGGACGTATCGGTATAGTTTTCTCGCGTTCAGATCGACTGGTATCGTCGTCCGGTGGGGGCAATTGAGATTCTGAATCGGTTTTAGTTACTTCCGTCCGACTCGAGGAATCCGGTTCGCCGGTTTTGTACGCTACCTCCTTCTCGAGATTGGCGAGTTCCATGCGACGAAGACGTTTCGGTAGCTTATTAACTGTCGCATATATCGGTTCTTCGTTGTCTCCGACTGGGGCCGATCGAGATCGGAAAAAGAAATCAAACTTTCTCGGCTTGACTGGGATGCGTCTCTCTACGAAGACGACAGTGCTCGCCACTTCGGTCGTCGTGGACTGCAGTTCGCTGCTGGTCTTGTGACTGGGACTGCTTGGGATTGGAGTCGCTCGTGGATAGTCATATGTTAGTTCTATGTTCTTTTCTGTCACGTAATACTTCGGCGCTTGCTCTTGCGGACTATCTGGCTTTGGGGGTGAATCGTTCTTTTGACAGCAGCATTGCTTTTGCATTATTCGTTTCATATTGCACATGAATACAGAGTTTTGTTGAATGTACGTGGTTTGAATAGTGGGGCATGATTGGACATCGCCTAGCAAGTCTTCTATATTTCCTCCGGTGTGGAATCTCGGAGTTTGGTAGGGCGCGATCACAAAGCCTGGTGGCGGAGGGCCAACGATATGGTAGGGCGGTGTTGTCACCGATTGGAAGAAGTTTGGAACCGAGGCGTCGTGGACGAGGACGTCGACGGTGCGTTCTTGTATATTGTCCGCCATATTGGGTTGTACGTGGCCATTGTTTTGTGATCGCGTCACGTTTCCCTTTGATTCTTTTAATGGATTGTTTGTGGTCGGGCGCGTTTGTTGTTCATTTTGGCACTCGTCACAATTGCACGGGGAGTCAACGCCGCTCTGAAACGAGAGTTTTGATTTCAGTTTTATAGCCATACCTTGTATACAACCTTGAAGTCATTAATATCGTACTGTAGGTACACGACGTTGTTTATTTAAAAGTGCATTGCAAAAAGGCGTTCCTAAATATGTTAACACACATAAAATAATTGCTTAACAGACCTACTCGTAAGTATATTCTATCCATTCTTTTTACCAATTAATCTCTACTAATCTATACTAATAACTATATTGTAAAGCTGAAGAGTTTGTTTGGTTGAACGCGCTAATCTCAGGAACTACTGGTTCGAATTGAAAAATTATTTTTGTGTTTGATTTATCGAGGATTTATATAGGCTATATAACATCATAGTTGTATTTATGTAGTTATTTTTTCCACAAATTAACGCGGGTGAAATCGCGCGGCACATGGCACAGTTTATGAATGAATTAATTACCTATTTATTTATACCTTAAAGGATTATAGGCACCTTCCAAAGTATTTATATGTTATAATATTACCATTTTGAAAATACATATTGCTATAGGGCCAGTAATAAAGGTCACGCATATGCGGCATATGATCAATGGGGTCCCCATTGAGCTGATTTAAAAAATTGCTCATTCCATTTTCGTGGTTAGATATTAGTGTGAACAAATTCTCTGTAAGCTCGTTGCGACTTGAAATATGAGTTAACGTCACCTCTCCAGATTTGTCACGAGGCGGTTATGTCGGTATGCGTCATTGAAACTAAAGGTGTTTGCAAAATTCCGCAGATCGCTCATTTTAACCAGAAACCCATAACAATATTTATATTTGTATCACAAAGTTTGGGATTATCTAGCTCTGCGTATACAAAGGGCAATGCCCCTACCAGAATAAGTTTACGTATAAATCTAAACACGACTTCTCCGTGCTCAATTTTTAAAAACAAAAGCGTTTTTATGTAAAAAGCAGTGTAATTTTTATGATTCCCACTACATTATTTACTCTATCCACAGACTGTTTATTTTTTTCACTACATCAATAGGTAAGTACTATTCTCTAATTTTAAAATTTGGAAAACGTATAAAACTAGTTAACTGCAAACCACATTTTTAACGAAACGGAACGCAACAGTTTTGAAACACAGAATTGTGTACACTCGCATGCAAAAGTGGATTAAACATAAATAGATAAAACTGAAAAAAACTAAAGAAATCACCTTCATTTCCACGTGAATTGAAACACATAGCCACACGCGGCAGCCGCCACAACCGTCCGAGACTCGACTGAATTTATTTATAAATCCTTACATTAGGTGCTATAATATTTTGTTAAACACCGGTGCACGGCCTTGACTTACATTTTCATCAAAATTGTCTTTTTCTCATCACAAATTGTTAAACTTGATTTCTGCCTGTGAGGTCTTGATCGAAAATCGAAATGGAGGCAAGCGTCCTATTTTAATTGGCGTTCATACGAGACGTCACGCTTTTCACGGAAAGGCGTTTCCACGTGCTTACGCGGAAACAGTCGTGTTTCACTTTGAGTTCATTATAATAAAAAAAACAAAAGTACTTTTTAATTTATTTTTTAATGTTTAAAACGTAGTTTACTGATTGTATAATGTTCATTGCATCGAGTAAACACGCAACACAAAATATTTTTACATCTGCTTCAAGAGCGTAAAAAATTTAGTTTTCGTCATTGGACACATAAGTACGAAGAATTGCAGTTTTATTTGTGTATTTCACAAGATACCTAAAGCACTGTTTGATCTCTTCTGCAAAGCTGCAAAATCCAGTAGGGAATAGCAATTGGGACACATTAGTTTGTTTCAGAAGTCGAGACATAATTTTAGACATACACATAAACAATACATTCTATATAATATTCTATTCCGACTCTCGGATTGGTCACTAACCCCTCCACCAATCCGCACTGGAGCAGCGTGGTGGAGTACTGGAGTATGCTCTAGGCCTCCTCAAAAGGAGAGACCCATGCCCAGTATTGGGCCATTAATGGGTTGAAGCCAAGCTAGCCATACATTCTATCTAGCCATAAAAACCGGGCAAGTGCGTGTCAAGCCACGCGCAATGTAGGGTTCTGAAGTAGTAAGTTTATCGACTATCACTCATTAACTGCTTGTGCTAACATAGCCGTGATAGTTTTCCTTGTAAATTCAACATATAACCTATTTTTGTGAATTGTTTCACTTGTCCAACTCCAACCGTTTAGCTGGCAGTCACTTGACTCATAACCAAAATTAGCACTTAAAAGCCAAATATTTCGCAAACCGACCCTTTTAGGGTAGAAATATCTGAAAAGACCCATAATATTTTTGAAAGACTGTTCAACGATACTACACACTATGAGTTACGCGACAACAAAATTCATCACAATTTTTTTCAATATTTTATTCGACGATTTTAGAGTTTTAATATAATAAATATGTATATCTTTCGGACGGACGTACGGATGGACTTCACGAAACTATTAAGAGTTCCGATTTTACTTCGGAACCCTAACAAAATGAGCCAAGGCGGTGATAGAAAATATTGTATATTATATCTGGTTTACTAAATTGAACATAATTTCTAGTCCATAGGTACAAAGTGAAATTCAAGTCCACTCTTGGGTTACAACAAATAATTAATTTTCCGTAATTAATTACAAAAAGATAGTGTCAATTAGAGTAGGCATTGTTGGTAATGTTGGTATCTAGCAATGGATATACCTATGAAAATCGCCTTTTAGAGGAGCGCCGAAAGGTACAAATTTATCAACAGGATAGTTTATATTATAATCTAGCCTACGCTAGGTGCAACGTAGGTAAGATAAAATAACCAAATAAACTTGATATGACATGTACCTACCTAATTAATTATTGTCTGAACTAAGCTACTAAAGGCTGTTTCTTTATTCTGAAACATTTCTTGAGGAAAAGCAGCCAAATGCGTGGAGTTTTCTGCAAATAAAATTCCATTCTTTTATACCAAAACATAAAAACGGGATCGTCTTTGCTCCCCTGTTACAGTCCTGGACAGTCTAAAGATCTTAAATAATATTCTTGTTGTACTTAAATCCTACGATAAAATTGAATGACTAATTTAAACAGAATCAACATTATTCCATCTATTAAGGTAAAAATAATCCATTTACCAATAACAAAGTACAATTAATTTCCTGAAGACACTTTTAAGGGTTCCACATCCTGCAACAGTGTACATTACATACTTAAAGTTACATAATACTATGTATATAATTAACTAAAAAAAATCCCGAATACTTAGTTTCAAATCAGATCAATAGGGACTGTAAAAATAAAATCATCACAGAGTGATTGAACATAAAACGCAGGATTCGCGGTTGAAAGACAGCAGATATATATAGTTACCTTGTTTCCTTCCTCTCCCTCCTCAGGCACCACGCTCAGGTCTTGGAAGGCTACGGTGCGGGAGTGCGTCTCGCTAGTGCATTCCGGGCAGGCGCTGCACACTGAAGCGCTATCCTGGTGAATTAAATGTCGAGTTTCACCGGTGAAATTCAGTTGGTTTCGACGATGGTAAACGATCGATCGAGTTAAGCAACAGCGGGTGCGGTCGGTAGTTGGATGGGTGACCGCTAGTGCCTAAATGCTAACGACTCGTAAGGCGTACCTAATGGTTACTATGTCAGGCTACCGTGTCTGGGTCCTGGGTTTAATTCTCACGAGGCAGAATTTTGAATGAAGTTTGAATTTCTGTTCTTGATCTGGGTGTGGGTCTTTGTCTTTGTGTGTTGTCCATGGCACCCACTACGCTATGTGCACCGGCGATTCGTCATGGTAACCATTCCATGGTGACATATGTCGTCAGATTATACTGTACCGCCTTTAACCGTTATCCGTACATCCTGAAGGTTGACTGTTAGAGAATGCCCTTTAGCATTAAGTCCGCCAATTGTAGATACCACTCTTTAGGGTTTAATAAAGATTAAACAAGTGAATTTATTTGGCGCCCACGTCTCGGAAAAAGGAGCATAGGACGCCCCGACCAGGTGGACTGACGACCTGAAGAAGACAGCGGGCATCCGCTGGATTCAGAAGGCTCAGGACCGGTTAGAGTGGCGCAAGTTAGGGGATGCCTATGTCCAGCGCAGTGGACCTCCAAGGGCTGATGGATCGATGGATGGATGGAGTGAATTTATATAAAGGCATCATACATCAGAGTGTTCTGGCGAGGAGCGTCGCTCGCGAAGCAGGCGATCCAAGCGATCGTACTCGTAGCGAAGCGCGGAGATCTCGCGCTTCAGCTGCTCGTTCTCACGCTTCAGCTTCTTGATGTCGGACTGGCCTGGGAAATAAAATTTACTGTTAGACACCTGTTTTTATATCCATACTTAAAAGCGTGGACAAAGTTTTAGGATCTGGATAAGACTAACATCTCATCTGTTTGCTTTTAAGTTTAGGTAGTGTTACTATGCTTTTAAATTAAATATTTTTATTTTGAAAAAAATATATTTTGGAAAAAAAAATTTAGTAAATCCTTCAAATATTCGAGTATGAACGCAACGCGTGGTGTGCAATAAAGACTGTTGTAAATGTATTATAGTAGGAATTCACCTCTTTCAACTTCAGCATTGATATTGATGGTCCTCAACCGGAGCTCTTCGTTCTCGTAGAGCATGCCCCGGGAGGACTTCCGGTCCAATCTGTGACATAAATTACTTTTTAAATGACTTCAAAACGAGTCAATAGTATAGTCTAAAATATACCGGCTTTTATTGTGTCAGTGTACCTACTAAGGCAAAAAAACTGGTGACTGTGATGTTAACCATTAAGGAGTTTTCTCGTCTGAAGCCAAATACGAAAAACCATGTTAGTGTTTTTTATAGCCTATAGAACGGAAAAGCAGACGGTATGTGGGTGGTATGTGGTCACCGACGTCCAGGTGTAACATCAGAGGAGCATGCAACGCTTGCGTTAAAGGAGAATACTTTTAGTGTTTTTGAAGAAGAGTTTTTCTACAGGAGTCCAGAAAAAATGAAAGTTTTTTATGGAAATAGCCGGTCCAAATATCCACCTGATGGTAGGTGGCTATCGTCGCCCATGATGGACATTAGCAACACCAAAGACATCACTTTCAAGTCGTCTGTTTTGTCAGTTCTCTCTCGAGCTGTTACCTAGTAACTGACCAAAGTCCAAAGGCTGTGTAGTACTGTGTACTCACTTGCGGTTGGGCTTGACGTTGACATCCTTGCGGCGCGTGCGCAGCATACTGGCCCCCGTCATGCCCGACATGCCGCTGCCCCCGCGCCATACGTCGGATCCCTGGAAACATGGAAACTGTTTAAATATTCTCCAGTATAATGGCTCAATCTCCCGTCATAGACTCTCGAAGACATGGCCAAGAGGCTCTGCTTTAATCATCCTGGAAACTGGCCAATGAGCCTCCAGCAGTACTTATTAAATATTAAAACATTAAAAATAATAAACTTTATTGAAACAAAATCATACAAAGTCGTATCCGGCTCGAAGGACCATGTTTAACCCTGGAACATTAGTGGATAATTTAACCCGTGTTGTTTGAACAGTATTAAGTGGTGTTAATTAAGTATAGTGAAAGTGTTACTACCGGGTTTTATTTTTTATAGAAGCGACCACCTCTAGTGTTCCAGGGTTAAACATGGGTTGAGGATCGTTGGTTCCCTGAGTTGTGGTATGTGATAATGAATAAAGTTGAGCATTGTTTAGTAGTTGCAAATAAACGGGAATACGTGTGTGACATTTTCATGAATTAAACCATATTTCCTGAAATTTTTTTTTCTGAATATTTGTTACGAAATGATTTCATGAATGTTGAAAAGCTTACACTACTGAAAGTTTTATTGTTAGTCTTATAGCTATGCGTAGATGTCCATGTAGATATTTATTTAATCTTTATTGAACCAAAGAAAAGTGGTACAATAGGCGGACTTAATGCTAAGTAACAAGTAGCTAGTTGATAGTAGATAGTAGATATTCATTCTGAGATCATTTTATGCCGATTTTTTTGAGTTGAATTAAGTTGGTATGTAAGACGTAAGATGTAGCGAAGTATGTAAGACGAGTAGGTAATCCATACATACATACAAACAAGGTAAATGGTGAGATTAGTCATGGAGCGTTAAATTATATTGTCTATGTACTACTAGTGATACTAACATTAGCTAATAATTATAGTAATAGCAAACTTATGATGTATGCAATAGCTTTACCCACAATGTATTATAATATTTATTATAATACACTTAATTACCTGGACCGTCATCTTTGAGAAGTAGATTATAGACGTGAGAAAAGAAGAGCAGTGGTTGACTGTTATGATTAGAAATTACATCTTTATCATAGCATCGATACCTGTTTGAAAACAATAAATGTGTTTTTAGTATATTTTTTTTAAATTATAAAAGTAATCGGTTTTCGTCAGATTAAAAACCGTCATTATTTTTATGGCAATATTGGATATTTTCTGAAGTTAATTATTTCTTGTTGGACCGACGGCTTTACGTGCCTTCCGAAGCACGGAAATGCTTAAAAAATTTTGCTTCTTGTGGTCCCCATTCAACTACCGATCGCGCCCGCTGCATGGATGAGCGCTGCATAAGCTGACCATATATGATCAAGTGTACTCGTCAAGTTTGCACTTTGACTTGATGCGGCATCCAGTTTGCATGAGATAGCTATAGCCAGATAGCCATACCGTGGCCATACACCGTCAAGTTTATTGGATACCGCATCAAGTCCGCTGCAAACTTGACAAGTATACTTGATCGTGTATGGCCAGCTTTATGCCTTATTCTTACGGACGTAGGTACTATAGGTACATACCAGTTTATATTCGATGCTAACATAATAAAGTCAGTCACTGTTTCACTTTATGAAACACCGCAAATATTTTTTGCACTTCACCAAAATTTATATTAAAAAAATATTAAAAGGTACTTTTTATATCTATTTATAACGAACACTTTTTATCCAGTAAAATTAAACACATTTTGTTCGAGTGGACTTCTTGCAGTACAAACAATTCTTATATCAGCTACGCCTCTGTGAGTTCTAATAAGATTAGGGACGTAGAGTTGGAAGGTAGAGACGTACTCACGACTCGAGACACTCTTGAGTTCACTCATGCGCAGTAAGTAGGGCCGCTGACCGAATGAGATTTTATTTTAAAATAGAATTAAGTTTACGTGAACTTAGTAACTTAACTTGGGTTTGTGTTATTGTGTGAGAGAAAACCTATGCAGATTTGCTTGTGAATGAACGTGACTCAGTTATATGTATAATATTGTTAGGTACAATAAAATTGTAAGTGGAAATATTTATTTGTATTTATTTAATAAAAAATTGAAGTTGAGATGTGTGTCTATATTTATTTGATATGAAATGTTTCCTTATACGTTATAACAATAATATTACCCCCACTTCCTTTTTTAAAGTAAGTATACGATGTTTACTCTTTTCAACGATTTATTCTTAGAGAGTTTGAAACTTGTTAAAGTTTACAAGGAGTAGAAGTGCACAAAAATATCTTATAATATTCATCTAATATAATATTAAAAAGTGTCAATGTGAAGTTAATAGTCGTAGTTTTGCTCTCCTGTAAAATTGCAATTTTCTACTTATGCCTTTTTTCCACTAAGGGTACGAAATGTTTAAAACACAAATGGTAATGATAAGTGATGAAATAAGAAAGAAAAAGGAGGAAAGATTTATTAATTAAGGCATACTTAAGTAGTTAAATACTCTTGCTTAAAACTTACGGTTGAATTTTGGAATATTTAACGAAATAAAAAAAATGATTCACAGCGAAAATTGTATAGTTTGCATGGAATACAATGTGGACGTAATCAGCTGATGATGAAAATGACGATGCTATTCATGCCTTACGTGTTAGGTGTTAGGAGCTTTACTATGTTTCCCAACCTAACGAAACCACCTCTCCTTTTGCTGTGATTCAAACAAATCGCACCCTCAGTGGAAAAAAAGCATAAGTCGTCTTACTTTGAATTTTAGTTATTAATATGATTGTAAAGAGGGACAAAAGTTGCATAATACGCTCAATTTATTCTTTAGTTATCATTAATCTTGACGGTTTTGTGCAAATCGTAATGTAAATTCCTTAGACTACTTACTGATATGTTAACAGTTTTTTTGCTCTCCTGTAAAATTGCAATTTTGATCTTATGATCAATTTTTATCTTTGATCAGGATGATCAGGCCAAAATGCAGAACAACATTTGCTTCTTGACAACTTGTAATGAAATATTTAAGTACCAATAAAGTGAGTCAATTCGCAAGTAAATATTTATTTATTTATTTATTTATTTTAATCCTTTATTGTAAATTTAATACAATGGGCGGACTTAATGCCTAATGGCATTCTCTACCAGTCAACCCTTGGTTACGATGAGAATGTGTGGTAGGCTTAAACATTATAAATGCGAGATTAAATTAATAATTGTTATACAACTAATATATAAAACCTAAATACATAAATAAATACATACAATATCCATACATAAATAAGTACCTTCATAGATATGTAAATTTATACACATACAAAATATATATATATATAAATATATATATATATATATAAATATACATGCATATATATATATTGCACAATTAACATTCAAATACATAATATTAACGGGACTCTAAATAGTGCTCTCGAACAAGTTTTTTAAACGTATTGATAGACGACGCTTTCCTAATCCTTTCTGGTAAGGCGTTCCAGAGGAGTACAGCCTGAATAGTGAAGGAGTATCGAAAAAAACCGCTGTTATGGGGTAAAATGGTCAGTTTAAGGTTTGTAGAAATATTATAATTAATTATTAAAGAAACAATCTCAATATGACTCATACTTTGTAATGGGTTTAGGGAGTAATCAGAATCACTGTGAATCCCATGAAACGTCATGGAACGGACTTCCGGTTCAATTAATGAACGATAAATCCTATTCTATGTCATTACATTAATTTCATTTACGTTAAATCATACCATGACTGATAATATCACGCTCACTAGATTCACAGACAAATTGGTTTAATAAAGGTAAAGATAATTGGCAATTAAAATGTATTATTTTTCACTTCATATTGCTTTCTTTGGAATTTTTTTGATTGCATTATATTATATATTAAAAACAAAGAATGTAACATAGAGTTACTTTGCTGACTTTTCATGTTATTGATTCATTGTATTGCTATGCTTCTGTGTTGAGGGTCTTTAGTTCCATCTAGTAGTTAATAGAAAAAGTAAACTATCGATTGCGTAATATAATTTTCTACTTAACTTTGACTTAGTCACAAAAGTGACAATACCTCTTTCAAAAAATAAAGAATAAAAAAACGAGCTATTACAATTCAATGTGACATATCTATAGATACATTTTCATGTCGGTTTTGTTACCCTCTTCCATTTCAGAGTTTTTTACGCGAATTTACTTACTAGTAACATACCCCGAATGTAGTAGGTAATACCTACTAGGTATGAGATCATGCTTATCATAAAAGTGCATTTTCATAGGAATTTTACCAACATGCGAAGTTTGAAATTTCTAGGTGCAGCTTGCAAGATTTTACCCAAACAAGCTGACGATGTCTACTAAGATTGTAACGAGGTGTAATGCCTCGTTCAATATTCCCTGGCTGGCAGATGCATTTTTCTTTTAAATTTTTAAAATCTTGACAGTTTGGTTTGTTTATAAAAATGCATCTGTCAGCTGGGCTTCCATCAATATGAGAGGATCTGCGTAAAGATCATTTTGTATATATACTTAATAATAATATTACGTTGATTGTTTAAAACAGTTAGCTACTGTTACATTAGTGCTGTGTATCCAATCATAAAATTACAGCGATCTCTAAAATTTGAAGTATGACTCTTTATTGTTCTTGCCTACCCTGCCCTGAGAGTGAGTCTTAATACTTAATACTTAATACTTGTGGAGGATCTACACCCTTGCACTGGCGCCCAATATGGATTGAAGTTATTACGTACGTTACGTATACATATATCTCTCGACTCTTACTGAAACGGATCTGACTTTGAGGACGGCAGAAAATTTGTTGCATATAAAGGACTACAATATGCATGGAAATTGTCAACAACCATCTCAGCTCGTGAAGATGACTGAAAACTGTGAAATACAAACAGCAACCCTTGAACAGGTACACCTCCATAATACGACCAAGTTATTTTATTCGTCGGAGATTGTTGCTTAGTAACGATTACGTCAGTTATTTCTAATATTTTATTAATTATATTTACGTTCACGTATTTCTGTTGAACTGTTATAATCTATCTATCATCGTGATCTATTATAATCTAGAGTAAAATAATTACAATGAATCCTAATTTCCTTAATAAATCGGAGTTAATATACGAGATTCTTGCACGTGGTGAAGAACCTCGTGAGTCTGTTCCTCTTTTGAAGGAGCAGTTAATAAATTTAATTAGTAATGGTATTACTACATCTTGTTCTCCTTATCCTGTAGAACAAGATTTAAAGGAGATAAATAATATTTTAATCGCTTTGAAAGGAAAATTGTCGCTATATGAGTTAAAGCCATCTATTATAAATAAAAACAAATTAGAAACCTACTTCCAACATCTACTTGGAAGATGCGATCTTTTAGAAATAGAATCTTATCATGATGAATCTATTATTACTCTTCATCAAAGAGCAATGAACGACTTTTTAGTCTTAAATAGACAGTTCGATTTTATAATAAATTCACCTGCATCACCTTCTTCAACGACTCAACAATCAGTTAATAAAGATGTTAGTTTAGACAAACTAGTACAAGCATTATCATGTTTAAATGATAAGGCTTTGAGTGAAATAAAAATGTTCAAATATAAAGGTGATGGTTGTCCTCGAGAATTTATAAAAAGAGTTGAAGAATTTGCAAAAAATCATAAAGTTTCAAATGAAAAATTGTTCCTTTCTTTGTATGATATGTTACAAGACACACCTTTATATTGGTTCCGTAATAAAGTCAAGTATTTACAATGTTGGGAAAATTTCAAAGATGAATTTTATTTTGCATTTGACATTCATGATCATGATTATAAAATTATGAAATTAATTGATAATTGTAAACAAAATTCTACTGATTCAGTGATAACATTTTTCACGAAGATGGAAACACTATTTGAGAAACTGAGAGTACCTCTGTCAGATGATAATAAATTAGAATACCTTAAAAGAAATTTATCATCATCTTTACGGGGTAGGCTTTTACCCGAAAATATAATTTCTGTCGATTCTTTATTTAAAGCTTGCAAGTTCTACGAATCATTAAATACTGAGATTCCTACGACTTCTCAAGCTATTTATTCGGTTTCTCAACCTTTATTCTGCCCGAGATGTAGAGTTAATACGCATAATCTACAATCTTGTAAACGGTCAGATGTGGTTTGTTTTCGTTGTGGTTTTAAAGGATATAAAGCTACAGAATGTATTAATTGTAAAAAATCTTTAGAAACTTTGCCAAAAAAAAAACTAGTAAGGAAGGATTGTAGAGCTGACTGGGAAAGCTGGCTTAGACAGCTTAATATTTTTATGCGTTCTTACAACATGTCTACAATCCTATTTAATGATGAACGTAATTTAGAACGGCCATTTATACACATAAAAGTAAACAATGTAACTCTTGCTGGCCTTTTGGACAGTGGTAGTCCTATCACAATCATTGGTAATAACGCACATTTACAACTCGTTCAACACAATTTTATTGTTAACACTCAATTTAAATTAAGTGGTTCCGTTGCTAATGGACAACACATTTCATCTATTGGTACAATTAGTTTACCCATTAATTTTAAAAATAAATCTCATACTATTACAGCCCATGTAATACCTGATATTAAACAATCTTTAATTCTTGGTATTGATTTTTGGAAAGCATTTATGATAACCAATGAGGTTCTCGATGCCATTCAAATTACAAAATATCCTAACGAGCCTATATTTTTAATAGATTGTGAGGATAATCAGGTCACACACTATGACAATTTGAATAATAGTCAAAAGTTGTCAGCAGATAAAATTATTGAAGAGTTTAAAAATATATCAACTGACGTTTGTCCTTTAGGTAGAACTAATTTGGTTGAACATGTGATTGACACTGACAATCATCTCCCAATTCGTCAACGTTGTTACAGGCTTTCACCTGAAAAACAAAAGGCTCTTTCAGCTGAAGTCGATAACATGTTAGAGTTGGATGTCATTGAACCCTGTGAAAGTCCTTGGCTTAACCCTGTAATTATTACTCCAAAAAAGGATGGAGAATGGCGTTTTTGCGTAGATAGTAGAAAATTAAATTCTATTACTCGAAAAGACGCGTATAAACTTCCTTTTATTAATGATATTTTAGATAACCTTAGGGACGCTAAGTACCTTAGTTCTATCGATATAGCTAAAGCTTTTTGGGAGATACCATTACGTAAGGAAGATAGACTTAAAACAGCATTTCATGTACCTGGTCGTGGTATGTTTTGTTTTAAAGTTATGCCTTTTGGTTTAACTAATGCTCCTGCGACTCAACAACGATTTATAGATACACTTTTTTCAACTATTGATGATAATAAAGTATTTTGTTATCTCGATGATATTGTTATAGCTACTAACACTTTTGAGGATCACATAGTTACATTAAATACTGTACTACAAAAATTACGTAGTGCAAACATTACTGTTAATTTTAAAAAGTGTGTTTTCTTTCGTAAGGAATTAAAATATCTTGGATTTATTGTTGATGAGTATGGTTTGCGTACAGACCCAGAAAAAGTCAAAGCTATTTTAGATATTCCCCCTCCTAAAACAGCTCGTGAGGTTAAAAAGTTTTTAGGTACTGCTAGCTGGTATCGTCGTTTTATACCAGATTTTAGTGATATGGTAGTACCCTTAAATAAACTGACTTCAACTGGTAAAAAGGGTTCTAAACCACCTATTTTTGTTTGGTCTGATGAAGCAGATAAAGCTTTTCACAATCTTAAAACTTGTTTAACTTCTGCTCCTTTATTGGCTAGACCGGACTTTACTAAACCTTTTTCTGTTCACTGTGATGCTTCCAGTTATGGATTAGGAGCAATGCTTGCTCAAGAATTCGATGGAGTTGAAAAACCTATCGCATATATGAGTAAATCATTAAACGGCGCCCAACGTAATTATAGTATTACTGAAAGAGAATTATTAAGTGTGATAACAGCGTTAGAACATTGGCGTTGTTATTTAGATAATGGTACTAAGTTTACTATTTATACAGATCATTCTGCTTTACAATGGTTCCTTAATTTAAATAATCCTACAGGACGTTTGGCTCGTTGGAGTATTCGTTTATCTGCGTTTAACTTTGAGTTGAAACATAAAAAGGGGAAGGATCATTTGGTACCAGATACTCTTTCACGTTTTCCATGTATTAATCTCATACAATATGACCCAGCTCATACGAACGATACATGGTATAATGATGTTCGTTCCAAATGCCTAAATACTCCTGCTTCTTGTCCGGATTATTCTATACAGAATAATAAACTATTTCGATACGGTCGGAGTAACAATTTTATTAATTCAGAATTTGATTGGAAGGAGGTTATTCCTTCTCAATGTGTCACAGATGTTATCAAAGAAAATCACTGTACGCCTACAAGTGGTCATTTTGGTACATATAAAACATATATGAGAATTAAATTGAGATATTTTTGGAAAGGAATGTATCGTGATGTCGCTAAATTTGTGTCAAAGTGTGAAACGTGTTTGGAACACAAACATCAAACCCAGAGAACCATAGGCCTAATGGGTGAACCAAAGGTTTGTTCCAGACCATTCCAAGCTATATCAATCGATTTAATAGGACCTTTACCGATGACGCGAAAATTAAATAAATTTATTTTTGTTGTTACTTGCTGTTTTAGCAAATATTGTTTATTATTCCCAATCAAACGTGCTACGACCGCTATTATACAACATATTTTAGAAAATCTCGTTTTTATGACTTATGGTATACCGGAAACCATATTCTTAGATAATGGTCCGCAATTCATTAGTTTTGATTTACAGGAAATGTTTCATAAATACAATGTACCTAAAGTGCTTTACTCACCTTTACATTGCCCTCAGGTGAATACAGTAGAGCGTTACAACAAAACGATTATCACTGCTGTAGCTTCTTTTGTTGAGCAAGATCATCGCACG
This sequence comes from Thymelicus lineola, assembly GCA_963932265.1. Taxonomy (NCBI): domain Eukaryota; kingdom Metazoa; phylum Arthropoda; class Insecta; order Lepidoptera; family Hesperiidae; genus Thymelicus; species Thymelicus lineola. The sequence goes on along the minus strand of OZ010707.1, from coordinate 3,960,285 downwards.
TGGGATCTTAATTTAAATAAGATTCAATTTGCGATGAATACTGCAGTTAACGAGGTTACCAAATATACACCAGCATTTTTAGTATTTGGACGGGAACTCGTGCCTTGTGGGTCCGTTTATAGTAACTCCGATTTATCCGAGGAAATAATATTTGCTCCTCGTGATAAGTTTGCAGACAATATTGGTCAGCTTTCGACATTGTTTAATAATGTACAGGCTCGTCTTTGGCATGCACATCAGTCGAATGCTGTTCATTATAATACTAGACGTCAACACTTAACATTTGACGAAGGTGATATTGTTTGGAAACGGAATTACCAAATTTCAGATTCAGGAAAATATTTTTCGGCAAAATTAGCTCCAAAATTTATAAAGTGCAAAATATTAAAAAAAAAATCACCTCTCGTCTACGAATTAGTAGATTTTACGGGACAGCATTTAGGCCGGTGGCATGTTAAGGATTTAAAGCCTAGGTGTCATGTTTAGTTTTAATCTTTTAATTTAACTTTATTTTCTTTTTACTTTATCTCTTATTATTACTTTTATTGGGTCTGTTCTTTGTTTGATTATTTCTTGTTTGTTCTGCTTATTATTTAATTATTATGTGTTATTTTTTTTTGTTTCTCTCCTTCAATTATTATTTTATGTTATTTGTTTCTGTTTTATTGTTTTTGTTGTACTTTTAATTATTCTTTGTTTTTTATTTTATTTGTTATACTTCTTATTTTTATTCCTAATTATTGTATATAAAAAAAATTAAAGATTTTTTTTTTGAGGGGAGCCCGGGGTATTGTAACGAGGTGTAATGCCTCGTTCAATATTCCCTGGCTGGCAGATGCATTTTTCTTTTAAATTTTTAAAATCTTGACAGTTTGGTTTGTTTATAAAAATGCATCTGTCAGCTGGGCTTCCATCAATATGAGAGGATCTGCGTAAAGATCATTTTGTATATATACTTAATAATAATATTACGTTGATTGTTTAAAACAGTTAGCTACTGTTACATTAGTGCTGTGTATCCAATCATAAAATTACAGCGATCTCTAAAATTTGAAGTATGACTCTTTATTGTTCTTGCCTACCCTGCCCTGAGAGTGAGTCTTAATACTTAATACTTAATACTTGTGGAGGATCTACACCCTTGCAAGATCTATGATAAGGATCCATCAATGGGTCTTTTTCCACTTTTATGTCCACTTTAACCCATGATTTACTAAAAATCAAATAATGTATAGAGAATAAAATACTCATTCCAAAATTTTACTAGTAGAGTCATCTAAATTACGGGCAATACGGGGCATTTTAAAAACCCACTTAGCTAGAAATTGAAAACCGATGCTAAGAACCAGATGAGAACGTATAATCTATGACATACATGGGCAAAGGTATTTTACTAAGAACATGACGATATCATTATTGCGACACGTTTTTTACGCTTAATGGTCGTAGCGCACATATCAACTCGGAAAGGGATCGGCACCGGATCGCCTCGCCGTCAACCTAACGTAAGCTCGGCTACGGCTAGGCGACGCCGCGCTTACGGCTAGGCGACGCCGCGCTTACGGCTCGCCGGCCGCTGGTTGACGGAATGAATGACAGCAGTTCGCCGACGCAACGGTAGCCGCGGCGCGGGGCGTGCACGAGGAAACGGAAAGTCGACGGATAGCGTACGGCGAGACGTAAGCGCGGGTACGGCAAGTCGTCCACGCACCGTAAGCTTGTCTCGAGGCGAGGCGATTACGTTACGGATCCGATAAGTGTGCTTTACAGTAGGGAGTTTCATACAAAGAATACTGACATGCAAGAGTTGATACGTTTACGTTCCGTTTACGAGTTGATATGTGTGCTATGACCATAATCATTATAGTATACGTATCAAAACGTCACATGTTACGTCATCATTACATCACAACGCTATGTTGAACTTTCGTGTCGAACGGAGCGCTCAACGCAATATACGGCGGCCATTTTGCAACATATTGCAGTACGCATTCGGCTCTCGGTCGAGCGCGCGTAAACTTCGTAAACCTTATCTCTCCGTCGAGAAATATAGTTTATTTATATTTACCAACAATACTTCCTTGACGCTTTATCGTGTTGTTAAGTCATGTCGGAAGAAAGGTGGAATATATTCGGTAGAATGTTGGACAGACGAGATGTTGTGGATTTTGTGAAAGAAATCGAAAAGTATCAGTGCCTGTACGATCAAAATTCGTTCCAATATGCTAACAAAGCATTGAAACGGCGCGCTTGGCATGATGTTGCTAAGAAGTATAAAAGTAGTGGTAAGTAGACAACAGTTGATACTTGTATTTTTTTTTGTTAATCAAATAATAATTTTTTTATTTCAGTTTTTGTTCATTTTGGATTATCGTCTGGAATTTTTAATAATCTTATCTGTTGTTTAAATTAAAAACTAAAATAATGTTATAAGTGGATGATCCTATAAATAAATAATGAAAGCGAAAATAAATATATAAAATATATTTTTAAATGCAAATAAGAACCGTCTATTAATTAATTAAAATCGTTTGTTTAGTTAAAATATCTCTGTCAATATTTAAAATGTTGCACGCATGTACGCATGTTGTCATTATAAACAAAGATGCACATTATTAAAGAAAATAAAAGATAGTGTCTGTATGACCTATGTGAAGTAACCCTTTATACAAAATTAAGGTCGAATTGCCAATGTAGAGCGGGAGTCACAAGTTATTAATTATGTACCTACCTACAGCGTTTTGTTTAATTAAAAAATAATTGTTTATATGTAATTATTTTAATAAAAATTGTAGATATATAATATTTAGTACGAGTTATGTCCATCTGATAAAAATAAAACGTTTTCGATTACTCCAAACAGACGATGTTTCAAAAACTTACTCGAAGAAAAGAAATGTTTAGTTCTGTTTGGAGAAATATTAACAGATGTGCTAATTGTTAATGAAATCTTCGCCAGGGGGCTAACTAGATAATGTATTAGTTAATGAAAACTTTTGTCGCATTAAATTTAAGTGTCTGTCTGTGCTTTCAAATAAATAACTGTTTTCTATGACATTAAATGACGAATATTTAATTTTTGTCTCTCTTTTTTGTCTGAGCTCCTCTGGAATGGCTGAACGAATTTTATTAGGACTTTCACTGGAAGATAGAGGAGGATTTTTATTCCGGAATTTCTCGTGAATCGGGATTTACGCGGAAAAACTCCCACGCGAACGAACAGCTAGTTTCAAATGAAAATATCATTTCTAATCGATTGATAAATTAATTAATCTTAAATTTCAGGATGTGAATGGAGTACCTAAATTGCGCCTCCTCCTTTTTTAGGGTTCCGTACCTCAAAAGGAAAAATCTGAGGCCTAATAAGATTAATGGGCTGTCTGTCCGTATGTTTGTTAATATCATTTTTCTCTGAAACCCGTGGAATAATGTTGAAATTTATTTCCTTTGGAGCTGTAAAAAATCAAACTACTAAGCCAACGCATTCAAAAGATACGTCCGTATAATCCTTATATTTTGACACGAGTGTCAAAGGGAATGAAATTAATAAAATTACCATTGGTGCCGGAACTCCCCAGGAATTCCCTACTGAATTATCTAATAGATAACCCGAAATAGATGATGTGGTTTAATTCCTTTACTAAGATAAGACTCCAAAAAAGACATACATTGGGCAACCATACGTACTTAATTTCAAGAATCTTTAAGTATGTTTTATCAGATTATTAGCTCGGTAATCAAACATAACATATTATAGGTTTGGTTATTAATTATAAAACGGGATAGTTTGAATAATAAACTAAGTATTGAAAAAATCCATACTATTTCTTTATTTAATATAATATATTATACTTAATTGCGTACCTAAGTAATTATCTTGGATCTTTTTTGTTCTTAGTCTTGTCTAGATAAAAATGTTTAACCTTTATTGGATGGTAAACTCATGATTTCTTTGTTTAGGATTGCACAATGTTGTGAAACTTACATAAGGGGCTCTAATAGGTGATAATGATATAAAATTTATTACTCAAATACTGGTCAGTTTATTTTTAGTACTAATGAGATTATTACGATTTTACGTTATTGCACATTTGTTGTAACTGGTGACAGAATTCATCTTATCAAAAATTTATCTATCTTTTAGGATCGAATCCGAAGCTTTGTTTTCAGTAGACAGAATCTACTAATCACGACGTACCCTAACGTCTTACGTCCTTCACGACGTAGCCTAAATCCGTTTGGTACCTTCAATGAAAAACAACAACAATAATGTAATTTTTAACTATCAATAATCACAAATATTTTTTCAATTTCAGTTCACGACTGCAAGGAGAAATGGCGTAAAATAAGGATTGCTTACATGAGATGGGTAAAGTTATCTAAGAGCGGTAACCCTCCAAGCAGACCATACTACCTCGCTGACTATCTCCATTTCATATCTCCAGACAAAAAAGTCGATGATAATGTTCCCACAACCAACAGTCCAGAGTCACCGACGTCTTCTGAAGATGACGTTAAACTAGAAATTGATGAATACGATCATTTAGCTGACAGCAATGGGCATACAGATGAAAATCAGCAGGATATGTTTGACAAAACTCATGAGAGACACGAAATACGTGAAGGATTCAGTAGACCACATCCAGATGAGCATAATAGCCGAAGCATTAATCTGAGCAATTCAAACATGGAAAGGCTTATAGAAGACAACAATAGATTGCAGACAGAAAGAGAAAGAGAAGTATGTTCTAGAAGAAACGTGATTGATCGTCTTGAAACCCAAAAAAACATCGTTAGTGATGAAAATAATCCAAGAAGAATGTTTCTATTAAGTCTTCTGCCGGATATAGAGATGCTTAATGAACAAGATATGAGGACGTTTAGAAGAGAAGTAATCTCCCTATTGGATAACATAATAACAACTCGTGATAGTGTTATTATTAATAATAAAAATAAATTATAGATTGCTAAGAATTTAGAATAATTAATGATTTGATGAAAGCTATTTATTGACATTTACAATATTTACAAAGTTGTAAAAAGTGGCGCAATTGTTTAAATTATTTTAAAACACTATTTGGTAAAATTTTAAGTGTGTAAAAAGGAACGGGAGTATTAACTTATTTGCAATAATTGTAAGTGCTGCTCAGTATTCGTTTATACTTTAATGTAAAAAAACTATCATACTATAATATTAAGGTGCAGATACACGAGCAATTGAAATTGCTGAATTACCGGCAATACTAGGCAATTTGACGTCAGGGCCACAACAAGCAATTAACTAAAAACTAAATAAACTAAGCAATTTGTTCTACACGAGCAATTCAATGGAGCAACAACTGACGATGGACGAGGATTCTTCTTGCGGCGGCAGTTTGCAGTGTGTTTATAGTTATAAAATCGAAAAGAAAAAAAGAGAAATACCGACACGAATTTGGATGCGAGCGTACTTAGCAAAAAGGCAACAATCTTCATTATGCTATCAATTAGACGATGTCTTATATAAAAACTTCACTGGAATGTGCAGAAGCAACTTTGAAGTACTTTTAAAAAAAATTGTCCACTAATTACGAAAGAGACGACCAATATGAGAGATCCAATTCCATATCCATCTCAGGGTCTGAATTTTGGAAATAACTAAAAAGGAGAATGCCCATAGCCAGTACTCTTAAAAAAATAATTGTGTCACAATGATTTTTGGACAAAAAATTAAAGTAAAATATTTCAAGTATTTTACCCTATTTCCTAAAAAATCCTTACTGGGAATAATTTTCGGAAATTAATAAGTAACTTTACTTCCGTTTTACAAAAGAAAACCATTGGGCCATTTATGTTTGGATAAAAGCCAATCAGGAATCTTTTAAGATCCTTCGGGCCAATAGGTTGCATTGATTCGATTATAATTATGATACAACAGTTATAGTATAAATATATCCATGACAGCAAACTAGATGACGTAAGGGGACTGTCAAATGAATTAGAAAATTATTATAATCAGCCAGGAGTAATAGTGTTCTGTGATTATAATACATTACAAACTACATGGTGTTTGGGGACTGTCAAATGAATTTGAAACTTAAAAGATCGACATTACATACGCAATCGACTTTAATACGCCTGCATAGAGTCCATATTACTGTGAGTTTACTATAACCTAAATACAAATTAATTTTGTTTAAAATCTCTTATTTCCTAATATTAAGATTGACTAAACTTAGTATGTGTAATTTATTAAGATAACATTATCAAATAAAGGTATTTTTATCAAGACACGAAAATGTTAAAGTCAGTACATTTCTCCATACTAAATGGGCATTCTCCTTTAGAAATAAAATCTTTTAAATAAAAAGTTGAACCACCTTCAATATTAAAATAAAATGACTTGAAAAAGTAAAAAAAATAGTTTAATAAAAAACTGAACTTCCTGCTTATTCATTTACTTAAAGTATAATAGTGTTTTATATGCCAATCTAATGAAATATTTGAAGTCGGTACCATTATTTTTAAAATTACAGACATTAATTTTCTATGAGTTATGGAGCTCAAAATTCCGACTAAACCTCCGACCTCGGAGAAAGGGACGCGTATACACCAGCTTAAAAGACAGATACAAAAATTGCCTTGAATTTTCCAAACGGTTGGATATACCGGCGATCGCTTACTCGACACAATGGAGCAATTAGAGAAATACATAGTTGCCGAAATAATTGCCACAGTTTTATAGATTACTCCACTGCTCCACTAATTGCTTCATTACGTTTGGCGATTGTCGCCGGGCAATAATCGCTTAAAAATTGCTCGTGTAACTTCACTTTAACATTTCACCTTTACTACTATTATATGTACATACGAGTATAATACCTACTATTATTTCTTCTGTGCCGTTACTGCAACAATACTTTGAAAGTTAGGTTAAAATTTTACATTCTTTGCTGATCTCATTAGATATGTTTCATTTTGTTAGTAAATATTTACCTACATGTTTTGGCTCAATTTCATTGATTCAAATTTAATATATTTGTTGATTATATATCTTATGATGCATCCACGCCGTAGTTATCAAATGTACTCGTAAAACACAAAAAATGTTTGTACGGATGTCGTTAATAGACTCTGAAACTATCCAATCGGTATGCCTCAAAATAGTTTCATTTGAAAGGCAATAATCCGAAGGTAGTTTGAGACCACTAAAACAAAGCATTAGGCACATTCAGTCCATTGATAAAGTTGATTTTCCACTTTTCCCATACAACAATTTGAAGATAATATGTAAAGATGGCGCATCAACGTCAACACAAAAAAACTGATCTGTCATTCTCATCAGAAAAGTTTTTAGCGTAGTGGAACACGCTGGGTAGGTATGAAGTAAAAAGTTAAATTCGACAACAAGGAACTATTAAAACAACCTGCGGAAAGGAAACATTCTATAAAAGCAAAGCAAAGCAGAGCAGCAACCCATAATTGTTCCACTGCTGGGCTCGGGGTCTCCTCTCACAATGTGAGGGGACAGGCCATAGTCTACCACGCTGGCCAAGTGCGGATTGGTAGGCTTCACACACCTTTGAGAACATTATGGAGAACTCTCTGGTGTGCAGGTTTCCTCACGATGTTTTCCTTCACCGAAGCAAGTGATAATTAACTTATAATACGCACATAATATTTGAAAATTAGAGGTGCGTGCCAAGATTTGAACCCGGGCCCCCGCGTTCGGGAGACCAACGTTCTATCCACTAGGCTATCACTGCTCATGCAAAACATTCTATATCTATAACAAAAAGGTATTGTTACCTCAGTGTTGACTGTTTCCAAGACTTAGGCAACGTTAGCGAGCTTACAGGCTCTACTAACAATAAACAAGATTTTGTTATCAGATGTTTCTCCTTGCTTGACGTAAAAAGAAACTGCGGTGTGGATGCACAATTAATTTAGTTTGGTATTATTTTTGAACAAATTAAATTTCTAAGAGGAATTTATATACAAACTTTTATAAAGTATACATATCTAAGTACATCTTTCGTATACATTTAAGTGTAAAGTAATAAAGATATTTTGACACTTTTCTAATTTCCTTTTTTTCAAAATTATATAATGTCCATGGTATCGAAAAAAACAGAAATCGGGTTCTGCGTGAAGTGGGTACTGCGGGAACCCAAAAAGTTCCGTACAAATGCACCTCTTTGAAAAGGCTCCATCCATTTTGAATCCATGTCTCCCATGCAGGTGTACCCTAGTGAACAACGGCCAAAGCTATGCCAGGTTCTTGGAGGTTGCTGGGATCTGTACATACATAATATGTAGGTATTGTGTTTGTAACGCTCTAAGTATCCCGCTCTTTTTTTTGGATTGCAATGTGTTATTAATAAATAAGTATTAATACTTTCCGAAGAAACCTTCATTGTTAATATTGTGGTTAAACAACTCGTTACAAGTATACTGATAGCCCCACACTAGGATTCCCTGTGGGTGTGATGACCAACACACAGAGCCAAGAAACCACACACCCAGACCGAGAACAGAAACACACAGAAATTCAAACTCATCATACCTCCGATCCATTTCGCCACACGGGTCGTCAATGTTTATTGTCTGGTGATGTCTTTGGTACATTCTCAGATCACTTACTTATTGATCTGAGGGGATATTATGGTGTGTCTGCTCGGCTGTTGCTTGAATAGTTATAAACAACAAGTTCAATCAGTCCACTGTGTTTACGAAAACTTATTCCATCCATCCATCAGCCCTTGGAGGTCCACTGCTGGACATAGGCCTTCCCTAATTTGCGCCACTCTGACCGGTCCTGAGCCTTCTGAATCCACCGGATGCGCGCTGTCTTCCTCAGGTCGTCAGTCCACGTGGTCGGGCGGCGTCTTATGCTCCTTTTTCTGAGATGTGGACGCCATTCGAGAGTCTTTCTTCCTTTACGGTTATCGGTCCTTCGCACTATGCACAAAAACTTATTAAACATTAATACTTTACTAGTATTTCGCACCCCTATGGACCTATATACAGTAGGTACTAAGACTTGACCGGGATAAGTTAATTAAGTCATAAACAGTAATTATATTTGTAAACTTCTACTCTACTCTTGTAAGCAATGTATTGTTCGTAAGCGAGTACTAATTTCCACTCGCTTTTGATCAATTTATAGGTGGCCGTGAACGCAATTTACAGGAGGCTGGATTCAGGCCTAACTTAGGTACTTACATGAAGATGTAATGTATATGAAATTTTTATAATACCTGTTAAAAACCAATAGCAATTGTTTTGGTTGTGGTTACTAAGGGTAATCGTCCACTGCTACTTCTTGTACCACAACAGTAGCGATACAATTGTAAACGCTATATACTCATAGCCCCCACACTAGGATTCCCTGTGTCGTGGATGCCATGGACAACACATAAAGACATGAACACGAGTCAAAAAACAACAGGGTCGCGATACTGTCACGCGATCGACACCTGCAATTGTATCGCTGTCACGCTACTGTATCGCTACAAAAATTATTCGTGGGTCACCGACCTAAGGCATAGGATTTAAGAAGAGGTCAGGTTACTATTATAAGTGTATATAATTGTGTTATCCTCCTTACCGAGTCAGGATTAATTTGTGCTTACCCTATTGAAGCAGTAATCCCTTAATGTAATAAGGCTACTACAGTGTCCTTGTTTTAATTGTAGTGCAGGACGTCTTGGGAATATGTCCTGGATGATTTATGTCGTAATGAAAATTACATGAGGTGACTTATTACGAGAAAAAACGGGGCAAGTGCGTGTCAGGCCACGCAATGTAGGGTTCTGAAGTAGTAAGTTTATCGTCTATTACTCATTAATTTTTTGTATTGTTAGGTTATTTTTTGTTTATAGCTGAAATTAAAAAGACTAATTAACAATGTATGATATAACATGTACCTATGTATTAATTTATTTTATAAAACCGAGATTCTTCAGCCTCCGCCTGCGATTTCGATTCCGATATATTTAAACTAAAACCTCTGATTCTGACTTCGGTTCCGATATCATCACTTCCGTTACATCCCTTCGTCTTTGGGTTACAAAAAAGCACATGAGTACAAAATCTCAACTCATTGTTCCATTAGTTTTGGAGCGAATTGGTTGTGAAAGGAGGTTAGACACACGATGATCCTAGGGTTCCGTTTATTTGTTTTTAAGGAACTCTACAAAACTCAATCACTCATATGAATGTATTACTAGTGAAATAACATTAATGTACGTTATTTTTTTGCCTCTCCTAGTGATTCGGAAATAAAATAGTGGAAAATCGCTACGATAAGACATTGTGGTCACCCTACAAAAAGGAATTGAGTCCATGTCAATAGCTTTACTAAGAAATGATGAAGGAATTCACTATTCAATTCAGTGTATTTCCTACTGCAGTGAAAAAAGGTTCTATTTAAAATTTTAAATGTGTGTAAAAAAACGTGTCTCAGGATTTTTTAATAATAAAAATGCATTTGGTTTAAAAATAATGAAATTTTTTATCAATGTTAGGTCTAGTAAATTCAACTAGGTATAGTTTAAGTGACGATAAAATGTGATCCAGCATGGTGATACAGACTCTAGTGTTCATCAGATATCGCAACAGCTTCAGAAAGGTTCAGGTAAGTGTAAATTACACTTAAGTATCTACCTACCTACGACTGTGTCCAGCCGGGAGGTTCTATTTTTAAAATTGAGCCCCCGTTCTCCTTTGAAAATCGAACGAATCCATTGAAAATTGAAACCGATCGGCGCCAATTCATTGGGATTTAGGACATACGTGGTGTTCGCCGTGTCGGTTCTATACTAGTAATAATACTTCAATGCCTACTGATGTTATTTACTGTCTTAATGTTATTTACTTTTTAGGGTTCCGAAGTAAAATCGGAACCCTTATAGTTTCGTCATGTCCGTCCATCTGTCCGAGCCATGGCGCCGAGACCTATATTGCTAGAAAGCTCTAATCTATTATATATATAAAAGAGGACGTGTGTGTCCCTATATTTCACTTTGCAGCCAATACTGCACGTTGCAAGCGCATAGTGTGTATATGTCGCAATAAGTACGAGGCTCAAATCTCAGATAAGGGTGGTTGCGAGTTGATACCTATTAGGGTGTAGAAGATACGGGGTTGAACGTGTTGAAGTGAAGCGCCTACTTTTTCGTGGGAGCAATGTTTTGTAGAGCCGCGCATTGCTGGTACATGACTAGGAAGCTATCCACGCAAAATTATTTGTTATCTGTCGACTGTCGCTTGAATGCATTCATCCTCTCTGTACTTTTTTTACAATAATAAAATGTGTGCTCTCGAAAAAGTTTTAATTATTCGCTGCAACAACCAGTTATTCCTCTAAAGAATTAGGGAACATACCAAAACCACGTGCCTCATTTAAGGGGGGGAGGGGGGTCTTCAAAACACCACGATTGGTCACAGAGGGGAGGGGGGGGTTTAGGTTTTTGTCACGTAGTCAATATTTTAGCAACCATTGCGCCACAAAGTCGTCAAATATAAGCAAAATTATTATTTTTAACTCTGTTTTTGCAAAAAAGTATTGAAAACCGTATTTATCAATTACCACGTGAAAACTAGGGGGGGAGGGGGGGGGTCTTCTCATATACTACGGATGGTCACGAAGGGGAGGGAGGGGGGTAAAATGTTGGAAAAAATGGGTTACGTGGTTTTGGTATGTTCCCTTAACAGCGTGTGATTTCTAGAAATGTGTGATTATCATTAATATAAAAACATTTTAACTGTTCTAGATTTTAGAATGACCTAGAAATTTCTTAAATGGTCTAGATTGTATGCCAATTTTCTGATCAATATAAAATGTTCTAGAAATTCCTCCAATAATCTAGAAAACTCCAAAAGTAGGTAATGGAACTTATTACGCATTTTCGTCATTTTTTAAGTTAAAAACATGAACATTTATTTATTAGGTCCAGATTAGAAACAAAATTTGGAAGTATTAAGTTTTTTTGGAATTTCATCCCTTAAAGTTTTGAAGTTAAGAGGCCTTTTTAAAGTGAAACTTTTATTACATCGTCTCAAACTTTTTGGTATGTGTGTCGCATGTCGCGTGACGGTCGGTTCTTAACTTATCGGTTCTAGGTAACGAAAGTACTTAGGATGACCTAGCTTTCAACATATCTGATTGAGTACGGGTGCTACTACATGATACATTCTGAAGGTCTGACTCTGATGATGACCAGGTATGTACTTATCGGTTCTCAGTAACGGAAGTACTTAGGATGACCTAGCTTTCAACATTTATCTGATTGAGTACGGGTGCTACTACACTGAAGGTCTGATGATGACCAGGTATATACTTATCGGTTCTCAGTAACGGAAGTACTTAGGATGACCTAGCTTTCAACATTTATCTGATTGAGTACGGGTGCTACTACATGATACATTCTGAAGGTCTGATGATGACCAGGTATGTACTTATCGGTTCTCAGTAACGGAAGTACTTAGGATGACCTAGCTTTCAACATTTATCTGATTGAGTACGGGTGCTACTACATGATACATTCTGAAGGTCTGATGATGACCAGGTATATACTTATCGGTTCTCAGTAACGGAAGTACTTAGGATGACCTAGCTTTCAACATTTATCTGATTGAGTACGGGTGCTACTACATGATACATTCTGAAGGTCTGATGATGACCAGGTATATACTTATCGGTTCTCAGTAACGGAAGTACTTAGGATGACCTAGCTTTCAACATTTATCTGATTGAGTACGGGTGCTACTACATGATACATTCTGAAGGTCTGATGATGACCAGGTATGTACTTATCGGTTCTCAGTAACGGAAGTACTTAGGATGACCTAGCTTTCAACATTTATCTGATTGAGTACGGGTGCTACTACATGATACATTCTGAAGGTCTGATGATGACCAGGTATATACTTATCGGTTCTCGGTAACGGAAGTACTTAGGATGACCTAGCTTTCAACATTTATCTGATTGAGTACGGGTGCTACTACATGATACATTCTGAAGGTCTGATGATGACCAGGTACCATACTTATCGGTTCTCAGTAACGAAAGTACTTAGGATGACCTAGCTTTCAACATTTATCTGATTGAGTACGGGTGCCACTACACGATACATTCTGAAGGTCTGATGATGACCAGGTATATACTTATCGGTTCTCAGTAACGGAAGTACTTAGGATGACCTAGCTTTCAACATTTATCTGATTGAGTACGGGTGCTACTACATGATACATTCTGAAGGTCTGATGATGACCAGGTATATACTTATCGGTTCTCAGTAACGGAAGTACTTAGGATGACCTAGCTTTCAACATTTATCTGATTGAGTACGGGTGCTACTACATGATACATTCTGAAGGTCTGATGATGACCAGGTACCATACTTATCGGTTCTCAGTAACGAAAGTACTTAGGATGACCTAGCTTTCAACATTTATCTGATTGAGTACGGGTGCCACTACATGATACATTCTGAAGGTCTGATGATGACCAGGTATATACTTATCGGTTCTCAGTAACGGAAGTACTTAGGATGACCTAGCTTTCAACATTTATCTGATTGAGTACGGGTGCTACTACATGATACATTCTGAATGTCTGATGATGACCAGGTATATATTTATCGGTTCTCAGTATCTGAAATACTTAGGATGACCTAGCTTTCAACATTTATCTGATTGAGTACGGGTGCTACTACATGATACATTCTGAAGGTCTGATGATGCCCAGGTATATACTTATGTTGCTATTTCTTGCTTTTGATAAACAACGACACAGTTAATCAGTCCGAAAAACTGATCAACGAGGATGATGCCATTTTAATACCCTAAATCGAATATTTATCCAAAAATTTTTAGTTAAATGTCTACAATACGAAAAAAAGTTTCACTTATACCGTGGTTTCATAAAACCACACAATCTTTTTTTTGTGTTAGCTAAAAAATTATAGTAATTTATAGCTTTCACAAAAATAAGAAACGTATACTTATGTACGCGCTTGAGAAGTTATACTTCTTTGGCATCATTAAATAAATATTTAACACTAGCTGTCTTGGCGAACTTAGTATCGCCTAATAATCAGTGAATGTACTTTGTTGGTACTTTTAACTTATAGTTTTAGGTTTAGGTTTTTTAGGGGAGCGGAGTGAGAGGGGAGGGGTAGCGTGAGGGGTAGGGGGAGGGGAGTGGAGAGGAGGGGGAGGGGGAAGGTGAAGGTGAAGGGGAGGGGAGGGGAGGAGCGGAGGGAAGGGATAGCGTGAGGGGGAGGCTAATGGAGGGGAGGGGGAGGGCTAACGGAGGGGTGGGAGGGGGAGAGGAGTGGAAGGGATGGGGGAGGGGAGTGGAGGGGAGGGCTAATGGAGGAGAGGGGGAGGGAGAGGGACCGCGAGCGGGAGAGGGGGAGGGCACTTTAATAACGTGCTAGAGCACCAACAAAATTTTGTTTTAATTTGTTTGTCTGTCTATCTGTTTCTCTGATATCGGCATCACATTATAACCTTTAAACTGATTTCGACGGAAATTAGGTTATTCCTTATACTTTGGGTCATATTTTAGAAACCTTTCTTCCCGAAAAAAATAAAAGTTTTCCCCGGAAACAAGATGAAACTTTGTATGGAAAATTATTAATTATTATTTAATTAATATTTCCTTTAAATTTGCAGAAAACGTTCCTCCTTTAATTGAAGGAAATCATTTTTCGAGTTTTTTGAAATTTTTCATGAAAAAGAAAAAACAAATTATATAATATTAATGTTGTATTTTTTTCAAAACCCGCTCCCGCCCGGAGGAATGATTTGTTATTGTATCGTAGGTTTCAGTATATAAATTCCTAAATATAAGTAGTTCAATATAAATTAACCTGTTTTTAAATTTTCTTCTGTAAGGGGTACAAATATGATTAGCTTAATTTCCGCGTGCGAAGCTGCGGGCAACACAGCTAGTTTGGCATAAAGCAAAAGCCTTAAAGTACTTACCTATAAGTAGCAACTTTACCAATATTCATCGAAATCCATTCAAGGGTATTCATGGGATACCCGGACAGACAAATAGACAGACTCTAACACGTTATCGAAGTGCCCCCTAATCGAAATTAAAAAAAAAAACTATTTAATGTACAGAAAAATTACCCTGGCGTAGGGTTTTTATTTATTTATTTAGTACACACAAATAATTAAAAAGAATAATTACAAAAGTAAATTTAGTACTAGGGCACTGCTTACCTATTCCATGGAGGAATCTCTTCCAGCAGACCCATAAAGAGGAGAATTGCATTAGTCAGGCAAACCCAGTGTACACTTTGTAAATATTAAGTAATGTAAAAAGAAAATAATAAATAATAATAATAAATAATAGATATATGTAATAATAAATATATTATATAAATAAATAAAACATAACTAGTATATAAATAAATATTTCATTTACAAATAAATAATATTAAAATAGATAATATCACAAAATACAAAGTATAAAAATAGTTGTCATTCACAGGAATTACGATAAAAAAAATTTAAACGTTCTATACATGTGGACAGTTTTTGATTCTCTTATGTTAGGCGGAAGGGAATTCCATTCCAGGTTTTTCCGGTTCTTTGAAGTCGATTTTTTTTGTATAATTTAAATTATTCCAATGGACAATTGCTGTTGGACGTAGCGGCCCTTAAACGCGATTTCCCGACATTTCCCGATTATAAGCTTACTGATGCAATCAAGAAACGGGTCTCCTTACTCAGTCCTTCTGTTCTCAGTCACCAACGCAATACTGATGATTGATTGAGCTTTGGTGTTATACTTCTCCTTTAGTTTAAATTGTGAAGCATAATTTTCCCGCAACAAAGTGAGGGCGGTTACAGAGCATAAACATACCTAGCTTTACTTCTTCAAAGGAGGAAGTTATGAATTATTCCCGGGAATCAAATTGTTTTCATCAAATTGTAATTGTTCTTAATTCGATTTCAGGAATTGATTCAAAAAGCTATATTGATAAGTTTACGACTAGTCTTCGGTAAATATATTACACATGAAAATTGCGTTTTAATAAACATGAAAATCAAAGCAGTTTGCGAGACTCAACAACACTGAAATATTATTATCATCTTTAAATATCTTTTATAGATCATCAGAAGTGATTTGTTTGTCCAAGTTTCAGATGTTCAAGACAAGGAATATATCGACGCTTGAAAGGAAAAATTGATTAAGCGACATTGAGCTAATTTTACAGGAGAGCACTTTAAAGTTGAATTTCAAGAAAAGTTGTTGTATATGCCACAATATAGTTGATAAAATAAGTATTCCAAAAACAGTAAGAATAACGTCGGTAGGAGGATTACAAAAAATATATGATTTTTTTTCTAAAAATTCCAACTTTATACTGCTCTCCTGTAAAGTTAGCTCAATGTTGCTTAGTAAATTTTTCCTGTCAAGCGTCAATATGGTTAATGGTTGTTTTAAATCAGGCCAAATAAACAAATTATAAAGTGGCTTTTACCCTCTTGCTTGAGTCTAGATCTAGACTAGACTAAACGAAGTGTATAGAGTAGGTACTTATACACTACGTTTTACCTACTTTATGTGACGGACTTCGACAGACGTCTTTCATAAGAATCAGAAACCATAAAATTTAACGGTGTAAACTTGTTTTTAACCGACTTCAAAAAAAGGAGGAGGTTTGCAATTCGACTGTATCTTTTTTTATGATTGTTTCCTCAGAACTTGGATGTACTTCATTTGAAGTCAGTTATTTTTTTGTTAAAATGTTAGATTATCCAGGATGCAGTTCACTTACTTTTGCAAGCGCCCATTTCGAAGGCGGCATATGCTCTTCATTTAATAAAACGATGTCATTTATTGGTGTGTATTAAAGGGAAGCAGAATTTAATTAGTATGTAAGTGTAGTATCAACATATTCTAATGATTCTACTTACGCACAGCGAGCCCGCGCCGCACCTACGAATCGACCAAACAATTTAATACACGCCGCATTTGTCTAAACCGCCTTGAATCGCTACGATTACGACTATTGTCCCTACCCCACATAAATATAATCTCGGCACGAGCTAAAATATCCACGGTAACCCAGCCTTTACATAGTACATTGCGAACTCGCTTCCTCCACAAGTGCTACAACGCTGGTATTTCACGCGCATTGAATGGTACGTGAGGAAGTACAATCGCTGTGTAGACGAAATTAAATACCCGTCGAAAGCGGTACTCGCCGAGGCGTGCCGAAGCGGAGAGGGGAGCGGGGCGACGAGCGGGGAGGACCGCGGGGAGTACGCGGGCCGCGGCGGGCGAGCGGGGAGAGTCAGTCCGTGGTCGCGCGTCGCTCGTATCGCTCGTCGCTTCCGCTAGCGCGTCCGCTCCGCTATGAAGAAGATTAAGACTCAAGCCGCCCGCTCGAAGAACATGGACAAGTTGATAGCAGCTGTCCAGGCGCGGGAATGTTTATGGGATAAGAGCTACAGAGGTCATCGGAATAGGTTCAAGCTGGAGAGGTACTGGAATGAAGTGGCCGCTGAAGTAGGAACTACAAGTGAGTATGAATAGGGTGAACGCCCGTGGCGGCCATGTTTTTTTACGCTACGGTTTGTGGTGCACTGCGCAGCGATACGCGCATTGCTTGGTTACAGCGGTTACCAATTCCAGCGGTGTATTAATTTATTACGTATTGTTGCTAAGAAAAGAACAAGTATATTTGGAAATAAATACAAATGTAAGCAGTCTTCATATTATGATTTAATAGATAATTTGGATGCTGATACTGGGCATTAGGAAGGTATTAGATTTTGAACCGATGTTGGGCCATTAAAAATGAATGTAGGCGGCCTTCATACTATGAGCGAAAGAGACCGCGATATACACGCGTGATTTATCACTGGGTACTTAAACACTCAGTTGATTTATGGAGTGATGTATTGATGATACGATTGTATTCATTAAAAGATTACGATTTAAATTTACAACTCTAGTTTTTTTACTTTATTGGCTTAGGTTATTTCATGTCATTAAGTTGGTATTTAGGACATTGTCAGCCCTATATTATCATTATGATTATTGGGTTAAACAGTTACAATAAGCGACCCCTGAAGCCTATTTAGCAGTGATTTGCGAAGCGAAGGGTCCCGGGTTTGATTGCCGGATCTTTGGCAAGCAATGCTAGTGCTTGATATGAGTGCGTTCTGTGTAACGAACCCTGATGACACATGGATGAAAATTAGGATGCATAAAATTTATGGATACCGATTAGTGAAAGGGCTGAAAGTGAAGGTGGCTGAAAGTTTTGAAGAAGTCTTTATTCCGTCGCAACTCTTAATTGAAAAATATCCCCTCCGCACTAGTTTTGCAAAAATAAATTGTTACTTAATGCATCCTGTTCTTTCATTTCCCTTGTTCTTGTTAAGTACTACTCCGTACAAAATAAACTCCTGTACAGTTAGTCCAACAGGCAACTGAAATTTAGTTTGGTAAAGGACACTGTAGTTCTTACGAAAAAGGATTCTGTAGTCCTTACCAAAAATCATGATCAGATAGCACTCGCATGATAAAGAACATATTTGTCCTCATTTTCTACCAAACTTGTTTGCCGCGAAAGCTGAATAAATGCGGAAAGCTGAACGAATGCGTACGCGTCTCCACACAAAATCGCTGTTTTCTATGGAAATAAACTGAATAGAGCTGAATAATTATGCGTTGACCCTTACACGGCATTTGGGGGTGCAATATTTATGGAAAAGTTGAGCATGAGTCAGCAGCCAAAAGACTCGTCGTGTTCCGGCTGGGGGCTTAGGAGCCAGTTCTTTCTTTCTTTTTCTTCTCTCTTTCTTGGCCGGCAACGCATCAGTGATGCATTTGGTGTTGCTGATGTTCATGGGCGACGATAGCCACTTACCATCAGGTGGATCTTCAGCTCGTTTAGCGGCTATTTCCATAAAAAAGAAGTATATTAACGATTCGACGATTCTATAGCCCAGTTGGCAGAGACCCTGTTTGTGGGACTGACTTTTATGTGACAGATAAATGTTTTTCTGGGATCGTTAGTTTTCTAGGTGATTGTATTGTTTTGTTTGTCCAGAAAACCGCAAAACAGGCTATACTAGAGGGCGGTGTGATGTGCCAGAGTTTATTTATTTGTGTATTGCTAGCTGTCTGCCCGCGGCTATCTCTACCCTATTCAAGATACCGTGGTCCTATTTGCTACATTTTTTAAAAATCCGTTCAGTAGTTTTTTCATGCACATTTATAATTTTAGTAGGATAGATTTTATTGTATCAATGGGTTTAATTTTGAAAAGAGTAAAGCCAGTAGACAGTTGTATGCTAATTACACCGGTAAATTCAACAGAACAACTTAGCTCAGTATTAAGCAAACGAATTACATAATTTAAAACTTTTTCCAGGTTTAAACTGCAGAAAGAGATGGAAGAATCTGAAGGATCAATGTCGGAAAGAGATGAAAAAGGCTACCGAATCGGAATGGCCTCATTATAATAAATTAAAGTTTATTCATCATCAGTTCCTAACTGAGGATGAGGAAGGTGATGAAGACACGACAGATGAAGTGTTCAACTCATTAGATGAGTCTATAAAGACCCCTAAATTAGGTTATACAATGAGAAAGAAGTTGTTGATGAACAAAAGACGTACGATTGACGTGGATATGAACAAGTTGATAGATTTGGTACAAGCGAGAGATATTATTTGGAATCGGCAGCTTAAAGGACATCACAATTGGTATAAGCTGGATGAAAGTTGGAAAGAGATCGCTCAGGAACTGGATGTGACACGTATGTATTTGTAAAATAATTAAATTGTAGTTCTTTTTAAAGTTTTAGGTGTAGTTTTAATATTACTTAGTTTGTTTTTGTGTGAAGCTTTATTTTTTTTTTGGAAAAAGCCGGCAAATGAGCTGACGATCCACCTAATAGTAAGTGGTTATCGTCGTCCATGGACAAAACCACCAGAGGCATCAATGCGATGCGTTGCCGGCCAAGAAAAAGAGAAGAAAAAAAAAGAAAGAACTGGCTCTCAAGCCCCGAAACGACGAGTTGTTTGACGGCTGAATCATGCTCAAGGTTTCTTTTTCTTCTATATATTTGACTTTTTTTATCAAAAGCAATAACATTATCTTTATTTATGTATTTCAGGAGATGAAGCCAGATTAAAGTGGAAGTATTTAAGAGACCAAGCACGAAAGGAAGTGCGCAAACAAAATTCCGAATGGGAATACCTTCCAAAGATGCAGTTTCTTACCAACCAATTCAACGATTACGAATGTAATGAAGCCATTGAAGACCATTTCTCTCAAGACTTCGAACCTCCGGATCCAGACAATACTTCCTTCAAGGAGCAAAGCACTAGTTACTACATAGTACCAAATGCTGATGTTGAAGTTAAGGATGATGAATTTGATGAATTTGATACAAAACCCATTATTATGGAGACTGATTTTTACGATGATGATGATGAGCCACCGAAAACAGAAACGAGTACTGACGTGATACCTGAGCTGACCAAAGATGAAGATATTGGGTTTTTCAATAGTCTCTTACCACATGTTAGGAAATTAGGACCTGCTAAAAAGTTAATGCTGAGAATGAAGATCCAAGAACTTGTTTACAATACGGTTTACAATGAATCCTGACATGAGGAGATACTGAAGGACGAAGTACCACCGGTTCTTCCTCCACTTACGAATGAATAAATCGTAAAAGATTTATTAAAATGTGCTTGTCATTGAAATGTTGAGACATTCAATTTTGAAACGTTCTTGTGTATAGATCGTTACGGCTCTTTGTAAATATTGCATAGAATTTACTTGGCTGAAGTCATGATTAAAATCTAAAAGCGTAAATTTTTGTACTTTACTTCAAGTAGTGCGTTGTGATAGTGCAATATAAAACTTGTGTCTTGTAAGGTCGGACATTTGCGTTGGAAAATTTCTGATACCAAAAACATTCAAAAAATTGTTCGCTAGAAGTTTTAAATGTGTCTGTATTATAATGATGAAACTTTTAGAAATATATGTTGTACATGTATTGATATCGTAATTGTGTAGAAAATATTTATCGCCAGTTACATTGCATAAGGGTATTCATGAATATTATTATGTACTTAATATTTATACATTATAGACAGTTATGTAAATGTGATTACCTATAATACTAAACGTATAAATTAACGAACAATAAAATTAAATTACATGCCACTTATAGATCTCAAATAATTTATTATGTGTACTTTTTAACTGTAACGGATCACGAAATCACGAATGTTTATTTTTTGTTTGAGCCTAAATGGCTTGATAGATTTTTCCACAAGTAATAATTAAGGTGTCTTTAGATGCGCTTTGATAACGTGATAGAAATTGCATACATTAATATCTTATAAAATATACCTGCCATCATTGATTATTTATATTTGGACCGTATAAAACAACGGAAAAGATATTAACGCCCCAACTCAATTCAACGCAAATCAGCAACCCCAACGCTTCTAAAGAATCACCATACAAATTCTGTATTTAGGAACGATGTAAGTATCCGTTAAGGTCGTAGCTCATCTAAACGACACCGCTCCCACCCAACCAAAGTATGAGAATTCAAATATAAACTTTAAATCGTGCTCTGTAGGTGCAACTATTGAGTGGCAAGGTTGCGGTAAGCTTGCTTCCCGCGCGCGGGCTGCTAATTTTTGTTGTTACTGTAAAGTGCACCTACAGAGCACGATTTTAAGTCTATATTTGAATTCTCATACTTTGGTTGGGTGGGAGCGGTGTCGTGTAGATGAGCTACGACCTTTAGTGTCTCTGAGTTGGGGCGTACCTAAGTAATGAATGGCCAGTGATAGTTGCAGACGAGCACATGTCAATGACAATATTAGATTATGTAAATGACAGTGTTATGTTTTCAGTACAATTTAATGTTTGACTAACTTTACCGCACGTCTTTTAAATAGAAAAGGGATATTAAAATAGTTCTTAATAAGCTGCGTATCCACTTGAGCAGCCTCGTGACGAGCTGCCTCATCGAGAGCGTGCCGTAGGCTGCAGAAAGTTCATGCGTTTCCACTTGAGCCATATAAAACAGCATCAAGATTCAAAATAATTTACTCATAATTATAGGTATCACTGATATACGGCATTTTTTGGCTTTTCGGAAAGGTGCTTTCGACGTCCCCGGGGAATAAAATGGTAATAGAGAAAAGTAAATTTTACAGGAGAAGCAAAAAACCAGTTTTGTTTTATCCTAGGCAGAATAATGATTGGGTATCGTTGAATTATACATCAAAACATGCGTTATTTTTTCCGGAATTACATTCCATAAAAAATAAAAGAATATAAATTTATCTTTTTAATTATCACCAAAAAACAATAATACTGTTATTATATGGAATTGTGTAGAAAGTAAGTGTATATAACAATTTTATTCCCGTAAAACTCTATCATGCTATCGACAGTTTTCATCACTTACGATACACTTTTATTTTACTGTTATGAATTAATTGTAAATGTATTGAACTATTACAATTTTCTTCCGGTCAAAGTTAATACTCATCTGTGACGTACTGAAATGTAACGATTTTATTTAGGGAAGAATAAAATGGTATAAGCGTCTTACTGATCTAAATAGATTTGTAGTTGTTCAGTAATATATGATTACGACTTTATTATAGGCTATAATTTGTACATGACTTCCGAGAAATAAAAATAAAATGGCTCTAATTTTATGAAATTCAAAGATAAAAATCTAAATAATATTTAGCAGGTGTATATTGACTCGTAGATGCCAAAAATGAAATAAAAAGTTTTTTCGGTAACCGTCGATTACCATTTTATTCCCCGGGGGCGTCGCTTTGTTATGGAGGAGACGAAAAGCCGTAAATAAACTCCTCAGCAATCGAAGCAAAAAGCCTCAACCCGAGCCGCAACAATTCTCTCAGTTTCGTACAACCGTCTCCACTGAGCACGTGGCTCTAAGTCTCTAACTGAGGCGCCTTTGAGCACGGACGTTTACCGACATGGTCTGGTTCGCTGCGCGGCGGCATAGTTTGGTTCAAGTCGCGGCAAGCCTCGACTCGTGGCACGGTCTCCACTTGCTCTGTCACGGGTTGAGGCAGCTGCTCGACCAGCCGCTGCCTCAAATGGATACACGGCTATAAGCATTTTAAACTTTTTACCATAAAATACATACTTTTCATCCTCCTCGTGAATCATTCATCTATGGCTAAAATCGCACGAAATACATTAGTTTTCGACGTCAGGTTCAGATAGGCAAAGATTTTGTTCTTCGAGTACCTAGTAAGTACATGATTTGAAACGTGGATTGACCACATTTTACTACGGGTGGGTATTCACGATATTTATTTTGTACTCCGATATTTCGACCCAGTTCATCCGTGACCACGATCCATGCAACTGGGTCGAAATATCGGATTGGAGTACCACAGACTTAAAAAAAGAAAAGACGGAATGGCAACAACAAATTCAGTGAGACACCCATAAATACCAACTCCTCTATTCGTACAACTATCACACGCACACATTGACACCATGCTGTTGTTGTGTCGGCCGCCATTACCGCGTCGGATTGGTCGGACCGCACTAAAATTACGCACACATGGTAAGCGGGCGGCGTCACTTTCGATAAGACAAAGTGACGTTCGGGGTTATTTAACGTCCGTGCGGAGTACAAAATAAATATCGTGAGTACCCGTATTATAGTAAAATGTGCTCAATCCACGTTTAAAGTCATATACTTACTACTCGTAGAATAAAATCTTTGCCTATCTGAACCTGATTACGTCAAAAAAATTAGTAGTAACTATTACGAATATGTAGGTATGAATATTTTATTATGATCACCATTAGAATATTAGAATAATACCAATAAATAGGTAGATTCTAAAAAAGAGAAATTCACATTGTGAGGGTTATTCTTTATTCTGAGAATGTGAGACAAGTCACAGTTGTAATATAAACTTAGAATATATGTATTAAATTATTATTAAATTATATGTGTAAATTATTGTGAACATAATGATTAAACGATAATAAGAAGACAGTAATAATTATGTTATTTAACACTTTATTAAGCTTGACTTTTGTGTCTGAAACCGAACATAAGAGATTTGGATCTCGCGATAGTGACAATATAAGAAGGAGAGCCAGTTCTTTCTTTCTTTTTCTTCTCTCTTTCTTGGCCGACAACGCATCAGTGATGCCTTTGGTGTTGTGCCTTTGGTGATGTCCAGCCCCGGATCTACGATTTTTTTGAACCGGGGCAAATATTTGATAATGGCGCCCCCTCCCTTCAGCGTTTGAGAAAAACTGTTAAAATTGCCAATGAACATTGAAGTATTATTACTAGCGTATAGAACCGACATCGCGAACACCATGTCGCTCACCCAGTAATACAACGGCACATCTACGTTTGTCATATTTTACAGAAACGAATTTCAAACATTTTATAAAAATATTTAAAATTAATTTATGAGAATAATAACTAACTATATTTTGTTTGAATAGGTGCAAAAAAATTCAAATTTTGCTATTTTTTGTTGTATCTAAGGGAAACGCTTAAAAACAACAAGGCACCGGGAGATGACGGTATCATCGCCGAGCTGCTAAGAGCTGGGGGAAACCCCTACTAGTGGCGCTCCAAAAACTGTTTGATACCGTCATCCATACTGGAACTACCCCGGAAGCGTGGAGCAGAAGTGTGGTGACTCGGTTTTTCAAAAAGGGCGATAAAGCCCTTTTGAAGAACTACAGTCCCATCGCACTTCTGAGCTACGTTTATAAGCTGTTTTCGAGGGTCCTCACAAATCGCATTGCACGTAGCCTTGACGACTTCCAGCCTCCCGAACAAGTAGGATTCCGAAAAGGCTACAGCACCATGGACCACATACACACACTGCGGCAGATTATACAGAAGACCGAGGAGTATAATTTGCCGTTGTGTGTCGCCTATGTGGCCTATGAGAAAGCCTTTGATTCTATCGAGACCTGGGCAGTACTCAATTCTCTTCAGCGGTGCCGGATCGACTACCAGTATATCGAGGTGTTGAAGTGTTTGTACGCATCAGCCACCATGTCCGTCAAAGTACACGACACAGCCACGAATCCCATCCAACTGCAGATAGGTGTCAGGCAAGGGGACGTTATATCCCCAAAACTGTTCACCGCTGCGTTGGAAGATGTGTTCAAGCTGATGGAGTGGAAACGACGTGGCATTAACATCAATGGCGAATACATCATACACCTGCGATATGCCGATGATATAGTCATCCTGGTGGGTTCCCTGGAATAACTTGGTACAATGCTCGGGGACTTGAACAGCGCCTCATAACGGGTCGTTAAGATGAACATGGACAAGACGAAAATCATGTCGAATGTCCATGTTACACCCGTACCGGTTGTTGTTGACGGCGCTGCTCTCGAAGTTGTAGACGAATACAATTACTTGGGACAAGTGATCCAGATGGGTAAGTCCAACTTCGAGAAAGAAGTCACTCGTAGAATTCAACTCGGATGGGCTGCGTTCGGGAAACTGCGTCCGAATATCTTGTCGTCCAAAACACTACCTCAGTGCCTGAAGTCGAAGGTGTTCGAGCAGTGTGTGTTTCCAATAATGACATGCGGCTCCGAGACGTGGTGCTTTACTATTGGTCTAATCCACAAGCTCAGAGTAGCACAGCGGGCTATGGAGAGGGCTATGCTCGGTATTTCTCTACGTGATCGCATCATAAACGAGGAGATCCGTAGACGAACAAGGATAACCGACATAGTTCAAAGAATTAGCCGGCTGAAGTGACAATGGGCTGGCCACATAGTGCGAAGGACCGACAACCGTTGGGGAAGAAAGGTCCTCGAATGGCGCCCACGTCTCTGAAAACGGAGTATAGGACGCCCCCCGACCAGGTGGACTGACGACCTGAAGAAGACAGCGGGCATCTGCTGGATGCAGAATGCTCAGGACCTATCAGAGTGGCGCAAGTTAGGGGAGGCATAGGCCTCCTGCTGGACATAGTCCAGCAGTGGACCTCCAAGGGCTGATGGATGGATGGAAGGGAAACGCCCTTTTGAAGACACAAGACCACCAAGAGAGTAGATAAAAATTTATGCAATTTATATTGCATATAATGTTTTAAAAATTGATTTTTAATTTATTTTAATTTCATTATTTAAAATTTTATTTTTATGATTAAAATCTGCATTAGGTAAGCACTTGTATATTTTGTATGTTTCACATCTGCCAGCCATCCCGTGACGGCTCACATTTTTTATTATCTAATAACTAATTAACTACTTTCATTTGTGACATAAATGTGACAGAAACACAGAAAAAATGTATAACCAGGAAAGACTACAACTTTACACGGCGTGCTTTCTTTTCTGCGAAAGAATCTATTAGCTTCTCAAAGTCCGTCGCATAGGCAGTTTTGTTTTCAATGGCTAGGATCGCGAGGCTAGATAGACGATCCTGACTCATTGTATGTAGAACGTAGATAAGTTTTAATTATTTTCAGTTTGCTTAAGCTTCGCTCACAGCTTGCGGGTATCACTGAAAAGTTTGTTTTTCAAACATATTATATTAAGATTCGATTACTTGATAAAAATTCATTTGTTCGATATTTCGAATTTTTGTCTCAAGGATTTGGCGCCCCCATGAAACTGCCGCCCGGGGCAAGTGCCCCGGTTTGCCCCCCCTTAGATCCGGGGCTGGTGATGTCCATGGGAAACTATAGTCTCTTACCATCAGGTGGATCGTCAGCTCGTTTGCCGGCTATTTCCATAAAAAAGCTAATTAGTTTCAACTTCGTGGGGTCCCGTGAAGGATTTCTTCAATCGTTATTCCAAATATGATGGAATGTAGATTAATTTGCTTGATTTTCACGTCTGTACATTATAAAAGGACTGACTAAAAAAGAAGTGAGAAAAAGCAAGAGGAGAAAGAACTGGCTCTCAAGTCCCAGTCGGAACACGACGAGTCTTTTGGCGCTGGCTGAAGCAAGAAGGTGGTAGCTACACACCACCTGGGCAGGCTTCACGAAAATATAATAATAACAGAAATAATATTACGAAAACCTAAAACCACTTGGGATAAGGGAGTGAGTATTCTTAGCAACCCCAATTTTTTTCTTATATCCCGCTGGGAAACGCCTTTGTGCATCCCACTACGTTGAGTGCGGGATGGGTATGTGGGGCTCATGTAATACCCACTTAAACCCAGCGGTCTTCTTCCCTCAGCCTCTTCATGGGACGCCACGGGATCCTACTTGGTGCCTTTCTTTCTTCTCTCTTTTTAGGGTTCCGAAGTAAAGTCGGAACGCATGTGGTGTCTGATGTCCACAAGAAAGTCATTTACTTAACATTAGGTACCTCGTCGTCGTGTCATTTGTTGCATATTTACATAAAAAATGCTTTGTTATCCATCAAAGGGGATTTTGTACTAGTATGCTTGTTAATTTCATAAACTATACTTACAAAAATAGTAATGTACGGAGAAATTTCTAAGTTCTCAGTTAACCAGTTCAATTAACAAACGTGCTTGCATGTAAACTAATTCGCGACCAGTTTATTTGGGTATCAGTTTGTAAACAATAACGCAGTATGTACAGCTCAAGTCAAAACAGGCGATAATGATGTAATGTGCTAAAAACGTCTGTATTCAGGTCATCGAGTTTGGGTCTTGTTTCCGCGTTCGTGTATTTTGTTAAATAAATAGGTACTGTTTAAAATGGTTTTACTATTGGTTCTCTTCAAGAGGATAAATTCTAAACTTACCTTCCTAATTCGTAACAATGCGGCGTGAATTGCTTATGACAGCTTTCTGTGAAGATGAATTTCTACCGGTTCAATATTTTATCTATCTATAATTTCTCGTAAAGTTATCAGGTAAATTACCTTCCTAACAAAACAACCTACATAGAAAAGACGTCCTCAAGTGTTTCTCAAGAGCTCGACTCATCTTCAAGTCCAAGTTAACATGTTATGGACTCTACTGATCTATGCAATCGCAACTACTTATTCGTAATATTACCTACTCATATTAAGATATTATTTATTTATTTTTTATTTATTATTATTAGCTGGGCAGGGTAATAAGGACTGTCCTGTCTTTGATATTTATATCATCCGCTTATAGTTTATCTCCTACTCTTCTATTGACTCGCACATAGTTTAGCTTATGAGAGAAAGATGGGTTATCCCTAATGATATTGTATGTAGTAAAATATCTTTGGTTAGCTTCAATCTCAGCTCATTCATCTGCTTCTACCGTCTTTCGTCTTTCGTGCATTGAATCCTGCTTTTTGGTATGAAACTGTTAATGCCTTTGGTGTTATGGATGAACTTGGGTTGTGGAGACCACTTCTGATCAGATGACCTATCTTTTCCAGTTTTCATTAGCCATAAAGACGGCTCTGCCTATATCCTGTTTTTGCAAACCTCCTATACGAAACTATAAAATCAATCTAAATCTGCTTCGTAGTTCATGTTTAGAAACAGACAGACAGGAATAGCGTCCTTTGTTTTGCACTATTTATAGATGGTATTATCTGCAACCTAGATGTGTAACATTTGGCAATGCAATGATAAAGATCTTGATAAATCTAACTGTGGTAGAAAGATACCATTTCATTTCATTTATTAGCCAATCTTGTGTTGCTTATTATACGTTTTAACTTTAATTTATTAACTACTAGCTGCCCCGGCAGACATTGTTCTGCAACATGTGTTATATAAGATATAAACTTTTATCCCCAATTTCACCTTCTTGTGAGTTGAATTATGAAAAATCCTTCCTTAGTGAATGCCTACGTCATAACAGGAATACGTGTGCGAAATTTTGAGTTTCTAGCCCCAAGGGTCTGGTCTCTGTGTTGATACATAAGTCGCAATCATTTTTGCCTTTTATACATATGTATAGATAGATAGGTATCAGGGCGATGGGTAACAATAAAGGTTGGGAATGACTGAACCGTGTTTAAATATTATGTGTAGTTGGTAACATTCACAATGCAAAACCTGTCTATCATTCAACTTAGGGTACCTAGGATGTGCCTTAGAGAGAAAGTATTGTATAACTCCTTAAATGGCAATAATTGTACCGTGTTTTCCACACGGTGTAGTTGTTGTTCTATGTGTCGTTTATTGTTAACATTACATAAAAAAACCGGTTCATCATTGTCAGCCTTAGGTCTTAGTACCCGGATGACCGAACTTTGCTCGGTTTAGCTTTAGTGTTGCTACTGTAGCAGTTAAGTAAGAGTCTATTGTAGCAGTTTTTCATTACCTGAAAACACGGATAAAACAAAATTTTCTAATATTAATTATTAATTAGCTAGATCGATTTATCGCCCCCGAAACCCCTTGCATATTAAATTTCATGAAAATCGTTGTAGCCATTTCCGAGATTCAGAGATATATAAACAGTGTGTCCAGCGACCAACTAGCGATAATTTAAGGACATGAAGTATACTTAATTTTATCGACAAAAATTCCCAATCTTGCGTTATATTTTGGATATCCAAGCGTGATAAAATGTGATTGAGTGAGAAATATTACAAACAATATAACGAAAAACAACAAACATACGCGATACGCCCTTATTCTTAACGGTTATTATTATTTGAATTTATGAGTAACATAAGGTTTTGCCCGGCTCGGTACTTATTCATTTTATAATGTAAATCTCGCGTCGAATTTCATTGCTCTCGATAAGCCGAATTCAGCTGATAGCATAAATCCTTTAACTGCATAAATAATGCTGAGACTGAGTCACTGTTTGAGTGCATTTCCGATGCAGTCATGTTTATCTTTACGAATCTTATATCTTACAGTTTCTTGCGTATTATAAGTTAATTATCACTTGCTTCGGTGAACGAAAACATCGTGAGGAAACCTGCACATCGGAAAGTTCTCCATAAAGTTCTCGAAGGTGTGTGAAGTCTACCTAGCCGCATTTGGCCAACGTGGTAGACTATGGCCGATATCCCTCACATTGTGAGAGGAGACCCCGAGCCCAGCAGTGGGACAATTATGGGTTGTTGCTTTGCTTTTTATCTTACAGTTTTATATTAATTTAAAATTATATTGCTATACCTTTTTCACCTAGGTAGAGAACCTATGTGGAGGTCGGGCTCAGATACCTAGCTACAGTAGATTCTAGTAACTCAACTCATCTTACTTTGAGAACCAGTGCCTTATACACTATAGGGTAGACAAGAAAATCATCGTCACCTTAAATGTAGGGGAAGGTACCCTGTTTATTTAATCTACCACTCATTCGGCGGGCCAACAGCTTTCTAGTACCTATATTAGAAACAGCTTTTAAAGTGAAACTTTTATTACATCGTCTCAAACTTTTTGGTATGTGTGTCGCATGTCGCGTGACGGTCGGTTCTTAACTTATCGGTTCTCAGTAACGAAAGTACTTAAGATGACCTAGCTTTCAACATATATCTGATTGAGTACGGGTACATACACACTATATGATACATTCTGAAGGTCTGATGATGACCAGGTATATACTTATCGGTTCTCAGTAACGGAAGTACTTAGGATGACCTAGCTTTCAACATTTATCTGATTGCGTACGGGTGCTACTACATGATACATTCTGAAGGTCTGATGATGACCAGGTATATACTTATCGGTTCTCAGTAACGGAAGTACTTAGCGTGACCTAGCTTTCAACATTTATCTGATTGAGTACGGGTGCTACTACGTGATACATTCTGAAGGTCTGATGATGACCAGGTATATACTTATGTTGCTATTTCTTGCTTTTGATAAACAACGACACAGTTAGTCAGTTCGAAAAACTGATCAACGAGGATGATGCCATTTTAATACCCTAAATCGAATATTTATCCAAAAATTTTTAGTTAAATTTCTGCAATACGAAAAAAAGTTTCACTTATACCGTGGTTTCATAAAACCACACAATCTTTTTTTTATTATAGCCGGCAAACCATCCAGATAGATAGTAAGTGGTTATTGTCGCCCATATGTATCAGCAACAGCATCGGCATCACTGATACGTTGAAGGCCAAGAAAGAGAGAAGAAAAAGAAAGATGGATCTATCTGTCAAGTCCCCAGCCGCAACATGACGAGTCTGGCGGCTGACTCATAAAGAATAACTCAATTCTAGCATTGAGCTCAGCAGTTCATATTTCCATACGTATATTTTCAGAAAGATACTTAAATTGCGTTAACAGCAATGTCAAGAAGAATTTTGTAAAGAAAACACAATCGTATGTATAATATATATATATTTTTTTTTGTATATTTGTATTTATTATATATGTTTGTAGTTCATTTTTATTGTATTTTGTGTACACGGTCTTTCTGCCATCTAGACATACCGCTCTCCAGTCTCAGGGCTGCTGGAAGAGATTTCATGAGAAATAAGCAGTTCCTTTGTACCATCCTTACTTGATGTTTTTTTTTCTGTACAATGTATCTATGTGTACATAAATTATTAAATAAATAAATAAATAAATAAATCGTACCCACGAATAAACACATAAACCGGAGACCTTGTATACCGTAGCAAATGTTTACTAAACAATGTCTTAGAAAATTACGATATGAAATTAAACCCTTGTGGAGCTAGTTACAATAATATTTTTTGGTTTGCGATGGTTCACATACCCCGGAAATAGGAGTCCCTTTAGTCTACTTATCCACGGTTAACATGTATGATGGTGTAATACTTTAAAAGACATGCGCGGCCAAAAACGGAACCTTCTGACTGACCATCCTTCCGATCTTTCCGACTGACCATCGTAGAGTCAACTTAACCTGATGATACTCCTTTCGGGGCAAATCAAGTGTTGGTGCTGGTATGTATGTTGGTATAAACTTTTAATTATTGTAGTGCATGTTTTCGCTGTAGGGCCTGTAGGAGGGAGGAAGGTGCCGCGCATATACTATGGATTTCCGCAAAGTAACGCCTGATAATATTAACTATATTAAAGGGAGTCCCTTTTTCTTGAGTGGTATGGATAACACAAATAAGACAGCTGCGAAACTTATTTGTCATATAATACCCTGACCGTGAATCAAATCCGTGATCCTTGGCTTCGTAGGCTGGGTCATTTACCAACTAGGATATGCGAGCGGCAACGTCAAATTCTCGCAGTTGCCAGAATCTAATACCTTTAAACGAGCAATTCTTGTATATATATGTAGCAGATAAAGACTGGTTGGGTGGTGGTTCGGGAAATAATAACAACAGTGGGCGTTTACATCACTTTAGTCAGAAACTCATTTAACACAGGTTTTACACTGGTTATAATTAAACACGCCATTAGAACTGATTGTCTTCAATTATCCGAGTAACAACCAACAAATAATAGGGCACGACGGCCCAGTGGCCTCCCATCACCCCTTACAGCCACCCCAATGCCTCGCATAATCGTCTGATCCTGTTACTCGTCAATCTGATCTCACAATACAATTCACACGTCGCGTTCCGTCTTAAAAGTAACAACGTTCTTGTCTAGGCGTCTGCTCAGCTCGAAGGCTGTATCCAGAATGTAACGATACTCTTCTCTAGGTGTCCGTGCAGCTCGAAGGCTGATTCCGAAGTGTCCGTTCGTCGCTTGCAAGTTAATAGCTTTCCTCGGTTCTCCCGCCACGTCACCGCGTGACCAAATGACAGTAGTCAATTCACATAGTGTTGCCATCTTCACAATACGAATACACCTAAGCCTAGCCCGGCTTGATGTTCCATTTTATGATCTCCGACACGGCCATCGTGACAATCTCACCGTCCTCGGTGAGGCAGCAGGGGTCCATCTGGAAAAGACATAACCTTCGCAAAGTAAAAGTTTCCCACTCGGCCTCCCTGACCTCAAGCCTCAAGGCTTCACAATGAAAACACATGTAGCAGCCAGAATGGGATAATACCAAGAACTACAATCTGATAACACGATCTAACTTTACAACAAAAAGGCTTCATAGCACTCAAAGATAAGTCAGCAGTTTGTATGCAATACTCTGATCATCATCATCATCGTCATCATCATCATCATCATCGTCATCATCATCATCATCATCATCATCGTCATCATCATCATCAACAACAACATCATCAATCAAGTGGGCTACCTCCCAATACTTCACATAACCATTACTGCCCACCTGGCAGTACTTTGGGTGACCTCCATCCGGTACCCAGTTCGACATCACAACAACAACTCATTTCCTCCCTCCGGAAGTTCCAACAGTGACTGCTTACAGCTCCAAGCCATTCGCACGCCACTCACAGTCGTGGCCGCACTGCGGCGGGAAATCTAGTGCCCGATCTTATGCCTACGCCTACGAATGACTGGAGCTGCATGCTATCTGAGCGACTTGCATACCACTTACTACTCATCAAAAACAATCAACAATCGGTTCACTTGCTCTGAACATTTTACGAAATTCTTAGTGTGTTATCCCGTCTGTCTTAAAGATTCTCAAAAACAGTTCAACAAATCAGTAAAGGAATTATTATCTTTGCATGTCACTTTTAAATAACAAAAAGGTTATTTTTCGCTCACTTCGCTCACCAAATTCTCTCCGTGGCCTTCATTACCAAAAATCGTCAAGTACACAACTCAAGTAACCATCAAATGTCATATGTTGACATTACGTAATATCAGCACAAACTCAACAAGGAACTATTACTGTCAGTGAGCAGTAATCAAAATTAGCTACAAAAGTATCAATACAGATCACCTGTTATATCATGTCGCCATACAATCACCGACGATCCTCATCGTAAGCCACGGTACAAGGAGCCGCGATGCGCTCCCGTCACTATCAACAAAATTAAATGCAGGTAGTTGACATCAGACTTCGTTATCTCGCATTGATGTAATTTCTCGTCACCGTTTAGATATTCACAGGTTACATGTCCATACAACTGTCATCGTCACTTAGTTTATCTGAAACACACACAAAAACAAAAGACAAAAACACGAAATGTCTAATTGTTATTTTTCTGAACTGAGGGCAGACGATAATTAAAGAATATCAAGATGTTTGAAAATTGAATATTCTTGATCTCATTTACAGAACGCTTCTGGTGTCACAAAACAATATACTTGCACTGACTTTGAATAACTTTGTTAATCATAATTACGTTGACTTTTTAATACTTCGTTAAATCAAGCACAAATACGACGAAACGATTTGTAGTTTACGTAAACTACCATTCTAACCAGTTCTTTCTAATCAATCTTATTTTAAGGAAAACCTTGCATGTTCCAGGATTTCGAAGCACAACATTCTTACACAAAATAAAATTTACAAAATCTTAACTCTGAAAATTTTGTCAGGTGTTTTGACAGTTCAAGATGACGGCACCATTTACACTGCTTGACTTCGAGTGTATACCTACTACACAAAAACACTATCGAATTATCCAATCTTGTTAAGAATAATGAAAAATATGCCATACCAAATCGCTGTCTTATAACCTCAAACCTTAATCACAGAGTACTCAAGACATTATTCCGATGCTTTGCTTAAAATCCTTATTTTACATGCAGCGAGCATGTTTGTTCATTGTTTGTACATCATATCTGAAAAACCTGAAATGCGAATTCATGGAAGATAGTTCTTTTCCCTCAAAGACACGTCTTATGAAATTTTTTTTTTTTGGTTTGTTGGTTTGGTTTGGTGTTTTGAATGTTATTACTCCCTCGGCCATCTTTGACAAAATGAACACGTCCTCGTGTTCTGTGTTCAAATACTCGTAGTAAAATACTCTGTTCCACTATTCACTTCCAACATAATTGCTTC
Source organism: Thymelicus lineola (assembly GCA_963932265.1). Lineage (NCBI taxonomy): Eukaryota > Metazoa > Arthropoda > Insecta > Lepidoptera > Hesperiidae > Thymelicus > Thymelicus lineola. Next base: position 3,925,485 of record OZ010707.1, on the reverse strand, counting down.
TCGACAAATATCGACATCTTGCGTGAGGCGAATATCTGGGGGTAGGTTCACATATTTTCTTTGTAAAATTCCACGGTTCTCATTTACTCGCGTTCACCGTCGTTACGTTTCTCATTGCAACCAATTCATTTCAATATCATCCGAACCACCGTCATTCTTCATTTATTTTCCGACATGTGTGGGCGAAATTTTCTCATCATGTGGGTCCATTCCACTTCCGATGTAGCAGATAAAGACTGGTTGGGTGGTGGTTCGGGAAATAATAACAACAGTGGGCGTTTACATCACTTTAGTCAGAAACTCATTTAACACAGGTTTTACACTGGTTATAATTAAACACGCCATTAGAACTGATTGTCTTCAATTATCCGAGTAACAACCAACAAATAATAGGGCACGACGGCCCAGTGGCCTCCCATCACCCCTTACAGCCACCCCAATGCCTCGCATAATCGTCTGATCCTGTTACTCGTCAATCTGATCTCACAATACAATTCACACGTCGCGTTCCGTCTTAAAAGTAACAACGTTCTTGTCTAGGCGTCTGCTCAGCTCGAAGGCTGTATCCAGAATGTAACGATACTCTTCTCTAGGTGTCCGTGCAGCTCGAAGGCTGATTCCGAAGTGTCCGTTCGTCGCTTGCAAGTTAATAGCTTTCCTCGGTTCTCCCGCCACGTCACCGCGTGACCAAATGACAGTAGTCAATTCACATAGTGTTGCCATCTTCACAATACGAATACACCTAAGCCTAGCCCGGCTTGATGTTCCATTTTATGATCTCCGACATATATATATAATTGGAATCTCGGAATCGGCTCCAACGATTTTCATGAAATTTAGTATGTAGGGGGTTTCGGGGGCGATAAATCGATCTAGCTAGGATTCATTTTTAGAAAATGTCGTTTTATCGGTGTTTTCAGGCAATGATAAACTTCTACAATATACTCTTCCTGACATCTATTGGCAAATAGCAATACTAAAGCTACTTCAGTAAATGGCGTTGTTAAGCAACACTAAACCGAGCAAAGCTCGGTAACCCGGGTACTATTATTTTATATCAAAATATGTAGAGTAAAAGCGTCACGGCTTATGAACTCCTAGTATTTTTTGTTTTTGGCCAATTACTTGGTTTCAACATTTGAAGTGGTTATACATAACTCACCTGCTTGTGTCGTTGTATTGTATTCTTACAAATGTATTCTTACATCAGGGTGTACCTACTCCAATCATACTTTTCTCATTGCACTCTTTTATGGAGAGATTCTTCAAACAAATTAAACAGTATAAAATATCAGCCCCGCAGTTGCACCCGTGTTAATTTGCGGAAAAAACTAACTACTAAAATATATTATGATGTTAAATAGCTTAAACCTAAATTGACTATCGAACACAAAAATATTTTTTCAACTCGAACCAGTAGTTCCTGAGATTAGCGTGTTCAGCCAAACAAACAAACTCTTCAGCTTTATAATATTACTAGCTGTGCTCCGCGGTTTCACCCGCGTTAATTTGTGGAAAAAACTAACTACTAAAATATATGATGTTATACCTAGTCTGGCCATAAATACTGTTACATAAAAACTTTTCTTTTTTTCAGCTTTTTAATTATTTTGAATTTGGAACACGTATATTATTTTAAAAACTTCTTTCGATTTCGCGCCATTTCACATACTTTTTCGTGTTCATTATCAAATTACAATATGGAATGGGGTGTTAAAGAAAATAGGATTGCAGTGATCGCCTTGCGCAAAGTGGGTATGGAGCCGTCGGTCATATTCCAGACACTTCAAAAGCTTGGTATCAGCCGTATGTTCGTATATCGTACAATCAACAGACACAACAACACTTCGTCTGTCGAAGACCAGAAAAGATAGGGGCGGCCGCGTGCTGTTAGAACTACAAAGGCTGTTAATGCTGTTAAAGCCAGAATTCGTCGAAACCCCATTAGGAAGCAAAAAATCTTATCGCGAGAAATGACGATTCCCGCTAGGACTCTGTCGCGTATTATAAAACAAGACCTGAAGCTCAGTGCTTATCGTCGATATACAGGACATGCCATAAATCAATCTTTACAATTAAAGAGAGTGGGTCGATCAAAACGCCTTCTGTCGCGATACGCAGGTGAAAGGCACAGAAATATCCTCTTTACCGATAAAAAAATGTTCACGATTGAAGAACACTACAATAAGCAAAATGATAAAGTGTACGCTCACAGTTCTAAAGAAGCTGCTCAAGTGGTCGGGAAGGTACAACGTGGTCATCATCCTGCGTCAGTGATGGTTTGGTGGGACGTGTCTTATCAAGGAGTCACAAAACTGCTTTTTTGTGAAAAAGGAGTGAAAACTTCAGCCAAAGTGTATCAAGATACAGTCTTGGATAATGTTGTAAAACCTCTCAGCAATACTCTTTTTCAAAATATACCGTGGACTTTCCAACAGGACTCTGCACCTGGTCACAAGGCACGAACTACCCAAGCCTGGCTTGAAACCAATGTTCCGGACTTTATAAGAGCTGAAGACTGGCCCTCATCTAGCCCAGATCTCAACCCTTTAGACTTCAAATTATGGTCAGTTTTAGAGGACATGGCCTGCTCTAAACGACACGGCGACATTGAGTCTCTTAAAAAATCTTTGGAGCAAGCAGTGGCGAAATTTCACTTGGAAACAGTGCGTAAATCCATAGATTCGTGGCCAAACAGATTAAAGGCCTGTATAAAAGCCAAAGGTGGCCATTTCGAATAGAATTTTTTTTTTATTTTTTGCTGAGACTTTAATAAATATGTAGGTATAAATTTTATTAATATTACATTACTTCATTAAAAAAAAAACATTTTCATTTGTAACAGAACTTATGGCTGGACTAGTTATAGCCTATAGCCATTCTCGATAAATGGACTATCAAACACAAAAATAAGTTTTCAATTCGAACCAGTAGTTCCTGAGATTAGTGCGTTCAACCAAACAAACAAACTCTTCAGCTTTATAATATTAGTATAGATTCACACATGTACAGGGTGTTCTGTAAGAAACATTAAAAAGTGAATCATGCGGAAAGTGCAAAGCCAATGATCTTTGGATAAAGGTTCCGTTTTGACTACGATACGACAGTTTTCAAGTGTAAAACAATTAACAGATCTTATTGATAGACAAACATTAACCTTTAACTGTTCTCTGTACGTATACATCCTGAAGGTTGACTGGTAGAGAATGCTATTTTTAGCATTAAGTCCGCCTATTGTTCTTTATTTAACCTCTTTGGGGTTCAATAAAGATTAAATAAATAAATAAATAAATAAACATGCGCATAGTGTTTTAAAATAGTAGATACTTTAAAATAAGCCGACTAAATTGAAAATAACTCATATCTCTATGGATCAAAATCGAATGTTATGAACATCCCGCATTAGAGTTAAAAACAAACATCCTTCAGAGAATGAATGATGGAAATTTTTAAAGAAAACATCAAACCATTCTATCGCCTCATGTTACGATATATTTTAATATTAAAACGTAAAAGTGTGGACTGTTTTTTATTAGAAACGTTCGTCACCTGAAATCGCTCCGGAGTTATTTCTGTCCTGATATAAATATATTCCAACTGGAGCGAGAAATAATTCCATTTTATAAGTTTTTAGTCGTTTAACCTACATATTTTTCGAGTAGGTGATAAATAACAGAGTATACAGTAAGAACGATGGGATGTTCCACGGAATTTTATGGTTTTATTTTCATAAAATGAACTATGGATTTATCTACTGTAAAATTGTAACTATAGTCAATTTTTTTACAAACATGCGATTTTTAGACGAGTCTTATCTAGTAAGCAGTATTCTTTCATGATTTAAAAATTACGATGACAAAATAAAAATATTCTACCAACACATAATCATAATATATTTCTGTTTGCAATTAATGTGACTGACAACTTACAGTACTTATACTACTACATTTGAATAAATATCTTGTAATTCCACACTATGTTAAAATACGGCATTAAACGACAAGGTAAGATAAAAAAACCCCGAGCTTTCAGCTTATAAAGCAGAAATTTCTGGAAAATTAACTAAAAGCCTAAGGGACGAGTCACTTTCCAAGTTACCAGCCGTAGCCTTTGTGCAAACTTTCGTAGTCGCAAAGTAGCAATAATGGACACTGACTCCCAACTTGTAGTAGTCACGAAGCTTTTATTTGTACCAGAGCTTATTTCGTGGAAGCTTTTGTGTCTACAATTTTAATCTGGCGCTATGAAAAGAGTGTGCACGGCTTAATTTAAGTCTGTTAAAAATGTACCTTTAGCCTTATGTATGAGATACTTTTATGTATCTTTTAGTCATTTCGCAAATTCGTATAAAATACCTAACTGTCTCTGTTCGATGTCTGCTATGGAAGATATATGTTGTAGTAGTCACGAAGCTTTTATTTGTACCAGAGCTTATTTCGTGGAAGCTTTTGTGTCTACAATTTTAATCTGGCGTTATGAAAAGAGTGTGCACGGCCTAATTTAAGTCTGTTAAAAATGTACCTTTATCCTTATGTATGTGATACTTTTATGTATCTTTCAGTCATTTTGCAAATTCGTATAAAATACTTAACTGTCTCTGTTCGATGTCTGCTATGGAAGATATATCGCACCTTCGATGCAACAAAGTTACAAATATCCAAAACTGTAAAATCGAGTTAGTATGCCAAATTGTCTATAAAACAAGCATTTTACGTGAAACTATAGCAAAAACTATAAACAATTAATAGTATATATATTTTTAACCTATTACAGATAGTAATCCAGTTATATGAAAATAAATGCGAACGTGAAAAAATCTTAAAGTACTCTCATGTAAAATTACAAAAAAAGCTGCTGTGCCTTTGTTGATAGGTGCGATATGTCAAAACTATTAGCGCCATCTAAGTGTAACGCAATAGATAGCATATTACTCATCACGTAATTGTTCACATAATCTATAATATATAACACAAAAAAATATTTGTATGGATGTATTCTATAGACTTTGAAACCATTCAACCGATGTGCCCCAAACTGGTTTCATTTGAAAGGGTAATGCGAAGATGGTTTGAGACCACTAACACAATGCAGTAGGCACATTTTTTGATTTTTCGACTTATCCGATATAAAAATATTAAGCGTAGTGAAACGTCAGGTATCCACTAGTTAGATAATAATTCTTCTAAAAAAATAACCGACATCAAAATTAGGGATAGCTCAAAAAATACTCGTCTGATCTCGTTCAGTTTTAATATAATCAATAAATTTCAGTAAAAAAATAGTCGTCCAAATCGGTACACCCATTAAAAAGTTATGAGGTAACATACATAAAAAATACAGTTGAATTGAAGTCGGTTAAAAATTCAGACTTCAGGAGAGCTGGAAATAAACTTCATATGCAACATGCAGCGACCTCTGATCACCCTCCACTTTATCTCTTATATTATACTAGAAAATATAATATAGCCTATGTCACCCGGGGATAGTGTAGTTTCCCAACAGTGAAAGAATTTTTCAAATCGGTTCGGTAGTTTCGGAGCCTATTCAATGCAAACAACAATCAAATCTTTCCTCTTTATAATATTAGTATAGATATAGGGTATAGGAGTTTAGCTCTCTTACTAAAACAATAGTGTGCTTTTAGGGTTCCGAACGAAAAACACGAAAAACGGAACCCGATAGGATCACTCGTGTGTTTGGGCAACCGCCCTTCACAGTGAATTCTCTCCGAAACTACTGGATCAAATGGGTTGAAATTTGGTACTTATGTGCTTTTTTGTGACCTAAAGACGAAGGTATAAAGAAAACAAATGAATTTAGATTTTGTGAGAAATCAAAATTAAAAAGAAACTGTTTTGCAAACCGTATCGTGTGGCATGTCAAATGAAAGGGCTTATTGTAAGGATAACGAAAATTTAAGACGAAAATTAACAATTCCCCCTCCTCCCCTTATCTCCGTAACGACTGAGACTAGTATTTTGAGAAAAATACAGAAAATAGTTCTTTACTTACAAGTAAAGAACTTTTTTTATATTATAATATGTTATAGGAAAACCTTTAAAAAGTCTATGGTCTTAAAAAGGGCAAAAATGAATAAATTACAAAAAATACGGTAAATAATCTAACGGTAATAATCTACATACGGAACCCTCTCCAAGCGAGTTTAACTCGCACTTGTCTTTATTTCGTTCTCTGCTTCTTCGTTATTGAATTTTGAACGTTAGCTATTAGCTAATTAACACCTAAGATTGGTTAGTCTGGTGCATTCGGTATGCGTGCGGTCAAACGGGTGCATCTATTCTAGTAGCGTGAATATTTCGACGCTCTTGTGCTAGAATGCGTCTAGAAATCAGTGTCTGTTATATAGTATAGGCTCAGAGATATCTTCATGAGCCTCGAAAAATGGGAACTTTGGAGGAGAATTGAGACTTCAAACAGTCTTGTTAATTTATTTCGTGAACGTAACCAGAGCCTGACTGACTATGATGAATGATGATATATGAATGAATGAATGAATGAATATATGAATGAATAATATTATTTATTACCTCATATATTCCAAATCGCTGTTAAATTAAGATGTTAAGATATCAAAAATTAAGATATCGTTAGATTCGTCTTGATAACCCAAATATTCTTAGATAAGTGAAATTAAAAAATATATATTTATGGAGGCTGTGAAATGCCATTGTTTAAAGTACAACATAACATACAGTTTTTTTTAATTTTTAAATTTTTACTAGTTTGTTTAGTTATAGTTTTTGTTTTGGCGACTGTACCTATTTATAATAATTTCGGACACAGCATGTTGTAACTTGTATTTATTAAAAAACCGCATTAGTGTGACAATTTCATCGCGGCTATAAAACTATACACGTAACGCAAATAGTTATGAGTTCGAGAGTAGCGTCTCCATAAAACATAATATACTTTTAATGACTCATTAAATATAAAGATATACTTAGATGACATGGAATTTGAGTCATTACAGTTAAAAGCTTCTCAATTCCGTTCTTTGACTCCTCTTCAAGGTTATCTTAAGACATGAATCAATATATCGTATCAAAGGAATAATGCCGGAAGTATTTGGAATAAGAATAAAGTCGAGTTCGAATACCAAACCAAGTCAAGTTGGTACTTAAAAGTAATGGCGTCGTTGAGATGTGGAAATTTTATAAAGAGACTGGCTGACTCGGCAAACGCTGCTCTGCTAAAAATTTTCTGGATAGGGATCCTAATCACTTAGTGGTATGAAATATTATACTTTACGACCTATTTTCATATCTACCAAATATACACAAAAAAATCAAAATTTCGATCGAACCGTTTTGGAGGAGTGCGACAAAAACACCGTGACACTAGATTTTTATATATTAAATTTTGTAGTAGATACCTATATTACACAAATTTAGTGTAATAGTACCTCTGTATCGAATACATAAAATGTAATATTATCTATTTACAACCTAGGTAAGTATATTCCACTGAAAAGCAACCATCCGCTGAAAAAGAATGGTTAAAGAATTTTTGTTCGTTTATAGAATTCCGAAGTAAAATCGGAACCATTATAGTTTTTTCATGTCCGTCCGTCCGTCTGTCCGTCTGTCCGTCTGTCCGAAGCAAAGCGCCGAGACCCTTAGTGCTAGAAAGCTGTAATTTGGCATGGATATACATATTTATTAAAACTCCAGAATCGTAGAATAAAATATTGCTAATTTTTTTTATTCAGGGTAAGTCCCCTACAGGTAACGTGAGGATGAATTTTTTTTTGTCACGTACCCTAATGTATGGGGTTTCGTTAATAAGGTCTTCTAAAAATATTATTGGTCTTGTAAGACCATTTTTGGAATTAGGCGTCCGTTTGCAAAATATTTGGCTTTAAAGTATTAATTTTGGTTAGAGTCAAGTTTGCCCCCCTGCTGGCTAAACGGTTAAGGATGGACAAGTGAATAAATCTCAAAAATAGGTTATATTATGAATGATGAATGTACATGGAAAACTATCACGGATATGTTAGCATTCAGTCGATAAACTTACTACTTCGGAAGCCTATATTGCGCGTGGCTTGACATGCACTTGCCCAGTTTTTCTTTTAGATTGTTTCCGATTATTTCAGAAACGGTTAAACGATTTGGATGCGGTCTTACTGATGCATTAATATTTATTTTATGTTAAGCGAATTACAAATAAACCCGTAAAATAATGACCTTGATACTCTGTAAAGGAAATAATTAAGTTCAATTTCCAAAAATGTTACAGTACATAAGGAAACTGGAATTACCTATAATATGAGTTTAACCTACTTTTGGTGCGTGAGTTATGAACTAGATAAATTCACGAACAGACTAGATACACACAAAACCTGGCTCTTTATTCTGAAAACAAACAATAGATTCGGTCGTAACAGTTAACGCTGGTCTGTTGACCACGAAATTGGCTACAGAAATTCAATCATCGACTAAAGGCGCATTTGTGGTAGATACAGACTTGGTTAGGAATATTTAGAAGTATTTATAACGCCGATGAGAGCAGTTTTTGAGCATGGAAGATTTTTCTTCTCGTTCTTCTCGTATAGTGCGTAAAACTAATAATGCAGGTAAATGTAATGTAATATAAAACTTCCGGATATTTAAAGGTAAGTCGGCATTACCGGAAAAATCTTGCCGATTAAGAGCTTAAAGTGAGTGCGATACGTGAAAAGTATTCACGTGACTTTTCCGCATCTAAAGTCTATCATGAGTTGTACACGCCGGGTGGGTGTCGCAAGAGGCGACTAAACCAGAGAGCCAGTATTTTATTTCTCTTTTCTCCCTCTTTCATAACTGGCAACCCATTAGTAATGCCTCTGGTGTTACTGAAGTTCATGGGTAACGATAGTCACTTACCATCATCGTCATCTCGTTTGCTGGCTATTTCCATAAAAATAATCTGAAAGCTCTGTCCAAACGCAGCTTGGGCGGGCTATATTTTATAGTAAAAATATGCTAATTCAAAGCGGCACGTATCCGTTTGTATAATTGATGCAATATTATATATCAGACTAGCTGTGCCTTGCGGTTTCATGCGCGTTTTGTGGAAAATCTAACTACTAACATATATGATGTTATATAGCCTATAGCCTTCCTTGATAAATGGACTATCAAACACAAAAAAGATTTTTTGAATTCGAACCAGCAGTTCCTGAGATTAGCACGTTCAACCAAACAAACTCATAGTCACCATTATTTCATCATTTGGCATCGAAGCAGTATATCATATTGGTCAATAACAGTCCTAATATTACAAGTAAAGAGTCACATTTTATTAGCTGTCTTCTTTTTCCTTGTAGTAAAGAAATATACTGACTGAATACAATTCTTTTAAATACATATCCTGAGAATATTTCCTCCTTTCATTTTATATCTTGGGGATTCCTTAATTGAAACTTCCCCGAAGCTTCGGTACTTCGGTCTTTTTAAAATTCAAACAAAAGTTTCTTCAGTTTATTCTCGTCTCAAAAATCCTTTTTGCAACGGGTGTTAGTTACTTAAGTGAATCTTTAATGCTTACATTTATGGAATACTTACCTATAACGAAATAATGATTATATATTATGTATTTATTTACTGTTAAATAATAATGCAGAGGCCCCAAATCCTTTTCAGTCGATAACACATCGAAGAACTTTTGGTTAAGGTACCATATAGGTAACGTCTTCGATCGCTACTTACCATCAGGTTAAGTGAAGCATATACTTATAAGTACTTACAAGCTATAAATAAAGGTTTTACTGGTGGTTCGTTTATTGACTAATTACATTACATAAATAATAGATATGTATATCCATCCCAAATTATGGGATTATGGATTATTTACGCTATGCTACGGACGAACGGACGGACCGTAACGTTTTGACTACGCAAACCTAAAAATGTAGAGGTACGTACAAGGGGCGATCGCATTTGTCTTTATGCACTGATTAAGACTTAGGAAGCTGTTTGCACTAACCAGTATCATGGTAGAACAGAGGCCGTATAGACACGTTGGCACCAATGCTATTCGTCCAACGTGAGTATTGAGAAAGCATTCATTGCAGTAAGACGTTTGACGTTCATACGTTGGCGTTTGTTCAGTACCTACCACGAAAGCGCTAACAACTATTTCCTTCCACATTGGGTTTGCAGGACAGAAGTGGTATTAACTTATCTTAGGAATAGCCAACATGTGGACAGCACTCTCAAATTAACCGACGAACATTCTTTTCCAGCGTTTATTTTATTTTATTTTATCATTTATTAGGCAATCCAACAGCGTTACAGGTACAACAGTCGATACAATTTTAAATATACATAAGGCCAGAAATGGATTACACAGTTAGTAACTTAGTAAATTATTAAGAGCTATTTTACATAGTAATTTTACTTATCCTAAGAACGGTTCGTTTACGGCGTGTGTGCGTAAAGCGTTGGTCTTAAAGCGTTGGTACAAACATTGGTCACCATTGGATCCAACCAGAAACGATTGGCACGTGACAAGAGGGGCTGGCTTACAAGGAACGTAATTACATAGACGCACGTCCTGATGACGTAGCAACCGGCAACGTATGAAATTGCGTCGTTATTGAAATTGCTTTCGTCTCATTGCCCTCTGCCTTCCTAAAGGAGGACAACTAACTAATCAGTTTAGTCTAGTTTCATACCTGAAAGTGTGTTTAGTATGACTATAGTATGACTACTACTGTATTCGTAACTTACCTACCTAAGTAAAAAAGGTTAGGATTTTTTCCTCTGTATGTAAACATAGGATTGGTTTTTTGTTTGGAAGTTCTTGACGAGTTTCAGTTTAAGTAATGAATAAAATTTGGAAATCTAGTCTCGAGTTGTTGGTTCTCAGATTTACTCTCATAAAAACAGATAGTATTTTTCCATTCCTTCTAGTCACATTTACGTTACATATTTCAAAGAAATATTAAAACTTTAAAGAGTAGAACAGAAAGAAGAATAATAATTTTTTGAGTCTTAGTATGCATCCAGCTTAATCGTTATGATTGTTTTATGTTCCATTAAAATCAGTGGAAAGGCGGTTAAAGACCCGTGTAGATTTATTGACGTCTGTTCTGGTGATAGTGTTTACCACTTTGATTATTGAGACCGGTGATGATCAAAGTTATCGTTAGTTAAGTTATAGGTATCGGGATAGGAACTGAACCTTGGATTTTCCACTTCAAAGATACCTATACCAGTACTTTGTATTAAACCTATTAAAAAATCTTCATACAATCATTTCAGTCTAAACATACATTATTAATAATTTACACAAAAACCGTATCATTGAAATATTCAATTAGTTGAAAACCATTTTCAATCTTGAAATGTAGCTATGTATATAAATCAGGAATTTCTCAGATTACTTTTAGAATAATGCGCCTAAATTAAAGTTGCTAAAAATAGGATGGATGGATAATCTGGATGTTTGCTCTCCACAACTCCGCACCTGTGGGCTGTGTTCTGTGATCAATAACGCATCAGGCGAGAATTCAAGATTGAAACTGGCGATAGATTCATGACTCATGCTTCAAAATGATCTAATTATATAATTATGGTATTTCATTGATCTCCGATCAAGATTTAACTAGGTACTATTCTTTCCATTAATCAATCGATCAACTCCTCCAGAACTTCAACATTAGTAATTGTTGATGATATCGAAATAGCGCGCAACTGTTTGACTTATAATACGAGAATAGACGCACAGGTGAATGAAATAAACCAAGAATCTGGATAAAATGTAAAACAAAATGCTTTAGCGTGTGCTTTAGCGTATCTCACTCACACTCAACGTTATTAATTTGGACTGTTGTAAGCCCAAGCGTGTGCAATAAAATTGAATGACGCTGAAACCTTTTGCATGATATTATTTTTATGTTTTCATGTCTGAATTCTCACGCTTTAACCTGTAACAAAGTTTATTGTATTCGCTTTAAAAGCGTTGAACTGACATTTGCTGTAATGTACAAGAATTTTAGTTGTATGTAAATTGTAATTGTAAATCGGTACCTATTATTATTAACAATTGACTGAATGAAAAGCTAATAACTGCAATTTTTTTTTACTATTAATTGCAAAATCATTTGTAACTTACAATTGTTTGAGTAAAATTTACAATTGATTGAATGAAAGTAAAATTTACACTACGATTGATTGAATTTTTTTGATTGTGTGAAACTAAATTGCAGTAATTTCATGATATGATTTTACAGAATCTACTTTACTTACAGAATTTTTAATACATTTACCACGTTTCTTTTAATTATAACAATATTTAAAAAATAATGATTAGGTTTCCAATAATCGTTGTCTAACAATCGACACAGATAGACACTGTAGGACCAATGGCACTTCAATTTCTGGTCAATGATCCCTAATTCCCTAACATGCAATTTCAACATGACAAATACATGCAAACGCATGTTTACACGTAATTATGCAGTTGCATGTCTTCTATGCAATTCGTGTCGTGTACATTTTCTTGGCAAAACTTCAAATGTGCCAATTTTCGTGTAAATGTATGATGAATAATATTTGTGTTTGGGCAACGTAGTAATTATACGGCAATGATTATATTTTCAAATTGGCATCGAGGGTAATGATTTCATCGATAAAACTTAATATTGACACAGAAAATACAATATTTTTTGTTTTGTCGTAAGTAATTGTGAGAAGTGTGGTTTTCATCATAGCAACAAGCAAAGGTAAAGATAAGTAGGATCACGTAGAATCTCACGAGAAGAGCAGAGAGAACCCGAGTTGTAGATAGCTGTTGTTAAATAAAACTGCGTTCTATATTATATAGTACTAGGAAATCGCCCTCGCTTTGCTTCGGGAAAAATTCTAAAAAATCTATATAATGTAGCCTATGTCACCCGGGGATAGTGTAGCTTCCCAACAGTGAAAGAATTTTTCAAATCGGTTCGGTAGTTTCGGAGCCTATTCAGTGCAAACAAACAATCAAATCTTTCCTCTTTATAATTTTAATATTAGTATAGATAAGTCTATATAAATGTAGATCAATAAATAAAAATACTTATAAAAATTAAATTAAATTAGTGAAACTAAAATCAACTTTGATTGGGAATTTTGTTGACAGATAATTTTCTTTCTAAACTTTGAAATTCTACAAAGAAAAACATTTCAATATCAGTTCTTTATACAATTATGGTCGTAGCGCACATATCAACTCGGAAAGGGATCGGCACCGGATCGCCTCGCCGTCAACCTAACGTAAGCTCGGCTACGGCTAGGCGACGCCGCGCTTACGGCTAGGCGACGCCGCGCTTACGGCTCGCCGGCCGCTGGTTGACGGAATGAATGACAGCAGTTCGCCGACGCAACGGTAGCCGCGGCGCGGCGCGCTCGAGGAAACGGAAAGTCGACGGATAGCGTACGGTGAGACGTAAGCGCGGGTACGGCAAGTCGTCCACGCACCGTAAGCTTGTCTCGAGGCGAGGCGATTACGTTACGGATCCGATAAGTGTGCTTTACAGTAGGGAGTTTCATACAAAGAATACTGACATGCAAGAGTTGATACGTTTACGTTCCGTTTACGAGTTGATATGTGTGCTATGACCATTATTCAGAATTTGAAAAGCTAATAGTGACATGTGTTTCGTTAAAAAATATCATTCATATAATTGAGAGACAAGCTTGACACTGAGTAGCGAAGTGTCGCCGACTTGGGTGACTTCTCTGTGATTTATACTGAGAGATCTTTGAATATTTTTTTCATCTCAAGTGCTATGGAGAATGTTATTTTTGTGAAGATCTCTGATGTTTTCCACAGTTTATTTATATTAGGCTCGTGCTTGACCTGCATCTATAAATTAGGTATCTACGTGTGTGACAGTGGCGGTACAGCCATTAAGCCGAAAAGCTCGGCTTGCTATCATTGCTTTACTATCATCACTCTGCAGCTGTTAACACTCATATTATTTGTTGGTAAATATTATACGTACGGAATGGAGTGTTCTGTGTTGTTGGGCCAAAGATCCCGAGATCCTGGGTTGTACGACACAACTGGGCTTGCCTTGTTCGACGGCCTAGGTACACTGGTGTGTGATCTCTCTAGATTTTATATTACTAGTTTTGAATCTTAAATATATAATTCTTTTTTTGTAAATGCGCTACTATTCGCCTGAATGAGTCTATAACCTACCCTGAAACTAAGACTCTAAGACTCTACCTCTAAGACTCTATCTACCTATATAATAAGGGAAATGAAGATAAATTTAACATAACTTTAATAATCACTGAAACAGTGTTCTTAATGTCTGAAAAATATAACAATGATTCTGATTTTCAATATAAATATGATATTTCAAACGAAAATGTTACGAAATAATTTTAGAAATAATTTATTGAAACTATTTGAAATATCAAGATGGGTCAGTCACCTACGTGTTGAGACAAAGGTAATTTTTCATCCTCCATGTTTTTCTTCGTTTCGAAACAACGTCAGTGCCGTTGATAGATTAATGAAGGCGTGATTATCTTCCTTCGTGAGATTTGTAGTGTCTATGGTTTACTTTGTTTTTTTAGTTTGAAGTCCAAATGGCCGAGATTGTGTAAAAGTAACTAGGCTCTTGTGTTTTTACCCTACTGCCAGGAAGGGTTTTGTTTTTCGCGTATATCTTGTATGTTTGTATGTATGCATGTAATACTCTTTATTACCTTATATCTTCCAAAGTCCAAACCGCTGAATGGATTTATATGATTAGGATATCGTTAGATTTTTCTTGACAAGTGTTTTTAGATAAGTGAAATTAAAAAAGCTATAATATTATGGTGGCAGTGAGATGCCACTGTTTGAAGTATCAAAAAATAAAAATAAATCGAATCATGGAATTTTAAATTTATCCTAGTTGTAATTACAATTGTGGCGACACATGGTGACGTCACGCCGCTCTGAAACACGCTATCGAAGTTTTCTAAAATCACTGGCATATATACGAATGCTCCTACAAGATCAGTCGGGGCTCGGCCGCCTCCCAGGCAACACACCTCGCCTGGCGGGAGATCTCCCTTTGCCAAACAAGAATCATTATATTTCCACAAAAACCACAGTCACTGTGTTACAGAGCTAGTAGTAATAATGTGGGTTCCACGCTGCGTATTACCGATATTCATGAGGCACGGTGGTCATTCACCATAAGATGGTCTATGCGATTGTCAACTATTTCATATAACTCATAAGTTTGAGTATACTCGTAGTAGCACAAGCTTTAGATGAAGTTGAGCGGAATTTTAAACAAGATAAGACATTATTAACAAAACACCTGTCAACCTTTCTTGTTTTCTTGTCCAATTATTGTTATAACACTCAATAAAATGTTTAAGTAACAATAATTGTCTATTTTAACGATGAGTGGGTGGACATATTTCATAAATATCATTTCGTATGTGTTTTGAATTGTGTTATATTTTCGTGTCGTGTACGATTTATGGTGATCGCACATACATATATCCGCACCGTACGCGCCGAACGCGGCGCGTTTGAATTTGAATTCGACATTTGAATTTGTATGAAATGATATCGCTCTCATATAATGACCGCACCGTACGCGCCGAACGCGCCGCATTTGTATGAAAACATATAAAAGCCCGCGGCCCCATATTATATCATCCGCATCGGCCTTTCATATCGCTCACCTACTAATATATTGGCACATCTGCAAAAAATTTGAAATTGAGTTTATACGGTATAAGTGTTTAAAAGTTCATAATGTACATTGTATAGTGATAAAACAGTACAATGCTAGTTTCCGTATTCATTGAGACAGATCATTAGTGTCATTATACCATTAATATTGTTTCCCCTCGCATCCATCCATAAATTAATTTTAAATCCACGTTTCTGTAAAATATGAAAAACGTAGATGTGCCAATATATTAATATGCGTTCGCCATTACTTGGTATACACGAATATGTTGTTAACTGTTTTATAACATAATTTATAAATATATAACTGTAACTGCGTCAAAGCTACATGAAATGTTCTTTGAAATTTCATTGGGGTAATGGTGCTTATCTATACTTTGTGCTAATATTATAAAGAGGAAAGATTTGATTGTTTGTTTGCATTGAATAGGCTCCAAAACTACCGAAACGATTTGAAAAATTCTTTCACTGTTGGGAAGCTACACTATCGCCGGGTGACATAGGCTATAGGTATTATACGAGTATATCTATTTTACTATTTTTTCCAATATATTGAATAGATCTACATATATATTAGAACTGGTCCCGTATATCTCGGAATAAGAGATATGAATCAGTATGTGGGTTCTATTAAAACGTTAGATACGTTTGTGAGTTTTGATACTTTTGATTGCTTTGTTACTACTTTTAAGTATACTGTACTATACTATTATCCTATTAATATTATAAATGAAAGTTTGTGAAGAAGTTTGGATGTTTATTCCTCAATCACGCCACAACTACTTAACCGATTTGGCTGTTTGGAATGGAGATAGCCTATACCATGGATTAACACATAAGCTATACTACTTTTTATTCTGGAAAAGTGCAGGGTTCGCGCAAGATTTGTAAAAATCGTCCTCTACCGCGGGCGAAGCCACGGGCAAAAGCTAGTATGTATATAAAATAAATGAATTAAACACTACATTTGTAGAACCGACAAATTCAACATAATATGTATGTATCAAAATAAACAAGATAAACAGATGTGTCAGATCGGAAAACTTTCAGTATTCGAAATATCAGACAATAATCATAAATAAATTTTACCACATTAAGATGACCGAGAATAAATATATTCGTTTCCGTTGGGTAATTTATGAATTTAATGTGATGTTAGGGCTGTTACTTTCCTTTGTTTTAAAATGTGTTTAATATAATGAAATGAAATGAAATAATCTTTTATTCATGTACCTAGGTATTAATAATACACTTATGAACGTCATTTTTCTAATCTACCATTGAAGTTGAAGTTATCAACTTCAGTAAGCTTACTCAATAACGCCTTGTTGTGTTTCATGTTCTACTAATATTATAAATATGAATAGTGGTAAAAAAGATTGGATGTTGGTATTTTCATCACGCGTTAACCGTTGTATGGATTAATGTAAAACTTGGCACTCAGACTATAATGTCCAGAATTAGGGTTTTATAAAGAAAAGAGTAAAGAAAAAGAACGTTAAAAGGGCTGTCCACTAAAATTCATCAAAAATGTTAATTGATGGATCTTTTCAAGTGTCCTTTTTAATTACTCACAAAAATTCTGACGGAAATTAAGTACCTAATTCGTTTTTTAAGACAACACATAATATTACACATTGTATTTATTATTTTTAAATAAATGTTTTAATCTGTTCTTATTTTTTAGGATCTTATATTAGATTGTTATTTCAAATTGTTTTCAAAAAGCAACAAAAATATATTTTCTTTTTTCATCTTTTTTCATCGTCTCTAGACTAACAACCCTATTGATGACACCTCACGACAAACTACAACGTAAGAAACCAATTGAACGGAAATAGTAAAAAACGCTTCTATTTCACCAGTTTTTAAAAACAGGAAACATGTTAAAAATTAAATAAACAGTGGTTGGGTTCATAAATAGACATCTGGTAATGAACCTTGGCACCTCGCGTAGCACTTTTATATACAATTATAAATTCACGTAGTTTATAACTAGTGATGTAAAGGTCACTATTATTCAAAAGCATTTTATAAACACTTATTTTATAACGATGACACACTCAAAACCCGCGCACTAGGATTCCCTGTGTTTCGAATGATACATGTTGAAGATATAACACTTATACACGCGACCCGAGTGGAATTTTATTTGTGACTATAGTACATATTTATCCAGCGTGTTCTACTACAGTCTGTATTTTGCACCATCTTCACATATCACTCACCTAGTAAATGTAAATGTAGTCACCTAGTAAAAGTAGCTGCAAAAATGCGAAATTGAGTTTATTAATTGAGCAATATCATAGCATTATTGCTGAAATATTCATGATTCAGATAAATACTATTATCGGTTGTAGTTTTTAACATTAATACAATTAGGTATGTTACGGTAAGTTTAAAAATTCTCAATAAGAGATGGCTCTCTTCTTTTCTCTTTCCATACGCCATGGACATGTACATCTGTCTTTGAACACCAAACATAACCATCTGGTCATATTCCAACTACAACCATCCTATAAGGCCAATCTAAACCATTCCAGATTTCCAAACCAGACCACAATCCACATCACTATTACTCACTAATATGTATATCAGGTATGTTTACTTGTATTCTAACACTTTTCGCCTTGATTGCGTTTTTGATGTTGAGGAGAGGAATTTGAGGTTATAACCGTTTACATTCGGCCGTAAAACGCGTTGCAATGAACTTTCGAGGGTTTATTTATATCTGAAGTTGACTTGAGCTCAGTTGATAGTATTTACCGATACCTACTATCTTCTCCTTTACTTTTTCATGTTAGTAATAAATACCTACATTTAATATTGTTAAGTAAGTGGAGTATTTCATATAAGTATGTTAATAATAACAACTTTCAGAGATTTCCGTGTTTTTTTTTTAATTCCTTAAATTTACATTTATTTTTTAAGATACAATCTTATATATAAAATTCTCGTGTCACAATGTTAGTTACTTACTCCTCCGAAGCGGCTTGACCGATTTTTATGAAATTTTATATGCATATTCAATAGGTCTGAGAATCGGCTATTATCTATTTTTCATACCCCTACGTGATAAGGGTTGTCCACCCCTAACATGTTTTTTATTTTTTGAACAAAATTTTTATTTTTATTTTTTTTATAATGTGGCATTAAAAATACATGCAACCGTAAATTTTCACCCTTCTATCACCAACCCCTATTTTTAAAAGTCATTTTAGTAATTGAATCATTTTTCATCCCGCTCGATTACTGATCAATTGTTAAGCGATACCAAGTTCTATATAAAATTTAATAGCCCTCGACCGTTTTCACTAAAATATAATATTGATAAAAAGTGATCACTCGATCATTTCAGATTTCGAAATAACCACATCGCAAATCGGTCCATTCGTTTAGGATCTACATCTACATCAAACTGTCTACTTTCTACAAACTGTTCCACAGTTTGACGGATGACGAATATTGTCAATCTCAGGTACCTACAATACTTCATTATTGGAAAAAAAGCTTATAACAATTAACACCCCTTTTTGCGCCGGAAAATAAAAATAGTCATAAATAAAAATATTCGTATCTGTTGATATACATATATATTTATAATTTATATATATACATACTTATATTTATAATTTATATTGTAAATACAATTTAATGACATAGTTTTTATTTCCTGTTTCTTTTTGCTACCGCTTTTTTTGTTCTCCCACTGCCCTAAGGTTGACTGGCAGAGAATGCTTTTAGCATTAAGTCCGCCTTTTGTATCTTTTAATTTTAAGGTGCAATAAAGAATAAATAAATAAATAAATAGTGATACAAAGACATGTTTAAAATGTGGCTACGATCATCTGGACAGATCGCCTTTGTTCACCGTTCAAATAACATTTGGTACAGAATTACAGATTACAATAATGTTGCCATTTCGTTTGATATACACGCGCAGAACTGGCATTGAACTCCCAACTAGCGAGGAGTTATGATCAATGGAGCGACGATAAAATTTACGATAAAATTGTACTGTGTGACTGCACAGTGGGCTACATGCTATGGCGGACGATCTTTTTTAAAGTGAAACTTTTATTACATCGGCTCAAACTTTTTGGTCTGTGTGTCGCATGTCGCGTGACGGTCGGCCGCGGAGTGGGGGTAAAGTGAAAGGCGCTCGACAGAACAGCCAAGGCCAATATGGCGGCGTCATATTGGCCTCGGCTGCTCTGTCGAGCGCCTTTAATACCCTAAATCTTTTAATACCCTAAATCGAATATTTATTCAAAAATTTTTAGTTTGCGTGCAAGAGTAACAAACATCCAAACATTCTCAGGAACAATCTTTCCCGTTTGGAAATCATGAATTATTAAAAAAAATGCAATTTTTTTTATTATATCAGGCACTATCAAGAGATGTCCAAAAAACGCCTTCTCTAACACAGTGGGCCATTTCGATAAACGTGACGTCACATCCAAACTGCCTCGCACAACGATACCATTCCCGAACGTCTACACAACTATTTTAGGATCCATCGATTGCTTTGTTTTGAGTTTGAAACAATCAAGTTGATTGAATCGGCGTTGGATTTGGTGCATATCGATTTGACTGGACGCGGTCTAAAATTGGCGTTGCATAATTAGGCCAGTTCGATCGTAAGCGCGCCTTTCCATTCATATTTGCACCTTGCGTTTGCCTGACTCACCAATAATGTATGTTGTGAGTCGAATGGGGCATTAGTTTGTTTGTAGTAGACTTTTTACTGATATCCGCTTGTGTAGCAGGAAACAGAATGCCCTTGCGTGAACTATAAAATGTATTGTGTGTCTTGAACTATAACATTGTGTGAGTTATTGGATTAAGAATTATAAGCAAAGCAAAACTTTGTAAAACCAAGTTTAGTTGACTTAACCTATGACCTCATACTATATGTTACGCGATGCATATCGATGCACGAATGGATGCTAATCGGCAGTAATGTGATACGATACCGATATTTATAAAACAGTATCAGCGATACCGATACGGAGGCTACAGTATTCAAAAGGTGTAAAAAGTAAAATATATTGGGTTTAAACAAATATAGAAACAGACGTCTAGTGAGTCGTCTGTTTCTATATGTTATTAAGTACATAAGTGTATAATTAATAACAGCCAAAACTATTTTATGAAGTGGTCATTCATACAATGTGCCACGATCTCTCCTTAACATAGGGCGCGACTTGAGAGCATCTCAGATTATTTTTCAGACGAAAGTATTCGGACGGAAATAAGGCTCTGTAGTTAATAATCTGTTGAATGTCAAATGAAAACAAAACCATAAACAAAATTGAACGGATTTTTGGAAATTCATGCCCTAAGGGGTAAAAATAAGGGTTGGAAGTCACAAACCAACTTCGTCAGTTTTAGAAAATTCATAACTATAAACTCAAATGATTTTTTTTATAAACTCACATAAAATTTTCATGTGAGTTTATAGTTATGAACACAAGTTAACTTTAACACATTTTTTTGGAAAATCATCCCTTAAAGGGTTAATTTAGGGGATGGAATTTAGTACGAAACTTCGTCATTTTTGAAGTTAAAACAAAAAAAAATATATGTAGCTCGAAATTAGATACAAACTTTGGAAGTACTGTGTTTTTTGGAAAGTCAATCCCTTAGAAACTTCGCCAGTTTTGAAGTTAAAAGCATGAAAATTTATATATAAACTTATAGTTAGACAAAAAACAACTGTATCACGGTTTTCTCGAAACTCATCCCCTAAGGAGTAAAACTAAGGGGTTGTAAGTTTGTATGACATTTCGTCATTTTTGACCTCAGAAATGTGAAAATGAATATTTAGGCTTATAATTAGAAACAAAAATTCACTACAACAAACACGCAAAAACGATTCACTATTGACTTAAAGATAATAAAAAAAGTAAAAATAAAATTATCAAATAATATTATATTTTAATATATTTTTTTATATTCAATTATATTTTATATTATTATATTCAATAGTATTATTGTTACATTCACGTATCCATGACAAAATATGATGTAATGTAATGTAGAGCTGGTATGCAAAGAAACCGAGGATTTCAATTGACTGAAAAAACATTTAATTTATAACATGCCAACCCTACTCAACCTAAAATCAGTAGCCTCGAATTCGCACAACGCTTTGCCGCATCCTCTAGGGGTGTTCAAAGAATTTCCTTCGCGGGATTTACAAAAATAAATCTATCGGGTCCACATTTTTACTGGAGTCATTAGACGACCAAGTTTAAGGAACTGATAATTTTCTTTTGGCGTCACTTTGTGGTCACTACCTTTTGGCGTCCCTTCACAATGCATTCCTCTCTAAATACTTTACAGTTCGCCACTGGATTGGCTGGATTGCAAAAGTCAGCGGGCCGTAGTTAGTCATCTCTGGCTTACACAATGTTTATGTTTTAATCTGGATGTTTCAAAGCTTTTGACCCTTTGAGATTAAATATATTCTACCCATAGTCCGTCCTCTTGGCAATCTTGGCATGCGCATGGTGAAACTTTTGTACTCACACTCAAAATATTCAAATTGACATTTTGTTTTATTTGGGAAACAACTAAATTATACAGCTTTACAGCAGTACTGCATAAACATAAAAATCGTATCCAAATCGGTTGTTTCTGAAATTAGCGCGAACAAACGCATAGACAAACAAACAAAGATTGTATAATCATTATTATGGAGTCTATTGCATTTATTAATACCCCAATAATAAACAATGCCAATAGGCATTAAGTCCGCCTTTTGTAAGCCTATGATAAGGATGTTACAATAAGGATGTAGTAAAAATAATAATGTAGTTTTAACTTTCAAGCTAAAAATCATAAAGTTTAAAAGCAGAAATCGAACAGTCAAGTTTTATTATTACGTATAGATTTTTAGCAAAGGGAGATCTCCCGCCTAGTGGAGGTGGCGTCGCATGGGGCTGCTGAGCCCCGAATGTTGGAGGATTTGCACAATGCAGTAAACCTCCATAGCGTGATTCAGATGGGTGTGACGTCCCGTGTAATGTATATGCTGTCATGTCGTTACAAACAATGATATTTAAAAAATATAGATACATCATGCCCTTACAAATCAACAAAAAATCTGTTCCGAAAAGAGCTACAACACACGCACGTTTATCTTTTGTTTCACTACACCAATCACACTAAAATAATACATGAAGGCATTTTAACGTTCTATGTCAAATCTCAAGCACTTCTGACAACAACAAACTGCCTATCGTCTTGTATTGACAGAGAGCGACTACGAGCAGACGAGGTCAATTGACTGCTCTTACGATCTTCATCTTCGGCGCGCTAGTGTACATATCTACCTCTTTTTTACAATATCATTGGTTACAAATCAGTAACGTTGCAGCGTCTGAAAAACAAGTTAAAAAATTGTAGAAAAGTTAGATAATCATAAAGCAGTTCATTGCAAGATTGCTATAGAACGCTAAAAACTAACGCGGTAGATTATGAAAAGGGAAGAAAGGTTTCTAAACACACAAAGGGTCGCTTATCCCGTCTATCCTGTGGAAAGCACTCGGCTTCACCCTTTATTCCTGTGAATAGACCGTGTCTGGAAGATTGTATGCGACTCTGGTAGACAATCATGCCAGTACTTAGTCATTGAGCGACTAGTTTGCTATAGGAATTGAAAAACTTCTATACTGTCGTGTGCCGTTGAAAATCAAAAAGGATGAAATCTTTGCTGTAACGTAAAAGCGACATTATAAAATGGTAATTGTAGTTAAATAAATCCTCGATTATCTACGCAATCTTTTTTATTGTAAATTCTTATATAATTCGTACTATGAGTTAGTTGGTCATTTTTTTTAATGTAAATTCTTAATTTGTATTATGAGTTAATTGGCCATTTTTTTGGAGCGGTCATTGTGACCGTGAGTCTAACTAGTTGATTACTTAGTAATTAGTAATCAATACATTTAGCGCCCGGAGCCGAAATTAATTAAAAAAAGGATATCAATCACTGCGAAATAATTTATTTAACACAAAAAATAAATCAACTAAGATTTTTAACAAAGTTTAACAAGAATCAAACTCAAACAATCAGCCGTTAATTTTACTTAATTTTACCGCACAATTATCGTTTACAATTATATATAACGCACACCGAACGAGACCCTATCGCTACGAGAGCTGACAAGCATAAGGGCAGCCACAGACTCGCTACTTTGTATGATTTTATTCTAATACTAGCTGACCCGGCGAACTTCGTATAGCGTTTTTTTCTAAAACTGTTCTTTTCTAAAATAAAACTAGCCTAAGTTACTTCTTGTTACATCAGCTATCTGCTAGTGAAAATCCCGTCAAAATGGTCGAGCCAATTCAGAGATTAGCCGAAACAAACAGACAGACAAAAAATGATGTTTTGGTAGGTATATGTACCGAATATACATTCAAATGCACTTAATAAAAACGGTTATTTTAATATTAAAAACAGACACTCCAATTTTATTTATTTGTATATATAAACATTATTCTTATTAACAGACCCTGGACAAAACCTTACTGTCTTTACCATAATGGATATAACCATAGGTTCTCAAGACATATCAGACAAGCTTAACTCTATAGGGTTGCGTCGTTTCATTTAAAATTTTCTGTGACCACCTTGGCTTCATCATCAGACCAGCTTAATAAGATTATTATGTTGTATGGGCATCCAATTAACATATGACAAACACCAAAACCCGAAAGAAAATCCGAGCCTAGCATTGTGATGAGCTGACAGTAAGATAGATGTCTCATTGCGTGAACTGATTTGCAATAAAACATAGTAAGTAGTTATTTCTCGAGTTAAATATTGCTTGTAGTCTCGAGCGTCTATTTCTGGCGACCTTGACACGTTCCGTGACACGAGCCTCTTGTTGACGTCTGTCAGAATGTTACAAGTTTCATGTAACATTTTCCAAGACTGATTATATTATAATTCCTTTTACGGCGTAACTTTTTTATGTTAATACGCCAATGGAAAACTTTTGTACCCGTTATCCTACTAATAATGTAAATGCCAAAGTTTGTATGTATTTTGTTACTCTTTCACGCAAAATATTTTTAACGGATTTCCATTCACCATGGTGTGGAATAAGATATAGGATATTTATTATTCTATGTAATGTATGTATTAATATAAAATGTGGGCAAATCCGCAGGAAAACACTAGTTAAGAATAATACATGCACGTAGTGTAATATTTGGTATAGTTAAAGTTTTAATTAATGTTTTTATATCTTTTTATCCAATTGGCATAACTGGCATAATAATTCATTTTTTTGAGCCGTTATTTCCATCCGATTATAAATCCGTTACCCGAGCTGGTAAATATTATTTTTAGATTGCATGTATAGAAATAACTTATGAATTATTGATAAAAAGGTCATTGGTATTCCCTTCATATGCCATAATAATACCTAATCATTTTATTTGTTGAGAAAGTATAAGAAATAATAAATTTCTTTGGGACACTGATCCTCACAAAGAAGAGATATGAATAAAACATATCGCGTCTTCTAATAAGGGATTACACTCAGACAGCTCAAATCTGATGTGTATAGTAAGAAATTTTGTAGGTAAAGTTCAATATGAGAACTCCAAGTCTATTAGGTACGTTAGCACTAAATAATATTATACCGATTTGAGTTACTAGATATGTTTGGTAAAAGGAACATACTTTGTATTGAAATAAAATTATGAATACGATAATTTTTGTTAAGTATGTAGTTCTTTTTCTTTCTTGTACCTCATTTCTTTAATATGTGCTACAATTAGTACCCTCGAATACATGGATTTTTCATTTCACTTAATTTTCAAACATTATTATTATTATTATGATGACTTAGGGTGGATTCAACCATTTGTAGGTGATTTGTAGTATTAATGTTATCATATTGATAAATTATGTTACTGTACCTAATATCCTTCATATGAATATCGTAAAAACGCATGACACCATTACAACCAAATAAAATATTTAATTGCGCTATAGTTGATTTTATAATTCACAATTCTAGATAGTTAAATTTGTTTACTGATCATTGACATAAATAAAGGACCGCGTAGATTGCATTATACAGATGTATTTGGATTTAGATATTCGAATATCATGTATCAGTTGCAAGTTGCAACAATATTAATGTTTAAACTTTTACCAATAGGTGAAAGTTAACTTGAATAATAATTCAACGTGTATATTATAAACATGTCGCGTAACAGTTTCAGTTTCCTACAGAATGGTGGTGAAGGGATGTTCCGTTCCATATTTCACTCATCACCGCGTGCGGTTAAGAGATACCAACACAAAATACAATCATACAGAAGAGAAAGGCTGATTGTCTGTGGTGCCTTTTATTTGTTTATTTATTTATTTGTTTATACACATACACATCATTAACAGGATTAACCCAAAGCATTACGTGCAGAATTTAAAACTAAGTCAAATAGGTACATACATGGTTGCCAGAACTACATAGTCTACATACTACATACTAAATAACTTTTTTGACGATTGCATGCAAGCTGCTTAAGGGAAAGGCAATAGGCAAACGTGATGATGCCACTTTGGGTCGACAGATTTTATCATGGATTTTATGATGTAAGCAAGATGCAAGCAAGCTGCAATCAAGCGACAATTTACGATGGCATGCGTATGACGTCCGTCTATGTGGACAGATGACCTAACTCCACAAAAGTGCGCTAGAACAACGCACACTTATACAATACTCAATACTCCTTTTATTTGCTTTTAATACTATTATAGGTACGTTTTATTTATTGTGTCCGAGAACGGTGTCTATGTGTGCGTACTTCGAGCGCTCTGTGTATGGAGTTATACTTCTATAGTGTCTCTATTTTGTGGCACAGACGTATCTAAGGATTTTATTTAAATGCATCTATGAATTCAAGCTTTCCTGTAGTCATATAGATAGAAATGTATACATTCCGAATAAAGTTTTGAGTTTTCTGATTTGCTAAATATATGTTATAAATAGGTATAATAATTAAGGCATCAATTTTATAGCAGTGTAGTACCTATGGGAATCACAAGACATTTATCAGACGATACACAACCAGTGTAGGAAAAACACGACATGAGTAAATAAAATGAAAAAAGTGTTAATCCGTTGACATTGTTAACAATATGAGATTTTGAGGTAAATATGAGTTTTAAAATTTGTTGCTACGAAAGCGGTCTTGAACTGCGTCGAACAATGCGACGGAATGGCGTGAGGTTTTGACCTCACATAACCTCGGCTTGATGGTTCAATTGTTTCAAACGCTTTGCATGAACTCTCTTTCTTTATGTTTCTTCTCTCTTTCTTGACTGCCAACGCGTCGGTGATGCCTTTGGTGTCACTGATGTTTTTACGACGATAGTCACTTACCATCAAGTGAATCGTCAGCTCGTTTGCCACTTTTACCATAAAAAATTGGTTCTGCAAGGTTTATGGCACATTTTAAAAGATGTACTGAGGAGTTTCTTTAGGCTTTTCTTCTCCTCCATGATAAAGCACCTTTCCGAAAAGCCAAAAAATGACGTGCATAAGTGTATCAGTGATGTCTATATGAATAAAATATTTTGACTTTGACTTTTGACATGGATTATTTGGTTAGAAATTATCTAAAGTACTACGAGTATATAATCCGCGCGCGACGAGAATGGTATGCGACCTTGTCAAAGTAAATCGAAAATGACAGTTCTCAAGTAGCGTTAGCTAAAAGTGCTGAACTCTTTTTTAGTAAAAAAAAAAGCAAAAAAAACCAAACACATTATTTTACAGTTATTCCAACTCTTCAATGCCTTTCATATTTGCTTCATGGAAATCATCATCAGAGCTTTCACTTTCGTCAGAAGAAACCTGACCTGAAGTGTATACATTGTGAGGTTCAGTTTTTGATGACAACTTTAGACTCAAACCCAAAGGAAGCTGTCAAAGGAAGATGTAGCGATTTTACGTCTTAGTAAAATGACTAAATTCGACTGTTTCAATTTCAGCACAATCATCATTGTTGCCGACGCTACGGCTGGCCGACGAAGCGTACGCGCGTCAGTTCCAAAAGGTCGCATCCCATTCTTATCGCGCGCGGATTACACCACAGTTTATATATGTAGTTCTTGTAGCTTTCGGTAACTTATTTCAGTGTTGGATAGCTTTAGGAACTATATGAAAATATGAAAGAAACTATGTTAAAAAATTGTGTTAAATGATTATCTCGTGAATTAATTCCTTTAAATAAATTTATTGATTTGAACACAGTATCCTATAACTGCGTTGCTGTTATTTAACCCATGCTGAATAACTTACAAAAGTTATGTAATTAATTAAGTCGACAATTACTGTATTAATAATATTTAATGTACTCAAGAATACAATACAGAGACAAAGTACCAATTACTTGATTAAATCCAGATACTAAAAAAGTACACGTGTATTCGCAATAAAACTTTACAGCGCTTGAAAGCGTATACTTATCTGTATTTATGGAGCAATCGACAGATTAAACGCAAAATGGGTCAATGACCACGACATCTGGTTATCGGGATGGATGCTGTGGCTATCCATATCGGATGGGTGCAGTGGGTATCTTAACAGATGCGTGGTGATATCATTTTTTATGAGCTTTTATTTAATTCGCTTGGTTCGTTGGTTTGTTAGCATGTATCATATACCATACCTATACTTCCATATATGGAACTACTTCCTCTCATCCTAAGGAGTTGAAAAATCACATAATGCTTTGGTGTGACAATTAATTTATGTGATAATGTCCGAGATTTTGTCCACGTTGAATCTGTAGTAGGTATTTTAATAGATAAGAGGAAAATCAGTGGCGGATTAAATGTCGACGGCGCCCTAGGCAAGGAGTTTATCGGCGCCCCTTGCTCTTTGTTATGGAGTTGTTTTTTTTCGAATGCACAACTGTGCTGTGTTTGCTGTTGACCCTAGCGGTCTTTACAGCTCCAAGCGATCAGATGGGCGAGCTTGGAAAGGCTCAGCCGAGAAGACAAAGCGAGAAGGGAGGACGAGCTCTCCCTCTACGAAAAATAGGGGATGCAAACGACCTAAGGGAGGTGCCCTTAAATTTTTAATTTTGAAAATTTTCGTCTTGCTACGGAGTGACATTTTACTCTTCTTGCTTATCATGGG
This sequence comes from Thymelicus lineola, assembly GCA_963932265.1. NCBI lineage: Eukaryota > Metazoa > Arthropoda > Insecta > Lepidoptera > Hesperiidae > Thymelicus > Thymelicus lineola. Next base: position 3,896,614 of record OZ010707.1, on the reverse strand, counting down.
ATAGAGTCACCTTAGAAAGCAGCCCGGTTTCTTGCCTTTTTGATGTGCTCTTTGAATGACGGTCGGGGGTCTGGTGCCGCGGCAGCTCTTGAGTCTAGTGACGCCGAGATATTTGACAGATTTCGCCCAAGAAATGGTTGAATAATGAAACAGGGCGGATCATTTATCTATGGGTGGATCTGTTGAATTTGAACTGATCTTTTTCGGGATTAAACTCTATTCTTCATTTCCTAAACTGCTCACTTATGGCGGTGTTTGCGGCTTGGAGGGTTGAAGTGATGCTGGCAGGTATAGGGTGAGATTGGCTGGCAGGTGTATTTGGATGTCTAGTAATGTCTCTAGTTTATAAAGTATAGAGTAAAGGGGAAAGGGCAGATCCATAAGGATCTACGGCCGTTATTGTGTGGATAGAAAAACGTGAGTCCTCACATCTGTATCGGAACTTGACGAACTTGTGATACTTTAAAAAGTCTCGTATGATTTGCACCAATCTGGCACTCCCATTTGGTAAAGTTTGGTTACGTCAAAGAAGAGGGCACCGGTGCCTCTGGTAGGCCTTTTGTAACTGAGGCTGGTTAGGATGTGCTCCGTTATGCGGTGCACCTGTTGTACACAATAGTGATTGATTCTGAAGCCGAATTGATCCTTTATTAGGAGAATCTTGCATAGGGCGACTACCTTGATATGGCTGAGAAGTATCTTTTCGTGGATTTTTCCGAACGTGTTAAGGAAACTGATAGCTCGGAGGCTGATTCTTGTGTTTGCCGAGCTTATGAATGTCACATCTGCCTCTTTCCAGGCGTCTGAGAAGATACAGTTAGATAGTAGAGCAATTAACAATAGTGTATGTAATAGTACCTATAACTATATTAAATTTCAAAACCTACAGATTGTCGTGAAACTACGTCACCAATATTTTCAAAGTCAAAGTCAAAATATTTTATTCATATAGGTATCACTGATACACTTATGCACGTCATTTTTTGGCTTTTCGGAAGGTGCTTTATCGTGGAGGAGAAGAAAAGCCTAAAGAAACTCCTCAGCACATCTTTTAAAAAAATATTACAAAAAAAGATAATAATACAAAAGTATTTACTATTCTGAGTGGAACTGGTTGCAGAGCTGGTCATTTCCATGCGTCTTTGTCATTCAAATACTCGTCTACACTATAATATCCCTTGCCTAACAATTGTGTCTTTACACGTTTTTTGAAAGTTTCTATTGGCAAGTCACGTATTAATTTTGGGATTTTATTATAAAAATGTATACCAAGCCCTATGAAAGATCGCTGCACTTTACTTAGGCGGAACAAAGGCGTAACTAATTGATGCATTCTTTTCGTATGGCGATTATTAATATCAAAATTTTGTTTATACGCGTTTATATTCTTCCGTATAAAAACTACATTGTTAAAGATATATTGGGAAGCTACTGTAAGTATACCTATTTCCTTGAACTTTTCACGCAAAGATTCCCGAGACCTAAGTTTATAAATAGCCCTAACTGCCCGTTTCTGGAGTATGAAAATTTGTTTTATATTGGCTGCTTTGCCCCACAGCAAGATGGCATAAGACATAACACTGTGGAAATAAGCAAAATAGACTATCCTAGCAGTTTCGACGTCTGTATACTGCCTTATTTTCCTAACAGCAAAAGCAGCCCTACCGAGTTTTGTCGCGAGATTTGTTATATGTGGGCCCCATTGAAGTTTACTATCTAAGGTCACCCCTAAAAAGACCGTCGATTCCTCCATATGCAATGTTTCGTTATTTAGTTTAAGAGATTTGCTGACTTTTTTAACATTAGGTAGCACAAACTCTATACATTTCGTTTTTTTTGCATTTAATAGTAAATTATTGATAGTGAACCAACGCGATACATGCGAAAGAGCACTATTTACGTTGATATTTGAATATCTATGTCCTATACTCGACACGGTATACCCGGCCGGATATCAATAATCCGGTGGTTGCGCCTAATAGATAGCCCCGTCCACGGGCGTAGCCGGGTTTTAGTTGGGGGGGAGGGGGGGCGGGTATTATATAATACATAAAATGGAGGAGTCCTGCTCGTAAACGGAGTCCTTTTTCGAGCAGTGTTTATTATGTTTCAAGAGATCTAAAGCTAAAATGTATGGAGTGAATAGTACATTGTTAATATCTTAACTTTTCGGGGGAGGGTTTGAACTCCTAAAACCCCCCCTGGCTACGCCCCGTCTGGCCGATATTATGATCGGCATTTCCTTTAACATTCCGATATTATTACTGATGCTTCTGAAATCCGTAATCGATTGCGTCATATTAGTTTAATTAAAAGTTAAATTACTGTCTGACTTGTAGTTATCATTGTGGTGATACTTATTTTAAGATGTTAAGATGTTGCCGCTACTATATGAAAATACTAGCCCTCTGCCCACGCCTTTTCAGGGATATCTAATAAGTGCCATAATATGTCCTGTTCCAGATTATGAGGTATACCCGTGTGCAAAATTTCATTTGTTATCTACTCTTTCGCGCAAAAACTACTGAACGATTTTCATGATTGTATGCTACAGGTAATCGATGATCTATAATAATAACAATATTATACGCTACTTATTAGAGCGCTAGTAGACTAAAGTGATAAAGGGTTGACAAATGTCCTAAGATGCCCTAGGGAGTGGAACGTGTTTGAGTGGACAGCTATTGCGGGATAACGTAACCTACTTTCGCATAGAGGTCTTTATGTTAAGAGCTACATTGTAAACTTTAAACCTTAGCTTAGTTATAGCAAATTACACTCACTCTCAGAACCCGATAGGTGGCGTTCGTGTGATCGTTAGTGTTACCACTTACCTGCAATATACAAAAATATTTATATAACTTTAAAGTAGGTATACCAGGCCTGGCGCACTCCGCATTTTAGCTATGACGTTACAAGTACATGCCGCGTTCGACATGTCTGGCTAATTCAGAAAATTCATAATGGCTGTCGTACGTTCGTAATCTATGACTCAGTTTAAATATCATACATATTATTGTCACTAAACTTTCAGATTAATTTTATTCTTTCAAAAAAAACAACCCCGACATTGCCAGAGAGGATAAGCGATAGTGTTAGAAAGGAAGGTACTTAACTCATTACGCGTTTTTGATTAGCGCTGTGCGAGCTGAATTACACTTATTGCGTTGGAGCTAGAGTCGCTATTTATTTAAATGATTTTGGGGAGTTCGCCTTCTATACTTATTATAAGTACTATTATATATACATTGATATTATGTGATGATTGAGTAAACACAGAAAGTAAGCGCGGTCGGTAGTTGAATACGCGACTGGTGGCAAATATTATATAATATAGATTACCCAAAAATTTGGTAGGTACACAAGTTTCTGAAGTTTCCTCGTGATATTTTCCTTCAAGTAAGCAAGTGATAATAATTTTAAGCAAAAAAGAAAACATATTTCTAATGCGCGTGTAACACGTGTAATTATCGCGTGTAGTGCAAAATTCGAACCCTGCCCTCTTGACCGGTATACCTATGTATGTACACTAATTGCCTATCATTGCGTAGATAGTTTTCACTGTATGTACATAATATAAAAGAGTTTAAATGTACTTAAATTTTATAAATGTTTTACAAACAAAATAAACAGATAAATAAAATGACATTTTGAATTTGTCATTATCATTAAAAGCGGCCCCCAAATCGGTCAACTTTTTATCATAGTAGAAAAATATTTACCTTAATAAAAAATCTAATAAGTCTAAACTTCACTGGACTCTAAGAACTTACAAAATCACTAAGAAAAGACCCCTAGTTTACAAAAGCAAGCAAATGCTTCGGGGTGATAGGTACCTGCCTATTCTTATGGCTACTATATACATATATAATATTGAGTATATTAGGTGTTAAAGTCGCTTGTTATACATAAGATTTAATTATCATTTTATAAGTAAATAAAATGCATCTTATTTTAATTTATAAGTTTAAAATTCCGTTAATAAGTATTTTACGAAGTAGTATTGGTGTATAATATCGTAAATAAAAAAATTTGACTAAAATAGAAAAATCTAATTAAAATGAATTAAAAAAATATTATAATAATTTGTATCAATAAAGCTTTCACGTACATATTATAACTATCTTTTACATAAATTATAACTATCATTTAAATACTTGCAAACTTTCGCAAATTCATGATTGCATTATCCGACCAATGGCCAATTCCAAAAATATAGCATCGTTTATCTTACCTTGATTTTAAAAAGATGCGTGATTAGAGGCACCTTGACAATCCAGCACTGTGTAAACAAACAGACCCAAACAACGAACCACTGCAAACTGTAACCGTGAATATCATTCGATTGTTTATAACCAACAACTTTCTTGGTTAGCACTTTCATAAACCACAACCGTCGCGCGTCGGTAATAGTTTTATTAATGGTTGTGAATTTTCTCTCATGAAAGCGAGGGTTTTCCGTTATGATGAGTAGTGAGTACTTTTGCAACAGCGTGGCCGACAGTGGCCGGCGGGATCGCGATTTCGACTGGCTAAAATTAACACCGTTGATTGGAGTTGGAGCGTCCGATGCAGCGAAGAAAACTAAGCTAGGGCTACCGCTTTTTAATTTATATTCAGAATATAAAACTCGACTCTTCTTTAATTGGATTACGTCACTTGGCAAGGTGTCTGATGAACAAACAAGCCGTTCTGATTCTGTCGCCAGTATTTTTGTCATAAGATGATTTTTTAAAAGCCATGCCAGTATTTTTTTATGAATGAAATTGTAAGTCGGCATAGAGGTGCCACTGACCATTACTAGCTAAGCAGAAACCGTTGGTCTTACTCTTTAAAGAACCCCCTGTTGGGAAGAAGGACATAAACTATACAACATAAGATGTAAAGTTTTGTAAGAAACAAGAAACAGTAAGGTAAACAGTGGCCAAATCGACGTAGCGACGCGGCGATGATATGATAAAGCTTTGATAATATTTTTTATGGAAATAGCCGACGATCCACCCATTGTTAAGTGGATATTGTAGCCCATGGACATCAGCGACATCAAAGGCACCACTGATGCGTTGTCGGCGATGAAAGAGAGGAGAAAAAGAAATCCGTCCAAGGTGCCCTTACACCAGGGGCCAGATTTACTCGCCTCTTAGGACACCCATCCGGCGTGGAATTGGGATTAGTATTTTAAGCCGCCTAAATACGACTGAAATGTAAACAAGATCTCTCTATAGTATGCGAACTCATATGTATGTTTTACCATAAAATGTTTTCAATTAATACATTTTAAAAAGAAAATTATTCAAATATTACACAGCGGCACCGTCTTACATTATTTTCATTGACGTACGCTTTTGTATGAAAAAGTCTTTGTTCGCTAAGAATTAAGTAATGAGGAAGATTTTTCAAGCTAAAGATGCTAAATTTCGAAAGCTTCTCAAAGGCTTCTTTATGCACCACTTTATCTTAAGTGTTTTAAGCCCTGAGGGTATACTTTGCGTAAGGTAAAGTTACAATTAATCTTTTTGATGTTACAACTGACTTTCTGTGAAGGTTTAAACTCTACGTACTTTCAGCTTTATTTCGAAGTTTTAAATGGTTATTTTTACATTTAAAATTCATGAAAATTCTAAGTATTGCCTTATTGTGGTATTTGTGGTGACCTCTAAATCTGATCTTTCTTTGCTTTAACTGTATAAATTTTGCTTTGGTGGCTTCACTTTCATATACTGCGCGCTCTATCTGCTTTTTGTTTTATAATCTGAGATTATTACTATCAAGAGATTACTAATAAATGTAAAAATGAGAATATTATTCAAAACTTCAAACATTGCAAAGTAACAAACAATTTCTTATCAATTTGTTAAATTCGTTCATTGTTCATTTCTATATTCATGATTAAGATAACCCGACTAAAAAAACCATGTAAAATAGGATACCAAGACTCACACACAAGCTTTTTACACGCATTCATTAAATAATCTTGGTAGTGCCCCTCCAGGAACCCTAGATTATTAAATAAATAGATGAGATGGTTACTGAGAATTATTCGATTACATAGTATAATGATATTTTTATTATTTAAAAATAAGATGTTGCCTATCAGAATAAAAATCTTAAAACAGAAAATCTGTGGCGAGCCAACCCTAATACAATCTCGATTATTTACTTTACACCGAGAAAAAGCTACGATAGTTGTGTAAAGAGTACATTTTGTGTTAAAGATGAAGGACGCTTGGTTTTTAGAAGTTTGCAGCTAATTATCAACTCCGGAATGTTGTAAAACAGACGAATTGCAAATTTTCACTCAAGATCACCAAGTTTTAGTGGTACTCAAATGTAAGCTATGAGCGAATACAAGATGTAATCTTTCTGTTTTGTATATTTTTGTAAGTCACTTTGTATGTCTTTCGTTACGATACAAAAATGCGATTACGTATTCGTGATCAGTATTAAGGCCGCGATGTGTGAACATTTTCAAAGAGAATACAGTCCTATCAGTCGTCTTTACGATACCTTCACGAGTAATGGTCGCAGCGCACATATCAACTCGGAAAGGGATCGGCACCGGATCGCCTCGCCGTCAACCTAACGTAACCGCGTTACCAACCGACCAACAGCTCCAAATCGACTCGGCTACGGCTAGGCGACGCCGCGCTTACGGCTCGAATGACAGCAGTTCGCCGACGCATCGGTAGCCGCGGCGCGGGGCGTGCACGAGGAAACGGAAAGTCGAAGGATAGCGTACGGTGAGACGTAAGCGCGGGTACGGCAAGTCGTCCACGCATCGTACCGCGGTTCGTGAGCTTGTCTCGAGTTGAGGCGATTACGTTACGAATCCGATAAGTGTGCTTTACAGTAGGGAGTTTCATACAAATAATACTGACATGCAAGAGTTGATACGTTTACGTTCCGTTTACGAGTTGATATGTGTGCTACGACCATAAAGTGCGATTATGAGAACGTGGTTTCAGTCTCTCGTGTGCAATATTTGATACAGTTGTAAGTTTTCTTATGACGGGGACAAAAGGACCACCAAGAAATCCACAGTGGTGGGAATTTTCTTTTAAAGTACCTCGAAAATCATTCCTCGTCTAAGAATGCTATGAGGTTGGTTGACATGATAGGTTGAGTACGAGCAGGAAAGTGATAGAATGACGACAGTAGCAGCGAATGAGTTAAAAAAAGTTTATATTATAAAAATTATGATTACTATTTTATTGATTCCACCGGGTGTTTTAAGGTACACGGGCCTATAAGTGTAACTCAGGTTCTGAAGGATAGGAGGACTCTTGTGCATGATCTTGTGCGGGGGATGTGTTACAAGTATGGTGAGTGATGGTTGTGGCTGTATCAGTTTTGCAAATTTTCTAACAAGTCTGCACGTTGAGGATTACGCTTTTGTAACATACAGTAGTTATTAGGTGGCAGATTGGGAGTCATAGGAGAAAGATGGGTATGACGCTTGTAGTAAAGATTACTATTGGCACAATTGTAACTTTTTGTAGTGGCCAAATTCGAGTGATTTCATCTTTTAATTTGCTGTGTTTTCTTAATTTCACGGCTATTGAGTTTTTAAACTTAACTCATCGTGGAATGAACACATCTTTACTATAATACTGAAAATTAAATTTTATACCCGAAAATCTGTATATATGTATTAATTTTCTTCAGTTTAAGTTTTGTATTCCTTTAAAGTCTTTTACAGATTTTATTTCTGCGTTCTAATAAAATTTTATCTCTATGAATTAAACTGAACCTAAGCCTAAATATCTATCTACCTACCTTAAAGGAAATATCGATCTTCCACATTGATAAATACACGTATGTATGTATTGCTCCACACAAAGCTTTGGCTCAGTTCTTGTAGGTACATTATACAATCCTCCAAATGTACGTCTCTGGATGTCCAATAAAAACACTTAAACATCTGCTCTCGTATTCGAGAAGTTCACGATCAAATTCACGTAATGTTGACGCAATTATACGTAACACGGTTACATTAGTACGCTTGTACTCAATTGCTAAATTCGTGGTATTAACTTCAAAGGCAACATCGTGAGAAGAGGTTCTAGCCCAGCTAGGGACAGCTATTTTATTTTTATTTAATAATTTGACAAACAAAGACTTCTATTTATATTACTAGACAGACTGTTCTAAATTTAATGTGCGGCATGTGAGGTTGTTTGGTGAGAAGGAAGAAAACGCCGAGATGATTATAAATATCCTTTTATTAAATATCTCAGACAGGAGGACTTTGACATGGATATTGGCTGGCCGACAGGATTAGAGAGAGAGGGAAAAAGACAATCGTACAGGGTTTACATCTAACGATACAGACTGCATATTTGGATCATAGACATTGTGACAGATACTCTATGTAACGCGGCATAGCGCGGAATTTTGACGTCTGTTAGCGCTTTGGTTAAACTGCTCGACCTTATGGTTCATGGAAAGAATAGGCGAGAATTTTGGATTTAAAGTCCGGCATAGCGCGGGATTTTAACGTCTGTCAGCGATTTGGTTAAACTGCTTGATCTTGTGTTATTCATGGAAAGTGTATGCGAGAATTTTTTTACGAGGGCAAAGTCGCACTAGTAGAATACAAAGAAGACTTTATCGACAAACGAGCTGACGAATCACCTGATAGTAACTGGCCATCGTTGCACTAGCACCTATGGGCACCACCGATGCATTGCTGGCCAAATAAGAACAAAGAAGAAAGAACTGGTTCTTCAATCGAAAGACTTTTAAATAAGTTCGCTAGAGTTCGTAGTATCGCTTGAGTTGAGGAGAGATGTAGGCTCTCTCTGTGTATTGTACCGTCTGTACAATGGGGAATGTTCTGAAGAACTGTTTGGCTTAATACCTGCAGTTGATTTTCGTCACCGCACATCACGTACCAGGTTTCACCAACACTACCTGGATACCTGGCATTCGTCCACAGTCCGGTTCTCACGTCATTTTCTACCTCGCACGTGTAAACTGTGGAACAAGCTACCTGCATCGGTGTTCCCTCCAGGCTATGACATGGGGTCCTTCAAGAAGCGGGTCTATCGTCATCTTCTTGGCCGGCAACGCGTTGATGACGCCCCTGGTGTCGCTAATGTCCATGGGCGGCGGTGATCACTTACCATCAGGTGACCCGTCTGCTCGTTTGCCTGTTCAAAGCATAAAAAAAAGTTCGTCTCAAATAAATTTTCCAGTAGGTACTGGGATGTATTCTATGGTTTAGTAGAGTTATTCGCTATTGCCGACACGAGTGCAATTTGTACTACGAGACGCCTAATAAGAGATTGGCTTAAACTCAAAGATAGACCAAATAATACGCTTGGCACGGATCAAAGATAAATACACAAACTATTATGTAAAGAACTGTAGCTACTGAAAATACAACAACCAAAAGGGTCAAGTTTATTTGCGAAATAAAAGCACCATTAGCAGTAAGGAAAGAACTCGTGTTGGAACACATACAAAAGTACACTTTACCTCTATAAATAAAGGATACAATTTCGATTAAATAGTAACTATCGTCTAGCTAAGAGATTGTTGGGTACACATGAGAAATTAAGTTCTATATCTGACTAGAAAGAGTTTATATTTGAATGCATGGCCTGGGCTATTTACTGAATAATTAAGTTAGCATACTTATTCCGTGGAAGGTAGATTCATTACTGATAAATTAAATGAAACTCATTTGTTTACGTAATGTAGCGAATAAAATTGTATGTACTTTACATATAATTTTCGGCTTCGGGCTAGGATTAGTTCACACTACGTTCTCGCTTAATAGTAACATGATATTATTAATATTATATCTTGAGTTACGAGTAATTTGATTTTAGGAATTCAGTGAACCAACAATATCAATTATAGAATGAGAACAGTGGCGGTACAACCATACAAGCCGAAAAGCTCAGCTTACTATTATCACTTTACAGCTGTTAACACTCATATTATTTGTTGGAACTCGTAAATATTATACGTACGGAATGGAGTGTTCTGTGTTGTTGGTCCAAATATCCCGAGGAGATCAGGATGGGTTGTACGACACAACTGGGCTTGCTTTGTTCTGACGCCCTAGGCCACGCCACTGAATGAGAAGATTCGGTAGTATTCATGAAAACGTCTTCCGTCATAAATATAGGTAAGTAACTTACACTTGAGATTCACTAAAATCATTGTATTATTATAACTTGGTACTTATTTAATATGAAAAACCGGGCTAATGCGTGTCAGGCCACGCGCAATGTAGGATTCCGAAGTAGCAAGTTTATCAACTATTACTTATTAACTACTTATAATAACATAGCAGTGATAGTTTTCCTTGTAAATTCATCATATAACCTAATTTTGAGAATTTTTTCACTCGTCCAACTCCAACCCTTTAGTCAGCAGGGGGGTGGGGGGACACTTGACCCTAATCAAAATTAACACAAAAGAAAAAAAAAGAAAAAAAAAGACTAATAAAACAAATAAAGACAAATATTATTGCACAAAGGGACCTCTAAATCCAAAGATGGTATTTGATATATTTGAAAGACTTTTTAACGATACCTCATCTATAGGTTACGCGACAAATAAAAAATTCATCCTCACGTTACCCCAAAAAATGTTTTTTAATATTTTATTCTACGATCTTAGAGTTTTAATAAGTATGTATTCATGCCAAATTCCAGATTTCTAGCACTAGTTAAAGGTCTCGGTGCTATACTTCGGACAGACGGACATAAATGAAATAAACTAACTAACTATGTCTACACACTCGGAGTCAGTCACAATTCCATGTGGTGCACAGCCATAATAAAACAACCATAGTACCCTAATGGATTGGCAACTCTTTGTTGTTCTTATTTCCTAGTCACTTTCAATCTTCAAACTGGGGCATCTTTTATAGTGACGTTGGTATGTTAGTAGGTATATAGGTGCTCCGTTTTTTTAGACGAGTCATAACTGGTAAGAAACAACCTTGGCATTATATTTACTGAAATATTGGTTAAAAAATAATTATAAGTAAACAGAAATTTGTATTAATAGTAACGGATAGGTTATCCTGAATTTTATTGCGAATATTATTATAAAATTATAAATTACGACACAAAGACCCTATTTTATCTATACTAATATTATAAAAGAGGAAAGATTTGATTGTTTGTTTGCATAGTTTGTTGCATAGGCTCCGAAACTACTGAACCGATTTGAAAAATTCTTTCACTGTTGGGAAGCTACACTATCCCCGGGTGACATAGGTTATATTATATATTTTTTTACTATTTTTCCCGAAGCGAAGCGAGGGCGATTTCCTAGTATCTTATAAGTTAATGCTTGACTACAATCCCACCTGATGGTACCTAAGTGGCAATGTACCTAGTCATGAATGGTAAAACGCATTAACTTAGTAAAATCCTGTTCTCTCTTGCCTTGAAGACCCTTACATTATTTATAATAGGCGCATACATAGGCGCTGCAACAATGTTAAAAAACGGTGGTATATCTATTACTTGTAACAACAATTATAAATTGCATTCGGAGTTGCAGCCACCAACATGCCGGAAAAGGGTCGCACTCAGAGTACGGCGTAGCAAGTAGCAAGCGCTTCTACGTTTTCTTTCTGAAGCAAAGCGCGTTGTCCGTACAGGAGGGATGTTAACGATGAAGGGATGAATACCCACTGTGCATCGGGAGGTTTGATGGTGGAAAGAGGATGGTGGAATCAAATTATGTATTTCCTGCGCACACTCTCCAAAATGTATCCTGTAGAAATACCCTGTAAGTTACTTTACTAAATAAGACTCGCCTAAATGAACTAGGTATAGACAACAAGTAAACTAGAGTAGACTAGGTAACATAATAGTTACTTTTAATCTAGGGTAGGCTAGTAATATAGGGTAGTATAGCAGTTTTCTTTTTGTTTCGCAGAACAATCAACATGATATGATTTTCCTGTATCCGTAGGGACCCAAAAATATTCAATCATTCAATCTCGTTTAATAAATTACATGCTTTCCCTATTTTGATATTTTTGTGGCTATTGCAGATATAAACTTTGCCCTTTTAATATAATCATCGATTTTTATAATATTATAAGTAAATAAACCTAACATAAAAATGCTAAGAACAGTCATCCATATTAAAAACACCGTTCCATTTGTAGTAGGTACTTTAGAGAAACATTTGTTTCAATTTAGTGGCATTAGTGAATCGTTTCTTTATTTCTCTTACAACTTTAAAGCGATCAGAGAGATTGATTACGTCTAGACTTCCCCTTGAGAAATCTATTGGACATACCGTTACACTGATATTTTCCGTCATATTATTTTTCTTGTTTTATCTTTAAAGTGTAGGTTTTTAAGTAACTCGTCGACAAATGAGTTGACGATCTACTTAATGGCCATTGGCCACCGTCGCCCAAAGTCATCAACGCTTAAGAGCCATTTCGCAAAACTCGGTTGATAAACTATAGGTATTTGAAGCGGCTCCGCGGCGTGATATTGCCTCGCGCGGCTCGCGTCGCGCTTGACCGCAGTTCTGTGCGAGTAATCTTCTTGATACTTTCAAACGTAAAAATTTTAAAATTATGAACATATAATTTTAATTATACACTTTGTGACCACATACATGTATCTGGTTTGTGACAATATAAGTTTATATAACAATTAAGAGTACAATGTAGTAGTACCATTATCGGTAACTTATTTACATAATACATTTTAGGTACCTACTTAGGTACATCACAATAAAGATGTCCAATAGATGCATATTGCAAAAATCAATATTTTGGCAAATCAACGTGAAAAATTAAAAATCACGTTTTTTCAAGGTGATCTATAAAATGCAATATGCGTCCATTTTGCCTGCGATATTCGCAGCGCGTCGAAATACATAGGTATACCTAAATTCAAATCAATCGGAGGGTATAGAACCGGGAAATCCCGGAACCGAAAATCCCGGGATTTACAAAGGAATACGGTACTTTTCAAAAGAACCAGGAAACAAAATAAAAGAACCGGGAAACAAAATAAAAGAACCGGGATTTTCTGAACTTTTGGGAAATAAAAATATGTCGCGTCGTGATACAAAAGATAACGTAAAAATAAAGGTAAATACAATCCATACACAAAAATGATTACAGCTTTAAAAAGAAGATATTCAGAACGTCGGCTACATGAAGCAGCTATACTAATATAATATTATTTACACAACCCAGATCGATATTTTTCTAATATAAATGAAGATGATTTAACTCTTTTTTCTCGTCCAAGCAGTGCTGAATTGTGCAATACAATTGTGTTGCTTTCATACAATTAATACGAAACTTATGTTTGCATGTAAGGTATAATAGTATGATGGTTACTCAATCACGGCAAACGACTATACGGATTTGGGTAGAAAACAGTTTTTCCCTATTTAATGCTCCTGAGAGATAAAATAGGAAACGCGATACTAACTATTTTCACGCGGGGAAAGCCGTGGTAAAATAATCCCGAAAGAACTGAAAATCCCGGGAATCCCGGTTCCAGCATAGGCGAGTACCGAAAATCCCGGTAATTTAAAACAGGATCGGTTTTCGATACCCTAATCATTACCGTGATACAAAAGATAACGTAAAAATAAAGGTAAATACAATCCATACACAAAAATGATTACAGCTTTAAAAAGAAGATATTCAGAACACTATTCTTTGAATGTTAAAAACGAATTCTTTATTGTTTTCTGTTGGTTTACAAAACAAAATATTGACAATAGTCTAGTATAATAAATTATGAGAAACGAAATTCGCACTTTCCTCCCAAACCACTTGCTCTACAAGAAAAATGTATGGCACATAAAATGTCAATCTTTTTATGGGCTACAACTTTTACTCGATCCTTTCGGAAATCGTCTAGGACGCACCGTTTAGGAGATATAAGGAGTTTTCGGAAAATTTGGGAGGGGGGGGGGGGTTAAGGTTGGGCCCAATAAGATTGGGTAATGTTGCAAGTATGAGTTCCACAGGGCGGATGGAAATTCAGTCGGAAATCGTCTAGGACGTACCGTTTAGGAGATATATGGTATTTTAGGAAAATTTGGGGAGGGGGGGGGGTAAAAGTGGGTTCAGTAAGATTTAGCAATAAGGTTTGGGGGTTTACTAAAGGGGGTTGAAATTTCCGTCTAAACTTGTCTAGGACGCACCGTCTCCGAGATATCCGGGATTTCCGGTTTTCCAAAAATCTATATCCCGATATCCTGATCTGCCGATCTGCGCCTACTTGATGAGTGCGGTATTTGCCCGGATGCCTCCCAGATTATCACGACGCAAAATTCCACTTTTGGGTGAAGAACTGAGGGGGGGGGGTATAGGGGGAGGCGAGGGGTTGTGAAGGGAAAAAATGAGAGGGTGATTTGTATTTGTGTTGTGTATTTGAGATACGTGAGTTTTGGGGAGTTGACGGAACTTGGGTGCACGAGAGTTTCCAAACAACGAATGTATTATCTTTGACTAATAAGTGACTATAGCTGACTAATGTCGGAGCTTCTATCATTCCAACATTTTGGCTTAGCAATAGGGTCCCGTTGACACCGTTTGGGTACGGAACTCTATAAAGTACAGATTGATCTAAAAGTTGTATAAATAAAGGGTATGTGTATACAAATTATAATTATTTATTATTTTTTTTCTATGTAAATATGTAATTTACACATATAACAAAAAACCTAAATACTGTAAACAGTAACTAATGTCTAAAAACGGACAATGTTTTATTTCAAATTACAGCAGTGACTTCCAACCCAATAGGGGTTGAATTTCCAAAAATCCGATAGCCTAAAGCCTTCTTCGATAAATGAACTATCCAATACAAAAAGAATTTTTCAATTCAAACCAGTAGTTCCTGAGATTAGCGCGTTCAACCAAACAAACAAACTTTTCAGCTTTATAATATTACAATAGTAATAGTATAGATTAGTATAGATATAGTTATATTTTGTACATATTATGTATGTTCGTGATTTTCTCCGTTACTACTTACACTACATAAATTGGAAAGAAATAGTTACTTAATTTCTATTGTTTTCTTCAAACCAAAGATGTTTAAAGCAGAATATTACGCAAACGGACCCCTGAATTGAAAAATGGTCTTTTGAAACCTATAATATTTTTGAAAGACCTTTTCAACGATACCCCACATTAAGGGGTAGACGAAGAAAAAATCATACGGAACGGACAGACGGACGGACGGAAGGACGGACGGCCGGACGGGCTAGCCGGCCGGTTGAAATAACGAACGGACTAGACATGATTCCGATTTGACTACAAAACCCTGAAAATTATAGAAAACTAAAAATAATACAATTGACTGTAACTAAAAATTCTCACGTGATCAAGACTGTTCAATGGCAATATAATTACGTTACTTTTACGAAATCTATTCCTTAGATGGCTAAAGCAAAAATTGACATAGGTCCGACGTCCAAGAGTGCTGCCGCACGACTGATTTGATTTCGCGCCAGTGCGTATCTTTATATGGTAAAGTAAATTCGTTTTAATAAATTATTTTTTGCAGTAAGATAAAAAAAAAATTACGTGTCATATTCGACAAAGACCATATTTTATTACTACATAAACTTTTGATGGGAAATACGCTTTATTGAATACAAAAATCGATGGTAAAGTCATGGCATAAACCATGAAAATTGGTAATGTTATTGAATTAATTTTGAAACGAATATTATAGTAATCGTATATCCCTTGTAATAAATGCAAAATATAATATATGAGTGTTCTCTAGACATTTTTTTTTACTCAATTTAATAAAACTTAATAAAGAAAATCAGTGTATGAAATTGACTCTGTCGTCCTTTTGCTGAAAAATAGTTATGCTAGATTGACAGTTACGCAGAAACAAATTAATATTTTCAAAATTCCGGTAAATGAAGATCCAAGATGAAGGATTGATCTATTTTATGAGTTCATTTGCCAGCATTAATATCTTTCTTATGATACTAATTTTTGACATCAAATTCTTCATTCCGCGCGTCTAACCGCGAAATGGCTCTTAAGGCTTCACCGATGCATTGCCGACCAAAAAAGATGAAGGAGAAAGAAAAAGAAGTTTAGTAACATCACTAAAAATCTTGTCTAAGAACGAAATTACTTGCTTACCTCTGGATGACACTTGCTATGATAATTTATATTACTTTATACAATCTATAACAGTAATAGATAGTTTATAGATAAAATAAGAAAAATTGCATGTTTCCTACTTCATCTAAGTCCCTGTGATCCCAATACGTGATCTCCGTCAACTTGGTTTAGAAGCATACCAATTTTTTGAAGTTGATTTCACAGTTTGTCATATCTGTCTCGGCAAACTGTAACCCCGGAGGAGATTGTGTCAAAATTACCCTTTTGACTGTGTATGTTTTAACATAAATAGTATAAATAAAAAAATAAAAAACCCGACTACAAAAAACAGACCTTTTGAAATCTTTGACATGAGTTCTTTAATTTAATATCCATATTGCAGTATTACATTTATTTTTATTTTTTTATACTTCAAACAATGGCATCTCACTATATTTATTTTAATTTCACTTATCTAAAAATACTTGGGTTGTCAAGGCGAATCTAACGATATCTTATTTATATAAATCCGTTCAGTGGTTTTAAAGATATGAGGTAATAAAGAATATCAAACACATACATATGTACATACATATATATATACAAGATACATGAGAAAAACATAATCCTTCTTTGGCAGTCGGGTAAAAAAAGGAAAGAATACAATCAAATTGAGAACGTCCTCTTTTTGTTGAGATCAGTAAAGCTGGCCATACACGATCAAATGTATTTGTCAAGTTTACAGTTTGATTTGATGCGGCATCCAGTTTGCATTAGATATCTATATGGCCAGGGCAGATACACCGTCAAGTTTACTGGATGCCGCATCAAGTCCGCTGCAAACTTGACAAGTAAACTTGATGATCGTGTATGGCCAGCTTTAAAGATCCACATTTCTACTGACGTATACACACTAGCACTTTACCCGCGGTTTTACCCACGTTTCCAGGATAAATAGTACCTATATTTTAATTGTTATTTCAGATCATGGTCTACTAGTGTTCTAAACATGAAAATCGGTTCAGTAGTTTTTGCGTGAGAGTAACAAATATACATCCTCACAAAGTTTCACATTTATAATATTAGTTAGACTTTACTAATCCTTTCATGGATTTCATAGTCACCATTCAAATAGCGTCCGAATGCCTGGATGGTACAAATCCCAGGGACTTCCAATATGAGGTTCTAAACTGAAGCTTTCAGATATCTGAAATTCGTTTCGCAGTTTACACTTACGAGAATAGCAGTCAAGGCTATACTTACTGTAGCCCACTGCATCTCAACCGGTGGTCCACAAGATCTAAAATATCTAATATCGCTTCATCCACGAAAGATTTCGTATTATACTTTTTTATTAGTTTTGAATTTTAAGATTATTTAATTATGTTGACACAGTTATAAACGCCAAGTTTTCGGGTAGTGTTGATTGATTGTGTGTGGCCTCTTTTATTAACTCAAACAGTCGTTGCATATAAAAGCTGACGTATTAGCAAAATCAGTGTTAACGTTGTAATTGTTTAGAATACCTCATTCTTTTGATTCATTGCAATGCGGTTCTAACAAAGGATTCTGACATTCCCTGTGCTATTTCGCGCAGACATTTACGGAATTTCCCAGGGTAGAGGTCACTGCCTTTTGTATCGTTATAACTACGTAGATAGTAGCTGTGATCTTATAAATTCTCTATCCTACAAAGCTCATTCCGTTCCTATTTAGAACCTTTTTATAAGATACCAATTGTTTGATGCTTTGCTTTGTTCCCCGACACCGTGTCTGACATTTCCACATCTGAGCGGTCTGCATTATCGATTATATTTGGGAATGGATATGCCAATATAACCTGAACTCCGGAGCAACATACACTCACCCCTTTCCGCCGGTAAATTCTATATCAAAGAGCAGGGAGGGAGCTCTTTTTAAATTTGCCAGCGTAATAGCATATACGCACATTACGCGCACAGTAAAACGATTTCGCGCAGACGCAGAACTCCTACCCCACCCAATTCACTTGTCGTCCGAGCCGGCAAAACTCTC
This sequence comes from Thymelicus lineola, assembly GCA_963932265.1. Lineage (NCBI taxonomy): Eukaryota > Metazoa > Arthropoda > Insecta > Lepidoptera > Hesperiidae > Thymelicus > Thymelicus lineola. The sequence continues at coordinate 3,878,487 of OZ010707.1, read as the reverse complement.
CACACCCCCGCGGTAGCGTACCAAACGCAACAACTAGTTCGTTGTACTGTTTTAACTTAAAATATATTAATAATGCCATTTAAAAGTAGTCGTGTTTGTGCTTAAGCTTTAATTGTTGCTTAGTGTCTATTAGGACTGTATAGTGTTGCTTCGATCGTTCGAATCCGGAAGGAAAATGGCGGAACGCGAGCCGCGCTTCGGCGGATTCGACATGTTCCAAATTTGAATTTGGTAACCAAAAAATTAAAAAAGGGATATTTTTTTTAATCGAGTTTCCGTATCGTTTCGTTCCGTTCCGTTTATCGGGTTGATCTCGGTGAACGTCGGGTGCAAGGACATTTAAAATCGATATTGCTCGGCTATGTCGGTGTAGGCCGGCCGGGTGAAGCTGCAAGCTTTGTCGTCGGTTCATGTCCGACAAAGAGAAGTAGAACGTCGTTCGAAGTCGACATGACGACCGAAACGGCGACGCCGAATCAGGTAAGACATTTAATGTTGTCGTAGATGAATTGTGTACTGCGAATTCTTTACTATGTAAAAATTTGTCGCTCTTTTGACTGGTTTTTTTGCATTTTGTTATTTTAAATTATGTATGTTTTGATTTTACTCGTTTTATTTCTCGTTTTAAAGCAAAAAAATGGTTTTATATTACGGGAGTTTTCATCATAAAATACTCTAAAGTATTGATTTATTTATTATACAAGTTTGGTATATAGCTTGGTTCCTTTTTGTGTGAATATAACGTTTAAATGGTTTTCTCTTTTGTAAAAACCTCCTGAATACCGCAACGGCTACATTCTACCATGTCAAGGACATTCGCGTCCAAGTTTAGATTTGTTATATAATATCTTGAATAGACCTTTTGAATATTTGAATAGTTCGACAAGTTCTTCTATACACTTAAATATTATATGAAGCTTTTTAATCTTAGGTTTGTATCTTCTATACAACAAATATTAACAAACATTATTGTGTATAGTTTGTACAATAACATTCATATCTTGTATTTAACAAAAAATATTAATAATGTACGTGAATTAATAGAAATAAACATTTAAAAATTGTGCTTCCGTAGGTACGTCGAAGGATACATATATCAGTTATTAAAAGTTCTTGTATTCTACAAAAATTACATATTATGGTTGACTAGAGATTTCAGAGTAGAAACACCAGAAGCTGAGTTGTTGAAAGAAGCGAAAGCCTACTATTGAAAATTTGTCTACTATTAAAAATTTACATATTTATTATTGAAATTTGTCGTGATAATACAAATTAATAATATCTATGACTAGCGCTCTGTGCGCGGCATTTCTCGCGTTTTCCGGCATAATAAGTACCCTATGTTCTATTGTAGATCATGGTCTACCTGTGTGCTAAATTTCATCAAAATCTGTTCAGTACTTTTTGCTTGAAAGAGTAACAAAGATCTATACAAACTTTCACATTTTTTATTTTAGTTGTATATGATTTGTATATAACTTTAAACAACATACATTATGATTTATTCTGTAAAATTATTTTCTAAGTAACGGTTAGTGCTTAACTTTGTTCGGTGTATTATTCTATGTATTAGGATGTATTATTTCGACGGCTCCGTTTAATTTGGACGTCAACCCTCAGACTGCTATTAATCACGAAAGCTTCCAACGCCGGATTTATGCAACACGCGAACTGTTACATAAAAGGGATAAATAGGATATAAAATTAGCGAGAAGGTTCAATGATTTGAATTTCAGCCGTATTGGGGTGGCTTAGAATACTATCCAATCCTATGCCGGATGGGTGTCGTAAGAGGCGACTAAATCCGGCCCGCTGGTGGTAGAGCCTCTCGAGGGATTATATTGGTAATATTGATTTTAATTGTCAATTAATCCCATTTAAAAAAAAAAATATTATTCCTATTATTATTTCTCCATGGGGTTCGCCTGGATGGCTACCACATATTTCCCTTGGGCATGAGTCAGCCGCCAAACGACTTATCGTGTTCCGGCTGGGGGCTTTCTTCTCTCTTTCTTGGCCCCACACATCAGTGATGGCTTTGGTGTTGCTGATGTCCATGGGCGACGATAGTCACTTATTTTTTTAGGTACCATTAATAATAATAATAACGCTTCACACTCATAGCCCCACACTAGGATTCCCTGTGTCGTGGGTGCCATGGACAACACACAAGACAAGGACATTCACACCCAGACCGAGAACAGAAATTCAAACTCATCATTCAAATTTCCGCCTCAATGGGAATCGAACCCAGGACCCTTGGCGCGGCGATCCGGCATGGTGACCATTGCGCCACACGGGTCGTCGATTCGGTCGTCGTCATTAGGTGTACCATCAGCTAGTTGCCGGCTATTTACATAAAACAATAATTGCGGCACACTTTTTATTACGAAATTTATTTATATTGTAGAAACTAAAGAAAATACCCCGAGGTCAGATCATACTATCAACAGTAATAAAATTTAAAGTCTTAAAGAGTACCAGTACCTACTGGTACTAGCAGAAATTGAGCTATGGTGAAAACAATTGTGATTTTCTGTTACCATCCTCTTGCTCGAGTCCACAAGCACATAATAATATGAGCTCGTATTATAATAATATAATCTCTACGTTTCTTGAGTCAACCGCCAAAGGATTCGTCATGTTGACATGTTTCAGCCTTGGGGACTGTCTTTCCAGACATTCCTTTATTTTTCTTTTATTTGATGTTGACTATGCAAGAATAAAACCAGATACAAACAGATACAACTTTGCCACTTGTCGAGTATGCAAAGCCCAACAGGAGTTTGGTATGGAAGTCCATATTGTATCTATCAGATACTGAGCCGGTATAAGTTTCACGTGTGCCAAAATTTTATCAAAAAAATTACTGACTTCAATGAAATAGTTTACAAAAAACCTATACCAAAATCGCCATAAATGTATATTTATAAAATTAAAGGAATTCTTTCAGTTTTTAATGGATCCTATCAACAGAACTGACTATCTGTCTTGTCTGACAGAATATACCATGAAAGCAACGCGTTGTTAATCAATAAACCCTTGTCCTGCGCGTCTATTTATCTTCCAAGTTTTGCCACTGGCGATAGCGCTGTGAAACTTTTCTATCAAATTAGTGTCGGTACGTCCAACTAACTAAATTAGTCTGTCAACCGTCTCGCTTCTTGTTTAATTCGTTATCTTAATCATTTGCGGCTTGAGTTATTGTTACTTTAGTTGTTAATGTATTCGGTTTTGTATCTTTGTCAAACTTTTCATTATTTGTTCAAAGATTGTGAACGTGTTTTAGGTGTTTGTCTTATCACGCGTTAACGTACGGGTATGGTTTGAGATGAAATTTGGCACACAGATTATCTATATCCAGGACAAGAAAATTAGATCGTAAAGGTATAGGGATAGGGTGGAAACTTATATGGAAGCATCTTCATAAACAGTGACTCAGTACCGCCATGATTAACTTTGTTAACTGTAAATTTTTGGAAACTACAAAATTTCCACATTAAAATTTTAATGGAACGTAAACGTTTTTTCAACATAGGTTTCCTTTTATGAACCATAACAATAGCAAAAACAATACAACAATCGACTTTCAACAATCAACGAAATTTTTCATGGAATGAAACGTCAGAAAAACTCAACATTTTTACCACAAAAGTACGACTGTGTTTCTTGACACTGGTCGAAAATCTTTCCATGGCATGAGTTTAAAACTGTAACCCAAGAAGACTTATTACCATTTGTAATGAAAAAAGTTTTATTGTTTTTTTACTGCCAAGTTTACAGGGGATGCTTGTAAATTGTGCAAAATTCCTTTCATGTCATTTTGTAGTAATTGAATTGAATTTTTATTAGGTAGGGACATGTTCATTCGCTGTGTATATCCGGTTCATATGAGTAATGGCTTAGGGGAAGCCTCGTTCTGGCGATTCATATAAATTATGCATACGCTAAATTATAGGCTAAGGCGTACGTATGAATCTAAGTGAATAAAATTACGAAGAAAATATTATTTAATCATTTGCCTCGTTATTTTATACCAGTGTTCTGCCCGCAGCTCTGCTCGCGTTTTCCGATATAATAACCATTGAAGTATAAGGAACACAGAACAGCCATCTCGAACAAAATGTGTGGTTCCGCCGGGAGGTTCCATTTTCAAAATCGAGCCCCCGTTCTCCTTTCAAAATCGGAAGAATCCACTGAAGATTGAAGCCCATTGGCTCCAATTCATTGGGACATACATTGTGTTCGCGGTGTCGGTTCTATACGCTAGTAATAATAATTCAATGATAATAAGTACCTTATTATTATTTTGGTGAGTGTGCGCAGGAATTATTTGAATTAATTCCCCCTTCCCCGTTCCACCATCGAACGACACGACGCACGGCGGGTATCCACCCTTACGTCGTTGATATCCCGCCGGTACGGACGTCGCGGTTTGCATCGTCATTCATTATGCGCACCGCTAAGGATTGGAACAGCTTGCCTGCGTCTGCGTTCCCGCCCACCTATGACGTGGATGATTTCAAAAAAAGAGTGAATAGGCTTCTATTAAGTTAGTGCGCTCACCACCCTGGACCACATCTCCACTTACCATCAGGTGGGATTGTGGTCAAGCATTAACTTATTCTAAGTAAAAAAAAAAAAACATGGTCTACTATCATGAAAATCCGTTTAGTAGTTTTTGCGTGAGAGAGTAACAGACATCCATACATCCTTACAAACTTTCTCATTTACGTATTTAGTTTATCACGTTGTCTAGCTGCAAAATTGTTCACGCTGTGGCACCCTATAATTATGGGTACACTAATCTTAAGATCAATTAGCAATTGTACTTATAGCTTGATTAATGTATTATCTGTGATCATTTGCCGTTATTTAATACTCATCTTACAAGAAACAAAGAAACAAAGTGGGCAGTCATGCCCTCTAATGGAGACTGATCATACTCGCTCATAGCTGTAAGCTTAGAGTAACATTTCTTCCTGTTAGTTTTGTACTCTTATCTGAGTGGTTGTAATATTTGAATTCATTAACCCCTATTTGCACTACTACTAGTGTTATTTTTTTCAAAATAAATGGATTTGGTTCCAGACTATAAAAATTTATTTTTCAAACATCCAATTAGGTCTTAACTACAAAATTGGAGATTTTATAACCAGCATTTTCAGACTTAATTATCTGTGGATTGGCGTGCAATTCGAAATTCAAATAAACTTTACTCGAAAGCCGTGTTATTTTGATTTCAAATTCAGTTATTTCTTTTTAGATAGTGTTTTGTTTTGTGAAATTGTGGTAGTTTTTGGCGTCATGGACAAACTGAAAATTGGTACAATTTTCGAATATTAATTAGTTCCTATGTAGAAATACCACTGCGCAAACAACATGAAACATTAATGATGTGTACGGGACTAACATTGCTTGCATAAACACGGTCCATTATTAGTTTAATCGTTTTAAATGTAGAAATTTTGAGTTGAAGAACGAGCCTCGCGGTGAGCTGGTAATCATTGTCAACAACGACGAACTGAAGGCGATAGTGGAAGCGGATCCAACTCAATCTACGGCTGAGCTTGCTGCGGGCTTTGGAGTAAGTGTCAAAACAACATTGAAGCACTTGCGTCAAATCGGAAAGATAAAAGAGCTAGATAAGTGGGTGCCACACGAACTAAGCGCCCAACTGCGAGACTTGCGCGTCGAAGCATGCATAGCATGAATCAGCATAGAAACGAAGGAATCTTAAACGGAATTGTTACCTGCGATGAAAAGTGGATCTTGTATTTATTTATTTATTTATTTAATTTTTGCAACACCTTAAAACTAGGGTATACAAGGGCAAAAACTTAATGCCTAATGGCATTCTCTACCAGTCAGCCCTGGGTGATGGTGAAAAATTTAAGGTAGGCGCAAATAGTCGTCGTAAACGATAAAATGCACTAATTTTAATAAATACAAAAAATTTCTTAAAGTATATATAATAATTAATATAAAATAATACATAAACATTATATGATATTATACATATAAATATCTTTACATATAAATATTATACATATAAATACTATATAAATACCTTTGCATATGTGATACAAATAAATACATAACATATTATACATATAATCTAATATATAAATACATATATGTGTAGGTACATAAAGGAGTAATGCCATTACAGTTTGTTTTAAGCCGTGGTAGGTAACTTCAGATAATGTTCCCGAAGTAGTCTTTTAAATGTCATTTTGGTTGGAGCTTGTCTGATAGTATTTGGCAGGGCGTTCCAAAGCTGTATAGCCTGAACTGTAAAGGAGTAATGGAAAAAATCACTTTTATGTGGTGGAAAATGTAAATTAAGTTTCCGAGAAGAACGAAGTTCCCTGTCACTAGTGGAGCAGAGAAACTGAAAATTTTCCTTGAGGTACGAAGGAGAAGTTGGATCATGTAAAATAGAATACAGAACCAAGAGAATCCTAGAATTACGCCTTTGTCGAATAGTAAGCCATTTCAGCTGGCTGCGATAGCTGGAGATATGATCATATTTACGTAGATTGAAAATGAATCGAATGCAGTTATTGAGTAGGCGATCTAGTTTATCGAGAAGTACTTCTGTGAGGTCTGGGTAGCAGACGTCTGCATAATCAATCATAGGTAAGACAAGACTGTAAACTAGCATCAATTTGGTCTTAACAGGTAGAAACTTTTTGAGTTTATAAAGCGATTGTAATGAGGCATTCACTTTACGGCTTATTTCCGTGACATGCGTTAGCCAAGTCATACGACTATCAATGAGAAGGCCAAGATTTTTTACGGCATCGCACCATGGAATTAATACGTTGTTGTAGAATATGCCTGGTAAGTTAACCGTATCAATTCTAGAAAGGAGCCTTGGACTTCCCACTAATATCACCTGACACTTTAATGGATTTACAGCTACACCGTACAGTTCCGACCACGTTTGCACAGCCTTCAAGTTCTGATTCAGTATATCGATGGCGCTACTGAGTTCATCTATGCCAGATTGAACGTACAATTGCAAGTCATCGGCATAGAGATGATACGAACAGGTGATATTAGAGGTGACAGAGTTGATAAACAACGAAAATAATAACGGTGAAAGTAATCCGCCTTGCGGAACGCCAGTCAGAAGGTCAGTCCAGTCAGAGCACTTCCGATCTAGACGAACAGCCTGCTGTATGTATGAGAACCGTAAGTGTTCGTCTCAGTAGGTAGACCCGGGTACTGCACGTAATCAGTGCGCGATAAGAAAGATTACTCATAGGAAGATGATGGTGACTGTCTGGTAGACCAGTGCCGGTCTTGTGCATCACAGCTTCTTATCGAATGGCACAACAGTGACGTCAGATGTTTATTGCCAAGAATTGCGAACAATGATGAAGTGGCTCGCAATTCAACAACCAAGACTTGACCAGTTATGTGGGAAATGTTCAATACCCCAGAGGTAGTACAAAAAGCTTTCGCTGACTTCATCGCTTTCCCTCTGGCAGACTTCTTTAGTAGAGGGATAAACAAACTGCCATCAAAATGGCATACTTTTATAGATAGATTGGGCCATTACTTTGAATAGTTAGTTAAAATAAAAAAAATACCAAAATATTTATATTTAACAATTTTCACACTAACCTCCACTTTCATAGGTAAAGACCTAATATAATTTTAGTTTATCAAAATCAGGCCCATGAATCCTTTGAGCACTTTTTGCTATTCCTCAGTTACGAATTTGTGTCACCCTCGCCTACTTGAAAAATTCACCTTGTTTTATATTCAATGTTTATTTTGAAATAAAATCATTGAGCCTATAGATAATATAAACCTATACAAAAAAAAAACATTTTTGACTTGTCTTCTAATATGTTATGTCCATAATAATATTATATATAATTATTTATATGTATATCACAAGGTTCAGTTTCTTATACTACTACATATCTTTTTCTAATATAATAATGGCTCTGGGAAACGAATCATCAACTAGTCAAAAAGTACGAATAATGGTATTGTACAATAAATAATACTAATGTATAATATTGTTGCCATTATATCGACTACGTCGTCCTTGACTGTAATTGTACGGCTTCCTACAATCCGCTCTTTACGAGATTTCGACGTCACAATACATTATAGTTCATTGTATGTCCTACATTGCACTGTCACTAATCTGTAAATCGAGAGCACAGATTATACAGACTTATAGGATTTTAAAATTGGAAACAGGTAAGCGGGTCAGATGATGTTATATAGGATGGGGCACAATATGACATAATGTCATTATTATGATATTTACAGTAGGTAGTATTTCTATTTGTCTTATTTGTCATATTTTGCCCCGACTTATCCTATTTCAGATAAGAGTGTTGCTCTATCAGATTTTTTAATGTTTATTAAAATTTGATAACGTAATCACGTTTATACGACACTATATATAACAATAGTATTATAGACAGAGTATTAGGGATTATATCACAGACATGTATCAAAACTGTGTATTATATTCATTCAGCGGTCGGAGAAGTGAAATTCAGTTGTTTTCTTATGCATATTATTTTATTACTAGCAATCGCCCTCGCTTCGCTTCGGAAAAAATCTTAGGTGATTTAGTTAACTTACATAACATACTCTTAAAGAAGCATGATCGCTCATTAGAACAACGTTACTATAAAAGGTCAATACTCGAAATAACGATTCGATATTTTTAGGGTTCATTACTTACTTAGTACTTAAATTACATTGAATAAATAAATTGTATAATGATGTTTGCTGATCCATCAGTATTTCACATTAGGTACCCAGACTTTAAAAAAAGAAATAGCCTTATATCGTTCTCCAAGGTACAATCTACGTCTATACCAAAACACATCAAGATTGGTTCAGCGATGAGAGAGAGTTAAGGTTAATTCGATGAGTTATATGAGAAAGGTAATAAAGGAGCAACACATTTTCGCATTTATTACATTGTAGTTTTGGCAAATCAATAATTAGGCAAAGGGAAGATATTGCTTCACAGAAAATGAGAAAATTCAGCACTCTGCACTCTCAACACGATGTTCCTCAGGACTGCATTATAACAGAACTACAACATCACTACTACTCTAAAAATGACGAAACACTTAGTTATTTCAAAGAACAATCCTAAGCTTGATTTAACACGCCGCAATACGTTTTATTTAGTGGATTTATGTATTTTATGATCAATTATTCAATTTGTTCAATGTCTACTATTTGTACAACACTAAATTACGATTTTCAACCCCTTCCAGAGTAAAATACAAAAAAATGCTAAAACGTTGGAGGCCATAATACGTAATTAATGATTTTAAAAAAGTGAATATAAAAATAGATATTTAGTAAAAAATACTTTAGTGCCGTATTCTACCTCCATCTTGCGAAATACAAATAAACTAAGAATTGCATGTATGCCTTATTTTGTGTGAAGAAAAGGTTTTTGTAAGTTTAAAACAAATTAAAAACTCGTTTCTCGGTTTTGGTATCGTGAAAGTATAGATTTACAACTTAAAAAATCATTTATTTCGAAATCACAGACATTCACTTCAGTTATATTTATGTGTATTTGAATTATTGTAAATTTGTAAAAAAATAAGTACTCGCTTTGGCTCCACCTTGCAAAATATAAAAAAAAACTAAGAAATGTATGTACCTATGCCTCAATTTGTGTGAAGATAAGGTTTTTGTATGTTTAAAACAAATCGACTCATATTTTATTTTCTTGCTTTGTTATGGAACCCTAAAAAGTTGCCTATAATTTAAGTTGAAGACTCGATATTGTAGTAAAGTCCTGTTGAAATCCTTTCAGTAGCTTCAGAGATTAATGACGACAAACAAACAGACAAACAAAAATTAAAAAGCTCATTTTTCGGTTTTGATATCGTGCTACTAACGATTTATAACATGAAAAGTGCATTTATTTCGAAATCACAGACAGACATAATTATATTATGTATTATAGGTGTATGTATTAAAGTCGTTGGCTTGAATCAATAAATACAGAGCCATCTAGTTGCCAAGATAGTAATCGATTATTTATTGGATAACGGTTACTCATACAGACTTAATTTGCGTTCTTCTACCATTTTCCAGGTGAAATTTATAAAATGCTGAAATTATATTGGAGGACATAGATACGCAAACAATATGCTCTTAAAAACAAAATACAAAAATAAATATCCACTCAGTAATAGGGATTTGAATTAATGAAAAAAATAACCTTTAAATGCATTTTATGGCCTTCCCATGCAATATAAGTAAAATCTAAGAAATGCATGTATAACTCTTTTTGTACGGAGAATACGTTTTTAAAAGTTTAAAACAAATCGGCTGATATTTTTTTATTTTTCCATACAAACTATCCCTAAGGAACCCTTTAGTATGGAACCCTAAACAATTGCTTAGTTGTTAAGTTGAACACTTTGCTATATCCTAGTAAAAGTGTTGTTAAAATTCGTTCAGCGGTTTCGGAGATTAGCGGAGACAAACAAACAGACAGACAGACAAAAATTTTAAAAACTCATTTTTCGGTGTTGGTATCGTGCAAGTAACGATTTGCAACTTGAAAAAATCATTTATCTCGAAATCACAGACAGACTCTTCAATTTTATTAATATGTATAGATGTATAGATATGCTAAATTATTGTATTACTTGTGATATTATTATTTTAAATATTATTTGTAATTTCCTCCATATTATTCGTGTATCTTACTTCATTTAATCTTACTCTAATCAGCTCTCCACATCTTAAGGTTGTCTGGAAGAGATCGCTGTGTAGCGATAAGACCGTCTTTTGTACCTCATATGTCTGTTTCACTTGTTTACTTCTAAATTGTTGTTGTATTATTTTACTGGTGTACAATAAAGAGTTAAATAAATAAAATAAATAAAATAAATATATAAATATAGTAAACAAGCTTGCAGTGCCATCATGCCCAATGACCCATGGACATCTGTTATAGACCCATGGACAAGTTTTGAATAGGACTGTAGGAGGGACTATATTTTCTAATAAATGTTATTAACTATTATTTCTCATTAAGAGGACTGTGGAAATTAAGACTGCAGAGTGCAAGTTGGCCCTGTTAGTAACTAAATAAATAAACTCTTTACACTCATAGCCCCACACTAGGATTCCTTGTGTTGTGGGTGCCATGAACAACACACAAGACAAGGACATTCACACCCAGACCGAGAACAGAAATTCAAACTCATCATTCAAATTTCCGCCTCGCTGGGAATCGAACCCAGGACCCTTGGCGCGGCGATCTGTCATGGTGATCATCGCGCCACGCAGGTCGTCAGTAATCATTCAGTTAGTAATTCAGTTTGTATTAGTCCCACTTGGTTGGCCATAAATGCGCTGCTACCCCTTTCTTATATTTATTATTATATTCGCGTCCCACCCCGTTGAGTGCAGGGTATGTGGGGCTCACATAAATATCACTAAAACCCAGCGGTCTTCTTCCCTCGTCCTCTTCGTAGGACGCCATGGGATTGCTGTAGCATTCCACCGCGTCGCCTCGAGGCTAAGCTAGGCCAGATTTTATATCGATAGGAGGAAGAAGCTTTCATAGCGCCTTCTCCTTCCTCGCGGTCTTCTTCGGCGGATTGGATCCACTTCAATATGGGCCTCTCGTTCTCGCTCCGCTCTTTCCTTTTGCGAAATAACAGTTTCGGAAGAAGATCATAGCAGCCCAGCAGACATTGAAAAGAAAGAAAGAAAAATATTTATTTACGACTCGAGCACAGATTTAAATAACTTAAGCAAATACAAGATGAAAATTTAAGAGCAGTACATAAGAAAATACATAAATTAAACAAAACAAAAAGAAAAAAAAACTTACATTAATAATTTTTACCCATCACCAAATATACTAACATTGCTGCCTAGCATAGCGTTTACCAGTTAAACAACGTTAAACTAAGTACTAAGAATCATCATGAATCCGTCATGGCTTGTTTTAACATGTTTTGTCATTTCCTGCTGTTTCAGTCACTTTGCAGTGTCCGCGGTAACAAGCAATTTTTAATTCAAATTATTTAGGTGGTCACATAAAACAACATAAAACAAATTCAAATAGTTTAATGAGATTTTTGATACTGTGACCACTTTTGCAACTCGCAGATGGAAGTATGCAAGCCAAGAAAAGGTCTCGCGGTCTCACTCGCTCAATATGGAACTTAAAACGCCCAATGCAACACATCGCTAATCCATAAACTTGCTGTATTTACGAAAATACTAAAATGACGTGTTGCCTTGATACAATCAGACGTCTGCCGAAAATTAAAAATTAAATTCCCCTATATTACGCAAATCACCTTATCAATAATAATAGCTTTGCACACAACGATGGTAGGATTTATTTACTCAGCGCACTCTCAATTTTCTACTGGGTGCGAAATTAAAAATGGCTTAAAATAAAGTAACACAAAATGGCCAAACAAAAGCCCAGCGGGCCGCAGGTTGAGTATAGCGGCTTTACACCCAAACATAACTAAATTAATAAACTTATTACTGCATGACAAATGTTTAATTAGGTTCAGTTAATGGGTTCGGGTGTGGCCATGTCACGGTCACGGGGTTAGTTACTAAATATGAAATATTATACTAATTAGGGTATGTCTGTCCTCGTAACCTAGCTCGTTATGACGTCACTTCATTGTCGATTGTACCTACAAGCCTTTACCGATCGCAGATGTTGTTATCTCTTTCTTACAGTAACGGTTTTTGCAATGTAGAGGTAAAAATCGGTCTTTTTAGTTCATTTGGTCTTGTTTAGCTAAGAAGGGTTTTTGACTAGCCTTTATCGATACCCGATGTAGTGTCTTTTTCTTACAGGTAGGAAGAGTTTTATTTGTTTTATATTATATCATAATTTATGCACACCATATAATTCAATATAGAAAAAAATTAACTTAGAGACATTCGCACATGGGTACTACTTATATCGAAACGAAATCTCTTCCAGTAGCCCCCGCAAAAGAAAATGGTTTATGCAATTGTGAGGAACAGTTTTGGTCTCTTTATTTCATTTGGTTTTTGTTTGGTCAAAGGATTCTTGGCTAGAGTGTTGTAGTAATTAGTGGTAATTTCTTAGAAATTATGCATCTGTCAAATTGATTTCTTAAGATTTTAATTTTTCTTTCAATTCTTATTTTCCTCTAGTCGGCGAACTTTAAACACAGTTATTTCATCCATTTTCCTTAGTTTTGTTTCACATCCGGCTTGGGTTTTCCCAAAATTTTTATTCCAAAATTTTTAATTTTGTTTTTTATATTAAACTTTTTACAGATTACGTTACTATTATTGACGTCTCAATTACACTAAAAAACTCAACAATTTGTTTTATGTACTATACATATATTGTGAGTAGGCTCAAAGATTATAGCCTTAGAAGTTAATTGCATTCAGTTCCAACGAATGAACTAGCGCACTGCGACAAAGCCTCGCGAATGGAGTTAAATTGTACTACTACTGATGTAATTTAGCAGCGGTTGATCAATACCACTCATAGTTTACCGACTTGAAGCTATTATTTCTTTTTGGGCAATGATGTTTAAAAAACTATAGATACGTCATGCCCTTACAAATCAACCAAAAAATCTGTTCCGAAAAGAGCCACAACAAACACACGTTTATCTTTTGTTTTATTACACCAATCACACTACAATAATACACGAAGGCATTTTAACGTTGTATGTCAGGTCTCAAGCACTTCTGACAACAACAAAACTGCCTATCGTCTTGTAATGACAGAACACGACTACGAGCAGACAGAGGTCAATTGACCGCTCTTACGATCTTCATTTTGGCGCCCTAGTGATATGTCTACCTTTTTTTACTTATAATATTATTGGTTTTAGGGGGTTTGATTCTTGATTTAATTTTATCAAAGCTAATTGAAAATAAATAAAAAAAAACACTTTTCCTGTGGACTACACAAATCATCATTAAAACACACCGCCTGAAAATAAAATTTGTGTTCCATAAGTGTATGCTTCGGCTGGGAATCGAACCAGAACCAGTTCTGCAGCCTGATTCACGTAACTTAACAAGTTCGATTGCAGTGCAGTTGCAGCGACGTTCCGATCAAAATGACACTTTCCGTATTCTCTAAGCTTTCGCGAGCGCTGTCAAACACGCTCACGTCACAAAAAGGTATTCTGTTGATGCGCGTCAAGATTTTCTGAATTTTTTTTACTGATTGCATTACGATTTACGAGGTAAAGGGAAGATCTTCATTCTGCCATATTGACATAACATATGACGTTTTTTGTGAAATGAAGCACAAATTATTACTTTTTTTATAAGAAATATCATTAAAATCCTTATTGGGATAATAAGTAAATATTCTTCAACGTTTTTTAATGGAAACATAATAAATTGTATTTGATTAATTAATAAGTTTATTTGTTCTCTCATAGACAACACAAACACAGAGTACTAAGTAGTCGAAGAAAAGTTTGGCAGGCGCGCAGGATGAGTGCAGTTGACGCGCAGTTAAAAAATTATGACAATACGGCTTAGACGCCAAACTTCAACTTGATTGTAGCGTCACTACAACTTGATTGCAGCGTCACTGCAACTTAATCGATGCGTCTTACCCTGGGAATACACGTCCGATTTTGTTTCCGATTGTCTGATCAGACTATCTGATCGTATTTACTCGATACACGTCCGATTTTTGCGTCAGACTTTTTCTGAACACAGTCATTCTCGAGCTGTGAGAGCGGTAAGTGCTTGCTTGCCAGAAAGAAAAGATGGACGGCGAATGAAAATTATGGTTACTTATTGCATATTTGCTCGTGTTAGCGCGAAAGAAGAAATAACGTCGCTATTGGATTCAATATTCAATTTCAATTCAGATTGATTAAGTATCAATCTGACAAGACTTACCGAGAGTAATTTCTACTTAAAACATCCAAAATTACTGAGATACCCCGAAAAGTTTTTTGATTGTTATAGAATAAGTATAAGCTCTTTTAACTCTTGTACTCGGGTCATGGGTGTTATTGGGATGTGTTATATGTGTCATCTATGCCACCCGCAACACAGGTAAAAACATACCGCGAGGGTGTGTATGTATATGCGTATTACAAATAATCTAATTTTTTTTAATGGAAATAGCCGGCAAACGAGCTGACGATCCACCTGATGGAAAGTGGCTATCGCCGCCCATGAACATCAGCAACACCAAAGGCATCACCGATGCGTTGCCGGCCAAGAAAGAAAGAAGAAAAAGAAAGAAAGAACTGACTCTCAAGCCCCCAGCCGGAACACGAGTTGTTTGGCGGCTGTCTCATGCTAGAGGGTGGTAGCTATCCAGGCGAACCCCAATGGAGAAATAATAATAGTAATAATGGTATTAATTAACAATTAAAATCAATACTATTAATATAATCCCTCCGAGGGCCCTACCACCAGCGGGCCGGATTTAGTCGCCTTTTACGACACCCTTCCGGCGTGGGATTCGGGTTAGTATTCTAAGCCGCCCCAATACGGCTGTATTTAATTTTAACAAAAAAATAACCGATTTCAAATGAAGTACATTCAATAAAAAAAGAATCGTCGAAATCGGTTGAATATCGAATTATTCGTCCATTTATCACGCACATACTTAATGCAAATGTAAGACATATGCTTTCGACATGGATGCCATAGTCAGATCTCGATCAAATTTATGTGGGACCACACGACAAGCACCAGCTTTCGATTAAAACAAAAATCATTAAAATCGGTTCACCCAGTCCAAAGTTCTGAGGTAACAAACATAAAAAAAAATACAGTTGAATTGAGATCCTCCACCTTTTTTTGAAATCGGTTAAAAATTGGAATAGTTAGCAGCGTGTAGGTACAGATAGCAGAGCATAAAAATAAAAAATTTGAAAAACCCCCCGTATCAGGCTACTGCAGCGCCCTCTGGTGGCCTACCGCCATAAAACATATAATTATAAGCCTGCTCTTTAGTGATACCTTTTGGATGCAAAAAACTGCAATGAAATCGGCCCAGTAGTTTTCATAAAAACGGTAATATACATACATACAAACTAACAAACAAACAACCTCTAACCCCTAATGCATATACCGCCTTCGTTTCGTTCCGTCCGTCGTGGGTAAAAATTAAAATGAAAAAAGGGATAGATACCATATAGGAATAAAATAAGGCACAATGTATGGAGTATGAGTATTGGTAGAAATTATTATACATTTTAAGAATTAAACATTAAAATAATAAAAATAAAATAAAATATTCATAATAATATCTTAAATTAAAATAAATCTTGCATGTCCTTTGGTTTCCTAAAAACTAATGATCAACAACGCAAAGAAGTTTACGACTTCCTCGTGACCTACTTAATTACTTAACCATTTTAGTAAATTTTAACTAAATTTTAAGTAAAAAGTGCCCGTCCAAACGTGTTAAGTGATAAGCCCCGCCCACCTACTTAACAGAAAAATAGAAAAATTTCTAAATTACTTATCTACTTAACTACTAAAATGACATAACAATGCGACGCGTGCGTTCACTGGTATTATATTACTCTTTGGTTCACTGTCACGCTAGAGAGTAAACTGGCAAGTCGGAAGGAGGAATCGGACGTGTATTGGTCTCTGTAGAAAAGTATGCAGACCGCACCTTCAGACAATCGGATCGGTCATAAAATCGTAGACGTCTTGGCGCTGTTTCCGACTCGGACGTCCGATCCTACAATCTGATCGGACGTGTATTGTGTATTCAAACAAATGTATGGCACGAGGGCCACGTGACGGGACGTGTATTCCCAGGCTTAAAGTTACGTGAATTAGGATGCTGGTATACAATATGAATACACTCAATAACTTTCAATAGTAATTATGTATAATTATAATAATTTGGTAGGAATACAATCCAAATGTCATAAGAGAATTATGATAAAATAACTTATTGATTATTATAATATAAATATAATATTTGATTAAAATTGTCAAAATAAATTATTAACTTGTGAAGAATCATCGAAGATAGTTACAATAATGTAAAAACACCTAACACCCTACCAATAAAATGTTATTTGCAGCACATATTTTTACAACATCAAGTTTTTTTCGATACTATTAAACAAAACCAGGTGAAGGTTTTTGGGATTATAATGTGCTTGTTGGTTGTAAAAATAAACATATTTATGTGGTACTTGTAACTTCTACGGATGGTTCTGGTATTATATTGAGTAGTAAATCTCTTCTCAAGAACACTGTATATCCATTTGTGTTAAAATACACTTTACATGGCTTTTCAAAACGATTATAAATGTCTTTTTTTATTTTATTTTTTATGGAAATAGCCGGCAAACGAGCTGACGGATGGCTATCCACCTGATGGATGGCTATCGTCGCTCATGGATGTCCATGGATGTCCAACAACACCAAAGGCATCACTGATGCGTTGCCGGCCAAGAAAGAGAGAAGAAAAAGAAAGAAAGAACTGGCTTTATAGACTTTGAAACTATCCAACCGACATGCTCCAAAATGGTTTCATTTGAAAGGCAATAATACGAAGATGATTTGAGACTACTAAAACAATGAACTAGACACATTTATTTTTTAGCAGTAACCGGGTATCCTCTAGTGATAAATAAATATTGTAGAAAAGAAATGCGTGTTCTGGGAAGATGTGTCGAAGGTCAAAATATAATCCCATATTCAGTTAGTTACATCTCAAGTACAGTGTCCTCGACCTGAATTACGAGGAGATAGAACGGCAAAGATCAATACCTACTACTTAAATTAAAAATTAAAATGTAAAGTGCTCTTCATCGTCATCTGCTTAGGCTGAGTTTCCACTTGGCGAGGCTCTTTCTTCTTTTACGTAGAAACAGGCTGGCCTTAACAATATTATTAATAGCTTATGAACAATGTTTTTGATAATGAAACGGTTTTTTTGTTATCTGGCTTAATTGCAACAGAATATCAAGAATGAGAAGCTCAGATAAAACAAAATTTCACTTATTCTGAGTAGACGAGTAAAAGATATATGAATCAGGAATTATGGTCCATGGGCGAGGATAGCCACTTACCATCAGGTGGATCGTCAGCTCGTTTGCCGGCTATTTCCATAGAAAAATATTCATAATAATATTTACATATAATTATTCGCAAATTTCAAAGTTTCCATTAAAACTGCAGTTCAGCGAACGCAAAAAGGCTTCCGAGTTATCAAACACGTACGAGGGGAGCAGAATAATTATGCATGTCTCGTTGCACAATGTCTTAGTCTGATATTAAAAATATGGTAATGACTTTCTTATGCATATTGATGTAAGTTTTCTCCCAGTGGTTGAAATATAAGAATACTACAATAATTATTATTAAAAATTTGAGGAAGATTCGATCATACCATGAGGAATTAGCGTATTTGGAACATTATTTTTACTCTTATTAATATTTTATATTATTATGCTAATTGTTAAGCACCTCTAATTTTCAAATATTATGTGCATATTTAGAAGTTAATTATAACTTGCTTCGGTGAAGGAAAAACATCGTGAGGAAACCTGCTTACCGGAGAGTTCTTCATAAAGTTATCAAAGGTGTGTGAAGTCTACCAATCCGCACTTGGCCAGCGTGGTAGACTATGGCCTGTACTCATCATATCGTGAGAGTAGACCCCGAGCCCAGCAGTGGGACATTTATGGGTTGTTGCTTTGTTTTGTTTTTTTTTTGTTTCATAAAAGGAAATAATAAACATATAATACACCTCTAAATAATTCCAAAAGAATATACAACCGAGATAAAATTTATACTATTTTCTAGTCCTGAATATGGTCTATCTGTATACCAAGTATCATCTTAATCTGTTTAACAAATAACGCGTAATGAGCGTACAAACATCCAAACATCTCAGTGTATTCATAGCAACTATACCCAAAGTACCGTCACAAACAAAGCGCTTTATGCAAACAATAAGCAGAAAAGGTTTCATTAAATTAGTCAAAGGGAATATTAGTACAGTTTACTGTATCGAAGTTAAAAGCTCGCTTCGCAAAAGCTCTCAGAGTGTCTGCCGCAGAGAAGCTGTCTGCCAGACTGAAACACTTGTCTCGTTCACTGTACTTGTACGAATGATAGGGCTTTCATTTCATTCTCGTACGGGAGTAAACTTTGAAATTGAGTTTTAAAGTTCAAATATGTTTTTGGTGTTTTGCACTATTGCAACGAAGTTAAATGTATCAAAGGGGTAAGGGGTGAAAGTAAAGAGGGATTGGGTTATCAAAATGTTCTGGGTTTAGGAAGACCATTTTGGTTTTAACGAGTAATGATCTACAACTGCGGAACCCTACATTTCGCGTCAAAAAATCTCATATTGTTTACAATACACAAAGTACAAATGCGCCAACAAAAGTTCAAAAATCATTGTATCTATGGCGTTAATATATCTCAAATATTTTTAATGGATCCATATCCATCAGTTAAAGTTTTATTGGGTTTATGCAAAGAGCTGTGATTTATTACTTCCAATCGTCAATAGATGCCAATAAAACATGGACTTTTTACTAGACACTTCTGCTACTAAACCATGAGACTGTAACATTATATAGATATAGTTATGTCAAAGTGACCGAGTCACCCCATCGACCCCTCGCTGACGTCACGGGACATGACGTGGCATATCGATAGAGTCGCAAACAGCGGAGACCGGGGGTGATTTGTTATCGCACCCTTCGATATTATTCGAGCTACTTATCGACGTTTCGATGGCAAGAGGACCGCAGGGAAACAGTGGTGAAAAAAGGATCTATTTTTAGAACAATTCATTAATGAAGATTTAATTTTAATTTTTTCTTTATTTTAATATTTTTGCTTAAATGCTGGTGTTTTATGAGAATTAAAATTAAAAAATCATAAAAAGATACAAATATTAACGTTTGCTTTTTTTAGGCAACTAATAAGTTAAGTTACTTTATGATGAAACTTCGCGAATTATTTAAAGTTCCTCATAATAAAAACGAAGGGAATAAGGAAAAGAAAAAAAATAATAAAAAAATGCTTCATTCTCATAGTATACTCATAGCCCCACACTAGGATTCTCTGTGGTGTGGGTGCCATTTACAACACACAAAGACAGCAATATACACAGACCGAGAAGAGAAATTCAAAGTCATCATTTTGGTCTCGCTGGGAATCGAAACCAGGACCCCTGGCGCGGTGATTTAAAATAGTCGTATATTTTTTAATTAGGGTTTTAACTTATTTAGTTTTTTGTTTATTTAATTATACATTGTCATTGCGTCATTTAACTTTTCACCCAATCCTCCAATTACCCCACTGACAAATAGATTGGGGGAAATTTTAAAATCAATAGATAATGGACTGATAAATGTATAGTACTTCTAACTCATTTAGGAGTGTGGAACTGAAAAAAACATTGTCCCTTATTTTCGATATAAACATTGGATCAAAAAGATCATCACCTCCAAAAGATTAAATGCAGCAAAAACCCTTTAGAAGGATGTCTTATTGTATTATATTAAAATGAAGCTGTGTTTCCATTCGATTATCAGCTTTGGGAATTACACCCCAAACACATATCATTGAAAAAAGATAGAAAAATACACACACGATAAAATTATCATCAATTGAAACCATTCCGAACTCTGCCGATAAAGTGTCAGACGAAATTCAAGTTTATTTTTATTATCCAAATAAATATAACTCGTGCATTCCCGAATCAAATCCACCCTCGACATAAACATACAGACATAAGCTACCCTTACACGTATGACGTACGTGTAAGGGTAGCTTACCCTCAAGGGGTGTGAAATAATTGCTAGCGTCGCGTCCGCCGTGGTACGTTGTGGGCGACGCAATTAAAAATTCGAAAAGTTATGGCAAACATTCTTTCGTTTAGTATTCGAGACCTTTAATGGAAGGCTATTTAATGAAATGATATTTGCAGCACTAGATGTTGGTATTAGAATTATAGGTTGTCAGATAAGTGTGTCAAATTTAAATAAACTTTTAAAAATCTGATAGGGTAACACTCTTATTTTTAATAGGGTAAGGTGGGGCAAAATATGACAGATAAGACAAAAAAACTATTGCAACATACATTTTTATTAATATGTATCTATACATCTATACAAATAAATAAAATTTTGAGTGTCTGTTTGTAACATTAAAATAACTGCTTTTTAATAAGTGCATTTGGATGTATACGCGGTGCTTATAGCAAAACAACATTTTTTTCAATTTTTGTCTGTCTGTTTGTTTCGGCTAATCTTTGAAATGGCTGGACCGATTTTGACGGGAATTACACTGGCAGATAGCTGATGTAACAAGGAGTAAGTTAGGCTACTTTTATTTTTGAAAAAAATTCGACCCCCAAGGGGTTAAAAAGCCCAAGGGGGTGATAAGCATAATTTCCGCGTGAGAAGCTGCAGGCAACAGCTAGTATATAATAAAATATATATTTTTAAACATAGCTTTATTAGCCAACGTCGCTATAATATTTATAATATATTAAAACAGCAAGAGTCTCTTCGTACACCCTTTCATCACTGTCAGCCTGAACGTTCCTCATCAGTCTCTGCCATCAGAAACAAGCGATGGTAAACTTCAAAGCACAGTGCAATACATCAATGTCATACCTACTGTGTGTCCGTTTGTTTACCAGGAAAATGGACGTTAAATTAAAGCTTTCCATTTAAAGAACTAATCCCTGCTCTTCTCTTGTTAAGAAAGTAAAGACAGAAATAAAGAAAGTGTTTTATTAATATAATATACTAGTATAATATACGTCAATCTTCCTAACGTTAGAACGATTCGGATCAGTGCTTGAATGCTCAAGCTCATGTAGAAAGAAATGATATAAGAAACTTTTGAACACGCCTTTTACATCAATTATAGACTTGCGAATACAACTTTACTGAAGTCGAAGTAAATCAAGATCAAAAAAATAATTACCCACCACATAAGATTGATAGGACCATCAAGAACGGCCAGTCTCCGTTGATTGATTGAAAAAGGACATTTGATGTCCACTACGGCTAATTAAGGACTCTAATTAAAGTAAGGATTGCGTAAAGGCAAGTCCAACTAGCGCTTAAAAATGTGAAACTTAAATTGATCTTATAAGAACGATGCTCTGTATTTAGATTATTATTCAATGCGACGACATTATCTTACGTTGTTTGTAGCAGCAAGAGAGACATGGCGCTATTTTTCCTCTTTACGTAAAGAATTTGTGAAGAATGTTTCAGCCTATTCTTCCTTTTGAAATCAGTGACAAATCTCGTAGATTTTCAGACAGTACAGAGTCTCAGGATAATTATAGTGAAGAGCAAATAGTTACGCCTACTTTGTCTCTTTTTGTAAATACACCAGTCTCATAAGGCATTATTTCGCAGGGATCTAACTTACTAGTCTCAAAACCTTACATTTCAGAAACAAGAGTCATTTTTTGCAATTAGACCAAGTCTACTCAAAACCTAACATATCCTGTTCCAAATAAAGGGCCTTAACAAGAGGTCCTTATTCCTACGAGAGTCCTAACGACACTACTTCCACATCACCGCTCACCCTTAAGCCTTAAAATCGTCTTTGTTTCCACGCTGGTTACCTCTTTGCCTTAAGCGTGATTATACAGGGGTTGGGCAAAAATAATGGCTACATTCTTAATATGTATGAGGAGCGATTGAAGCGTTCCGATTTGGGGAAAAAGGGGAGTTGGACTTGTTTTTGAGGATTATTGACGAGACGCTGATTTGTAAGCGACGACGCGTTACTTGGTAATGAAATTTTGGGCTTTGAAATTCGAATTATTTTTCTCAATTTATCTCTGATTGGTAAAACTTCGGACGGAATATTGATGGGATGGGGATTAATGATGGTTTCAAATATCATTTTTTATCACAGAAACTGTCCCTTTAAAAGTTTTGTTTTTTGGTTTTAATGACAGTCAAGTTCGCGTTCTTATAAAGTAAAAAAAAAAACTTGATGTTGATACTCCTGTGAGTATCTTACTATACGTATTTATAAAGATTTATTTTCGGATAGACTCTTTTTACTTGATTAAAATGTAGAGGATACGAAAAATAAGGAAAAATTGTGAACAAATTATTTTACAGATACATTATTATATTTATCCATCCATTCGTAATAATGACCGTCTGCTAGTGGCGTATCTGTTCATTTGCCCCCTACTTTTATATGCCGAAAAATTAATAGATTATTTAACACCATGTTCACCGCTGTTTATGAACGAAAACAAACTTTAATGTAATTATTTTTGTCCTTAGGCGGACGCCAGCACTGCATTTCTCCGTGCTGCCCGCGCAGGCCAGATCGAGAAAATCATCAGTCTACTCGAGCAAGGAGTGGACATCAATGTTAGCAATGCTGTAAGTATTACTTTTGTATTTTTCAAAAATGTATCACGATGATATTTTTTTCTTTCTTCTTGTCATTTATTAATCTAATATTGTATTGTAGCGTACGCTTCCATTATAATTATTCTGTTGATTTTGTTTTAAAACTACTTTCCAATGAAATATTACTTTTGGTAGTAACTCAGTGTACCTACTACTGAGTATAATTTTCCCATTGATATTCACTTTATTTATTGGTACATATTGGCACGGCATCACGGCATCATACATATTTTATATCGCTTGTTTGAGCATGTTTCAAAAATACACAAAATTTTTGTTTAAATTATGCGTATATCAATAAATTAGTTACAATTTTTTACTTTGCACAGAAATCTCACAAACTGACACATTTGGATATAATCTTCCAAAAGAAATAACTCACAAAATCACAAGTTCACACATTACAATCTTACCTCGTTGAAAAGTAGTTTCATAATAGTTTTTTCGCGTCATAACTATTCGATCTTAAGTAAATTAATTTACATTATGTACATGTACATATTGTATATAAGATGAATAAAAACAATAACGAGAAAATATTACTTGGGATATAGTCGAAACATTATTCTTATCTAGATTAGATTATGTCAAGAAAATTTGGAGTGTTTACAAGTTAGCAAAAGTTTAACATCACAGAGTTGGCTTTAAGTATGCTAACGAATCTGATAATGTAATTAAGTTGATATTTTATATTAAATTTACTAATATCAAAATGGTGCTAGTGATATTATCAGTACGCGAAATTATATGTGCTAGCTTATTAAGAATGGAATATTTTATTCAGTAGGTATAAAAAATAAAGGAAAAAATGTATTTTTTGTTTAATATGAAATTATATTAGGTATATTATATTGTGGCCGTGCGTGAAGCTCTTAAAATTTCTATTAAATTTTTTTTATGATATAACTAGCTGTCTCGGCGAACTCCGTATCGCCTATCCTGTAACCTATTATATCTTTCAAGTTGGATCAAACTGCACACGGTGTGCAAATTTGATTAAAATCGGTTAAGTAGATAATTGTGACTGTCAAATAATAGAAAAATAATTTGCAATAAAATAATATTGTGACTATAAATTGAGATGTAAGCTATCCTATCTTTCAAGTTGGATAAAACTGCACACGGTGTGCAAAATTGATTAAAATCGGTTAAGTAGTTTAGGAGTCCATTTCGTGACACGTAATTTATGTATATTAAGATATAATATATTCTTTGCTTCTATAAATTCTTCTTAGTCGCTAATATGCTTTTCTTTCTTCCCGAACAGTTGTACAGAAAGGTACGTAAAAGAAAAAAAATCCCTTCTAGAATGTGCTAGAAGTCTATTTCCTTTAGGTTATATCCCAGTCTGCTACAAGGTATTAGAATGATAAGCCGCTTCGGTTTCTATGTTTTACTATCAAGTTTGAAATAAGTATATTTTATGCTCAATTTTAAAATTGTAAGCTTTAAAATTATGCTTGTTATTAGGTTAGGTTAGGTTGCTAAATTGTGTGAACTTAATATTTATTTTAATTTACGATAAGTTAGAAAAAACAAGATTTACAAACTTAGTTATTTTTCCTTTTATTTAACCTCAGTGCATATAACAATTATTGTGACATTAGTAACATCAACAGTAGAATACATATTATAATATAATAGTCATGTTAGAATTCCATTTTCTATTTTTAATAATTTATCATTTTATTTCGTTAGCTGTAGTTGCAATTAAACAACAGTTCATCTTAATGTAAGTGTAACATTGTATAAAATTAATTCTAACCTGATACGGAGGTCACTATACTATCAATAGCTATGTCCACACCTGGTGTTCATATTATCTTGGTTCACATCAATATGTTTTAATGATGGTTTTGCATCTTCAAATCATTTACTCATGTACAGTGCGACGGATAAATTTCAATACATGTAAAATTTTAACAAAAATTTTAACAAAAGATTAAAAATCAGCTAGAGATAGTATTAGGAACGCATTTAGACATAAGAGTTTTTGTGTTGACGTTGACGTTGATACGCATCTTTACATAAATTATCTTCAAATTGTTGTATGGGAAAAGTGGAAAATCGACTTTATTAATGGACTGAATGTGGCTAATGCATGGTTTATTGCCTTCTAAATGAAACCATTTTAAGGCATATTCGGTTGGATGGTTTCAGAGTTTATAAAGGATATCTGTATTTTTTGTCTTTTATGTATATAGAATAGCATTCGATCAATACTCACTAGCATAAATAAGTGCATCTGAATTCAGAGATGCATAATTAAACTGAAAAGAAAATAACTGGAAATAAACCTTAGCAGATAGTGAGCAACAGAAACAAAAATAAACTCAATCCTAGTAAACTGAGTATTTACTCAATCAACAGACCAATCTCATTTGTTTATGTTCAAACTTCTCAGCTTTAACGTGTTGTTTTTGGACTAAAAATAATTTAACACTAAAGAGAATTGCTAATTATTTTCACGTCAAATAACTTTCAAACAAAACAGATTGTTTAGTGCATTGCAAAGATATTTGCGAAAGCGTAGAAGTTAAATTTATATTCGTGAATGCCCTTAACATGTGAGTTTATGTATTTCATAATATTTTTTTTTATACAAAAAGGTGTAACAAAAGGTGAACTCACCTTTTGTACCACTTAGTTATAAGGGTATAATAAAGTGTAAATAAATAATTAAGTATTCATAGTAGTGTTGAGACGTTTCTAAAATAATTTATTTTAGTAAAATATCACATCATTTTATTAATATACTTCTTTTGTTTTCTCCCGCAAAATAGTAATATCAGCCAACAAAATCACAAACATACAAACGTTTCAAGCATCGCAATATCGGGGAACATACAACTGGTATAAAATTCCCACCCAATTTTTGGGTGGATTATCTCTGTGCTATACTCAGAATTATCTAAGAACGCATTAATGATAGCTGCCATTTATTAATATGAACCAACCTTGTACGTACGTCTTTGAGCAAAATGGAATAATTATTTAATTGACATGAATAGTTGGATACTTACGAACAAAGGATTTTGCCAAAATTTGTTAAAAAGCCTATTCGTATTGTATCGTATTCGTATTGACGTTATTTATAAATCATATTAAACGTTATAATCTAGTAAAAATCCCATCACATCATAATTTATGTAAAATTTAATAAAAAAAATAAGGCGTCGAGTCAATGTTATATGAAGATGACAAAATCTACACTGACGTTAAGTGATGTGACGGCATGAAATCACTTATAAAATCATAATAATCGATACATTACTATAATCGAAACTTAAAATAAAAGTGAATTTATTTTATTTCTTTCTTTGTGTTTAACAATTAAACAATTTAATTTCTTCTCTTCTATAAGAACATGACCAAAAGTGTTTATTACCATAATCTCTAACCGCAGCCATTTGAACTGATTAAAATACGGTTAGAATATTCATTATTCAACCGAAACCCAAATTTCATACGCTGGATGCGGCGTGGACGAATCAACAGTAAGTTTTTAAGGAAAAAAATATTTTATTAAAGTCGTAAATACATAATTATTGAGCGTATAGGTATGGTAAAGTAACTTAAGTAGCTCAATGGAGGCAGTATCATTCCAGTTACTTGTGGATATCTAAATGTTTCGGTTTTTAGAATTTACAATTTAATTATTGAATCGATTAGAAAGTCTTACAATTTTGAATCGATTTGTTGCAAAAATTGGTTCTTTCGTGAATCGATTTTTTTTGTACATCTCTAGTGTCACTGCGATGACAAACGACAAATATGCATTCTTAGTTTGTGGGGACTATAAGTAGCATTTTAATCCGTACATCAGTAAGCGCGTGATAAAAAGACAAACATCCAAAAATCTTTACGAATTTTTACTCTAACAATATTGGTAGAATGACATAATATACCTAACGGAATTAATTCTTAAGCTCAAAATCATTTGCTATATCCCTTGTGTAACTACTCTCGTCTATATTAGTCAAGAGAAATCTTTAAAGAAATAAATGAAATTGCAGTGTCTATTTGTAATATTAAAATAACTGCTTTTTACTAAGTGCATTTGGATGTTAACACGGTACATATACCCAAACAACATTTTTTACAATATTTGTCAGATAGACGTCTGTCTGTTTGATTCGCTTAATCTCTGAAATGGCTGGATCCATTTTGACGGGGCTTTCACTGCCAAATAGCTGATGTAAAAAGGAGTAACTTAGACTATTTTTATTTAAAAAATAGTTTTAGAAAAAAATAGGATCATTTTGTTAAATACCACGCGGACGTAGTCGCGGGTAATAGTATTGAATACAAGCCCACAGCAAAAAAATAATTAGTATTAGTACATATATACCAAATGTACGAATTAAATTAATGTCAATAACATCATAAACTTTTTCAAAACATTTTTGCTCACGTTATTATTTTCCAATAGCCCACCATTAGCGGGTTTATAGAGTTATCGCTTTAACCCTTAACTACTTTGTTATAAAAGGCAAAATAAAACTAAGCTAAAACTATAGAGTCGGTTCGGTCCAAATAAGCAACATATTTTGATTGGCGCATTGGTTCTAAATGTGCTGTCTACACGCAATGTTGTCACGAATAGAGCACCTTTTTTGATGAGGTATTTGGTTCTACTGACATTGCGGTTAGTACTTTATGATGGTTTTAATATAATATTTTATCTATCTATACTATAATAAAACTCAAAGTGTCTGTTTGTCTGTACGGGCATCACATAAAAACCCTTTAACGGATTTCGATGAAAATTGGTAAAGTTGTTAGATACCCTGGGTCATATTTTAGATAACTTTTCATCCCGGAAAATTAAAAGATTTCCCGGGAAAACAGGATAAAAGTTTGAATAAGTTAAAACATAATCTCCGTATGCAAAGCTGCGGGCAACAGCTAGTATAATAATATTAGTAAAGTTGAATTTTTTCTCCTATCCAGTCTAGTTGTGTCCAATTCTAGTTGTGTCAAATAATTCAAGGTTTTCTGAATCCAATGGCTTTTCCTTATTTTGTAGTAAAAACAGCACCCATAGTTTCGTTATGTCTGTCCATCCGGCCACAGTCTAACTCAGACACCCTTAGTACTAGAAAGCTGAATTACGAGGGGAATAGATTTTTCAGACCAAAATATTTAGTAATCTTTTCTGTCTCCTCGTTTCTGAATATTTATGTCACTTGCAATTATGGAGTACTGGTATGGCTACAAAATGTTATTTAAATTATAATGGCAATAATAATATTAATCATTAATATTAATCTAATTAACATGTGGCTTAAAGCCTTAAAACCTTAGACTGTTAAAATAAGCCCAAATACAGGAGTAGGACATGGTAAAGGTCAGAATATTTGTATGACTACTAAATGTTTTTTTAACTATCATGGCAATAATAATATTAATCTTACCATACGTGGCTAACACTGTTAAAATAAGCCCAAACCCGTAGGACAGGGTAAAAGTAGTAGCATATATATCAACACCGAATGGAATCGCCACCATATCAACTTGTGCCGTCCTTGTATGAAAGTCCCCATTGCAAAGCACACTGATCGGAATCGTATCGTAATCGCCTCGCCTCGGGATAAGCTCACGAACGTGCGATGGGTGGTCAACTTGCAGTACTCTCGCTTACGTCTCTCCATACCCGATACAGATACTAAAATAATCTCATTACTATTAATGTACTAGGAACCTGTGAATCCTCGGATATGATGGTAAATGATGTTAAATAGTAAGTACACTCTTCAACACAATGCAGCATTGCACCTCCTTCCTACAATACGCACACAAACAAAAGTATACAATAAATAGTGTATGATCGCGCACTTTAGTTTGTTAGCATAGGCTTGTTATAAAGGAACAATGATTGATGTAATTGTACAGAAATAATACGCCATAATTATACTATTATTAACTTTATTACTTTTATGAGGTAAAAGGCGCAGGAGCGTGTTCAAAATTAGCTTGAATTTGTATTCATCTTACCTTGTCTAATCAATCACGGCAAAAAATGTTTAGCACGGAGCTTCTCAAAGATTTTCTACCAGGATCTTTCAAATCAATCACATAAATACCTATCGCCAATGGTCTTAAGATTCCCAAGATCCGTCAATGAAACATAAACCTGAACGTACACTAATTAAGAAATATTTTCGCAGAACGGTCTCAACGCGATACATCTGGCCTCGAAGGATGGTCACGTGGAGGTGGTTCGAGAGCTGCTGCAGCGCGGTGCTGCCATTGACGCAGCCACCAAGAAGGGGAACACTGCCCTCCATATTGCTTCGCTAGCTGGCCAGGAGGCAGTTGTGAGGTTGCTTGTGCAGAATGGCGCGCAGGTATGCTTATATTGATTAATAAAATATTATTATATCTTTAACCCATATGACCTATTACCTAGAACGCCTCCATGAGACCTCATAGAGGATTTAGGAGGAGACCTAGAGTTACTACAGTGCGGATTGGTGAAGGAGTTAGAGGCTAACTCAATTGTCGGAAGTTTTCATGCCACCCGAAGGCTTTCGACATGTTTTATCCGTCGGCTTTACGTACCTACCCTCCGAAGTACGGAAATTCTCAAGAAATTGCCAGTTGTGTCACCTATCCAACTATCGACTGCACCCACTTTTTAACTCAGCCGATCATTTAAGAATCGACACAAGCCGCCGCGCTAGAAGTTTGAAGGTATCATGGTAAACATCGTAAGGTATTGAAAGCCTTTTTTTAATGGACAGTGTTGCTGTTGGCCCTAGCGACCTTTAAAGCTTACAACAACAAGCCTGGAATCCTGGTCATGGTAGCAATGTAGGTACTTCCTACAATAGTCTTTATTTTCTCATTAAGAAAGAAAATTAACCCCGGCAGTGAGTTTGTCATGGGTTGTGATGATACTGATATCTAACTTTATTTTAAGCTTTATTTACAAAAGGTTAACGACCCCGCTGTTTGCGAAGCATTAATCTTTCGCGCACAAATCATTCTTAGGGCGAAGAAAAATTGATAGCTCCATTAATTTCGCCGGCGTATTTCCATGTATTTGGGGCAAATTAACGGTTTCTAATTTTGTTTAATGGCAAAACAAATATTTCTCTGTATACTCGTAGTAGGTTTGAATAAATATTTGGGTAATTTTTTCATTGTTGTTTATTATGAGCCCAAACAAAGATAATGCACAGTAACACACATACAATAAAAAAGACAAAACTCGAAAAAATATATGTTTAAAGTATTTTTCACCTATTTATCACAAGAGTAGCTTTTCTAAGTTAGTGCGCTTTACACCAAGAATTACATCGCCTTATCACCAAACAGCGATCTCAGGATTGACTATAATCTATATTTTTCGTAAAAGCACAGAGTAAAACGTGTGCAGAAAGAATAAAAGAATAGTTAGTACACCTATTAGTGGCTTAAATGTAGCATCAAATCAGCGTCGTGGTCGTAGAGACTGCTGCATGGGCCTTTTTCATATTGCTCTGCAGCACATACAGACTTTTCTGGTGATCAGAATGTGATAGTCTTTAGTTTATTGTACTTTAGTCATCTTGTTCCTTTTTTTTTCGTTTCGTTTATCATATTTATGTATTAGATATCTTTTTGTCATTTCTATTCATGTATGGTGTGTTGCTTTTGAGATGTGAAAATAAATATTTTATTATTGTTATTCATAAATGAACTTGAGTTAACATAATAAAAAAAGGTTAATTTGTACATGGGTGAATTTCCCAAGCGCATTTTTGAGACGGCGAGGTTGAAAATTAATGTGTGGAGGTAAACTACAATTATGCATAATTTTATATAGGTAGTTTAAGTAGTGATCTACATGATAGTGAAGTATTCAGAGGTATTTAATACATAGATTCTTAATAAAAAAATATCTAAGGCCTAAAATCTAATTCCGGTGTACTGTCCAAACTGCGTTTATTTACATATTTTATTAATTTAATTTTTTTTGGTAAATAAATTTCATTGAAAGGGAATGTTTTTTAGAAATACATTAAATAACACAACTAATATATATTTATGGAGTAATTTAAGATTAAACAACAGCTCTTAAAACATCTTTTAAAAATGTCCTACAAAAAAAAGCAATACCGGTGGCGCATTTTGTATACTTCATTACTTGTTACTTCACGATTTGGAAGACACCTTACTGGTTCTCCCCGCACCGTTCAGTTGTGCTCTTGCACACTGCGTGTTAGGATGACCGACTGGCTGCGTAATTTTCCTGCCAAACACGTAAGTACTAACTGCGGTGGCGCAGGAATACAAAATCATCCAATTCCGATGTCATGTATATTAGTAAAAGTACAAAGCAGATTATCTAGAAATTTTATGGAGGGTTCCATTAACGGTTTTCAACTATAATTGTGAAATAAAAGTTAACCTGTCACTAAAAGTTTTCTTTAAAATTCAAGTTTTGTCTCTGATTCTAAGTCCGGTGACGCAATCTCGGTGGCTCCGGTGGTAAATCAAAGCGTATAGGGAAGTATAGGCCACAGAAACACAAGCGTGTCTCCATCTATCCATCAGCCCTTGGAGGTCCACTGCAGGACATAGGCTTCCCCTAACTTGCACCACTCTGATCGGACCTGAGCCTTCTGAATCCAGCGGATGCCCGCTGTCTTCTTGAGGTCGTCAGTCCACCTGGTCGGGGGGCGTCCTATCCTCCTTTTTACGAGACGTGGGCGCCATTCGAGGACCTTTCTTACCCAACGGTTATCGGTCGTTTGCACTATGTGGCCAGTCCATTGCCACTTCAGCCGGCTAATTCTTCAAGCTGTGTCGGTTACCCTTGTTCGTCTACGGATCTCATTTCTGATGCGATCACGTAGAGAAATACCAAGCCAAGCCAAGCGGCCTTCTCCATAGCCCGCTGCGCTTCTCTGAGGATGTGGATTAGGCCAATAGTATTGCACCACGTCTCGGATCCGTATGTCATCACTGGCAACACACACTGCTCGAACACCTTCGACTTCAGGCACTGAGGTAGTGTTTTGGACGACAAGATATGACGCAGTTTCCCGAACGCAGCCCATCCGAGTTGGATTCTACGAGTGACTTCTTTCTCGAAGTTGGACTTACCCATCTGGATCACTTGTCCCAGGTAATTGTATTCGTCTACAACTTCGAGAGCAGCGCCGTCAACAACAACCGGTACGGGTGTAACATGGACATTCGACATGATTTTCGTCTTGTCCATGTTCATCTTAAGACCCACCCGTTGTGAGGCGCTGTTCAAGTCCCCGAGCATTGTACCTAGTTCCTCCAGGGATCCTGCCAGGATGACTATATCATCGGCATATCGCAGGTGTGTGATGTATTCGCCATTGATGTTAATGCCATGTTGTTTCCACTCCATCAGCGTGAACACGTCTTCCAACACAGCGGTGAACAGTTTTGGGGATATGACATCCTTGTCTGACACTTCTCTGCAGTTGGATGGGGTTCGTTGCTGTGTCGTGGACTCTCGACGGACATGATGGCGGATGAGTACAAACACTTCAACACCTCGATATACCGGTAGTCGATCTCCAGCATTGAGAGAATCTAGTACCACCCAGATCTCGATAGAATCAAAGGCCTTCTCATAGTCCACATAGGCAATACATAACGGCAAATTATACTCCTCGGTCTTTTGTATAATCTGCCGCAATGTGTGTATATGGTATATGATGCTGTAGCCTTTTCGGAATCCTGCTTGTTCGGGAGGCTGGAAGTCGTCAAGCCTGCGTGCAATGCGATTTGTGAGGACCCTCGAAAACAGCTTATAAACGTGACTCAGAAGTGCAATGGGCCTTTCTAATTACCGCTAAAAGGAGTCCGTTCATCTAGACTCCTATTCTTCAAAATATACATATCTTTAAAGTATTAAATGATCCTGCCTTTATGATTTCTCATTGGCATAAATCAATTTCGGTGGATCAAATTCTAATTCCAGTGGTCCTAATTTCGGTGGCATTTGATAGTGTAATTTGATAATATCTCCGGAACAAATAATTTTTTTTTCAATCTCTTCTATATGACTAATTACTACTACTATTTACATATTATTTATGCCAAATAAAGTGTATTAGAAACAGCAAGTTTAAATTTAATCAATTTCGGTGGCTTGGATTTTAATTCCGGTGGTCCTTTAATAATTTCGGTGGCATTTGATAATTTCAAATGGAAATATCTCATGAACTAATAATTTTTTTTCGATCTCTAGTATATGATTAATTTTTACTACTCTTTGTCTATTATTTAAGCCAAAAAAATTTTTCAAAAACAGCTAATTTAAATTCGCCACTGTAATTAGGCAAAATTCGTGTTTGTTGAAATTCACCCACATACAATTTTATGTTTTAGAAAATATATATTTTTTAAAGAACAATGCCCAACTGCCATACATCGTTTTATTTCATTTTCAACTTTAGCGTCTTAAATTAAAAAAAAATCTAAAAATCGCCGCTTCAATTTCTGAGCTTAGATATATAAGAATTTTCAGCAGACACACCCCAGAACCAAAGTATTTTGAGATTGAATTCCATTCATTGGTTACCCATTGAGTCATAGAGTAGGGGAGACTTACGGCTGCCTGTAATTTTTACCATTATTATATTCTGACTTTTTTTTGATTGACAACTGGAAATGGAAATTTGACATAATTACATTTGTCATACCAACATTTATAACGAAATTCTGTCTGTAATATTGGCCAGAAGTCTCCCTATATTATGTTGCTTGATACAAGCTATGTATCGAAGTGAGTGCCCGAATGAAAATTGACATTGTTGACATCATTGTTATTATAGTCAATTCATCACTTATTAATAAAATTATTTTACGCTGGGTAATACGGGTACAGGTATTAATTTTAAAATACGTAAAAAAATAATTGAATTGCTTCGGTATAACTGACGTTTTAAGACGCTAACAAAAATAATAAATATTTTTTGGGCATTGTTCTTTGTGTCTAGGACCTCTGTCCCCTCATTCCACTTTGTAACCGGATGAAGCGTGCAAATCTCGTTCCTTTCAAAAAGACCCCCTAGCGGATGTAATGATGGGGATTTTTTTAGGATGCACTTAAATGCAACATTTTAAGAGCTAAATATTGGTTACGTACATGGCTACTTTAATTTATAATAGTACGTAACAATTTTAGGAGCTAAATATTAATATACCTAATTAAATACATGGCTATAGTAGTTTAATTTATTATATTATAGTAATTAGTGATCATTGTTTTTTGAGACGTTATGAGTAACTACAGAATAATTAGGCCGTATTGGAGCAGCCGTACCTAAAGGTCGTAAGGGGTGACAGAAGTCGGCCGGCTTCGTGCTAGGGATCCACATAAGGATCATACTATTAATTATTATTATTCCATTTACATTATCACAGGAATATTACCTGAAATTCCTCCGTCTCTGCGAATATTTCTTAGAAATTAATCTCGTGTGCTTGTTTTAGGTTAACATCCAATCGCAAAATGGCTTCACGCCGCTTTATATGGCCGCTCAAGAGAACCATGATGGTGTTGTCAAGTTTTTACTGGCGAATGGTGCCAACCAAAGTCTGGCTACCGAGGTAAGTTATGTTCAAGTGTTAAACAACGCAATTATTATAAGCCAGTTAATGTTTAAAATTAACTTAGTTAAAGTCTATATTGTGTTTGCTCGAATTTAGAGTTTTAAGAACTTAACATCTTTATAACGGATTTATATAATATAGTTTTTTCTTCAATACATTTTACATACTCTGATCAATTTGTAATAAAAAATAAATGAACTCACTCAATTTAATGACTTGTATAATCTTATATACTCGTAAAATTCTCGTGTCACAATGTTAGTTACTAAACTCCTCCGAAACGGCTTGTCCGGTTTTTATGAAATTTTATATGCATATTCAGTAGGTCTGAGAATCGGCTAGTAACTATTTTTCATACCCCTAAGTGATAAGGGTTGTCCACCCCTAACATTTATTTTTTGGATAATTTTTTTTTTATTTTTTTTTATGATGTGGCAATAAAAATACATACAACCCTAAATTTTCACCCTTCTTTTACACCAAACCCTATTTTTTAATATGATTGTTAAGCGATACAAAGTTCGCACGGTCAGCTAGTAATTTATAAAAAAATCCAAATCCAAGCACCAGTGACAATGATTATATTTTGGTCCTTAGGTAGCTACACACGCTATGCATACTATAGAAGAATGCCTTTCGCTTTTTATTTATATTAAAGTGCGTACCAAATGAATATTCACTCATCATTATTCGAATCTCATACGCTGTATGAGAAACAATTAATTTATAAATTGCTTATACGTAGGATGGATTCACGCCCCTGGCTGTGGCGATGCAGCAAGGTCATGAGAAGGTGGTTGCTGTTCTGCTAGAAGCAGATACTCGTGGCAGAGTCCGCCTGCCAGCTCTCCACATCGCTGCCAAGAAAGATGATGTTAAGGCTGCTAATCTTTTGCTTGAGGTAAATCTGGGAAATAGCTAATGGTAGGAACAAAATGTTGAATGAAAGTAAATTATGGTAAACTTATAAATGAGGCAAGATTTAAAGTAAGTAGAAAATTATACTGTACTAATTGAGTTGATTATACTGTAGTAATTGAGGATTATGATTGTAAAGTGGTGCCCTGAGAGAGAAATGAAAGCCAAGACTGCTGAGTAAATACTGACTATATTTCCAATAAATCATCCATTAAATAAGTATAAAACTAGGTTACATAATGTATATAGATAATAAGTATGTTTAGTAAATACATCTATTCAATACATCTCATCTCCACCGCAATAAAGAAAATAAAATAAATGCTAACAATTTATTTTATTTTAGCTTATATTAATACAGTATAATGTCTTATTGTAATTATTATATTAAGTTTTTACAGACTTTTTTTTTTTAGTAGATATTTAGTATATAAACTTATATATTACTAGGTAATTGGTTTAAAATACATTTTTGTTCTGTTCTTATGAATAACATAGTTTTTATTATCTTTAATGATTTCTACATTGGGTGAACATTCCCTTACTACTTTGTATGGACCTGAATATATGTTTTGGAACTTATTGCCAGTTTCATTTTTTATTAAAATTAAATCATTTGGTTTATAAGTCACAGGGTTAATATTACGATCATACCTTTCTTTTCTTTTTAATTTACTAGCTATCAAATTATCTCTAGCCTCTTTTTGTGACGTTTGTATTCTAAATTTGAGTTCTAAAGGATAATTATCAAAATTGTACAAAGGGTCAACTTTTCCTGATTGTAAATTAGATGGTAAAATACATTTCTTACCGAACACTAACTCGTAGGGAGTAAACTTAGTCTCTGTATGTACTGCAGTATTATAGGAAAAACACCAAAATGGAAGCCACGTGCTCCATGCTTCTGGATGATTTCCTGTCTGTATTCGTAAATAGTTACCTAAATGTTTGTGCGAGTTCTCCAAGGCACCGATACTTTGATGATGATATGCTGTAGATTGAAGCTGGTTAATATGCAAAAGTTTACAAACCTCTTTCATTGTGTCCGATAAAAACTCCGTTCCCCTGTCTGTTGCTATCTCCTTCGGAATACCATATCTGAGAATCCAATTATTTACAAAATTCCTAGCTACTTCGCTTGACCTTTTAGATATTAACGGATAAGCCTCAATATACTTACTCAACTCACATTGTATAGTTAAAATGTATACATAATTATCGTAATCTCTATCTAACGGCCCTACTATATCTAAGTATATTTTCTCAAATGCCGAATTTGCCGTTGAACTAATTGTCATAGGCTCTTTAGTATAATGTGAGGAATATTTTTGTTTTTGACACTTGTCACACCTTTTTATAAATTCTGTAACATCAGCTTCTAATTTTGGCCAAAAATAATATTTCTTTATGTTATTAACCATTCGTCTTATACCAGCATGGCCACTTGTGGGTAATATATGAAAATCGTTTAAAATTACACGCTGATCGTCTTTATTAGTTATTCTTTTTATTCCCCTTAAAATACATAATCGTGGTCCGGACCAGTTACTTATATTATTTATTTCATTTATTAATTTTCCCACGAATATATTATTTTCCTCAGTTTTAATGAAGTATACTTCTTTTATATTAATTTTCCCACAAAATATATTTAGCTCTCTCACAAATTCGCCTGGCGATAGTTGCGATCGAGAAGCTAAATTAATAAAAATAGTATTCATTGAGGGAACATAACTCAAGCACCCCATCTCATGCGTTATTTCTTTCATTTTACGATATCGATTTAATTCATAAGCGCTTATGAAACGTAATTCCGTGAAATATTTCGGTTTGCTATGTATTTCTACAACTTTTGGTTGATCAGGCCAATTGTTTTCAGAAATACTAGCATCCCGTTGTTGCCTAGCCATCTGGCCACGCGTCATTACATTCATCACCGTTTGATTCATCTCTTTCAATTCCTCCGAAGTTAAATGCAAACGTGAAAGTGCATCAGCAGCAGAATTGTTCTTCCCTTTCAAATATTCGAGTACAAAATCATATTCTTCTAATGTTAATCTAAATTTAATTAAACGACTTGAAGGATCTCGCATGCCAAATAAGTAGATAAGTGGCTTATGATCAGTTTGAATTTTGAATGTCCTTCCATACAAGTATGGACGAAAGTGCTTTACGGCCCATACAATCGCAAGCAATTCTTTTTCAATCGTCGGGTACCTTTTTTCTGCTTTATTGAGACTACGACTAGCAAAGGCTACAGGCCTACCGTCGCTATTACACAAGACTGCACCCACGCCATATCCTGATGCATCTGTTTGTAGAATGAACTGATTAGACTCCGAAAAGTCAGGGTATTGTAGTACAGGATGAGAGATTAAATTTTGTTTTAGTAACTCAAACGATTTTTGGCATTCCTCATCCCATTTAAAGGCCACATTTTTCCGACACAAATTATTTAATGCATGTGCTTTTGTAGCAAAATTAGGAATAAATTTCCTGTAATAGTTCACAAAGGCAACGAACCTTTTGACTTCGTCGACTTTAGTAGGAACTGGGTAGTTTTTAACAACTTCTATTTTATCAGAATCAGGTATAACACCATCGGCTGACACAATATGGCCCAAATAAAGCAGTTCTTTCTGTAAGAAAATGCACTTTTGAGGATTTAACTTTAGATTGACTTTACGTAATCTTTCGAAAATGCATTGTAAATTTTTTATATGACTAGGTAAATCCCTACTGAAACAGACTAAATCGTCTTGGTACACTAAACATTTTTCGTATGTTAAGCCTGTCATAGCCATAGTCATCATACGAGAAAATGAACTAGGACTGGTCTTTAAGCCCATAGGCATCCTAGTCATCTGAAACTGTCCCGAACAAAAAGCAGTATACTTGCGACTGTCTGGGTCTAAGCTTACATTGTAGTAACCTTGATGTAAATCCAAATGAGAATAATACATGCAACCGGATAAGGAATCTAAAATTTCCGTTATATTTGGAAGAGGAAATTTATCATCATGTATACTGTTATTAAGTTTTCTGTAATCTATGACCAAACGCCATTTTTTATTTCCGCTCTGGTCACTTTTCTTTGGCACCAGCAAGATTGGACTGGACCATTCACTTTGACAAGGTTCAATAATATTTTCTTTCAACATTTGATGAATTTGGTTATTAATTTCATTTTTTAAAGCATGAGGCAATCGATAGGGTTTTGAAAAAATTGGCTGAATATCTGGTTTTACTTTAATTGTGTGTTGATAAATATCGGTAGT
This sequence comes from Thymelicus lineola, assembly GCA_963932265.1. Lineage (NCBI taxonomy): Eukaryota > Metazoa > Arthropoda > Insecta > Lepidoptera > Hesperiidae > Thymelicus > Thymelicus lineola. The sequence continues at coordinate 3,839,276 of OZ010707.1, read as the reverse complement.
TGATAATTTGTCCCCTTCCAAATAAAATATATCGGGATATTTCGCACATAAATTTTGAATATTAATCCTTTCCTCTTTATTTAAATTATTTAAATTTAACTTTGAAAACAATGATTTAACTCGTGATGCATTTTTCTCGGTTTTATCAAAGTTACAAATATTGTATTCCTTCAAATTTTGTATATCAAGTTTTACTTCGGACAAAGTTATATCTCTTGAGGTTGTATTCAAAATTCGAACTGGTATTTTACCATTAATTGGATTTACTAACGTACTCGCAACAAACACGCCCTCGCATATTTCTTTCGTACATACCACACACTCTTCTTTTAAACTAGTATTGATATAGTGAATAGATTCTGATCTGGCAGGTAACGATAATAAATTACTGCACGAGTCTATTAGTTGCAAAGTTATTTGTTTAGATTCACTGAGCCATAATGATAGACTATTATGTTTCATATCAATCATCGCTCCATACTTTCCTAAAAAGTCCTGTCCTAAAATACCGTGCGATTTACAAGGTAGCGTGTCAAATACATAAAACTTATGACTAAGAGACTGCCCATGTATTGTCAACTGTAAACATACATATCCGATAGCCTGTACCTTTCCACCTATTCCATTTATTGTTATATTTTCTTTGTTAACTGGGATATCAAAATCTACAACGTGCTTATGCTTTATAGCCGAAATTGAAGCCCCGGTATCTATGAGCCAATTAAATGCGTGTCTATTTTTATAAAATAACTCTATGTAATAACTACTATCGCTGGCTAAAATGCTATATGTCATAGGCACGAAAAAAGTCATTTTCAGGTTGCGAACTCTGAGTGGGTGAACTCGACTGAGGCTGTGCCTCATCAGTCACTGCTGTCCGAATCTGTCCTCTGAACGGTCTCCGACCTCTAGAATAATTATTAAAAATTCTACCTCGAAACTGCGCTCTGCCCCGATGCGCACCCCGTGGCTGAGGCTGAGACTGCTGGGACCATTGTCTGGTGATGGTATGCGGCTGACGCCACTTGTTGTTAGGGTTGCCTCGCCATCGACCAGTGTTGTACGCACCTCTAGGAGTATTCTGAAGAGGAGGCGGCCTGGAATTGTTTTTAACGAAACGATTATTATTATGCCTTAGTGTTAACACTTCAGCTGTTGCACTTGAACCTGAAACGTCCTCATCGATTGCGGCTTGAATCGCATCTTTTAAATTTTCAAATCTCCGAGCCGTAATAATCGTGCCAATCCTACGATTTCTCAATCCGTCGCTAAACTGCCGAATTGCCTGTTTCTCGTTTATGGATTTTAAAATATTAAATTTCTCAACATTTCCTTCAGATTGAGAAATTGTAAGATCAACAAATAATTCGGATAAGGTTTTTCCGAATACATCGATAGATATATCATTTTGCTTGCACTTTAAAAATTGTTTTTGCAAAGCACTCGTAGATTTCTTTGGTAATAGTAACATTTTCATATCATTTAAAAGATTAGGCACAGTATCGTATTTTGTTGCTAATTTTAGCTTAGCAGACTGCGACAGTCTACTTTTCACAACAAAAGAAATTAAATATGTCTGTGACTCAGCATTGAGAACCGAACTGTAGTACTCTATGCCATCGATAAGTTGTCGTAAATTGGAAAGTTCGTCATTCATAACTGGCAATAAGCTCAAAGCTACCTTCAGGTCAAATTTATCCATTGTTGAAAAACTGCTAGAACTCTCTGAAACTTGACACAACTCAGTAATTTCCTCAAACAAATTCGTAATATCCTCACAATATTTTTCAAAAAGAAGAAGCTCGTCCTCGCCTAAGCTTTCCTTATCAATACTGTCTATATAGTTATTATATTGCGCAATAACAAATTTAGCTTCGTTTAACTTTGTCTGCAATATTTTACCTTGTCGTCTAACAGGTCCTATTTTAATCAAATATTGTCTTACAACTAATAAATCATCATATAATTTATTTAAAAACGTTGCCATATAATTTAAAAAATAGTTATGTATGCATAATAAAATATTAACATACCTGTATAAGCTTGGAACGCCAGATCCTCAGCGATATAACAAGAACTGTAACATTTTTAATACACGAGTACACATATTTAGGTACACTAAGTTATTATTTTTAATTATTATTATTTAACTATTTATTATATTTTTATATGAATTTCAGTACCTATTTGATTACATATTTTTTATATAGTTTTTTTTTTAAATAATAATAGCATTGATTATAATATATGTATATGTAAATAGAGCTACAGTCCACTAAATAATGTCCATAAACTTTGCCGAAATACCGATGTACGCGAAAAAGAAATACGCATATTTATGTGACCGCACTTCACACAACACTTTTTTTTTATCACATTTATCACACTTTACTATCGTCAATCTTCAAATCGGGGTAAACCTGGCGCCGTCGAAAGGAAAGCCGACGCACCCTGCTGCCACTCGCATTCAGCTCACACTCCTGCCGTATCCAACGCAGATGGCATTTTCGGTACATCCGGAATACTCCATACAGGACCCCCAAAAGCAGGCAAAGTACAATTATGCATAACAGAATGCTCGATGTTTCCATGTGGTATCGGAACTCCTCAATTGGCGCATTATTCTTGCCGCCTGCCGCGTTTTGCGCTATCACGATATTTTCTTCTTTAGACTGCTGTTTCCCCATTTTCGAAGCACACTTTTAGCACAATACCGTCGATGTCAGAAATTTTGTTACGACTCATTTTATTATTCGATGATTGCATTGTCTCGAGAACACGATGTTTATAATTCACGGCCCATATACGTAAAATCGGTCGGCGGCGACCGGTGTCAAAATACTCGCGCGCGTGAATCTACTTTTGGCAGGGTCGCCATGTAAAGTGGTGCCCTGAGAGAGAAATGAAAGCCAAGACTGCTGAGTAAATACTGACTATATTTCCAATAAATCATCCATTAAATAAGTATAAAACTAGGTTACATAATGTATATAGATAATAAGTATGTTTAGTAAATACATCTATTCAATACATCTCAATGATAATAAGGATAAAGTAAAGTTTGGTAGAGGAGATGGAAATAAATTAAATTACACTTATCTTGTAATTAGGATATCTTAGCTGAGTTAAGAAAATAGATGCTGAATAATGTTGAGATTAATGAAAATCGGGTAAGAGAGTTCAAGGAAGGGAACAAAAGCACCTTCTTGTTTTTATAAGCCGTTTAACAACGTGTTTATTATTTTCTTCTTAGAAAAACAGGATTAGATATACTATTTCTGTTATGAATGTTTACTCGAAAAACGTAACGGATCCATCTGTGTCTGCGAATTTCTTTATTGGGGTTGCTTACAGATATTATACTGTTAAGTTAAAACGTATCTGTTTGTATCTGTCACTAAAATAATTTTGCTTCTCGATCTTGTACTATTATGACTTAAAATTATAATATAATTTACATTATTCAATGCCCTTAATAACTTCTTTTCTTTTAGAATGAACACAATCCCGACGTAACATCTAAATCCGGGTTTACCCCGCTGCACATCGCAGCGCACTACGGCAACGAGTCCGTAGCCAGGTTGCTGCTGGCTAAAGGCGCTGATGTTAATTGCGCTGCCAAGCATAACATTTGCCCTCTTCATGTTGCGGCTAAGTGGGGTAAGTGTATACAAATAGAACTAGCATTAGTGATAAAAGATGGGGTAAGTTGTTTACAAATAGAACCAATATTAGTGATACATGAGATGGGTAGGGGTAAGTAGGTATTTACAGAACCATTATTAGTCCTAAAAGATTTTGGTATTGCCAGTGATTTGAACCAAAGGCATTGTCAAAACATTAGTACGATTACTGGTGGGTGAAAGCATAAATACTATATCTGGCTAACTAACATCTTTTTACTTGATTCAGCCCCAAACGATTCTTCGTGTTCCGGCTCGGATACTTAGAGTCAGTGCTTTATTTTTAGTCGACTGCCAAAGAAGGGTTATGATTTTGCGTGTATCTTGTATGTACGCATGTAATATTGTTTATTACCTACCTCATATATTCGTTTAATTAGAAATTCAAATTCAAATTGTTTATTTGCTAGAACATAGTTTAAAAGAAACAAATATAACTCACAACCACCATATTTGTTTCTTTTTAATTTCACTTAACTAAAAATAATTGGGTTATCAAGACGAATCTAACAATATGTTAATTACATAAATCCGTTCAGCAGTTTGCAAGATACGAGGTAATAAATAATTTTACACAAATCCATACAAGATACGCTCAAAAACATAACCCTTATTAGCAGTCGGGTAAAAATCTTATGATGTCACAGAACTGTTAAGCAAGGTAATATGAACTATCTCCCAGGTAAAGACAACATGGTAGCACTTCTCTGTGACAACGGCGCTAACGTAGAAGCTCGGACTCGAGACGGCCTGACGCCGCTCCACTGTGCCGCGCGGTCGGGCCATGAGCGCGTTGTTGAGACCTTGCTGGACAGAGGCGCGCCTATTACTAGCAAGAGCAAGGTAGGTGATGATGGTGATGATTTTGGTGTTTATAATGACGATGATGATGATCTTGTTATGTGAAACGTGCACCAGTAGTAATAACTTGAAAAAGCAAACCGTCATAATTACCCCGTCATAATTAGGTTCGTTCTATACCTGTGATTCTTTTTTATATTGCCTTATTTATTATTTATTTATGAAAAGCTGGAAATATATACAATTAATTAATTCGCTTATGAATAGTAGTAGATATTTGAACTATTTTGAACACCACTACTTACTCTGATTAAAAAAAATTGGCTGTAATAAAAATAAACAACTCGATATTGATTCAACTTGACTCGAATTAAATATGAGTTGAGTCAGAGTCGAGTTGGTACTGTAATGTGTATCAATATTCAATTCTGAATTACTTTGCTGCATTATTATTGCGTTCCAACGTACAATTAAAATAATTGTATTGTATTGTATTGCCCATGATTTAAATGCTATTCCGTCAAGACATAATTTCCTCCACTCAGAACGGCCTAGCACCCCTCCATATGGCGGCTCAAGGCGACCACGCCGAAGCAGCAAGGGTGCTTCTCTCGCGAAGAGCTCCTGTCGATGACGTCACCGTTGACTACCTGACCGCCCTGCACGTCGCAGCTCACTGCGGACACGCTAAAGTGGCCAAGTTGCTTCTGGACAGGTGATTGCTGCTTTGCTACTATTGAAAGAAACTGATGGCTAAAATGTGTTTGAATATGGGGTATCATCGTTAGTTGATTAACTGGTAAAATTGAATGTAGCCTAATTCTTGTACGTAAGTCTAATTCTTATCCAAAAAGGTACAAATATTTGTCATCTTATCTCTTATCATCAAAAAATTTTACTTATTACATTTTTTTATAATTATAACAACACAATGTAATGGTCAAACTTTATTTATTTATTATTCGATGTATTATACGTATGTGTATTTACATGTTGTATTTGTATACAGAAACGCAGACGCGAACGCGCGTGCACTGAACGGCTTCACTCCACTGCACATCGCCTGTAAGAAGAACAGGATCAAGGTCGTGGAACTGCTCCTCAAGTATGGTGCTAGTAAGTATTCTATAATGTCGTTGTCCTGAAATATCTTCTTCTTCTTCTTACTTACTACTTACTCCACCAAAGTGACTCTTGGTCTCTGACACGAGAGCTCGCCACTTGTCCCTGATCTGCGCAGTCTCTTGCCAGTTACTAGCTTTGAGTTCGCGCATATTCTTCTAATAAACACTGAAATTGTTCAGTCACAAAGCCAGTACCGGGCATAAAGTTAACTCAGCTTAGAAGCATATAATTTTTATAGAGGATTCTGATTCCTATTATGTACCTACATAATTTCATGAAAAGTTTTTTTGAACTTTGATAATTATAATCTGCCCTGAAATTGGAAAGTGTTTGAAAGTGAAATTGGTGTGAAATTTTTTAACACTAAAAAATCGTCTATTTGACTAAAGACGGAATTTAGAAAAAAGGAACGAAATAATGTGGTATACTTTAATTTTAATAACAAGTTTAATACTTCTTGACCAGTATTCTACTTGATGATAAGTGGTGAATATAATCAAGGGTGCGCTTAACACTTAGTAATAGTATACTCCCTTCAAGACGATCAAATTATAATCGCCACGTAGGTATCCAAGCAACAACAGAGTCAGGGTTGACTCCTCTCCACGTAGCAGCGTTCATGGGCTGCATGAACATCGTCATCTACCTACTGCAGCATGAGGCCAACCCTGACGTGCCCACTGTAAGGGGTGAGACGCCCCTACACCTAGCGGCTAGGGCTAACCAGGTAATCTTTGAACCTATTGCTATCTAACACTGAACTATTATTACTGGCATATAGAACCGACACCGCGAATGACACGCAATATACTGTTGCCAATTGGCTACAGTTTTCAGTGGATTCAGTCGATTTAGAAAAGAAAACGGGAGCTCTATTTTGAAAATAGAACCTCCTTTGTTCGTGATGTCTGTTCTGGTTACTTTAGTACATTGTACTTCAATGCTGTCTAAGCAGGTAAATGAGATGAATGTATAATCTATGTCTGTGGTCTAAGCAGATAATCTCGTAAATGAGTTGATAGTTGATAGTGGCTTATACAGGTGATGAAAATTTGTCAGGTGTTCAAAAGCCTACAAGGCATAGCGATTGCTATGGAAAATCGGGATCGATGCCACAAATGTTTTGGTTTTGAAGCGAAGATATCAATTGGTTTTCATTAAACTGAAGAATGTTTTAATGTAATGTTATGTGAGTTGACACCAGAAATTGAAAGCTTTTTGAATTATTGTTGACTATGTTATATTATTAAAAAGAAGCACTTGACTGTACATAAAAATCTATGAAGCAATGAGAGAAGATCTATCTATGTCTGTGGAAGATCCTCATTTTTAGTTTGTGATAGACGTAATCCAAAGCAAAGCTAATGAATTACTTAGCGCTGAAATATATCAACTTGAAGATATCTTAAACATACAAATCTCTCACCAACAGACAGACATAATCCGCATTCTCCTCCGCAACGGCGCAGCAGTAGAAGCTAAAGCCCGTGAACGTCAAACACCTCTCCACATCGCCTCACGGCTGGGCAACGTGGACATTGCCGTTCTCTTGCTTCAACACGGAGCTGACGTCAGAGCTATGACTGCTGACCATTATAATGCACTGCATATTGCTGCTAAACATCATAGCCATCCGGACGATACTGATAGCGCTGCTACGAGTCTTAAGATGGTTGATGTAAGTATTTGTAAGAAGAAAACTTTGTTTGGTTGAAGAATAGGACGATTTGGGATTTAGATTTGGCATTGTTTCAGCTATAAAGAAGTGCAGAAGCATTTTTAAAGGGATTCGTAACTTAGACGTTATTGAATGTATATGGTTAAAAAATAAAGTCATTAATAATATATTAATTACTTTACTATTTTAAATACGTACTTAAGTAATTTTTGAGAACTTTAAAACATAATTATTATGTACTAAGGATAATGCAAAATGTTTTATGCCAATTATGTATATTGGTAATATCGAAAATGTTTATTGTTAAAAATGTTATACAAATACTAATTTTGAATTATTGACCAATTGGCCAATTACATTACGATTCAATTTACATATAACATGAGGTATGGATTTTAAAATAAAGGTTTCATCTTATAAAGTACTAGTATTGTATTAATATTTGTATGGATATAGGTCGCAGCCGCTCTGATTGAGCACAACGCACCCCTGTCTGCGACCACGAAGAAAGGATTTACCGCACTGCACCTTGCAGCTAAATATGGGAACCTGAAGGTAAAAATAGTTAACCTATATTTTTGCAGTCGCTTAATAAATGACATAATAATTATTGATTGAACATTCCGACATATTTTTTAATGCTTTTATTACTTACTCAAATATTGCAAGCGTAATTAGATCTACTGCCTCGTTTCGCTTGCTTCAAATATTTCTGGTTAAAAGGTTATGCTTTCTAAGTCCTTTTTGCTCATGACAATAATTACAGAACGTTTAGAGTTTATGGTTAATAACCATAATGCGTGAAGCCGCAACAAAAAATCAAACTAACTTTCCCATTTCTTATATTAGTTATGATCCACTTCTATAGCTTTATGAGTTAACCTCATTGTCCCATCACCCAGGTTGCCAAACTACTCCTCGCCCACGGCGCGTCCCCTGACCAGGCCGGTAAGAATGGCATGACACCGCTCCATATCGCAGCGCATTATGACCAGCATGGTGTGGCTACACACTTGCTGGAGAAAGGAGCTGATGCCAAGGTAAGAAATATGTTAGTTGTAGACGATTCCTCTGATGATAAACATGTGGATATCATGGAAATCAGTGACCAAAGGCATCATGCGTTGCCGACCAGCAATGCTGAGAGAAAAAGAAAGAACTGACTCTGAAAATCACAGCTGGAATACCATGAGTATTTTGGCGGCTATCTCAAGCTGGTGGTAGCTAGAGAGGCAGCTTCTTGCAAAGATCATTATGCCGCCAAATCAACGTCATCGGCTTGAGAGTCAGTATTTACTTTCATTCTTCTCTCTTCTTTCTTGACATTGTGATTGAGGTGTAGTAAGTATGTGTAAGACCTATATAATCTCTTCTAATTGTATTCATGATGGCAGTAATAAATGATAATTGATCGGGTACAGTCTTTCAATAATACAACATCCCCACATGGCGACCCTTGCCATATTTGGGGCGCGTGACGCGATTTCTATCTCGGTGTAGTGTTACGGCTCCAATAGAACTATATCAAATCATGAACTCAATAATTAAATATTCATTGGTGTATTACCGTTTGGTGCAGTATATCGAACTACTAGTAATTTTCTGGTAAAAAAAAACCTAACCCGTAAAATGTGTCGCTCAAACGTGGAAAAGGAAACAGTTTTCTTAAACCAGAATTCTGCCGGTGGGAATAATGCCCATGTTGAAGAGTTGAAAAATCATATTTCGGGGATGAGTATCATTCTGCTGGTGATTTGTTTGCTGCTGGGTCTTGGCGCTCTATATTTGGCATGGAAACAATATCGAAAGTGTCACCACTCTTGGATAAATGACCAGATTCTGCAGAACAGCCTACGACGGTCATTCAGCCGCATCAGAGGTATTCGTGGAGAAGAAGATGTCCAAGTCCGAATTCCAATGAAATAGCATGCTGAGAGTGATATTCTTCTGCTGCGATATTTGTGAAGTGTTACAAGTGCGCGTATAAAGTGCTATACCTACGTAGTAATTAGTTATCGGTTCGACATAATATAATATACGGTTCCTATATGTAGCGTAAATCGGGAAAGTTTAATAATGGAAAATATTAGTAGACTGTAGTGATTATAATCAGTAAAAATAGGAGTAAGATTTATAACGTTGTAATGTTATAGGTAATAGAAAGATCGCATTCTGATGTATCAACTTACACACTGTGTCCCCTACTACGGTATCTCGCTGCAAGATTGGTATGTATTGTATTATTCATATATTTTCATGTAAAAGGGTATGGAAGATGAATTATTAAAATGCTTAGAAGAACTTAAATTAATACGTAAATATTTAATTAAAAAAGGTCAGTCACGGTTTAAAGGAAATGTCATAAAAAATTAACTACTTGAGGTTGAAATAATTTATGGAAAAAATAAAGAATTAATTCAGTTATTGACTTCCAAACAAAGCACAAAGTCAGAGTCATTGACATCACTGTGTTTATTAAATGATGAAATAAAATCTTGTTATTTGCATATTATTGATTTATGTTCTTTTACTAAGCAAGACAGTGATAGTGAATTTTGTGAAGCGAGTTCAAATCCAGAATTAATCATGGAGTTCGATCTAAAAACGGCGTGTAGTTTGATTCCTATGATGAATAACAATAACATCAAAAGTATCATTGACTCCGTAGAAATGTATGCTGAAATGTTATCAGACGCGGGGAAAAAACTACTCATAAAATTTGTTCTGAAAAGTAGATTATCAGAGAATGCTAAGCTACGTATGTCCAATGATTACGTATCTGCCAGTGATTTTGTCAAAGACTTACGTGACATTCTTTTGCCTAAAAAATCGTTTACTGCTTTACAATCGCGGTTGCAAAATATGACACAAGGATGGCGTACAATTGATCAGTATGGCACTGAATTAGAAAAAATATTTACAAATTTGACAATATCACAGGCGGATGGTAATACCGAAAATTATAGCATATTAAAACCCCTTAATGAAAAAATGGCAATTAAACGGTTTGCAGATGGATTGAGGGACAATAGGCTCAGTACGATTATTGCTGCTCGCAATTATGATAGCTTAACAGACGCAATTCAGGCAGCAAAAGACGAGGAGCTGACGGCAGCATCGACTTCGGCAGGTGTGGACAATGTCATGCAGTTTTCACGTCATGGTAGAGGTAAGTGGCATGCTAATTCTTATAATCAAGGAGCACGTGGACAGCGAGGAAATGGACATTATCTAAATCAAAACAATTTTCGCAATAATGTCAAAAGAGGTCAACATCACTATACTTCATTTAACTCAGGTAGAGGTAATGTGAATTTCTCACGTGGAAGGTTATTCAACAATGCCCGTGGTAATGGTAGAGGTCACTATAAAAATTTTAACAGAGGACGAGGACAACGAGTTTGGAGTGAGAATCATTCGAGTTACGAAACTCATAGTAATGGTAATAACCATCGAGTGTTTTATAGCAACGAAAATGATAGGAATGATTCCGTGGTACAAAAACCGAATGAGATGCAGTTTTTTCGATCTCAAACATAATATTTTGACATTAACTGGTAAAGCCAAATTTTTAGTATTGTATTTAGGAAATAGAAAATACTTTTGGTTAATAGATACTGGTGCCTCTTTGTCCGTAATAAAGCGCGATGCATTACCTAGCAACAGTTCACTGATTAGGAATGAGACAACCATAAATGGTATTGGGGGTCAGATTCGATCAACTGGACTTGTTGACTTATGCTTGACTCATCGTGATAAACATCATTATGTCGACTTTAATATCAAGCTTCATGTTTTCGATAACATACCATTAAAGGCTGATGGAATTTTAGGTTTAGACTTTCTGTGTTATTATGCATCGAATATCAACTTGGAGACTAATATCATAACGTTATCTAAATATGGAATGAAATATTCTTTAGAACTTCGTGACATCATAGACTATTCTAATGAAACTTTGTACATTCCAGCGCGATGTGAATCGATTCATTATTTATTTGTAAATGTTAACGATATGGATGATTGCGTTATACATAGTAAACAATTGGCAGAAAATGTTTTTCTCGCGGGATGTATTGGAAAAGTTAAAAATAACAGACTATTTGTAAAAATTTTAAACGTAAATGAACATGATATTACTTTACCAATGTTTCAGCCTGATATATATTCAATACAAGATTATAATTTGTGTGAATTCAAACCTAACTGTAATAATTTAGAGCGAGCAAAAACTTTATTAAATATTTTAAAATTAAATAATTTAAATTCGGAGGAGCGAAAATCTATTGAAGAACTTTGCGCTAAATATTCAGATGTATTTTTTCTAACCGGGGATAAATTAACAACTACAAATGTTTACGAACAATCCATTACTTTAAAACCAAATACTAGCCCAGTTTATGTTAAGCAGTACCGATTGCCTCATTCTTTAAAAAATGAAGTTAATAAACAAATAAAAAAAATTATTGACAATGACATCATAGAAGAAGCAAAGAGTGAGTGGTCTAGTCCTATCTTATTGGTACCAAAGAAGAGCGAAAACGAAAAAAAATGGCGTTTAGTGGTGGATTATCGTAAACTCAATGACTGTATAATTGATGATAAGTTCCCTTTACCAAATATCACTGAAATTTTGGATTCACTTTCTGGTTCAGTGTACTTCTCTCATTTAGATCTTAACCAAGGATATTATCAAGTTTCTTTAGATAAAAATAGTAGAGAATATACAGCGTTTACTACAAATACTGGACAATATCAAATGAAAAGATTGCCAATGGGACTCAAGACAAGTCCAAGTGCATTTAGTCGAGTAATGTCAGTTGTTATGTCAGGATTAACGTACGATAAATGCTTTATTTATTTAGATGATTTGGTTGTATTTGGTAGAAATTTAGAATCGCATAACAAGAACTTGATTGACGTTTTAGAACGCCTTAGGAAAAATAATTTAAAATTGAATCCAGAGAAATGTAACTTTTTACAGAAAGAAATTCTTTATTTGGGACATTTGGTATCAGAGAACGGAGTTTTACCCGATCCAGCAAAAGTTGAAATACTACAAAAATATCCAATTCCAACTAACGTAGACGAAGTGAAAAGATTTGTAGCCTTTTGTAACTATTACAGGAAATTCATTGATAATTTTGCAGAGATAACGTATCCTTTAAATAAATTAACAAGGAAATTTGAACCATTTGTTTGGAACGAAGAGTGTCAAAAGGCATTCGAAACATTAAAAAATGCTTTAATAACTCCACCAATATTAGAATTTCCAGATTTTTCAGAAGATAATGAATTTGTCATTCAAACAGATGCATCAGGTAAAGCTATCGGAGCGGTTTTGTGTAATAAAAACTTAAAGCCAGTAGCGTATGCTAGTAGGCCACTTAATAAAGCAGAAATTAACTATCCCACTATTCAAAAAGAATTAGTTGCAATAGTTTGGGCTGTGAAATATTTTAGACCATACGTGTACGGTAAATCATTTACAATTATGACAGATCATAGGCCATTAATATATTTGTTTTCAATGAAAGATCCATCTAGCAGGCTTCTTAAATTTAGATTAGCACTAGAAGAATATAATTTCAAAATTGTATATGTTAAGGGAAAAGACAACAGCGTTGCAGACGCGTTATCAAGAATAACTATAACATCAGATACTTTAAAACAAATGAATGACGAAATTATGCTAGTTCTAACTCGAAACCAGAAAAGGCGTTTAGAGTTGGACAAGCAGTTAAAAATATCTACTATTAGTAACCCCGACAAGGAGTGGCCTGATCAACCACAAATAGTTGAGGTGCTTAAAAAACCAAATAATTGTGTAGAAATGACTTTTATAGGACAACACGAGTTAAATAAATTAAAAAGACAAGGTAATTTAGTAGAAAGTGAGTGTTTTGTTTATTGTCAGCGTAGACAAATTATTTTTATTAATCTTAACTTTAGGGCACAATTTACGCGAGACGAATTTGTGACTAAGTTAGAGAAATTTTGTAAAAATATGAATTTAAATGAGCTATGCATAGTAAAAAATCAAGAAAATACAAGTTTTATTAAAGATTTATTAAAGGAAATTAAAAAGAATAAGGATTGGACCGGTCCACGGATTTATATATTACGAGGAGTTAGAAGAATAGATAATGAGGATGAAAGAAATTTTATTTTACAAGATTTTCATCTATTACCCACCGCAGGTCATGCCGGTGTACGTAGGATGACTAATAACATTAAGAGAAAATTTTACTGGCCAGGCTTTGATAAAGACGTCATTAATTTTGTGAGGAAATGCAGTAAATGTCAGAAAATGAAGCATTGTAGATATATCAAGGCGCCCATGGAGATAACTACAACTGCTTCATATGGTTTTGAAAAGATCTATCTCGACATTGTAGGTCCTTTACAAAAAGACTATGAAGGTAATTGTTACATTTTAACCCTGCAGTGCGAGCTTACTAAGTTCGTCGAGGCATATCCTTTGAAAAACAAGGAAACAGTAAGTGTAGCGGATGCATTAGTTAAGAATTTTATATTAAGGTTTGGAATACCAAATACTGTCGCGACGGATCGTGGAACAGAATTCGTTTCTTCGATAATGGAACAGGTATGTAAAATCTTAGAAATAACTAAATTAACATCTACAGCCTATCACCACCAATCCATCGGTGCGCTTGAAAATTCCCATAAAAATTTAGGTGATTTCTTAAGAATACATTGTGACGGTCAAAAGGATACATGGAGTCATTGGCTTCCGTTTTGGTGTTACAGTTTCAATAATACTGTTCATACAGAAACCAAATACACACCGTTCGAACTAGTATTCGGTAGACCTAGTGTAATACCATGTAGAGTAAGTCAGTATATAGAACCTTTATATAATCCAGAAAGTTATCCGTTAGATCTTAAGTATAGGTTACAAGTGGCACATCAAGATGCTCGTAATAATTTACTTCTAAGTCAGCAAAATCGTAAATATACTTATGATAAATATATGAATAATGTCAAATATACTAATGGACAGCTTATACTAGTAAAAAATGAGACAGCTAATAAATTAGATCCACAATGGGATGGACCATTTGTTGTTTTAGAGGATTTAAGTACTAATGTAAAAATTTTAAAGGGTAATAAACCTTATGAAATCCATAAAAATAGAACTAAACCATTTATAAATTAAGTATTATATAATTTCTTATAGCCTATACGCTATACCTTATATTATTAAGCTTTATAGAATATGTAGTCATAAACTTTATATTTAATGATACAAAAAAAAAAATTGTTTCAACATTTTTTTTTCTTATCACCCCCGAGGTGAGGTGTAGTAAGTATGTGTAAGACCTATATAATCTCTTCTAATTGTATTCATGATGGCAGTAATAAATGATAATTGATCGGGTACAGTCTTTCAATAATACAACATCCCCACAGTGATATTGTGCTATTATTTGTGTGATAACTGAAGTCCATGGACGACAGTAGCTACCTGTGGTAGCCACTATCTAGCTCATACGCCGCAACTCAGAGTCACTAATGATTACTTAAATCATTAGTACACAACAACACAAATTCTGTACTAAGGAGAGATTTAAGTAACCTTTAGTGACTCTTGAGTTGGGGCGTTAGAGGATTTTCGTAGACCATAAGTATTACCCAAGACAGACAAAGAGGGTTTATGACAATTCAGTTAGTAAAAAAAACTTACACTATAATACATTCCCCAGGCCGTGGCTAAGAACGGCCACACCCCCCTGCACATAGCCGCCCGCAAGAACCAGATGGAGACGGCGGCCATACTGTTGGAGCACGGCGCGCTCGCCAACGCCGAGTCCAAGTCGGGCTTCACGCCGATACATCTCGCTTCTCAGCAGGTAATGTGGTGGAAAAAAAACTCACCCCATATTATTACACCATTCGATAGTGTTGCTAACAAGGATAAAATTCTGGGAAGTAATTACATACTAAAAATCAATATTTCAGGCCAGGAATCGAACCCGGTGATTTTAAAAAAAACAAAACTCTTCCTGTATTATTACACCATTCGATAGTGTTGCTAACAAGGATAAAATTATGGGAAGTAATTACATACTAAAAATCAATATTTCAGGCCAGAAATCGAACCCGGTGATTTTGAAAAAAAAACTCATCCTGTATTATTACACCATTCGATATTGTAGCTAACAAGGATCAAAGTATGGCAAGTAATAACATACGATAAACTTAAGGAAAAAGTTCATTTTAACAAAAAAATAATAAAAACGTTTAAAATGCAGCAGTTTTTAAAAATTCAATATTTTCCTTAAGTTTGCCGTATGTCATTTGTTTCCAGAATTTGATTGTTAACTCTATTGAGCATTTTTCGCTATTCCTCGTAGTTTCGGATTTGGCCCTCCACGAACACTTGGAAAATTCACCTTTTGTAATAATCCTTACAACCGTGTTTTTTAATAAAGGAAATAATTCGTCGAACTAGATAAATATTACTGTTAGTACGCTACCAAATATTACAATCTGCTATTTTTCACAGGGCCACACAGAAATGTGTTCTCTTCTTCTAGAACATGACGCAGAAGTGAACAAGCAAGCTAAGAACGGCTTGGCGGCGCTGCACGTCGCGGCACAAGAAGATCGCGTGCCTGTGGCTCAGTTGCTGGTGAAGAATGGAGCAGAGGTTTGGATTCTTCTTTCTTTTTCTCGTTGAAGTATTATTACTAGCGTATAGAAACGACATTGCAAACACCATGTATGTCCCAATGCATTGGCGCCACGTGGCTTCAATCTTCAATGGATTCGTTCGATTTTGAAAGGAGAACGGGGGCTCAATTTTGAAAATCGAATCTCCCGGGCGGGATACACATTTTGTTCGAGATGTCTGTTCTACGTCATTATACTTCATTGTTTTTTCTCTTTTTTTTCTTGACTATTAACAAGATGGTGATATTTTTGCCGTTACTAACGTCCACTTGCCATTAGTGGCTTGACAGCTTGACAGGTATTCAAATTAAAAATCAATAACTAATACGAGATCAATGTAATGTCTTCTTAATACTCGAATGATGTTAGATTGAGAGAGTTCTGGAAAATGTATAAATCAGAGATATAAAAAGTAATAAATATACTTACATAAAATCGAAGCGTGCTGGGCCCATAACCTATTAAAACAAGATGTTCGCGACCATTGAAGTATAATACCATAGAACAGACATCTCCAACAAAATGTGTATCATGGGACATACATATTATATCGTGTTCGCGGTGTCGGTTCTATAAGCTAGTAATAATACTTCAATGTTCGCAACATTCAATTGTTATATTTCAAATTTAAAAGAGGAATGAACAGTACATAGATACAGATTAAATATACATAGGTACATATAATATTTTGATGTACTTGTTCTATATTTAACAAAATAGATCTTAAATTAAGACGACGACATCTAATCCACACCTTGTTCACACCGCTATAGGCAAATGTCTTATAATTTCCAAAAACTTTCCATCCAGGTTGATATCTGCACTAAAGGCGGGTACACACCACTGCACATAGCAAGCCACTACGGCCAAATTGCTATGGTGCGGTATTTGCTTGACAACGGCGCGTCTGTGAAGGCTCAGACTTCTCACGGGTAATATTTTATTATCAGTTTTCAATAGGATCTCTTATATCGATAAACCTATTACTTAATAGTTTATTATAATGGAATATAATACAACTGTATTTCATTACAATAATCACAATGGAATCTGCTGTATTGTACTCCACTATGCTAAACACAAAAAATAGGATTATAATACTCGTTATTACATTTGTATTGTACTGTGGAGTTGACATTACAAATGTATTGTGCTGTAGAGTAACTTATACGATTATGATATCGATTTCTGTACATTAAAGATATAAAAAAACTAGTATTAACGCAATACATGTTATGAAATATTTAAATTGTTTCTCTGTTCACCTGTGTGAATGTTTCCATTAATCTCAAAAACCGCTTAACCGATTCAGACGTCTTTTCACTAATGCATTGGCGTAAGTTTGGTGTAAGATTTAGAGTTTATTTTGTTGCAAACAGTGTGCGAACTATTATTTTAACTTAGAAATGATGTTATGCGTAACAGATACACGGCGCTGCACCATGCAGCCCAGCAAGGCCATATCAATATCGTCAATATACTTCTGGAGCATAAAGCCGATCCCAACGCCACTACGACAGTAAGTAACTTAACCCTACATAATAAGTACCCATTATTTTTAATCTTACCTAAATCTAAATTAAGACAACACCATAATTAGTAGTGATTAAACCAACATATAATCTTGGTAACCTAACCGATACTTTTGTTCTTCTCTGTATTACATTCTAACTTAACTTATACTTCCAGTAACGTTCTTTTCTGTGGAGTTTCATTTCGGAGTATTATTCCATGATATCGTGAAATTGTTCTTTTCACCTTCATTTATCTTTTTAACTAACTTCTTATCATCTATCTATCTAATATCTGTTTCAATATCATCTACAATAATATATATTTTTTAAATAACTATAATACTCAATAATTTTATTGATAGAATGGGCAAACACCTCTCGACATCGCATCAAAGCTTGGCTACGTCACGGTGATGGAAACCCTCAAGGAGGTATCAGAGCCATCCATTGCACCAGCATCCCAAGAAAAGTACAAGGTCATGGCACCAGAGCTGATGATGGAAACCTTTATGTCAGATTCTGAAGAAGAAGGAGGTAAGAATATAGAAAGTGATGAGAATAATTGTTTTGCTGTATTTGTTAAATTTATTATTGTTAAGTTTTGGAAGAAATATTTATAAATTCATGATAATTATTATGCAAATGAATCTGATGTTATTGAATTGTCCTTTATACAATATATTAAATTTCATGGAATATAATATGATTACAGTGGAACTTGAATTAAAACAGGACTTAACTTGAACATCGTGTTTTGCCCATATTTTTTTAATTTTTACTATTTGTAATAGTCATGTAGCTGCTATTATAATAATTTCTTAAGAACTAATATATAAGATACATAGTCTATATTAAATTGCTATATTCTTGTCAAAGCACCATTGGCATTTCTGATCAGAGCTCCACATGTTCATATCGTCATACTGCTTAACTTTTTATTTGCGTCACTTAAACTTCGCAGTTCTCTGTCATTGTACATTTACCACATCAATCAGTCTTTAATATCGATTATGACAATCGGCTGCCCCTAATCTGATCTATTTTGAATCGTTTCATGAACGTAATCATTGAATCGTTTTGTACTATTGGAAACTGCCGTTAGTGTTCCATGACCATAAAGTTCCCAATAAATGTGTGTGTTTCCAAATTCTATTTAATATGCAATACCAGACTTCCTTCCCGCACCAGGTGAGGACGCAATCCTCAACGACCAGCCGTACCGGTACTTGACAGCTGATGACATGAAGTCCCTTGGAGATGATTCCTTGCCCATTGACGTCACCAAGGATGAGAGAACAGAGTCTGCGTTGAGCCACAAGAATATCATGGAGATATCTCAAGGTGAGTCGTTGTGCTTGTAGAATCAGCATCCATCTATCCTGTTTTCTTAAGAACTTTTTTAAATGATTGTTAAACAACTGACAGCAAACTTCATTAAGGATCCAATTCAACCTTCAACATAGGGGAGGTGGATTAAAAGTTTAATGGTCAATCTAAATAAGCAGTCAAAAGCAACAAAAAGGTTAAAGTTGAATGAATCCCATTTATCAGAACTCTTTTATTGGTAGATATTAAGCCCTGGTTTATGAATAATTGATTACAATAATTGTGGTGTATTTCATGAGATACGTATCAATTAACGCAGTGATGAAGTGACGGGGGTTGATGTGGGGCTCATAAGATTTGGTTAATATCGCACAAAGTCAGTCATTGTTTTGGAACTAAAACACGTCAACCAGTATGATCGTTTCTCCTCTTTAAAGTAAATTCTACAAAATTTTTTTTCAGGATCGATGAATGGCATGCCCTACCAGCCGCAGCAGGAGGTGGTAGTGAAGAGCATCAGCCGATACAGCACTGCGCAGGCGCCGGAGGGATACTGCTATAACGTGGATCCTACGCAACCCAAGTCAGTAGTTCATTTGATGACCCTGTACTAGTTGATAGCGACCATGTCTGTGAAGCGAGGGGGCCGATTCCCAGCCGGGGCAGATATTTATGTGACAGATAAATATTTGTACTCGGCTCATGGGTGTGATTGTGATGTGTTGTGTGTGACGCCTATACCAGCCGCGACACAGGAAATAACTTACTACGGGATTTTGAGTGTGTTAGCGTTTATTATTATCATTAAGAGTTAAGAGATGAGGGCTGAAGGCTTCTGTGTGAAGTTAGATTCTGTGTGAGTGAGAGGAACTTTTACAAGAAACGCACCATAACACGCTTCAAATTTGGATTAGTGAACGATTCCAAATTTTCTCGAAATGATTTGGCGAGAACATGAAGAACTCTTAAGTTTGCAAGTATTTGTGATCTCTTTTCTCCGAAGTAAGTGATCATAAATTTCTAAAGGACAAAACTTGAAATGATTCTTGCTGGATTTGGAACTTCCTGTGTGTACATAATTACGAATACTGTTATATATAATATACCAACGTTTATATCATTAGTGTTACTGTTGAGAATTGCCATGCAGTAAATAGTTTGCAAACGATTCATCTCATGTCATCTTTGATAAACTACATAGTATTCGTAACGTCAATACAATTGACATCAGCTACTATTTTGATTCCTTTCCACAAGTGACCATTAACCATAAGCCATCAATTAGAAATAATTCCATTCTTTTCAGATATCTATTGCTCTGTGAACTAATGATTCGTGATTGATTCATGCATACACATTCTGAATTGGACGCTGCAGGAAAAAGCTGCAGTGGAAAAAGTAAGTCTGTTACAATAGGCTAGTTGACAAAATTTGGAAATTAGTTTAAAACTATAGCTTAGCATCTATTTCACCCCAAAAATATATTATTCTAAAAAAAATAAGTCTTTTACATTAGTATTTTGAGTTTTTAGAAATGAACTTGAAATTGACCGCGAAAAAGGCCAAGACTGTCATGGCGTTTTGAATGACGTCACACCTCGCGAAACAGCCGTGATTGTGTATGACAGTCAATTGTGTTTTTAATAAATAATGAATTCCTCGTATTATAAATACTGTATAGTGCCCCAATGTAAAAGTACAACGATAAAAACGCCAAACAAATTATTCATATACGTTCCAAACAATAAACAAATACGTAGAAAGTGGTTTATTTCTGTGAAGATCATTTTGATGTAAGAAATAAACACAACTTGATGTATCTATTTATAAATGTATAGTAAAAGAAATGAATTTTGCAAAATCTACCATAAAATACCACACATAACCTATAAAATGTTATGACTTGAGTAGGGTTTTATGATTTATTTGAGTTAAAATATTATTTTCGTTTTATAAAATAGCTGTTTGCTTTGTTAAATCCTGATTCCATAGCAAATTATATCTGTCTTTCAAGATTAAACTAAAAACGAACTGTATTAATTTAACGAGAATTGCTGAAAACTCCAAATAACCTGTTCATTTTATACGAAAATGACAGCTACAACGTAGTGTTTCGCGAGGTGTGACGTCACGCTTCCATGCGCTTCACTGATTGATGTTTAATGTCACGTGATTAAACGCCTCAATTTGTCGATTTTATTTTCCAAAAATATTATTAATCTTTTATTATTTTAATAGAAAAGCTGCATTTTTGTTTACTAATTATCATGGTTAATCATTAGAAACTCTAAGCTATTCGATTTATTCTTAGTGGAAACAAGCCTATTGTATGAGCTGAAATAAAGTATTATTTGATACATAATTGTAAAACATTGACTTGTATACTGTACATTCTAAATATTCATTATTTAGTATTAAAATTTGAAAATTGGTCTAGGCTTCTGTATTCGAGAATTTTATTTTTTATTTCTTTCTTGCTCTAAGATTTACTTGCAGCCAGTTTTCACTCAAACATTTTTTTTGCTTCAACCCATTAATGGCCCACTACTAGGCACGGGTCTCTCCTCTTGAGGAGGCCTAGAGCATACTCCACCACGGTTAATATTATTCTTGATGTTAAGAAGTTCTTTTTAAACAGTTTTTTTAATAATTTCAATTTCTTCTCATACAATAGGTGTATGTGAGCCAGCTTTTACTAGATTATTAGTTTACTTTTACTTGTTTTCTTATAGTTTCCTGGTATCATTCCTGGTGGACGCGAGGGGTGGTGCCATGCGCGGCTGCCGTGGCGGTGGCGTTCGAGTCATCGTACCACCGCTGTCTGCGCAACAACCTACTCGAATTACTTGCAGGTAAACGTCAATTCCTAAATTAGTGTTGAGACACTTGAGACTCAAACAAAGCACTACTGTCTGTAAGTTTAGATCGTAGACTTTTATACAAATTATGATATTAGTGTTAATTATACTTATTCAGTACAGCAAGGATATAATAGTGATCTCCAAATACTGTGATTGAAATTTGTATTACCATAGCTTAAATTTTTTATGATATTTCCTAAATATACGGTAAGATAATTTTAAGGTAATTATAATAAGATATAAGACTGTGGTTAGTTCGAGAGCCTGATAAATCATATCCGCAATGCCACTGATGTGCAAAGTAAAGCTGTTCTGAAACTGATATATTATCAGAAAGTTTCTTTCAATTTTTCGTTAGGTTTTGGTTTTGATTTTTTCTACTTTTAAACGCTTTCTTCTTTGTTTGTCTCTCTTTCTCATTTTCTTGTCTCCTTCTTCTCCAGAAACAGATTTTTGACATTATTGATGTCCATGAGTGATTGTGACTTTAACATTCAGGTCGTTCGTGCTCTTCTCATCATGCTCATTTGTCAACTACGTATATTTACATAAAATCTCTATTCTTACAGGTACTTGAAGCCATCTCGTATTAACCACATGCCTCCACTAATGGAAGGGGAAGCCCTGGCGTCGAGGGTGTTAGAGATGGGACCGGTATCTGCTAAATTCTTAGGGTTAGTATCATCCGTGTAAATGAAATTTCTAAATAGGGCTTTTATATAGAGCTTAGACTGAATAGTACATTACGTTACTTTGGGTAAAGTGGTTGATTATTGCATGGGCCTAAAGTGCTAAATGCTGTATAGTAACGTGCGTAGTAAACGAGTATAGTATACTGAACTTAAAAGTCACGCTTTTTCTCGACATAGGTAGTCTTTTTTTACACCTTGCGAAGATGTATTACTAAAGTTGTCTATTATTGCGAAGCGCAAAGTTAGCAGCCGAACATAGCTGAAAACTTTGTAAGCCTTTACTACATGATATTTACGTCACTAAATGACTAATGACTCAAAATGTCTAATAAAATGACTCTAAATGTCTAATAACTTAGACAATGATTATATGTGATATAATGAAGAAAAGGACAATGTCGAAAATTATGATATGATTGTTTCCAGGCCAGTAATACTAGAAGTCCCGCATTATGCTTCCTTACGGGGTAAAGAACGAGAGATCGTCATCTTGCGCTCCGACAACGGAACCAGTTGGCGTGAGCATAACGCTGATGCAACTGATGACGTAGTTCAGGATATCCTTCATGAAACCTTGGAGATCGAAGGTGAGAACTTTGGAGAGATTAATTAATATTCTGTAGGAGAAAACATAGTCACAAGTGAGTTAGAAGTCACTGAAGAAGTTCTTGATTTTATTTATGACCAATTAAGAATGTAACATCTGTCCAGGTGAAGCTGTAAGATAATTAAACATTGAATTTGCAATTATGAAAAATCCGATACTTGTTAGAATAATACCTAATCATGTATTTTTTTTGTTAATGAGTTGTAATATTGAAAAACAGCTAGTCTCTTTGTAGGATAGCATCAGTTTATGTTGGAATTCTTCTTTATTAAACTCCTCTAACAACATGGATATGGATTGAACACCCTTGACTTGTGAATGTGATATTGTGAACGCATCGAACCAATAACATCAATAGATTTTCTTAATGAATTTTAGTGGACATCTCTTTTTAGTTTATTATAGCAGTATCTTGTTTTGACGTGTTTTCAGAAACAAATGAAGAAGAGAAAGGATGGGACGCGCCGCGCGTCACCCGTATCCTTACACATGACTTTCCACAGTACTTCGCAGTTATATCGCGCATACGACAAGAAGTGCATGCTATTGGGCCTGAAGGTAATCGTCAGTTTTTTACATGCCTTGCTGTATACGGAAAAAAGTTACTGCCTATGTATGGAGCACTATATTCAGTTCGGTATTTATGTGTTGTCATCAATAGTCATAATCATAATCATTTATTGCTAGAACATAGTACATGCATATAGGTGGTACACAAAAATACAATTTAACCTTATGAACATAAGCATATGCCTCTTTGAGCATGCAATTGTCAAAATCATGAGATTCTGCTTTACAAAAAACAGTATTATCCCTTCCAGTCCCTTCGTACCCAACAGTAAATTTAGTATGAACCCTATTATTATCTTATCGTAACGTAGCTTATTATTTAAGAAACACTAAATTTCTTGAATCTTATAGTTATTGTTTTGCGTACAATCATTTTATTACTTTATGGTCATCATTAAGGAATACATAGAAATATCAAACTATTCCAGGTGGCATGGTGTCCAGCTCCGTCGTACCTCAAGTACAAGCCGTGTTCCCCCAGGGGGCACTCACGAAGAAGATCAAAGTCGGACTCCAGGTAAATCTGTTCAAACCTCGTACAGGTGTTAAGGACAAAAACCTAAAAAAGATCACCGTCAATAACGTTTCTAAGAAAAAACGGTTCTCCCTAATTTGGTAGGTGATTTTGAAAATATCGATGCGGGTGCTGACAACAAAAATAACGCTTATGATGATAATGATGATTAGAATTATAATGATGATGATGAAAGTTTGGGAGGATTATGCTTATGAAATATGTAATGGACATTTAGATAAATATTATAGGGATTACCTTGACTAGATTAAATTAAGGTATCGTAAGTAAGTTTTAAATCAGAAGTACTAAGGCCGCAAAATTTACATTACTATATTGTGCTAGTATTTTTGAGTTGCTAGTTCAGGTAAATGTATTAAATTATCTTGCAATGAAGAAACATAGATAAATTTTTATGTCTCCACCAAGTTTTTTTGATGAAAAAAAGGCATGACGAGAAGTATCAAGCCTTAATATAAAATTTTAAAGAAGTTGAAAAGGACTTTGCATTTAACCTTTTAAGAACATTTTAATATTATGTGAACTAGAGGAATTCGTAGGTCGTATTTAAGATATTTTCTCAGATAAGCAATTTTAGCAGGTTTTATATAATATGTTGCGTAATTAAAATAAAATAGACAATAGACAAAATAAAGCCAAATATTTGTGTTCTGACCTTACCAATAGTACAAAAAATGGATGCCAAATTTTATTTTTTCACGTTTGTTAGATGATCATTATAATTAAAGATCTCGTAGTTGTATTAAATTTAAGGATTTCAAAGCAATAACAACATCGCTTATTGACTAATATTATTTTAACTTATGAAGCAGTATTATTTTTTCATGCCCAATATGATAAAATAAAATATCGTATTATAATGCTTTCCGTCTTTAATGCAATACGAAAGAAATAACAATATGTTTTTTAATGTATACATTTTTACCAATATATTTTCGTACGAAGTAATTAAAATGTATAGCTTGCTATTTTAATAATCTGTTTGGGTTAATATTATTTAGGATAGGCTGTGAAATCCATACGAGTTAAATAGACTTGTAATGAAGCTACTAATTAGTAATTTAATGTTGATTATACATAAAAAGTCTATTTGGTTCGTTGGGTCTGTGTAGGAATATTATACACGCAGTATTACACAATTTAGTGATTGAAAGTATTTATATTTATAAGTTGTCCCTTAGGGCTTTTGATAATTCCGAAGTTACCAGTATGTATAACGAAAATAAATACGAAATGAAATCAAATAGTGAGGAATAATGTTTTGAACATAAAATTAAATTTTAAATTAATGGAACATATCTAAAAAATTGTATCGACCTTAGATATCGGTCTTAGATATATTGTGATTCTAAATTATTAGATATTGCGTAACATATACTTGTAATGTTATACCCAATAAATTTAGAATAACTTAAAAATACTTATAATTTGTAGATGAATTATGAATAAAGTATTTTGTACGATACAGCTTTGTTTTCAATTTAAGCAAGTTTGAAATATGAAATCACTAAGTTGCTAAGTATAAAGCTTTTCTCACACTGCGTGGAGTTTCAAGTTTTGGAATTGTAATCGCTAGATGGTCTTTAGGCGTGATTCTTAGCATGCTATTGCAAACAATACTGGTTTGTATGTGAATTATATAAATGATAATAGTAATGTTTTATGATTGTGTGGTTTTGTATAATGTTAAGTGGAATTTTAAAACAATATAGATAAGTAGCATAATCGTGTATTTTTAAGGAGATTGCTAAATTTATTGGGTGATGTTAAGTTTTGCTTCGATTTGACATGTTTATATGACTGACTGTTTATGAAACTGTTATTTCCTAAAGACCAAGCGTGAGATTTGCATGATTTGTACATATTTTATTTGCTATTATTTTTAGTGTTTTGAGCTTATTAGTAAAATGTGTTTTGCATCTTGATTTTGAAGCGCATGTGTGAGAAATGTGAAGTACGACTGCGATTATAATTCGAGGTGTGGTTATGGAGTGTTATTTCAAATTGCTTTTCTTGTGATTTCATACGTTCATTATTGCTTAATGCACCGTCTGCTCTTCGCCACCTTTCCTATTTTGTTCTTGATTAAACACAAAATCCAGTATATTCAATAAATGTGCGTTAACTAAGTGTATTTGAAGAATTTTGTACTTCAGAGGTAAGTACAATAAATATATTTTAATTTGCTTTAATGCACACATCTGTCCGCTATTCACATGAAGCATGACTTTTATGATTTATCAATCGCGTTTGGTCTTTAGATGACTTATTAATAACATCACGTATTCATGTCTAACAAAATCTTTGACATTTATTTTACAGGCCCAGATTATTGATTCAGAATTGACTGCGAAGTTGTTAGGTCGCGGCGTTGCTGTATCCCCAGTCGTGACAGTAGAACCACGGCGCAGAAAGTTCCATAAAGCCATAACCCTTAGTATGCCTGCTCCGAGACCCCATACTCAGGGAATGACAAACCAATACAGCACATCATCAGCTCCAACACTTAGACTACTTTGCTCCATATCAGGTATGCAAAAATATTTCGCTTTATCTTTTCTACAGATAAAATTAGTTGCTGGAAACAATGTTTGAGGCTAAGCTCTGTCAATGAGACGTTATAGCAGTGGTTGTTTATCTTTTTATCAAGATTCGTGTTTTTAATATAAACAACCAATAACGGGAAGAGGACATGTCATTAAATTGGTCCTCTGAGCATTGTTTTATTATTTACTAAACAAGACAATATGTTACATATAAGACAAATATAATAATGAATAAATATATAATGTGATATAAAATATTACGAGTACATATAAGACAAAGGAACATCTGCTACTTAATTTCATTGACTGAACTTAAAGATCATTAGAATCGGGTCAAATTTACTTTTCACAAATGTAGCTACTTTCACTTTTTAATAAAGTAGTTGTTTCCAATAATTAAAGAAAAATTCTGTGAAGTGTTGCAATGGAGTATGGCTTTTTGCTATCTTGACGACTTAAACAATATGGCTTTGCAAAAGTTGGAGGTAAGTCAGCCTACAAAATTTAGGAACATTAGGCTTATAATATTTCTGCTTAAATTGTCAATAGGTACAAGAGTTATAGTAATTGACCAATATTCCATTACAACACGCTAGTTGCGTAGAAAGGCATAGACGAAATCAATAATTTTAACATTTTAATTCGTATTTGTATTCCGTAAACTTACAGTTATAAATACGGTAGAGTTAGAAACTTAAAATTTTATATAGTACTCATTATTATCTAGATAGTCAAATACTCAATCTATATCTAAAATTATAGTAATTTGTCTCTTTCATAAAATGTAAAGACTAGAGTAGAAAGAAGAAATCTTGATACATTTTAGAATTACATGTCCCAGAATTCTAGACACCGGGATGAGCATGTTGAACGAAACAATGATTATATCTATAGACTAGTTTTCATTTTTTATTCTACTCTAAACAACATGACCATTAATTGAAGTTTAAAACTGTAAGGACACCAAGGGATATTATTTAAGAATCGCTTATAGCAAATACACAGAGCAGCTAAAGGGTGCGTCCCTGTGTGCGTTTTGTGCGTGTCTACATTGTCTTTGTTCTCGTGTGTTTGTGTGTGTTGCACGCTCACCGTGTGTGGCGCTATATTATATCTACGCTGCCACCTTATCGGCGCGCACCATCAGGGGTATTTCGCAAAAGATCTCTCGAAGGTAAAAAAATTAGAGGTACTTACAAACTAACTATAAAAACAAAGACTAATCGGTTTAAGACCCACGTTATTTTATTTCGTTTAATTTTCGTCCCCTTTTGATTCAGTTCCTGTTTTCATAATATCATTCCCCTCACGATATTTATACTCGTTTTGATTTAGTTTTAATAAGAGTATAATTATCAGACACATTAATTTTCTTCCCTCTAACACTTTTTGAATGCTTAAACATATTTTGCTTTTCATACATTTTTCCTCTTTGCACGGGCTGAATTTTTTACGCTTTATTTTTTCACATTCAATATGTATCATAAAATCAGTGAATTATGAAACGTAAAAACAATGCACAGCGATCTATCTCACACGATACAGTTTAGCAATGACGTTTTAAACAGGAGTTCTAGTTGATTGCAATTACCTGCTGCTACACCCTTACAATTTTAAACAACTACAATTTTATAGCGTACCGAAAATTTTTATTAATCAATCATTTCGGTGCCATATTTCTTCATAACCATTTCATACTGCGTCAATGTTCCCAAGAGTTATATTATTTTGCTTGTAATAATGTTGTTCTTTTCCAAAACGGCCTATCAGTTCAATTATTTTATCATTTTCGTTTATCTTTTACATCATTTCTTCACTATTTGAATCACTCTTATTGACATCAGAGATTTTTTTGTTTTATTAGTTCAATGTCCTTCGAGAGATCTGTTTTCCGAAAAACCAGACAAAATATTTGGCAATTTGTTTAATTGTAGCATCATTTTTTATTTTCAAAAATTTAGCACTTTAATATTATAGGCAGGTTTACGTGCAGAATGTTCCACTAAGTCACTTTTTCATTAGTAACAAGTAAGATGCGGTATGTTATTCGTTTCGTGTGGTGTGTCGTCCTTGCTTGTGTGTGTTTGCTATAGGCCGTTTTGGAAACATTATTTTTATTTACTTTTTGTATTATTTTTACCTATCTTTCCAATTTATAACCTTGTTCTACACCATTTCAGGCAAAAGTTTATGTTTGACTAAAATATAAAATATCCTAAATGTCTAACATTTACTAAACATTTTTAAGATAATTTCTGTAAAGTTCGTAGTTATTTCGTAAATTCGTAGTTAATGATGGCATTTCCGTAGAAGAAACTGAATAGGTAGCAGTATCAGCTTTGAGCATGCATTTATTGGGGCAAAATTATTGTGCAGTTCAACAAACAGCGTTTAAGCCGCTAATGCATTTATTGCTTATGTTAAAGAA
Source organism: Thymelicus lineola (assembly GCA_963932265.1). NCBI lineage: Eukaryota > Metazoa > Arthropoda > Insecta > Lepidoptera > Hesperiidae > Thymelicus > Thymelicus lineola. Next base: position 3,810,213 of record OZ010707.1, on the reverse strand, counting down.
AATTGGCAATTTCAAAAGTGCATAGTTGCGTGCATCATCGGATTTTGAAGCTTGGAACTTTTGATAGTTTACCAATCAAAAATTTCATATTGAACAAATTACAACAGGAGGAACAAATCGAGCACATTGGGAAGATGTTACTGAGAATACTCCATTGACGTTTGTCAACGATTGCGTCTCTTTCACTACAACTGTTTCGGCTCGCTACTGGCTGATCGATTGCCGACATGTCGAAGATGCTACTAAGATGGCTACGGAGTTGTATAGGCAAATATATATTTTTTACTTAAAATTATTATAATTAACATTATAAACTGTAGAAACTTTTTTGGTTTGCTTGGGGCTGAGTCATCCTACTAATTCTGCTATATGTTCAAGCAAGTTTTTTTTTTATTTGTAAATTCAATTCTATTCATTTAAATAAACGGTCTATCAATTACTCTTACTTCTTTTCTTCCAGAGAGGCAATTCACGTACCATTTATGGCGCGTTTTGTGGTTTATGCCAAGAGAACTGACGAGTGTCAGGCGCAACTGCGTATGTTCTGCGTTACTGATGACAAAGAAGATAAGGCCTTGGAACGTATCGAACGGTTTATTCAAGTCGCAAAAAGTCGTGATGTTGAGGTAAATTGAAACTTAAAATATTGTCAAGGAGTGATAGATTTTTAAATTTCATAAAAATATCCTTTCTCTTCGTTTCACATCTTTACACCTTTTAAAATAAATTTCACTTTCATGAAAATATTACCTTTATTAATTTAACGAAAGTAATCAAAAAGTTCGTCTTGATGTTGAGTTTAGTTAAATTTACCTTATATACGTAATTAAACATTTGGAACATTACAGGTACATGAAGGAAAACCAATATACTTGGAATTTGGTGGAAATTTAGTTCCAGTCGCTAAGTCTGGCGAACAGTTGTCAATACCTTTCCGAGCCTTCCGTGAGAACAGAGTGGCGTTCCCTGTTATGATCAAGACTCAGGATCTTGAACCAATGTGCCGATGCCAGTTCATGAGAGACCCGAAAGTTCCCAAAGGAGAACCTTCGCCTTCACCCGTAAGTTAAATATAGCTCTTTTAAAACCCCAATATCAAGCGCATTTCCATAAGATAATATTCACTATAGTTAAGTCAAAAGCAAACAGAGTTGATGCACAATTAATATTTAAAAATAATAACCAGCTATAATAAAATTATACACACTAAAAGTTATTCAAACGAAAACACAAAAAAGATGTGCTGAGAGCTACTTTCGACATTTCTTCTCTTCCATGACTACATGAAACTTTTCTAAATGTTGGTAGACTAAAAAAATACATGACGTACGTAAGGTGTACCCATATAAATAAATGAATTTTGATTTTGACTTTAACTTTTTCTTTGCCTACTCACACTTGAATCAAATCTGATGTTTGAAACTATTTCAGATCGCTGTTCTTAATATTATGGTGCCAGACGACCTACCTGTTGAAAGAGTATCACCCGTATCTACCGACACGGTTCCACGTCGAACTGAGGAACAAGAGTTAATTTGGAGGCAACGCCTTAGTGACCCCAGGTAAATAATTATGCTGCTAGATTATAAACAAGTAACTCCACTTGGTGCTGAAGGAGTTATTTTTGTAACTTCGAAGAAGTATTTTTATTATAGAAGTATTTTTGATTTGGTATTAGATCAATAATTTTAATATTGTTTTATCAGGTTGGAAGATATATGCAACTTACTGGGCAAGGACTGGGTAGCATTGGCCTATGAATTAGGCGTGAGCGTCGCTACTGTGAATCAGATTCAAGCTAAACGAATAACAGCAGCAGAACAAGCGCAACTTATGTTGAAGCTTTGGAAGACTCAATCTGGCACGAAGGCTCAAGGTTTGTTTCTCTTTGTACTCAGAATAATTATAATAAAAATCTCAGTGAAGTTGCGTACTAAAATGAATCAAACTTTAAAAATCTCTAAGGTTGATTCATTGATAAAGATTTTATTTCAGATAATTCTCTTGAATTAGCATTATGTAGGATTGGTAGAGACGATATCATCGCGCCTCAGTCGGAGACCATTAACGAACGGCGAATACAGCGTAACATCTATCAAGAAAGACAGGCCTCTGAAGAAATTGAGGCGTACAAAGGTATTTAATCAAAATTAAATTATCCTTATACAATAATTCAATTACTCAATGAATTATAAAAGGTGTGTGTGCAATTCATACACGATAGAAGTGAAACTAAACAAGATATAAAAATACTCACAAACACACAGTTAAATAATAACACACCACGCTGACATCTTACTAAAAAGCTGTAATACGCAGCCGATTATAGTGTACAGCAGCTCACGTAGTTTTCACATACACTAACACACGTTAAATGCTCAAATACAAGCACGTATTAAGGCGCGTCCCCTAGCCAAGGACCTTGAGCGTTAGTTCCCTCTTTGCCGCGCAAACCCCTCGACAACAACACGTAAATTATTAAGTGCCATCTAGCAGCCGTCTTACACAAAATTACTGTAGCGCGCCATCTAGCGACTAACTAAGAAACAACAATCGGTCGGTCGATCGACAGATATTAAACAACGAAAATGAAATTCTTATTTTTTGTTGATAAATTCTTTGAAAATATTTAAAAGAGCATTTGAAAGTATTTAAAAACAGTATAAAAATAAAACTAAAACAACACGTAAATTATTAAGTGCCATCTAGCAGCCGTCTTACACAAAATTACTGTAGCGCGCCATCTAGCGACTAACTAAGAAACAACAATCGGTCGGTCGATCGACAGATATTAAACAACGAAAATGAAATTCTTATTTTTTGTTGATAAATTCTTTGAAAATATTTAAAAGAGCATTTGAAAGTATTTAAAAACAGTATTAAAATAAAACTAACAAAAAAGAATTACTGAGAGACGCGAACCTGCGCATCAGGTATTGTGTATCTACGTCCTGACCATTGAGCTACGGAGAAGTTAGATTCAACGACGAAATTAGCAGTTATATTATATGCATGCTTGCCGAGTATATTTCTGTCTCATTCTTTCCTAAACATTTTTGTATTTGTGTCTCTTACCTGTCGTTTTTTCCGTTGCATCCGGTTTGAAATCACAAAGAAGTTTCACTTCAATAATATGGATCATTAAAAATAATTACATTTTAGCTGAAGAGGATAACAAGCTGAAAGACAAAATATATGATGAAAATCAAATTCCTGAACGTGTTGAATCGGAGCATGATCAAGACGAGGCTAAGTATTCTCCAGAAGAAAAATCAGTAGTTGATAAAAGTGAAATTGAAAGGACACCTACACCAAGTGAAGATAGTGAAGAAGATGAAGGTATATTTACTAAATCTAATAAACCTTTATACATAATAATTTTTTTAGCATTGTAATGAACCGTTTAATAACTTATGACTAAGAAATAAAATTATATTCACAGAAATTAAAAAGAGTGTGGCTGAGAGAAAAGAACAAATAACAAAAAAACTAAGCTCAAGTAAAATTCCAGCATCAAAGCAAAAGAAAGAGATACGTGAAGAAATAATAGAAATAAAAACACAAATAAAACCAGATATTAAAAAATTTCATGACATTGAACAACAGGTATTTAAATTTATTTAATAAAATTTAAAGGTGATTATTTTTCAAAACAGTTCACTGTGAAAACAGCATTTAATTTAATTAAAACTGTATAAAATAACTATTCCATGCAACCTAAAGTTATAAAAATCTATGTAATAATTATTATGTAATAGATTTGGATTTTTTTTATTTACTCGTTTTGCCAGAACTATTTGCAGAAAATTTGAGCCTCTTAATATTTTGTCAAAACATTTGTATACAGATTTAGATAAAATAAGTAATTAAAGTACAGTGTACTATAAGCTGTTTATTTCACATGATTTATGTTACAGGTTAAAGAAAAAGAACCTAAATTGGAAAGAACTCGTTCAAAACCATCTCCAGATTCAAGTGAAGTAAAAGAAATAAAGGAATTTGAGGTACAAAAAGAAACTGTAGAAACAAAGAAAGAAGAGCCAAAACCTGAAAGACCAATAGAACAGTTCAGAAAATATGATCCCTCATCGCCTGCAAAACCTACTCCGAAGCATTTACAAAGACACATGAGAAATGAATCCATGCGGTTTCCTTCTGGTGATTTCTCAAATGTTACAATAATACCTCGTAAATCCATTACAAGTGAAAGTAAAGAAGTAAAACAAACAATTGAGAGTAAGGTCGAAACACATACAAAGGAAATGATCACACAAAAAGAAATCGAAAGTGCCAGAATGGAAGAAAAGATTGAAGATAGTGAAAAGGTTGAAGATGGAGAAAAGTCACCGGATCTTGTAACAGATGAAGCAAAAGATGTCGCTGAAGCTACATTAAGAGATAAGATACATGTTTTTGAAACTAAAATGACTAGAGAACCTTCGTTGGAATTATCAAAGATTCCAGTTAAATTAACCAAAGAAGCTTTAAAAAAACATACACTACAACAAGACCAAGGATTCGAATATACCCAAGAATTTGTCCGTGAACAATCTAGACAAATGTCCAGTATGGAAACTCATACAACTCAACAAAGTTCCATTCAAATAGAAGAACAAACTGAAATAGTAAAATCGGTAAAAGAAACAATCCAACAATTTGACTCAAAATTAAAACAAGAAGAGAAAACAAAAACCTTTCCAAGGACGGCAAGAACGGACTCAACTTTAGTGCAAGTTTCTTCAGAAGAAGATAGTGAATTCCTTAAAAAGTCTACAGATTCAGAAACTGAAACTGAATCTCAAACAACAGTCAAAGTTGAAAAAGAGAAACTGAAATCAAAAATGGACACTGATAAATTTACTCTTCATAAAATTCCTGATAGTTATGAACCTAAATACGATAACGATAAAGATGAAAAATCTGACGATGATGACAAAAAGGATGAACCAGCAGTTGCTATTAAAGAGCACAAAATAGAAAAACAATTAACAGAAGAATTTCGAACTAAAGTAAGCGAAGAAGAAATTACTGAAAAGTTTGAAGAGAAAGATATGTCAAGTTGTGAAAAACTAAAGCAAAAGGTAGATTAAATAATTAAAGTCTACAACGAACGTAACAGTTTTGTATTAGTAGTCATAGTTTTTAGTATTTCGAAGCGTTACTTCGGTACAGTTAAATTATTACCATGAAATATAGTGCAATTTCCGAAAAAAAAATCTCAAAAGAGAATTAATTGCTTTTCACGTCTTACGTTTCGAAGTATCAAAAATAAACAGTCAGTAACATCAACCATTTTAGTAATTTTATAATTGATACGATTTATCAATTATGGTTATTTGGTTTATGATTTTGGAGGATTTAATTTAGCCTGAATACAAAACTAAAAGATTTTTTTTTATTCAGAACGCTTTCATTCCTTTCCAAATTTAGAAAATCTGAATCAAAATTGCTTTTTACTATAATTTTAGACGGATACTCTACAGTCACTCATTAGTAAGTCCGAGGTAAGTAAACATACTAAGACTGATTCTGCGGGATCTGAGGAATTAACTGGTCGCAAAATTTCGCAAGAATCTTCCGTGCCTTCGGCATGTGACAAAGCTGATTCATTAGCAGATTTACAACAAAGCACGGAGAGAGATGTCAGCTTCATATCTCAAACTGAGTCCAAGGTATGAACATTTATTAATTGCATAGTTATTATTCTTCAAAAAGTAAAATATATATTGGCATAATCTTAAAATTATGTTCAGGTATATTCGAAACATAGGAGTGATTCTCTAGATGAAGCGTCTCAATTTTCGGATTTGGATGATCAAGTAGGAACTAGTCCAGCACATAAACCAATAAGTGATAAAGAGGTGCTAGAGAAATTAGTAGAAGTATCGTCTAGTGAAATTATTACTGAAAGAAAAGGAATTTCTATGGGTGACGAGACCTTAGAGTTTCTGAAATATGAAAGTCAACATAGTGCACAAGTATACGTACCGGTTCTTTCAACAGCAGATCAGCAAAGGGTATGTTAACTTTTATAACAAATTCATCGTTTCACAAATTGATGAATGTCTTAAGTAATATGTCAAAAATTTAAACTCCAGGTATCTCCTAAAGAATCTCCGGTTATAAGTGCAAAGGCACGTCAGTTCATAGAAACAGTACCTGAAGATGATTCCGTTCAAGAATGTTTCTTTTCTAAACGAATATACTCTGATTCATTGGAAGATTCTGAACATACAGATTCAAGGCGTCATTCTGAAGCTGAATCCTTAAAATCAGATCAGTCTGATGTTAAAGCTAAAATATCTTCATCAGATTTTGATGAAAGAGCAGAATATGAAGAAACCGGAGATTCTGGAAGTGGATTTGGTGATGAGAAATTTGAGGAAAGTATAGGTTTTACAGCAATTAGAATAGATCCTAAAGCAATTGAAGAAAAACAAGACTCAGATTCGAGCAGAGAATCGGATGCTGTTTTCAAAAAAATGACGCCCAAACGTCATTTAAGAACTGAATCAATTTCTATATCAAAACTGAGTGATTTACAAGCAGATATTGAAGTATCAAAACAGAAACAAGAATTCCAAATGATTGTTACTGAAGCAGAAGAAATAAGTAGATCTTCCGATAAAGATGAACCATCGGATAAAATTTCATCAGAAGATAGTAGAGAAATTGAAATATCGGATCGCAAGTCATCTGAAGGTATTTCTGACAGGATAAGTTCTGAAGATGCAGTAACGGATAAGAAAACTTCATCGGAGGAAGAAGAAATCAAAGATTTACCTTTGCAGGAAAGTGAGACAGCGAAATCAGTAAAAGATATTGTTCGTCACATCGAAAAAACAGATTCAAAAGCTCAATTACTAAAAGATGAAGTAACTGAATTAGGTATCAATTTTATTACTTTGAGTATGTACAAGAATAACTCTTTGAGGATGGTACTTTATTTGTTAGTATTTCATTATCATTGTGTAATATTTCTTAACAGATACGAAAAAGCGACAATCTGTTACATCAGCAGGATCAGGTTCTGTAAGTGAATTGCGTCTAGATGAAAAACGATTATCTGATGCACACAGCCTAACAGAATCAAGAGATTACACATTCGAAGAATCAGAAGATGATATTGCGACACAAGGGACACACGTAGATACTGGAAAAGAAAAAGTTGAAATCAAACAAGCAGCTAGCGTAACCCAAGTTTCTGGTACGTGCTATCTTACTTTTAAAGTACTCTATTCTCAAATTTTAAATAAAAATAGAAGTGCAACGCTAACGTGGATTACAGCACAACACAAATGCTTGAATTTTATATGATAAATATATTTTGTATTATATGATCTACTAATCGCTTATTACCTAGGAGGTATTGCTACTTTACCTGCACCTGAGACTTTCATTTGCATGCACCGATGATATTACTTGTCATTTGCAATTCATGCTGCGTCGACGCTGAATTAACGTTCATTTAATTTTAACTTTATAAAATTGCAATAAAAATATTTGTTGAATATTTGTTTTATCAACGAAATGCTGGATTGCTATAAAAGTGTTACATATAATGCGATTTATGTATATTTTCAAATGTAGGTATAGCAGATTTTAATCATTTATCTGTTTGACCTATCTAAAATTTTCAGAAAAATCTATTGAACGGTCAAAATTATCAAAATTAACGCACGGTGATTCTTTGGATGATGTGGAAGGATTTCCTGAGGAATATGTTCACAAACTACCACACATTTCTGAAGTGAGGTAAGGATAAACGTTAAACTTACTGTACGTATTTTTTACAATGTTATTATGTTTCCCTTAATTTACAGTTCAATACAAGATAAAAATATCGCAAGCCAATTTTTGAGCCGGGAACGTGAAGAACAATTGAAACGTGAAAGCTCTGAAAAAATATCGGGCTTTGTTGAACCAACAAAAGTACAAGAAACATCTACGATGATTATAACCAAACCTGTGGTGACCCAAAAAGAAGATGAAAGTGTATCACGAGTTACTGAAATAGTAAAACCTCTAACTGAACAGAAAACCGTAACAAGTGTAACTGAATCCGTAAAAGCAGTTGGAGATACTACTATTTCGACAGTTACTGAAACTATAACAACTCCTACAGGTGAAGTTATTACTAGAGTTACTGTCACAGAAACCACCAAAACAGCTGATGGAGAAAAAACAAAAACTAGTGTTACAGAGACCATTAGTAAAGAAGAAACAACAAGTACTGTTGCAACAGAAATTGTAAAGCTACCAAAAGAAGTAAAAATTATCTCTGAAGATATACCGACAGACACCATCATAGAAAAAGAAATTGTTAGATCTTCTATGAAGAAAACTGAACCTGTTGTTTCTACCAGGCATATGGAAATATTTGAAACATCCTTTGAAGTACATGAACCAACCTTAGTAACAAAAACTGATAAAGATACTAAAACTGAAAAATCTACAAAATTTGACGTCACAAAAATAAGGACAGACACTTTGGGTAAATTTAATTTAACAGAAAAAATAACTAACACAAAGGATTTGAAAAAAATTGGCTTTAAAGATGCGACTGAATCCGCAGAAATAACAAAAGAAGAAGTAAAACCTGTTATTGATGACATTTTGCAAAAGGGGACGATAGCTGCAGCTGCCAGAAGTCCCGTAATTGAAAAAGATATCAAAGCAATAACCAAAGACATCTTAGTAGAAACTGAAAAAAGAAGCTATGATGCCAAAGTTCCAGTTAAAGAGGAAAGGAGGCATTCCTGCGTAAGTCCTGCAATCTCTCTTGAAAGGATTGCTGAGTCTGATACGGAATTGGAAGAAGAACCTCCAAAACTTGAACCTAGTACTAGTTCAATTAAGGAAGATGGAAGCAAAACAGAAATAAAGAAGTCTGATTCAGCGATGAAACAAATGGCAGATAACATAGAGATAATTATCAAACAAGCCTCAGAGGATGTGGATCTTTCTTCAGAGGAACTACTTTTACAACCAACAGAAGCACAAGATATTGCAGGAAAAGTATCAGTAGATTCTATCATAGAAGAGGCAGTTACAACGGTTGAAGAGTATCTGGACACAGCGCAAGATGTTAAAGCACAGGATATCGAAATTAAAAAAGAAGTGTTCTTTGAGGAGTCCAAAAAAATTGCTAAAGAGCGACCAGGTTTAATAAAGTCTCTATCGAGGGATAGTGGGGAAATTGCGATTATGCCTAAGAAAAAACCAGCTAGGACATTTTCAGTTCAAAGTTCTCCAGATGAAGTTGAAGAACAGATTTATACTGATTCTGAATCTGGTAGGTCTAAAATCATATAATTATAATATGATTTTGTATTATAAATTATTATAATAATAGTCACAAATATTGCTCTAATAACATTTATTTGGTCCATTAGGAAACCGAGATTAATTGACAATAATGTAATTGTACCAATAGGAAAATTTAGTTGTGCCGTATCAGTAGTTGTGCGTAAGTAGTTGATCCATTAGAAAACCGCGATACAATCACCCATTCAATTAATTATATTATATAAGAAATGAGCATTCACAAAGGATACACCTACTGACCAATGTAGTTTTCTGTTTTAGACATGGACAAAGCAAAAGTTTTAGAAATAATTGAACCAAGTTCTGATATTGACGTTAAAGCTCCTGCTTCTAGTTTTGATACTAGAAAAATAAGAACTGATTCACTGGACGATGCAGATGATTTTCCTGAAAAAGAAGTAAGTAAATGGACTGTTGTCATGCATGCATTTATGTTAAAATAATAATTGTAATATGTATTTTCTTTCTTTCAGAGTGATTTTCTAGGAGATGAAACCAAATACCATGAGGAAATTTTAGATACATCTCAAACCTCAAAAGTAAACGGGAAAGATGATATTATTGATTCTTCTGCCACAAGTAAGATTCTGACAGAAATGGATGAAATTAAAGTTACAAAAGTTCCTGCTGTAGGTAGCTTTTTGCATTCTGATATAGTATCAAAATCAACCACTGAGTCTTCTGTAACAACTGTTATTTCAACATTAACAAAATCTTCCGATGAAGATCAAAAATCAGTTTTAGAGGATGGAACATCCGCTGACTTTTCAAAAATTAGTGGAGCTGACTTAGTCAAAGATTCATCAAAAACTTCTATGGAAATCAAAGAGGATTCAAAAGTCGAAGAACAAGTAGAAGACCGGGCAACCCCCGATTTATCTAAAAAATCTATTGATTTAACAAAGGATTATTCGAAATCTTCAATAGATAGTAAAGATACTTCAAGAGATTTTGCAACAAATGAATTGTCGAAAGATTCTACAGCCGATTTAACTAAAGATTTTTCAAAAGTTTCCATAGAAAGTGTCAGGGAAACTTCACGATCTATTGATGAAAAGACATTCTCTGAAGATCATTCCTCTTTTGATGTCTCGAAAACATTAGCTTCCGATGCTTCCGATGGTATGACTATAAGTAAAGACTTTATAGAAGAAGAGAGATCAGTATCGAAACTCGTAAAACTTTCTTCAAGCTCCTCTCAGGAAACTTCTATCTTCACTGAGAGTAAATTACTTAGCGAAATTGATGAAAAATCAATAGAAAAGGCAAAACTATCAGAAATAACCGAATCTGGTAAAGATATGGTCAAAGAAGCAGCTAAAATTGAAGTGGTAAAAAGTGAATCTACCGTTGCAGAACCTTCAGAATTGGGTGCTGGTATGATTAACTTAGATAAAAAATCGACTGTTGAAAAAGTTCCACAATCAGAGGATCAAGTTCTAGAAGACAACGAAGTCCCGGATATGAAAGAGTTGAATAGAAGATGCTCAAATCTATTGGAAGATATATCTGCGCAAGGTGCTCTTATCAGAATAGATTCTACCCATGTTACACATGGTAAGAGTTAATTAACCTTTTATAAAATAATTTTATCTAAGAATAAAATACTTAAGGATCAAACTTAATAACTTAACTGAGATTTCATCTAAATATAAAATTGTAAAAAAATATAACATATTTGTACCCATTCTCTCCCTTGAATCTTCTTACAGATCTTGCCTCGAAGTTTTCAAAGACGCCACCTCCATCTCCTGTAGATTTGAGTGTACGAGAAAAATCTAAACCGGAAACTAGAGAAAAACAAACGAGCTTACAGCTTAGAGGTATTTTTAAAATTAATATTCAAATACTTCAATAATATGAGTTCTATCCTCAGTCAGTAATTATTAAGCAAACTCAAAATGAGACAAAATTTCAATGCTATTTGTACTTTCATATTACTTGATAAATGAAAGTATTAATAGATTTTTGTTATTTCGTTTTAAAGTCTAGAAAAACTTAAGTAAAGCAAAATTTATCGTGATTGTTTCATCACATGACATTCATATTTCACCCAATTTTTCACTCCATGACCACCTCAGAATGCTAAACACGTAACACTGTAGAAATAAATAGAAGCTAAATTTTCGTCATATTACTACGTAGGTTCTGAATCATCGTTCCTGGACGCGAGTCGACAATCTCCCAGAGCCTCTTCTGCTGGAGATAGCCTTATTAGTGAAACTGAGGCACATCAGAGTGGTCAGTATGCAAAAGTATAGATCTATAAAAATATTATAAATCAGTAAAAAAAATATCTATGGTACCTGTAGTGTTAAATTTTATTCATTTATGACAACCACTGTAAAAACTGAGTTTATAGTATGAGATAGTAAAAGAAATTGATATACATGTTAAAGATAATTATCTTACATGCATCTAACATCTAATTTATTTTATATAGTTGATAATGACGTCATACATTTATTGATAGCTTAAAATATACAATTGAAATGAAATCAGAAGCATTAGCTTATTGCAAGTAGTGGCAAAGTAGAGTCATAGCGAAACCTTACTCATAACACAATGTAGTAGAAGAGAAATTATTAGTGTGATCATTGTTTGCCACACTGTTCATTTTCAGCCAATTATCGCATGTATTTCTCTTTCACCCACGTAGGTAGAATAAGGTTTCAAAATCATTTTGACATAATAAATAATATAATACAGTTAAATCCGTCGTATTATGTAGGTTTAATGTGTTACGTAATTACAATTTTATAAGAATTTTAAAAATAAAATAAGAAACGCATTAACACTGCATTCAGTAATTTTATAAACTAAATCCCCTCCAACGTAATTTATTGTAATATATATATATATAGTATTTGGAAAATCACATGAGTTATGAAATATTTGTCAGCACAGTAAATTTTACTTTCTTTCTTGCGGAGCCCTTACGTTGCTTTAGGTAAGTGGACTCAGCAGAAGTGTCATATTCATAATCGTTTCATTATTGTCGCTTTTTAATCTTTCTTGAGGGACAATTTTTTTGTCTCTGACTCATAAAATTTTTTTGTTTACACATAACAATCTTCATCTTTGAGTAACGTTTCGCTTTGATTCAGAATCGTCTTTAGTTTATTTTTTCCATTTCGAGTTCCACTAAAGCTTTCGCCACATTATATTTTTATTGCATCATGATAATGTAAAACGCTTAGGCGCTTTCACTGCCCTTGTAGTATATTATTATATTATTTATTTACAACTCATTTTCTCTACCTAGTGAAAATATTTTAGTGAGAATTATGGTGAATTGTTAATTATGATCATATAATGATAAAATTTGTGTAGTTATTATGACAAACAAAAATATTTTCTTTTCCTTTTCAGATATGTTAACACAAGCATCTGAGGCACTTAGCGCTGCTGCCAGACCTAAATCGCCAACCAAACATGTAGCTGATAATTTAACTTTCGTAAATGTTGATCAGCCAACTATCACCAGTGGTGCAATAGAACTTGTAGATCGCACAATCGAAAAAAGCATTGATGTCATAGATCAAATAAAGAAGGAGCAATTAGCTGTTCAAATGGAAGACTTGCAAAAATGTAGTTCGTCTGATACCTTTTTCTCAGAATCAAGGGTTGAAACGTCTACTTCATCGTCATCCGTGCACAAAACTATCGGGGGTTCACAATTAAAATTTCAAAACATTGACCCCGATGCCGTTATGTCCAGTATGGTCGCGAGCCTTGGTACATCAAGTGATTTTAGTACAGTGCTAACTCATAAGGAGACAGAAACACGAAAAATTTCGGGTCAAGAGTTCTTTTCAGAAACTAAGCAAGTATCTTCGTCTGACGACGATTCCTTAATAATAAAAACTGAAACAACACATGAACTTAGAGGTCAAGAACACGAAGTTAAAGAAAAGTCTATGGTTCGAAGAGACGGTGATCAAACTGAAAGTTCCCAAAAGAAACTAGAAAAAGCTCACGAAGCAACTGCAAAACGATCAGATATTGAAACTAAAAGGTACACCGATGATACAGATATAGTCAAAGTGGAAAGAGAATTTACTGAACAAGGTTTATATACAGGTAGGCAAACTAAGTCAGAGGAGAGAATGACAGCTCTTAAAGATGATACAATTAGAAAGAAACATGAAGTAAAAATTTCAGAAAGAGATATGTCCCATGATCAATGGGGTAAAGAATATTTTACAGAACCTGAAGAGTTAGAAGATATTAAAGAAGATGAGGACATGAAATCAAGAATAGCATTCGTAGATTCATCACTTAAGATTATTGAAAAAGATGAAATAGTTTCAAGTGTTGAAGTCTCCGAGAAAGGCAAGGTAGTGAGTTCCAAAACAGAACATCGTAAAGAAGAATCTGTAATTGAAAGTAAAGAACATGATGATCTGAGCTCTGATGCTTCTCAAGCACCCAGCTTTAAAAGTGAAGCCACTGAAAGGAGAGATTCGTGTGAAACAAGCCCAAAAAGCAAATCAAAATCATTTAAAAAAGATGACGAGGTTTATGAAGTTGATTTTATAAAAGAGATAAAAGTATCTACATCACCCATTAAGAGCACTTTTAGTCGAACGGGAAGTCAAGATACTCATTCGGAATCTGAAATGGCACCTGAATTACCACATGATGATAAGGCAGTTGAAACACCGAAGAAAGAAAAATGCGTTAAATCACCTATCAAGTTACCCTTGCATCAAATCCAAGATCAAGTCTTAGAATTATCAGAACAAAAAATTACTTTAGGTAAAGGCGAAGATACACATAAAACTCTTACACTTAAATCTGACACTTTTGACACCGCTAGTACTACAACTAAGAGCTCTGATAGTGATACTGTTTTAGAAATCAAAACCTTTGGAGAAATACCTAAGGCATCCAAAGTAGATATGTCTCCTAGTACGTATGAAATATCAGACGATATAAGCACTACTTCTAAAGACATCATGATAAAATCCGGAGAAAGCATCGATACTGAGTGTATGGTTAAGTCTTTAGAGTCCCATGAAGGTGAAATATTACAAAAGTCAATAGACTCAACTGTAAGCGCAGAAACATTACATCCTTCTGAATTTTCAACTGAAGCTGATTCTGCTTACCTAACTGGAACGGATCATAGAAAAGAGGAGATGAAACTTGTAAAAGAAAAAAGTGTCGAAGACATATGCAGTAGTGGTTATGATACTGATCTCTCTTCTGCCGAGTTTCATGCAACGAAACTTGAATCAGAAAAGTTGGATTTTGATACACTCATATCTGCACAGCCACTTACAGACTTATCAGTTTTGGAAAAAACCATCGATGAAGTCAAGCAATCTCTTGAAGCGGCACAAGTAGAAATCATTAGTGAAAAAAGTGACGGGAGTATAAAATACAAGCAATCACCATCTGAATTTCAATTTAAACTTTTGATAAGCCCGGAAAGACCAGAAGCAATTAGAGAAGAACCTCATCATACAGAGGATCATGATAAGTCTCAAATAATTTTAGAAAAACAAGAAAAAGTTTCAGATAGCCATTTGTCAGATAGTGTTTCTCAAAAAATAAGTTCTCAAGAAGAACCTACTATATCTGACGATAAGGAAACCGTACAGGTCAAAGAATTTAGTCCACCTTTGGAATCAGCTGACATATCCCTAAGGTCAGACAGCGGTCCACATTCAATATTGGATACTGAAAGCTTTTCAGAACGTGAAAGTTCTTCGAAAGGAAGCCCTGAAGTTAAGCTAAGAGTTCAAAAACATATTAAGTCTAAAATAGGTGTCGTCGAAAGACGATCTGCCTCAGATGTGGAGGGCTGGTCTAGTTCAGGGGAAAGTCATTACCATAGTTTTGAGACATCTGAAGGTAGGCCTTTATCTTCAGATGTTGAAGCGATGATGACAGCTCAAAGTGGAACTGATTTTGAAACAGCACTTACAAGTCATGATATTTCATCACAATCACTTAGAACATCAAAAGATTATTATACAGCTGGTAGCTCACTTGCTTCAAGAGAAAGTATGAAAAGTCTTGACTCAGATGGATCTAGTCACGTAGCTAGTATTGATATTTCGGATGCCTCAGAAACATTAGTTCCATCAGCTAATGAATTAAAAGAAGAATTAATGGAAAGCAGCACTTATGTCGAACAATTTTTACATGAAGTAGAAAAAGAACGTGTTGATAAATTAAAAGATGTAAGTGATGAAGAAATATCTGGTGAAGAAGACGGAAATAAGTCAGATGATGTTGAATTAGTCGGAAAAATGAAAAGATCACATGAAATGCGTTTTGTACCTAAAGATTTGATCCCCGATCATTTTCCCATAGAAGGTTCTTCGGAAAATGTAGAATTTGAAGATGATTCTTCAAAAGACAAGGAAGACTCAGATACAATAAAATCAAGTCAGTTAAAAACTGATAAAATTCTTTCATCGCCTATTTCCAAAGTTGATTTGTCTTCCTCACAATCTCAACCAGAATCGAAAAAATATGAGATTCATGAAGATATTATTAAGGTTAAGACGGAAGGAGAACAAGCTATTCCTTTCAAAGTCACTAAAGTTGATAGGCCTCAAAGAGAGTTTGTAGATATAGAGGGTGAAATTATTCCTGTTGGATCTACTGAATATAGTGAAATTGAAAAATTTGGATCTGTATCAACGATACCAAAAGACGTGTTAAAAGATGATACTGTTATTATAAAAACTACTGCACAAACTGTTGAAAGTAAACCAAGTTCTGGAGAAACTGAAATCAAAGAGGAATGTGTAAAAAAACTTGTACAAGAAGTCAGTGTTATACCGTTTACAATTACAGACAGACCTCCAAGCCGTAGAGAGTTTGTGGACGTTGAAGATGATATAATTCCAGTAGGTTCAAAACAATATGAAGAAATTCTTAAATCTAAAAGTGATTCTTCTGTGCCTAAAACCAAAGCTGAAAAATCTGTCGTTAAGTCACCCGAATCACATTTGGAAAGCAAGCAAAGCTCTACATCAAGTTTGAAAACTCATGAACATATATCAACTCCACATACACCCCTTTCTGCACCTAGTCAAAGTTCACTTTCAACTGATAATGGACGGGAATACGTGCTAGATGATATGTATGATATATCTGAAACACCTGAATTAAAATCTGACCTCGTCACGGAGACTAGTAGATCAGAGCTTATTATTACAACAGAAGAAAGAACATTACACTCATATGATAAAGAACAAGAATCACCCACAAGTGATGAGTTTGAAATGGTCGATAAACCATGTGAAATGGATGACTTTGTTGTGATTGAAGAAGTTGCAAAAGAAGCACAAGAAACTGATCCGGAAGGTAAAAGTGTACAGATAACAACTCAAAAGAGGTATGTTAAACGTCACGATACTGAGGTTGAGGAATATTTATCAAAAACATCAAAAAAACAAGAGAGTACCAGTAGTACTTCTGGGTCATTATCTGACGAAGAATTGCTACAATACGAATTAGAGCAAAAAAGAATACAAGCTCAAGAATTAGCTGAAATTGAAGCTGGAAAACGCTGGATACAAATGCAATTCGAAGGTGATCCAAGATATGACTACGAACGTGTTCCATTAGAAGACATCAAAGAAGAAGAAATGACTGATTTCGATGCAAGCAGAATTGGAAGTTTAAGTTCTCAAAAAGAATCTATTGGAAGTTATGGCAGTTTTCGTAACTCTTATGGAAGCTACTCAGAATCTGAAATGGCATCACGTATGAGATTTAGAATAAAAGGCGAGAATGATGATATATCTATCAGTTCATTACAAGAATTTGAAAATCTTGAGAGGGCTCTGATGGAGCAATATCAGCAACATTCTTCATCATCTCAAGATTCATTAAACGGTTCTTTACCACGACGTTATATACTTAGTAGAAGTCAAGGGGATGATATATCTATTTCAAGTTTGAAAGAATTTGAAGGTCTTGAATCTGCTTGTCTTGAAGCTTTAAAGGCAGAGTTACTGGCAAAACAAAAGGAAGCTCTCTTATTAGCAGATCCTAAAGTAGTTAGCGGAAGTTTTCTAGAACAAGAAAAACGCTCCTACGATAGTAGTTCTGAAAGCAGTCCACCCTTAAAAAGTGGTAGTCCAGGTCAGAAAAGTGGAAGTCCTTCTCAAAAAACTGGGAGTCCATCACAAAAAAGTGGGAGCCCTTCTCAAAAAGTAGGAAGTTATGGTAGTCCGTCGCAGAAATTGTTAGCGGATTCAGCAGCAATACGAAGACTTATTGAACAACAATTGGCTTTGGAACAAAAAATGCAAGAGCAAATTACTCCTAAAATTGTAACAGTAAAAAAGTATGATGATCGCGGCGCATTTTTCGTTCCTGAACCAGAAGCAGAAACATCACAAACAAAACATGAAGAGGTTGTTGAAGATTGCAAGAAATCTTCATCATTTGTTTGTGCAGCAGCACCTAGTGATGGATCTGCTGAATCAATACCTGGTGACTGTGAAGAAATGATGAAAATTTTAGACCAAGAAGAAAAATCTAAGAAAGAACAAATAGATAGCAGGTCTTTAAGTGAAGGTGGCTTAATAGAAGTTGTACGAACTACGACTGTGATTCAACAGAGGTTTGTTGACGGAAAGAAAGTATCGGAAACAGTAACTAGTACTGAGGGAGATGGGGCTGTGGATATTCCTTCTAGACCATCTCAATTTGATGAAACTGCAATGTCTTTTGGCTCCGAAATGTCCTCTTCTTTAGCGTCCCAACCATCAGAAATGGATAGTCTTATGACTGTTATTGAAAGGCATACTTCTGAAGGTGAATTAGTGTCATCGTCTAGACACACTATAATTATGTCTTCAGATCGACCTGATGATCTTGATTTTTCTAGAGAAGGGAGTGCAGTGCGTGAGCTGTCACCTTCCTCAGGGAAATCGGTAGCTCATAGTACTGTATCTCTTTCCGGTAAACATTTAACAGATCCAGCGAGCGGTTCATGGAGCGGCCAGGATGAAGAACTAAGTTCTTCTGGCAGTTTTAGTAGGTACGTAGTAACCAGTTTCAGTAAAAATTGTATTGTTTTAAATTAAATTATTACTTGTAGTAGAAAACTTGTAATTTTTTAAGTCATCCGTAAAAGCAGACTAGCAACCTGGTAGTTACTGTCAAGAATACATCATCTCTGAATCCTTGATAAACGCTTTGTTGGTCAAGAGGAAATCGGGAGATCCATGTTTAATGACATTTTTTATAATAAAACTATCAAAAGCACATATTACGATATTTTTGAAATTATTTTAATGACATAGAGCGCGAGCGGATTTGATGCTGGGCAGTTCTGACAGCTTAGAAGCAACCAGCTCCAATGCGACCAGAGCAACCTACAATTACGAAGTAGACACACCTATGACAGGAAGTCTTACATCTGGAGGTAAGCTTAATTCTTATTATTATTTATAACTGTTTTGTACTAAAATATAAAGGGCACTCGAATTTTGTATTTAATAGCGGTATTTCAAACTAATTACATGTATCATGGTTACGGTGAGTCTGTGGTAACTGAGAGAAACTCTTGAATAAGTCATCATAGTTATTATGATACTCCACATTTTTTATCAACTTAGTTTCATCTTGACCATGATCTGTATTTTGCATTATATCGACGGATGCAAAGTAGAAAAAGTTATTTATAAATTGACGATTTTCTGATTATTACACTATTCTTCATAAAATAGGAAAAATGGTAAAAATAAAAAATATTATTCACCATATTCGAAGCACTTTTGTGATCTTAAAAAAAGACATTTACCTATGACTTGTACACGAAGTGCGTGGAGGACGCCTGTATAGACATAGCATCTTCTTAAGCTTCCTAATTAATATATGTCTAAAAGAAGTTAAAGGTAGAAAAAGTCTTTTTAATCACATTCTAATTTTTGTTAATTTCAGATTTGCTACATACAAATAAGCTCAGTTTTATAGAATTAAGTTTAATTTAAGGTTTTCCTGAAATAAAATAAGCATTTCTCATTAAATTCAGAATATTAAGTCCCTCGTAGAGACTAAGTATTAAAACAGTTGACTTTTTAGGGCACAATTTAGGCGAAAATATGTGATAACATAGTTTTATAATAATGAGCAACGAAATGTTCAACTATAGTTTACAAATAAATAAAGGGAACAATTTATAACAAACTAACGCTCTCCTGTTACTGTTTTGGAGATGACTTCTTTGACTTTGCGCCCATTAATATTTTTTATTATATACAAATTATACCTATTTGTAAATATTGTATGAGGATTTGATACTGTATTGCATATTTGAATCCTCAACAGTCCCAGCTTGGATATAAATATTATTTTATTCTATTGTATAATATATAATTATCAGTTTGCATATTGTTACTAACGTCATCTGTTATTATATGATATATTCATCAAATTCAGGGAGTAATCCTAGCAGTGATACGTAATTGAATTAAGGCTATGTTCAATCATCCTAAATTTCTCTTATTATTTAAATAATCCCTTCCTTCATTTGGCTTGTTGTATTAATCATCTTTGCAGTTACAGACTAACGCTATCATCCTTGCTTTTAATATCATATAACCGTGTATGATTTCATATACATTGCTATCCCGCCAAGCTTGATACTAATCAGAAAGATAACAGCGGTTCACCCTCCAGGGTCGAACACTATGGTATCCTCTTTGGACACCATGGACCCTGTGACTGCGGTACAAATGGAGAGTCTAGAGCATCAGTCCAGAAGCGAACATTACTCTCATGAATACGAGGTTCATGAACCAGATTCTGATACCGAACGTTTGGTAAGTCTAAAGATTATTACCGTTTCCTTTTAATCCAAAAAATATAAACAACCCTCCTTCTGGCACAGTTGGGTAAAGATATGAATCATGATAGGAAATAGCTGCAAAATAGTTCACTATCTGAGGTAACTTCAAGTGTAGTAAGTAAACAACAGTTACACACACACTTACTCAACATTTTATTGATAAAATTGAAATGCAATTTTACTAATATGATGTTCTGTTTTAGGAACTCGATGGAAAAGTACCTAAGGCCAAAGAACGTACAGTCATGTTTGACAGTACAGATACTCTAAGTGCAGTAAGCGGAGACAATTCGGTTCGGGAGGCTACTGTTGAGACACCAGCAGCGACGTTCTTTATCGGAGACACACCCATTGTGCGAGGTAAATTTATACTATAATTTATGAACGATTAAGAAAAAAATATACGCCATATTAAACATAATACCTAGTATCCTATAAATGTTATAAATAAACGCTAACACACTCATACCCCCGCCGTAGGTTTTCATTTAAAAGAAATGTTGGTAGGGTGTACAGTGTAATAAAGATTTGCAGTAAAAAAGAGAAGAACAATACGAGTACATACATTAACATATATAAAAAATAAAAATGTATATAAAAGAGAGAAGAGAGGAGTACTAAGAAACAGATTTTTAGTGGAGCGAAGATAACAGTCATGCGATAGACATCTATCTATATTCAAACCTTTCGCTTAAGTAAGGCGGAGTGGCTGGACTGAATAGTACGCTGTACAAAGTAGAAAGAATATGTGTATTCCAACGAAGTCGGATTGGGAGCCACTTATATGGTTCTATATGTCACAAATAAACTGGTTGGGTGGTTGGTTCGGGAAATAATAAGAACAGTGGGCGTTTACATCACTTTAGTCAGAAACTCATTTTAACACAGGTTTTACACTGTTTATAATTAGATACGCGATTAGGACTGTTTGTCTTCAATTATCCGAGTAACAACCAACAAATATGGCCTGACGGCCCTGATACCTCCCACGCTCCCCTCACAGTCACCCCATGTCTCGCATAATCGTCTGATTCTGTTACTCGTCAATCTGATATCCGATTCCAAATATTGTTTGCACCGACACAGCCGTACAATTCACACGTCGCGTTCCGTCTTAAAAGTAACTATGTTCTTGTCTAGGCGTCTGCTCAGCTCGAAGGCTGTATCCAGAAAGTCCGTTCGTCGCTGACAAGTCAATAACTTTCCTCGGTTCTCCCGCCATCCACCGCGTGTCCAAGTGACAGTAGTCAATTCGCATAGTGTTGCCATCTTCACAATCCGAATACACCTAAGCCTGGCCCGGCTTGATGTTCCATTTTATGATCTCCGACATATAAATCTAAACTAATTAATTAAAATTTCGTTTCGAAATCACTATACCGCGAGCAAAGCCACGGGCAAAAGCTTGTCTAAAATATAGGAACCTACAAATAAATACCAAAATTTATAAACTAAATGCTTTCTCATGTTTTTCGCAGGAGAAAGAAGAGAAGAAGAAGATGATAGTCAACCTACTCTATCTGGAAGCTGCCCTGCTTCTTTGCCACCGACAACCCAGCCTTCACCACCTGTGCCGGCGCAAAGAAGGTAACTAAATTTGAAATTAATTCCACTATTAGTGTAGTTAACGCTTAGGTATGTAGTAAATAACAAGTTGAAGCTATTGAATAATATATTTTTTATTGCTAGGAAATACGTAAATTATAATGTGTATCAAATCGCGCACTTCATGCAACACTTTTGTTTTAGTTCTATTTGTCACATTCACCAAATTGCTTTAGCTTCCTTTTATTTTTTATTTTTATAACCTGACATTTTTATCTCCTTAAAGACAAAATTGTATCTACTAAAACAGTACTGTTATCATTGCAGCTGCTATTGTTTAAGTCACTCTCAAGAAAAGTCCGACAAATAGGTACACGTTTTATATCATATTGCTTTTTAGATTTATTTTGCTCATCACCATTTCGTGTCATCGATTGCGCTTTTTAAACGTGTGTTTCAATAATATTTAATTTATATGTGATTTTTATGTCATGTATAACATTTGTGAAGTTGCTGTTCACAATATCATATTCTAAGCATGGAGTTACTTAATTAACTTTTGTGGAACATTTTGTCACATTTTATTTCCATCCTCATATCGCTTTCTTTCTTAGTTCTTCCACAAAAGTTATATTTTTTAAATTTATTTTATTTTTTACATTACTTATACTAATTTTTAAATTTCTTTTCAGATCTCTGACCATGATCGCAAAATCACCTCACTCCAGCCTCGATGAAATTGCAAGGAAGTAGATTATTTGGTTGTTCGAATTCGTAAAATTCTAAATCAACTGAATTATATTTTTAAATTAGAATTAATTGTTTTTTAAACTTTATCATTTTTTGTTGATTAGGTTTTAATGAATAGCCAGCTTAGCTAAATTGCACTTTTTGAGATGTGTTTGATTGATTTGAAAGTTAATAAAGTAACTCTCCCATTGGGACTTGCTAGCAAATCTGTTGACATGAATGTTACTAATATGTACATCATACGTAGAAATAAACAAATAACTACTGAAATATTCACTGATATAAAAGTTCCAAAGGATATGTTTCTATAATTGTCCTGTAAGTCCACAGCCGAGACTTGATATTTATACCTAGTCATTTCGAGTTACTTATAATTGACTAACTGAACTATTTACAATCGCTAATCACTATTTAGGTGTTCGGATAATAAGACTTAGTATGTATGTCCAACATTTGTAAGCAAATATTTGTTCAATACTTTGTAATAGAAAAGTTTGTTGAATATTTGTCTAGATGTAGGCCATATGTGCCGAGTGAACTTTTGGATAGTATTTTGGTACTCCCTTTTGTACTGTACCGTCGGTTTTTTACGACACTGGTCCATGTTCTTCGACCTATAACCTCTTAGATAGCGCTTAGCTTAAATTTAGTCTTGGGAAAACTTGCTTATCTATTACAATGTTAACACTGTAGTAGGAGTATTAAATATTTTGTAAGTTTATGATGTGAGTAGGTATGTTTTTGAAGTTATCAATTTTGAACATTGACAAGATATAATAGACAATGAAACTTCATATAAAATCGAGACTATCGCCTCTTGCTTATTACTACAGCAAGCGTGTTTTATGATGACATTTTTGGAGATGTTACTTGGTGTGGATCGATGCACAATTTCTCGAATAATATAGCTAGGGTAGAGGTACAAATGTAGGCTAAGATAGCAGCGATATTTCTACGGCCAACTTCTACTTAAGCTATTAAGATCTCGTTTATTGTGATATCAAAATAAAATAGCTTTTTTACAGTTAGTTTAAAGTTAACGTTACGAAATGCAGTGTGCAAATTACATTAAGTTCTTTGAGTGCATAATTAACTTATCAGTCAAATTTATAATAGTAAAACTTTTCTTTAAAGTTAGTTAATTTACGTGTTCTGTTGATATTTCTTAAATGCAAATATTTCTTATAGTTAAAATACTTATAAATAGTAAGTGCTACTTTTTGTAAATTTATAACTTTAAAGTTGGTCGTAGACTTAAAACGCAACTAAGTTTATCAAAACGGGCTTGCTCACTTTCAATTGTTTTAACTGTAAAGATTATTAGGTCTGTATCAATAATGTGGTTGGTAAAAATAATAAAATAAATAAGAGAAGGATGAAATTCTAGGATTTGAGGAATAAAGGGATGAGACTGAAGTGGGTTAATTAAGATCTAGAAATAAAAGCTTAGCTGAACTCACGACTGCAGATGCTGAATTTGAAGTAAATATCTTCAGCAGACGATCTCCTTTAAGTAGATAGATGGAGGTCAACGCTGCTAATATATATAAATATAGTTAATTTTGTGTTAATGTCGGTGTGCTTAAGAAAATTGATGTTAAGTCTAATGCTAGCGACACAAGTCGCAACGCTGTATTAAGTTTCAAGATCAGTTGAGTTGCTCTGTTCCAATGTTTCACGTTGTATTTATAATATGCTGAATATTCTATCGATAACTAAATATTATTGATTATTAAATAAAAATGCTGTCTCATATTTAAACACGTTGTTTTATTTCGATTATATTTTGCACACCTTTCACACAATGCATTTTGCCACCAACTAGAGCTCTTTCACAACCTTGCAGTAGACACTTCTAGTGAAACTCAAATAGTTGGGGTGGAGTTTTTTAGAGTCATAAAATTATGTACATAAAATGTTTTCCAACATGCATGCATAAATTTACATGACACAAAAGTATGTTAAAGACAAGTAACGGTCCCTACTACAATTCTCAAGTTAATTAACAAAACATGAAATATTGAGAAATCTTCAGCCTTTTTGGTGGTGATCTTGCACAGTAGACTTCAGTAGGGCCCGCATATATCAACTCTTAGAAATAAACTCGCTAGGGCTGCTTTTGCTGATAATAAAATATCAATTGGTTATCTTTACGTAGCGTCTTTGTAAAGTGCACCGTTCTTTAATGGGGCCCAGTGTACAATTAAAGTCCTAAAGCAAATATGTGACTTGTCGGTGGAATTGAGCAAAAAGGCGGTGATAAAAAATGTGTATGTCAGCTCCAACGCACGATTATGGTCGTAGCGCACATATCAACTCGGAAAGGGATCGGCACCGGATCGCCTCGCCGTCAACCTAACGTAAGCGCGTTATAACCCGCCGTCAACCTAACGTAAGCGCGTTATAACCGACCAACAGCTCCAAATCGACTCGGTTACGGCTAGGCGACGCCGCGCTTACGGCTCGCCGGCCGTTGGTTGACGGAATGAATGACAGCAGTTCGCCGACGCAACGGTAGCCGCGGCGCCGCGGCCGCGGCGCGGGGCGTGCACGAGGAAACGGAAAGTCGACGGATAGCGTACGGTGAGACGTAAGCGCGAGTACGGCAAGTCGTCCACGCACCGTACCGCGGTTCGTGAGCTTGTCTCGAGGCGAGGCGATTACGTTACGAATCCGATAAGTGTGCTTTACAGTAGGGAGTTTCATACAAAGAATACTGACATGCAAGAGTTGATACGTTTACGTTCCGTTTACGAGTTGATATGTGTGCTATGACCATTAGAGTTAAACGCCATCTAGAAGTAGTAGTTTGTAATCGTCAAATCAATAACAACGCCATGTAACTTGCGATTGTCAAATCAGTAACAAGATTATTATTATCATTAGATGGCGTTGTTACTATTATCTATACTAATATTATAAAGAGGAAAGATTTGATTGTTTGCATTGAATAGGCTCCGAAACTACCGTACCGATTTGAAAAATTCTTTCACTGTTAGGAAGCTACACTATCCCCGGGTGACATAGGCTATATTACAATATATTTTTTTTACTACTTTTCCCGAAGCGAAGCTAGGGCGATTTCCTAGTATTATATAATACTTTAAATAAGTATGTGAGCTCCATTGAAGTTAACTATAATAAGGTCACCCCTAAAAGGACCGTCGATTCCTCCATATGCAATGTTTCATTATTCAGTTTAAGAGATTTGCTGACTTTTTTAAAATGTTAACCATTTTAAAATGTAGTTTTTATACGGAAGAATATAAACGCGTATAAACAAAATTTTGATATTAATAATCGCCATACGAAAAGAATGCATCAATTAGTTACGCCTTCGTTCCGCCTAAGTAAAGTGCAGCGATCTTTCATAGGGCTTGGTATACATTTCTATAATAAAATCCCAAAATTAATACGTGACTTGCCAATAGAAACTTTCAAAAAACGTGTAAAGACACAATTGTTAGGCAAGGGATATTATAGTGTAGACGAGTATTTAAATGACAAAGACGCATGGAAATGACCAGCTCTGCAACCAGTTCCGCTCAGAATATTAAATACTTTTGTATTATTATCTTTTTTGTAATATTTTTTTTAAAAGATGTGCTGAGGAGTTTCTTTAGGCTTTTCTTCTCCTCCACGACAAAGCACTTTCCGAAA
Organism: Thymelicus lineola; assembly: GCA_963932265.1. Lineage (NCBI taxonomy): Eukaryota > Metazoa > Arthropoda > Insecta > Lepidoptera > Hesperiidae > Thymelicus > Thymelicus lineola. The sequence continues at coordinate 3,784,103 of OZ010707.1, read as the reverse complement.
AGCCAAAAAATGACGTGCATAAGTGTATCAGTGATACCTATATGAATAAAATATATTGACTTTGACTTTGACTTTGACTTTAAAAAAGTCAGATCAGTTGAGTTGATCCAATGGGATAGCACAAACTCTATACATTTAGTTTTTTTTTGCATTTAATAGTAAATTATTGATAGTGAATCAACGCGACAGTGAAGCAATGCGAAAGAGCACTATTTACGTCGCCGAAATTTACTTTATTCCTTTCACAATTAAATATTAATGATGTAACAAAGTCAGCAAATAATACAATATCCGCTAATGTACACGTAATGTATACAAGAAAAAGAAACGGACCCAAGATCGAGCCCTGCGGTACACCCATCACAGTGGGTGACATTCATTTAAATATGTATTATTTGTATAATTGTTCATACTCCTTGAAATAAAGCAATTTGATGATAATTTACTTTCAATCGTTGCAAATACGTTTGTACCTACATCGAACTATTCTTGCTATTTTAATTCAAAATGTCTGAAGAGGAAATGATCCTCTTTACGTTCAGAGAGGTACACATGGTTACGATTGCTCAAAGAAGCTCGTTAAAGACAAAGGAATGATGAAGTGATGGCAATAGGCGGCAAGAAGCGATTGATTGTGGGTACAGTTGGGAATAGTTGGGGTACAGTTGGGGTACATCTGGGGATATCTGGCCTGGAGAGAGGGGTGCAATCACAGTGTTTGCACAATCAGTACCCGTATTTGCACGCCGCATCCGATATTCCACCGATCGAGAATGAGCGATTCCTATCGAAGTTTGACTTCTTTAAAATAGTTTTGAATATACTGTTACTTAATATCGAATTTATAGGGTACATATTATTATCGATGCTTGAAAGGAAAAATTGACTAAGCGACATTGAGCTAAATTTACAGGAGAGCAGTTTAAAGTTGAATTTTTAGAAAAGCTGTTGTATATGCCACAATATAGATGATAAAATAAGGATTCCAAAACAGTAAGAATAACGTCGGTAGGAGGATTACAAAAAATATATGAATTTTTTAAATTCCAACTTCAAACTGCTCTCTTTTAATAGCTCAATGTCGCTTAGTCAATTTTTCCTTTCAAGTGTCGATATGTTTTTTGATTAAACGACAGATTTTTTCCATTTTTTAATGTCGTAAATTCGATTGGTATATCTAATTATACGACGTTTACTCTTGTAACATATCTCCCCCTCTCCTAAGGATTCGTAGAACCGTTGATTGATTGAAAGAAAGAAAGAAAGAAAGAAACACTTTATTTTACACTAAAATATGCTGCAGTGCAGGCATAGGGCTTAATACACAGTGGTAGGTTCATAATATGTTTCTTACATAAATTACACAATTGTACAGCCGGCAGGTATATTTCGAAGATTATTGCTACGTAAAAAGGGACTTCACTCAGCTTGTGCTGCAGGTTCTATAATAGAAGGCCTGCAGCGCTGGTTTTCTGTGAAACCCCAAGAGCTGTAGCACGGGCAGATTGTTGCATAATTTGTACTGCACTCACTGGCATTGTATCCATTGTACTGACGGATAACTATGGCTCCGATATCAAAAAAATCCACCACACAGTAATTTTACAGTTCAGTCAAAATTATAGCGCGAATTCTAGAATATCACACTTTTATTATTAGGATAGATGAGAGTTGTTTGTTGAAAACTTCAAAAATGTTGAATGAAAATCATGCATATTTTTTGGTGGTTTTTATTTGTGTATAAATTTCATCCTGCAAGGAAAATTGCTTAGATAGCTTAGGTAGTGAGTAAATGAATCAAAGAAGAAATCAACATAGTTTTGATATTACTCATTCAAAGTAAAAAAAATTATTGGAAAATCCAAAAATGCACGTCTCATAATTCTCGTTTAATTTAAAAAAAATAAGTATAATAACGTTCCATTTTTCTGTTTTTTTTTACGGAACTCTAAAAAACTAGGATCAGTCCAGCTCAACCAACTGATTATGGAAGATACCGTACTCAAACATACCGTCTAACTCGTTCCAGAAAATAGTTTACTATGTGCTTATATTTCATGAAAATTCGTGAATTATTTTTTGTATGAAAGAGTAACTCACAATCCATTCATTCTCACAAAATTTCACATTTATAATATAAGACAACTTGATAATTATCAACGTCAATTTCATTTGCTTGGCAATAAGATCCCAGTCGTACTGGTCGCATTCGTATGACCGTCGCGTGTTTTGTATATCCGCTGTATATCAACTGAACTGATTCCCTGTTGGATTTATATAGATCCGATGCATCATAGCAGTTGTTAGAAGCATTTCGCCATATTTTTTTATGCTTTGAGCAGGCAAACGAGCAGACGGGTCACCTGATGGTAAGTGATCACCGCCGCCCATGGACATTAGCGACACCAGGGGCGTCATCAACGCGTTGCCAGCCAAGAAGATGACGATAGACCCGCTTCTTGAAGGACCCCATGTCATAGCCTAGAGGGAATTTTCAAACAATTATAGTTTCAATCGGGATATTGTTAAAAATTATCAGAATTACGTATAGTGCTTACACTAATAGCATGATAGCGATAGTAACTCTTACTATTATAGTTGAATTCAGCTACTTACAGTTTACACAGTTAGAAAGTATAATTAACCTACTTCAACATATGTAGGCATAACTGCAGCACATCGTCAGGAATTATGGAGATAATTGTCGTTATGACGTCATTGGAGCTCGAACATTTAATGGAGGCCATACACGATCAAATGTACTTGTCAAGTCTGCAGTTTGACTTGTCTTTGCAGTTTGACTTGACGCGCCATCCAGTGTGCATGAGGTAACTATATGGCTAAATAGCTTACCGTGGCCATAAACGATCAAGTATACTGGATGTCGCGTCAAGTCCGCTTGACGCTTGATCAAGTACACTTGATCGTGTATGGTCCCCATTAGATGAGCTTTCTAGAGTTAGGCCTACTGTCCACGGCGTTTCTTTTGCATGCAAGGTTCGTAATGAAACATAGACAATTGGTAAACGCAAAAATGCAACTCCGTGGACAGATTTTGTTATTTTTCTGCATAAGATGCAAGCAAGCGACAACTGACCATAGCATTTGTATGACATGCGTCTACGTGGACAGAAGGAAAGGCCGCTATCCCATAACAGTCAAAAAACCTATCACCAAGGTGCGTTACACAGGTACATTTGTTCAGTTATAAATACTGTGTTTAACCATTCGTTAGCCATAGTATTTTAAACTAGTACTGAAACGACCATCGCGCAAGCAATATTGTGTAACTTTTCTTTTTACTACTCAACACTTACTCCTTTATTGGTATGCGATAGACATCCTATTTTTATTAACCGACTTCAAAAAAGGAGGAGGTTCTCAATTCGACTGTATTTTTTTATGTTTGTTACCTCAGAACTTTGGACTGGGTGAACCGATTTAGATGATTCTTTTTTTAATCTAAAGCTGGTGCTTGTCGTATGGTCCCAAATAAATTTGAGCGAGATCTAAAAATGGCATCCATGTTAAAAGCATATAAGTCTTAATTATTGGATGTACTTCATTTGAAGTCGTTTATATTTTTGTTAAAATTTTAGATTATTTTACAAAGTACACAAGGGGATATATCGATATATCCCTCTCATTTCAAGTGTGTGCAGCCAATAGATTTTGTCATTGTTTTGCCCCTGTCACCCTACCCGGGTTCGTAATTGGCGAGCGTTTGTTATTTCGTATTGATGCACGTAACATGATTAACGACATGTAAATGAAGTTCAATTAGTTCTGCGAATATACGTATATCCGGCTACTCGGTTACCCGGTTATCCGGGTATCGAGCCACCCGGGTATCGAACCAACCAGGTATACCGCCAGCCAGCTAGCTCGATTGAGCGCTTCACCTATAACTGCTCGCGACGCGATGTTGTCCCCGACAGACACTTCATCAATAGATTGATGCTAAACTGTACGTATAATTTTTTTATAATTTATGTTTTGTTCCTTAAATTCTGTCTCAGCTGACTAAAATGCGAATTAATACGTTCTTACTGAAAAAAATTAGTAATGTGATATACTTACCACCTATCTATCTTACCGATCTTTGTGTATTTAGCTGGTAGAAAATGAAGTTAGAATTAGCTCGCCATGTGAACAATAATATTTTATACTGTGGCCAATAAAGTAAATAAGTAATATCTTACTTTAAAAGTAGTAACATCAATAAACGAGTGGGACCACATGACAAGCACTTGCTTTCGACTAAAAAAATAATCATCAAAATCGGTTCACCCAGTCGAAAGTTCAGAGGTAACAAACATAAAAAAATACAGTAGAATTGTACAGTATAACTCCTTCCTTTTTGAGGTAGATTAATACAAAACATATTTGTACGGATGTCCTTTATAGACTCTAAAACCATCCAACCGATATGCCTAAAATTTATTTGAAAGGCAATAATCCGAAGGTGGTTTGAGATCACTAAAACAATGTATTTTAGGCACCTTCGGTCCATTGATAAAGTCAATTTTCCACTTTTCCCATACAACACGAAGATGGATGGCGCTTATTACAGACTTTGAACACAAAAATATTGATCTGTCATTCGCATCAGTTTTTTTTAGCGTAGTCCAACACGCTGGGTATCCACTAGTAATATCTAAAACTAAAGCTACCATACATAAAAAAAATAATTTATGGCATAATCAACAGTCAATGGGTTCATTATATTATTTCATTCCATATTATAGTTAGTTACCCATAACTCTCAAATTCGTGAAGCCCACTTGGCTGGCATATACCCCTATTATTTGAGTCAGTCGCCAAATGTCTCATCGTGTTTAGGCTGGGAGTTTGAGAGCCAGATTTTTCTCTTTCCTACTTTCCTGGTGAGAAATGCTCCGGTGCGATGCCTTTGGAGTTACTGGCGTGTACAAACGAAAACTTACCATCAGGTGTCTACTCAATTGTCGACTATTTTTCATAAAAAAGGTGTGTGTGCGATTCACACACGATAGAAGTGAAACTAAACAAGATATAAAAAAACCCTCGACAACAACACGTAAATTATTAAGTGCCATCTAGCAGCCGTCTTACACAAAATTACTGTAGCGCGCCATCTAGCGACTAACTAAGAAACAACAATCGGTCGGTCGATCGACAGATATTAAATAAGCAAGCTTGACAACGAAAATGAAATTCTTATTTTTTGTTGATAAATTCTTTGAAAATATTTAAAAGAGCATTTGAAAGTATTTAAAAACAGTATTAAAATAAAACTAAAAAAAAAGAAATACTGAGAGACGCGAACCTGCGCATCAGGTATTGTGTATCCACGTCCTGACCATTGAGCTACGGAGAAGTTAGATTCAACGACGAAATTAGCAGTTATATTATATGCATGCTTATAGTATGTATATTTCTGTCTCATTCTTTCCTGGCTTCATCCTACAAATTTTTGTATTTATGTCTCTTACCTGTCGTTTTTTCCGTTGCATCTGGTTTGAAATCACAACGATTCTAAAGAAGTTTCACTTCAAAAATGTTGGAGGTGTTTCCAAGCAACGCTGAAGCATCAATGTATTTTGAATGAGACGACAGCGTGCCAGGCACGTTATTAGCTCAAGGGCCCTCGGTCGCTCTCGTTCTCGGAGAAACTCGGGGGCTCTCGGAAATTCTAGGAGGTTCTCAGTGACACCAGGTTTTTCAATCTGTGATAATGGGTTTTGTAAAAACGAAGGGTCATCGTCGAATCGAACAGATTAGCTCACAGATACACTCGACTGTGTGATATTGCTTCGACTATAAAAACACAGTTAAATAAACATTTCACAATATTTTCATACGTTGTTCATGGAACATGCGGCAAAGGGAATTAAAGTGTACAAAAAAGAGTGTGTGAGTTTCTTAACAAACCATTGTGACTCACGCAAAAACATAGACAATTATAAGAAGCTAAACGAAACGAAGGCGAAGTTATTCTCAAGGGTCAGATCTATAATATAAAGCGCACTTAGACTTGGTCTTTACTCAGATAACAAACAAGTTATTAATGTACTAAATGATTGATACTTTGTAATTACAAAAAACTTAAAAAGACATATAAAACTGCTAATTTTAAGGTTGAATTAGAACCATTATTTTTGTTTGGATATTTGATAATAAGAAAAAAATTAAAAGTCATGTAAAACTGCTTACGATAAGGTTTATTTAGTACCATTATTTTTAACCCTCGACGAAAAAATAGGGGTGTTATAAGTATGACGTGTCTGTGTATCTGTGTGTCTGTATGTCTGTCTGTAGCATCTTAGCTCCCAAACGGATGAACTGACTTTGATCTAGTTTTTGGAACGAAGTTCCTTATCGCGCGTTGTGAAAGGGGGCTAGATGGAAAATTTCGACACTTTTTGATTTTACGAATGACGACACTTTTTTTGAAGTGATTCAGTAAGTTTTACAGAGATGGCGCTGTACAAACTGCGTAACTATATAAGGTAAATGAAACTAAGTATCCAGAGCGAATTCAAAAAAATTAATAGTTTCCTTGAACTCACGTATGTTACAAGTATAAGTTGATAGCGTGATTCAGAATTAATTTACTAACGCCATCTATCCGCAACTAATCAAACTAAATATCTTAAGTCTGAACAGGCGCTGTACAACAATACAATACATAAATCAAAAGGAAATTCGTTCCATCCGGGTGTCCCTTGATACCTCTCATGTTTTTTTTGTTAGAAAGGTGACTTGATCGAGTGTGTTGATATGTTTAGTGTTCATAAAACTGTTGGGGTTTTTTAAATTTTAATTTAAGAGTATTTTTCGGATAATTTTAAGCCTGACCAAAGCCGAGCATGGTTTATAAATCACCCTAAGTGACACTCTACATTGTCACAACTTCGATCAACTTCGAATAGAGGCCGCATTATATTATGACGACAGCTTTGTTCTTATTAAAGTGAAAATTGTGTTACCAACGTCATTTGCAAGTATAATTACACCTGTTTCAACGCGAGAGCCTCACTAAATCAATTATACTATACACGTAAACTCGTATCAGCGTCAAGTATCTGTCTGCATTAAACGAGCACGAGTTTCGAAGCGATCTTATGGCATTGGATAAAGGTTTTGAAGCCCAATTTTTTTCCAGATTGTTCAGGTTTTGAAGCCCAATTTGTTTTCAGATTGTTCATAAACGGATATGGGCTTCGTTTTAAAAACTTATGTAACATACTAGTTAAAGCAGATTTTACAAAACATACCTAGGTGTATGCTTTGATCAGGAAGATTTGGAAAATAATGCACCTAATTGGAAAAGATGATTGCATTAGCATTAAGCACGACATTTGTCCGTTAGTATTTTTATGCATATTATGGTCAATAAAGTATACATAAATAAATAAATGATTGATCTTGATTCTCATTGTAATATTATCAGTATAAAGAATATTTTTGTAATTTATTTTGACATTTTATGCCGGTTCCACCGGCAAAGCATGCTGGATTGTAATATACTGTTTGTGACCTGAAATGTACGCATATTTGAACAAATAAATTCATTTGTTCATTCATAAAATTATATTTTTATACTAACTTTAAAATTAAAGTTGGACGGACATCCTACTTCCTTCTATCGTACTAATATAATATTATCTATTGAATATCTTTGTATTATTACAATTATTACTCTTTACGTAACAAAATATTGCACGGATTTTCATGAAATTTAGTACACAGGTATACCACGACCTGGTTTAGGACACGGGGTGCTAATTATCTCGGAAAACAAGAGTGAAACCGCGGAAACAGAGCTAGTACTGAATATTTTCCACTACGGCAAATGATTAACTGGACACCCAGTCAGAATTGGTGGAGTTCCGAAAAGATTACTGAAAAACCCCTAAAAGGGTACAATTGGAAAGACTAATCATACTAGTATAACACTAATATTTACGCGGACAAAGCTGCAGGGAAAGCTAGTGAATATAAATTTTAATATTTTCAATATTCGTCTTTCATGTAAATATTCGTTTCACGCACAAGCCGAGGAAAACGACATTTCAAGCGAGAGAGTAAAATGCAATTATTCTAAACCTTTTTTATGTGAACGTGTGACGTTCGATGGCTGTGACGCTACACAAGTTGTCGCGATGGACGATGTCAGAGAGCTATTAGTTGTACTGTACGTGGTTGGAGCAATGTTCGAGCAATTGCATAACAGGTCTTAGTTAGTCAGTCGGTGTTTACAATAGTGTTTCTAGCTCTATCATTTTATACATATATATCGTACAGAGCTCTGTGGAGGTATTCATTCTTATGTTCAGATCATCTCTACAAACCATGTATGAAAGATCACTTCAGTACTATGAACATGGCTCTCCTGGGGGCGTAGTTATATGTCAGGACTGCCAGGATACTCAATAAAACACAATTCGACAGGCACATCGACATATACATAACTATATGTATAGTATTTGGGGATTAATACATGTAATTTTTACAAATTTTTGTATTTATGTCTCTTACCTGTCGTTTTTTCCGTTGCATCTGGTTTGAAATCACAACGATTCTAAAGAAGTTTCACTTCAAAAATGTTGGAGGTGTTTCCAAGCAACGCTGAAGCATCAATGTATTTTGAATGAGACGACAGCGTGCCAGGCACGTTATTAGCTCAAGGGCCCTCGGTCGCTCTCGTTCTCGGAGAAACTCGGGGGCTCTCGGAAATTCTAGGAGGTTCTCAGTGACACCAGGTTTTTCAATCTGTGATAATGGGTTTTGTAAAAACGAAGGGTCATCGTCGAATCGAACAGATTAGCTCACAGATACACTCGACTGTGTGATATTGCTTCGACTATAAAAACACAGTTAAATAAACATTTCACAATATTTTCATACGTTGTTCATGGAACATGCGGCAAAGGGAATTAAAGTGTACAAAAAAGAGTGTGTGAGTTTCTTAACAAACCATTGTGACTCACGCAAAAACATAGACAATTATAAGAAGCTAAACGAAACGAAGGCGAAGTTATTCTCAAGGGTCAGATCTATAATATAAAGCGCACTTAGACTTGGTCTTTACTCAGATAACAAACAAGTTATTAATGTACTAAATGATTGATACTTTGTAATTACAAAAAACTTAAAAAGACATATAAAACTGCTAATTTTAAGGTTGAATTAGAACCATTATTTTTGTTTGGATATTTGATAATAAGAAAAAAATTAAAAGTCATGTAAAACTGCTTACGATAAGGTTTATTTAGTACCATTATTTTTAACCCTCGACGAAAAAATAGGGGTGTTATAAGTATGACGTGTCTGTGTATCTGTGTGTCTGTATGTCTGTCTGTAGCATCTTAGCTCCCAAACGGATGAACTGACTTTGATCTAGTTTTTGGAACGAAGTTCCTTATCGCGCGTTGTGAAAGGGGGCTAGATGGAAAATTTCGACACTTTTTGATTTTACGAATGACGACACTTTTTTTGAAGTGATTCAGTAAGTTTTACAGAGATGGCGCTGTACAAACTGCGTAACTATATAAGGTAAATGAAACTAAGTATCCAGAGCGAATTCAAAAAAATTAATAGTTTCCTTGAACTCACGTATGTTACAAGTATAAGTTGATAGCGTGATTCAGAATTAATTTACTAACGCCATCTATCCGCAACTAATCAAACTAAATATCTTAAGTCTGAACAGGCGCTGTACAACAATACAATACATAAATCAAAAGGAAATTCGTTCCATCCGGGTGTCCCTTGATACCTCTCATGTTTTTTTTGTTAGAAAGGTGACTTGATCGAGTGTGTTGATATGTTTAGTGTTCATAAAACTGTTGGGGTTTTTTAAATTTTAATTTAAGAGTATTTTTCGGATAATTTTAAGCCTGACCAAAGCCGAGCATGGTTTATAAATCACCCTAAGTGACACTCTACATTGTCACAACTTCGATCAACTTCGAATAGAGGCCGCATTATATTATGACGACAGCTTTGTTCTTATTAAAGTGAAAATTGTGTTACCAACGTCATTTGCAAGTATAATTACACCTGTTTCAACGCGAGAGCCTCACTAAATCAATTATACTATACACGTAAACTCGTATCAGCGTCAAGTATCTGTCTGCATTAAACGAGCACGAGTTTCGAAGCGATCTTATGGCATTGGATAAAGGTTTTGAAGCCCAATTTTTTTCCAGATTGTTCAGGTTTTGAAGCCCAATTTGTTTTCAGATTGTTCATAAACGGATATGGGCTTCGTTTTAAAAACTTATGTAACATACTAGTTAAAGCAGATTTTACAAAACATACCTAGGTGTATGCTTTGATCAGGAAGATTTGGAAAATAATGCACCTAATTGGAAAAGATGATTGCATTAGCATTAAGCACGACATTTGTCCGTTAGTATTTTTATGCATATTATGGTCAATAAAGTATACATAAATAAATAAATGATTGATCTTGATTCTCATTGTAATATTATCAGTATAAAGAATATTTTTGTAATTTATTTTGACATTTTATGCCGGTTCCACCGGCAAAGCATGCTGGATTGTAATATACTGTTTGTGACCTGAAATGTACGCATATTTGAACAAATAAATTCATTTGTTCATTCATAAAATTATATTTTTATACTAACTTTAAAATTAAAGTTGGACGGACATCCTACTTCCTTCTATCGTACTAATATAATATTATCTATTGAATATCTTTGTATTATTACAATTATTACTCTTTACGTAACAAAATATTGCACGGATTTTCATGAAATTTAGTACACAGGTATACCACGACCTGGTTTAGGACACGGGGTGCTAATTATCTCGGAAAACAAGAGTGAAACCGCGGAAACAGAGCTAGTACTGAATATTTTCCACTACGGCAAATGATTAACTGGACACCCAGTCAGAATTGGTGGAGTTCCGAAAAGATTACTGAAAAACCCCTAAAAGGGTACAATTGGAAAGACTAATCATACTAGTATAACACTAATATTTACGCGGACAAAGCTGCAGGGAAAGCTAGTGAATATAAATTTTAATATTTTCAATATTCGTCTTTCATGTAAATATTCGTTTCACGCACAAGCCGAGGAAAACGACATTTCAAGCGAGAGAGTAAAATGCAATTATTCTAAACCTTTTTTATGTGAACGTGTGACGTTCGATGGCTGTGACGCTACACAAGTTGTCGCGATGGACGATGTCAGAGAGCTATTAGTTGTACTGTACGTGGTTGGAGCAATGTTCGAGCAATTGCATAACAGGTCTTAGTTAGTCAGTCGGTGTTTACAATAGTGTTTCTAGCTCTATCATTTTATACATATATATCGTACAGAGCTCTGTGGAGGTATTCATTCTTATGTTCAGATCATCTCTACAAACCATGTATGAAAGATCACTTCAGTACTATGAACATGGCTCTCCTGGGGGCGTAGTTATATGTCAGGACTGCCAGGATACTCAATAAAACACAATTCGACAGGCACATCGACATATACATAACTATATGTATAGTATTTGGGGATTAATACATGTAATTTTTACAAATTTTTGTATTTATGTCTCTTACCTGTCGTTTTTTCCGTTGCATCTGGTTTGAAATCACAACGATTCTAAAGAAGTTTCACTTCAAAAATGTTGGAGGTGTTTCCAAGCAACGCTGAAGCATCAATGTATTTTGAATGAGACGACAGCGTGCCAGGCACGTTATTAGCTCAAGGGCCCTCGGTCGCTCTCGTTCTCGGAGAAACTCGGGGGCTCTCGGAAATTCTAGGAGGTTCTCAGTGACACCAGGTTTTTCAATCTGTGATAATGGGTTTTGTAAAAACGAAGGGTCATCGTCGAATCGAACAGATTAGCTCACAGATACACTCGACTGTGTGATATTGCTTCGACTATAAAAACACAGTTAAATAAACATTTCACAATATTTTCATACGTTGTTCATGGAACATGCGGCAAAGGGAATTAAAGTGTACAAAAAAGAGTGTGTGAGTTTCTTAACAAACCATTGTGACTCACGCAAAAACATAGACAATTATAAGAAGCTAAACGAAACGAAGGCGAAGTTATTCTCAAGGGTCAGATCTATAATATAAAGCGCACTTAGACTTGGTCTTTACTCAGATAACAAACAAGTTATTAATGTACTAAATGATTGATACTTTGTAATTACAAAAAACTTAAAAAGACATATAAAACTGCTAATTTTAAGGTTGAATTAGAACCATTATTTTTGTTTGGATATTTGATAATAAGAAAAAAATTAAAAGTCATGTAAAACTGCTTACGATAAGGTTTATTTAGTACCATTATTTTTAACCCTCGACGAAAAAATAGGGGTGTTATAAGTATGACGTGTCTGTGTATCTGTGTGTCTGTATGTCTGTCTGTAGCATCTTAGCTCCCAAACGGATGAACTGACTTTGATCTAGTTTTTGGAACGAAGTTCCTTATCGCGCGTTGTGAAAGGGGGCTAGATGGAAAATTTCGACACTTTTTGATTTTACGAATGACGACACTTTTTTTGAAGTGATTCAGTAAGTTTTACAGAGATGGCGCTGTACAAACTGCGTAACTATATAAGGTAAATGAAACTAAGTATCCAGAGCGAATTCAAAAAAATTAATAGTTTCCTTGAACTCACGTATGTTACAAGTATAAGTTGATAGCGTGATTCAGAATTAATTTACTAACGCCATCTATCCGCAACTAATCAAACTAAATATCTTAAGTCTGAACAGGCGCTGTACAACAATACAATACATAAATCAAAAGGAAATTCGTTCCATCCGGGTGTCCCTTGATACCTCTCATGTTTTTTTTGTTAGAAAGGTGACTTGATCGAGTGTGTTGATATGTTTAGTGTTCATAAAACTGTTGGGGTTTTTTAAATTTTAATTTAAGAGTATTTTTCGGATAATTTTAAGCCTGACCAAAGCCGAGCATGGTTTATAAATCACCCTAAGTGACACTCTACATTGTCACAACTTCGATCAACTTCGAATAGAGGCCGCATTATATTATGACGACAGCTTTGTTCTTATTAAAGTGAAAATTGTGTTACCAACGTCATTTGCAAGTATAATTACACCTGTTTCAACGCGAGAGCCTCACTAAATCAATTATACTATACACGTAAACTCGTATCAGCGTCAAGTATCTGTCTGCATTAAACGAGCACGAGTTTCGAAGCGATCTTATGGCATTGGATAAAGGTTTTGAAGCCCAATTTTTTTCCAGATTGTTCAGGTTTTGAAGCCCAATTTGTTTTCAGATTGTTCATAAACGGATATGGGCTTCGTTTTAAAAACTTATGTAACATACTAGTTAAAGCAGATTTTACAAAACATACCTAGGTGTATGCTTTGATCAGGAAGATTTGGAAAATAATGCACCTAATTGGAAAAGATGATTGCATTAGCATTAAGCACGACATTTGTCCGTTAGTATTTTTATGCATATTATGGTCAATAAAGTATACATAAATAAATAAATGATTGATCTTGATTCTCATTGTAATATTATCAGTATAAAGAATATTTTTGTAATTTATTTTGACATTTTATGCCGGTTCCACCGGCAAAGCATGCTGGATTGTAATATACTGTTTGTGACCTGAAATGTACGCATATTTGAACAAATAAATTCATTTGTTCATTCATAAAATTATATTTTTATACTAACTTTAAAATTAAAGTTGGACGGACATCCTACTTCCTTCTATCGTACTAATATAATATTATCTATTGAATATCTTTGTATTATTACAATTATTACTCTTTACGTAACAAAATATTGCACGGATTTTCATGAAATTTAGTACACAGGTATACCACGACCTGGTTTAGGACACGGGGTGCTAATTATCTCGGAAAACAAGAGTGAAACCGCGGAAACAGAGCTAGTACTGAATATTTTCCACTACGGCAAATGATTAACTGGACACCCAGTCAGAATTGGTGGAGTTCCGAAAAGATTACTGAAAAACCCCTAAAAGGGTACAATTGGAAAGACTAATCATACTAGTATAACACTAATATTTACGCGGACAAAGCTGCAGGGAAAGCTAGTGAATATAAATTTTAATATTTTCAATATTCGTCTTTCATGTAAATATTCGTTTCACGCACAAGCCGAGGAAAACGACATTTCAAGCGAGAGAGTAAAATGCAATTATTCTAAACCTTTTTTATGTGAACGTGTGACGTTCGATGGCTGTGACGCTACACAAGTTGTCGCGATGGACGATGTCAGAGAGCTATTAGTTGTACTGTACGTGGTTGGAGCAATGTTCGAGCAATTGCATAACAGGTCTTAGTTAGTCAGTCGGTGTTTACAATAGTGTTTCTAGCTCTATCATTTTATACATATATATCGTACAGAGCTCTGTGGAGGTATTCATTCTTATGTTCAGATCATCTCTACAAACCATGTATGAAAGATCACTTCAGTACTATGAACATGGCTCTCCTGGGGGCGTAGTTATATGTCAGGACTGCCAGGATACTCAATAAAACACAATTCGACAGGCACATCGACATATACATAACTATATGTATAGTATTTGGGGATTAATACATGTAATTTTTACAAATTTTTGTATTTATGTCTCTTACCTGTCGTTTTTTCCGTTGCATCTGGTTTGAAATCACAACGATTCTAAAGAAGTTTCACTTCAAAAATGTTGGAGGTGTTTCCAAGCAACGCTGAAGCATCAATGTATTTTGAATGAGACGACAGCGTGCCAGGCACGTTATTAGCTCAAGGGCCCTCGGTCGCTCTCGTTCTCGGAGAAACTCGGGGGCTCTCGGAAATTCTAGGAGGTTCTCAGTGACACCAGGTTTTTCAATCTGTGATAATGGGTTTTGTAAAAACGAAGGGTCATCGTCGAATCGAACAGATTAGCTCACAGATACACTCGACTGTGTGATATTGCTTCGACTATAAAAACACAGTTAAATAAACATTTCACAATATTTTCATACGTTGTTCATGGAACATGCGGCAAAGGGAATTAAAGTGTACAAAAAAGAGTGTGTGAGTTTCTTAACAAACCATTGTGACTCACGCAAAAACATAGACAATTATAAGAAGCTAAACGAAACGAAGGCGAAGTTATTCTCAAGGGTCAGATCTATAATATAAAGCGCACTTAGACTTGGTCTTTACTCAGATAACAAACAAGTTATTAATGTACTAAATGATTGATACTTTGTAATTACAAAAAACTTAAAAAGACATATAAAACTGCTAATTTTAAGGTTGAATTAGAACCATTATTTTTGTTTGGATATTTGATAATAAGAAAAAAATTAAAAGTCATGTAAAACTGCTTACGATAAGGTTTATTTAGTACCATTATTTTTAACCCTCGACGAAAAAATAGGGGTGTTATAAGTATGACGTGTCTGTGTATCTGTGTGTCTGTATGTCTGTCTGTAGCATCTTAGCTCCCAAACGGATGAACTGACTTTGATCTAGTTTTTGGAACGAAGTTCCTTATCGCGCGTTGTGAAAGGGGGCTAGATGGAAAATTTCGACACTTTTTGATTTTACGAATGACGACACTTTTTTTGAAGTGATTCAGTAAGTTTTACAGAGATGGCGCTGTACAAACTGCGTAACTATATAAGGTAAATGAAACTAAGTATCCAGAGCGAATTCAAAAAAATTAATAGTTTCCTTGAACTCACGTATGTTACAAGTATAAGTTGATAGCGTGATTCAGAATTAATTTACTAACGCCATCTATCCGCAACTAATCAAACTAAATATCTTAAGTCTGAACAGGCGCTGTACAACAATACAATACATAAATCAAAAGGAAATTCGTTCCATCCGGGTGTCCCTTGATACCTCTCATGTTTTTTTTGTTAGAAAGGTGACTTGATCGAGTGTGTTGATATGTTTAGTGTTCATAAAACTGTTGGGGTTTTTTAAATTTTAATTTAAGAGTATTTTTCGGATAATTTTAAGCCTGACCAAAGCCGAGCATGGTTTATAAATCACCCTAAGTGACACTCTACATTGTCACAACTTCGATCAACTTCGAATAGAGGCCGCATTATATTATGACGACAGCTTTGTTCTTATTAAAGTGAAAATTGTGTTACCAACGTCATTTGCAAGTATAATTACACCTGTTTCAACGCGAGAGCCTCACTAAATCAATTATACTATACACGTAAACTCGTATCAGCGTCAAGTATCTGTCTGCATTAAACGAGCACGAGTTTCGAAGCGATCTTATGGCATTGGATAAAGGTTTTGAAGCCCAATTTTTTTCCAGATTGTTCAGGTTTTGAAGCCCAATTTGTTTTCAGATTGTTCATAAACGGATATGGGCTTCGTTTTAAAAACTTATGTAACATACTAGTTAAAGCAGATTTTACAAAACATACCTAGGTGTATGCTTTGATCAGGAAGATTTGGAAAATAATGCACCTAATTGGAAAAGATGATTGCATTAGCATTAAGCACGACATTTGTCCGTTAGTATTTTTATGCATATTATGGTCAATAAAGTATACATAAATAAATAAATGATTGATCTTGATTCTCATTGTAATATTATCAGTATAAAGAATATTTTTGTAATTTATTTTGACATTTTATGCCGGTTCCACCGGCAAAGCATGCTGGATTGTAATATACTGTTTGTGACCTGAAATGTACGCATATTTGAACAAATAAATTCATTTGTTCATTCATAAAATTATATTTTTATACTAACTTTAAAA
This sequence comes from Thymelicus lineola, assembly GCA_963932265.1. NCBI lineage: Eukaryota > Metazoa > Arthropoda > Insecta > Lepidoptera > Hesperiidae > Thymelicus > Thymelicus lineola. The sequence goes on along the minus strand of OZ010707.1, from coordinate 3,767,358 downwards.
TTAAAGTTGGACGGACATCCTACTTCCTTCTATCGTACTAATATAATATTATCTATTGAATATCTTTGTATTATTACAATTATTACTCTTTACGTAACAAAATATTGCACGGATTTTCATGAAATTTAGTACACAGGTATACCACGACCTGGTTTAGGACACGGGGTGCTAATTATCTCGGAAAACAAGAGTGAAACCGCGGAAACAGAGCTAGTACTGAATATTTTCCACTACGGCAAATGATTAACTGGACACCCAGTCAGAATTGGTGGAGTTCCGAAAAGATTACTGAAAAACCCCTAAAAGGGTACAATTGGAAAGACTAATCATACTAGTATAACACTAATATTTACGCGGACAAAGCTGCAGGGAAAGCTAGTGAATATAAATTTTAATATTTTCAATATTCGTCTTTCATGTAAATATTCGTTTCACGCACAAGCCGAGGAAAACGACATTTCAAGCGAGAGAGTAAAATGCAATTATTCTAAACCTTTTTTATGTGAACGTGTGACGTTCGATGGCTGTGACGCTACACAAGTTGTCGCGATGGACGATGTCAGAGAGCTATTAGTTGTACTGTACGTGGTTGGAGCAATGTTCGAGCAATTGCATAACAGGTCTTAGTTAGTCAGTCGGTGTTTACAATAGTGTTTCTAGCTCTATCATTTTATACATATATATCGTACAGAGCTCTGTGGAGGTATTCATTCTTATGTTCAGATCATCTCTACAAACCATGTATGAAAGATCACTTCAGTACTATGAACATGGCTCTCCTGGGGGCGTAGTTATATGTCAGGACTGCCAGGATACTCAATAAAACACAATTCGACAGGCACATCGACATATACATAACTATATGTATAGTATTTGGGGATTAATACATGTAATTTTTACAAATTTTTGTATTTATGTCTCTTACCTGTCGTTTTTTCCGTTGCATCTGGTTTGAAATCACAACGATTCTAAAGAAGTTTCACTTCAAAAATGTTGGAGGTGTTTCCAAGCAACGCTGAAGCATCAATGTATTTTGAATGAGACGACAGCGTGCCAGGCACGTTATTAGCTCAAGGGCCCTCGGTCGCTCTCGTTCTCGGAGAAACTCGGGGGCTCTCGGAAATTCTAGGAGGTTCTCAGTGACACCAGGTTTTTCAATCTGTGATAATGGGTTTTGTAAAAACGAAGGGTCATCGTCGAATCGAACAGATTAGCTCACAGATACACTCGACTGTGTGATATTGCTTCGACTATAAAAACACAGTTAAATAAACATTTCACAATATTTTCATACGTTGTTCATGGAACATGCGGCAAAGGGAATTAAAGTGTACAAAAAAGAGTGTGTGAGTTTCTTAACAAACCATTGTGACTCACGCAAAAACATAGACAATTATAAGAAGCTAAACGAAACGAAGGCGAAGTTATTCTCAAGGGTCAGATCTATAATATAAAGCGCACTTAGACTTGGTCTTTACTCAGATAACAAACAAGTTATTAATGTACTAAATGATTGATACTTTGTAATTACAAAAAACTTAAAAAGACATATAAAACTGCTAATTTTAAGGTTGAATTAGAACCATTATTTTTGTTTGGATATTTGATAATAAGAAAAAAATTAAAAGTCATGTAAAACTGCTTACGATAAGGTTTATTTAGTACCATTATTTTTAACCCTCGACGAAAAAATAGGGGTGTTATAAGTATGACGTGTCTGTGTATCTGTGTGTCTGTATGTCTGTCTGTAGCATCTTAGCTCCCAAACGGATGAACTGACTTTGATCTAGTTTTTGGAACGAAGTTCCTTATCGCGCGTTGTGAAAGGGGGCTAGATGGAAAATTTCGACACTTTTTGATTTTACGAATGACGACACTTTTTTTGAAGTGATTCAGTAAGTTTTACAGAGATGGCGCTGTACAAACTGCGTAACTATATAAGGTAAATGAAACTAAGTATCCAGAGCGAATTCAAAAAAATTAATAGTTTCCTTGAACTCACGTATGTTACAAGTATAAGTTGATAGCGTGATTCAGAATTAATTTACTAACGCCATCTATCCGCAACTAATCAAACTAAATATCTTAAGTCTGAACAGGCGCTGTACAACAATACAATACATAAATCAAAAGGAAATTCGTTCCATCCGGGTGTCCCTTGATACCTCTCATGTTTTTTTTGTTAGAAAGGTGACTTGATCGAGTGTGTTGATATGTTTAGTGTTCATAAAACTGTTGGGGTTTTTTAAATTTTAATTTAAGAGTATTTTTCGGATAATTTTAAGCCTGACCAAAGCCGAGCATGGTTTATAAATCACCCTAAGTGACACTCTACATTGTCACAACTTCGATCAACTTCGAATAGAGGCCGCATTATATTATGACGACAGCTTTGTTCTTATTAAAGTGAAAATTGTGTTACCAACGTCATTTGCAAGTATAATTACACCTGTTTCAACGCGAGAGCCTCACTAAATCAATTATACTATACACGTAAACTCGTATCAGCGTCAAGTATCTGTCTGCATTAAACGAGCACGAGTTTCGAAGCGATCTTATGGCATTGGATAAAGGTTTTGAAGCCCAATTTTTTTCCAGATTGTTCAGGTTTTGAAGCCCAATTTGTTTTCAGATTGTTCATAAACGGATATGGGCTTCGTTTTAAAAACTTATGTAACATACTAGTTAAAGCAGATTTTACAAAACATACCTAGGTGTATGCTTTGATCAGGAAGATTTGGAAAATAATGCACCTAATTGGAAAAGATGATTGCATTAGCATTAAGCACGACATTTGTCCGTTAGTATTTTTATGCATATTATGGTCAATAAAGTATACATAAATAAATAAATGATTGATCTTGATTCTCATTGTAATATTATCAGTATAAAGAATATTTTTGTAATTTATTTTGACATTTTATGCCGGTTCCACCGGCAAAGCATGCTGGATTGTAATATACTGTTTGTGACCTGAAATGTACGCATATTTGAACAAATAAATTCATTTGTTCATTCATAAAATTATATTTTTATACTAACTTTAAAATTAAAGTTGGACGGACATCCTACTTCCTTCTATCGTACTAATATAATATTATCTATTGAATATCTTTGTATTATTACAATTATTACTCTTTACGTAACAAAATATTGCACGGATTTTCATGAAATTTAGTACACAGGTATACCACGACCTGGTTTAGGACACGGGGTGCTAATTATCTCGGAAAACAAGAGTGAAACCGCGGAAACAGAGCTAGTACTGAATATTTTCCACTACGGCAAATGATTAACTGGACACCCAGTCAGAATTGGTGGAGTTCCGAAAAGATTACTGAAAAACCCCTAAAAGGGTACAATTGGAAAGACTAATCATACTAGTATAACACTAATATTTACGCGGACAAAGCTGCAGGGAAAGCTAGTGAATATAAATTTTAATATTTTCAATATTCGTCTTTCATGTAAATATTCGTTTCACGCACAAGCCGAGGAAAACGACATTTCAAGCGAGAGAGTAAAATGCAATTATTCTAAACCTTTTTTATGTGAACGTGTGACGTTCGATGGCTGTGACGCTACACAAGTTGTCGCGATGGACGATGTCAGAGAGCTATTAGTTGTACTGTACGTGGTTGGAGCAATGTTCGAGCAATTGCATAACAGGTCTTAGTTAGTCAGTCGGTGTTTACAATAGTGTTTCTAGCTCTATCATTTTATACATATATATCGTACAGAGCTCTGTGGAGGTATTCATTCTTATGTTCAGATCATCTCTACAAACCATGTATGAAAGATCACTTCAGTACTATGAACATGGCTCTCCTGGGGGCGTAGTTATATGTCAGGACTGCCAGGATACTCAATAAAACACAATTCGACAGGCACATCGACATATACATAACTATATGTATAGTATTTGGGGATTAATACATGTAATTTTTACAAATTTTTGTATTTATGTCTCTTACCTGTCGTTTTTTCCGTTGCATCTGGTTTGAAATCACAACGATTCTAAAGAAGTTTCACTTCAAAAATGTTGGAGGTGTTTCCAAGCAACGCTGAAGCATCAATGTATTTTGAATGAGACGACAGCGTGCCAGGCACGTTATTAGCTCAAGGGCCCTCGGTCGCTCTCGTTCTCGGAGAAACTCGGGGGCTCTCGGAAATTCTAGGAGGTTCTCAGTGACACCAGGTTTTTCAATCTGTGATAATGGGTTTTGTAAAAACGAAGGGTCATCGTCGAATCGAACAGATTAGCTCACAGATACACTCGACTGTGTGATATTGCTTCGACTATAAAAACACAGTTAAATAAACATTTCACAATATTTTCATACGTTGTTCATGGAACATGCGGCAAAGGGAATTAAAGTGTACAAAAAAGAGTGTGTGAGTTTCTTAACAAACCATTGTGACTCACGCAAAAACATAGACAATTATAAGAAGCTAAACGAAACGAAGGCGAAGTTATTCTCAAGGGTCAGATCTATAATATAAAGCGCACTTAGACTTGGTCTTTACTCAGATAACAAACAAGTTATTAATGTACTAAATGATTGATACTTTGTAATTACAAAAAACTTAAAAAGACATATAAAACTGCTAATTTTAAGGTTGAATTAGAACCATTATTTTTGTTTGGATATTTGATAATAAGAAAAAAATTAAAAGTCATGTAAAACTGCTTACGATAAGGTTTATTTAGTACCATTATTTTTAACCCTCGACGAAAAAATAGGGGTGTTATAAGTATGACGTGTCTGTGTATCTGTGTGTCTGTATGTCTGTCTGTAGCATCTTAGCTCCCAAACGGATGAACTGACTTTGATCTAGTTTTTGGAACGAAGTTCCTTATCGCGCGTTGTGAAAGGGGGCTAGATGGAAAATTTCGACACTTTTTGATTTTACGAATGACGACACTTTTTTTGAAGTGATTCAGTAAGTTTTACAGAGATGGCGCTGTACAAACTGCGTAACTATATAAGGTAAATGAAACTAAGTATCCAGAGCGAATTCAAAAAAATTAATAGTTTCCTTGAACTCACGTATGTTACAAGTATAAGTTGATAGCGTGATTCAGAATTAATTTACTAACGCCATCTATCCGCAACTAATCAAACTAAATATCTTAAGTCTGAACAGGCGCTGTACAACAATACAATACATAAATCAAAAGGAAATTCGTTCCATCCGGGTGTCCCTTGATACCTCTCATGTTTTTTTTGTTAGAAAGGTGACTTGATCGAGTGTGTTGATATGTTTAGTGTTCATAAAACTGTTGGGGTTTTTTAAATTTTAATTTAAGAGTATTTTTCGGATAATTTTAAGCCTGACCAAAGCCGAGCATGGTTTATAAATCACCCTAAGTGACACTCTACATTGTCACAACTTCGATCAACTTCGAATAGAGGCCGCATTATATTATGACGACAGCTTTGTTCTTATTAAAGTGAAAATTGT